>CM068369.1:83249742-84506026 GCA_034769895.1 Magicicada septendecula
ACCATCTGTATAAGGGATTTCGGATAAAATCTTCTCCACAGGGTGAGTCATTTTTCCGTATAGATCTGCGTCATAGTTCACGTGGGTAATTCCTCGATGAGGGTGATTAGATTCATTGGGGGTGTTGGTCAATTCATTATTTCCGGGACGAAACTGAAAATGCTCGGGAGGAGGGACATTTACACCTGTATCAGTATTTTGTTCTGGGTTCGCTTGCACTTGCGATACGATAGGTGAGTTCCGATCCGAGTTAGGCGGAGGTAAACCAGTGGTGGGGGATTGTACTGGGGAGATGTGTAATTTCATTAATGATTTCTCTATTTCGTCCATCCTGAATGAGTCGGATTTTCGTCTTAAATCGTTGATAATTGAAGATAAGCGGCGTAGAGCTTCGTCTGCTAGCTTTTGTACATCAACGGGTATTTCTGTGAGATTCGGCCAGATCGACAAATTTTTTATTCGCCTGGTTAAATGCTCTATTCTCTGGGTAGTCCGCAAAATTTTTGCCGGAGATTTCTCGTCTTGGAGTGTTTGAGACAATAAGTATAGTTCACTATACTTGGCATTACAAATTTCTTTCTCGCTTTCATAATCGAGTTGGCTTAGATTGTGTAATTGCACGGGCGCATCAAATCCACATTCGCGAATTGAACTTCGTAATTCCGCGACTGTTACATCAGCATGGGGTAGTCCACGCAAAAGGGCTTCGTAAGACAGCTCGTCTATTAATAACAAATCCGGGTTAAATTGGGCCATTTTGTTCTAACACATTAGCACGTACTTAAAATTAATACTAGTATATTATACATATATTACATATACATATAATAAATTCATAAGTAATAAATTTACACAAATTAGAAAAGAACAATTTCTCTTCTAAGGGAGATACAGAAATCACACACACGTATTTTTCAAGGTTAAATAGCCGATCAGCTGTTTACTGGAATGTAGGTCAGAGGGTGGCCTACATATTTAGTTAACAAAGGAGGGTTGAGCGTGTCAGTGAGAGAGGGGGATTTACTCTTATTGTTCTCCACAAAGCGACTGAATAACACAACTACTGTATACGTACTCTAAACAAGAAAAGGGGAGCGCAATCTTATGCAACACATTTATTATTACTACGCTTGGCAACACTTTGGCTCCGTTCATTCATAGACTTTTCTCAATTAAATAATTACTTATTTTGTTCACAAGTTTTAAATCACGAACTTCTACTTAATTACTTTATTATTATTAACAAAGTTATTTTTAATCAAATTTTTTTTATAACACATACTAGTGTATGTAAGCTAGATAGTTGGACATACACTGTGCAGAATGATTCAGGAAACAACAGGTCATAGATTGTCGTAAACAAACCTGTTACAGATTGTTCGGTTGACCAAAATTGTTATGCTTGGTCACAATTCATGTATGCAAGTACTTATATCGAATTATGCAGGTTCCTACTGGCCTATAGAATGCAAAAGCTACATGCATTGTATGACGCTAAGGATATTTTACTTATACATACTACCATCTACGTAACTTAATACACTATTAAATAGGTTTTGAACATTACATTTATTAAGTAACTTTCTGAGTGCATATATCAATATTATATATCTAGCTATTGATCTTCCAATTTATCCACGCATAGTGAATGCAATTTTGTTTGTGACACTATATACACAATTAAAACTCTTTCCTTTGTTTCCTTGGTTTCTTTTTTTTATGACGCAATTTTGTTTGCTTAAAACACCTTTGTAAAATGTAAGCAGAGTGGCGCACTTTTGTTGCGTCACGATGCTTAACAACCCTTTACATAAATCATGAGCAGAGTGGCGCACTTTTGTGACACTCTGTAAACAATTACCCTTTTATTTTTTTTTACAAGTAAGCAGAGTTGCGCACTTTTGTAACTGCTTTTCGCCGCGTTACAAATCCAGGGAACCCCTCGTAATTAAACTCCGTTAATTAGATGGGCTGC
Source organism: Magicicada septendecula (assembly GCA_034769895.1). NCBI lineage: Eukaryota > Metazoa > Arthropoda > Insecta > Hemiptera > Cicadidae > Magicicada > Magicicada septendecula. Next base: position 83,251,718 of record CM068369.1, read on the forward strand.
CTACGTTGTAACAGAATTGATCACAAATAATTAATGTAACAAATTACTTACTAACTGTGTAAGGAAACAATGGCAAGGTATACAATTGATTTAAGCACTCCTCATATGTGTGTAACAAGAAGACTTCTCTTTATTTAACATTTAAAAAACATATACTGACAGATCCCATGACATTACTAATTCAATTATTAAGTTATTTGAAAGGTTTCTTTAAACTTTGAGATCAAACTTGATTTTATATAGCTATACCTCGGATCCGGGTCAACTTTCTGTATTTCTGTAATTAAGACTTTTAATTATACTCATTTCATGATATTAGCTTGCAAGACTTTCTTTTATTCAACCATTGGAAGAATGGTATCTTTGCTTGAATTATATTACTCTACATTAGCATATAAACTGTTACAACGTATGAAGTTAGAATAGTTACATGAAATTCTTAGATTTAATTTATTAGTCTTTACAAAGTTAATAGTTTCTGAAAAGTCTCTTTCAAGAAGTGTTGTGTGACAAATATTAGTAACCCTCGATAGACAGGCTATCGAGTCACCTTTTGATTGGTATGCAGAAGACTCATCCTGGGGTATCCGTCTTGGGAAACAGGAACAGCTACGTCGTCATCTCGGTCTGGCCTTCCTCTGTAAAGGGCTCCAAAAGTTCGCAGGTTGAACAATATGTCGTGTAGATATCTACGATGATCTTGTAGATTCTCGGGTGTCCTGATCTGCATATTCTGTCACGTGCAGTAGAGTTTGCGGCTTCTGATCGTTCACATCTCCGGGTATGACTTTGGAATTGTTGTTATTAGTTGAAGCACGTAGTCATCTTGTGTTACACTCCTTTTTTTTTTACGTTTTACATTTTTTTTCTTTAAATTTCTTGTCTATTTACATGACTATATTAATTAACACTTCCAGATGCTTTACACAGCTACATCTGGTACACCATCTTAAGGAGAGACAAAATGTAGTTCACATATTTTAAGCGCACAGCTCCTACGTCTATACTGTACGAAGTCACCATTGCAAGAGAGAGAAATTCCGCTCCCTTCGCCTGGTACTGGGCAAAAGTTAGTGGGACAATTTCCGCGCGAGAATATAGTTCCTAACTATATTTAAGTTAACATTTTTATTTATCCAAACTATCCCTAAACAAATATACATAATTTAAATCAGTGGTTTTAGCGACTAGTTATGTCTTCATATTTTTTTTTTTTAACATTAATCTTTTTATCTTATTCTAACTCACACAAGACTCGGAAAGCATGTCGAGTCTGGAATCAACAGGACAGCGCCTGCTTACAAGCAAAGGGTTAAATACGATATTAATAACTCTTTACAATTTATCTTTTTATTAGACCATCTTCTAAATAACTAATTAATTACTGCTTCCTCTCATACTGAGTACATACAGGTATTTTATATTAATACAGTGAGATTTAAATGGCTTAAGAGCTCGCAACCTTAATTTTTTTTAAATTTTTATTTTCTTGATTATTGGTACAATTTAAATCGTCACAGACTCCACCGCTTAAATTGCACGCTACGGTTAAGCTTTTTTAGTCTAACTCACTATTGGGCACTGGGATATTGAATGGGGTTAGTGTGTGTTATTTCTTTCACATAGTTGTCGTACACTTTACAACGTTGTCCACATAGTTATTACCTATAGTTACAACACAGTACACTTTATATTCTTATGAACTACCTTTTTTTTTTTTACATACTATTTACACTAAATATTTACACAATTAAAACACAAAACTCTTTCTTATCTCTATCACTTAATTTTACTACCGGTTTTTTTGTTTGTCTTACTCTCTCTTCTATAGAGTAACTTTCTAAATCTTTACTATTTAGAATTCTATCTTTTCTTCTGTGAGTCCTATATAACTCATGTAGTTAATGAGTGTTAGTACCCATCTAGTTAATGATTATTCATTAATGCATGCTTCGCAGAACTGGAACTCAGGTTGATCAGGCCTCGTTTCCAAACTCTACGTTTTACATTTTTTTATTTTTACGTGGATTCAGAAATATAATTTTCTTTACTGCCTAGTATTTCCTTTTTCCTTTTCTTTTTGGGTTATACTATACCGTCACTTCTTCTTATACAACTTTAGTTGCGAAATATGCGTTCTCCGCACATATTTCTGAGTTGCAGGTTCGCACAGGGCTACTGTAACTGGAGTTAGGTACTTTTGGATTTGGTAAGGGCCACACCATCTGAATGATAGTTTCGAGGTGGTCTTATCAATCGCACTACTAATGGGGTGAGTCTTGTACATTACTAAGTCACCTACTTGGTACCTGACTGAGTTGCTATGATTACCTTTCTCGTGGTATCTTCTGGATTTTTCCAAGCTTGCTCTTAAGTTAGAGCGGGCTTTGTTCCATATTCGCTTTATCTGCTTATCCGTTATTTGCGGAGGCAGCAGATCGTGTATATTCCATCTTGTGGACAAAGGGTGGTTTGGTCGATACTTGTATAGTAACTCGAACGGGGTCGACTTGTGACCTTCGTGGTAAGCTGAATTAAAAGCGTATTGAATCCAGGATAGATTTTGGTCCCACGACGTGTGATCGTTCGCATGATAGGCGATTAGCGCAGATTTGAGGTTTCGTAGATACCTTTCAGCAATATTGCCTTGCGGTCGATACTCTGTAGTGGTTATATGGTCTATCCCTAACTTGAAACACATATTCTTAAATTCTTTTACTTTAAACTGCGGACCGTTATCAGATACTATACGTACTGGAGTACCGTAGTCTTTAAATAGTCTTTCCTGTAGTATTTTAACTGTTGTCGACGCTAATGCTCGTCGCATGGGATACATCCAAACAAATTTGGTGAACGAATCTACACATATCAGTAACATGGTATTTCCTGATTTGGATCGTGGATACGGACCTGAGAAATCTAGATAAAGTTTCGAAAAAGGGGTCTTTGGGATTTCTGATATCAATTGGCTTACTTGAGTATTTCTGGCGGGTTTGCTAAGGGCGCATAATGAACATTTCTTTACGAAGTTGGCTATTTCGCAGTTCATATTGTTCCAATGATATTCCTTTCGAATACGATGTATCGTTTTATTGATTCCCATATGGGCTCCTATGGTAGATGAATGGAAGTATTCCATTAGCATGGGCTTAATTACATCCGGGGCTATTATTCTTAATTCCTTTCCGTCTCTTATTTTGAGACACAGTACATTCTTACTCAATACGTACTTCTCGGATTTAATACCTTGGGTAAGTTGTTCTATAATAGGCTTCAGTAAGGGGTCTTGTTGTTGATATAGGGCAATGTTTGTAAAGGCAAGGGGGAATTCAGTAATTACGGCGTTAGCACTTGCTATTTCCGGCTTCACTACGTTTTCGGAAGTTTTAGTGGGTGACTGGAACATACGGGACAGGGTATCGGCGACTACATTTTGAGTACCTTTAATATGCTGCACGCTGAATTTGTAGCAGTTTAATTTCAATATCCATCTGCCAATTCGTCCTAATTGTTTAGGGTGATTCAATAACCATGATAACGGCTGATTGTCGGTTTCCAAAAGGAATTCTTTATGTTCTAGGAAGGGTTTAAATTTCTCGAACGCAAAAACAATTGCTAAACATTCCAATTCATATGCAGAATACTTTCTTTCTTGATCGCTCAGTGTTCGTGATGCATAACTAATTGGTAGTCTACAGTTATCTATCTCTTGGTATATCACTGCACCTAACGCTACACTGGAACTGTCGGTTTGCACGACGAATGGTTTTGTGAAATCAGCTAATTGCAAAACTGGGGGAGACATAATGCTTTCTTTAAGTTGCTCAAACGCGTTTTGATGTATTGAGCTCCATTCGAACTTCGTTCCCTTCTTTCGTAATGAGTTTAGGGGTGCTGCTATTTCGGCAAGATGGGGAATGTATTTGTGGAAATAATTCACCATACCTAAAAATCGGGCTATACCTTTTGCATCTCGTGGGGGTGCAAATTCTCTAATAGCACGGGTACGTTCGGGGTCAATGCTTACCTTTCCATTCGCTTTCACTATGTGTCCTAAGAAAGAAAACTGAGGGACAGCAAAACTTACCTTATTTGGGTTCACTGTTAATCCTGCTCTTAGTAAACGAGATAACACTTCACGCAAATGTCTGAGATGTTGTTCCATTGATTCGCTGTATATTACGATGTCGTCCAAATAGTGGTACACATATTTAAATTTAATGTCATGAAATATCTTCTCCAATAGTCTACTACATACGGAACTTCCTTGAGATATTCCAAAGGGTACCCTAGTAAATTGGTACAAGTTAAAAGGAACTGCAAACGCGGTTAGACGTTTGGATTCTTCTGAAAGAGGTATTTGGTGAAAAGCTTGATTTAGATCCATTACCGTAAAAACCATTGCTTTAGTAAAATAATGAAACGCACTATGGATGTCTGGAAGAGGGATTGATTCAAATTCTATTCTTTTATTTAATTGCCTGTAGTCTACAACTAGTCGGTGTTTATCTGGTCCTTTCGGTACTAAAAAGGAGGGTGAAGAATATGGGGACGTAGAGGGTTCTATGACTCCTTGATCCAATAACTTATTGATATGGTTTCGCATGACTTCCATCTTGGGGGGAGACAACTTGTACGGGGGTAGTCGTATTACTTTCTGATCACTCAGATTAATTTTATACTCTATTAGGTCCGTCAGTCCTAGTTTTGGTGTAAGAACCGAGGAAAATTCTTTTATTAGTTTTACTATTTTGACTCTATCTCTTCGTTCTAGGTGAGATAAATCTGAATCTTGGTGTATTACATGTGCAGTAGATGAACAACGTTTTTCTTCATTACTATCAAATTTATGTTTTCTTGCACGGTCAAATCTGAAATAAAATTCTCGCTCGTAGATGTCAAGAATCATTCCTGTCTTACTAATAAAATCTGCACCTAATATTAAATCAGGTCCTAATTCTTTACATACTAACATTGTAAATATCCAACTTAGGTTTTTTATTTTAACCTTAAAGGTAATGCTCAGGTTTATATTTATTTTACGTTTATCAGCGGTAGCACACTTTATATTCACAGGTTGGTTCCGTTTTACTAGATGATGTTTAGCTAACATGTCCGCTAATTCTTGGCTGATTAAGCTTCTACTAGATCCCGAATCAATTAAGGCGATGGGGGATGTAACGCCTAAGTCGACTTGTATTAATGGTAGTAGATTTTTTTCCATTTACATCTATTAATCGCATTACACTTTTCACGAAATTCTCGCACATAGGGGTCGATATCTTTCGCACCTTTTTTGTTTTTCACTTGGTTACAGAATAATTCATTCTTATTATTATTACTGGTTTCTTTTAGTTTACCCAATTTTGAGTAGCTGCGGAAGACACAGGTTTTCGGGTCTCCCTGCCTTACATGTTTTTTTGAATTGGGGTTATTCCGTTCCAATGGCTTACTTTTGCACTCTCTTCTTATGTGCCCATATTTGCCACAATTATAACAGGTGGGTTTTCTGCGAGGTGGGTACTTGGTTTCCACTTTATCTGGGTTTACAGTTAACTTACCAGCTTTGCGCACATGGTGAGGTCTACTAGAAACTTGTCTTTCATACGAGGTTGTTACATCAGGCAGTAGTGCTCGCAATTGATGTGTATTAGTTCCAGAGGTTTTCATTGCTTCTCTATTTAGATCTGAGTACCATACATTTGAGGAATGGATACTGCACTGTTCTAGATCAGCAATTGTATTGGGTCTATTCATCAATGATAGTCGAGATCGTTCTTCAGGTGACACTCCTATTAAAATGGTATCCACCAGTTGTGTTTCATTCCAGCTTACACGTAGTAGTCGAGAGGACTCCCTAATATCGGAGATGTAGTGAGCTAATCTCTCCTGATGTCCTTGTACTCGGAGTACTGTCTTTCTTTTTATTTCCTCATAGATGCCGGTGGGAATAAAGTATTTTATTAGAGAACTATGTAGCTCTTCTACTGGGAAAGTAGAGGTTAGGGCTTCTAGCACACGATTTTTTAACGGGGGTTTACACTTTGGTAACAGAACTTGTAAAATTTGCCAGTCATTCAGCTGCTGTAGATCCTTTATCTGAAGAAGATAACTAATGAATGTTAGTAACTTGGAAACATTTAAACCATCTGTATAAGGGATTTCGGATAAAATCTTCTCCACAGGGTGAGTCATTTTTCCGTATAGATCTGCGTCATAGTTCACGTGGGTAATTCCTCGATGAGGGTGATTAGATTCATTGGGGGTGTTGGTCAATTCATTATTTCCGGGACGAAACTGAAAATGCTCGGGAGGAGGGACATTTACACCTGTATCAGTATTTTGTTCTGGGTTCGCTTGCACTTGCGATACGATAGGTGAGTTCCGATCCGAGTTAGGCGGAGGTAAACCAGTGGTGGGGGATTGTACTGGGGAGATGTGTAATTTCATTAATGATTTCTCTATTTCGTCCATCCTGAATGAGTCGGATTTTCGTCTTAAATCGTTGATAATTGAAGATAAGCGGCGTAGAGCTTCGTCTGCTAGCTTTTGTACATCAACGGGTATTTCTGTGAGATTCGGCCAGATCGACAAATTTTTTATTCGCCTGGTTAAATGCTCTATTCTCTGGGTAGTCCGCAAAATTTTTGCCGGAGATTTCTCGTCTTGGAGTGTTTGAGACAATAAGTATAGTTCACTATACTTGGCATTACAAATTTCTTTCTCGCTTTCATAATCGAGTTGGCTTAGATTGTGTAATTGCACGGGCGCATCAAATCCACATTCGCGAATTGAACTTCGTAATTCCGCGACTGTTACATCAGCATGGGGTAGTCCACGCAAAAGGGCTTCGTAAGACAGCTCGTCTTTTAATAACAAATCCGGGTTAAATTGGGCCATTTTGTTCTAACACATTAGCACGTACTTAAAATTAATACTAGTATATTATACATATATTACATATACATATAATAAATTCATAAGTAATAAATTTACACAAATTAGAAAAGAACAATTTCTCTTCTAAGGGAGATACAGAAATCACACACACGTATTTTTCAAGGTTAAATAGCCGATCAGCTGTTTACTGGAATGTAGGTCAGAGGGTGGCCTACATATTTAGTTAACAAAGGAGGGTTGAGCGTGTCAGTGAGAGAGGGGGATTTACTCTTATTGTTCTCCACAATGCGACTGAATAACACAACTACTGTATACGTACTCTAAACAAGAAAAGGGGAGCGCAATCTTATGCAACACATTTATTATTACTACGCTTGGCAACACTTTGGCTCCGTTCATTCATAGACTTTTCTCAATTAAATAATTACTTATTTTGTTCACAAGTTTTAAATCACGAACTTCTACTTAATTACTTTATTATTATTAACAAAGTTATTTTTAATCAAATTTTTTTTATAACACATACTAGTGTATGTAAGCTAGATAGTTGGACATACACTGTGCAGAATGATTCAGGAAACAACAGGTCATAGATTGTCGTAAACAAACCTGTTACAGATTGTTCGGTTGACCAAAATTGTTATGCTTGGTCACAATTCATGTATGCAAGTACTTATATCGAATTATGCAGGTTCCTACTGGCCTATAGAATGCAAAAGCTACATGCATTGTATGACGCTAAGGATATTTTACTTATACATACTACCATCTACGTAACTTAATACACTATTAAATAGGTTTTGAACATTACATTTATTAAGTAACTTTCTGAGTGCATATATCAATATTATATATCTAGCTATTGATCTTCCAATTTATCCACGCATAGTGAATGCAATTTTGTTTGTGACACTATATACACAATTAAAACTCTTTCCTTTGTTTCCTTGGTTTCTTTTTTTTATGACGCAATTTTGTTTGCTTAAAACACCTTTGTAAAATGTAAGCAGAGTGGCGCACTTTTGTTGCGTCACGATGCTTAACAACCCTTTACATAAATCATGAGCAGAGTGGCGCACTTTTGTGACACTCTGTAAACAATTACCCTTTTATTTTTTTTTACAAGTAAGCAGAGTTGCGCACTTTTGTAACTGCTTTTCGCCGCGTTACAAATCCAGGGAACCCCTCGTAATTAAACTCCGTTAATTAGATGGGCTGCCTACGTTGTAACAGAATTGATCACAAATAATTAATGTAACAAATTACTTACTAACTGTGTAAGGAAACAATGGCAAGGTATACAATTGATTTAAGCACTCCTCATATGTGTGTAACAAGAAGACTTCTCTTTATTTAACATTTAAAAAACATATACTGACAGATCCCATGACATTACTAATTCAATTATTAAGTTATTTGAAAGGTTTCTTTAAACTTTGAGATCAAACTTGATTTTATATAGCTATACCTCGGATCCGGGTCAACTTTCTGTATTTCTGTAATTAAGACTTTTAATTATACTCATTTCATGATATTAGCTTGCAAGACTTTCTTTTATTCAACCATTGGAAGAATGGTATCTTTGCTTGAATTATATTACTCTACATTAGCATATAAACTGTTACAACGTATGAAGTTAGAATAGTTACATGAAATTCTTAGATTTAATTTATTAGTCTTTACAAAGTTAATAGTTTCTGAAAAGTCTCTTTCAAGAAGTGTTGTGTGACAAATATTAGTAACCCTCGATAGACAGGCTATCGAGTCACCTTTTGATTGGTATGCAGAAGACTCATCCTGGGGTATCCGTCTTGGGAAACAGGAACAGCTACGTCGTCATCTCGGTCTGGCCTTCCTCTGTAAAGGGCTCCAAAAGTTCGCAGGTTGAACAATATGTCGTGTAGATATCTACGATGATCTTGTAGATTCTCGGGTGTCCTGATCTGCATATTCTGTCACGTGCAGTAGAGTTTGCGGCTTCTGATCGTTCACATCTCCGGGTATGACTTTGGAATTGTTGTTATTAGTTGAAGCACGTAGTCATCTTGTGTTACACTCCTTTTTTTTTACGTTTTACATTTTTTTTTCTTTAAATTTCTTGTCTATTTACATGACTATATTAATTAACACTTCCAGATGCTTTAAACAGCTACATCTGGTACACCATCTTAAGGAGAGACAAAATGTAGTTCACATATTTTAAGCGCACAGCTCCTACGTCTATACTGTACGAAGTCACCATTGCAAGAGAGAGAAATTCCGCTCCCTTCGCCTGGTACTGGGCAAAAGTTAGTGGGACAATTTCCGCGCGAGAATATAGTTCCTAACTATATTTAAGTTAACATTTTTATTTATCCAAACTATCCCTAAACAAATATACATAATTTAAATCAGTGGTTTTAGCTACTAGTTATGTCTTCATATTTTTTTTTTTTAACATTAATCTTTTTATCTTATTCTAACTCACACAAGACTCGGAAAGCATGTCGAGTCTGGAATCAACAGGACAGCGCCTGCTTACAAGCAAAGGGTTAAATACGATATTAATAACTCTTTACAATTTATCTTTTTATTAGACCATCTTCTAAATAACTAATTAATTACTGCTTCCTCTCATACTGAGTACATACAGGTATTTTATATTAATACAGTGAGATTTAAATGTCTTAAGAGCTCGCAACCTTAATTTTTTTAAAATTTTTATTTTCTTGATTATTGGTACAATTTAAATCGTCACAGACTCCACCGCTTAAATTGCACGCTACGGTTAAGCTTTTTTAGTCTAACTCACTATTGGGCACTGGGATATTGAATGGGGTTAGTGTGTGTTATTTCTTTCACATAGTTGTCGTACACTTTACAACGTTGTCCACATAGTTATTACCTATAGTTACAACACAGTACACTTTATATTCTTATGAACTACCTTTTTTTTTTTTACATACTATTTACACTAAATATTTACACAATTAAAACACAAAACTCTTTCTTATCTCTATCACTTAATTTTACTACCGGTTTTTTTGTTTGTCTTACTCTCTCTTCTATAGAGTAACTTTCTAAATCTTTACTATTTAGAATTCTATCTTTTCTTCTGTGAGTCCTATATAACTCATGTAGTTAATGAGTGTTAGTACCCATCTAGTTAATGATTATTCATTAATGCATGCTTCGCAGAACTGGAACTCAGGTTGATCAGGCCTCGTTTCCAAACTCTACGTTTTACATTTTTTTATTTTTACGTGGATTCAGAAATATAATTTTCTTTACTGCCTAGTATTTCCTTTTTCCTTTTCTTTTTGGGTTATACTATACCGTCACTTCTTCTTATACAACTTTAGTTGCGAAATATGCGTTCTCCGCACATATTTCTGAGTTGCAGGTTCGCACAGGGCTACTGTAACTGGAGTTAGGTACTTTTGGATTTGGTAAGGGCCACACCATCTGAATGATAGTTTCGAGGTGGTCTTATCAATCGCACTACTAATGGGGTGAGTCTTGTACATTACTAAGTCACCTACTTGGTACCTGACTGAGTTGCTATGATTACCTTTCTCGTGGTATCTTCTGGATTTTTCCAAGCTTGCTCTTAAGTTAGAGCGGGCTTTGTTCCATATTCGCTTTATCTGCTTATCCGTTATTTGCGGAGGCAGCAGATCGTGTATATTCCATCTTGTGGACAAAGGGTGGTTTGGTCGATACTTGTATAGTAACTCGAACGGGGTCGACTTGTGACCTTCGTGGTAAGCTGAATTAAAAGCGTATTGAATCCAGGATAGATTTTGGTCCCACGACGTGTGATCGTTCGCATGATAGGCGATTAGCGCAGATTTGAGGTTTCGTAGATACCTTTCAGCAATATTGCCTTGCGGTCGATACTCTGTAGTGGTTATATGGTCTATCCCTAACTTGAAACACATATTCTTAAATTCTTTTACTTTAAACTGCGGACCGTTATCAGATACTATACGTACTGGAGTACCGTAGTCTTTAAATAGTCTTTCCTGTAGTATTTTAACTGTTGTCGACGCTAATGCTCGTCGCATGGGATACATCCAAACAAATTTGGTGAACGAATCTACACATATCAGTAACATGGTATTTCCTGATTTGGATCGTGGATACGGACCTGAGAAATCTAGATAAAGTTTCGAAAAAGGGGTCTTTGGGATTTCTGATATCAATTGGCTTACTTGAGTATTTCTGGCGGGTTTGCTAAGGGCGCATAATGAACATTTCTTTACGAAGTTGGCTATTTCGCAGTTCATATTGTTCCAATGATATTCCTTTCGAATACGATGTATCGTTTTATTGATTCCCATATGGGCTCCTATGGTAGATGAATGGAAGTATTCCATTAGCATGGGCTTAATTACATCCGGGGCTATTATTCTTAATTCCTTTCCGTCTCTTATTTTGAGACACAGTACATTCTTACTCAATACGTACTTCTCGGATTTAATACCTTGGGTAAGTTGTTCTATAATAGGCTTCAGTAAGGGGTCTTGTTGTTGATATAGGGCAATGTTTGTAAAGGCAAGGGGGAATTCAGTAATTACGGCGTTAGCACTTGCTATTTCCGGCTTCACTACGTTTTCGGAAGTTTTAGTGGGTGACTGGAACATACGGGACAGGGTATCGGCGACTACATTTTGAGTACCTTTAATATGCTGCACTCTGAATTTGTAGCAGTTTAATTTCAATATCCATCTGCCAATTCGTCCTAATTGTTTAGGGTGATTCAATAACCATGATAACGCCTGATTGTCGGTTTCCAAAAGGAATTCTTTATGTTCTAGGAAGGGTTTAAATTTCTCGAACGCAAAAACAATTGCTAAACATTCCAATTCATATGCAGAATACTTTCTTTCTTGATCGCTCAGTGTTCGTGATGCATAACTAATTGGTAGTCTACAGTTATCTATCTCTTGGTATATCACTGCACCTAACGCTACACTGGAACTGTCGGTTTGCACGACGAATGGTTTTGTGAAATCAGCTAATTGCAAAACTGGGGGAGATATAATGCTTTCTTTAAGTTGCTCAAACGCGTTTTGATGTATTGAGCTCCATTCGAACTTCGTTCCCTTCTTTCGTAATGAGTTTAGGGGTGCTGCTATTTCGGCAAGATGGGGAATGTATTTGTGGAAATAATTCACCATACCTAAAAATCGGGCTATACCTTTTGCATCTCGTGGGGGTGCAAATTCTCTAATAGCACGGGTACGTTCGGGGTCAATGCTTACCTTTCCATTCGCTTTCACTATGTGTCCTAAGAAAGAAAACTGAGGGACAGCAAAACTTACCTTATTTGGGTTCACTGTTAATCCTGCTCTTAGTAAACGAGATAACACTTCACGCAAATGTCTGAGATGTTGTTCCATTGATTCGCTGTATATTACGATGTCGTCCAAATAGTGGTACACATATTTAAATTTAATGTCATGAAATATCTTCTCCAATAGTCTACTACATACGGAACTTCCTTGAGATATTCCAAAGGGTACCCTAGTAAATTGGTACAAGTTAAAAGGAACTGCAAACGCGGTTAGACGTTTGGATTCTTCTGAAAGAGGTATTTGGTGAAAAGCTTGATTTAGATCCATTACCGTAAAAACCATTGCTTTAGTAAAATAATGAAACGCACTATGGATGTCTGGAAGAGGGATTGATTCAAATTCTATTCTTTTATTTAATTGCCTGTAGTCTACAACTAGTCGGTGTTTATCTGGTCCTTTCGGTACTAAAAAGGAGGGTGAAGAATATGGGGACGTAGAGGGTTCTATGACTCCTTGATCCAATAACTTATTGATATGGTTTCGCATGACTTCCATCTTGGGGGGAGACAACTTGTACGGGGGTAGTCGTATTACTTTCTGATCACTCAGATTAATTTTATACTCTATTAGGTCCGTCAGTCCTAGTTTTGGTGTAAGAACCGAGGAAAATTCTTTTATTAGTTTTACTATTTTGACTCTATCTCTTCGTTCTAGGTGAGATAAATCTGAATCTTGGTGTATTACATGTGCAGTAGATGAACAACGTTTTTCTTCATTACTATCAAATTTATGTTTTCTTGCACGGTCAAATCTGAAATAAAATTCTCGCTCGTAGATGTCAAGAATCATTCCTGTCTTACTAATAAAATCTGCACCTAATATTAAATCAGGTCCTAATTCTTTACATACTAACATTGTAAATATCCAACTTAGGTTTTTTATTTTAACCTTAAAGGTAATGCTCAGGTTTATATTTATTTTACGTTTATCAGCGGTAGCACACTTTATATTCACAGGTTGGTTCCGTTTTACTAGATGATGTTTAGCTAACATGTCCGCTAATTCTTGGCTGATTAAGCTTCTACTAGATCCCGAATCAATTAAGGCGATGGGGGATGTAACGCCTAAGTCGACTTGTATTAATGGTAGTAGATTTTTTTTCCATTTACATCTATTAATCGCATTACACTTTTCACGAAATTCTCGCACATAGGGGTCGATATCTTTCGCACCTTTTTTGTTTTTCACTTGGTTACAGAATAATTCATTCTTATTATTATTACTGGTTTCTTTTAGTTTACCCAATTTTGAGTAGCTGCGGAAGACACAGGTTTTCGGGTCTCCCTGCCTTACATGTTTTTTTGAATTGGGGTTATTCCGTTCCAATGGCTTACTTTTGCACTCTCTTCTTATGTGCCCATATTTGCCACAATTATAACAGGTGGGTTTTCTGCGAGGTGGGTACTTGGTTTCCACTTTATCTGGGTTTACAGTTAACTTACCAGCTTTGCGCACATGGTGAGGTCTACTAGAAACTTGTCTTTCATACGAGGTTGTTACATCAGGCAGTAGTGCTCGCAATTGATGTGTATTAGTTCCAGAGGTTTTCATTGCTTCTCTATTTAGATCTGAGTACCATACATTTGAGGAATGGATACTGCACTGTTCTAGATCAGCAATTGTATTGGGTCTATTCATCAATGATAGTCGAGATCGTTCTTCAGGTGACACTCCTATTAAAATGGTATCCACCAGTTGTGTTTCATTCCAGCTTACACGTAGTAGTCGAGAGGACTCCCTAATATCGGAGATGTAGTGAGCTAATCTCTCCTGATGTCCTTGTACTCGGAGTACTGTCTTCCTTTTTATTTCCTCATAGATGCCGGTGGGAATAAAGTATTTTATTAGAGAACTATGTAGCTCTTCTACTGGGAAAGTAGAGGTTAGGGCTTCTAGCACACGATTTTTTAACGGGGGTTTACACTTTGGTAACAGAACTTGTAAAATTTGCCAGTCATTCAGCTGCTGTAGATCCTTTATCTGAAGAAGATAACTAATGAATGTTAGTAACTTGGAAACATTTAAACCATCTGTATAAGGGATTTCGGATAAAATCTTCTCCACAGGGTGAGTCATTTTTCCGTATAGATCTGCGTCATAGTTCACGTGGGTAATTCCTCGATGAGGGTGATTAGATTCATTGGGGGTGTTGGTCAATTCATTATTTCCGGGACGAAACTGAAAATGCTCGGGAGGAGGGACATTTACACCTGTATCAGTATTTTGTTCTGGGTTCGCTTGCACTTGCGATACGATAGGTGAGTTCCGATCCGAGTTAGGCGGAGGTAAACCAGTGGTGGGGGATTGTACTGGGGAGATGTGTAATTTCATTAATGATTTCTCTATTTCGTCCATCCTGAATGAGTCGGATTTTCGTCTTAAATCGTTGATAATTGAAGATAAGCGGCGTAGAGCTTCGTCTGCTAGCTTTTGTACATCAACGGGTATTTCTGTGAGATTCGGCCAGATCGACAAATTTTTTATTCGCCTGGTTAAATGCTCTATTCTCTGGGTAGTCCGCAAAATTTTTGCCGGAGATTTCTCGTCTTGGAGTGTTTGAGACAATAAGTATAGTTCACTATACTTGGCATTACAAATTTCTTTCTCGCTTTCATAATCGAGTTGGCTTAGATTGTGTAATTGCACGGGCGCATCAAATCCACATTCGCGAATTGAACTTCGTAATTCCGCGACTGTTACATCAGCATGGGGTAGTCCACGCAAAAGGGCTTCGTAAGACAGCTCGTCTTTTAATAACAAATCCGGGTTAAATTGGGCCATTTTGTTCTAACACATTAGCACGTACTTAAAATTAATACTAGTATATTATACATATATTACATATACATATAATAAATTCATAAGTAATAAATTTACACAAATTAGAAAAGAACAATTTCTCTTCTAAGGGAGATACAGAAATCACACACACGTATTTTTCAAGGTTAAATAGCCGATCAGCTGTTTACTGGAATGTAGGTCAGAGGGTGGCCTACATATTTAGTTAACAAAGGAGGGTTGAGCGTGTCAGTAAGAGAGGGGGATTTACTCTTATTGTTCTCCACAATGCGACTGAATAACACAACTACTGTATACGTACTCTAAACAAGAAAAGGGGAGCGCAATCTTATGCAACACATTTATTATTACTACGCTTGGCAACACTTTGGCTCTGTTCATTCATAGACTTTTCTCAATTAAATAATTACTTATTTTGTTCACAAGTTTTAAATCACGAACTTCTACTTAATTACTTTATTATTATTAACAAAGTTATTTTTAATCAAATTTTTTTTATAACACATACTAGTGTATGTAAGCTAGATAGTTGGACATACACTGTGCAGAATGATTCAGGAAACAACAGGTCATAGATTGTCGTAAACAAACCTGTTACAGATTGTTCGGTTGACCAAAATTGTTATGCTTGGTCACAATTCATGTATGCAAGTACTTATATCGAATTATGCAGGTTCCTACTGGCCTATAGAATGCAAAAGCTACATGCATTGTATGACGCTAAGGATATTTTACTTATACATACTACCATCTACGTAACTTAATACACTATTAAATAGGTTTTGAACATTACATTTATTAAGTAACTTTCTGAGTGCATATATCAATATTATATATCTAGCTATTGATCTTCCAATTTATCCACGCATAGTGAATGCAATTTTGTTTGTGACACTATATACACAATTAAAACTCTTTCCTTTGTTTCCTTGGTTTCTTTTTTTTATGACGCAATTTTGTTTGCTTAAAACACCTTTGTAAAATGTAAGCAGAGTGGTGCACTTTTGTTGCGTCATGATGCTTAACAACCCTTTACATAAATCATGAGCAGAGTGGCGCACTTTTGTGACACTCTGTAAACAATTACCCTTTTATTTTTTTTTACAAGTAAGCAGAGTTGCGCACTTTTGTAACTGCTTTTCGCCGCGTTACAAATCCAGGGAACCCCTCGTAATTAAACTCCGTTAATTAGATGGGCTGCCTACGTTGTAACAGAATTGATCACAAATAATTAATGTAACAAATTACTTACTAACTGTGTAAGGAAACAATGGCAAGGTATACAATTGATTTAAGCACTCCTCATATGTGTGTAACAAGAAGACTTCTCTTTATTTAACATTTAAAAAACATATACTGACAGATCCCATGACATTACTAATTCAATTATTAAGTTATTTGAAAGGTTTCTTTAAACTTTGAGATCAAACTTGATTTTATATAGCTATACCTCGGATCCGGGTCAACTTTCTGTATTTCTGTAATTAAGACTTTTAATTATACTCATTTCATGATATTAGCTTGCAAGACTTTCTTTTATTCAACCATTGGAAGAATGGTATCTTTGCTTGAATTATATTACTCTACATTAGCATATAAACTGTTATAACGTATGAAGTTAGAATAGTTACATGAAATTCTTAGATTTAATTTATTAGTCTTTACAAAGTTAATAGTTTCTGAAAAGTCTCTTTCAAGAAGTGTTGTGTGACAAATATTAGTAACCCTCGATAGACAGGCTATCGAGTCACCTTTTGATTGGTATGCAGAAGACTCATCCTGGGGTATCCGTCTTGGGAAACAGGAACAGCTACGTCGTCATCTCGGTCTGGCCTTCCTCTGTAAAGGGCTCCAAAAGTTCGCAGGTTGAACAATATGTCGTGTAGATATCTACGATGATCTTGTAGATTCTCGGGTGTCCTGATCTGCATATTCTGTCACGTGCAGTAGAGTTTGCGGCTTCTGATCGTTCACATCTCCGGGTATGACTTTGGAATTGTTGTTATTAGTTGAAGCACGTAGTCATCTTGTGTTACACTCCTTTTTTTTTTACGTTTTACATTTTTTTTCTTTAAATTTCTTGTCTATTTACATGACTATATTAATTAACACTTCCAGATGCTTTAAACAGCTACATCTGGTACACCATCTTAAGGAGAGACAAAATGTAGTTCACATATTTTAAGCGCACAGCTCCTACGTCTATACTGTACGAAGTCACCATTGCAAGAGAGAGAAATTCCGCTCCCTTCGCCTGGTACTGGGCAAAAGTTAGTGGGACAATTTCCGCACGAGAATATAGTTCCTAACTATATTTAAGTTAACATTTTTATTTATCCAAACTATCCCTAAACAAATATACATAATTTAAATCAGTGGTTTTAGCGACTAGTTATGTCTTCATATTTTTTTTTTTTAACATTAATCTTTTTATCTTATTCTAACTCACACAAGACTCGGAAAGCATGTCGAGTCTGGAATCAACAGGACAGCGCCTGCTTACAAGCAAAGGGTTAAATACGATATTAATAACTCTTTACAATTTATCTTTTTATTAGACCATCTTCTAAATAACTAATTAATTACTGCTTCCTCTCATACTGAGTACATACAGGTATTTTATATTAATACAGTGAGATTTAAATGGCTTAATAGCTCGCAACCTTAATTTTTTTTAAATTTTTATTTTCTTGATTATTGGTACAATTTAAATCGTCACAAGAAGTGTCCTCAGAGTTACTTCTTTTAATATTTCAAATTTTGACATTACTATATTTAAAATTAGGCATACTCATAAATCACAGTGAATCTAATGACGTTGGTATTGATAAACTGATTTTGGGAGACTAGCAATATAAAACATTTTGGCCTGTTATCATTGTTTTACTGTTTGCCATCCTCAGTAATCACCACCAGACTAAGAGAGGTTTCTGTACAGCAGACAATTTTTCAAGTAGAAATATTTTCCCACTCTGTCCCTGACAGACCCTCAAACTTGACACACACTAGTCTTCTGACACATGGAGAGCTATGAAGCTAGCCAGTAGGTCACAAGAGTTGGTAAGTGAGTACAGGGCAGTGCTATAGTTGACAACAGTGGCGGGATAAGCAGCCTAGCCCCCCCCCTCTCTCACACACACACACACACACACACACACACACACACACACACACACACACACACACACACACACACACACACACACACACACACACACACACACACACACACACACACACACACACACACACACACACAGCTGCCCCAACCTCACCCTCACTCAGCACACAATGCCTACTGTCGTATAATGGACATTCTAGTACTTAATTGTCATTATATTATATCACAATAAATCTATAATAGTTGGATTTTGCACTAAATTTTAAGAAAAAAAAAAACAAACAGTACAAATATGACGAGAAATACTGTGTATTGTACTGCTATGACTCATGTAAATAACTTTTTTAAATGAATTCTGTGTTGTGATTGGGTCATGTTTGGACTCATTTTAAATAACACTATATACTGTACAGGAATCAATGCAGCAATTGAAATAAATAAATTTTTTATATTAAAAAATTAATAAATTAACTTAGATCCGTCGTGTTAGCTCCTTTGTTTTATATTTAGAATTATGCGTTTTGGAATGTATGTTCCATCATCAGATTTCTTCACTCAGTTGAGATCGTCAAATTGTTAAATCACATACTCAATTGTTAAAAACACATGTCAGTATTGGTTCACACCCTATGAAGGCTGACCGGATTCTCAAATCCAGTCGTGTATGTCAAATAAAAAAATTGTTAAAATGCACTGGATACTACTTGGTTATTCACTAGTAGTATGGTCTGGGGGCCAGGTCCAAGCTACTGTCTGACAGCCGGTGCCTGTGCGTGTGTTAGCAAAATGTCTGCTAATCCGTCAGCTACCCTCCTTGTACAGCCACAGTATAGAGTTTAACAATGCAACTATGCAACAATGTATACACATGCACACATATGTGTGAATATACACATGCCTATATACATGTATGGACAGATAAAATGCATTGGAACCTCGACTGGTTCTACAATTTTGTAATTATTTATAAAATATATCAGAGTGCTATTGTTGAAGGAATGGATGGCAGATATAACAAGGTTACGACAATAAACAAGACTACCCAATACCCAAGTACATCATAAATCAAAGCCTGTGTTAACTCAACATTTTGCAAATTAATTAAATAAAATCTTATATTGCATCTTTACCTGTTATCAAATTTACTTGACACAAGTTGGAAGTCCCTCAGCCTTATATATGCATGAGACTTCTATTACATATACAAATTACTAAACATGTAATTGTTAGTAATTCAAGAAATGTAATTAAGTTACTAACCCATATTTGGGAAAATGTATATAAAATTAAGACATTATATTTCATGGGACTTCATTTCAATAGTGCAGAACAAAAATAAATAATTATCTTTTTTAAATTTTCATGTTTTTGTTTTGTTTTATAACATACTAACTTCATCACACAAATACCTATTTTCCTAAGGTGTTATATTGTTGATGTTGTGTCAGATAATAAGGCTTATTCAACATGTACTGTCAAGTAACTATAAAGTCAAATATATGTTTCTTCTTATGAAAATGCCTTTGGTCAATTAGTAGGCTTTGGTCTAGTCATGCCTGCTGCTATCTGGGAAACCAGATATATTTTTCTATAGGTGCAACTAGCATTTTCCATCTGGGGAATGGGTTAGATTTTTTTATGAAACTACAAAAATAAACCAAAATAACTTGTTATTTTCTATTTATTTTGTTTTATTCAAGAAGGGAAGTGAAAAAACATAATGGTTTTATTAGTACATAACTAAAATATAATAAAGGCCTGAAATAATAAAGATTACATATTTCAGTACAAAATAAATAAAATAAACAATAGCAGGAAAGTGGTATGAATTTCCTCCCACTTTCTGCAGACATCAAGAGTGTTGAATATTAAGTATCTTTAAAATTTGGAGCAAATGGAATTAAATTGGTTTTACTTATTTTATTCACAGAATGAAGCAAAAATATTCATAAAATGACCACCACATACCCTCAAAAACAATTTAAAAAACATGCTACAGGTGCACAAGTATGTGTTTGGTTTGTGTACACATTCTGAAGTTGGCTATGGAGAGTTTATAAGGGACATGTTACAATGTGTGTAACACTGTGTTCCACATTTTGTCTTATATCTGCCTATGCATGGCCTAATGAACATGTTTTAAGATTGTAGCTGAAATGTTCATAGTCACATAACTAATTAGCCTAATTTTTTTATTCAACCTATATGAGTACATTTTTACTGTAGACAGTTTTTTTAATTTTTGACATTTTTCTTTACCGCTCTTAGGAGGTTTAACCCTCCTCCCAAACCCCATACACTGCACATTTGATTTGTATTCCAGACACCAGAAAGTATTACTTATTCAAAGAGATCAAGGTGAAGATTACCGTGAGACATATGATTTGATATATTTATACATTTTCACAGTTGATGTAGCAGTTTGGTTAGACATGTCAGCTTGGATGTGAAAACAACATTAAGGAGAAGTAATTATTTGATGACTGAATCTGTTTTCCTGCCACCATGTCTGAGACAATGAGCCTCATTGTATTTACATTTTGCTATGAAACGTCAGTGTCACAGATATAAGAACAATGTGTATAACATATGTCCTATTTTTTATTTATTTTAATTTTGCAGCTCATAGTTACAATTTATAATTTTACAATTTATAAACACTACACAAATTTATCCTATTTGAGTTCATAACACGAAATCCATGATTCCACCCAGTATTTTAATTGTAGTTCGCTGCTTGTTCAACAAATTGTGCCAATTAAGTTACATTGTAACAATTTTATTGAACTGTTTTTATTTATGCTCTTCTACAACTTGGCTTGTCTGAAGTAAGTTCAGTGGCATAATCTGACCAGACTACCAATAAGTATTTTTTATACTTGAAAACTAAAAGCTTAGTTTATTCTTGGGAAAGTGGCAAACAAATTTACTTCTGGTATTTGACCTGTCAGTTTTCATAAATACAATGAAATATCTTCAAACTGTTTAAAAAGTGGGAAACTAAAAATACATACAAGGAACTGTTAACTCCAATTATGTAGAAGTTTTAGTTTTTTTAAACTAAAAAAAGTTTTTGCTTTTGGAAGTTACTATAGACAGCTAAATTTCAAAAATTACAAAATTTATAATGTTACATTAGTTTAGTTACAGTATAATTTGTAAAATTTTCCTGGATTTGTGTTGTTTTGAAGTTTTTTTTAAGAACATGATTGTGTTATTAGCAAGTTTTCATGGCATGAAAAAGTGACCAGCTAGTAAAAACTAAGTGATATCACAAATTTTTCTTACTCCATGTGTAATGGAAGCAAATTAGCATTCATCTTGCAACATAAATATAAATAAATATTTTATGCTCTAAATAATTTAGGGTAACTTTTATAGATATAATCATATTGGGGAGTATTACAGGTACAGGTACAAGTATCAGGAGCACTATAGGTATATGAATCAAAAATTACTTTACACTTTTTATCCTGGCAGTAAAAATAGGGAAATAACTTTTCAATTATCATTATCTGGTAAAATTTATTACTTAATTCTACCCATTGATCATTACATCTCTGGTTTCTTCTAATCCATCTCAAAATCATTGCATTACTCATGGAATCTTGCTTTATTTGTCTACAAAATAAGTTGTGCTATGCATCATTTAAATTAATTTAAAATGTGTTATCTTGTTCTTGAATAAAAATAAACTCCAGCCATTTCTCAAATTTAAATTAAATGTATTTTTCTTGCAATATAGGTTCTAATCTCTTTTTGCAATAATTAAATGTCTCTTCTATTAGGGCAAATAGTGTTATTTAATTTTACTTGAAAAAATTATGTCTCACTTTTTGTATCTGTCACCCTTTGAAATGAAATGAAGATATGTCATAATGAAGTATTTGACATGCCCCATGTAGTTCTGATAGGTACCACCACATACAACACTGTATATGATAATGTCCCTTATTACAAACCTGTCTCTTACAAGGCACTTTTACCTTTTTTATAGAAACTCTAATAGAGAGATGGACATAGTGAATATTATTATATTGGCTTTATAAATGTTAATTTTGTATTTGTTGTAGGAGAAGTAATGAGCCCAAGGGTGATATAATTTATGCAGAATATCTACAACTGGACAAACTACTGAGCTCTCAGCGACTACTTAGTGAACAGGACAGGCTTATCCATGACGAGCATCTGTTCATTGTTATCCATCAAAGTATAAGATGAAATACAAATTTTCTGGGCTTTTATAGTAACATAGATATTACAGTTTATGCTCATGCATTTAAATAAAAATTTTACTTTCATTACTTTTTGCAATTACTGTTTGTGTGAGTGCGTGCGTGCGTGTGTTTTCAACATTGAGCAATGGTTTAAAAAACATCAAAAATTTTAATCCATAGATAATTTTTATTTGAAGAGTACATAATAAGAAGCCAAAATTGTACAAAATACTAGCCTACATACACTATATAATACTGTACAGTTTTCTGATTGTAGAGTGTCAAGCTTATAAGTGATATTGTATTTCTTAATATTGTCTGACATTACCCACCAAATAATCTGTTAGTTAGAAACTCAAGTAGCTATAACTCTTCAAAACTTGTGTTAGAACGAAATATTGCATACTATGGTTAACTTATGGTTTTATTAATCTAAAGTCATAATTCATGTCCTGAAACAAATCAGTAATTCTGCTATTTACTTAGTTCATGGTACCTTTTTTTGTTATTAGAGAGACATATACAGGCAGGAAACTTGTTCAATATAATATATTAGGGAGACATATACAGCAAACTTGTTCGTCAGCACCTGCTTTGCTGACTTGGTAGGGTTGTGACCCGGGACCCAATCTCCCGCGAGGGTGTCCAATGCCTTCCTTGCTAGAGCTGTCTGCCCTGGTGTTGCTCCCCTTCGACTCAGCCGACGCCATCGGGTGATTGAGTCTCTTGTCCCTGCAAGCGTGTCTCTAAGTTCCTGTGGGCGATGCCCTAGGGGACCATGGGGACGTGCCTAGGCGTGGCAATTGGCTAAATCTAGAAAGCATCAGCTTGCTCCCATGATGTACATGCATGTCGTGTACTCATTTACCGCACCTTAATTCCTTGTGCTGAGCAAACGACCATGCTGACCTACTTGCACCTGGCGTTCATCAGGCCTAGGCCTGGACAATGCACAGAAATCAGGGCACAAGACGCTTGCGCATCTTCTGTCTGTCTGTCTGAAACTTGTTCACTTAGTTCCACTTTGTAAAGCTTTCAGAATAAAACTTTAAGAAGTACGGATGAAACTTTAAAATATTCCACATTTTTATAAGACCACAATCTTGGATAACTATAAAACAAGATAAAAGTTAAAAATTTAATCTTGTGAAATGACTTTCCTGACAGAAATTAAGTCAAGAGAAATAAAGAAAGATCTGAAATGAAAATGTCCTTTGCCTGTGATAAAACTAGTAAGTACAGAAATTGGCAGCTCCTTGTAGGATATATGAGAAGCATAAGGTGCCAAAACAATCTTTAGAGTATGTACAGGACATTAAAAGGTTATGGAAATGCAGAATGATTTGTGAAATTTTCAATTTTGTGGACAGATGATGATGATTAATGTCTGATAATTCACTTAGTATATTTGCATTAACTGAAAAAATATTTACAAATTGAATGAAAATAAATTTTAATTATTTACTACGAGCGGTATAATCAATGTAGGTATATATCTACATTTTATACAAATTATACAGCTCTATAAATACATGCATATATTTTATATATATTCTATATTTCTTATCACATACGGGATAAGTTATAGAATCTATAAGGTACATTAGGTTAGCGTAAAACTATATTTATTATGTATTTACATTCAAACATAGGCATAATTTAAGGTTTAACTTTAGGGGAAGAGTGAAGCTTTGAAAATACAAGTCTGTAGTGAGACCACATGTATAATAAATATATTCAGTGGAAAATTAAAAAGCCCAGTAATAATTCTCAGGTCAATAAGCCCAGTAAGCGAAAACTGTGGTTTCAATATACCTGACTCCATTTGTATTGGTAGTTCTTGACAAATAACAAAGCTTCCAAGTGGCAAAGTATCAGATGAGCAACTCACTTTATAAGGAAAGTAAAGAGGCAGGTAATATCAAGAAAAATATGACAATAGGTATTTGTAGTTGTATGTCAGATGTTTGTATAAATAACCGATGAATAATTCAAGAGAAGAATAAGATGACTTTATAACGGTAAGAATGTGTGTGATAAAGAGAAAAAAATGAAGAGTAAACAGAAATGTGATTCAGAGAACTACAGCTGTGATTGTTATCATTTCAATATTAAAGTGTTCCATGTTCATAGGTGAAGCAAGTCTTTGTTGACAGTGCTTGCATTACATTCCAGTTTGCACTTCAGATTTAGTGTCTTTTAAATATTTTTTTATGAGAAGGATTATTTTGATGTATTTAATTCAAACCTGACAATTGTTCCTCTGTCTTCAAAAGAAATAATCATAACAAATTAACTGGAACAACTTTTGCCATAAACTAATCAGACTATGATAAATAACCTGTACTGTATTTGTAAACTTGGAAACTGTCTCCTATTTGACAGTCTGTTAGTTCTTATTTACAGTAACTAAAAACTTAATTTAATAATGATATGTACTAACAAGTGCCCCTCCTGCCTCTCAAGCTATACCTATGCATGAAAATAGTCATAAAATCATCAGGTGTCAGGTTGATTGAAACTGAAAAATAAGTACATGGGACAGCTTTCTAGGCATCCTACTAACACACTACCTTTCTTGTGTAATGTGTGTTTCATATAAGGCCATCCTACCCTGTGTAATCAGAACTGTGCTGGGGGTAAAAAAAAGAGACTGCTACTGAATTACTGTTTTATACATAATTAAAATCATGATCAAAGAAGAGCAAAATATGAACAATTGAAAATTACTTACAAATTTTACAGCGATTAGTTGGGAAGGAGAAGAGTAAATGGTATAAGATAGGTAATATGCAAACCAGTGGTGAGGCGTGGGTCTAAAACTAGGGGAAGAGCTATGCAACCTCTTTTGTCATACGTTGTCATATGTTGTACATAATTTTATACCAAACAATACTTAGTTTTGCAAAAAGTTCAAGTTTATTCTAACATATTTAAACTTATATACAGTACTGTGCGAATTAATGTGAACACAAGTGATAATTTGAAAAAACAACATTTATTAGTTATAGACGAAGAAAAAAGAGAAAAGAATACAATTTAAATTGTTTTAATAGGAAATATGTCCTCCCTTGGCTTTTATAACTTCTTCAACACGTTTTGGCATAGAATCAACAAGATTTTTACAGTTTTCTGATATTTGCTGGTCTCGAAACCATGTGTGGATTACATCCTCAATCAGTTTTGTTTTTGTTGTGCAATCTATTTTACGAAGTCTAGCTTTTACAATAGCCCACAGATTTTCAATCGGATTCCGATGAGTTTCCTGGCCATTCAAGGCATGATATCTTTTTGTCCTTGAAATATTTCATCATGATCTTGGACACGTGACATGGAGCCGAATCTTGTTGAAAAACTGCTTGACCGTTGGCATCAACTTTTCTTAGTTCAGCTTCCAATCTGTGTTCTAGCAAGTCTCTGTATTTTTGCGAGTTCATCATGCCTTCGATCGGCACAAGGCATCCGGTACCTTTATAAGAAAAGCAGCCCCAGAACATCTTCTTTAACGGATGTTTAACTGTTTGATCAATATGAGCTGTCGTAAGTTTTTCGTTGTCACTTTTTCTAACGAAACGAGATCGCTGTCCTTGTACCAAAAAATGGCTCTCATCTGAGAACAACACTTTTCTCCAATCTTCAACAGTCCAGCTCACATATTTTTTTGCTCAATCATATCGCTTTTTTTGATAAAACAAAAACAGCATGAGTCATCGCCGTAGCGGATGTTGGGAGGGGGAAGGGGGCGGAAGGCGGAGATTTGTTTGCATGTGGTGACAAGCTCAGATCAGTTGTCAGTCGCTTTGCCGAGTTCAGTTGAGTTGGCGTCTATTGTGTAACAGATTAACGTAATATTTTGTTAGTTTGTGTGCTACTTTATTCAGTGGCGGCTCGTCGTTATGAACATGGGAGGGGCTCTTTCATAAGGTCAAAACTATCTCTACACAAACACACGCGCACGCGAACGCGCACGCACAGATACACACACTCATTCACTTTCTTGTATGTATTTTTATAAATTTATAAAATTGTCAAAATTAGTCTACTTATAACATTAGATTTTACTGTAAGTATTTTATTTTTAAGATATGTGAATAATAAGAGTGGAAATTCAAAATATTTTATAGAACAGAAGTACATAGCTATATACCACAGGGCAAATGTGAAAGCTATATTTTTAAAATTAGACCAAGCATCAGAATTCAGGAGGAAGTTGTATTAAGTAACACGGTATTAATCTTCTACCACTTTAAATATACTTAGTCACATTTAATATCAAAAATAAATTAATCTACGACTGAAAATTCATACCTTTAGTTATATTGTTTGTAGCAGAAGTCCATCCTCTCCTTCTGTGCAGCGAAGTGGTTGATCACACGTTCATTGAAATTGGGGGTAGATAATAATTTCTTTTCAATTGAACACATGGCGAGTGCACTGAGTCTACCTTCTTTCATTGTGCTCCTGGTAAAAGTCTTTATTTGCTTTAAAGTTGAAAAACATCTTTCACTTTCTGCAGTGGTCATTGGGATTGTGCAGATGATCTGAAGTAATTTCACTGATTCGGGGAGCACATCTCTCAGATTATTATCATAAATAAAATTAAGCAACCGTAATGAGCCTGTTGCCTCAGAAAAATCACTTCTACTGTATATTACTACCAACTCTTGTTTCAGTTCTATTTTATTCAACTGGAATAAATTTACAGCAATTTCTAATTTATTTTCAGGAAATTTATTTTTGAACTCAGGAAACAAACTTGGCTGAAATAACTTAGCTACCGACAAATGATCTAAGAAATTAAAGCGATTGTCAATTCCAGTCATGATAACATCACACACTTCTTTTGCCACAATGTGTCTTCTATCTTCAAATCGGCCACGTTTTCTACTGGGGCCTGAACAAGATAAATCATTTTCAGTTCCATCAAGTTCGCTAGAACTGGGCTGGTCAACCTCAGGCAAGTTTCTTATTTTTTGGATTATAGACTTAAATTCGCCTATATATTTTAATGCCTTGATGCAGTCGATTGTCTTGTTCTGAAGCTCGTTGTACGAAATATCACAATGGGGCATTATTTTATTAAAATATCGGTATGGAGAACCATACATGACTTCCATATTCTAAGATTTATATTTAAAATCATTTTCAGCCAAACAGCCAGGCTGTGTCTTACCTGCCTTTTTATTGCTGTATTAAATGAAAAATATTATATTACATTAAAATGAAAAAATTATAATTTTATTGCCTGGCAACAAAATTATTTTATTTTTAACAATTACCATTGTTTCAAAAAGTTTAAATAAATTTTCAAGTACTTTACTCTTGTTAAAACGTAAAAGGTTGCAGGTAAACTACCCCTTCCCCTTAACCGATCTTCACCAAAATCGAAAGTCATTGAGACCTCTACAATTCAGGGACGTATGCAAAAAATTATTTGATTCTGTTTGAATTTGCGGCTGTTATCGTTTGCCATAGAAAATACGCTTGATAAAAAAACGTTGCAGGTAAACTACCCCTTCCCCTTAACCGATCTTCACCAAAAAGAATTGGTCTTGAGTACTCTACAAATCAGGGCTGTATGCAAAACATTATTTGATTCTGTTTGAATTTGCGGCTGTTATCGGTTGCCATAGAAAATACCCTTGTTAAAAAAACGTTGCAGGTAAACTACCCCTTTCCCTCAACCGATCTTCACCAAAAACAATAGGTCTTGAGAACTCTACAATTTAGGGCTGTATGCAAATAATCTTTTGATTCTGTTTGAATTTGCGGCTGTTATCGTTTGCCATAGGAAATACCCTTGTTAAAACATAAAACGTTACAGGTAAACTACCCCTTTCCCTTAACCGATCTTCACCAAAAACAATAGGTCTTGAGTACTCTATAAATCAGGGCTGTATGCAAAACATTATTTGATTCTGTTTGAATTTGCGGCTGTTATCGGTTGCCATAGAAAATACCCTTGTTAAAAAAACGTTGCAGGTAAACTACCCCTTTCCCTCAACCGATCTTCACCAAAAACAATAGGTCTTGAGAACTCTACAATTTAGGGCTGTATGCAAATAATCTTTTGATTCTGTTTGAATTTGCGGCTGTTATCGTTTGCCATAGGAAATACCCTTGTTAAAACATAAAACGTTACAGGTAAACTACCCCTTTCCCTTAACCGATCTTCACCAAAAACAATAGGTCTTGAGTACTCTACAAATCAGGGCTGTATGCAAAACATTATTTGATTCTGTTTGAATTTGCGTCTGTTATCGTTTGCCATAGAAAATACCCTTGTTAAAAAAACGTTGCAGGTAAACTACCCCTTTCCCTCAACCGAACTTCACCAAAAACAATAAGTCTTGAGAACTCTACAATTTAGGGCTGTATGCAAATAATCTTTTGATTCTGTTTGAATTTGCGGCTGTTATCGTTTGCCATAGGAAATACCCTTGTTAAAACATAAAACGTTACAGGTAAACTACCCCTTTCCCTTAACCGATCTTCACCAAAATCAACAGATCTTGAGAACTCTACAATTCAGGGCTGTATGCGAAACATTATTTGATTCTGTTTGAATTTGCGGCTGTTATCGTTTGCCAAACAAACAAAATTACCCTTGCTAAAAAAAAACCGTTGCAGGTAAACTACCCCTTTCCCTCAACCGATCTTCACCAAAAACAATAGGTCGCGAGTACTCTGCAAATCAGGGCTGCATGCAAAAAATTATTTGATTCTGTTTGAATTTGCGGCAGTTATCGTTTGCCATAGAAAAAAAATCTACAGACAGACACACAGACAGACAGACAGACAGACAGACACACAGACACACAGACAGACAGACACACAGACACTTTTCGGAAAACGACTTTTTTTCATGTTTTGAGTGTAGTAGAATCAGAATCTGCAATAATCTCGAACACGATTTTTTTTGCCATCACCATACTTCCATTCCTTAAGGAATATGGAAGTAAAAAAACGACTTTTTTTCATGTTTTGAGTGTAGTAGAATCAGAATCTGCAATAATCTCGAACACGATTTTTTTTGCCATCACCATACTTCCATTCCTTAAGGAATATGGAAGTAAAATGTTACCCAGAAAATGAAATCGTTGTCTTTAAGAAGGTTGCTTAAACCAACTGCTTTGTTTACAGTTGTATAATCATTGCTGTCGTCGTCTAATATTTTATTTAAGCATTCTTCTATTTCATTTTTATACTTAAATAATGTGCTGACAATTCTAGACTTGAAGTTCCAACGAGTGCCAGAGCTCTTTGGTATTCGGTTTTTCATAATGTCGTCAAGTACTGCTGTTCTTTTAGTCGATTGTGAAAGAAAGGATGAAAATGCTTCAACATTACTGAAAAATATTTTTATCTGTTTATTTTGTGTTGCACAGCGTTCAATGATCAAATTTAGTTGATGCGCGTAGCAGTGTACGAAATGTGCATTTCTGTACACAGCTTTGACTCTTGCCTGCACACCTGTGTGCTGGCCACTCATGACAGAAGTGCCATCGTAGCTTTGAGCAATCACTCTTTCAGGTGTTTTGTCAATTTTTAGCTTTTCCAGCTCGTTAAAAATTGCTTCACTAACAGATGCTGCGTCATGACCTTTGGGTACTACAAAACTAACAAATCTTTCATTTACAACCCCATTTAACTCGTATCTGACAACAAACACTAGCTGAGACAATGTAGCAGTCAGTTGTCTCATCGGCTTCA
Source organism: Magicicada septendecula (assembly GCA_034769895.1). Classification (NCBI taxonomy): domain Eukaryota; kingdom Metazoa; phylum Arthropoda; class Insecta; order Hemiptera; family Cicadidae; genus Magicicada; species Magicicada septendecula. The sequence continues at coordinate 83,281,807 of CM068369.1, forward strand.
ATAGCAATATATTTAGATTGAGTAATTTCGTCGCATATAATTTCCAAGCACACGGCATATATGGAATCAAGTAAATCATTTTGGATGGTTTTGGAAAGCCCTAAAAATACTCGGTTATTGCTTTTTTCAATATGTTGTTTTAATGTAGAGTCTAACTCTGCCATTAGGTTGACAAGACCACGAAATATGCCAGGGTTGTTAGATGTGTCAGTGCCACTTTCGTCATGCCCCCTTAATGCAAGTTCAAAAGCCCCACAAAACTTCACAGCATCAATCAACTTACTTAAAATGTACCGATTTTTTGATACTTCCTCATTTAACTTTTGAATTCTTAATCTATATGCACTGTCTAACTGAGATCTAATGTCAACCTTCCCAAGTACTGCATACTCGATACACGCATTTATATGTTTTTCACTTAACTTATGTTTTTTAAGTTTTTCACTCAAATGCTTAATATCCGAGACACCATCTACAGTCCAGGTGCGATCCTGTACGCCCATTACTATGCACGGGTAACAGAAAAAAGAGTTTTTTATTCCACACCCACACAACCAATCAGCATAATTATACAAATGAATACTAAATTTCCGATTGTAGCTATTCCTACTCTTAGTGGATTTTTGTACTTGATTAATCACCATATTAGGCCTAGGAGGCCCTAACCTTTTAAGTTCAACCCTGTGCTCTAAGTTCTTTATCCCTTGGCTAATAATTTTACTTACATCATTCGTAATTACAAAGGTAGAATCCGTGTTATTCATTATGACACACATTAATCACACACTAAACACAATTACTCTGTTTACAAACAAGGAGTGCCAATAACTGCTACACTGCTGGCCGTTGGCGCTGACTGAGATGATTTGCGCATGCGTGGCCAAGGATGGAGTCCCAGCATGTCCGTAAGAACACAGTTGATAGACGTCAACGCACGGTTAGAGCTGTACGCTGTATTTTCCATTTACACTGCACACAGTAGCTTTGGGCTCTATGGCCAACGCCCGCAACTCAACTCCGGACTTTAAACGTCAAATGTTTTCCGTTGTATTATTGTTTTGATGCGTATAGGAACTTTTTTAATTGATTTGGTGAAAAATTAATAATTAATTATTACTTTTTATTTTATTGGGAGGGCTGCGCCCAAGAGCCCTTATGGGCAAGCCGCCACTGACTTTATTGTTGTGAGTTAAAATGGCTCAGTCTAAACAAGTGAAAAGACAAATTTCGGAATGTCCTATTTTTGGAAGATTTAGTGATTTGTGTGAAATTGTACTGCCTACTTACGAAAATGTAATGAAGTGCTACTGTTTTATTAGACATAACCTCAAAGTTGTGTCAGGGAAAGATCCTACTGTAAGTGAAATATCTGAGACTTTAGTTCCAAAAATAGAACAAATATGGTCAGTAGCTTCTATTCCCGTTGTTTCTAACCTTAGAATTTCACAAATGATAAAAGTTTATCATACTAAATATAGGAATTTATTAAGGTCTAAAAGTAGAAAAGGGTCAGATAAGTTTGACTCGAACCTCGCAAAATTTAGAGAAGAAGCTGAACGTTTATTTGATATTGCTGCCTACAAGTGTCAAAACTTTGATACTTGTAGTTGTATAAAAGAAAAAAAAGTACCAGTTTTAGAACAAGAGTTTCTAAAAGATCAACGCTGTACCAGGAAAATGGTTATAGGTAATGTTGATATAGCTACCACAAGCGCTTTGAAGAAGAAAGAAGCAAGAAAAAGTAAAGAACTACAGAGAACAGTTAACTTTAATCAAGAACGGACAAAAAATACTAGTGTATCAGAAACAGTTACTGACGACAATGACAGCGCTGAAGAGGCAAACCAACCAGGTCCTTCAAATATACAAGAAGAGATAAATCTACCAGGCCCTTCAAAACTGAAAAAAGAGAAAAAGATAAGCACTCAAATGCGTATTAAATTGCCATCTGTAGCTTCCATTTGTGACCGTACCGGAATATCAGATAGAGCTGCTGCAGCTATAGCTAGTGCTGCTTTACAGGACTTGGGTGTAATCACAGGGGAAGACAAAACCAAAGTAATAGACAGGATGAAAATTAGACGAGCAAGATCAAAAAATCGAAGAGATCTCATTAATGACAGTCTTTATGATCAGATAACCGAAAATAGAGGATTGTTGTTTGATGGAAGAAGAGACAAAACAATTGTTCAAGAAAAGAAAGGAATTAAGTTGTACAAAAAAGTTATTTCAGAAGAGCACGTTTCACTAATAGAGGAACCAAACTCAAAGTTTTTAGGCCACGTAACACCTAAATCTGGCACTGAAAAAGACATAGCAGACAGTATACTGGAGTTTCTTGAAGATAGAGAACACAACGAACAACTTTTGAACTTTACTGCTATTGGGTGTGATGGAACCGTTGTAAACACTGGACATAATAATGGTGTGATTTCTTTGATGGAAAATGAAATAGGAAGACCTTTACAATGGTTAGTTTGTTTGTTCCATGGAAATGAGCTACCTTTGCGACATCTTTTTTGTCATTTAGATGGTAAAACGAAGGGACCCAATGAGTTTAAAGGCGAAATAGGTCAGCAGCTGGAAAACTGTGCTAATCTTCCTGTGGTTACTTTCTTGCCAATTGAAAATAACCTTCCTCTTTTGGAGAACATAAATGATTTAAGTACAGATCAGAAGTATTTATTGGATATGTGTATCGCTGTATCAAGTGGAAATTGCTCACTAGATTTATCTTTAAGAAACCCTGAAAAACTTGCTCACTCCAGGTGGCTTACATTAGCAAACCGTATACTTAGATTGTATGTGGCAACTGAAAATTCAACTGAAAACCTTAAGACTCTGGCTGAGTACATTGTGAAAGTGTATGCACCTGTGTGGTTTAACATTAAGTTAAAACCTTCATGTACTTATGGTTCCAAACATCTGTTTAAGCTTATCTCATATTCACGCTATCTCTCTGATGATTTCCAGAACGTTCTAGACCCGGTTATTCAAAGAAATGGGTACTTTGCTGCTGCAGAAAATCTCCTTTTGTCCATGCTATGTGATGAGCGCAAAAATGTAAGAGAACTTGGTTTACGGCGTGTTTTAAAAGCAAGAACAGAAAGTAGAGGCGGAGTCAGGAAGTTTAAAGTTCCAAAGATAAACTTTGACGCAAAGGATTACATCGACATGATCTCATGGGCTGAAAATGACGTAACTGAACCCCCCTTGGTAAAACATGTTTCCATTGACTCTCTCAAAGACTTTATATGGAAGACATCTGAAGCTCAACCAAATAGTAAAGTGGACCCGCTTATTGACTTTCCCCGGCTTCCTTGTCACACGCAAGCAGTGGAAAGAGCTGTGAAACTGGTGACCGAATCGGCTCAAAATGTCTGTGGTTCAATCGCAAGAGAAGGATATATAAGAGCAAAAATTGACTCACGTGAGAACATGCCAAAATTTGATACAAAAAAACAGTTTAATGTGTCAATGAAGTAGAAACAAACATTTTGCAACTGTAACATTTGTAATTATTAAGGGTTTTTTAAATCATAAAAAATGAACTTTCAATGTCTTTAAAAGTGTATTATGATATTTTTTTACGTGTGCTCTAATAAAAATATCGGTATGGAGAACCATACATGACTTCCATATTCTAAGATTTATATTTAAAATCATTTTCGAAATGAAATATTACCATAGAAACTACTTCTTTCTACTTACTGCTTCAGCCTTAACCACAGTACTGTGGTCACTAACGTATACCACCTCACGTTATCGCACTCGATTTTCACTGATGATGGAAGTCGATGGCATTGCCGAAAGGGCTGGTTTTGAAGAAAACATTGGACTACGGCCAAATATCCCGGGAAGGAATTTTAACAAAAACTACTTCTTTGTTGCCGATAACGTTGTACACACACACACATATATATATATAAAATATGCATAAAATTAATGGCTTGTATAAGTTAATGATTGATCTCCATTAAGTAGTGCTCAAGTTTCCAAAGTTTTAATATTATGATGTCCGTAATTAAAACATCAGAGCAGGTTTAGTGTGTATGAGGGTACACCGTGGACAAAAATTTTCAACATTTCCTATTGAGTGTTGTTTAGAATAAAGCTGCGAATCTACAGTGTACGTTTCACAGAACAAATACGCGGAAAAGAAGGAGCGCTCCGAAGTCACTCATGAACCCTCAGCATCTTGCAGAGGTTTCATTCCCTAAAGACGAAAAGTCTGTCTATGAATCGTTCCTCTGTAAACACGTGCAGTTACACTGCCCAGCGATCCACAGGAAGCAAATCGCTATCCACGCTGGACACTTTTTCGGCTTGCACGCGTTATGTTGGTATGGGTTTCGGCACTTTCCATTTAAAAAGCGTGCAAATGTAAGAAACTAAACATGAATGAGGCCAGAAATAATGTGAATTTTGTGTGTGTGTGTGTGTGTGTGTGTGTGTGTGTGTGTGTGTGTGTGTGTGTGTTCCCTGCCTTTTTATTGCGGTAGTCATAATAATAAAATGGAAATGTAAACAGTACATAACTGAGATATGCTTGCCTGCCACGCACGATATATTTTCTCTTATACATGATTTACATTAAAATGAAAAAATTATAATTTTATTGCCTGGCAACAAAATTATTTTATTTTTAACAATTACCATTGTTTGAAAAATTTTAAATTAATTTTCAAGTACTTTACTCTTGTTAAAACGTAGTAAATAGTAAAAAAATATATATAATTGATTTGACGAGCTTTTATTTCAACCTTATTTACTACTATTTGTAACAACCAAAATGTTCGCAAAAGTTTCAAAATTAGCAAAAATACAAACTTTTTGACATTAAAAAATTTTTTTTTATTATTACTTCCATATTCCTTAAGGAAATGGAAGTATGGTGATGGCAAAAAAAATCGTGTTCGAGATTATTGCAGATTCTGATTCTACTACACTCAAAACATGAAAAAAAGTCGTTTTTCGAAAAGTGTCTGTGTGTGTGTGTCTGTCTGTGTGTCTATCTGTGTGTAGATTTTTTTTCTATGGCAAACGATAACAGCCGCAAATTCAAACAGAATCAAATAATTTTTTGCATACAGCCCTGATTTGTAGAGTACTCACGACATGTTGTTTTTGGTGAAGATCGGTTGAGGGAAAGGGGTGGTTTACCTGCAACGGTTTTTTTTATCAAGGGAATTTTTTTTTTGGCAAACGATAACAGCCGCAAATTCAAACAGAATCAAATAATGTTTCGCATACAGCCCTAAAGTATGGAGTTCTCAAGACCTATTGTTTTTGGTGAAGATTGGTTAAGGGAAAGGGGTAGTTTACCTGCAACGTTTTATGTTTTAACAAGGGTATTTTCTATGGCAAACGATAACAGCCGCAAATTCAAACAGAATCAAAAGATTATTCGCATACAGCCCTAAATTGCAGAGTTCTCAAGATCTACTGTTTTTGGTGAAGATCGGTTAAGGGAAAGGGGTAGTTTACCTGCAGCGTTTTTTTATCAAGGGTATTTTCTATGGCAAACGATAACAGCCGCAAATTCAAACGGAATCAAATAATTTTCTGCATACAGCCGTGATTTGCAGAGTACTCAAGACTTATTGTTTTTGGTGAAGATCGGTTAAGGGGAAGGGGTAGTTTACCAGCAACGTTTTTTATCAAGGGTAATTTTCTATGACGAATGATAACTGCCGCATATTCAAACAGAATCAAACAATTTTTTGCATACGTCACTGAATTGTAGAGGACTCAAAGCCTTTTGATTTTGGTGAAGATCGGTTAAGGGGAAGGGGTAGTTTACCTGCAACCTTTTACGTTTTAACAAGAGTAAAGTACTTGAAAATTCATTTAAACTTTTTCAAACAATGGTAATTGTTAAAAATAAAATAATTTTGTTGCCAGGCAATAAAATTATAATTTTTCCATTTTAATGTAAATATATCGTATTATTTTAATGTATAAGAGAAAATATATCGTGCGTGGCAGGTAAGCATATCTCAGTTATGTACTGTTTACGTTTCCATTTTATTATTATGACTACAGCAATAAAAAGGCAGGGAAGACACACACACACAAAATTCGCGTTATTTCTGGCCTCATTCATGTTTATTTTCTTACATTTGCACGCTTTTTAAGTGCCGAAACCCATACCAACATAACGCGTGCAAGCCGAAAAAGTGTCCAGCGTGGATAGCGATTTGCTTCCTGTGGATCGCTGGGCAGTGTAACTGCACGTGTTTACAGAGGAACGATTCATAGACAGACTTTTCGTCTTTAGGGAATGAACCCTCTGCAAGATGCTGAGGGTCCATGAGTGACTTCGGAGCGCTCCTTCTTTTCCGCGTGTTTGTTCTGTGAAACGTACACTGTAGATTCGCAGCTTTATTCTAAGCAACGCTCAATAGGAAATGTTGACAATTTTTGTCCACGGTGTACCCTCATACACACTAAACCTGCTCTGATGTTTTAATTACGGACATCATAATATTAAAACTTTGGAAACTTGAGCACTACTTAATGGAGATCAATCATTAACTTATACAAGCCATTAATTTTTTGAATATTTTTTATATATATGTGTACAACGTTATCGGCAACAAAGAAGTAGTTTTTGTTAAAATTCCTTCCCGGGATATTTGGCCGTAGTCCAATGTTTTCTACAAAACCAGACGTTTCGGCAATGCCATCGACTTCCATCATCAGTGAAAATCGAGTGCAATAACGTGAGGTGGTATACATTAGTTACCACAGTACTGTGGTTAAGGCTGAAGCAGTAAGTAGAAAGAAGTAGTTTCTATGGTAATATTTCAATTCTAAAATGATTTTAAATATAAATCTTAGAATATGGAAGTCATGTATGGTTCTCCATACTGATATTTTCCAATTCTAATGCTTATATATGTATTTACAACTATCTTTTGTAACATTATATGTACGAGAAAACCATAAAAAATATTTATCAAAGTTTATAATTTTTCAATTTTTTAAATTTTTTTACAAATTTTAAGCTCTTTGCGGCACCTTAAGATGTTGTAGTATAGCAACCAATTTTTTTTTCTTCTTTTTGAACCTAAAAGGCAACTTTTCCCCACTATTACAAAAGTAAAAAAAAAATAATTAAAAAAAGGCTATTTTTGTTCCACTCTAATGAACAGTAACTCCAGCATGTTCTAAGTCTTGGTGAACTTCTTGGCTGGTTTTCCTAGGGTTTAATTTACTTTCCCTTATTAAAAAAGCTTTCTTTGCCTTTCTTTTCCTTCCACATTTCCCTTTTCTGTTCACTTCAATCGTCCCAGTGTCCCTTTTTTGCTTCAAAATCTTGTTGACAGCTCCTAAACTCACACCACACTCCTTGGCAATATCTCTTTGAGTCATTGATGTGTGTTCACTCAAAGTAACAATTTTAGTGCGCTTTTTCGTAGTAATATCCATCTTCAAAAATAAAAAGCAAATAAAGCCTTAGTTCAGCTTACTTCAGCAAAAACACAATAATTCTAAAAAACAAAAACAAAATGCAACGCGTCTGTAGCTTGCTATGTCTCATTACTCACTGACTGTCAGAACAGTAAAACAAAATGGCCACTACTTTGAGATAAAAGTGTTGCCAACTGTGGAAAAAAAGTAAAATTGTGATAATTATGATGTGTTCACATTAATTCACACAGTACTGTAGGTGCTAATAGTATCTAAAGCCTATGCCTTATTATTTGTAGCTTAGCTGAATCCTTCGACTTCTACTTGTGAAGATGTCAATCACATCATTGTAAAAAGATGGTTTCTCTTGCAATTTTGTGAGTAAAGCCTTTACTATGATGATGAGAGCAAATAAGGACACCTTCTCCTGACCATGAGTGTTGCAGAGGTATGTCTTTATTCGCTTTAAAGCAGAGAATGATCTCCCAGCTGAGGCACCAGACGCAAGGATGGTCATTATCAGTTTGGGGTAGTCTACACACTTCCAGAAAAACTTCCATAAGATCAGATTCTATTAGATGTTTGTGAAGGTCAATGATCAACTCTTTGTATAATCTTTCATCACTAAATGGGACTAACAGCTCACTTCTCAGTTTAGGAATATAATAAAACTGTTATAATTCTCTTTCAGATTTATGAGTGCTTCTTACGGAAATTTATTTTTAAAATCTTTTAATTACCTCGAGTCTAAAAAACTTAAAAATTTTGATGTAGCAAATCTGTGTTTTCAGTAACATAAAATATTTCATAAAACAATCTTCTGTATGAAGATTTTGTATCTTCACCAGAAAGGATACCTACTCAAATTCTATTTCTAGGCACTGGAAACTCAACTTTAAAACAAGAGATAGTTTCTCAGTTTTATTCTAAAAGCAATCAAGCTCCTCCCTAATCTTTTCAAGATGAGCTGAAAACCCTTTAATTTTGTTTGTACAATACCCAATATCAAACACCTTTCTTTGAAGATTCTGAAATAAAACATTGGTATGATAGAAAATTTAAGAGAATATAATAAGAAAAAAGTTAAAATCAAAGTCCTGTAACTTGGAAATCAATCCGGAATCAGTAATTACAGTTTCAGTATCCTAATTGTCAGTGTTTTCTGTCATGGATGTCAGTAAATCGTTAATGTCAATTTTATGTTCACACACTGTTTCTAAAAGCCTGTTGTTGTAGTTCCATTTAGTAGGAGCCAATCTGGGAAACTGCTTTTTGACTTCTGTATCCAGTGCTTCAGTTATCTTGGCCGATTTCGAAAAGAATGTTCCAAAACCTGCTAAAGTATTAAACAAATTTTACACTCTTTAATACAAGTAACTTTGAGAGAACCAAATTACTATGTTTATGGGCACAAAAATTGCTTGTGGGCATTATTCGCATACCTGAGGTTGAAGGCCACTGTTTCCCTGCCATGTCTGTGGTACTGTCATATGTGTCTGTGCTACTAATTCCATCCCACAGGCATATTCTTCTAGTGTTTTAAAAACAACATTATCTATGTGATCATCACTTTTGTTTGGTATGTTTGGGATTTTTTAATCACAGAAACCTTTCTTCAATATTTCCATCCTTCGTTTACATAATGAATTACTGTAGATAACTGTGATTTTGTAGCTACGTCTATAGTTTCATCCATAATAATTGCAACAAAAGAAGACTAATTAATTTTGTGTTTTATTTCAAGCATCATGTAATGTGAAATAGAAGAGATAAAGTCATTTTGGATGTCACTTCATAACCCTGAAATTATAGTAGAATTATTAAAGTGACTATTTAGCTCGTTATCGAAGTCACTCATTTCCTGTAGCAACTCAATATAATTCCCTTTGTTTAAAGAATTCTGAGGCTCATTATGGCCGCAAAAAGCGAGTTCTTGTTTCCCCCAAAACAGGCAGCGTGAATTAAATGTTTTAAGATTCTCCTATTCTTTTGAACAAGTCGTGGGCTTCTGCTGACAGATGAGATTAGTTATTTAAACTAAATTCTATGCATGTTTCCCGAACTTCTTCAGTTGAACTTGGGCCTTCATATGATTCTGGAAAAGCGTAGCCTATGTCTATTTTCTGCTTTTTGTAAATTATATAAGTCATTGTAAGCAGTTTTCGACCATATACTGTTCTTACTAGAAAAAAGTAAACATGTCTAACAATACAAATGGGAACATTTATTACAGTTACACAAACCAGGGTGTTATGTCGTACAATTTAACATTAAAATGTCACGTAAAACTTTATGACCTTTTTGTTGCTTATTTAAATCTAGATTACCTAGCGGCCTACCAAGTGTAATAATATAAAGTTTCTCTTGAAAAGGTAATAAACCAAAACCCTGGTGTAAAAGTCTGTTGATAACACAGCAAGTCTGTAGACTTACAGCAACCGAATGATCTGATGCAGAGTTTGCAATGAATAATTGTTGAGGAACACTCTCCTTGTTCACACTTCCCGGCTCCATTACAGCAACAACTATTAAACACTGTTTAAGTATACACACACAGACACTTTGTGTTTAACACAACAGGAAATAATTTTAATACAGCTTTAGTACATTACTGTCATTATAAATATATTGTTCTTTAATAAGTACCGGTATATGCATATTGTGGTTATATGATATTTTCTTACACTGGATATATTAATTTAAGTAATAACACTTTTTGGTCATGTTTTGACTTAATTTTATAACTATAATTTTTTTAAATTATCACGCACTTTGACTTCTGAGAATATTTGCATCAGTGGCGAAGCGTCAGGGGATGTGGGTTTTAACGCTCTGTAGATGAAACAAATAAATTTACAACTACATTGACTACAGATTTGTTGCACTTACTGGAGTGTAAATATAAAAAATCAGTATGGAGAACCAAACATGACTTCCATGTTCTAAGATTTATATTTAAAATCATTTACTTGAATTCGGTTCAATAATTTCTAATAAAATGTTTGTAGGTTGAACAAAGAGCTGGCCAAAGGGAGCTGTGATCTGATTCCTGGAATGAAATTGGACTCTCGCTGCAAGTTATCGGCCGAGGGTGAATGATGTCTATAGTGTTATCAAAGTCTTTCCTGTCAATACTATACTAGTCAATTTTCTTTTTTAAAATCATGTCTTTCTATCTTTCCATTCGTCTTCTGATTTCCTGAATGACGAACAATTCTGTTCACTCGTATAATTATAAAATTCTCAGCAAAAAAATTCCTTCCTTAATACGTTTGTGTCTTCTGTTTAACACCCATCATTCTGATCCATGTCATAACGCCATATTCCACACAGGCTAGTAAATAACTAGCCATCAGGAAGGTCAAAATATTTTCCAGGAGGGGCAAACAATTTTCCAGAGGAGAAAAATATTTATATGTTTTTCATACATACACACACATACACATATTAGTTTGTAATTCTTATATCTTAATAGAAATAAGTACACCGATTGTATTAATTTATTAAAACATTTATTGCTTCAAAATATGCATAAAATTAATGGCTTGTAAAAGTTAATGTTTGATCTCCATTAAGTAGTGCTCAAGTTTACAAAGTTTTAATATTATGATGTCCGTAATCAAAACATCAGAACAGGTAAACATCAGAGGATACACCGTGGACAAAAATTTTCAACATTCCCTATGGAGCTCAGAGTAAAGCTGCAAATTTACAGTGTACGTTTCACAGAACAAACATGTGGAAAAGAAGGAGCGCTCCGAAGTCTCTTATGGACCCTGAACATCTTGCAAAGGATTGATTCCCTAAAGACAAAAAGTCTGTCTACGAACCGTTCCTCTCTAAACACGTGCAGTTACTCTGGCCAGCCATCCACAGGAAGTAAATCACTGTCCACGCTGGACGCCTTTTTGGCTTGCGCGCTTTATGATGGTGTGGGTTTCAGCACTTTCCATTTAAAAAGCGTGCAAATGCAAGAAAATAAACATGAGTGAGGCCAGAAATAATGCGAATTGTGCGTGTGTGTGTGTGTTCTGCCTACCTTTTTATTGCGGTAATCACAATAATGAAACTTTGGAAATGTAAAAATTACATAATTGAGATATGCTTGCCTGCCAGAAACGATATATTTTCACTCACACACGATTTAAATTTAAATTAAAATATCGGTATGGAGAACCATACATGACTTCCATATTCTAAGATTTATATTTAAAATCATTTTCAGCCAAACAGCCAGGCTGTGTCTTACCTGCCTTTTTATTGCTGTATTAAATGAAAAATATTATATTACATTAAAATGAAAAAATTATAATTTTATTGCCTGGCAACAAAATTATTTTATTTTTAACAATTACCATTGTTTCAAGAAGTTTAAATAAATTTTCAAGTACTTTACTCTTGTTAAAACGTAAAAGGTTGCAGGTAAACTACCCCTTCCCCTTAACCGATCTTCACCAAAATCGAAAGTCATTGAGACCTCTACAATTCAGGGACGTATGCAAAAAATTATTTGATTCTGTTTCAATTTGCGGCTGTTATCGTTTGCCATAGAAAATACGCTTGATAAAAAAATGTTGCAGGTAAACTACCCCTTCCCCTCAACCGATCTTCACCAAAAACAATAGGTCTTGAGTACTCTACAAATCAGGGCTGTATGCAAAACATTATTTGATTCTGTTTGAATTTACGGCTGTTATCATTTGCCATACAAAATACCCTTGTTAAAAAAACGTTGCAGGTAAACTACCCCTTTCCCTCAACCGATCTTCACCAAAAACAATAGGTCTTGAGAACTCTACAATTTAGGGCTGTATGCAAATAATCGTTTGATTCTGTTTGAATTTGCGGCTGTTATCGTTTGCCATAGGAAATACCCTTGTTAAAACATAAAACGTTACAGGTAAACTACCCCTTTCCCTTAACCGATCTTCACCAAAAACAATAGGTCTTGAGAACTCTACAATTCAGGGCTGTATGCGAAACATTATTTGATTCTGTTTGAATTTGCGGCTGTTATCGTTTGCCATAGAAAAAAAATCTACAGACAGACACACAGACAGACAGACACACAGACACACACACAGACACTTTTCGGAAAACGACTTTTTTTCATGTTTTGAGTGTAGTAGAATCAGAATCTGCAATAATCTCGAACACGATTTTTTTTGCCATCACCATACTTCCATTCCTTAAGGAATATGGAAGTAAAAATTATAATTTTATTGCCTGGCAACAAAATTATTTTATTTTTAACAATTACCATTGTTTGTAAAAGTTTAAATGAATTTTAAAGTACTTTACTCTTGTCAAAATGTAAAACGTTGCAGTTAAACTACCCCTTCCCCTTAACCAATCTTTACCAAAATCAATAGACCTTGAGCCCTCTACAACTCAGGCACATATGCAAAAAATTATTTGTTTTGTTTGAATTTACAGCAGTTATCGTTCCCCATAGAAAATATTCTACACACAGAACACTAGGTTTTTTATAAGTAAAAGCATAAAGTTTTACCTTACAGCCTGAACCGGTTTTCTCCTTTAAAAGGCTTCTTCAGAGGCTGCCGCTGGAAGCGCTGTCCGTCTTGTTGTGGGTGACGGAATCAAATTTCGAAAGATCGATGCTGTGTGTGTGGGGTGAGATATGTTCGAATAATGTGTGCGATTTGAATTGTGTCGTTCGTTTAGGATGTCGTTTTTATTTGTTTTTGTGTGTTTGTATATTTCCAATTGTTCTAGAGTGTCTAGTTTTCGCCCTTTTGTGTGTACGTGTAGAATGTTCATGTTATTGTCGATGTTTTTATATGTGTGGTTTGCTTCAATGAGGTGGTTTGCAAAGGTGGATTCTGTAGTGGAGTGGGGTGCCTTTGTGTGTTCAATGTATCTCTGTTTGAAGCTACGTCCTGTCTGGCCTATGTAGAATTTATTGCAATTTGAGCAATTTAGCTTGTAAACACCGGGTAGATCGAATTTGTTTTGTGCTTTGTGTGTGTGTTTTGATAGTGTGTGTTCTGTTTTGTAGGCGATTCTGTATCCTGCTTTTTTGAATTTGTGAGCTATTTTTTCAGTTTGTTTGTTGATGTATGTTAGTGTTATGAATTTGTTGTTTTCTGTCTTTGTCTGTTGTTTGTTTTGTGTTTTGTGTAGGAGTTTACTGACTATTGTTCTGTCATATCCGTTGGAAATATGGAAATATACAAACACACAAAAACAAATAAAAACAACATCCTAAACAAACAGACACAATTCAAATCGCATGCATTATTCGAACATATCTCACCCCACACACACAGCATCGATCTTTCAAAATTCGATTCCGTCACCCACAACAAGACGGACAGTGCTACCAGTGGCAGCCTCTGAAGAAGCTTTTAAAGGAGAAAACCGGTTCAGGCTGTAAGGTAAAACTTTATGCTTTTACTTATAAAAACCTAGTGTTCCGAGTCGTTAATGTAATAGTGATATTTAGTTAAGTAACGGACACGTCATGGACAACGAAATTCAAGAATTCTACACACAGACGCACAGACACTTTTAGAAAAATTACTTCTTTATGTTTTGATGGTAGTACAATCAGAATCAGCACTTATCTCGAACATGATTTTTTCGCCATCACCATACTTCCATTTCCTTATGGAACTTGGAAGTAAAATTAATTTTAATTAAAAAACTGCACTGTACTGTTATAAGAAAACATACATGTACCATATGCTAGCAAGATGTCACACAACATGCTACAGGGGGTAAATGCACTGAGCTCTAATGCGTTCCTCATACGGATACCCCCACTTACTGCATGTGCTGGAACTTCAACACTGCACCTTTGTAAAGTCACTATATGTAAAGGAAATGATGCTATATGTCTGATGTCAGCAGCCTCAGTTACAACTGCATTAAGACCTGGCGTGTCCATCACATTCTCACCCATATGTAAGCTTAAGATTTGTGCTATTATATTGTCCGGTCCATCAAATGAATTTACTTATCAATTATAAATTTATATATTTGTATGAAAATTTTAATTTTTGTTAAAGATGGTTTGTTCCTCTAAACATTTTACAAAACTCGTACATATTAGTGTTGCTTCGCCACTGATGCAAACATTCTCAGGAGTCAAAGTGCATCATAATTAAAAAACAATCATAGTTATAAAATTAAGTCAAAACATGACCAAAAAGTGTTATTACTGAAATTAATGAAGTTAATATATGCAGTGTAAAGAAAAATTATGTAACCACAATGTGCACATACTGTGGTTATGCTAAAGAACACTAAAGAAAATATATTTTTAGTGACAGTATGTACTAAAGCCGTATTAAAATTATTTTCTGTTGTAAGTTAATAATTTATTAATGTACTAGTACCTATAATAATTTTTATACTAGTATGCTATTTTAAATAAACGATTGTCAAACTTTTTAGTTATAAATCTCTTTAAAATTAAGATTTAAGATTTTTTATGTTTCTGTGTTTCTATAATGTGTGTTGCCTGATATAATGTATGGCACTTGCCAATCTTTGTAAAGAGTGATGTGTACTAATATTTATTTTTGTATTGATTTTTCAGCTTATGAATTATGGTTCAAACAAATTTTGTACGAGTTGGATAGAATTAGGTCAATGTTTATCATAGATAAGGTATTTTGAAATATTAATTATAGGATTATAACAAACATTTATTGATGTTATAATAAACTTACATCTAGTATTCATATGCACATTTGTTTAATACAAATAAAAATTACTATGTGTCATCCACGATGTGTGTGTGTGTATGAGAGCATGCATGTACACGCACACCTGCACAAATAAATGCGCGCGCGCGCGCACACACACACACACACACACACACACACACACACACACACACACACACATACACACCTTCAAGGAGACTTTTGTACACTTATAATTCATAACATTAAGAATTAAATTGCATAGGCCTATATGGATGTTTTTGAAATTAGGGTGAGTGACCGCGCCCACAAGTGTGAATGAGAAAGGTGTTACAATGTTAGGTTTTAAAAATAATGCACACACACACACACACACACACACACACACACACACACACACACACACACACACACACACACACACACACACACACACACACACACACACACACACACACACAACACATAAACACAAGGAATATGCTAGAAAAATATGTAACTGTACAGACGGTGTGGACAGAGGGGGGTGGGGGTGTGAAGAGTTCGGTTTTATCCTCTTGTGGTTATTTCCGATCTGACGATGAGCTGAAAAGCTTGAAAGTGCTAATCGGAATAATTTTTCTATAGTGGTGTGCAACAGTGATAATTCTGTTTATAATGGAATAATCAATGATTGGTTTTAGATCCTTAGTCGATTGAACCCATGTAGTATGATGAGTATTACAGTATTATATTGGAACTACTTGTTAGCTACCTTGAAAGAATATTGATAACAGAAGTCAATCAGCTCCTTACCATTTTCACTACTTGAATTGGGAGGCACCTACCACCACCACCACTACTACTACTACTACTACTACTACTACTACTACTACTACTATCACAACCACCACCACCACCACCACCACCACTACTACTACTACTACTACTACTACTACTAGTACTGCTGCTACCACTACTACTACTACTACTACTACTACTACTACTACTACTACTACTACTACTGTTACTGTTATTACTGTTTTTATCAATTTAAGGATGACTTTACTATTAAAATCAGTTTCCTAGTAAAATCACCCATTAAAACTTCTCTGTTATGTGTATAGAACACATGACTTTCATCAGTTCATTCAAAAATTAATCTTTTACATATCAGCTGCTATCATTGTTGAATGGGATCAAATCCAGTTACTATGTGTAATATCCTTTACTTCTCATATTTGTAAGAACAAGTCTCTCACTTATTTGTTCTAATATTCAATAGTTACATTGAATTTTACTAAATCCTAGGCTGATTTTTTTTTCTTGCCCTGATGTGTTTTATTAAAATGTTACAGTGTATTAAGTATAAGTATCTTTTACTTCACTATTCTTCCCTTTCTTCTTAGTTTCTGTTAAAGAGTCCTTATCTTTAATGTCATATTTGTATTTTCCATTTTCTGGCTGAGCCTCATTTAACATTAGGCTAAAGTTCTGAACAATACGAGTTTAAAAAATCACAATTCTCAATCCGTTTTTCACTTTCTCTGTCTATCACCACTAGATGTACTGCTTCTTTTGAAGTGAAGCTTGTATGATTTTTACATTGATGGGTTAACCTTCAAAATTGTCTCAATCTTCTACCTGTCAGGAAAAGTGTATGATCAAGATTTCATCTCCTTTAAACAGATTGACAACTTTGTCGTATTTTGTTGCTTCTCTGCTACAACCTTGTTATAGTAAGAACTTGATAATGGTTGCGAAACCGAAAGACCTCATTCGAGGGAAAATTGTACGTAGCAGAGAAGCAACAAAATATGACAAAGTTGTTATGAAGACTTCTAACACAGATAAAATAGTTGATATTAAACAGACTGCTTTCTCTACTGGTAGGCTTGAGTGTTTTCTAACCTGCCTGTTGATCTCCAAGATTTATTTTATTTTTTTCTAACAATCCTATATGAAAGATTATCTTTTCCACTCTTTTTCAATAAACATGCATGTGCATGCATATGACACATTTGTATTAATGCTTCTCTAAAACAAATTCACTTAAATTAAAATAGTTTTGCTTCAGTATACACTGTATACAAATGATAAAAGTCACTAAGTTAACTAATGACAAGAGTTCATAATTTTCTATTGTAGTGTATTTATTGTTCATAGCCTAAAGGTACCATACATTACCATACATACAATTTTGCAATAAAATTTGTATTACTCACATATTTAAATGATCGATTTTGGTCATAGACCATCGTCAGGTTATATACAGCACACTTGCGGTCACAATATCATAAAGCAGCCACTATTTATAAAAAGGAATTCGTAGACATTGATTAATGAACGTGGTATGTATGTCGTTGTCCAAAGTTTCCCGAGAAGTTTGAGTTGGCTAGGTTCAAAAATAGATTAGAAAGGGCAAAAACTATTTTTTTTTTCAAGGCAAAAAAATGAAGCATTATCAAAGTGGGGCAGAAAAAAGAAAAAAGCTGAAACAAAACCTGAAATTGCTGAAAGTCAGAATAATGCATTGCATACATTTTTAGTCATCAGTACAGAGACGAAGCTGCCCTCGTCATCTCCTTCTGATAACACCAAATGTAATCCTACCTTTGAAATGTCTTCTGAAGCATGTATAAGTGAAACGAGGCCCATTGATGGAGAACAAGATGAAGAAGAGGAAAAAGTAAAAGAAAGAGCAAGTCTCGAATCAAAAGGTTGAAACTGCTACTGAAGAAGGTGATTGCGAAAACACAGAAGATAGAGATAGTCCAGAAAGATGCACAAATTTAGACATCAAAGAACTGGACAATATTGTTACGAGAAGCCTACTGAACAACCCAGAACATTCTCTACCCCCCCCCCCCGTCCAGTGGTGTAGCAGCTGTTGCATCATTCAAGTAGGTGATTCTAGTGAGTTCCAGGAACACTTGAGATAAGCAGTAAGCCGCCTGCGTGCAGTTAAGGAGGGAAAGCTGTACTGGACCTCAGCATGGCGTATATAAAGCCATAGCAGCCGGGTTATCAGTTCAGTTACATGAGCGATTTTCACTAGTGCGGATTGAGTGTTGTCGAAGCGAAGTAGTATTGTGCTTTATAATTATGTGAAACTCTATTAATAGACACTGTTATTGCATGTGGACAAATCTAACAGGAAATATTGTACGAGTTAATTATAAACTGTTTAATTGTGATAATTAAAGCTGGTGATTAGTGATTTAATTGGTGTCTTGTATTTTTTTTCCACTGTACCATACGGCGACCAATTAGACCACCATAACAGTGGTGTCAGAACTGGGATAGAATGGTTAACAGTGGACACAGAGGACACTTTGTAGAAGAATGGTGTTAGTGGTGGTTCATAAAAATAAAATGGATACCAGTCAAATGATAGAAGCATTCCTAGTAATGCTACAGCAAAGGCAGAAACAACAAAAAGATGAATGAAGACAGGAAAGAGAAGAAGCAGAAAAATGGCAAGACGAAAAACGTAAGAGTAAAAATGAAACACCAGAAAAATGGCAAAAAGAAGAATTTAGTCGTCAAGCAGACGACATTAAGGCGTTCACACAAGATGATATCACTGCAAAATTCATCCTGTTATGAGGTGAGCTGAACAAACAAGTTGACAGAATATCTGAAACAGAAAAATCTGTGTCAACTATGAAAACAAGTATGTCAAGTTTAGAAGATTCAAAATATCAGAGAAATCAAAGAACGCTATTAACTGAAGTAGGGCCAGTTTTTACAAAGGCCCCACTGTTTAATGGAAGCACTCATTAGGCAACTTATCATCGCCAATTTGAAGCTGCCGCTCGTTTAAATAACTGGACAGAAGAAGAGAAAGGGCTTTCACTCATTCTTGCGTTAAAAGGACCTGCTGAAGAGCTAATACATAAAGTGCCATCTGACAGCCAGAACACATATGCCGCATTAACAAAAGCTCTGGAATTACAGTACGGTGACCAGCATTTGTGCGAAGTGTACCGTGTTCAACTTAAAGCAAGGTGACAGCGTTCAGGGGAGAGCCTTCAAGAATTTGAAGCAAATGTCGACCGACTGACGAGATTGGCTTATCCCGAAGAATCGGAGGACTTCCGAATGTGGATTGCTCACATTGTGTTTATTGACGGTATCAGAGACAGTAAATTACAACAAGTGTTAAGAATGGCACGGCATCAGAATACCTCAGACGCTCTTGTTCATGCTCTCCGTTTTGAAGCTGCCAAGTCGGTGACCTACATTAATCAAAGTATGTCATCATGTTGCAGTCAAATGGATCCAGTAACACAGTATTGTCATAACAGACGGAATAAAGAGACAATTCAAGAACAACAGTTTAAGAAGTCAGTAGTGCCACAACGATCTTTCGAACAAAAGGATAAAGATAAAAGACCTAAGTGTTATAACTGTGGGAAAAGTGGCCATCTACAAGCAGATTGTTGGCAGGCGAAAAATCGGAGAGAAGAGCTTGAATGCATGAATTGGAGATGTAAAGATATGAAACTGCACACAGTCTCCACGCTTCATAAAACCACGGGTAACCTGATTGTCAAAGGATTCATTAAAGACAAACCTGCAGCATTTACTGTTGACATGGGCGCCACAGTCTCCATCGTGCGCCCTGACTTAGTCAGCAACTGCCAGCCTCAATTTAGCTCTTGTACAATACAGACTGTGACTGGAAGCCTCGTCAAAGTATTAGGTCAAGTAGACGTACAGACGTACATGTACGCCAGGGTCTCCTCGAGTTTAGCCACCAAATGCTCATTGCAGAAACTGTCGATGAAGTGATTCTTGTCATGGACATTATGAATGCCTACGGATTCGTTGTGGACCTGAGAGAGAATGTCCTGAAGGTTGGCCAAGAGAAGATAAAGCTTTGCATGGCTAAAATGCAGGGTCTGCTAACCATTCAATCAAGCAAGTGGCATTGGCCAAAGAAGAAGTCAAGAGGAACCTTTCCTATTCCAGGCGGAAATGGAAGAAGAACTAGCAGAGGAAGTACACATACGTGAAACGGCAAAAGAAGTGACTGAAAAGCCAACTATGGGTGTTAAGGAAAAACCCATGTTTGTTCATGAGTTAACAGAAGCACCCGGTAGAAAAGGTGCTGAAGATGAAGTTATGCAAGAGGATGTTGATGAGAACCAAGCAGACTAGGACCAGCCAGTGGTGTTTAGGTCATCAGTACATGATGCAATGAGAGTGATTTCAGCAAAGCTAGTGGTTGAGTGGAAGACTCGTCATCCTGGGAACTTGATGTATGGATCACATGAGACTGAATTCAAAGAACCGGAGAACAAGCAAGGACGTCTACCTAGATCGCCTGGCCAAGTATTACTTCAGAGACGGTTTGCCAGTTCGGGATGAACAGCCTTAAGGAGGGGGCAATGTTACGGGAAGCCTACTGAAGAACCCAGAACATTCTCCACTTCCCCCCATGGACGAGTGTGGCAGCTGTTGCATCATTCAAGTAGGTGATTCTAGTGAGTTCGAGGAACACTTGAGATAAGCAGTAAACCACTGGCATGCAGTTAAAAAGGGAAAGCTGTACTGGACCTCAGTGGGGCGTATATAAAGCCTTAGCAGCCGGGTTGTCAGTTCAGTTACGTGAGCGATTTTCGCTAGTGCGGATTGAGTGTTGTCAAAGTGAAGTAGTATTGTGCTTTATAATTGTGTGAAACTCTATTATAGACATTTTTATTGTGTATGGACAAATCTAACTGGAAATATTGTACGAGTTAATTTTAAACTGTTTAATTGTGATAATTAAAGCTGGTGATTAGCGATTTAATTGGTATCTTGTATTTTGTTTTCCACTGTACCATACGATGACCAATTAGACCGTATTCTTAGAAACAAACCAAAGAACATTGGGAATATAGAGGCATTGAAATCAGTATATAAAGACAGAGATGAAGTGTATTACAGAGGACTTTCCTGTCATCATTTTTATAGGATAAAGACAAATGGAATCAAGGAAGAGAGAAATTGGCTAGTATTTTCAGAAACAAGCAAAAGTGTTTACTACTACTCCTGCAAACTGTTTTTGACATCAAAGTCCATATCAATAACTGGTTTTCAAAACTGGAATCAATTATGGCAACTTTATCCGACCACGAAGTATCAAAAGAGGATATGTCAGCCATGTGTACTTTGTATAAAAGGTCATCAAAATTTAATATAATCAGATTTTGCAGAGGAGAGAAAATCAACATTATTGGAAAGTCTTGAAGCAAATAATATCGACTATGAAATTCTTGAGTTGTTTAGGGGTATTCAGAGGTCATGAAGAAGGCCAGGATTCTACAAGAAAAGAAAACTACTTGATGTGCTTGGAATATCTTGATGAAAATGATGATTTCTTGAAGTTGCACCTACAGAAATATGCCAATCAAGGACAAGTATATGTTAGCTATTGTCTCACCATATTTGTGATGAATTTATAGGCATCATTGCATCATTGGTAAATAAGTAAGAGTGCAAATAATTGTTGACATTAAGGCTACAAATTATTACAGTATTATCGTTGACTCTACTGTATGTTGATCACCTGACATTTGTCATATGTTTTACCCAGTGGTGATATCAAAGAAAGTTTTGTGGAATTCATCCCCATAGAAAGACATATGTCTTCATATTTTGAACAACAAATATTAAAGATTTTAGTACAATTAGGAGTGGATATTAAAAATAGTCGAGTACAATCACACATTGCATCCAATATGTCAGGGAAGTACTCAGGCCTACAGGCACATATTAAAGAACACAGTCCAAGTGCGATTTATATACCTTGTGCCAGTCACACTTTAAATTTAATTGAAATTTCACAGCAGAAAGTTGTAGCTCTGCGATTCAATATTTCATGTTTTTACAGAATTTATTCACATTTTTTCTGGATCAACCCATCGCTGGCAAGGTTTGTGCAAAAAGCTGGAAAAATGTGAAATGCCATCTCAGTGAAGAGAGTTTCAGGCACAAGATAGTCAGCAAGAAAAGGCTTTAGCTGAAATCTGTGACTCAAAAGAAGAAAAAAAGACCACAATAGTTAAGGCAACTTCACTTCTGAACAAAATGAACAAATATGAAATCACCCTGATGACGGTGATTTAGAATACCATTCTACAGAGAATAAATGCTACTAGCAAATCACTCCAATCAGTGGAGTGTGAACTATTCAAGGGCTCACTAGAACTATTCTACTAAGCTCACTAGAGAATTTTATCGAACATTTCAGAGAAGAATTTGGAAAAGTGGGAAAAGGAGCAACTGAGTTTTTAGGACTGTAATTTTTGATGAAGAGATAGACAAGCTCATAGGCTACAGAAGAGAAAAATGTTTTTCAATGAAAGCAAAGATGTTGGTCATGAATTTGCAAGAAGGGAAAATTTCATTGTCAATTCATTTTATGTCATATGTGATAGCACCAAGGCAGAACTGTCTTGAAGAACTCAGACATATGAAGCTGTTATAGAACATTTCAAGGTAGTTTTTGATCAAACATTACCAACTGTAGCAAAAAAGAACACAACAAAAACTGAAGGATTTTTACAAAAATCATATTGATATATCTAATTTTGATGATGAACTAGATCATTACTATTTCCACAAGAAAGCAAAGATACCATCATAACCGCATCAGAAATTTATCGAGCTACAAGAGAAATGTCTTCAACGTTTCATAATGTAGAGAATATTTTGAAAATAAACTATTTTTAACAATTCCGATATCAAATGCATCAGGTGAAAGATCTTTTTCATTTTTAAAACGCATTAAAAACGTTTTAAGGAGTACTATGGGAGAAGACAGATTGAACAACATGGCCATATTATACATAGAACAAGAAATTTTGGATAAAATAGATATTGCAAAAATAATTGATGAATTTTCCAAAGAAAAATAAAGATGTAAATTCATACACAAAACCTTTTTTAAGCACTCAAGTTACTTAATTACTTTTTTGCTTACATTTTTTGAATAAATTTCTGGTTTTCTTGAAACATTTGGTTTTATTATTAATTACATATTGCTAGTTTAAGCGAATCTTTAAAAATCTAATATTAAAATCTTTCCAAAAAATCATCACTTCCTTACACAATTTTTTTGTTTAAAGCTTGGGTCTAAGGGCCGTTTTTTATTGCCAGGTGCCTCCAATCAACTTAATCCACCTCTGCTTGAGAGGTTTTTGTAAAACTTCATCTTTGGTTTCTGCATAAACATGATCATGTAAGAACCATACTATAAGCCTACTTCCTAGTATCATTATGAATTCCTAGAAGAATTGTTTCTCCAAACAAATGTCACTAAATAAGATCTCCAAGCAAATGTCACTTTGAGCAAGTGTCACAACTTCGAAGCAATAGGAATTTTTAATTACAGCCAACCTAACCGTTTTCACTCTCTTGGTGTGTGAAAAAACTGTACTCTTATACTATTTCAGTATGTTATAAGTAATTAACATCACAAAATTGATATAGTTGATTAGCTGCAATGTGGATTAGCAGGAGTTGACTAAAATTATTTTTCAAATAACAATGAATTTATTTGCAAAGAGGTTTAGAGGACTTAAACCAGCCCAAAATTTTTACTCGGATAAGAAAACTGTAATATTATGTCTGTTTATTGTTCTTTCAAAGTAGTTATAAATATTATTTATAATAAACAGTAATGATGATGGGTGTGTATAGAAATTTTGTTAGGAGATGGGTGACTCCTGAACTTTTTGTTAAACCACTTGAAATAAAATTGTTCACACACACACACACACACACACACACACACACACACACACACACACACACACACACACACACACACACACACACACACACACACACACACACACACACACACACACACACACACACACACACACACACACACACACACACACACACACACATGTCACTAAATATGATCCAGTAAAAAATGGCAACATGTGCAAAACGAACACCTTTCACCATGATCATGTGGAAATGCTCACTATGACTATGTTCATTGAAAGATAACATGTTTTGTTTCATTTAGCCAATACTGAACAAAAATCTCATCCATTTCATTGTATTTTTCACTTACAGAAATGTCAGAAACTGGTACCCAGTATACATAGAAAATACATACCGTATCTATAATTAATTTGCACAGTAGTAAATATCTGATGATACTTAAATGATTTAAAAAGTCAGTTAACAATATCGGCTTTCTTTTAAACTGTCTACTTACTGGTATACCTTGTCAAAGAATTTGTTTTAGACTTTCCTTATAGTATTATTTTTAGTTAGGAGACATCAAAAGGAATTGCCAGTTCTCTTTACTACAAAAGTCTGGATTTGCTGATTCCCATTAATTAAGATTTTTGTTCTGACTACACGCAGTTCTTTATTGAAACATTAAGGTTGGCTAGAACAAATTCACTCTACCGTTTCCTTTTAATTTCTTCAGTTCCTTTTAAATTCTAAATACTTATAAAGATTTTGCTAACCCATCTGAACGTACAATATATGTGCTCAGATAAATATTCTGTTTTTAATCTAAACTGAATTGTTTGAATATATGAATATATTTGTATGCATATGAATCTATCTGTCTAGGTAATAAATAAATGTGTGTGTGTGTGTGTGTGTGTGTGTGTGTGTGTGTGTGTGTGAAACATATATATACATAACAGTCAGTGTGCGTCAGGTCAATTAAAGCAATAAAATTAATACAGTCTACATGTAGAAGTAACTACTATTTGATTATATAAGTATGTTTATATATCATATACACATATACACACATGTTGTTTGTACAGGGATGTGATGGAGCTGTAATAACAGAAATTATAAGAATGCTCAACAGGATAATATTAATCCTAAAGGTATGGTTCATTTTAAAAAATGTAAGAAACAGAACAAATATATTCTTGAACATCTGTATTAGTTACACATGTTCTGCAATAAAGATCTTCTGTTTTTTGTTTAAGTTAGACTAATTTAAGTTTGCCTAATTTTATATACTAATTTTTTATGATACACAATTCAGTAAACTAAATTGATCATCTACAGTAAGAACTAAGTAGAACATAAAGCTGTAAAACATGAACAAGATGTAATTCTTTTTTAGTGGTGTGAATTAAGTAAATTTAATCAACATATATGGTGTTGCATAGACCAGCCATATGATTTACTAATTATAAAAGTATAAACAAGTTATACCACATAACAGAGAACTACAGTAGGGCTGTATCAAATTGTGTTAGTAATCAAATTAGCGATAATACATTTAAAAAATATATTGTTGAATTTTTTTACTTATAAATACATTAATGTTATTGTAATACAAATACAATCATATTTATACTATAATATGACTATTTTACATTTATATAATTATGTGTATAACTTTTTTAAAATATAGCTATTAATTCTTTATTAATGACAAAAAATTTCAGAAGATAAATTTTGAGCTGTTGTATTTTGGAACCTTAAGAGAAAATGCCATAACGTTTAGATTTATTGTTTTTATATTACTCAAGGAGAAAGAACACACACACACACACACACACACACACACACACACACACACACACACACACACACACACACACACACACACACACACACACACACACATCTTTAAGAAGGCTTTAGAAAAAAAGAACGTTGACACTGGACACCTAGTGGTCAGAGTGTGATGTGATTGGCTTCCGTTTTGTACAGTGTTAGATTTACTGTACAGTAAATGAAACCAAACAAGTACAGAAGAGTGGTTTAAACCACATCTATCAGTTACATACAGCTCTACACTATCTTATTGAGTTCACAGCCATATTTAATATTCTTAATTATATTTTATACTATATGTTTAAAAAATTAGTTCACGATAACTTTATAATTTTTATTTTTATTATTTAAAAATCTTAATTCAAATTTTATTTATTAATTTTTATAATTTTTATTGAATATCCATCAATTTATTATTAATATGTAGGCATACAAGGGTTAAAGGAAATAAGCCAAATTTATATAGTAAAACATAAATAACTTTTCATATGAATTTTCTAATCTTAAATTAATAATATTTGTTATACTTAAAAGTGTTAAATAAGGATAATAATGGTGATGTCATCTGTAGAAAACTAGTCATTACTTTTGACATTTCCCCTTGTCTTCTGAGTTCCATTTTAACTGTTGTTACAATACTTGCCTGTCATGAAAATAATTCTAAAACTTATAATTATAAAATTTTTAACATAATATAGTTATAACTATATTACGTTAAACGTTATACGTTATTACTAACACGTGAGTGTATACTTCTAGATATAACACTCACGTGTATACACAAACATACTCCCACATACGACAGGTTGAGTTTTGTTCTCATAGAATAAATTACACACACCCAATTCAATACCTTGATTGATACTTTTATTGACATTAAACGGTTATATGTAAATTAGCATTTTCTTCTTATAAAATTGAAATACTTTAGTATTCTCTAAGTTAATTTCAAATTTAACAAAATTACTGTTAAATTTTACTATCCAAATTTTACAATTTAAAATGTACTGCTATGAAACTGAAGTAATGTGTTTTCCTTGAATTTTAATTAACTGTTTATAATTTAAGTAAAGTTTCAAACTTGTACTTTCAGTTTTCCTTCAAAACTTTTATATATTGTTACGACGGGCTACTTGATCCTCGTTGGTACAGTGGAAACAAAATACAAGACACCAATTACGTCACTAATCACCAGCTTTAATTTTCACAATTATACACCTCATAATTAACAACACAGTCTCTTACAACAAGTCAAATAAAAATTGTTCACACGCAATAAAAATGTTAACTAATATAAAACACAACTGTATTAAAACACAATACTACTTCACTTCGACAACATTCAATCCGCACTAGCGAAAGTAGCTCACATAACTGAACTGACAATCCGCCTGCTATGGCTTTATATAGGCCCCGGAGAGGTGCAGTACAGCTTTGCCTTCTTACTGCATGCCAGCGGATTAATGCTTATCTCAAGTGTTCTTCGAACTCACTAGTATCACGTAGATAAATGATGCAACAGCTGTCACACTGGACGAAGGGGGGGAGTGGAGAATGTTCTGGGTTGTTCAGTAGTCTTCTCGTAACACTGCCTCCTCCTTAAGCCTGTTCATCCCGAACTGCCAAACCGTCTCTGAAGTAATACTTGGCCAGGCGATCTAGGTAGACTTCCTTGCTTGTTCTTCGGTTCTTCGAATTCAGTCTCCTGTGATCCGAACGTCAAGTTCCCAGGAATATGAGTCTTCCGCTCAACCTCTAATTTTGGTGGAATCAATCCCGTCGCGTCATGTACTGTTGACCTAAACACCACTGGCTAATCCAAGTCTGTTTGGTTCTCATCAACAACCTCTTGCGTAACTTCATCTTCAGCAACTTTTCCCCCGGGCGCTTCTATTAACTCATGAACAAACCAGGGGTTTTCCTTGACAGCCATAGTTGTCTTTCCAGTCACTTCTTTTGATGTTTCACGTATTTGTACTTCCTCTGCTAGTTCTTCTTCCATTTCCGCCTGGAATAGGAAAGGTTCCTCTTGACCAGACCTGTTGACTTCTTCTTCGGCCAATGCCACTTGCTTAATCGAATGGTTGGTAGACCTTGTCATTTTAGCCATGCAAAGCTTTATCTTCTCTTAGCCAACCTACAGGACATTCTCTCTCAAGTCCACAATGAATCCGTAGGCATTCTTAATGTCCATGACAAGAATCACTTCATCGACAGTGTCTGCAACGAGCATTTGGTGGCTAAACTCGAGAAGACCCATCTTTCCTAACACATTGGCGGGACTTCCAGTCACAGTCTGTATTGTACAAGAGCTAATTTGAGGCCGTCGGTTGTTGATTAAGTCAGGGTGCAAAATAGACACTGTAGCGCCCGTATCAACTGTAAATAATGTTTGTTTACCTTCCGCAAATCCATTAACAATCAGGTTTTCACTAGTCTTATGTAGTGTGGACACTATGTGCTGTTCTGGCGCTTTACTTCTCCAATTGGTGCGATCACTCCCTTCTCTCGGTATTTTCTTCTCCCAACAGTCTACATGTAGATGACCATGTTTCCCACAGTTGTAACACTTCGGTCTTCTGTCTTTATCCTTTGGTTCAAAAGATCATTGTTGCGCTGCTGACTTCTTATACTGTTGTTCTTGAATTGTCTCTTTATTCTGTCCGTTATGACGATACTGTGATGTTGGATCTGTTTGGCTACAAATGATGGCATACTTTGATTAATATAGGTCACCGACTTGGCAGCTTCAAAACGGAGAGCATGAACAAGAGCCACCCATAATATAATTATGCCGTACCAGTCTTAACACTTGTTGAAAGTCGCTCACATAACTGAACTGACAATACACAACTGGGGGTTGCGCGGCTCGCGCGAAGCGCCGGTCGCGAGTAGTGCAGTGTCCCGAGTCTCAGAAAGGACTCCTGCCACTGGGTCTGTTTGAGTTCTTTTTATATTTTATCTAATTGTGGGGGGGGGTCTGAAACGACCTGCGATTGGTGGATTATACCACCGGGACTAGCAAACGAGGTCGCTTCCAGGACTCACCTGGTCGCGGGGTGTATTTACCAAGTCCGGCAATGAGGGAATTGTGGGTCACTCTGTCGGAACGAACATAGAATCGTCGCGCCAGGCGTCTCACGGTGTCATCAAGAGAGCGGACACCGAGTCCTCTCCTCAAAAGACGAGAAGAGTACCTCCGGGGGACTTTGCACGCGAGCTTCAGTCCCCGGTCGAGTACGCGCTGGAGCGTAATTCTATGACCACGAGCCAGGTATCCCCAAACAGGACAGGCGTAGGTAATCACGGGCAACACGTACGTGTTGACTATGAGCTTACCTAGCCGGGGGGTCATTGCCGGATTAGAAAGCACGGGCCATAGTCTACTGAGTTGCGCCGAAGCGCGTTGTCGGATGTACTGTACATGGGTTCGCCAGGTGAGTCGGGAATCCACGTGGAGCCCGAGGTACTTGACGCTGTTGGTCCAGGGCACCTCGACGGGGCCTACTTTAAGCGGCCGAGGCCGCTTACGTTTGCGCGAGAATATTACCGCGGCGCTCTTGGAAGCGTTAACGGCAACTCTCCAGTCATCGGTCCACCCGACATACGCGTCGAGTTGGCGCTGGAGCTTAACTGCCGCATAACTCGCGTTCGGCTCTGAGGCAAAAGCCGCAGTGTCGTCCGCGAACAGCGACAATTTCACTCCAGGAACTCGGGGCGTGTCGTTGACAAACAACGAGAACAGGAGAGGCCCAAGGACACTTCCCTAAGGGACGCCAGCGGTAATACGCCTCTCCGAAGAGAGAGCGTGGTCTACTCTCACTCGGAAGCTACGGTCTCGCAGAAAGCTGCCGATCAAGTGAACGTAGCAGTCTGGGAGAAGGACTTCCGTGAGTTTGTACAGGACACCCTCGTGCCACACGCGGTCAAAGGCTTTCTCTACGTCTAGGAAGATCGCAGCCGTCTGTTTGCCCTGGCAGCCAGCCTCGGTTATGCATTCCACGAGTCTCATCAGCTGATGAGTCGAGGAGTGCAGCTCACGAAAGCCGAACTGTTCGGGGATCAGCACGTCTAGTCTTTCTAGATGGTCGCGGATCCTACGCTGGATCAGACGCTCAAAAACCTTGGACGTCGCGGACAAGAGGCTGATGGGCCTGAGGTTTTCCACGCGAGAAGAATTCTTTCCCGGCTTAGGTATCACAATGACGGTAGCCGTTTTCCATTTCACCGGAAAATAGGCCAGTCTGAGGCATGAATTGAACAGGTCAGTGAGGAACTGGGTTCCTCGCTCCGGAAGGCGATGGAGGGCGGAATTCATGACTCCGTACGGGCCAGGCGCCTTCCGGGGCTTGAGCTGAACAATCCTCTCAGAGACCTCCTCCGGGGAGATGGGCTCCGGCGGGACTGTGATATCGGCCGATAGAAAGCGCTCTACCTCGCGGCAGATTTTCTCAGTGAAGGCCGGGTTCTTGGATGGGTTGGGAGCGAACTGACGCTCTAAACTGTCAGCCAAGAACTCTGCCTTTTCGAGGGGGCGGCCAAGGGGCTGACCGCCGGGTCCGGCCAGTGCGGGGAGAGGCGCGCGTTTGCGCTTTCCCGTTAGGGCACTGGGAATCCGCCAGACATTACGGTCCTCGGCAGGGCCATCCATCTGTGTAACAGCTAGCTCCCAGTTGCGTCTACGGAACGCCAGCATGTCGCGACGCAACTTGCCGGACGCCCTGTTGAATGCAGCCTTGTCAGCCGGGTCACGAGTCCTCTGCCAGCGTCTCCGGAGGCGATTCCTCTCGCAAGCGAGCTGAGACACCTCTTCGGGGATCCGCTGATAGTCGGGCGTGAGCCCGGCTTCATCCGGGAGGACACGTCTACCGCCGAGACTACGGCTGTGTCGAATAAGGCAACTGCCTCGTCGACATGCTGGGTAGTGTCGAGCGGGATATGCTCTGGTAGGCGGCGACTGAACGCCGGGCCAAAGCGGTCCCACTCGATTACCCGCCGCTCGTCGCGGACGGTGGCGTGCTGGGTAGCTATATGCACACTGATAGGGCAATGGTCCGAGGACAGTTCCGAAATGACGGAGACGTGGACCGGGCAATAAACGCCCCTGACCGCGGCAATGTCCAGTACGTCAGGGCGGGAGTTAGCCCTCGAGGGATAGTATGTAGGCCCGGTAGGACCCATGACTGTGACCCGAGCCGCATCAGCATACCTGCGTAAGCGGGTCCCGTTTGGGTTCGCCAAGCGCTCCCCCAATCGGGGTACTTACAGTTCAGGTCGCCCGCCAGGACTACCCTCCTGTGTGCTCCAAAGACGGCCTCCAGATCGTTCGACAGGAGCTCCGTTTGTGGAGGCTTGTAAGCGGAAACCACGAGTAGACCGCCGAGAGCACCATGGAGCTCGACCGCGGTGCACTCGAGGTTCCGCCGCTGAGGCAGGACAACGCGATGATGGCGAAGACTCGCCTTCACCGCGATGGCTGTGCCCCCTCCTGCGCGACCCGACCGGTCGTCCCGGTGGCACACGTAGTTTGGTAGTCGGAAACGACGATGCGGGGTCAGGTGCGTCTCGCCAAGAAGAAGCACGTCGGGCTTGTGACGGGCAACGAACTCTAAGAGCTCAGAATGCCGGGAAGCGAGGCCGTTGGCGTTCCACGCCACGAGCTCGAGGTCTCACTTGAGGGATTGCCGTGGTTGTCCGTTCATAACAGACCTGTAACACGGCAGGCTTCCACCAAGAGGAGGAACTTATCCTGGGGCGAGGCTGTTGCCAAGCATTCCTTGATTTTAAGGAAAGTCTGGGCTACTTTCTGCAAGTCGTAGCTTGCCAGAAAGTCTGATACGACGGCGAGATCATCGGAAGATGAGGCCGGGGGAGAACGCTTGGCGGCAGCTGCATAGCTGCGGCGGGGCGAGACGGTGGAAGCCTTGGGGGCAGGTACTGGAGCGGGTGGCCGCTCTGGCTTTTGGGGGACGGGCTTGGGTCCAGTGGCAGGTAGTTTAGGCTGGCCCGTGTTCTTGGCCGGGGCCCTAACTTTCTTGCCCGATCTGGGGTATCGTGGCTTGGGTGGCGGCGGCCGTGGAGGATCGATTTCCTCGTCGTCCGGCAGCGGGACTTGGGTATAGTGGGGGATTTCGCGTTCCGGTTCCGGGGGCGCGGTGGGTGGTTTGGCCTTTGGAGCTTCGCTCGGGCTCACTGCACTGCTGGGTTTCGGAACCGGAGCAGACCTAGGGGCTGGTTTCCGGACCACAGGTTCAGCGGCTTTGGCCGGTTTGACTGGTTGGCTAACATGTCGAGGCTTAGGCTGGACGGGTTTCTTCAGCTTGTCCAGCTGCTCGCTATAGACTGGGCAGCGCCTGTTATTAGCAGCATGGGCGCCGCCACAGTTTATACAATATCGGTGGTTGTCCGGGACAGCGCAGGCCTGCGTCAAGTGGTCATTTCCACAGCGGACGCAGGTCGGCGCGTTCCGACAACCGAAGCTGCTGTGGCCGAACCGCTGGCACCTGTGGCACTGGGAAAGTCGCCCGGTCTGACGGCAGGGCTCTACGCTTACGCAGAGCCCGAAAAGCCGTTTCAGATCTAACAAGGCCTGGGAGGAGTCGCCCTTCTCTACCAGGAGTCTGATTAGCGGGAGTGGTCGACGCGAGCCATAAGTAGTGTACAGCCGAGAGGCTCCCACAACCTTATAGCCCGCGTCGCGCAGTTCGTCTAGGACGACCTGCGGATCCGCCTGTATGTCCAGGCCCCGAAGGACGAGGGCTACAGGCTTGACTCTGTTGAGAGTGTATGTGTGGAACTGGAACGATTCACGTTCCAGCCACTGGACAACTCCGAAGTGTTCGGATGCACTGCGGCAGGTAACGCGCACAGTCTCGCTCGAGCTTGACAGATGCGTTATCTGCCAGCGCAACCACCTTACGGAGTCGGCGAACGAAGCCGATTACATCCCTGACGTTCGTCACGAACACCGGCGGGATTCTTCCTTCGGAGGTGCGACTAGGCGCAACCTCAGCGGAGGCTTGGAATGCCGCCGAGCCCGTGGCCGAACTCAAGGAGGTCAGGGAGGGAGACTTTCTCGGCTTGCCACCGTGCCCTACTACCACCCAGTCGGTGGAAGCCGAGGTCTCCATGTCTGGGGAGTCAGACTCCGGCAGAGGTACAGGGCTGCTTGGCCTACTAGCGGCCGTGCAGCCGGAAGGTCCGGCCTTTGCGGGCTTGGTCGGCCCTAATAAGGACCGGTTGTGCTCACGAACTTGCGCGGGTTCAGCAGGGCTTCCCGCGCGAGTCGTAGGGTTCCCGACTGGCCCAAGTGGCCGGCCGGGGGGCTCGTTGCTGCCGCACAGTGCTTTAGGGGCACTACCAGCTGGGCTACTGCCTACTAGCTCGGCTCTTTGTCCAGGGGTACCCGGGGGCCGAACTGCGACACCGTCACAGTGGCGGCGCAACCCGCATGTCTATTTGTGAGTCCTACTCTCGGACTCCCCGGGTTTCGCTGGACAGCGCTACCTAGAACACTTACCGGCACTGTGCGGCAGGTCCCAGTTGTGTGCTGCTTGGCGTCGTCTTGCTGGCAAGGCGGTAGGTCAATTTCCATCGCTGCAGCTGGATGATGGCGCTGGCGATGAGGCGATTCTTGGTCCGGCGGTTTCTTCTTTACTGCCGCCGCAGTAGCTTGCGCTGAAGGCCTCTTCATGGCAGTAAGTAGAGGACGAGGCTATCCTCTTCTGCGATGCTCTTCTGTAACGTCCGATCTCTTCCAAGGTTGAGTGCAGAGTCGTGTCACGTCACTCACGTCACGTCACCTGAACTGACAATTCGCCTGCTATGGCTTTATATAGGCCCCGGAGAGGTGCAGTACAGCTTTGCCTCCTTACTGCATGTCAGCGGATTAATGTTTATCTCTAAAGTGTTCTTGGAATTCACTAGAATCATGTAGTTGAATGACGCAACAGCTGCCACACTGGATGGGGGGAGTGGAGAATGTTCTGGGTTGTTCGGTAGGCTTCTCGTAACAATATATTTTTTGCTGTTAGCTCATCATTTAGTTTGTCAGACCTTTTTACTTCAGTATCTATTTTTATTTTTTTTTCTACATAATTTTAATTTCTTCCCTCCATTTTCTTTTATTGTGGCCATCAGTAGGTAGTGGTGAATTTTATTTTATAATTAAATACTACATGTTTTTCAACCAATTTTTTCTGTTTTTAATTGTAAATCAATTTATATAGTCTTTCCACATAAATTTGTATTTAGGGAAAATGTGTATCAGTGGCTTTCAAAGTATGAACAAAAAAAAGAAAACTTTGCAGTCCCTACTTAAATAGTACCATTCACTAATTAATATAATATATAATTAATTAATGTTACTAATATATAAACAGTCAATAGTACAAAAGCAATGGGATGATATTTGCTCACATTGTTGTATGAAAACAAAAATTAAAACAACTGATATAATGAAATTGATAGTTTTATAACTCAAAAATGCCTAATGTTTTTGCTCAAACAATTTGTGAAATATAATAATTTGTGAAATAATTTTTATAAATGTGTAATATATTCAACAGATTTTAACCGATCAAGTGGTTATTCTTGAAACAATGACAGCACTTGATTTCTTGGAATTCAGAAACTACTTATCCACTGCTTCTGGTTTTCAGAGTCTTCAGTTTCGTCTTATTGAAAACAAATTAGGTTTAAAGCAGGTAAAAAGAAATAAATTTTCCTTCACATATCCTTTTTTTAAATTTAAACTTAAAGTTAATGTAATGTTTCTTTGTTTTCATATATAACAATGCATATTTTACTTGATTTCAACAGGCACTGAGATCAAACTTACATCACAATGGAATAACATTTACTCATAATTCAAAATTAATGAAGGAATTAAAGGATTCTGAAGTAGAACCTTCTCTTGAGATGCTTATTCAGAAGTGGTTGGAAATTATATTTGATTTGGAAAATAAAAAAACAGATTTTTATAATAAATATAAGACAGCAGTGGGTGAATGGCTAGTCAGTCAAAAGGATACAGCATTGGTATGTTATTTACATATTTATGATTAGTAACATACGTGATATGATTATGCTGACCTTAACCTTAATATCCTTGGATTTCATTTTCCATGACGTGTCTGTTGATTAACTAGATATAATTAAATCACTACCGACTCGGAACAAAAATGTTTTTATGGGTAAAAACGTAAAAGTTTTACCTTGTACCCTGAACCAGTTTTTGCTTATTATAAGCTTCATCAGAGGCTGCCACTGGGAGCGCTGTCCATCTTGTTCTTGGTGACAGTATCAATTTTTGAAGGATTGATGTTGTGTGTGTGTGTGTGTGTGTGTGTGTGTGTGGGGTGTGATATGTTTGAATAAAGCATGTGATTTGAATTGTTTCTGTTCATTTAGAATGTCGTTTTAATGTGTTTGTATATTTCCAATTGTTCAAGAGTGTCTAGTTTTTGGCTTTTTATGTGTATGTGTAAACCACACATACAAAAACATTTGACAATAACATAGATATTCTACACGTACACACAAAAGACCAAAAACTAGACACTCTTGAACAATTGGAAATGTATAAATACACAAAAACACATAAAAACGACATCCTAAAGGAACAGACACAATTCAGATCACACATATTATTTGAATGTATCACACCCCACACACACAACATCGATCCTTCAAAAATCAACACCATTGCCAAGAACAAGACAGGCAGCGTTCCCAGTGGCAGCCTCTGACAAAGCTTATAATAAGCAAAAACTGGTTCAGGCTATAAGGTAAAACTTGTATGTTTTTAGCCATAAAAAACTTTGTGTTCCGAGTCGGTAGTGATTTAATTATATTTACTTAATTGTCTCTTAGGAATACAGAAGTAGAAAGCAAATGTAGGAAAGGTAGAGATGTCCCATCTATCTTCTGATACAGTTATCATTAATGTCAAATTCTTCTTCTTCTTCTTCTTCTTCTTCTTCTTCTTCTTCTTCTTCTTCACTTCATGTTTTAGGCATTCTACCTATTACGGTTCCCACCTTTTCCTTGGTCTACCTGAATTTCTTCTTCCTCTGGCTTTGTATTTTCTAGCTTTTACTGGAATCCTGTGTTGTTGCATTCTTTCTAAATGTTCTTGCCACTTGTTTCTAGTAAATTTTATCTTTTCATTTAAGTTGAATACCTGAAGTTCTTGTCTAATCATTTCATTTCTCATTCTGTCTATTTGACTACAACCCTTAACTCGTCTTAAGAATCTCATTTCCTGTGCCTGAATTCAATTTTCTTGTGCCTTTGTTGTTACCCATGTTTTGCTGCCATATATACAAAACATTATTATTTATTTAATGAATTTGGCAACTGGCATTCATTTATTAAAAAGGACATGCAAACTATCATATTACCATCAAAAGTTAAAGTGAATGGTTTTATGTGTATAGACAACAACAACAGTTAATATTTGCTATTACAGCCGTGTTATCTTTCAGTTATTACCATTACAGGCAGGTAGTATAAAAAATTATATGTTATGTGGAAAACTGAAAGATATAAGTAAAACCAGCACACACAAAAATATTTCTTTTATAATTATTGTGACGATTTAAATTGTGACAATTGCAAAATAAAAAAAAAATTTTTTTAATTAATTAAGGTTGCGTACTATTAACCATTTAAATCTCACATGATACTAATGAAAACATGTAGGTACTAGGTGTGAATGTAAGAAGTAATTAATCAGGGCAAAGTATCCGTAAAGAAAAGGCATATTGTAAATAATTATTATGTTCGTATTTAACCCTTTGCTTGCTATCAAGCGCCTACCTGTTGATACCGGAATCGACATGTTTTCCGAGTCTACTGTAATTAAAAATAATATAGTAAACTAATGTTAATAATTAAAGTATCTGTAGACACAGAGAGTAACTAAAACAATTAATTTAAATGATGTATTTTTATCTAGCGATAGTCTGTATAAATAAAAAAGTTTATTCAAAGAGAAACAGGAACTATATATGCTCGCGGAATAAACACCCCACTCTCTCTTGTCATGTACAAGGGTAGCGGACGAAAAATACCGCTCTCGCCATGACGACTCCCTGCAATGCAGACGCACGAGCAAAATGCTCTGTTCAAAAGTTATGCAATTTATTGTTAGTGTGGATTAATTAATTATTATTTTGTATTTTACTAAGTGTTACAAAAAGTGTAACATGTAACGTTAACAAAAAGAACATTTCAAAAAACTTTGTAACAATAAGAAAGATGTAACTACAAACGACAAGTGTTAAAAAAAAACGATGACTGCAATCTTCACCGATGGACGAATCTTTTCAACTTCTCACCTGTGGTCATGGACCATCTGAATTACAACTCTAGTATACCCTACCGATGATGCAGTTCGAGACATCTGAGAATCAACGAGTATCTGTGTAGAAGACTCTACCTATCCTGCAGATGTTTTAAGCCATGAACAACTGAGACCAGACCAAGACGAGGACGACGTTTTAGGACTCCCAAGACGGAACCACATGGAGGAGATTACTACATCCAAAAATAGAGGTGACTCGATAGCACGTCTATCGAGGTATAATGATAATAGTTTTTGTAACACAATACTCTATTAAAGAGACTTTCAGAGACGATTGATTTTATAAGAATATAAAGAACTTAAATTTGAGAACTTAATTGTAACTATTCAATGTCATTCAATTGTAACAGTTTAGATATTAACGTAACGTAGTATTATTAATACCATTCTTCTAATGGAATATATAAAGAAGCAAAAAGGTAAAAAGTCTTGCAAGATAAAGTTTTGAATTGAATATAATTAAAAGATTAGAGACTAAATATCAATGGTTACCCGGATCCGGGGGTATAGCTAGATAAATCTGTTGTGATCCCGTAGTCTAAATAAAGCAATTCAATTAATTTTAATAATTTGATTAATAATGTCATGGGATCTGTTCTTTGGAGTAAATGTTATATTTCAAATGTTTAATAAAGCAAGTCTTCTTGTTACACACATATACGGAGTATATAAATCAACAGTTTCACCTTCCCTGATTCCTTGTATGTCTTACTGTGTATTGTTCTGATTTAAATTTCAGCTCGTCTGGAATAAGGCAGCCTGAAATAATTGGCAGAACCAATTATTTTGGGTTCCCTCCGTTATAACTCAAAAGAAGAGGTTATAAGATGCGCGACTCTGCTCTTAATTAATAATTAACTGCTAATTAATAATAAATGTGCTATGGTGTAAATAATAATTAATTGTGTATTGTGCTGTTGTCTAATTGAGAATAATTGTAAGCATCGTGACGCAAGTAAGATGTGGTACTCTGCTTGGTTGCTTATTTGCTTAATTAATTGTGTACCGAGTGTCACAAATAAGATGCGCCACTCTGCTAATTTGTTTAAATTTTGCTACTAATTTAAAAAAAAAATTTTATGACTTGTGTTGTTAAACAGTAATTGTGTCCCTATTCATAAGCTGTTGATTTATTTACTCGTGTATTTTAATATGTGTCAGAAATTTAAATAAGATAAAAATAATAATGAATATTATAGTAATATAACATAATATGTGTAAAGTAAGATTAACATATAATCCACATGTAAACGAACCATGTAGGAGCTTGTCAAAAGTTCATTCAACAACACGTCTGTTTGTAAACAATACCAGACCGGTTGAATTCTTGTCTGTTCCTGTTAGTGTGTATTTTGTCATTGTGAGCCTCCCCCATCGCGGAATGAAACAATCACTTCACCCTCTTTGTTTGCCCTATTGTTATAAGAAGCGTGTCCTTTCCTGTGTGTCGTCTTGTGCCTAGTAACCATGTATCTCCCCTTTGTTGAAAATTAAATCGAATTAAATAAAACAAGTGTACTAATTAATTGAATGGAATGATGTTTCCCTAAGTAAATAAACTCGTTCGAAATAAAAAGAAACCATCTCTTAAATCAGACCAAAGTAATAATAATAAATAATACGTCATTTAAAATAAAAAAGTTTAATAAGATCGTAAATTATTATAACACGTTAGTATAATTATAATTATAAAAGTGTATTAGTGAGATAAGTAAAAAGAAATGAATAATAATAAATAAGTTGTGTCCTGCTTGAAAATAAGTCCCTAGCCGCCCGCTATTGTTAAATGGAACCATAGAGATCTATCCACCCCCGAGTCGACTTCTCCCCTTTGTACTCATAAACGAGGCCATTGTAGAAAACTAGTTTGACCTACATTCCAGCGTAACAGCTGATCGTTGAAAGTAAAGTGTTTGTCCCCTCTCGCTTAGTGTGTTACAGTTAATTGCTTAGAAGTGAATAAAGACTCCCCTTCGTGACATTCCGCTTATCTCAGTAAAGTAAGCAACTAGAACTAAAAAAATAATCTAAGGTTGAGTATGGGATCAACTTTAGATTATCTTAAGTATAAGTAAGCAAAATAGATATAAGGAACATAACTCAGTCACAATGGCGCCGCACTGAAAAATTCTTTACAAGAGTTAAAGAAAGTAGCAGAAAACTAACTACTAGAGTTAGAGTACGCAAGATGTAATCAGTCGGTCCATGATGTTGTGAGGTTACGTAAATTAGTAGTAGAAATAAAATTAAGTTAGATTTTAAGAAACGAGATAAAGGGAAGGTCACGGAAGAAAAGAAAATGAGTACCAAGAGCTGATCGTTTAAATAGAATTTAATGCCTAATGCCAAAGGTTTAATAATAATCTCTGTTAATAAATGTTTACCATGTATTAAAGTGTGTAGGAAATAATTGTATAGTATTGTAGAGCAAATAATATTGTGATTTAAATTTTCAAATGAATAAATGACTTAGCTAACCCTCCCTTGTTAGATAAAGTATTATACCCCATGTCCCTAAACAGTAACCTTGTAAACTGAGCTAAAATTAAAAAACTAAGTAAATAAAGTGTCCTAAGTAAATATGGTAAGACTATAGGAAATAATTCTACGTAAGTTTTAAAACCCCAAAGTAATAATAAGTGATTAATAATTGCTAAATAAATCTTAAGTTAAACAAATTTGTGTAACGTGTAAATAAGTAGTAGTAAATCGTATCGCAGTAAATAAGAGCAAAGTAAATAATAATACGAGTAACGTTGTATAGTCAACAACCAGTTGT
Source organism: Magicicada septendecula (assembly GCA_034769895.1). NCBI lineage: Eukaryota > Metazoa > Arthropoda > Insecta > Hemiptera > Cicadidae > Magicicada > Magicicada septendecula. The sequence goes on from CM068369.1 coordinate 83,321,573, forward strand.
GGGCAGTAAGAGAAAAATAGAGCGTGTTATGAAATGTAGTAAGCCACGCACCCTCTCTCAATTGTATAAACGGTAGCACTCCCTAAACGATGAATACCACCGCGTATTACAATGCATTGTGTAAAGTGTCTCCCCTTCCGCATAGTTTGTCGAGTAATCGTTAAAGAGTTAAATGAAAAGTATCTTCATGAATTTCCGCTTCTCTCAAACCAGTGATCAAAAGTGGAGTATGGGATCCTCTTTAGATTACATTAGAAATAAGTTTATGATATATAATCCAGAAGTGATTATACATGTGAAGTAACGAGTCACAACGGCGCCGACTGAAAAGGGTAATGATGAGCCAAAAGAGCCACGAGATCATTTTTGAATGCTGAAAGCTAACGTGTAGAGTTAGAGTAAGCTGATGTCAGTCGGGCCACGATATTGTGAGTTGCTGAAATTAGGGAAATTAGTATTATGAGTAAGTACTGTATTTAATGAGAAAAAGGGAATTTCATGGAGAAGGAACATTTAAATGAGAATTAAGATCATTTAAAGAGAATTTAAAACAAATAAACCGTGCAATAATAATAATAAAAGAGAATAATAATAAATAATAATAATAATAAGAAATTTCATATAGTACTCCCCAAGCATACTCTCGGTACATAGCTGACCAAAATTTTTAGGAGTCTGTGTTGGTAAGGAGGCGGAGTATGTGACGATTTAAATTGTGACAATTGCAAAAATAAAAAAAAAATTTTTAATTAATTAAGGTTGCGTACTATTAACCATTTAAATCTCACATGATACTAATGAAAACATGTAGGTACTAGGTGTGAATGTAAGAAGTAATTAATCAGGGCAAAGTATCCGTAAAGAAAAGGCATATTGTAAATAATTATTATGTTCGTATTTAACCCTTTGCTTGCTATCAAGCGCCTACCTGTTGATACCGGAATCGACATGTTTTCCGAATCTACTGTAATTAAAAATAATATAGTAAACTAATGTTAATAATTAAAGTATCTGTAGACACAGAGAGTAACTAAAACAATTAATTTAAATGATGTATTTTTATCTAGCGATAGTCTGTATAAATAAAAAAGTTTATTCAAAGAGAAACAGGAACTATATATGCTCGCGGAATAAACACCCCACTCTCTCTTGTCATGTACAAGGGTAGCGGACGAAAAATACCGCTCTCGCCATGACGACTCCCAGCAGTGCAGACGCACGAGCAAAATGCTCTGTTCAAAAGTTATGCAATTTATTGTTAGTGTGGATTAATTAATTATTATTTTGTATTTTACTAAGTGTTACAAAAAGTGTAACATGTAACGTTAACAAAAAGAACATTTCAAAAAACTTTGTAACAAGAAGAAAGATGTAACTACAAACGACAAGTGTTAAAAAAAAAACGATGACTGCAATCTTCACCGATGGACGAATCTTTTCAACTTCTCACCTGTGGTCATGGACCATCTGAATTACAACTCTAGTATACCCTACCGATGATGCAGTTCGTGACATCTGAGAATCAACGAGTATCTGTGTAGAAGACACTACCTATCCTGCAGACGTTTTAAGCCATGAACAACTGAGACCAGACCAAGACGAGGACGACGTTTTAGGACTCCCAAGACGGAACCACATGGAGGAGATTACTACATCCAAAAATAGAGGTGACTCGATAGCACGTCTATCGAGGTATAATGATAATAGTTTTTGTAACACAATACTCTATTAAAGAGACTTTCAGAGACGATTGATTTTATAAGAATATAAAGAACTTAAATTTGAGAACTTAATTGTAACTATTCAATATCATTCAATTGTAACAGTTTAGATATTAACGTAACGTAGTATTATTAATACCATTCTTCTAATGGAATATATAAAGAAGCAAAAAGGTAAAAAGTCTTGCAAGATAAAGTTTTGAATTGAATATAATTAAAAGATTAGAGACTAAATATCAATGGTTACCCGGATCCGGGGGTATAGCTAGATAAATCTGTTGTGATCCCGTAGTCTAAATAAAGCAATTCAATTAATTTTAATAATTTGATTAATAATGTCATGGGATCTGTTCTTTGGAGTAAATGTTATATTTCAAATGTTTAATAAAGCAAGTCTTCTTGTTACACACATATACGGAGTATATAAATCAACAGTTTCACCTTCCCTGATTCCTTGTATGTCTTACTGTGTATTGTTCTGATTTAAATTTCAGCTCGTCTGGAATAAGGCAGCCTGAAATAATTGGCAGAACCAATTATTTTGGGTTCCCTCCGTTATAACTCAAAAGAAGAGGTTATATTATAATGCTGTATTACAGTGGTTGTATCAAACGTGTAGATCCACTATTTAAGTTTAATAGTTATTCAAGTGTGTAAAAGTTTTTTATTTACTCTTTATGCAACATTACAAGTTTAAGTTGTAAAAGACCACAATATCCAGTGTTTTTCAGAAACAGGAATGTGTCTGAAATAAATTTGCTAATAATGTTCCCTAAAAATAACGTCACCACCAGAATAACTTTGATTACCGGTACATTTTATACGTGATTCCATTATTTATGTATAAGGTGCAATCCTTGTCCATTCTCTAGACTCTTACAAAGTCTGTTCAAAACCAGTGGTGGCTGATAGTGTCAAAAATCTGGGTTAAAGTTTCTTTGAATACATAAGAGGCCTGGAGACTTGTCACTTCTTATATTTTTATATTTCTCATTGCGTTTCCATAATTTTGAGCACAAAATACAGATATTAGTGTTGTCCCTACAATCTGTACATCACTTTTATAAGGGTACCAAAATTAATGAAATAAACACATTTATGGAGTTGTAGCTACACAGCCAAAAACATGCATGTGCACACGCGCATGTGTGTGTGTAGTGTGCCTGGGCATTTCATATTATAATTATATTTTCACAGACGTCAATGGAGTTTAATATTTATGGTATCCCTATACATACGATTTTGGAGTGTACTAAACAATATTAACTATGGTACTGGTATCTGTTGGTTCTGCGCATCTTATAAAAGTGTTTATTTCTTAAGAAAAAAAAGTTTTTTAAGCCTCATCTAATATTCTTCTTGATATGTATCAAATTCATTCACACCACCCTTGTTTTTACTTGAACTGTGTGGCAGTAGCACAAATTCTGACAACTGTAAAACTGACTTTCTTGTTTAATTTCTTAGGGACATATCACACACCACCAAACAGTTTAGTCTCTCCTACTCCTACTAACTAAATATGGCTGCACATGTCACGATCTGGAAACTCGAAGAGACTGAAAATTAAATAGTGGCAACTGTTGTTTTCTTTAACCCTTTGATCAGTAATCATGTATGACATTTTCAACTTTTGCTGTCTCAGTATCACCAATATACAATGATAGTTGCAATTTTATTCATGTTGTTCATGCTCTAGTGAATTTTTTCCAAACATTTGGAATTCGTTCATTCTTGATTTTCTGTAATACACGTGAAAATGTACATTCTGTCACACATGTTTTGGTATGTTGTGCTGAAATATGCCTGGAGGTTATGATGTGCTTAGTTTTCAAATATACAGAGGTGTGAAAAGTGTTTTCTCTTATAAGTATCTCGTTTATTTTATATATTGCAACAGTACAAACAGTAATGATACTGTGCATTGCCCAAAATAAATAATAATAAATAATAAAAATGAATAAATATGGATTAATAAACATGATTCAGATTGAATAAGCTGAATCGTAGTAAAAATAGGGATTACAGAATTCATGCATGGACATGCAGTTTTGACACACCTGTCGCTAGTGTTGTGTACGCGCGTATTTTGTTAGTGTGTGTGAAACCTGTCCGTTCCTGAAATGTAACCAACCCTTTTCAAGTAGAATAGTTATATATTTATTGTTAATTATAAGAAAACTATGTACGATAGGATAAAACAAAAGACACAAGTGTGTAGAAATTATAGATAAATAAAATGTTAAAAAACCATACATAGGTGACGAAAAGTGCAATTACAATACGTAAAAAATGAATAACTCTTTTTGTGAATACCATAAAGGAGTGCAATTTATGTATAGTAATCACATAAAAATTAGTGATCGATTGAGCATTGAGTGAAGTGAAACAAACTTCGTAATTCGTGAAGATAGGCGAAAATAGTGAATTGAACCAGAGTGGGGGTAGCAACGCCTTGACAGAATCTGACAAGTTGAAAAGTGTTCAGACAGGAATTTTTGCATGACCTGACTATAAATACCAGGTCGCGCTAATAAAGTTTCTTCTTCTCGATTCAACCATTGCCGCAGGAGGCTATGTCAGTTGACGACACAAATTCACAATTATCGTAAGAGTCACCGGATCAACTAACTATACAGCCAGAGCTGCAAAATACATACGATGAGGTCTATGGACACACCGGCAGCATATGATGTGAGACGAAACGACTATTAATCAGCACACACAGAGGACACTACCAGAGGACCAGAAGCACATGCAGAGGACACGGAGGATGTACAGATGAATAACCACGTCAAACGAGGTGATAAATAAAACATTTAATTACAGACAGTTGAAAGACACTAATTAAAGCTTGAATGGAAGACATTCAACCAATATTAAAATAAATAAATGTAAAAGCAGTAAAAATTAGAATAATATTTCTTGTATCAAATTTAGTAATTAGTAACGTAAATGATAAGAGAAATAAGTAATTTTTGAATTAACATAATTAGTAAAGTCTTTGATGATACAGAAAAAAATGCATATGCAATAGAAAGTAAAACAAAGTAACATAAAAGAAGTTTGAATAGAAGTAAATTCATTTTTTTGAAGCTAATGAATTAGCAATTTGCAAAAAATATGAACACACCATGAGTAAGCCGAGAGCAAAATAAACATTTTAAAGTAATTACAATTAGATAATAAGAGTTGTATATAACTTATGTATGTAATTTGTTAGCAATAAGTTATGTACGAAAACTTCGTACAAACGATTTAATAATGAGTTATTGTTTAATATCGGATATGAAAGATGTTGTTTAAATAAATAAATAATGGAACGGTTTTAAACGTAAATAACGTATCATCTTCTTATTACGATTACACCCATGAATTCAGTACACAATATGTAAATGCATTTAAATTGATTAACTTGTATTGTTGTAAATTGGCGCTCCAAAAATCGTGGGGCTCCACAAATTTAAATAAATATTTAAGTGCAATTTGTAATGTTGTAATATATTATACAATGTGTAAAATTTTAGTTTAGTGTGCAGTGTTTCTGATTAACTACCTCTGTAAAAGTCTATTTGACTGAGGCTGAAATTTGGAAATATGTTACAAACTATGAATCTATATTATACAATGTAATATCTATGTTTAACAAATCTCAAAGTGGAGATGATATAGTTAACATTATTTTTATAATTACTACAATTAAAGCCTATAATTGAAGTTGGCAATTTTGCATTAAATTACATTTTACAAAGCTTAAAAAATTCCACTATTGGAGGCCAATATACTAACCGACTTGTCACTGATCAAAGGGTTAAAGAAGTATTTACTTAAATTTAGTTAGAAGTTTAGAAATTATATATTAGTCACACAAATCTGGTATTTGTATTTTTAAGAAATTCCTTTTTCTGATACTTAGTTTCTTTGTTCAGTTATCTTTTTTAACTACAATGACCACTATATTTGTGCAGGAAACCAAATGTGAGCAGAGGAGGGAAACACTGATGGCAGATATACAGAGACGTACTGAATACTTCAATACTATATTTGATGAGCACTTACACAAAGCACTCGTTGATAGGGGAGAAAGATCTTTTTCACATAAAGCCTTTCTGGGTGCTTTAATTATAATGTTATATAAGGATAATGTGAACTTTGCTCAAAACCATTTATTGTTAACCCAGCTTATGGATATTGATACGCTCATTGCAAAATGGAGATGTAAGTATTATCTCCATCTTAATTAATTGTATAGTTCAATTAAGATTGATAGTTATCTTTTATGGCATGCAGGTAATATAACAATATACAGACGTTTCACGTGAGCTTTACCTACAAAAGCTATAAGTTTTAAAAGACCATTTCAAAAGGAATACATGTAACCAGCAGCTTTAACCAAATTTTTAACAGAAGCTTTATAAAAACAACTCTAGCCAGATTTATGTTCTTTCTTTCCTTGTGCAGAGACTGTATATATAAAACCCAATTTGTAGCAAATATTAAGATTTGTACAAATCAAAAGATCAGTATCGTTTAGCATGAGAAACGTTTTGTATACTTTTATGTGGTTCCATTTGTCACAAAAATTTGTTTTGACCATTGCGAGAAGATCGTTAAATATTTGTTTTTCTAAAAATATGTATAATTTTTCTAATGAGCATGTTCCATATAACATGAGGAATAAGGATGCCATTGATATATAAAGAACCTACATTGATGTTTATAACAATGACTAACAGTTCTTACACATGAAAGTTGGTTATTACTATAATTTAGTCATAGCTCAACTAAACTACTATTAAAATTACACTATTATTATTTTTTTAATTTGTCTTTGTAAAGTCAAAGTTAAAAACTTTACACCAAATCTGATGTTTAAGACAACTTGACATATATGTTGTATATCTGATTAAATATGCCCAAAATGTATTAAATTTTTAGAAAATTTGAAAACTTTTCTTAACCTCTGCCTACCAATAAAATTTCAAAACTTTTCTTAATATCTGCTTACCAATATGTTTATTGATGGCAGTAACATTAAGATTATCATTATCACTAAATCGGACGCTACCATTCTTCAATACAAAACCAGGGTATCAAGCAACCAAAGTATTGGTTTATCAGCCTTATCTAGCTACATAAAACCAATTTAAATGTTGCAGTATATTGAATCCAACTATTATTACTGTTGGATCTGGTGGGTCTCTAGATTACTACAGCTCAAGTGAGTCTTCTATGCTGCCTTAAGCACATACAGTTCGATTAAATTAAATTGAAATTACTGTCAACTCATAATATCTGCTTATAATCTGCTTTCGTCATACTAATATTATAAAGTTTACATTTTAGGAACTTGAAATCCAGATATAAGAAACTTTGGGAGTGGAAAGGTAAAATTCTATGTATGTGGTAGATGATTAGGAGAGGTTACACTCAATATAGAACTGTTATTAATGCAAAACCAAACACTTTTATTTATAATTAATCTCACAATATCAAAACTTCAAAACAACAATTCCAAAATTGGCAGTGGTACTTGTTAATTTTCAACTTTCACTTACGGCACATTCTTTTTTACTATCTTTTATAACTGTGCCAATGTTCCTTCCAGCATTTATAATGGCTAGATATTTAATAATATTTCTGGTGTCATACTTGATTTTAACATTATTTTACTAATTCTTCACTTTGAAAATGATTTTCATTTTCAGCAGCAATGGCAGTTGACGATGGATAAAACATCAGTCAATTTGGGGATATGCTGATTAAGTATTTTTAATGAATATTTCTGTTGTTTCTGAGCCTAAATTTCTAAATATCAGATCCAAGTCTGTTCTATGCTTGGATTTTGTTGTCCATGACGTGTTGTTGCAGTTATTCGGCATCCCTGCTGAATGCAACAACCGTCAATACTAATTTAAATAAAATAAGTTCAAATAGTGGCACAGTAGATGATTATCCGTACTTTGGTCAGTGATTCCCTGACGTCACGCCTCCTTCCTTTTCTAACAAAGCCTTTCGCTCGGCAAGCTGATTTGAGTCGACCATCTGACCGCACAGTGAGCAGAGTCGCCCGTTCGGCACTTTTGGTTGGGTGCCTCATTTACCAAGCGCAAAGCTTGGTTCAATGTACGGTCACACGAATACCAGAATATCGACTCACTATAGCATTTCTCAGTCTGCCTTCGAGAATGAACACGCCAGCAGTCCGTGGGATCAGCTGAGGAACACGCGCCCTGTCAGCAGGCTGTCACTGAACGCACCCCGGATTTTCAAGTAACATTTAATCATTAACTACATCCACCAGGAGTTTCCAGTTTATCAGATTACTAGTTAAAAGGAAAATTAACTGAATTCCTCACCTTATGTGATACGAACTTATATCTTTTGCAAAAACTTTGTAGTACAGGACAGTGTTAAAATTTCATGAACAAATTATAACTTGTGCGCTACACGCTACAAATTGTAAACTAGTATTGATTTATGCAATTATTTAAATTTTAGAAATTGATTTATCCAGTATTTAATCTATTCAGTATTTAATTGATTCAGTATTTGATCTTTTGCTGGCTGACTCACAATTATATAAAATTTAGAGGCTGATTTCATTCTAAAATAAACGGGTTCACGTTGACTCTGCTCACTAACTGGTTGTACTGATTTTTTTAACACACCGCTCTCCTTTATATTTAAGTTATTATGATTATTTTAGATGTATTTTATGTTACATAACGTGACATAAGTGGTAACAGATATTATGATTATTTCTGATGTATTTTATGTTACATAACGTGACATAAGTGGTAACAGATATTATGATTATTTCTGATGTATTTTGTGTTACGTTTGTATGCGTCCAGCGTTAAGCAGACATAACGTAACAGTGTCCATTGATTAACTAATTATAAGTATAACACTACTGACTTGGAACACAGTTTTTTTGGTAAAAATGTAAAATGTTTACCTTATAGCCTGAACCAGTTTTTGCTTATTGTAAGCTTCATCATCCTCTGACGAACTTATAATAAGCAAAAACTGGTTCAGGCTATAAGGTAAAAATTTTACATTTTTACCAATAAAAAACTTTGTGTTCCAAGTCAGTAGTGTTATACTTATAATCTGTTATATAATTAATTTATAACTATCAGATTAGTTTTACTTTTTTCAACCTGCCAATGTCATACTGGACTCTAGTAGCAAGTTTGTGGCATTGTTAAATTTATGCTAAAAAAATTCTATTAATTAAATTTAGTTATAGAATCACACAGTGGTGAAAAGTAAGTAAACAAGAAAGTCTAAGCAAAGTCCAACTTATCCTTTTTTCAGAACATAAACTGCACTCACTCAAAATTCCTCAAAATTTATTCAGGAGAAATCTGTCTTTCCCTGAAAGTTAGACAAGGCACGTGCTGTGAACAGATAAAGTGGAACAACTTCACCTAACTAGTGGGCAGAAATGCTAATAGTCTTTATCCTTTGTTGTGTGTAGATTCTAAAGTAAAACAGTGCTAAAGAGTTATTGTATGAAATTAAGCATTTGTCATGACCAATATTATAAGTTTATAATTTTTTAGTAACATGAAATCCACATTTCACAAATTGTGGGAATGGATAATAACAGCGAAAGTGTGAAAATATAAAGTAATATACAGGGGGTTAAATACACCAGCATCAATAAACTAATGAACTAAAATTGCAGAGGATAAAAAAATTTCAAATTTTTAAAAGTGAACTCTCTCTGTCACACACACATGCGTGCGCACACATGCATGAGTATACATGTGAAAGATACAACAAGAAAACAATGAAACAATGGTGATGATGAACAAGATGCTCAAAGATGATGAGTAATGTAATCTAATATGAAAGAATTGAGAGCAGGAGTACTCCAAGAAAGGACCTTAGGCTCTGTTCTTTATTTATTTCACACAAATAATTATTGAACTGAAAATATAGTCTATACTTTCTCAGGGAAATTGAAGGGAATTGAAGATACTGGTGTATATCACCATTACATCTGTACTGTGGAGAACTAAAAGAGAATTGAAGATAATTTTGTGATTCTGGCTTACTGTCCGGAGTATATTAAAAGACGAATCTACTAACAAACTTTGGGAAGCAAGAGATCACATTCATCACAAGACTAAAAAAAAACTAGAAAAATAAGCTTAGCAATATGAAATCTATTTACATTAACTTTATGAATCGAAATATTAAGAATCCTTTACCAGGTAACTTAATTTAGAAGTTTAATTCCCTGTGCAAGTATAACCAGATACCTAGGATATAAAATCATTATAATACCCACACCAAGATAAAATTGAAAGAACTAGGGCTACCAAACCAGAACTTAAATGCAAAAAAATATAAAAACGAAAGTAGTTTCATTAGGAATTTCGATAAGTCACTAGTTATGCAGTTGCAAAGCAGGGCATATGTTTGATCAAGCAGTAGCAGGGGGAGGGGGGCAGGACAGGTGGTACTTGACTTAAAACAAATTTTTCCTGACTTAATGTGTATTATAAAAATTCTTTACCAATTCAAATCACAAATTTTTGTTTGTAGAAGTATTATTGAATTTTAAAATCCAGGGAAAATAGCGAAAAACTATGAATTAAAAATTCCGGTAATTCCATTAGCCAAATAAAACAAATTCATGCTACTTAAACTTGTGTGGCATCCAGGAGCTCATTATAGAATTACCAATGCATCACGTAGCTTGTTGGTAATATGTTTAAAGTGAGTGTAGCCACAGCTTTAAATGTGAATTTGTGATGTACGTTGTTTTTGGAATACAGAATAGGGACAGTATTAGTTTTGTTAAAGTATGTGCTGTTTTTCTTATTAGTGTGGTGCTGTAATATAACATAGGACATATGACTTTTACTGCTACATATTGTAGCATCACGAGTTAATACAAAAAAGGAAACTCGATTTAGTCATCAAAATTTATAGTAAAACTAATCAAATTGATAAATACTATGTAACTGAATGAGGAATGCAATAAAGAATAAGTAATCAAATAAGAACAACCAAAAATAATTATATAAGGAAGAATTATAATAACTAAAACAATAAACCATGAATAAAAAATAAGTATTTTACTTTATATATAAATATATATTCGACCAACCTGAAGAAAGAAAGCTGAAAATAATATCCTAAATGGAGTACTACAACTTTGAATTTGGTGAGACTGTTTTAATACTAAAGCCACCTTAGCAACTATCAACGTTTTACACAACACTTCAATACAAACTAAATAACTAACACATTTAGTTTGACTACATTCATAAACATAATCTATGATATACAAAGTGAGTGACACAAACTTATTTTGAACAAACAAAAGTGTAGAACTCATATAATTTTTATTAAACATTCAGTAGTGTGTATACAACTCAAGGAACATGGCGTCCTTTGCTTTATTTAACTGTTACTGAAAGGGGACAGCAGCGCACCATGTTGAGAATTCATGAACTATGAGCTATATAATAGACAATTATTTTTTTATTTTTTCTCTTGTGAATTGTATTACTAATGTCTAATTATTAATTATTTTAATTGTTTTATTAGTTTTATATTTGTAACGTGTAATAATAAGTAGGTAAAATTATTTGAACTAGTAGTCGCCCAGTGGTCGAAATTCGACCGTAATTCATTAAATTTTTAAGTTTGAAGTTATTGAGGTTCTTTTGTCAAAGAGTATACCTCTATAATCATTGCATATAATTTTTTTGAATTTTGTTCTATTACGTCAGCTGCGAGCATGTACAAATACGTCATTAGCGTGTGTTGTTTGCCTTAATTCCCTGCAATACCTATGAAATTTAAAATTTAATGTTAGTAACAGTTGAAAAAAAACACAATTACAGCTTGTATTCGTATTTATTTTTTGATATAATTCATTGTCAGTTTTAATTTTTTCATGTTATTATTGAATCAAATGAACGGTAATAAAAATGAGACTTGACATTCATAGAAGTATAAGATACATTGTTTTCAATTCCAGTGGATTACATTTCATTTTTGGTAAGGTAGAAAATTCGAAAACAGTTTGAAGATTATCTGCTACAAAGCTTATATAATTTTTTAATTTTTTTTCTATGCATTAATTTTCGAGTTATTTGAAAAATATGAAAGATAGGAAAAATGAGGTTTAGCTTGGCTAAGCCATATTTAAAAAGCCATAAAGCATTTTTTGACATTTCCTTGGGTTTTTTTATTGCCATACTGACCAGGTTTCGCCAAGGCTACACAGTTATTTTGCCTATTTTTTTCTAATTATATAAAATTTAAATAAAAAATTAATACAAAATAAAAAATGAAATAAAAAATACGTGCCTCGTATTTTTTCATATATTTTTCATTAAATCAAAAAACCGGGCGGTTAAAAAAATAAATGTTGTCCATTGAACTTAAAATAGTTTGAAAGTGAATTTAATGATTCAGAACTTCTGTGTAAACGATGTTTTTTGTAAAAACTCTTTCATCATTTGCTAAATGCCCTTGGCCATTATATTCGGAAATATAAAATCTCAAACCACCGAATGATCGAACTCTACTTGCTGCGACGTACAATTGACCATGTGTAAAAACTGGCTGCCTCAATAAAATTCCAATTTTTTCGAATGTTTGTCCTTGAGACTTATTTATTGTCATCGCAAATGCAGGTATAATTGGAAATTGAGTTCTTTGAAAGTTAAATGGTAAAACAGTACCGGAATATGTTAAATTTATACATGGAATCAAAATTCTCTTATTGCGTGCGGTTCCAGTTAAAACTTCGCAATCAATAGCATTACGATGCATACACTTGATGCGCATTCTTGTTCCATTGACTAATGCTTCCTTTGTATTTAAGTTTCTGTTTAAGTGGGTAAAACGATGCAATTAACTTTCAATACTAACTTATGTGGTGGCAAACCACTAATAGTCAAAGAATTCAAAAACTCTACTGGATAGTTATTGATTTCATTGTCATCATCACAAATTATTTTATCGTAGCTATGATATGTTTTCTGTTCACCTTGTATTCGATTAAGTATATCAGTATTAATAAAAGTACAATCATCATTTTTAGGTGCTAAAATAACTGACTTCAATATGCTATCTGAGAGTATGTTTTCGGAAATATTTCCATACACCTCATTAATAATATTATTTTCATCTCCTATTAATTGCTGAGGTATTTCAATAATATTTTCACCAAACTGAGGGAATTGTGGGGCTTCATCATTACCAATTTTTTTCAAGAATTCGACAAATTCTATTTCACTTGGTAAGGCTCTCATATTTTGAGTAAATGTTACTTTATAAAAATAAACAAATTTATGCCAACTCATGACACAATTTTCAATTAGAGTTGCACGTGATCCATGTGGGACAACTGGTAAGATTTGCCGAAAATCACCGCACAGAAGTATCGTTTTCACTCCAAATGGTTTATGTTTATCATTTTCATCACATAGATCCTGCAATAATCTATCTATGATTTTCAACACTTGCAGTGGGCACATAGAAATTTCATCAATAATTATCAATGATGATGAATTTATGTAACGTCCATAGCTACTATTTGCGGTAATATTCGCTACAGAATTTTCCAAAATGGGTATAGACAATTTAAACACATTGTGTAAAGTTCTACCTCCAAGTAATAGAGTTGAAGCTATGCCACTGAATGCTGTTGCAATGCAACTAAGATTAAGCGAATTTAATTTGTGAATGATTGCTGTTTGTGTGAATGTTTTTCCACAACCTGCATGAGCGGTTAAACAAAAAACATTAGATCCAGTATCATGGTGCAAAAATTCACGAATCACACGATCAATTAGATTACGCTGTTCAATATTTGCAGTTTCATAATGCTCACAAAACAGAAACTCTTGTTCTATTGGATCAATAGCATTTGCTTCGTCTGTTCTCTGCGAATACATGGGAACTGGTAAACCAAGTTCTTGACATGACAAATTATGAACATTCAAAATATCTTCAATTTCTAATAGAGCTGTGTTAAAGGATACTTCTTCGTTGTAATCTCTCAAAAAATCTTCACTAAGATATACTTTAAATTCATTCCATAATGCCAATGCATTGGCTGGCACATTTAATGCACAAATATAACCAAATAAAATTCGCATTTGTTTTGGTAAATGTAATTTTTTTGCTTCATTTAAACATTCGCGCCATTCATTATCATTTGAAGCAATGCCGCGAGCATGGCACGCTTCAACAAAAGAAGTGTGTATAATTCCATGTATGTTCTAACATCCTCAAATGATTTTGGACCACAGACATGTAATAAAAGCAATCGTAAATGGAAAAGTTCGATGTCTTTTGGTGATACTACATATATGCGTGTAATGATTTTATCAACTCCACGCCTTCTTTCTTCCATTTTTTTCGGGAATCTTCCCACACATAATGCAAAGGAATTTCAATATACTTATATTCATGCGCTGATGGATTTGATCGATTCAATTAAAAAAATGCTAATAATTTTGTTTGTCTTGCATTTTCAATTGCTTGACATTCTTACGTTCTTGCCCTTCTCGAAAGTAAACATTCTGTCTACACGGTAAATGAATGTCAAGTCTAACGATGACATGTGATTGAAAATGCATTTGTAATTCATAGATGCGCCATACAGCTTCAGTTGATCCTACATAACGGCCATTTAAAAAATTTTTAACTTCATCAATTTGTATTTTTTGACCTGGTTCATTTCTCTCTGAACCTAATTCAACAGATGCACTGTCATAGCCTTTATACACGTATTTATAAATGTATTTAACACTTTTAACTGTAGTGCATACTTCAACATTTATATGGCAATTAAATTTGGCAAGTAAATACGGATTGTATGGTACAACATAACGATTGTCGAGGCAACTACCGCGAACTTCAGCATTAATACCATTATCACGCCTTCTGTATAATGGATATCCATTTAATGATTCACATGTAAATTCATTAAATCGTTTTGGATAATCTTTTGTGCATTTTCCATCTCTCATACATACAGAATTTGGATTAAGTACACCGCATGGACCATGCATCATGTGTTTTACAACATATTCATGTAATGTAGGATGTGTTTGAATGTTAGGAATCTCCGCAGATACAACTTTATCAATATTGGTAGCGTTAACAATTTTATCTTGCTCATTTAAAGAGAGTAAAATGTGAGCATGAGGCAATCCTCTCTTTTGAAACTCAATTGTATAAATGAGTGCTTCAACTTTACCGAAGATTTTTTTTAGTGTAAGGCCCTCAATTAATGCTTTCAGTTTGGACTTGAATACACGCACAACAATATCAGGTCGAAAATTAGCTGACTCACCTACACCAATATTGCTAACTATTTCAGGCCAACTTGGATTGCAAGTCATTGTAATAAACAAAGAAGGCTTTCCGAAATGTTGTACAATTGACATTGCATCTAAATAATTCTGATACATATTTCTTGGAGATCCATTGAATGAAGATGGTAAAATTACTCTACGGCCAACATTATTGGCATTGGGGTTCAATTCTAAATAATCTGTTAAATTGTTGTAAACTTCAGACCTAAGACTTGTTTGATTTTGTCGAGTGAAATGTAACCTTGTGCCCTCTATTCTCACATACATATCAACTATCCACTGCAGAAATAATTTTTGTGAATGGTGCAACATGCTAAAATCTTCTCTAATTGCAAGTCGATAGGCTGCATACTGAAGCATGGTTAATTTATTTCTGGGCGCTCTTGAATTAGATGTAGTTGGTACATTATAAGAAATATTGATATGCCACCCAGTATCACCATTTGGAAAAAGTAATGGATACGCTAAAGGGTCCAATGATGAATCCAAAACAGAGATATTTTTAATGGTACCATTAACTTTTGAAAACGAAACCATATTTCGTTCAAAGGGTGGCTCACCATCAACTGTACTAAATATTACTGCTACATCAGTTTGAACTGCATCATTATAACGGCATAGATCTAAATCACGATTTACTTTAATGAGCATACAAATTACTTTATTTTGATTTTCAACTCTCTGACAATGATCTTTCATTGCAATGAATGACCGAACGAAAGGATTAATGCGTTCCAATTCAAGAGAGATTTCGCGCATTATATTGTTATTGCATGTTTGATTATAGTGTTCACGTAATCTATAATTGACAGCAGTGTCAACATCATAAAAATATAATTGCGCATAACATGGTGAGCGACCATATCCAGCAGTCATTGGACCTGATCTGTGATAAAAAACATCATGTATTTTAAAATGATACACTCCACGCGTAACTGTATCCGAAATTTTAGCTTCTGAGCTAACCATAGCAAATGATGAATTGTATTTACGAATGTTTTCAAAATAATTTTTTGACTTTCTTTTTATTGAAGGTTCATTTGAAGTAAGTCCATCATACAATGATTTAAAGTATTCATTTTGACTTAAGGCCGGTAATATTGCTTTACCCTTATGACAACATGAAGTGAATGCAGTCCTTTCACCTAAAGTGACCTCAGATTCGAAATGTTTTGCATTGCAAAACCTGCATTGTAAATGCATTCATCCACAATCAAAAGTATTAAAATTTCTTGGAATGACATTCAGTGCGCATTTAAATGTATCCCTCAAAATAATTTCATCATTTTGTATACTATTTACACTATTTAAATTTGCATTTCGTCTATTATTATTTTGACTTTCACGCGAATATATATTCCTTCTTCTTTGTCTCTCACTCTGACCCGTCAATGTTATACTATTTACACTATTTAAATTTGCATTTGGTCTATTATCATTTTGACTTTCACACGAATATATATTCCTTCTTCTTTGTCTCTCACTCCGACCCGTCAATGTTCTATGTCGAGGCATAATGGAAGTAGGTGCGAATATCTGAATGTAAAAAAAAACATGTAATGAAATTACTGAAACTAAGATTAGACAGGGTTTAATTTAAAAATAATAAAATGTACTCACTTTTTTGAAACCACCAATAATAATTAGGCGAGAGTAAGTCAATTCAAATTGCTGCTACAAAATTTTCCTTTTGCAACAGGTGTATATTAAGCAAGCTGTATTTCACTTTCAACTGCACATTAATATATAAAACACAGATATCTAATATACAAAATATAAAATAAACGCTTTTTTGCCTTGACATACACTCCACAGACTATTGAAAAAGGAACATTTGAAATCACACAAAATTCACAGCTCATTCAGTCAATCTCTCAGTAATTATTTGTTGGCAACATTTTAAAATTCTTTGGCAACAATCTCTACTCTGTGCGACTGTTTGACCACAGACTATTATGTGTTTGACATTGGCAGTATGAACGTAAACAAACGACAGACTATTATGTGTTTGACATTGGCAGTATGAACGTACACTAAAATGAAAAAATTATAATTTTATTGCCTGGCAACAAAATTATTTTATTTTTAACAATTACCATTGTTTGAAACAGTTTAAATGAATTTTCAAGTGCAAATGTATGTTTTATTTTATTTTATTTAATGTATTTGTAACACATATTATATATAAATTTTAGCTTTCTGCACTCCTTCTCCATATAAACTTTAACTATGCCAAATCTCACACTCCTCCATGCGCGCAATATGCTTTAAAAAGGGGTACAAAGTTTTCTCTTCACGTATTAATATATAGATTGATTTCTTTTTGTATAATCACAAGAACTCACATCCAAACAATCATACACAAACAACTATTAATTACTACATGTTAAAATTTGTTTCTTCATATATGTTATTAATGTGAAACTTGTATGAATTTACAATTTTACTGAAGACGATTGTTAATTTGGTTATAACCCTGAGAAAAAAAAATTTGTTCATGCATCCGAGAGTAGGAACGTTAAAAAGGAAAATTTGTTATTTATTAATTAGAAAAGAAAATTATTATAATAAGAGAATTAAGGAATAAGAATTGAATGATTCAGAGCAGCAAAAGAAGTGTGTTCTTATTTATAAATAAACATTGTTAAACATACAACTCAGAATATTGCTGAGACTAATTGAACATTTATACTCATTTCAAGAAGAACAAATCTAACATATTTGGCACACCAACTTGAGGGCTAGGAAAAGGAGAGTAAAATAAATAGAGAAATATTGAATAACACTATAATTTACATTCCTAGTTGGCGATTGTACAAAAGAAAAAGAAAAAATGTCAAGGAGAGGATCTTTGTGCAGGAGAACCAAAAGAACTGACGCAGAAATGGACATGAAAGAAAAGGAGGCCTAACCAGCACCTGAAGTGGAGGTGATAGCAAGTGATCCACTAGAAAACCAACCAGACAGACCAGCACAAACAGAGAATGTAAGCCTACAGGAAATGATGAGGGTTATGTTTGAACAATTAAGCCAGAAAATGTGAGACACCAATAAATCAATAGAAACAATAAAAGAAAATAACAATAAATCCAGTGTAACATTAAATAAAAACATGGAAACATTAAAAGAAGATAACGAACAATTAAGAAAGGAGAGAGAAGATAACCACAAGAGAACAGAAACTAATAATCAACAGTTGAAGGAAGAATTAAGTAAGAAGATGAAAATATTGAAAGAGGATAATAAGCAATTGCAAGAAACACTGAGTAAGAAAATAGAAGATAACAATGAAAAAATGAGTAAGAAGGTAGAAGAGCAAATGACAGGAATTAGAAGGGAAATGAAAAATCAGATGGAGGAGAATAATAAGAAATTAAGACAACAAATTTCAGAGACTAATGAGAAGTGGAACCAGACAAATCAGGAGCTACAGCAAGTTAAGAAAGACGTCCACATACGAATAAATAATGTAGAAGAAGATAATATAATTAGAATATAATCATTGCAGAAGGAAACCCAAGAAGACATAGAAAGAGTACAAGCAAGGATAGGCGAAAGAATTGAAGACATTAATGCCAACATGAATAGTGTAAAAGGTCAAATAATTAATAATAAAGAGAAAATAGAAGAGATTCATCAACGAGAATTAGTAAACATCAAAGAAGAACTAGAGATGATTAGGACTAGTCCGTTTAGTGTCTCTAATGTATAACCTACTGATAATAGAGAAGTAATTAACTTAGAAAACTATAAGAAAAACCCAATGGAGTTCCTGGAAAGAATAGAAGAAAATATCGCCAGGCGCCAAGAAACAAGGTGGACATCTATTAGGAGCATGTTAGATGAGCACTTCAAGGACATGACTGATAACTGGTGGACTGCAACCAGACACGGCATTCATGATTACCAGGAATTTAAAACACTATTCAAGGCCAAATAATGGTCGGAATCTACCCAGAATATAGTTAGAGATAACATCTGTAGTGGCAAATATGTTCCGCATAGAGGACAATCACTGACAGCATATTTCCTAGGTAAGGTATGTTTAGCCAGAATTTAGAGCCTAAAATACCTGAAGAATGTTTGGTTACTAAATTATCTTACCACTACGAAGAAGGAATTGCAAGAGCAAAACTTTGCAGGCAAATCAAAATCATAGAAGCCATGGCAGCCTTATTGGAAAACTACATGAGAACTATTACTGCCGAAGCCGGCAAAGAAATGATAACTATATTGGAAGTAGTAACAATAATAATAATAATAATAATAATAATAACAATAATATTAGTAATAATAATAATAATAATAATAATAACCGTAATAGTAATATTAATAACAATAACAACCGGCAAATCATGGTGATAATAATAATAGTAATCGAACTTACCGACCTAGAGTAAACCATATACGAACCAATAGTAGAGAAACTAACAGAGATCTAGAAGACAGTACTATCAAAGACGCAGAAGCTTCGACAATAATTACGGAAATCAAAATTACAATAGAGACAACAATAATGAGAATAATTATTATCACAGAAATGGTATGAGAAGAAGCAGGAGTATCGAAGACAGTAGAAGGATGAATGACTATGAAGCATTAAATAACAATCAAGAAGAGAGACAGGAGTCACATGTCAATAACCAACCCAATCAGCAGGAACATAGAACCAATGAAGAAAACCACAATTTAAATGAGAGGTGGCAGTGAAAACTCATAATGGCCCATCACTGAACCAATCTTTTGGGTACCGACTGAGACAAAACTATAATACATCAGACAAGACAATAACGATCATAAAAAACAATTATTTAAAAAATATCAGAGATGACTTACTGGAGGAGGAGTCTGCCAACACCACAAATCACAGTAATGAAATTACTTACATAACAGCTGAGATAAACAGATTCCAACTAAGATAATGATTGATACTGGTGCAAATGTATCACTGATAGATAGCACATAATTAGACAGAATTCAGAAGGAATGTAGAAAAACCTTACCATCTTTACCCATGAACAATGTCATATTGGTTGGAGCTACAGGACGCCAAAATAAGTCAGTGAGAAAACAAGTTTTGTTAGACCTAAGAAGCAATGGTGTAATCATTCCCATGGTATTCTTGGTAGCACACGGTCTATCTTTTAATGTACTAATAGGATGTGATATGTTGAGACAATATTCAGAAATAATTGACCTGAGCAGGGAGAAGGTTTCTCTGACCTCAGATGGTATAGTATGGACGGCTTAGTTAATTGGAAGCCAATGTGCCCCACAGAACCGAGCCAGCTATCATGTTAGGGAAGATGATTATTGTAGGGCTTATACACCAGAAGAGGGAATCAAATATCAGGATGACAATAATGAATTATGGCGTTGTAAATTGGAAGAGATCAAAAAATTTCAACAAGAAGAGATGGGAGTAAAGTTGAGTGAAGGACAGGTAGAAAAACTAATATAAATCTATAATAAATATTTTTTCAGATGCACCCGGTAAAATCAAAGGTTATCAATCACAAGAACTCACATCCAAACAATCATACACAAACAACAATTAATTACTACACATTAAAATTTTTTTCCTTCATGTATGTTACTAACGTAAAACTTTTGTATGAATTTATAATTTTACTGAAGATGATTGTTAATTTAGTTATAACCCTGAGATAAAAATTTTTTTCATGCATCCGAGAGCTAGATGGAGCAGGAACCTTAAAAAAGGAAAATTTGTTATTATTTAATAGATGAAAAGAAAATTATTATAATAAGAGAATTAAGGAATAAAAATTGAATGATTCAGAGCAGCAAAAGAAGTGTGTCCTCATTTATAAATAAATATTATTAAACATACAACTCAGAATATTGCTGAGACTAATTGAGCATTTATACTCAGTTACAATAAGTACAAATCTGACAATATAAATGTTTGTTTTTAAACAAGAAGCCTTGAATAGTACAGGAAGCAGTAATCTTGAGTCTTGTGACCAACATAAGAGGCTACGGTACTTTTTGTGCCTGTGGGAGACCAGGAGCATCATTCTGATACCGAACTCTAGGAAGCCTCCAACGCTTCCTGGAAACTACTTTCCTGATGTCGTTCTTGCCAACAACCATGAAATATTCAACCGACTCCTGTTGGTCCATATCCGGTTTCTAGTGAATGACATCATCTGCGAGTTCTGGTTTTGACACTAATGAGAATTATCATCCACAAGCAGACGCCACCAACAGGTATCAGTTGACACCTGAGGACCTTCAACAAAGTCCGGCATGAAGGTCTGCTCTACAAATTGGCTTACACACAAATACCAACCTCCAATGTGTACCTCATACGGGCGTATTTAATCGACAGAATCTTCAGGACAAGCGTCGATGGGCCATACTCTCCACTTTTCCCCGTCGCCGCTGCCGTTTCTCAAGGATTTTCCTCGATGTCCGGTTGTACCTCGTGTACTCGAACGATCTGCCAGTGCAGTGTATCCTGGAATCACATTGTTTGTCATCTCTAACGAAGCGACTTTCCATTATTGCTTCCTGTTACTGCGGCAGATGAGCATAATGAAGGAATGGCAGTTACACATTCTTCAGGATTGGCTGTGGAAGTGGTGTAGCCTCAAAGGTAGACAAACCCAAAATGATATACCTTACTCATAAGTCCATTTTCTCACGCTAATCACTTCTCTTGGTGGGGAGACTCATGTCTCCATGCTTTCATGGAACACCTGCCTGACTGTCCGCACGAAGATATAATTGTTTCTGTTGTTCTTATAAGCAGATCAAGTATGCGGTGCCCACTTGGTGTCCCCTCCTGTCGGCTACCAACAAGCATAGGCTGGCAGCATTTTTAAAAACGTGCGTTGCCGTTCCTCTCGGGCACCCTGTGTTAGTGACAAATGATGTTCTACATCGGAGTCTCCATGTTTCTTCTCTGGAGGATTTCATCTGAAGCCTGACAACAGGCTTTGTTTGCAAAGTCCGGGGAATCCTTCTTCCTGCACATGCATCAGCTAAACGGTAAGGCGACTGCATCATCGTTCCCCGTTGTGCATCAAATGGGTGGTACTTGGCAATTCATACAGGCCACTATTTAGATGAACCCCAAATGAATCGACTGTCACCTTTGTAATCTCCCGTCTGTCGTGTGGCAAAAACCAAACCACATCGCATGCGGCAGCTTCCCTCCGCTTGGCTAGTCCACAACTGTTTGAATCATAATTCAGCAACAGACAGAACATGAACACCTCGAGCCGCTTGTTGCGCTGTCGTACAGGCACAGGAAACCAGGAGGTTTGAAAGTTACCGCTTACGGGAGCTATCTGCCTTAATTTGGCAGCGCATCGATCTGGCCGATGCCATTCGGCTCCACTAGTGTCGCTCTAACCTACTGTGGATGAATTATTAAGAGAGTAACAGTGCTCCCAAGTATGGAGTCAGGTCGGATGCAGAGACCTGCATCCTAACACCCTTGTAACGCATGACCACGCTAGAAAGGAAAAAGCTAGAGCCCATCGAACCGGACAATGCACAGACACACCAGGAAGTTATAACACCAATCATAACTTACCTGTCTATCAACATGATAACGCAGCAGTCTCCAGTAAAACAGTAACCTATGCTACCACAAACAGAAAGAACAAATATTTTGATTACCTACAGAAGTGACCCAATTAAACAAATCATAATTTATGACTTCCAGAAACAAAACAATATCCATTGTTTTTCAGGTTACTTAAATTTATTAAATGGCTAGAGGGCTATGTGACAAAATTTGAGGTACTGTATTTTACTATAGCGAATAAATTTTATCAGGGGTCCTTTCTGTATACAGGTATAAACATTCTATCAATTGAATAACTCGTGGTTATCAGATCTTTTACGAAGAACCTTGGAGATAAGGAAAAGGCAAAAGTAAACTGTGGCCGGTACAAAGATGGGAGGATGAAATTAAAATTAAATTGATGAACAAAGCTAACTGAATGGTTTGTAATACTTCAAAGCTTCTATTAGATTATCATGACTAGGATATAATGGAAATATTATTAATTTTGTCTGTAAATAAGGCTTACTTGTAATCCATGCGTATTTCTCAGATGAAAGCAGCATTAGAAGAGATCATAGGAGAATTACAAATACATAAATAGAACGAAAAATGTGTTTGAGACGTTCTGCCCCTTTCCGATGTTACTCAACTACTCTACCTGGGTCGAGACCTGAGTGCAAGGTGACGGAAGTATTATTATTGGATTTCAAAGAGGCCTAGTTCAACTTAGACCTGGTGATATTAGAGTGCGGAGTGTTAGTTATTGCAAACTAATTCAACTAACACACCTGATATGTTTGCAAACTCATAGTTGAATTGCTTCAAACTTTCCGAGATATCAGAACTCTGATTTCACTAGTCTAACTCAGCTTACTGAACAAAACGTTTTTTATTACATAAATCTGAATATTAGATAATTTTTCAATTTATTAGTAATGCCATTTTATTAGTAAAATAACAATTAACTGTATAGCAGATAATCATACAATAAACACTTAAAATTCCAAACTGCTGCATTAGTTTTTTAATTCAATTTATAACCATAATGTCTAAATCACAAGTAATTTAGTCCTAGCTTTTAATTTTATGTATGTTTCCATGATATTTATAGACATATATCTAACAGTTTTCACAAGCATATACTGAACAATTAATAACTTGTGCCAACAGCGATTCATTACCTTTTCTTTTCGCTCTGGGCTTTGCGGTTGTGCGTCGCAGAGACGACCGCTCGGTATCTGAGTTCCGAGCTACCTTCTGGAGCTCCTGCCTTGTGGCCCTGCCCAAGTGGGGCGTGTGCTCTATAGAAGGCCGATTCTCGGCTGTTGTGCTAGCCTACACTAGCGCAGTATACACCGAGGGCGTTTCCACGAATCACCTGGACGTATACGGTACCTTCCCAGCCCAGTCACTAGAGGATTGCCTGGGAACCTCACCGCACGTACATAAAATTTGCGTGCAAGCCGCCTGAATGTGTCGTCTAAGGAGCGGACGCCAAGTCCTTTCCTTAGAAGGCGAGATGAAAAGCGACGGGGAACTTTGGCCGCTAGCCGAAGACCCCTGTCGAGGACGCTCTGCAACTTCTTTTTATGCATTGCGGCGAGGTAACCCCAGACCGGACAGGCGTAGGTAATGACCGGCAGCAGATACGCGCCGACGATCATCCTGCCCAATTTCCTAGTCATGGCTGAGCTGATCAGGAGTGGAAACAGTGCGCACAGGCGAGTGGATGGTCGCTTAAGAACTGTCTGTGCGTGGGTACGCCAGGTGATCCGACGGTCGAAGTGTAATCCGAGGTACTTGACCTCTTTGGACCAGCGCAAGTACGTTCTGCCGATACGTAGCTGCCTAACAGGGTTCTTCCGTCGCTTAGAGAATTCGACGGCTACACTCTTGGTAGCGTTGACTTGCACTCTCCAATTCTCAGTCCAGTCCACGAGCGTGTCGAGCTGGCGCTGCAGTCGTAGGACGGCCCTTTCCACGTGACGATCGGCCGTAAATACGGCCGTGTCGTCAGCAGAGAGGGCCATCTGGACTCCAGGCTGTCTTGGCACGTCGTTGACGTAGATCGAGAACAGAAGGGGGCCAAGAACACTACCTTGAGGGACGCCGGCTGTGATTCGTCTCTCAGAAGAGACTGAATCTCCAACTCTCAAGCAGAAGGTCCTCTCCGTCAGAAAGCTAGCAACCAGATGGAGGTAGCAGTCCGGGAGCTGGACTTCCCTAAGCTTGAATAATAGGCCATCATGCCATACGCTGTCGAAGGCTTTTCAACATCTAAGAAACAGCCAACGGTCCGTTCTCTCCGACACCCGGCTTCCGTGACGCTTTCCACCATTCTCATCAGTTGATGAGTGGTCGAATGCCCCACACGAAAGCCGAACTGTTCGGGGACCAGCACGTCAAAGTTGGTTAGATGTTCTCGTACACGACGCTGCACGAGGCGCTCAAAAACCTTGGACGTAGCGGAGAGTAGGCTGATAGGCCGGAGGTTTTCAGAGCGGGTGGTATCCTTTCCCTGCTTCGGGATCACGATAACCGTCGCCTTTCGCCATTTCTTGGGAAAGTAGGCCAGTCTGAGACACGCGTTGAACAAATCAGTCAAGAATTGAACTCCAGGCTCGGGAAGAAGTCGTAGAGCGGTGTTCGTAACACCGTCCGGGCCTGGAGCTTTTAATGGCTGAAGTTCAGCGAGCCGATGTGAGACCTCTTCCAAAGAAGGAAAGTTCGGGCTCCGCCGTGATCGGAAGAGACAGAAAGTCTTCCACAGCCATCTCGACTTGTTCGTCGAAGTCCCAGTCCATGGGCGGGTTGGGAGCGAACTGTCGGGCAGGGCCGGGCCGTAGCGGTCCCAATCGATAACCTTCTTCTGGTGAGAACGTGCATAGGCGTGCTGGGTAGCGACGTGGACCAAGATTGGGTTGTGGTCGGATGTCAACTCCGTAAGTGAGAATACCTCGACCGGACAGACAACTCCTTGGGTCACCGCGATATCCAGAACATCGGGGGCCGCGTTAGGCCTTGACGGAAAGAACGTGGGTTGCGCTGGACCAAACACCATCGCCCGGCGCGATTCATCAAAACTGAGCAAGCGCCTCCCGTTCGGAGTAGTCAGTCGACTATTCCAAACGCGATGCTTGGAATTCAGATCGCCGGCCAAAAGTACCCTTCGGTGGGAATCGAAGATGACGTCCAGGTCACCGACAAGGAGTTCTGCTTGTGGGGGCTTGTATGCTGAAACCACAAGGACGCCGCCAAGAGCTCCGTGGACCTCAATGGCGGTGGCCTGTAGGTTGGTAAGCTGCGGCAAAGCGACACGATGATGACCTATGGAGGTCCTCACCGCGATCGCCGTGCCGCCTCCTCGTCGGCCAACTCGGTCATCCCGATAGACCACGTAATTTGGTAATCGAAACTGGTTCGCCGGGGTCAGGTGGGTTTCAGAGAGGAGAAGTACGTCGGGTTTGAACCGAGCCAGGAATTCAAGAAGGTCGGAATGCTTGGAACCGATGTTGTTAGCATTCCAGGCTACGAGCGAGAGATCTCGTCTAAGGGCTCGGTTCATAGAAGACTTATTACTTCGCAGGCTTCCACCAAGAGCATGAATCTCTCAGTTGGGACAGCAGTTTCCAGGCGGTCTTGGATGGACCTGAAGGTGGATGCGACTTGCGACTTTCTTGAGGTCGTAGCCAGACAGAAAGTCGCGGACGAACTGTGCGTCATCGGATATGACGGATGGGCGGTTTGCCTGGAAACTGAGGCCGCGTAAGAGCGACCAGGTTGTACGGCAGATCGGGTCGTGGTGGAAGCCACAGGACCAGGGGCAGAGGGCTTCGAGTTAGCGACAGGAAAAGTACGCTGTTGCGCATCGT
Source organism: Magicicada septendecula (assembly GCA_034769895.1). NCBI lineage: Eukaryota > Metazoa > Arthropoda > Insecta > Hemiptera > Cicadidae > Magicicada > Magicicada septendecula. Next base: position 83,348,070 of record CM068369.1, read on the forward strand.
CGGATTTATTTTACCGGGAAGCAGGACTTTTCTTGGGCTGTGGGCAGGCAGGAGCTCGGGGCCGAGCATCCGGTGTGGTTATCCCTTGTTTTTTGGATTTAGTGATGCCTGCTCGCGGAAATCGCGGAGGTGGCAGTGGTGGCGAGGCTACCTCTGGTTCAGAGGCGGGAGTTGGAGGTTCCGCGCAGGTGGAGGGTTGATTATCCGGCTCCATAACCGAGATGACGGCTACAGGGCTTGTCTATGATTCAGAAGGAGACGCGGTTCGTTTTGGTGCCTTTATAGGGGCTGGAGGTGGAGCCGGAGAGGGCGCGCGCCGTGCCGGTTGTGCGTTCGGTTGCGGCCTAGCCTGTGTTTTAGGCTGCTTCTGTGGTTGGGGCTGCAAAACTGGCTGCCGTGGCTTCGGGAGGGGCCCCTGCGGCTTTTGCTTCCACAGGAGCTCCGCCTTGTAGACCGGGCAATTAATATTATTGGCTGCATGGCCTTGGCCACAATTTATGCAGCGAAACTTGGTCTTATCTGCCACAGTGCAGGCCTGCGTTGAATGTCCCAGAGAACAACGTAAACATGCCGGGGCACTGCGACAGACGTCGGTGTGATGGCCGAACCTCTGGCACCGGTGGCACTGCGCAAGCTTGCCCGGGGGACGACTGGATTCCACCCTGACGCGGAAGCCAAACAGCCGCGTCAGGTGGAATATCTTGTCTGCGGCCTCGCCCTTCTCGAGCTGGAGACGGACGAGCGGGAGAGGTACCCGGGTTTCAGAGTTGGTAAACAAGGGGAAAATTGCCTGCACCGGGTACCCGAGTACTCGGAGTTCCAGAAGGATCCCCTGAGGATCTGTGTGCGCGTCAAGCTCACGCAGAATTACTGACAAGGGCTTGACTCGCTTAGGAGAGAAGGTGTGATATAGCAGGCTGTGCGCCTGCAGGAAGGCCTCGACCAAGCAATGGTCCTCGAGCTGGCGGACGACAATCTTGACCGTATCACCGCCAAGCAGCTTCAGGTCAAGCTTGTCGGCCGACAGGCCGTGGGCCGCGATAAGCCGCCTGTATAAGGCGGCGACATTGGACACCCCGTGGACTAGCAGGGGCGGCGCGCGACCAACAGCGGCAGCAGCCGGAGCTGTTGCCGAAGCAGTCGGAACCGCAGCCTGTTGGCTTCTACCGGCCCTTCAGCTTCTTGCTGTTATCGCCTGCCTTCCCCGGAAAGAAGAACCAGGATCCAGCTGCTGCCAGTGAATTAAGTAACTGGTACAAGTGGCAGCTGGCAGAAGACCTTATTAGGACCACCTGCGCCGGCATACATCTTACCGGACAGGAAAGAAGAGGACTGCTCTGGGCTCTTGGTGAGTGCCGTACATCAGTGCATAATCCCTAACCTGCCCACGGCTGTTAGGTAGCGCTGCCCCGGACGATCCTTGCGAGCCTCCACCAGTGGTAAGCTAGCTTGGATATCGCCGGGGTAAAGGGACCAGTGGACACCAGTCTTGGTAAGGACTGGTATCTAACGAAGCTGGTCGTTAGCCCAGCTCCTCCCGCATCGCCGTGAGCAGGGAAGCCGCGTGGGTAACCCGGCTTCGGCCGGACCCAAGATCCCTGGCGTCTGGCAGTGACTGCCTAGCAGTCTCTGTCCGGCAGCCACACTCGGCCAGCATGCTCACTACGGGCCACGGCTCGAGTGCCGAGTCGCTCGGCTCTGCCTTGCCCCTCGCGGGCGACTCGCCTGAATCGCCTCGGGGGATGGAGACGGACGATCCTCTCCCTAACCCGCTACCCCCTCTCCCGGTGGACGAGTCGGACGACTTCGCGACCGGTGGTTGGCGTACACGCCCGGCTAAGAAACCGAAGAGGAACCACTCTACCGGATCCACTTCCTCTCGGACCTCGGTCATGGACATCGGTCCTTCTCAGGGCCGACTGCGGTTCAGGCTGCGGTTCCGACTGCTTTTGGAACAGTTCCGGCTGTTACTGCTCGCGCGCCGCCCCTGTTCGTCCACGGGGTGTCCAATGTCGCCGCCTTATACAGGCTGCTGATCGCGGCCCACGGCTTATCGGCCGACAAACTTGATATTAAGCTGCTTGGCGGTGACACGGTCAAGGTTGTCGTCCGTCGGATCGAGGACCACCGCTTGGTCGAGGCCTTTCTGCAGGCTAATAACCTGCAATACCACACCTTTTCCCCCAAGCGAGTCAAGCCCTTGTCTGTAATTCTACGAGGGCTTGACGCGCACACCGATCCCCAGGAGATCGTTTTGGAACTCCGTGAACTTGGGTACCCGGTGCAGGCAATTTTTCGCCTGTTCACCAACTCAGAAACCCGAGTACCTTTCCCACTCGTCCGTATCCACCTCGAGAAGGGCGAGGCTGCAGATAAGATATTCCACCTGACGCGGCTGTTTGGCTTCCGCGCCAGGGTGGAATCCAGTCGCCCCCCGGGCAAGTTCGCGCAGGGCCATCGGTGCCAGAGGTTCGGCCATCATACAGACGTCTGTCGCAGTGCCTCGGCCTGTTTTCGTTGTTTCTTGGGACATTCCACGCAGGCCTGCACTGTGGCAGACAAGTCCTATTATCGCTGCATCAATTGTGGCGAAGGCCATGCAGCAAATAATAGTAACTGCCCGGTCTACAGGGCGGAACTCCTGCGGAAGCAAAAGCCGCAGGGGGCCCTCCCGAAGCCAAGGCAGCCAGTATTACAGCCCCAATCACAGAGGCAGCCTAAAGTACAGGCTAAGCCGCAACCAAAGGCACCACCGGCACGGCGCGCGCCTTCTCCGGCTCCACCTCCAGCCCCTACAATGGCACAAAAACGTACCGCGTCGCCTTACGTAGCAGAGACAAGCCCTGTAGCCAATATCTCGGTATTGGAGCCGGAGAATCAACCTTCCACCTCCGCGGAAACACCAACTCCCGCCTCTGAACCAGAGGTAGCCTCGCCATCCGCGAGCAGGCAAAACTAAAAACAACACAATGGGGATAACCACACCGGATGCTCGGCCCCGAGCTCCTGCCTGCCCATAGCCCAAGAAAAGGCCTGCTTCCCGGTATAAGTCCGACGAAGCGCAACAGCGTACTTTACTTACTTCTTAATACGAGCATCCGAGGCTGGCTGCTTCGATGGCTCGATGTCTCCTGTAAGTGTCTGCTGCTAGCGGCCACCAACAACTCTCGGACAGTATTTTATCCAGAGTTTTTTCTCCGGCCATTTTGCGTTTAACATTTTCCCTCGCTGGTAGCGTTGCCGGGCAATCCAAGAGAATGTGATTTAGGGTTTCGTCCTGCTCCTTGCACATTCCACAAAGAGGACTGTCTTTTAGGTGAAACCTATGCAGGTACCTGTTCGTCACGATGTGACCCATTCGTGCTCTTGCCGCAAATGTCGCCACAGATCGAGGCATCCCTTTATAGATATCTGGGCGGTTTGCGGAGCTTTGGATGGCGAAGTACTCGCGTCCGGTGCTACAATTCTCCCATCTCCGCTTCCAGGAGTCAACGAAGAACTTCCTGGCTGCTTCTTTACACTGTGTCAGAGAATAACGCTGCGCCTGTACGGGGCCCATGCAGCAAGCTTTACTGGCAAGAATATCTGCTACTTCATTTCCATGAATCCCGCAGTGACTTGGACTCCATTGAAAAACAATATTCTAAACTATTAAGTTGTTGCAGGATTTCCGATGTTCGAAAGTAATAATCTGTGGTGTTCTGCGCTTGTAAGGCCTGTATAGAAGACATGGAGTCCGTGAGAATGCAGATGCACGCGCATCGATGGTTTTGCAAAACTCCAGTGCAGCATTCAGGGCCAATAATTCAGCGTTCATACTTGAGGACGCGTCGCAGAGCAATGAAAAAGAGTCACCTGTTTCTGGGCAATAATAAGCAGCTCCTCCTTTATTGTTGACTTTGTCAACAGAACCGTCACTGTATATTTTGGCGAATCCATGATATTTTTCCTGAATCAATGTGATTGACACTTCCCTTAGAAGTGCTGGCAAGTCTTGTCCTTTGGTCAGTGAACCAGGAATTTTTGTACATGCCTTTAGTTGGTCACGTAGCCAGGGCGGGATATCAAAAACAGCCGGGATCAACTCAGGCTGAATGAATTCTAAAACTCCGCCTGGCCTATTTCGGTGGTTGAATAGAGATTGCCGGATGTTAACCTCGTTAAAGCCTTTTACTGGCTGGATAGCTTGCAATTGGAAGTGATTCCTCCACTTTCTGGTTTGCATGTAAAGATCCAGTGGTTCGATTGCCAGCTCGATTTCCATTGCTTGAACACTTGTTCTTTTTGGGCAGCCCAAACAAATTCTAAGTGCAACATTCTGGAACGTTTGCAATTTCTTGATGTGTGTTTCAGCCGCTCCTCCCCACACTTCACACGAATATAGGATTTTGGATCTTACAAAAGACTGATAAAATTGTCTTAAAATGTACGTGTCTGCACCCCATTCTCTACTAGCAATCACTTTTAGAGCATTCAGTCTGCTGATACACTTTTCAATAGTGTAGCTTACCTGATCCCTCCATAGGAGTTTGGGATCCAGCTTTATTCCTAAAAGTATAGGGTTCGCGTTATAGGGGAGGGCATTTTTATTGAGTTTCAGCAACGGCTTATAATGTTCGTGGGTATAGCGCCTAGGGAAAAAACACACTCCGGTTTTTGCCGTGGAGATGACTAAACCCCATTTTTCGGACCATTGGTAAATTTTTTCGAGAGATTCTTGAACTCTATTTGTCGCAATTTCCGGTTCCTTATGCGTTGACCAGATCGTAATATCATCTGCAAAAATCGCCACAGACACGTTTGTTGGGATTACATTTACCAAGTCTTGAACAACAATATTAAAAAGTGTTGGGCTGATGACGGAACCTTGCGGTATTCCACTAAGAGTAGTTCCTTCGGTGGAGAGGGTTTCATTTATTTTGGTTTTGATAGTCCTGTCTCTGAGGAAATGGACAATGTATTGTAAAATATTGCCTTTCAACCCAATTTTCATGCATTGTGCGATGATCGATATCCTTGAAACTCGGTCGACTCTTCGAAGTCAATCAACACTGCTGTCGTACATTCATTGTTTGAGAACCCTGAACTTTCGGAGAAATATAGAAGGGCATCGCACGTACTTCTTTTCGGCCTGAACCCAAATTGGTGCGGGCTGAGAATAGCGCGTTTTTCAAGCCTCCACGTTAGACGATTGTTGACCAACCTCTCCAGAAGTTTGCCAGGGCATGATGTCAGGGCTATGGGTCTGTAAGACGAAGCCAGTTCCGGAGGTTTCCAGGTTTTTAACAGAGGAATTATAATGGCCTGTTTCCATTTCTGCGGTATTTCCCCAGATACGGTTTAGACAGAGCAGTAGTTCATGCAACAGGTCTTCCGAGCAAATTTGAATCATTAAATTGTGCACATTGTCCTCGCCGGGAGTAGACGGTTTGAGTTGATCTATTGCAGCTCTCATTTCAGAGCTTGTAAACGGTGGGTCACAGTCATCGTTTTGTGATATTGCTTCGTCCAACTCCACCGAGAATCTGTGCTTCCGAGGTTTAAGATGGGAAGGCCAAATCGCTTCGTCACCTGATTTTCCCATGTACATCTTGTAAAAAACTTCAGCAATTTCCCTCTCGCTGGTGACCGTGAGACCAGTGGCTGTTAGAATTTGAAAAATTTTTTGGTCCGCTTTACGTTGAATTGCCCTGAATCGTTTCCATACGGCCGAACATGGAGTGTTTGAGTTTATCCCATTAACAAAGTTACGCCAAGATGTTCTTTTTGCTGCTTTCACCGCTCTTTTACATTTAGCAGAGGCTTTGTTGTACTCACTCCTGAACGCGGGTGTCCGGAATTTCTTCCACTGTCGTGCCTTTCTTAATGCCGATATTTCCTTTGTCCACCAAATATTAGAAGGCTTTAGACGTCTGTTTGGTTTTGAAGTTGGGATGCACTTTGAGGCGGCGGTTATTATACTATTTTCGATTTCATCAATACTGTTTGCGTTACAGTTGCTCGTGTGGAGCTTAAAGAGAGTCCAGTTTGCTTCTTTCACTTTGAACTTAGTGGTGATGGCGTTTCGTGCTTGATCATTCTTTCCCGAATCGACGCTGAAAAAAATAGGAAAATGGTCGCTAGTGAGGTCACTTTCTATACGCCAATCTTTGATTATATCGATCATATCTGGTGAGTGAGGGTCAGGTCCAGTGTAACAGCGTACTTTTCCTGTCCCACATTCAAAATCGTCTGGCCCTGGTCCTGTGGCTTCCACCACGACCCGATCTGCCGTTAAACCTGGTCGCTCTTACGCGGCCTCAGTTTCCAGGCAAACAGCCCAGTCCGTCTTATCCAATGACGCACAGTTCGTCCGCGACTTTCTGTCTGGCTACGACCTCAAGAAAGTCGCATCCACCTTCAGGTCCATCCGAGACCGCCTGGAAACTGCTGACCCAACTGAGAGATTCATGCTCTTGGTGGAAGCTTGTAATGTCATAGGTTCTCTATGAACCGAGCCCTTAGACGAGATCTCTCACTCATAGCCTGGAATGCTAACTCCATCGGTTCCAAGCATTCCGACCTTCTAGAATTCCTGGCTCGGTTCAAACACGACGTACTTCTCCTCACAGAAACCCACCTGACCCCGGCGAACCGGTTTCGATTACCAAATTACGTAGTCTATCGGGATGACCGAGTTGGCCGACACAAGGAGGCGGCACGGCGATCGCGGTGAGGACCTCTATAGGTCATCATCGTGTTCGTATTGCCGCAGCGCACTAACCTAGAGGCCACCGTCATTGAGGTCCACGGAGCTCTTGGCGGCGTCCTCGTGGTTTCAGCATACAAGCCCCCGCAAGCTGAACTCCTTGTCGGCGACCTAGACGTCATCTTCGATTTCCACCGAAGGGTAATTTTGGCCGGCGATCTGAATTGCAAGCATCGAGTTTGGAATAGTCGCTTGACTACTCCGAACGGGAGGCGCTTGCTCAGTTATGTTGAATCGCGCCGGGCGATGGTATTTGGTCCAGCGCAACCCACGTTCTTTCCGACACTACCTCACGCGGCTCCCAATGTTCTGGATATTGCGGTGACCCAAGGAATCGTCTGTCCGGTCGAGGTTTTCTCGCTTACGGAGCTGACATCCTACCACAACCCCATCTTGGTCCACGTCGCTACCCAGCACGCCTATGCACGTTCTGGCCAGAAGAAGGTTATCGATTGGGACCGCTACGGCCCGGCCTTGTGCCGTAGATTGCCGCCAGCGGCCCCACTCGATTCCGATCGCCTCCTAGACGAAGCAGTAGCGGGAATCGAAGAGGCAATCATCTCGGCTGTAGGCGTGTCTTCACGTACGCGAGCTGGTTTCACGCCTGACTACCAACGCATCCCTGAAGAAGTCTCTCTTCTCGCTCGTGAGAGGAATTATTTCCGAAAAAGGTTGGCAGAGGACCCGTAATCCGGCCGATAAGGCAGCATACAATCGGCTCACCGGACGACTGCGTGGCAGTCTGAAGGCGTTTCGACGTAGCTGTTGGGAACTCGCTGTGGCCCGGACCCGCAAAGTCACCCGTACAGAATACCTTCCGCATTGACGGGACGGAGGCGACGACCTCCACTCCCCGCCATTGTTGTACCGTTCGGACGACTCCTGGGTCGCCCGGAGGAGAAGGCCGAGTACTTGGGCTTGCGTTTCGAGCTCCCAACCCGCCCATGGACTGGAACTTCGACGAACAAGTCGAGATGGCTGTGGAAGACTTTCTGTCTCTTCCGATCACGGCGGAGCCCGAACCCATCTCTTTGGAAGAGGTCTCAGATCAGTTCGCTGAACTTCAGCCAAGAAAATCTCCAGGCCCGGACGGTGTTACGAACACCGCTCTACGACTTCTTCCCGAGCCTGGAGTTCAATTCTTGACTGATTTGTTCAACGCGTGTCTCAGACTGGCCTACTTTCCCAAGAAATGGCGAAAGGCGACGGTCATCTTGATCCCGAAGCAGGGAAAGGATACTTCCCGCCCCGACAACCTCCGGCCTATCAGCCTACTCTCCGCTACGTCCAAGGTTTTGAGCGCCTCGTGCAGCGTCGTGTACGAGAACATCTAACCAACTTTGACGTGCTGGTTCCCGAACAGTTCGGCTTCCGTGTGGGGCATTCGACCACTCATCAACTGATGAGAATGGTGGAATACGTCACGGACGCCGGGTGTCGGAGAGAACGGATCGTTGGCTGTTTCTTAGATGTTGAAAAAGCCTTCGACAGCGTATGGCATGATGGCCTATTATTCAAGCTTAGGGAAGTCCAGCTCCCGGACTACTACCTCCATTTGGTTGCTAGCTTTCTGACGGAGAGGGCCTTCTGCGTGAGAGTTGGAGGTTCAGTCTCTTCCGAGAGACGAATCACAGCCGGCGTCCCTCAAGGTAGTGTTCTTGGCCCCCTTCCGTTCTCACTCTACGTCAACGACGTGCCGAGACAGCCTGGATTCCAGGTGGCCCTCTTTGCGGACGACACGGCCGTATTTACGGCCGATCGTCATGTAGAAAGAGCCGTCTTACGACTGCAGCGCCAGCTCGACACGCTTGGGGAATGGACTGAAAATTGGAGAGTGCAACTCAACGCTACCAAGAGTGTAGCCGTCGAATTCTCGAAGCGACGGAAGAACCCTGTTAAGCAGTTACGTATCGGCAGAACGTACTTGCGCAGGTCCAAAGAGGTCAAGTACCTCGGATTACACCTCGACCGTCGGCTCACCTGGCGTACCCACGCTCAAACAGTTCATAAGCGAGCATCCGCTCGTCTGAGCTTACTGTTTCCACTCCTGATTAGCTCAGCCATGACCAGGAAATTGGGCAAGATGATCGTCGGCGCGTATCTGCTGCCGGTCATTACCTACGCTTGCCCGGTTTGGGGTTACCTCGCCGCAATGCATAAAAAGAAGTTGCAGAGCGTCCTCGACAGGGGTCTTCAGCTAACGGCCAAAGTCCCCCGTCGCTTCTCATCTCGCCTTCTAAGGAGAGGACTTGGTGTAGACGAAACTTTCAGGCGGCTTGCACGTAAATTTTATGCACGTGCGGCAAGGTTCCCAGACAATCCTCAAGTGGCTGGGCCGGGAAGGTAACGTATACGTCCAGGTGATTCGTGGAAACGCCCTCGGTGTATACTGCGCTAGTGTAGGCTAGCACAACAGCCGAGAATCGGCCTGCTATAGAGCACACGCCCTACTTGGGCAGGGCCACGAGGCAGGAGTTCCAGAAGGTAGCTCGGAACTCAGATACCGAGCGGTTCGTCTCTGCGACGCACAACCGCACAGCCCAGAGGGTCAAATTTTGCACACACTTCATCGCCACGCCATCGGACGCACTTCATCTCCTTTCCTCTCTCGGACGACATCGAGGCGGAGTCAGCCGGAAGGAACAGCCGAAGAATAGAACCGCTGCCGTTCTTGCGTCTTCACACTCCCGTTCCGCGCCAGCGATGGACGTCGCTGGGCCGGCAGCCGACTCTACAACCGATGCCGAAAGAAGAGGAGGACTGCAGTACGCCACGAACAGCGGGCGCAGCCGCCGAACATCTCAGTGCGGCACTACCAACATCAGCGTTCCCGCCACCAGGTTCTTTTTAGGGCCACCAAAAACTCTAGAGTGTACGATTGGCGCCATTTGTCATGCGGCAAGCCTTTTGTCCGGTGACAAACTATTAATATAAATACTGTATATTTTTTGCATATATAACTTACAAATGTTTTCAAGGTGATCCAAGATTAGAAGGGGTGTTGAAAAATATTAATTTTGCCAGTTGTTAAAGATACTGACTTTTACAAATTTCTTAAAATTTTGACTTAATTTTTTTCTGTGGTGCTCCTAAGTTAAAACAATTTCAGAATTAACACTTCATTCAGATTTAGGTAAAAATTCTTTGTGGTCTCATAGCCAACATGAATTTGTTACACCTTTTTCAAATTTTAATCCTTTTTGGATCCTGGTGTTCTAAATTTTGAATTTCAAAAAATGAACTCTGTATCTAGATTTGGTTAAAATTCTCTTTAGTTTGTATGTCCTGTCTATCTAGTTTTTCCGATCAATCTAAAAATAAAGGGGCTCTATGGGGTAAACATTTGGATATGCATGCCAAGTTTTATGAAATTCAGTTGATCTTTCAAAAGTTATCGTGAGTTATAATTTCAAAAGTTATCAAACAGATATAAATTGATAGACAGTCAGATAGACAAATATGCCAACCAGTCACATTTTTAAGACACTTTTGAGATGAGAGAATTCATTTCACTCATTCAATGAATATTTTGTAGATTCAGATGGAACTCACATGTGATGCATCTTAATTTACAAAATTATTAATTACTGTTGTCTCAATAGGTTTGTTACATTAGTTGTTTGTATTCAGTAACCAAACTGTCCCATGTACACTGAGTATAAAATACTTTATTACGCCTGCACAAATGTAAACAAGTAAAAAGTGTGACATATAACCAAATCAAGAAGAGATCACCTGGATTTACTTCAAGGTTCTGTTAAACATGACAGTCATTCAGTATATAAATCTGAAGTTGAGGGAAGATCAGCAGGGAAGATCAATCTCTATCACTTAGACCAACAACAAGTGTTTAAGTGCTACCATACATTTCAATCTACAATTTTGTTTCTGTCTTCATTATTTTTTTGCAAGTTTACAAGATCAGCATAAATTAAAAATGTTAATTAGTTGGTTTTCTTAAAAATAATTTTTTCTGGTAGTTGTTTAAAAATGTAAAAAAATGTATTTAGGCTTATGTGAGTCCTTAATGAATATGTTAAAAGAATATAATCTTAAAATGTCAGTTTACCTCTGTGTGTGTGTGTGTGTGTGTGTGTGCCTCTTTCTTTATTTATGTTCATTACTGACATTTGTTTGCATACTTCTCCTGGTGCTGCTGCTTTTGAGTTGCCTTCTAACTCCCCTTTCTCGTTGGGTTCGGAATAGATTTTCAAATTTGTATTGTGGACATTTTCATTACTTTTTTATTTATTAATGTAACCCCTAATTCCCTATCCTTCTTTTTTTCTTCTATCCTTCTTTATTTCGAATTTCTATAATTACTATATTCACAGACATGAAATTACTGAAGACATAGTATTTAAGTGTTATTTATACAACTGTTTTAAAAATTATTTTTTATTTGTTTACAGATAATCATATGTTAATGGTTCACAGAATGATTGGATCTCAAAACTTTGGGACTGGTGGTACATCAGGTTATCACTACTTACGTTCTACTACAAGGTAATGCTGTCTAATTCACATTTCTTTAATATTAAATTGATGAAGTTTCATCACAATTGAAACTACATTTGTGTAAGTTCAAAAGACTTAGTGTCTTTATGCAACTTTTAAACTTTTACCTGTATCCTATTACTTTTGTTTAAATCTTTCAACTCTTGCAGTTTATGTGAGAGTCTTTCAAAGTTGAAGTAGTGAAGAGTTTAACAGGGCATGTAAGTGTTTATTTCCTATATGTCAATACCACTGTTTTCAATACAGACAGAGTATTACATAAAAAAAATTAACTGATAAATATCTATTTCTACAATCTATTTTTTAAGACAGGGATGTTCTCTATCTCCATGCTTGTTTAACTTGTACGTCCAAGAAGCGATCTATAGAGTAAGAGAAGACAGCCATCTCGGACTAAACATACACGGGGAAAAAGTGAACATGCTTAGGTTCACAGATGACATAGCAGTGACTGCAGAGAGCAATGAAGATCTACAAAATATTCTTGACACAATGGATCAAGTAATGAAGAATGAATTCAAAAAGTCCTAGTCTGTAGTCAGAAGGAAGAAGATACAGTCAGAATAACTCTTGGAAATAATGTTCCCCAGGCAGTTAAAGAATATAACCATCTAGGAAGTAAAATCACAAGTGTTGGATGTAGCAGTAAGAAATTATAAGCAGAATTAACCAGGCTAAAATTGCTTTCAACAAACAGAAAAACCTCTTCACTTCAAACACTATCAGCCTAAAAATACGGAAGAATCTAGCAAAGACATTTGTGTGGAATGTTGCCCTATATGGGAGTGAATCTTGGACAATTGGAGAAAGTGACAAGATAAGACTCCAAGCATTTGACACCTGGTGCTACAGAAGAATATACAGGGTAATCTGGAGGGAGAAAAAATAATGAATGAGGAAGTCTTTAGAAGAGCTCAGGAGGAGAAGAGCTTTCTACAAAATTTAAAAGGCAGGAGAGCTAAGTTTACAGGGCATATACTGCGACACAAGGGTTTGGTTAAGAGAATAATAGAAGAAACAATTGAAGGGAAGAATCACAGAGGATGACCCCGTTTAGACTACATGAAACAGCTTATGGTCGATATGAACTGCACATCATATTGTGAGTTGAAAAGAAAAGCAGAGAAGCGTGAAGAATGGCGAGCTGCTGGCAATCAGCCTATGGACTGCTAACCTAGAAGAAGACAATCTATTTAATTAGACTAAAAATATTCTGACAACAAAAAAGTTTGCCATAATCATAAAATCCAACAAACAGTTAATGCAATGACTCATTGACTTGTAAAAGGGCCTGCATGTCACAGAGTTATAGTATTGCTTATTACAAGTAATATACTCTATCATAAGATGGTATTTAATCAAAATGATAAATATACCCATGTTTTTCTAATTATTAATGTATACAGATTCCCTTTGTGCTTTGGTATCTATAAACAAAATTTTGGAAGGTCAAGACATGTATGTAGTAACACATTAGTTTTCCTGTATAGAGTTGTTCAGAAAAAGCTGGCAGGTAACTAAAAATTCCAGTAAATTCAAACAAATTGACTTAAGTAAAATATGTGTCAGAGTTTCATCACATAACACTTACATTTTGAAAAACATAATCTTGAATCCATTAAATTTGTTAAAACTTACAAAGGCTCTCTATTAAAAGAAAGAATAAGGAAAGCAATGAGAAAGGGAACCCGAGTACCAAAAGGCCTGAAACAAGGTTCTTCCCTATCACTAACAATGTTTAAAATCTATTTGAAGAACACAAAATGTTTGTTTAAGAACACGAAAGAACAGATATAAAATCAATTGGCATATAATGTTTGTACACACTTACCTAGTATAAAGCTTGAAGACAAGCTTGAGCTGGAAGTTCAGATGAAATCAACCTATGATAAATCAATAAGTAGTATGACAAAAATAAGAAACTGAATAACATCATATAAAACAGAGCATATTAAAAGCTGATAAGATACGCATCTGATACAATAATAAAAACTATTATAATACATGAGCATTACAAACAAGGATAGACTGACTTACATACTTAAGTATCTAATTCAAAAAAGGTTATTTATGGTATTTCATGTGAATGTGGGAAGTGGTACTGTTTCATGGTTAAACGGGAAGTCCACTTGGGGTCCACCTAGATGAACATAGAAAAAATGTCTAAGAGGGAAGGTCCAAAGTATCAAAGTTGGCTGAAGATGTATGGGAAAAGCAGCACAAGGTGTTAAATGGGATAAGTTAATGTTGGCAAAGGAAGTAATATGTTAAAAAAAAATTTGAGGAAGCATCTTTTATTGTGGTTGAGAATAACTGTATCAGCCAAGCGAGTACAGATATTTCCACAATTTGGTATAAGAATATCCAAAGCTATGTAGGGAGACACAAAAAGTGATGTGTGGGGTTGGGCAAGGATTGGTGTTGTGGTTGGGTTGGTGTTGGTGTTGGTGTTGATTGGTGTTGCCTTTCCCCACCACTTGTAAACTCCCTATATAAGTGAGAGCCTGTCTTGGTGGCTTCGTTGTTTATGTTGCAACAACAGGAGGAATCCTTCCTTGCTGGAATGGTGAGTACTGTTTTTTAATTATTATTATTTTTTTAAGCAATATATTTGTTTAACTACAATTTGGAATTTTAACGATATCTATTTGTTAGTGATAGATTTATCTTAGTATTAATATTTTTTTTTTTGCATGAAGATGACCTCTGATTCTATAGAGTTCAAAACGTCATGTTTCTTAATTTTACCTCACAATGGCTAATGTCAGAAACATTGTAAGTTGTAATACTTTAGTAGAAAGCAACAAAAATTTAAATGAGAATGTTAGACTAGGAAGTATGAATGATATAAATCATACAATATCAGGTAGAATTCAAACAATACAATTATTCTGGTACAACCAAATCAACAAACTTTGCAAAGGATGGAGGTAAGCAGGTGAAAAAGATGCAGATGAAGAAAAGGAATTTACAGATAAATAGAAAATAATTTATATGAATTGATAGAAACAGAAATCCAACCAAGAAGGATCTTTCCTTTTGTAACTGTAGTAAATTTATTTTATAATTATTTTTTGAGATTGAGAACGAGTTTTGTTTTTATGTACATAAGTAGCAGGTTCAAGCCCTTTAATCTCTACATTACACAATTGTTGAACAGTCTTTCTAGCACTTTCCCCAGACAAGATGTTAATGTGATGGGATGATATAAACTAAATTTAGAATTTTTTTCCATATTGTAGAAGCGGGATAATATGTGAAATCTTCCATTGGTGAGAAAATACTCCTGACTGCCAGACATCGTTGAAGTGCTGCAGTATCATGCCAAGAAATTCTAAGGAACAATGCATCAGCATTCTATTGTAGATATTATCCTTGTCCATGGCCACACTGCCACCCTGTGGAGTTGATTGATTCCATTCTTTAAGTCTTTCATAGTAAACGGTCTATCCAGCGGATCCTCTACCAAGGTATTCAACTCAAAATCAGCCGTCACGTGCATTTCTTCCAAAGTCAGAACTTCAGGCTACAAATTTTTCTTTCTGCTCACTGTTTGGATAAAGAGTTAAAGGCTTCTGCCTAGTCCACATCATCTCCAGACAAAACCCAATGCTAATTTTGTCTGACTAATCATTTTCCGCTGTCTCCCGCTACGAACCGGAATCTTTTCCACAGGCTTGAGCTCAGGGTGTTTTGGTTCATAGAGATTACAAAGCTTATAGAGTTATACCAAGATACATGTTTTGTGGCCAGTATTGCTTTTCTTGAACACTGCATTCCATCTGTTGTATGTTCTTCTATGTCGAACAGTAAGCTTTTGTTTCCAAATTCCTGGCATTTTGTTGTTTTCTTCTGAGTAGTGTAAGTTCATCATTCCACCAGCTATTCACAAATTTGGGAGCTCTGGGGACAATTTTCTTGTGTACAATTCCCTCAGCATCATGATGAAGCAGTCTTTCAATCATTTCAGTGCAGGGATCATCTGTCTCCAGCTCTCTGGTTACAGCCTCGAAGGCCTTCCAGATGCTGTAGCACAATTGCTGGATCCTGGACAAGTTTGCTGGATATAGACAGATCACAGAAAACAGGGAAATGATCGCTTCCCAGGTCCTCTCCAACTCTTTATTTTGAAAGTCGGCTCATTAAGGTGGGTGAAAGCATTGTCAAGTCTAAAGTACTAAGCAGTACTTTAGACCTGGGCGCCTTAACCTGCGAATCAATCAGTTAAGAAAGAATAACGCCACCACAAAACAAGAGAAAAATTAAAAAAATTGGAGAATCACCGACCCAAAGTGTGTAGCTGATAATAACTACTTGTCTCTTTCATCGCCTTGCAAAGGTGAATTTTTTGCTTGGAGCAATGAAATCTGCCATCTGCCATGCCATGTATCTGCCATCTCTTTCTGTCATATGGCGCTGACTTTTACATCAAGTAGATTGGCGGGGAAGCCCCTGTGGAGTGAATGAGCCTTTGTTTTAGATCAGTTATTTTGTGGAATTGTTCAATAGAGTGTCATCTAAATGATTGCTATGGTACTGTGTTAAGTTCAATACGTTATTTGTACTTGGACTAAATCGTTGTTAATACTGACTGGCTGATTGTGTTTTATTTATCAAAGAGAAAGTTTGTGTGGCGAGTGATGTCATATTATTTTCGAATTTTTGGTAAGTTCGAATAACAACTTTTTTTCATTCAGTTCAGGTTTTTCACTTGAGTCAAATTACAGTCGGATTTTCCTTTGTTGTAGATGTAGAATAGAATACACAATATGTATGACATTGACATGGCAGACAAGAAAGAAACCATTAAGGAAAAGCATTCTGGTTCTGAAAATCGTAAAAGAAAAGCTGAAAAGGACAAACTTTTTGAACAGACTAAAAAATTTATGAATATTAACAAGTACTTTACAGAAAAGTCTCATCAGAGTACTTCAGTTATTGACTCAGAAATCAGCACTTTTACATCTGAATCCGAAAGCCAAGTATCGGTCAATATTTCTTTAGATTCTAAACAATTAGACACTAACGAGACACAACGATCTATTCAAGATGACCAGTCCATCATATCCTTGCTACAACAAAACAGTCCTGTGCACAAAAAGCACTTACCCAATGGACTGAAGCTGAAATTAGATTAAAAACTGGATTAACAATTGACATGGAAGAACAAAAGGTAATTTCTAAAGAAAGTTTACGATGGAACAATGTGCTTCAAAGATTGATGCACATAACTTTATATTTGGCTAAAAATAACATGGCTTTCAGAGGCTCTTCTGATGAATTATTCACCCTGAACAATAGAAAATTTTTAGGACTTGTACAATTATTGGCAAAGTTTGACCCTATCATGGTACAGCATGTCAAATTGACAGTGAAAGGTGACTTGGCTGACCATTATTGTGGCAAAAATATACAAAATGAATTAATAGAACTGATGGCATCAAAAGTTAAATCCACAATATTATCCCATATAAAGGATTCAAAGTATTATGTAATCATAGCTGACTGTACTCCTGATATAAGTCACAAAGAGCAACTTTCCCTAACATTAAGGTGCACCGACATAACCGAGGACAATGTAAGCGTCAAAGAATATTATATTACATTTTTGGAAATCAACGACACAACTGGTGCAGGTCTCACAGAAACTATTTTAAAAACATTGAGTGATCACGGCCTCAATATTAGCGATTGCAGAGGACAGGGTTATGATAATGGCACCAACATGAAGGGGAAAAACAATGGTGTACAGAAGAGAATTTCTGACTTAAATCCGCTTGCTTTTTTGGTGCCATGTGGATGTCACAGTTATAATTTAGTCCTGTGTGATGCCGCAAAATCATCAGTAACATCAGTGTCCCTGTTTGGAATCTTACAAAAATTATTTACTTTATTTGCGGCATCAGTAAATAAATGGAAAATTTTAAACAAATATCTGAAAACTTACACCCTGAAAAAATTAAGCGATACTCGCTGGGAAGCCTGAATTGAAAGTGTTAAAGCGGTTCGATATCAATTTTGTGAAGTCCATGATGCTTTAGTTGCTTTGGCTGATGAGATCAAACAAAGTGATTCTGCGACATGACATGAAGCGACCACACTTGGAGAACTACGAAAGATTTTATTAGTATTGTTGGTACTTTCACTGTGAACTTACTTGTTGTATTTACTCATACGTCGTTTCGGAGTGGTGTGCTTCTTTCACTGAAGAAGGACCACACCACTCCGAAACAACGTATGAGTGAATACAACAAGTAAGTTCACAGTGAAAGTACCAACAATACTAATAATTATTATAGTAGTGAACAAAGAAGTGATGAACATTCAAAATAGAAAGATTTTAACTTCATTGTTTCTCTTATAACATGGTACAATGTTCTTTTTCAAATCAACGTTGTGAGCAAAGCAAGTCAGTCACCCAAAATCGACTTTGTCCAATTTACAGAAATGCTTAAAAAATGTTGCTCATACTTGGAAAATTACAGACAAACAGGTTTCGAACAAGCTATTGTAACAGCAACTGAAATAGCGTCAGAACTAAATGTGCAGCCAATTTTCAAACCCGAAATGCGACTAAGACGTTGATGAACCAATAAATGACCAAAAAAAAAGTTTGAAGTGCAATTTTTTAATGCTCTCTTGGAGACAGTGCTTATGTCTATGAGAGAAAGATTTTGACAGCTGCAAGATTTTTCTGTCACATGGAGTTTCTTGTGTAACATAAAAATATATCAAAATAAAGAAGAACTAACGAAGCATTGTTCTGCATTGCAAGAAACGTTAACGGTCAACTCTAAATCAGATATTGATGGAGATTTGTTGTGTGACAAAATCTTGGGTCTGAAACATTACCTCAAGGACAGCCTATTGAAGCTTTGGATTTTATCAAAAAGCACAATCTTCAAGAGTTGTTCCCTAACACATGGATAACGCTGCTTTTTCTGTTAACAATACCAGTGACTGTTGCAAGTGGGGAACGCAGTTTTTCCAAACTAAAATTAATAAAGACCTACTTGCGATCAACAATGTCCCAAATAAACTAACGAGTCTAGCCACGCTGTCCATTGAAAATGAAGTTGCAGAAAATCTTGATTTCTCTAGTCTAATTAAAGAATTTGCCGATAAAAAAGCTAGAAAAGTTAAATTTTGTTGATTTGACAATTAATAATTTGATTTGGTTTCATTTCATTTGAAATATATATATATATATATATATATATAAATAACATGAAAGCATTGATTTTTAAATTCAATAAAAATTTTAATAGTAAATAATTCTGATATTTTAGTTTTCATAATTTTTATAATCATAACAAAATTACTTGTATGTAACTTCCTGTTATTTTTAAATCATTTTATAAGATAATTAGATGATATGTAAACATTAATAATATTTAACATTAATTATATTTAAATAATAAAATTAATTAATAATCTTGTGGTTATTTTCATTATTTTTTATCAAATAACTATTTTATATAAATTCAAAGTTCAATTTTCTAATTATTTATAATTATAATTCAATAATACATGGAACATTTTACATTTACAATTAATTTTAAAAGATATGATAATTTTACTAATGTACGATAATTTTATGACCCTGATACGATAGGCGCCCTTTTCTTGGCCGAGAACACTGATTTTGCCTGCGAGTCGCAGGCAATAATAATGCTAGTTGATAATAAGAAATAAAGGGCGTTGAAGAATATCTTGCCCGGGGCGCCCGGATGGCTAAGGTTGGTGCTGGTACTAAGTGCTCCTGTGGACGGTGATTGGTAAGTTGATTCCTTCCTTTGGTTCAGCAGGTGACATTATTCACTACTTGTATCCAACTGA
The DNA here is from genome assembly GCA_034769895.1 of Magicicada septendecula. Taxonomy (NCBI): domain Eukaryota; kingdom Metazoa; phylum Arthropoda; class Insecta; order Hemiptera; family Cicadidae; genus Magicicada; species Magicicada septendecula. Next base: position 83,367,175 of record CM068369.1, read on the forward strand.
AAAAACTATGCCGTCCCTGTTTTCTGGGCTGTTGTTCCAGCTCGAGTGTATGCTGTTTAAGGTCTTGTATCAGCAGAACGTTTGGGATGTCCGGTGTTAGAATACTCATATCACTTTCTTGAATGCCTTGACTAGGGATCCACACATTGACTAGACTTATCACACATTGGTAACTATTATATTCAACTTCATATATTCAACATGGTTTGTTACACCCATAATCCAGCTTTTTATATGCAAAGAGTCATGGACTAGAGTGATAGACCTCCTCCACTGGTGTCATCCCAAGAAAGACTGAACAGTGAACCATCAGTCACTTCAGTTTCATGAGCATTTCATATGTTCACTAATTTTTTCTTCAGTCTTTTCATACCTACCTTAACATTTTTCCCATATTTAATTTGTTCTACATACTCATTACTTTATAAATTAAATAAAAAAATTTATAATGTCTATATTTTATTGTATAATGTCTGAATCATTACTTATTTATCTTTTTAGAGACCAGTATTCAATTTTTTTGGATCTCTTCAATATTCCAGCATTTCTACTGCCAAGAGATTATATACCACCATTATATTCACAACTGCCAGGAGAATGGAGAAAAGGAAACATTGAGCCTAGCTCAGTTGAGAACCATAACCACTGACATGAGTTAATGGCTGTAGCCTACAGCCAATGACTAGGTGAATTACTTTAATGTTTTATATATGATGTCTTATACAACTATATTCATATTATATGCAAATTGATTTATATTATCTATATTTGATTAATTACAAAAACATTGTTAAGTAAAATATTTATAGTAAAATGTCTGTAATGAACGTTGGTGAAAAGTAAAACCGAAATAAAAATGTGAAGTGTATTATTTTCCTTTCCTTAGTGAAGCAAAATCTATCAGCCAGTAATTATAGATTTTGTAATGATGAAATGAAAGGACTCATAGTTACCCCCACAACAACACACCAGAAAATAGAAAACTACTTTCAGGGTGTAAGTTTTCAGATATTTGTTTTAAATTTTCCATTTATTTACTGATGCCGCAAATAAAGTAAATAATTTTTGTAAGATTCCAAACAGGGACACTGATGTTACTGATGATTTTGCGGCATCACAAATAATAATAACTTAACACACAGTTAAATTAATAAAAAGTTGATTCCCACTTTATTATCACAATTGAAGTTACATAGAATTATTACTACAATTTTATAAATTCAACTAATGGGTAACATTTACCTTGAAGGAATGTAAACACTAAACCTGACGCAACTTACAAATCAAGAAGTAAATACAACAAGTAAGTTCACAGTGAAAGTACCAACAATACTAATAAAATCTTTCGTAGTTCTCCAAGTGTGGTCGCTTCGTGTCATGTCGCAGAATCACTTTGTTTGGTCTCATCAGCCAAAGCAACTAAAGCATCATGGACTTCACAAAATTGATGTGAGCATGCTTTGCTCACAACGTTGATTTGAAAAAGAACATTGTACCATGTTATAAGAGAAACAATGAAGTTAAAATCTTTCTATTTTGAATGTTCATCACTTCTTTGTTCACTACTATAATAATTATTAGTATTGTTGGTACTTTCACTGTGAACTTACTTGTTGTATTCACTCATACGTTGTTTCGGAGTGGTGTGGTCCTTCTTCAGTGAAAGAAGCACACCACTCCGAAACGACGTATGAGTAAATACAACAAGTAAGTTCACAGTGAAAGTACCAACAATACTAATAAAATCTTTCGTAGTTCTCCAAGTGTGGTCGCTTCGTGTCATGTCGCAGAATCACTTTGTTTGGTCTCATCAGCCAAAGCAACTAAAGCATCATGGACTTCACAAAATTGATATCGAACCGCTTTAACACTTTCAATTCAGGCTTCCCAGCGAGTATCGCTTAATTTTTTCAGGGTGTAAGTTTTCAGATATTTGTTTAAAATTTTCCATTTATTTACTGATGCCGCAAATAAAGTAAATAATTTTTGTAAGATTCCAAACAGGGACACTGATGTTACTGATGATTTTGCGGCATCACAAATAAATAATACTTAACACACAGTTAAATTAATAAAAAGTTGATTCCCACTTTATTATCACAATTGAAGTTACATAGAATTATTACTACAATTTTATAAATTCAACTAATGGGTAACATTTACCTTGAAGGAATGTAAACACTAAACCTGACGCAACTTACAAATCAAGAAGGCTGTGCAGACTTCATAAGTCAACAAAGGATGAGCTACACGCTACTAATGGAGCATTGCAGAAGCTTTGCAACCGCCTAACTAACATAGGGAACATAGAGAAATTGTGAAGAGTAACGCATGTTCTCCCATATGTTTGTGTAGTAAGCTCTGCCATTTAATCTTCAAGTTGCAAGCGGCCCACAACCACCAGCCTGCACGCCACATTTGAATAGTACATGAACATTCCTATATAGAATATAATACGCTCTCCATTGAAATTTATGACACTCTTAACTGCTTAATGTATTCGTATATCATTTTACAGTTTAGTTATTCTATTTTGGTGGTTGTGCAAAGCTGCAACCATGACACCAGCCGCCACTGGTGGACATGCTCTGGAAAAGAGTACAAAGTGAAATCATATACTGTTTTAAGTTCAAAACTCCTTTATAAATCCATAAGTTTTAAACATAAGTTTTAAAATTCCTGTATATTCAGTGTTTTCTAGTTGCATTCTTTTTATTGAAGTATTTCTATATTGCCTGTGGTATGATTATACTTAGTACATTTTTCCAGCTTCATACTACGACTTTACACTTGACTGGTTGACAGGTAACAATGATTCATGGCTTTTTCTGGGCTTTAAAAACTGGCCAGGTTTGTACCGTGCTGACATTGTGAAAAAAATATTAAACTGAGTTCTTGGTGCCACAGTGTTTATGTAATCTACGTATATTGCTATGGTAACCGTACGCACACCCACTGATGTTTGTTATAATTTTATTTAGTTTCAATGGACTAGTTAGCATAACTTGTGCTAACTGAAATTACCACTGCAATTCAATATCTGACCTATAAAAGTGCCATTAGAAGAAGAGCTCTTTTGTTCCTTGTTTTGTAACAAAATCTTAACAATGATAAACTCTTAACAATTAATAACAAAATCACCTGGTCAATGATTTCTTCACTATTGTTGACAACATTATTATCACTCTCTATTGCTACATTTTCAATTGTGTCACCGTTATCACTTTTGATCTCGTGACTACCGTTTTCTACTATTTTACTCTCACTAACCCCTTCACTTACCTCGTTACTTTGTTTACTAGTACTGTCACTATTTTCGTTCAAAAAAGCGTATAATCCCGTTTTTTGTTCTCTCATTTGTCTTAGCTCATTATTTAATTTACGCCAATCATCCTCAGTCATTCTTTCTATACATCTTCAGAACTCGTCCATAAACTCCGTATCATTCCATAACTCCCCTGATCCACTTACTTTATTTTCACGTGCCTCGGCCATGTTCAAAAATTGTATTTCTAATATACTCTTTGTATAACGCCCACTATAACCCTTCTAACACACACTAATTATCCAGTTTAAATCAAAATACCCACACATAAACTAGTTATCCAAATATAAAAGTAAACACAATAATTTCCCAAGCACGTTACGCTACCACACATAACCTAATTTAAGGTAATTATATACGATAATTTTTTACAAATACGTCATTACCACATCCTATTTTCTGTGCATTAAAATAGGTCTATCTCGTATAAATAAAATTAAACGAAAATCCTGGCAGCGCGTCGCCAGTGTAATGCTAAAAAATATGCCGAAATATATTAAATAAATAAAAATACTACTGCCAGGACTTACCTGCAAGATTTCACAATTACTTACCTCGTGTTTACATTTCATCAGAAGACCAAGGTCGCCACGATTATTTTTTATAGGTTAAAATATCGAAAACCTTTATACTCCACCTTAAATAAAAGGGACAATTTCGCTATCTGACCACCCCAATAATAATTCAGAAAGATCCCCGGAACGTTTAGACGAATCTTGCAGCACAGAAATGAGAAAGTGGTAATGACGAAATAACTTAGGCTAACACATATTTCAAAGTAAACCAACTGATTTTAATGAATTTTAAAAGACACTGAAAAAATAAGTTTTAAAATATACATCTATCTCTCAGATTTGAATAACATAAAATATTATATACTCTATCAATTATTATACTAATTAAGGTAGCCCATTCTGCTCATCCACACTCACACTCGATTTAATACTTTACCCCTTGATATTTCATGTTTGATTCACGGTAATAGTATTTAATTCATGTTTTAATTCACTGTTCACTGCCGACCGAACACGTGTTTCTGTTATCCGATTCCCATTTTAACGATTACGTATTTAATTAATCACTCCATGTCACTGCACGTCAACCACGGTAATATGGTTATTAATTTCTTGGGTCCCGGTCGGTCTTTACGATATTCTTGAATTAGTTACATTTTATGAAAACTCCACCGACCGGGGCCGAATGAAACTGTAGGCGTCTGTAGCTGAACTCTGTTTCTCGTGAACTGACTATAGCGTCTCTTGCAAGCGGGCGGAAATTGATGTCCACCGCCAACGAATTTCGTCGTCGCTCATAGTTGAGTTGTTGCAGTTGAGCGACCATGTGCATGATACATAATGGTCTTTTCTGTAGTGTGCGCCGACGATATTTAGGCGCTTCTGGCTTGATGTCACAAAAGAGGCGGACCTTAATTTGCATATCCTTCGTTTCAGTCAAGTAGACGAAACAGAAAATGTACTTTTCACCATCTTAGTGGTTCACAACCGCGTCAGTCCGAGCGTATACTCACTTGACGCGTGCGTGTGCGCTGTCACATTCAAACAGAGTTCTTGGAAATGAGGCTTGCTGCATACCTCAACTGATTGCACAATGTTATATTGCGTTGCTGCTTCGTTTCAACACTGTTCTATACACGGGGTCTGTTACAATGGAATTAAATTTTACAATATATTTTTAAGAAACCCCGAAAATGAAATAAAATAAAATACCCCATATTTTGGACCGTTACACACTTTATATAAATTTGTATACCTCTGTCAAGAATGTTTTATCAGAATAATTTTCATTTATTTTATTAATAAAATGTCAGGTCAAGGTGCAGTTAATTTTAAAGAAAAAATGGATTACATTATTATAAAAATGAATTGTTTTCTATAATGAAAATCATGAAATTGGATTTGAAAGTAAATTTCACTAAATATAGTTTTTTGAATTTAGGTTCTAAATTATGTACATATCGCCCGTCACTCCCACTATAAAGTGGGATAAGTCGTAACAAAGTAGCTGTACTGGAAAGTGTGGCTAGAATGCAAGTTAAAGTTTAGGGCATATTATTTACACTAATAAAAATTATTGATTTATCAATATAATTTGAATAATAATTTAAATTTATGATGAATTTATTAAAATTATTTTAAATAAAAATAATTTTTTAGTTTTAGTACTATTTATGGAAAAAATATTTTTAATTTAACTGTGAGGATAAATAATAAATATAAAAAAGTAAAATTATAATTTGTATCTTTTGTATCAGGGTTAATTAATTATATATAAAAATTTATTTTTCCCGAATTATGGTGACTTAAGGTTATTTGTTAATTATTGTAATATAAATATTAATAAAATAATTTTAGTAATGAAACTTTTTTCGAACTATAATATTTCTGGTTAAATTAATTAAATTAAATTTAATTTAAAATAAATATTATAATTTATATTTTAATATAAAATTTTATATTTATTTAATTATATTAAGGACAAGCTAAATATAATTTCTATAATATTTTAAGCTTCAGTTAATTAAATAGGCTTGCAATTAGCCTTTTTATATGAGTAAATTAAATTTTATTTTTTATTTAAATACATTTAATGTATTTTAGGTATATATTAAGAAATTAAATTAATAAAAATGTTTTTATTAAAATGATTAAATCAGTAAATTACAATAAGTTGTGTTTAAGAATTAGGCAAATATAATTTTCACCTGTTTACCAAAAACATGTCCTTTAGAAAAAAAAATTAAAGGTCTATTAGGCCCAATGATATTTTAATGGCCACGGTAAATTGACCGTGCAAAGGTAGCATAATAATTAGTCTTTTAATTGAAGGCTTGTATGAATGAATGGATGAAAAATTTTCTTTTTTAATTAAAATAGATTGAATTTAGAGTTTAAGTAAAAAATCTTAAATAAGAAGTGGGACGAGAAGACCCTATAGAATTTTAAATAAATTTATTTTACTAAAGATTAGAATTAACAACTGGAAAAATTATTTTATTTTTTGTTGGGGTGACATTATAATAAATAAAACTTTAAATGAATTTTTCATAAATTAATGTTTAATTGATCCAATTTTTTTATTATAAGATTAAATTACCTTAGGGATAACAGTGTTATTAATTTGGAGAGTTCATATCGATAAATTAGATTGCGACCTCGATGTTGGATTAAGAAAAGAGTTTAGAGCAAAATTTAAATATTCTAGGTCTGTTCGACCTTTAATTTCTTACATGATCTGAGTTCAAATCGGCGTGAGCCAGGTTGGTTTCTATCTACTAACATATTTTTGATATTAGTACGAAAGGACCATATCAAATAATTTAATTTATTCTATTTTAGCAAAAAGTGCATTAAATTTAGAATTTAATTATGTAATGATATTACATGTAGAAAATGTTTATAATTACTATTTTAATTACTGTCCTGTTTATTTTAGTTGGTGTTGCATTTTTAACCTTAATGGAGCGGAAGATTTTAAGATATATTCAAATTCGTAAAGGTCCAAATAAAGTAGGATTTATTGGTATTTTACAGCCATTTTCGAATGCTATTAAATTGTTTTTAAAATAAAGAAATATGCCAATGCTATCTAATTATTTAATTTATATAATTAGACCGGTGTTGGGCTTATTCAATTCTTTACTATTATGAGCTATTTATCCATATTTAATCAACTGTGTTTTGTTCAATATGGGTATAATATTTTTCTTTTGTTGCACAAGAATAGGAGTTTATAGTTTAATAATTACAGGCTGGTCATCAAATTCTAATTACGCCATATTGGGCTGTATTTGATCAATTGCCCAGACTATTTCGTATGAGGTCAGACTTGTATTAATTATTTTGTGTCCTGTTGTAATAATTGAGAGCTTTAATTTAATTGAATTTTATTTTTTTCAACAATTTATATGATTAACATTTTATTTTTTCCCTTGAGAATTTGTTGAATTTCATCAGCGATAGCTGAAACTAATCGATCACCATTTGATTTTTCTGAGGGAGAATCAGAGTTAGTTTCTGGGTTTAATGTTGAATATAGAGGGGCAGGATTTGCATTTATTTTTTTAGCTGAATATGCTAGAATTATCTTTATGAGTATGATATTTTGTTTAATATTTTTAGGTAGAAAAATTGATTCCTTAATTTTTCCTATTCAATTAAAATTAATTTCGTTTTTATTTATTTGAGTCCGAGGTACACTGCCTCGTTATCGTTATGACAGGTTAATATATTTAGCATGAAAATCATATTTACCAGTAAGTTTAAATCTATTGATTTTTTTTTCATGATTAAATCTATTATTTAATTCATTAAAAATTGCCCTAATAATAAGTTAATAGAATTAATTTTTTCTTTTCTCTACTTTCAAAATAAATGTTTTATTTATAAGCTAATTAACTAGTTAATTAATTTATCTCAAAAAGATTTAATTACTGGGTCTAAGAAAAATATATAAAATAAATTGTTGTTAAAATTATTCCGATCTTAATATATGGATATTCAACAGGACAAGCCCCAATCCAAGTTAATAAAATTAGAATAATGAATAAGTATCAAAATAAAATTTGATTAATGGGATAATTTAATAGTCCTATAAATTTTGAATTGTTTATGAAGGGAACAAAAATTAAAATAAAAATTGATATAAATAATGCAATTACTCCTCCTAATTTATTAGGAATAGATCGTAGAATTGCATATGCAAATAAAAAATATCATTCTGGTTGAATATGTTTTGGGGTAACTAATGGATTTGCCGGAGTAAAATTATCAGGATCACTTAATTTATACGGTTCAAGTATAATATAGCAGAAAAAAATAACTAAAATTAATAAGAATCCTAGTATATCTTTAATGGAAAAATAAGGATGAAATGGAATTTTATCATTATTTGAATTAATCCCTAATGGGTTATTTGATCCTATGACATGCAAGTAAATAAGCTGTACAATTGTTAATGCTAAAACAACAAATGGTATGATAAAATGAAAAGAATAAAATCGAGTTAATGTTGCATTATCAACAGCAAATCCCCCTCAAATTCAATTCACTAAGGTCATTCCAAGATATGGAATTGCTGACAATAAATTTGTAATAACTGTTGCCCCCCAAAATGATATTTGGCCTCACGGAAGAACATAGCCTAAAAAAGCAGTAGCCATTAAAATTAATAAAATGATTACTCCTACAACTCAAGTTTCAAAATTTTTATATGAACCATAATATAATCCTCGTCCAACATGTAAATAGACACAAATAAAAAATAATGAAGCTCCATTTGCGTGTGAAATTCGTAACATCCATCCATAATTAATTTCACGACAAATGTGTCTAAATCTGTTAAATGCACTTGTCACATCCGCATTATAATGCATTGACAAAAATAATCCAGTTAAAATTTGAATAACTAAACATATTCCCAATAACGATCCATAATTTCATCAATATGATAAATTTGTGGCCGCTGGTAAATCAATTAGTGAATTATTTATTATTTTAATTAATGGATGTGTGCGTCGAGTGATATTTAGCATTTGTTAAAATTTTCTTCGTAAAGGAGACAATTTAATTCTGACAATATTCACAACAACAATCAATGTGAATAAAAGATAAATAACTATCATGATAGTTATTATTCCTGATGGAAATATGTATAATTTTTTAATTATAAATCCATCGAATAAATTATTTATCTCTAATAATTTATTAACACTATCCATCTTAAATCTAATAATATTTATAGCTATAATCAAAATTCAAATAATCATGTTTGATATAAATAATTTTATTGAAAAGTAAACTTTTTCATTTGAGGCAATTCTTGATATATATATAAATAAAATTAGCATTCCTCCAATAAAAATAAGAAATAAGATATAAGAAAAAAAATATGAATTTATGTAAAATATACAAATAATTCTAGCAAGCATTGTTTGTATTAATAAAATAGATCCCATTGATAATGGGTGCTTCATAAAAATAAAATTTATTGATAATAGAATTGTAGTTGATATTATAATCTACATACAGAAGATAATTTAATAAAAATGTAAGCTTTGGGTGCTTGAAATGACTTTTTACTCTCTTCTGAAGTTTTAAAATTATTAATTTATCTTAGATTTACAAGATCTAAATTTTTTTTAAACTATTAAAACAAATGAATCTATCACTACCTTTATTATATTTAATTATATTTATATCGGGCATTACCTCCTTATGCTTAAATCGAAAACATATTATAATGAGTTTATTAAGATTAGAATTAATAATTTTAAGATTATTTTGTATATTTTCTGCATTTTTATCAATTGAATTAAATGATATATATATATTAATAGTTTTGCTAACATTTAGTGTTTGTGAAGGAGTTGTGGGATTGTCAAGATTAATCAATTTGATTCGATCACATGGTAATGATCAGTTATTATCAATATCTTTAAAAACATGTTAAAATTAATTTTATTTTCATTATTTTTAACCCCTTTATTACTTAACATGTGATTATTAAGAAACATATTAATTCTTTTAATATTATTTATCATTTTATTCTTCAGAAAAGATTTAATCATATTAAGATATAACATATATATAGATAATATTTCATATGGACTAATTATTCTTACAGTTTGAATTACCTTCTTAATAATTAATTCTAGCCCTTTATATAAATATAATAATATAAATTTATTTTTATTTATAGTGTTATTATTAATAACATTATTAATTTTGTCATTTTGTTCATACAACATTATAATATTTTATATCTTTTTTGAAACTAGTTTAATCCCTACTATAATTATTATTATACGATGGGGGTTCAACCTGAACGAGTAAATGCTAGATATTACTTGTTGTTTTATACTTTATTTGCATCTCTTCCCATATTAGTTTCAATTATATATATATATATATATATATATATATATATATATATATAGAAATAATATAACTAACATTATAATGTTAATGAGATCAAATAGTAAATTTATTTATTTAGGAATAACGTTAGCATTTATAATTAAAGTTCCATTATTTATATTTCATTTTTGATTACCAAAAGCTCATGTTGAAGCACCTGTTTCTGGTTCTATAATTTTGGCTGGAATTCTTTTAAAATTAGGAAATTATGGTCTGATTCGTGTTATATATATTATACCAATAATATTTACTAATTATAGATTTATTTGAATTTCTATTTCATTAATAGGAGGAATTATAATTAGATTATCTTGTATAATGCAAATTGATATACAATCTATAATTGCATATTCTTCTGTAGCTCACATAAGATTAGTTATTGGAGGGATTATGAAAATAAATATATGAGGTATAGTCGGAGCATATTTTATAATAATTGGACACGGTTTATGCTCATCTGCTTTATTTTGCTTGGCAAATGTTTCTTATGAAATTGTAATTTTCATTATCATTTGTTATTCTTATTATGATCTGGTATACTTGTCTTTAATTATAAGTGTTCTATCCCTGGAACATGTTACTTCCCTAACAAATTAATCACCATATATTCTGGAATCAGTCGGGGGGCTCTCTTGACCTAATACCCCGCTGTCCTTACAATACATAATACATAAATAATATCGATTGCTGGAGCTATCTCATCAGTCAATCACATTTAATAATCACTAGTCTATTCACGACTAAATCAAATAAAAATAATATAATATATTCTTGGGATTGTTCACTCAGTTTAACTTCTCAGATCTAAGTATTTCTTTCCATTGATTCTTTCAGATGTTTATTTTCTTGTGGCGATATTAATAACATTTTTTATTTTCAATTGGTACTATCTTCTTTCCTTCTTTATCAGTACTGCTTAATCTTCATTTTTTCATTCACTATTTTCATTCAATTAAAACATAACAAGTATCTGTATCTATAGTTGTTGTGGATTCTCTCACAATCATGATAGGTTATTTGTAATAAATTCGTTTCTAGTCTTGTCTTATTTCCATCGTCGATTGTCTACATTTGTCCTTTCTTATTCATTTTATAACACTTTGGTTTCTTCTAATTTATGGATGTTGCATCTTTCTTTTATATTCCAATAATAAGTTCATAACTGTGTTTAATAAGAGGTGCTTATTTTGTTTAGAATTTGGAAATTTATTCCCAGTTGTTTATCTGCTTGATTCATAATAACATTATCAAACTGTACTGTAAGTTGTCCTTACTATTTATTGGAATTCTGAGATATTCAAATTTGTTTATTTGGCTTCATTTAAAATTATATTCTGAATTATCAAAGTTGGTAAGATGAGCTTACTATGATCTTTGAATTTTGAGGTATTATAATAATAAATTCTTCAATTCCATATTAATTCTCATAAATAATTAGTTGTAAGTTGTTCTTACTATTTGATTAGAATTTTGTTGGTATTATAATCATAAATTCTTCAATTCCAAATTAATTCTCATAAATAATTAGTTGTAAGTTGATCTTACTATTTCTTTAGAATTTTGTCGGTATATTCAACTTTGTTTATTAGGTTCATAATACATTTTTAAGGAAACTTGGTTGTATGTCCCCTTAATCTTTTTTGTTTCCACATCACTAATGACATAAGTATTATTGTTATTGTTTTTTATAACAACATATGGTCCATTATACAGTAATAATAGCTTTTTTGCTATTCCTTCCTTAGAACTTGGCAATTCGCGGTTTTTTAACAATACTTTGTCTCCAATCTTGTACTGGATCATTTTCTGCTGAATTATTTTATATTTTTTCCTTCTTTTCTCCACTTGTTCATTCAGTTTGCTGTGGAATCTCACGTTGTCGAACTGGTAAGCTGGGTTGTTTGGGAAGTTGATTATTTCACTAATTTCTCGGGGTTGTAGTCTTTCATGCATTATGGTATATGGAGTATCTTGTATTGCTTCATGGTAAGCTAAGTTGATAAAGCTCTCTGTTTGTGTAATGTAGTCACTCCACTTCTGGTGTTTATCAAAACAATATGTCCTGAGTATACGGCCGACCTCCCTCAGTACTCTTTCCGCCGGGTTGCTATTTGGGTGATAGACAGATGTTTTATATGTCTTGACACCTAAGTCTAACAAAGTCTCCTTCCAGACCCTTCCTCGAAACTGAGTTCCGTGATCGGTAATAATTGATCGTGGAGCTCCTAACTCTGGTATATATTGTTGGATCACTATTAGTAAAATCTTTTTTGTAGTTGCCCGATTAATGGGGTATAGTTTTGTAAACTTGGAGTAATGGTCGAACATGATTTCTTCATTGTTGGTAATTGGGATATTCCGTATATTAATTAACCCATTGTTCATCATCTCCCATTCTTCCGGTGTTTTTTTCAAATTCTTTAGATGTGTTCTTCTTACTTTCTTTGGTTCCACTTCCTTATCCTTAGTATTTTCTTTGTTTCCGTTAGTTTTCTTTTCAGGTAGTACTACTACTGGATCCTCTGTTTTGGCGTTTGGTATTTCTTCTGTTTCTGGTTTGCTATCATTTTTTATTTCTTTGGCCCTATTATTTCTTAATTCTTCCCTAAACAGTTTATTATCATTTATTATTTCTTCCGTCATTTCCTCCATCTTCTTACCCAAATCTTCCGTTAGTTTCTTCCCAGTTTCCTGCATTAATTCCATCATACGTCTAATCATTTCTTGCGTCTTCTCGCTTTCTGTTTGTGTGGGTTCTTCTGGTTGTTTCTCCGGATCCTTCCTTGTTGTAATTTCTATTTCCTCAACCGGTGTTGCTTCTTTGTCTTCCATATTTAACTCGTCTACCTTCTCGGTTTCGGCCGCTCTTTTGCGTGATACTTCTCGCTTCCTCATCTTGTTTATTTTTTGTTTGTTTTCTATAAATTAATAATTTAATTTATATTAAATTACACGCCTCACACGTTGGTTCGCCAATTTGTAATAAATCGATAAATCAGGGCTAACGTCCTTCTTTTGTAAAGCCCCGCATTGGGTTCATCAATTTGTAACCAGTTATTGAAATGTAGCCTCTCTTCAGGTTCGTCAATTTGTAACGATAAGAATATATTTGTTACGTACAATGTTATCAGGAATAGGTTACTTGTATTTAGTGTTGTTTGCACTTGAATTACATACACCGCCCGTTGGAAGTGTTAATTTGTAACACAGATAAATAATGTAACGACTAACTCGCACTGGAGTCGTCAATTTGTAATTATGAATGTGTTATGTAGGACGGCGAATGGTTTTGTAAATTGCCGCTTGCTCCCACTATACCGCACGTTTCCGTGACGTCACTCAACGTTGCCAACCGCCGTGTCCGCTGCAATCTGTGAATTTATTTCCTAAATAGAACAGCAATAATAACGACACAAATTGGCATCAAACATATATCCTCATAGGAATCCTTTATTCAGAAAAAACACGGTTTAATTGTTCTTAAATTTGAACAGGATAATCACAATTGTGGCGCAAATTATAAGTCTTCTTTTTACCAGTTGGCAGTAGTAGCCAACATTCAGTATTTCTTTTCTTTCAGACCAAAACAATGCTTCGTTAACGTTTCTATTAAAAAAATAAAGTATCTCAGGGCGTATATGGTTCGGGGATTACAATTAAACAAAATATTATTCTATAAATCAAAATACAAGTTTTACAATTAAAGGATATTACAATGTTAAAGTGTAATGTGCACACAGGCAGTTGTATAGTGGTTATCAGTTCAAATAGGTTATGTCCAATTCAGGCTTCAATAATTATTATGTAAATCAAAGGTTCTTGTGGTGTTTGAAAAGGTGTCAATCTCAAATCGTGTTATTAGTGAGTGTTCTTAGTGTTGGTGTTATATTGTGTCTGTAGTTTTAGTTGAATAGTATTTAAAAAGTCGTGTATACAAATGTGGGTGTTGATGCACAATATAATAAGTTGTCAAAAATCACCAAATCCTCTTCTTTTATGGTTCTTGTCGAATACAGGGTCCTCGTCCACTTCAGATCTTCTTCCTGGTTCTTGGGTCTTCTCTCTCATATAATTGTTGTTCTTCTCTTAGTGCAAAAGGTTCGTGTTGTTTACTTCTAACTGTATTAATATGTTTGTATCGTTTTTACACTGTTTATTATATAATATAAATATCACTATAATATTGACGACTCGGAACACAAAGTTTTTTATAAGTAAAAACGTAAAGTTTTACCTTACAGCCTAAACCGGCTTTCACCTATAGAAGGCTTCATCAGAGGCTGTCGTTAGTAGCGCTGCTCGTCTTGTTGTTGGCGACGAGGTAGTGTTTCGAAAGATTGAAGCTGTGTGTGTGTGGTGAGATGTGTTCGAATAATGCGTGCGATTTGAATTGTGTCTGTTCGTTTAGGATGTCGTTTTTATTTGTTTTTGTGTGTTTGTATATTTCTAATTGTTCTAGAGTGTCTAGTTTTCGGCCTTTTGTGTGTACGTGTAGTATGTTCATGTTATTGTCGATGTTTTTATATGTGTGGTTTGCTTCAATGAGGTGGTTTGCGAAGGTAGATTCTGTAGTGGTGTGGAGTGCTTTTGTGTGTTCAATGTATCTCTGTTTGAAGCTACGTCCTGTCTGGCCTATGTAGAATTTACTGCAATTTGAACAATTTAGTTTATATACACCGGGTAGATCAAATTTGTTTTGTGCTTTGGGCATGCGTTTTGATAGTGTGTGTTCTGTTTTGTTAGTAGTTTTGTAAGCGATTCTGTATCCTCCTTTTTTGAATTTGTGGGCAATTTTTTCTGTTTGTTTGTTGATGTATGTTAGTGTTATGAATTTGTTGTTTTCTGTCTTTGTCTGTTGTTTGTTTTGTGTAGGAGTTTACTGACTATTGTTCTGTCATAACCGTTAGATTCTGCTAGATATTTTATCGTGTTTAGTTCGTCTTTGTAGTCTATTTCATCTAAGGGGATGTTGTTAAGTCTATGTATCATGGTTCTAAAAGCAGCTAGTTTGTGTTGTATTGGGTGATTGGAGGTGTTGTGTATTAGTGTGTCAGTTGTAGTTGGTTTTCTGTATATACTGAATTTGTGCCTGTGTTCTAGTTTTGTGATGGAGAGGTCTAAGAAGTTTATGGTATTGTTGTGTTCGTATTCGGCAGTGAAGGTTATG
The DNA here is from genome assembly GCA_034769895.1 of Magicicada septendecula. Taxonomy (NCBI): domain Eukaryota; kingdom Metazoa; phylum Arthropoda; class Insecta; order Hemiptera; family Cicadidae; genus Magicicada; species Magicicada septendecula. The sequence goes on from CM068369.1 coordinate 83,382,602, forward strand.
TTTTTATGTATTTTGTTTATGTGCGTTAGTAACTGTTCACATTGTCTTTTGTTTCCCTTGTATAGTATTAGAATGTCATCAACGTATCTGTGCCAATATAGTATTTTATGTGAGTGTCTGTCATTGTTTGTGAGTATTTTTGTTTTTTCTAAGTGTTGGAGGAAGACTTCTGCTAGAATGCTGGATATGGGGGAGCCCATGGGTAGGCCATCGTTCTGTGTGTAGTATTTATTGTTATAAGTAAAGTAGTTTTGTTTTGTGATAATGTTCAGAGTTTCTGTTATTTCATTGATAAGTTCGTCTGGTGTGTTGTTCTGTTTGAGTTTGTTTTGTAGGATGGTGATTGTTTCAGAGATGGGAATGTTTGTGTACAGGTTTTTAATGTCAAAGGAGGCTAATGTGGCGTTATGGGGGATGTGCATGTCTTTTATTTTTGTTACTAGGTCAGTGTTGTTTTTTACTGCAATGTTGTTGTCTATTTGTGTGTGTTGTCTAATAATTTTGTCTAGATATTTTGCCAGTTTGTGTGCAGGGGCATTACGGTAGTTGATAATGGGGCGGATCGGAATGTCTTCTTTATGGATTTTGGGAAGCGCTTGGAGTGTAGGTGCTGATGGTCGGATTTGTTTCATGTAGGGCTTTTGTTTATGTGTCATAATGTGTTTGGCTTTGTTGACTATTTGTTTTACTGAGTTTTGGTATCTGTCGGTGGGGTCATGTTTTAGTTCTGTGATGTTGTTCTGTTCTATGAAGTCTTGTACTTTTTTGTGTAGGTTGTCTGTGGGGATAATTACAGTCGTGTTGCCTTTGTCAGCTTTTACAAATGTGATGTTGTGTTTGTGTGCCTTTTCCCTCAGTTTGATGGCTGTGTGTATTTCTGAGTTGTGGTTGTTGTTGTCTGGTGTCTTATGTACTCCTATTGTGTTGTTTATATTATGTCTTAATGTGTCTTGATGTTCTGGTGCTGTGTTTTGTATATTTGTTTCTGTGTCAATTATGAGCTTTGTTAGTGTTTGGTTGTTATGTTTGTAATGTATGTTATGTTTTAGGCCTTTATCAAGGAGTGTTTGTTCGTTTTTTGTGAGTGTGACGTTCGTGAGGTTTACTGTACGTGGGTAGAATTTGTGCGAGGGAATTATATCTGTTTTGATTGGTGTCAGGTTTTTTATTTTTCTGTCGTGTTTTGTCTGTATGATATGTATTTGTTTTTTTGTCCATTCATTTGTGTGATGTATTAGTTCAGTCATGTAATTGTGTCCGTATGTGTTGGTGATGTGTAGGTGTAGTGTTAATGCTTTGCGGTTAAGAGCGTCTTTTTTCTTATATAGTTGTTTAATTGATTCTTTTATGTATGTTCTTTGTGCGATGTTTTGTGTTATTCGGGCGGCCTGGTTGTTATGTTTAATTTTGATTTGGGCATATTTAGGTGTTAGTGAATTGTTTTTATCCCCACAGACAACCTACACAAAAAAGTACAAGACTTCATAGAACAGAACAACATCACAGAACTAAAACACGACCCCACCGACAGATACCAAAACTCAGTAAAACAAATAGTCAACAAAGCCAAACACATTATGACACATAAACAAAAGCCCTACATGAAACAAATCCGACCATCAGCACCTACACTCCAAGCGCTTCCCAAAATCCATAAAGAAGACATTCCGATCCGCCCCATTATCAACTACCGTAATGCCCCTGCACACAAACTGGCAAAATATCTAGACAAAATTATTAGACAACACACACAAATAGACAACAACATTGCAGTAAAAAACAACACTGACCTAGTAACAAAAATAAAAGACATACACATCCCCCATAACGCCACATTAGCCTCCTTAGACATTAAAAACCTGTACACAAACATCCCCATCTCTGAAACAATCACCATCCTACAAAACAAACTCAAACAGAACAACACACCAGACGAACTTATCAATGAAATAACAGAAACTCTGAACATTATCACAAAACAAAACTACTTTACTTATAACAATAAATACTACACACAGAACGATGGCCTACCCATGGGCTCCCCCATATCCAGCATTCTAGCAGAAGTCTTCCTCCAACACTTAGAAAAAACAAAAATACTCACAAACAATGACAGACACTCACATAAAATACTATATTGGCACAGATACGTTGATGACATTCTAATACTATACAAGGGAAACAAAAGACAATGTGAACAGTTACTAACGCACATAAACAAAATACATAAAAACATAACCTTCACTGCCGAATACGAACACAACAATACCATAAACTTCTTAGACCTCTCCATCACAAAACTAGAACACAGGCACAAATTCAGTATATACAGAAAACCAACTACAACTGACACACTAATACACAACACCTCCAATCACCCAATACAACACAAACTAGCTGCTTTTAGAACCATGATACATAGACTTAACAACATCCCCTTAGATGAAATAGACTACAAAGACGAACTAAACACGATAAAATATCTAGCAGAATCTAACGGTTATGACAGAACAATAGTCAGTAAACTCCTACACAAAACAAACAACAGACAAAGACAGAAAACAACAAATTCATAACACTAACATACATCAACAAACAAACAGAAAAAATTGCCCACAAATTCAAAAAAGGAGGATACAGAATTGCTTACAAAACTACTAACAAAACAGAACACACACTATCAAAACGCATGCCCAAAGCACAAAACAAATTCGATCTACCCGGTATATATAAACTAAATTGTTCAAATTGCAGTAAATTCTACATAGGCCAGACAGGACGTAGCTTCAAACAGAGATACATTGAACACACAAAAGCACTCCACACCACTACAGAATCTACCTTCGCAAACCACCTCATTGAAGCAAACCACACATATAAAAACATCGACAATAACATGAACATACTACACGTACACACAAAAGGCCGAAAACTAGACACTCTAGAACAATTAGAAATATACAAACACACAAAAACAAATAAAAACGACATCCTAAACGAACAGACACAATTCAAATCGCATGCATTATTCGAACACATCTCACCACACACACACACAGCTTCAATCTTTCGAAACACTACCTCGTCGCCAACAACAAGACGAGCAGCGCTACTAACGACAGCCTCTGATGAAGCCTTCTATAGGTGAAAGCCGGTTTAGGCTGTAAGGTAAAACTTTACGTTTTTACTTATAAAAAACTTTGTGTTCCGAGTCGTCAATATTATAGTGATATTTAGTTAAGTAACGGACACGTCATGGACAACGAAATCCAAGAATTTATATAATATGTCGGACGTTTTACAAACGCGTCTATCCGCTAAGCTCGTTGTCAAAGTCTCATTTTATTTATCCGAAATTTCTGGTTACTAAGGGTAAACTTGGAATCTGGTTGGCTAATTCGGATATACATTGTCATATAATTTCATTATTTCAAAGTCGAAATTTGTTCAAAATCTTTAAATTAACACAACTTTTCTGTACTGAATGGGAATTTAAAACCATTATCAGCATTATTTTGATCTTTACATTTGTTACATTTAGACACTAAACATGCCTATTGTTACTTAAGAACTACAGATGTTACAATTTTGTTATATGAAATTTTCTTAAATAACTTGATATGTATTATTTTGTTTCTATATTCGTTGTGTACACTATTACCTATAAATATATTTATCCTTTCACCTTTGTTTTACAAAATCTCTAACATTATTATTCAAAATTTACAAAAGTTGGTTTCACCTGGCCTATGTACTGGTGTTATTTTCATCACCATGTTTAAAATCTTTTTCAGTTAAATTATCTTTTAACGATTATAAAAACTGTTTAACACATAACATTATTTTATCAAAACAAAAGACATACTATTCTATTATTTTAAATTCATGCACACATGGCTATGATTTTACTGAATCCTTGAACAAATTAACTGTTCTTTACCTACACCGTATAATTGTTTGACACTTGGCCATAACATCTTTTATAGTCTATTCTGCTTTGCCAAATCAATTTATAACTGTTTAACACCAGTTCTATGGTTATATTTATTAACATAAAACATGAAATTAATATCATTTAATTGATATTCCTTTAAAATAACTGTTCCACCTGCTACATACACAAAACAACACAAATACTATGATAATAAAACACTGTGCTTAAACATAATAACATGCACATTTATAAAACAAATTCTGTACTAACTAATTAGTCTTTTGCCAGTTAATTTAATAATTACTCTGACACTGTCTATGTTATGCTTCACTCTCGATATAAATGTTATAGTGACCATGTCATTATTTGTTGTTTACTGGACAATCTTATGAACACTATATGTTACAATTATTTGTATGGTTTATGTATCTATATTAAGGTATATTTATATTTTCATCACATCAATTAACTTAATTATTTACCAATATTTCTTTTACATAATGTTACATGTTTGGGCCTATTATCCCTCAATTTGTATTTTGATTATCTAGATATTATGATACATTAAATGAAACCATTTGTTTCTTTATAGCACTGGTTCATAAGCCGTCTGTCTTTATAATTCTTTATTTGGTCAATACTGAAAATTCATGTCATAATTGGGGTTGAAGGTATTTTGCATCACTTAGCCTAAATCATTAATTTGGGTACGGTCAGTTGTCTTACTAGTCAGTCTAAAATGGTTAGTCGTTCCTCTTCACTATCATCTTGGAAGATATTGTTCTCCTTGTTAGTTTCATAACCAAAGTCTTCATTAAATCAGGTCCGATATTAGTTGTTCCAAATGTAATGTTACAATATATATATTTTCTTAATTTTATTAATTATAAGATTAATAATATTAATTTTATCAATAAATATAATTATTTTTGATTACGCAATTATAATAGAATGAATAATTATTACAGTCAATTCATGTAATATTTATATAACATTAATTTTTGATTTTATATCAACTTTATTTCTTTCAACCGTTATATTTATTTCATCAATAGTTATATTATACAGAGGTGTATATATAATAAGTGATAAAAATATTAATCGATTTATCTATATTATTATAATATTTGTGCTGTCAATAATATTATTAATTATTAGACCTAATATAGTAAGTATTCTCATTGGATGAGATGGACTAGGGTTAGTGTCATACTGTTTAGTTATTTATTATCAAAATTTAAATTCTAGAAATGCTGGAATATTAACGGCACTAATAAATCAAATTGGAGATGTTATAATCCTTTTATTAATCGCATGAATAATAAATTTTGGATCTTGAAATTTTATATCTTTTATTAACAAAATAATGACAAGTCCAATAATTACATTAATTATTATTGCAGGATTTACAAAAAGAGCTCCAATTCCATTTTCTTCACGATTTCCAGCAGCTATGGCTGCTCCAACTCCAGTATCGGCCCTTGTCCACTCATCAACGTTAGTTACTGCAGGGGTATATTTAATCATTCGATTCAGAAATTTAATTATATCATTTAATTTAATCCAAATATTTTTAATGTTATCAGTATTAACAATAATTATATCAGGACTAGCTGCAAATTTTGAATTTGACTTAAAAAAAATTATCGCATTATCAACTTTAAGACAATTAGGAATTATAATATCAATTTTAATATTTGGTTATCCAATATTATATTTTTTTCATCTTATTATTCATGCTTTATTTAGGGCATCGCTTTTTTATGTGCAGGGGTATTGATTCATAGATTAATAAATAATCAAGATATTCGTATAATGGGCTGTCTAAGTTATAGCATACCAATAACTAGAACGTTCATAAATATTCCTAACTTATCATTATGTGGGGTGCCCTTTATGAGAGGTTTTTATAAGATTTAATTATAGAAATAATATGCTCCAGAAATATTAATTCATTAATTTTATTATTAATGTATATTGGAATTGGGTTAACATCTTTTTATTCTGCCCGACTAACATATTTTTCAATAAATATAAATTTCAGTTACTATAATTTTAGTTCAACAAAACGAATTATTTAATAATATATTAAAAAGAATTATGATTTTATCTATTTATTCAATTTTGTCAGGGTCTATATTTAAATGAATCATGTTTAACAATCCCACAAGAATTATCCTTCCCATTGAAGGAAAGATAATAGCAATGGCCCTATCTTTCTTAGGATTGTTAATTGGATATGAAATATCTATGTTTTCATCTACAGTAAAGAAATTTACAAGAGAGTTTATAAGTTCCATATGATTTTTGAAACAATTATCAACCTTTCATACTCAATTTTTTATTTTAAAAAATTCATTTATATTTCAAAAATCAATTGATTTAGGATGAGGGGAGAAAATCGGACCTCAAGGTATGATTGAATTAATAAAATTAATCATAATATTTAATATTAGCATAAGAAAAAATAATTTCAAAATTCAGATAATAACATTTATTGCTTGATTTTTAATTATTTTATATTTAAATAGCTTAAGCATTAGAGCATAATATTGAAGATATTAAGGTAATAAATATTTTTAAATATTTATAAGGCTTTTCCTCTCTTTTCAATGAAAATGAAATGTTTTATAAACTTTATAAATAAGGAAAAAACGGAGTTTAACCGCTTTAAAAGCTAGTTAGCAGCTGCTTTTATTCCTATTTCCTTTTAATTGGAAATAATATATTCAATAGCTTTATTAACAATAAAGTGCCTTATTTTTGGCTTCAATTAATAAACAAAGGAATAAAGATTCTTTTTTTAGGTCGAAACTAAATGTATTTATTACTTCATTGCTTTTAAGAATGGCTAATATGAGCACCTATTGATTGCAATTCAATAATTATATTTAAATACATCCCTATTAAATTCAATTTAACATATTATTTTTTCATTCATGATATAGACTCAATATTAAAAATAATAAAAATAACAATATCACTAAATAAATTTCAATAATATTAATAGTTGTTATTACAATAACTATAGGCATAATAATTACTAATTCAACATCAAAAATAAGAAAAATAACTGCAATTATAAAAAAATGTCTTGAAAAAGGAATTCGAGATGACTCAAAAGGATCAAACCCGCACTCAAATGGAGATGATTTTTCACGATCAATAATTGATTTAGTTGACACAAAATATAAAAAAGTTATTAAAGTAAACAAAATTAATAATATTATAATACAGTAAACTACAACATTAAAAATTATTCTATTTAAAAATTAATCCTTTTAATTGGAAGTTAAATATACTCATATACTAACAGAATATTTATCTACCTCATCAGTAAATTGATACATATAAAAATAATCAAACAATATCAACAAAATGTCAATATCAGGCAGCTGCCTCAAAACCAAAATGATGGGTTCTAGAAAAATGAAATTTCAATTGACGTAATAAACGGATTATAATGAACGTTCTTCCAATAATAACATGGATTCCATGAAATCCTGTTGATAAAAAAAATGTTGATCCATACACAGAATCTGAAATACAAAATGATGATTCAAAATATTCATATACTTGAAGAATAGTAAAATATACCCCTAATATTAGAGTCAACACAATACCATAAATAGATTCATCATATTTACTTTCTATTATGGAATGATGAGCTCATGTGATTGTTACTCCAGAACACAATAAAATTATGGTATTTAATAAAGGAATTTGTATTGGATTAAAGGGCATAACTCCAGTAGGGGGTCAATTTATTCCAATTTCTATAACAGGTCTTAATCTTCTGTGAAAAATCCCCAAAAGAAAGAAATAAAAAAGAAAATCTCTGATACGATAAATAAAATCATTCCTAATTTTAAACCTCTCACTACAATTATTGTGTGAAGTCCTATAAATGTTCCTTCACGCGAAATATCACGTCATCATTGAATTATAGTTAAAATCAAAATCAAAAATCCAAAAAATAATAAAATAAAATTTTGTATATGAAATATTATTACTATACCAGAAACAAAAGTTAAAGCTCCAATTGAACCCGTTAAAGGTCATTGTCTACAATCAACTAAATGATATGGATGATTATTCATTAAGATACCTCTCTATAATATAAAGTTCTTAGAACTGTGAAAACATAAGATTGAATCACACAAACTGCTGATTCAAATAATATTAATAATATTTGAATTAAAATAATTAGATTTATATAAATTTCTAAATTAGTTGATCTATTCCCTAATAATGTTATTAATAAATGACCAGCAATTATATTTGCTGTTAAACGAACAGCCAAAGATCCCGGTCGAATTAAATTTCTAACAGTTTCAATACATACTATAAAAGGTATTAAAATTGTTGGAGTTCCTATTGGAACCAAATGACAAAATATATGGTTTGTATTGTTTAAAAATCTAAATAAAATAAAAGTCAACCAGAGAGGAAAAGCTAAACTAAGGGAAAATACTAAATGTCTTGATCTAGTGAAAATATATGGAAACAATACGAGAAAGTTATTGAATAGAATGAAAATAAATAAAGAACAAAATAATAATGATCTACCAAAAGATCCCGAACTTATTAATAAATTTAATTCAAAACTTATTGTATTTAAAAATTTATTAATAAAAATTATATAACGACTAGGAATATATCAAAACCCTATAGGTATAAATAATAATAAAATTAATGAACTTAATCAATTTAATGAAAATAATCCTGTTGATGGATCAAAAGTTGAAAATAAATTTGTTATTATGACCAGCTATATGAGTTATTAAAATTGCCAGTTAAACCTATTCTTGGAATTTTTATAAAAGAAAAATAAATAAAAGTTATAATTAAAATAACAATTAACAAAAAAAAGAAAAACAGAAAACATCAATTTATTGGAGATATTTGTGGAATAGAAAAATACTATTCTTAGTTTTTTGAATCTGACAGATTGATGTTTTATAATAAACTAACTTTTTGTCATTAAAAGTAATCGTTAGTTACTATAAATTGGTTTAAGAGACCATTACTTACTTTCAGTCACTTAATGAATAATTCATTAATCAATTAATAAAACAATTTACACCTCATAAAACAATTCTTTCAATAACAATAGGTATAAATCTATGATTTGCTCCACAAATTTCAGAACATTGACCAAATGATATACCAGGTCGATTAATAAATATTCTTGCTTGATTTAATCGGCCAGGCACGGCATCTACTTTAATTCTCACAGATGGTATAGCTCATGAATGAATAACATCAAATGATGAAACTAATAATCGAATTTGAGTACTAAAAGGTAAAATCATTCGATTATCTACTTCTAATAAACGGAATTCTCTAATTGATATTTCATTCTGAGATTCAACTAAACGCTATAACTCACCGTCTGTGGCTTAAGTAAATGTCTTTTATTCAATTTACATGTTTCGGGACACTTGTCCCATCATCAGAATATTTAAAAAGGTCTCTTTATACCATCATACGATGGCACAGTCGTCAATATATTAAAAAATATTAAAACCACATAACACAAAACACAAATACATTACACAAAGTACGCACACGACAATTTTCCATTAACAATTCTGAGATTTCATGTAAGAATCAAATTCAATATTTAAAAAATCTGAATATTCATATGATCAATATCATTGATGACCAATAATTTTTAGAGTTATTAAAGGTTTATTAATCTCATCCAATAAGTATAATAATCGTAAGGATGGAAATGCAATAAAAATCAAAGTTAAAGCTGGAAGAAGTGTTCAAAAAAATTCAATTAATTGTCCTTCCAATAAAAGTCGATTAACAATATTATTAAATATAATAACTGTTATTATATAAGTAACAATTGAAGTAATAATAATTAAAATAATTAAAGTATGATCATGAAAAAATATTAATTGTTCCATTAATGGTGATGTAGCATCTTGCATATTAACATAAGATCAATTAGAAATTTCGAACAAAAATTATTTTATACATGAATCTTAAATTCACTGCACTTCATCTGCCATATTAGAATTGAACTAATAATGGAATCTCACTATACGAGTGCTCAGACGGGGGAAGTTTCTGTAACCATTCAATGGAAGAATTTATATTAATTGAATATAAAATCAATCGATGTGAAATAAATCTTTCTCAAATAATAAACAATAAAAATAAAATTCCAATAAATGAAATTCTTCTTCCAATAGAAGATATAATGTTTCATGATATAAATGCATCAGGATAATCTGAATACCGACGTGGTATGCCTCTCAATCCTAAAAAGTGTTGGGGAAAAAAAGTTAAATTTACTCCAATAAATATAATCAAAAAATGAATTTTTAATCAATTAGAATTCAAAGATAGTCCAGTAAATAAAGGATATCAATGAATAAATCTTCCCAAAATTGCAAACACTGCACCTATTGATAATATGTAATGAAAATGAGCCACAACATAATATGTATCATCCAATACAATATCAATTGATGAATTAGACAAAATCACTCCAGTCAATCCACCAATAGTAAAAAGAAAAACAAATCCTACTGCTCATAAAATCGAAGGTCTAATCTTAATCTTTGCCCCTCTCAAAGTTGCTAATCAACTAAAAACTTTAATTCCAGTTGGGACAGCAATAATTATTGTAGCAGAAGTAAAATAAGCCCGTGTATCCATACCAACTGTAAATATATGATGTGCTCAAACAACAAATCCTAAAATACCAATTGATATTATAGCATAAATTATTCCTAATGACCCAAAAGATTCAATTTTTCCTCTCTCTTGAGTAATAATGTGAGAAATTAATCCAAACCCAGGTAAAATTAAAATATATACTTCAGGGTGCCCAAAAAATCAAAATAAATGTTGATATAAAATTGGATTCCCCCCACCTGAAGGATCAAAAAAAGAAGTATTTAAATTTCGGTCAGTTAATAACATTGTAATTGCACCAGCCAAAACTGGTAATGAAAGCAATAATAAAAAGGTGGTAATTAATACCGCCCATACAAATAAAGGTAGCCAATCCATGTATATTCCCGCTGAACGTATATTAAAAATTGTTCTAATAAAATTAACTGCACCCAAGATTGAACTAGCCCCGGCTAAATGCAAAGAAAAAATAGTTAAATCAACACAAGATCCTGAATGCGCGATACCTCTTGACAATGGAGGATAGACTGTCCAACCAGTACCTGCCCCTCTATCAACTATTCTACCAATTAATAATAATGTTAATGAAGGTGGTAATAATCAAAAACTTATATTATTTATTCGAGGAAAAGCCATATCAGGCTTTAATTGAGATGACTGAATTAGGTAATAAACTGTAAATTTATTTATGGATATTTTTCCTCTCAATAATCTTTTTCCTTATTTTGTATTCTTCTTCAGTCTTATATTTAATAATAATATTAAATTGCAAATTTAAAGGTGATAAAAATAAATCTAAGGCTTACAAAAAATTATATTTTTAACTTTGAAGGATAATAGTTTTATTAACTTAAAACCTTACTAATTCATAATATTAAATAAGGTTACAGCTATAAATCCAATCAATAAAGAACTCACTACAAATAATGTATTATTTAACCTAAAAGTTGACAACTTTAAAGATACATTGTTTACCATCAGCCCTGTTATTACAACTCATAAATAATAAAATAACACTAATAAAGCAGTTATTACTAAAATTAAACATAAGAAATATATTTTATTAACTAAAGACAATAAATCATCATAAATTTTGGGAAAAATCCCAAAAATGGTGGCAATCCACCTATTGACATAAAAATAACCATTAACATTAACAATTTAACCTTATTGTTAAACAAAATAAAAATTTGATTTAAATAATTCATATTATTTACTGAATAATATGAATTATTATTCATAACTTGATAGCAAGTTAAAAATAAAGAAAGGGAATAAATTAAAACATATACCAGCCATATATAATTTATTAGTATAACCCCTCTAAAAATTCAACTTAAATTGTAAATTGATGAATATGCTAAAATTTTTCGAATTGATGAATAACATAGCCCCCCTAGTGAGCACCAAAAACATGATAAAACAATAAATAAAATCAATCTTATATCTAAATAACTCAATAAAATAATGGGAATAACCCTCTGAACGGTTATAATTAGAAAAGACACTATTCAGGATAGCCCATCAATTACTGAAACATATCAATAATGGAATGGAGGAGATCCAATTTTAATTATTAAACTAACTATAATAAAATATTTTACTTGAAATAATATTCCCAAAATAACAACAAATAGGAATAACAATCTTGAACCCATTCTTTGAATAATAAAATATTTAATTATTGACTCAGATGAGTAAACTCTTATTTTATTCATTACAAAAGGCAAAAATACCATATTCATTTCGATTCCCATTCAACAACCCAGCCAATTGTTTGAGCAAATCGACAACATGATACCAAAAAACAAGAATGCCACAAATACTATATAAGAGGAATTATTTTTAATTAAAAAGAGGATAATTTTCCATAAATGAGGTATGAACCCATTAGCTTAATTTTAGCTTATCTTTTATATTATGTTGTAGTTTATGAAGAACATTAATTTTTGATATTAAAAGACAGTTTAATTCTGTCAACATAATAAGAGTATAATATTACATAATTTATTCTATCAAAATAATCCTTTTTGTTCAGGCACCTTATTATATTTTTTTATTTCTTTACATTTTATGTAAAACTTATAATATCTGGAATGCTTTTAACTATATCAATAGTCATACAGCTAATATTTAAATTCGCAACATTATAAACTCTTTTTCCCATCTTTCACATATTTATTTATTGATTAAAATAAGTTTACGGAATTGAATAATAGGTGACAATCTAATATTCAGCTAAAATACAATAATTACATTAATTATTGTACAGCCACATTCCGCAAATCTAGAGTATAAAATGTATAATTACAGTATGATTATAGTTAAATTAAAAATTTTAATGTCAATATTATTATATTCATATATAATATATATATATATATATATATATATAATAGTATGTTTTTCTTTTTTTTATAGTTATAAAAAAAGAAAAACATACTATTGTTATTATAAATATTTATATATAAATATATATTAATATATTATTTATATATTTATATGTATATATATATATATATATATACATAACTTCCATGTTTTAAGATTTATATTTAAAATCAATTACGAAATGAAATGTTTCCCAAGAAACTACTTCTTTCCACTTATTGCTTCAGCCTTAACCACAGTACTGTGGTCACTAACGTATATCACAACACGTTATCGCACTCGATTTTCACTGATGATGGCAGTCGACGGCACTGCTTAAATATCTGGTTTTGCAGAAAACATTACACTATGGCCAAACAGCTCGGGAAGGAATTTTAACAACAAACTACTACTATGTTGCCGATAACGTAGTACACATATAAACAAAATATTATTTGATTCTCTCTGAATATGTGGCAGTTATCATTCGTCATAGAAAAAATTACCCTTGTTAAATCATAAAATGTTGCAGGTAAACTACCCCTTTCCCTTACCCGATCTTCACCAAAATCAATAGGCCTTCAGTCCTCTACAATTCAGGGATGCATGAAAAACATTATTTGATTCTGTTTTATGTGCGGCAGTTATCGTTCGTCATAGAAAAAATTACCCTTGTTAAAACATAAAATGTGGCAGGTTGTGAAGGTACTCGCCTTCTACCTTTTTAATTACATATAATACACTCATCATAAAATAATACTCACCACTGCCAGAATTTTACTTACCGTCATAGTCCCCGTAAAACTTACCTTTAAAAATTACCCAGGTCGCCACGATATTTTATGGTTTAATATCGAAACCATTCTACACACTTGCCCTTATAAAAATCCCGCTATCTGACCACAATAAAACTCAGAAAATCCCAAAGATCGTTAAACGAGTTGTCAGCACAGAAAACTAGGAAATGGTTATGGCGTAATGACTTACTCTAACACATACTTTATATTAAATAAAATCTGAATTTATTTTAAGGTGAAATTTTATGAATTAATAAAATAAACATTTCTTAATGAACTAGCCTCTAACAAACTATTATGAACCAGTAGTAAATTTTTTCCCTTAGAGATCTCGTTTGAAATTTAATACGTTATGCATGACAAAGGAAATTACTAAAATTGGTGTTTGATTTTATTCAACTGATTATGTTCTTTAGTTGGCTACTCATCTGGTCAATGCAATCCACAATTTCTGCCACCACGTGTTACGCACTTTTTGTTTGTAGAACACTCCGAAAACTGATTTTATACTGTTTAACTTGGATTATTTTCTCAATCACAAGTTTTAAGGCTGTTTCACAAATAACAGCACTATTCTTTTCAATCGGTCAGCTTACATTGTTCGCAAGCACATTTTTTAGCAAACTGCGCGTTAACACTTTACTTGATAGGCCGATTAGATTATTTTCGGCCTATCTTGCGCCCGAGGCCACTGTTTAATTTTAAATTACAACTTTACTGTCTGATGCTGGCTGTCTGTTGTTCACTCTCTACTGACACACTGCAGACTGGGTTTCACAAAAAGCCTGCTGCTGGGCGGTTACGCAATCCGTCTGGGCAATTGTTTAGGCTAACTGTATGTATGTTGCATTGGTGTACTGGAGGCTCCCCACAGGTGAAAGTCTGGCAATTTGGAAAGTGCTTAAAATGATGATTTAAATTAATATAAAATTAAACTGGGGTGGCTCACAATTCTGTACCGTTACAAGGTAAACTACCCATTTCCCTTAACCGATCTTCACCAAAAACAATAAGTCTTGAGAACTCTACAATTCAGGGCTGTACGCGAAACATTATTTGAGTTTGTTTGAATTTGCGGCTGTTATCGTTTGCCATAGAAAAAAATTACCCTTGATAAAAAAGAATGTTGCTGGTAAACTACCCCTTTCCCTTAACCGATCTTCACCCAAAACAATAGGTCCTGAGAACTCTACAATTCAGGGCTGTATACAAAACATTATTTGATTCTGTTTGAATTTGCTGCTGTTATCGTTTGCCACAGAAAAAATTACCCTTGATAATAAAAAAAATGTTGCAGGTAAACTACCCCTTTCCCTTAACCGATCTTCACCAAAAACAATAAGTCTTGAGTACTCTACAATTCAGGACTGTATGCAAAAAATTATTTGATTCTGTTTGAATTTGCGGCTGTTATCGTTTGCCATAGAAAAAAAATCTACAGTCAGATAGACACACAGACTGACACTTTTCGAAAAATTACTTTTTTTCATGTTTTGAGTGTAGTACAATCAGAATCTGCAATAATCTCGACCACGATTTATTTTTGCCATCACCATAGTTCCATTTCCTTATGGAACATGGAAGTAAAATATCGGTATGGAGAACCATACATGACTTCCATGTTTTAAGATTTATATTTAAAATCATTTATGAAATGAAATGTTTCCATAGAAACTACTTCTTCCCACTTATTGCTTCAGCCTTAACCAAAAACCACACTACTGTGGTCACTAACATATACCACCACACGTTATTTCACTCGATTTTCACTGATGAAGGCAGTCAACGGCACTGCCGAAACGTCTGGTTTTGCAGAAAACATTGGACTACAGCCAAACAGCCCGGGAAGGAATTTTAACATCAAACTACTACTTTGTTGCCGATAACGTAGTACACATATAAAAATTATCCCCTCTGCCTTCAACAACAATTTTTATTTATAGAAAATTACCTCCACCCCGTTCAACTAGCCTCTTCATTTATAGATATTTCATCTACGTTTCTACAGTGGATTATTAAGATAGTCTTATCTGGATACTTTATTTATCAAAATTAAGTACTTCACTCTTGTTACAACAAAAAATGTTTCTGGTAAACTACCCTTTCCCCGTAAGTGATCTTCACCAAAATCAATAGGCCTTGAGTCTTCTACAACTCAGGCACATATGTAAAACCTTATTTGATTCTGTTTGAATTTACTGCAGTTATCGTTCGTCATGAAAAAATTTCTCTTGTTACAACATAAAATGTTGCAGGTAAACTACCCGTTTGCCTTAACCGATCTTCACCAAAATCAACAGACCTTGAGTTCTCTACAATTTAGGGATGTATGCAAAAAATATTTGATTATGTTTGAATTTACGGTAGTTATCGTTCGTCATAGAAAAAATTAACCTTGTTATCATATAAAACGTTGCAGGTAAACTACCCCTTTCTCTTAACTGATCTTCACCAAAATCAACATGTCTTGAGTCCTCTACAATTCAGGGATGCATGCAAAACATTATTTGACTCTGTTTGAATGTGCGGCAGTTATCATTCGTCATAGAAACAATTACTCTTGTTAAAACATGAAAGGTGGCAGGTAAACTACCCCTTTCCCTTAACCGATCTTCACCAACATCAATAGGCCTTCAGTCCTCTACAATTCAGGGATGCATGAAAAACATTATTTGATTCTGTTTGATATGCAGCAGTTATCGTTTGCCATAGAAAATACCCCTGTTAAAACATAAAACGTTGCTGGTAAACTACCCCTTTCCCTTAACCGATTTTCACCGAAAACAATAGGTCTTGAGAACTCTACAATTCAGGGCTGTATGCAAAAAATTATTTGATTCTGTTTGAATATGCATTTCCCTTAACCGATCTTCACCAAAAACAACAGACCATGAGTACTTAAAACTTCAGGAAGGTATGCTGAAACGTCCCCCACAATTTTGTATTTTTTTTTTTTTTTTTTTTTTTTTGATGGGCGTCACTTAAAATTTAAAACTAGACGCATGGTCTAGATGGAAGATAAAATGTGCGGGGCCCATGGTGACAGAACTTGCAATTAAAATGATGGTTTCAACATCAACAATTTTTATTAGTCTTTACATGTGTGATAATAAGTTACAGCACTTCACAGCATCATCAAAATATATAAGTATGTATGTGAAGTCATGTTAACAACCTGCTCAATTAATTGAGATATACAATTAAATAGTATAGTGACAGTAGCTCTGGCTATTTCAATACATCACCAAGCTATATAAAAATTTTCTAAGTACTAGTTGCTCTGAATATTTAGTTACATCATCAAATATACACATATAGAAATACATAAATGCATGTGTTAATAAATTATTAAATTGTTATAGACCCTTCTTCGTACAATATAGACACAACGTTAAATTAAAGAACAAGGTAAGTCTTGCATGAACATGACCTCAGCTGATACTATCATTTCTAACAGTACATGTATAAAATGCCTTAACAAATTTTAATTACAACTTGGAATTACTACTCAATTCATCACATATATTTTCTGACAATTACATTAAGAATCCATTTACCTATCCATGATCAATTGCATTTACACATAATCTACTAGAGTAGTATGATTACAACCCACTGCATAATGGCAGAGCCAGACTTGCCTGTGCAAGACCTTGTTTAATTAAGTTATAACTATTGAGGTGTGAACAAGCCTTTTTAGACAGCAATATACTTGTATTCAATTGGTATTTAGATTAAGTACTGATACAATATAATTAAAGAATTATAAAGTCAACAATCAGGAACATGAATAACTGATTCGCAGGCGGCGAATTCGTCTAACAAAATGTCTCTTTTTAACATCACGGGTGTCCACTGCTGTCTCTATGTTGTGTTTAAATAAGTAATTAGTGTGATCCCACCTGTGATCTGAAGGTAGATGATGTACGCAAGGCGAGGGTGTTGAGCTGTGTTGAAGAATTCGTCATGAGCTGGGTTCATACATGACTTCCATATTCTAAGATTTATTTTTAAAATCATTTTCGAAATGAAATATTACCATAGAAACTACTTCTTTCTACTTACTGCTTCAGCCTTAACCACAGTACTGTGGTCACTAACATATACCACCTCACGTTGTCGCACTCGATTTTAACTGATGATGGAAGTCAATGGCATTGCCGAAACGTCTGGTTTTGTAGAAAACATTGGACTACGGCCAAATATCCCGGGAAGGAATTTTAACAAAAACTACTTCTTTGTTGCCGATAACGTTGTACACATATATATAAAAAATGTGCATAAAATTAATGGCTTGTATAAGTTAATGATTGATCTCCATTAAGTAGTGCTCAAGTTTCCAAAGTTTTAATATTATGATGTCCGTAATTAAAACATCAGAGCAGGTTTAGTGTGTATGAGGGTTCACCGTGGACAAAAATTTTCAACATTTCCTATTGAGCGTTGCTTAGAATAAATCTGCGAATCTACAGTGTACGTTTCACAGAACAAACACGTGGAAAAGAAGGAGCGCTCCGAAGTCACTCATGGACCCTCAGCATCTTGCAGAGGGTTCATTCGCTAAAGACAAAAAGTCTGTCTATGAATCGTTCCCCTGTAAACACGTGCAGTTACACTGCCCAGCGATCCACAGGAAGCAAATCGCTATCCACGCTGGACACTTTTTCGGCTTGCATGCGTTATGTTGGTACGGGTTCGGCACTTTCCATTTAAAAACCGTGCAAATGTAAGAAAATAAACATGAATGAGGCCAGAAATAACGCGAATTGTGTGTGTGTGTCTTCCCTGCCTTTTTATTGCGGTAGTGATAATAATAAAATGGAAACGTAAACAGTACATAACTGAGATATGCTTGCCTGCCACGCACGATATATTTTCTCTTATACATGACTAGCAGAATACCCGTGCTTCGCTACGGAGTTTCACGTTGTACGTAATGAAAATGTTAGTTTAATTAATAAAGTTTAATTAAAGTAGGCTTCTTAAAAATAAATAGCTGTTGCCCACAACTTCGTTCGCGTGGTCTTCAATTTAATGCGATAATATATTTAGAACAGAATCTATTCTATTGGGTTGCCATAGTAACCAGATCTAATAGTTTTTTAAGACCGCAAAGGACCCCCCCCCAGAGGATCGTATCGAAAAAAACACCTGTCCTATGTTGGTTCTCCCTTTGCGTAAAATATTTGTGCCAAGTTTGGTTGAAATCGGTCCAGTGGTTTAGGAGGCGATGTGGAAGACCCCAAAGAACCCCCAAAAGGACCCCATCGAAAAAACACCTATCCTATGTTGGTTCTCCCGTTGCGTAAAATATTTGTGCCAAGTTTGGTTGAAATCGGTACAGTGGCTTAGGAGGAGATGTGGAAGAAACCTTCGCGGACGTGCGCACAACAACTCACCGAAGTTTCATCGCAATCGGATGAATGGTATAGGAACGCATACGGGACAAACAAAGAAACATCCATGATCAATGTTCAGGTTGCAGGTAAACTACCCCTTCTCCTTAACCGATCTTCACCAAAATCAAAAGGCCTTGAGTCCTCTACAATTCAGTGACGTATGCAAAAAATTATTTGATTCTGTTTGAATTTGCGGCAGTTATCGTTTGCCATAGAAAATACGCTTGATAAAAAACGTTGCAGGTAAACTACCCCCTTCCCTTAACCGATCTTCACCAAAAACAATAGGTCGTTAGTACTCTACAAATCAGGGCTGTATGCAAAAAATTATTTGATTCTGTTTGAATTTGCGGCAGTTATCGTTTGCCATAGAAAAAAATCTATAGACAGATAGACAGACACACAGACACTTTTCGGAAAACGACTTTTTTCATGTTTTGAGTGTAGTACAATCAGAATCTGCAATAATCTCGAACACGATTTTTTTTGCCATCACCTTAAGGAATATGGAAGTAATACCCTTTTAAAACATAAAACGTTGCAGGTAAACTACCCTTTTCCCTTAACTGATCTTCACCAAAATCAATAGATCTTGAGAACTCTACAAGTCAGGGCAGTGTGCGAAACATTATTTGATTCTGTTTGAAGTTGCGGCTGTTATCGTTTGCCATAGAAAAAAATTACCCATGATAAAAAAAATGTTGCAGGTAAACTACCCCTTTCCCTTAACCGATCTTTACCAAAAACAATAGGTCTTGAAGGAATTTTAACAACAAACTATTTCTTTGTTGCCGATAATGTAGTACACGTATAAAAATATGCATGAAATTAATGGCTTGTAAAAGTTAATATTTGATCTCTATTAAGTAGTGCTCAAGTTTCCAAAGTTTTAATATTATGATGTCCGTAATCAAAACATCAGAGCAGGTTTAGTGTGTATGAGGGCACACCGTGGACAAAAATTTTCAACATTCCCTATTGAGCGTTGGTCAGAGTAAAGTTGCGAATCTACAGTGTACGTTTCACAAAACAAACACGCGGAAAAGAGAAAAGAAGGAGCGCTCCGAAGTCACTCATGGAACCTGAGCATCTTGCAGAGGGTTCATTCCCTAAAGACGAAAAGTCTGTCTATGAACCGTTACTCTGTAAACACGTGCAGTTACACTGCCAAGCGATCCACAGGAAGCAAATCGCTATCCACGCTGGACACTTTTTTGGCTTGTGCGCGTTGTGTTGGTGTGGGTTTTGGCACTTTCCATTTAAAAAGCGTGCAAATGTAAGAAAATAAACATGAGTGAGGCCAGAAATAACGCGAATTGTGTGTGTGTGTGTCTTGCCTGCCTTTTTATTGCGGTAATCATAATAATAAAATGGAAACGTAAACATTACATAATTGAGATATGCTTGCCTGCCACGAACGATATATTTTCTCTCATTTATAATTTAACTTAAAATGAAAAAATTATAATTTTATTGCCTGGCAACAAAATTATTTTATTTTTAACAATGACCATTGTTTGAAAAAGTTTAAACGAATTTTCAAGTACTTTGCTCTTGTTAAAACGTAAAAGGTTGCAGGTAAACTACTCCTTCCCCTTAACCACAAGTTCAATGGCTGTGCGGGACGAAGGGCTTGCCCGTCGCCCGCTCGTATACTACGTTCCGAGCTTCAGAAAGAGCTCCTGCCGTAGGGACTACTGATTGTCTGGATTTAGGGTGTGCCCTGCTACCGGCCGTGGGTTGTCAATTGAGGGTGAGTGTTCGCCGAGGCCGGGTCCAAGATTCTCCTGGCACAGATTGGTAGTGACCGAGGGCGCTAATGAGATGGTTGCCCTGGAATCGGGCGGAGCGACGATAGAATTTGCGGGACAGTGTCCGTATAGTGGCGTCCAGGGAACGGACACGCAGGGAGTCACGGATCGTTTTGTTTGATGTCAGGTAATGGGATTTGCATGCCCAGCGCAATCCTCGGTCAAGGAGAGACTGAAGCTTTCGCTTGTGGGTCTTGGCCAAGTAGCCCCAAACGAACCATCGGCGCCACATAAGTGGAGACGATAAGCTTCCCTAGGCGGCGGGTCATGGCGTTGCTGCACAATATGGATCTGAGTTGATAGAGACGATGGGCGGTCTTTCGGGCTACTTGCGCAGAATGTGTCCGCCAGGTGAGACGTCGGTCGAGGTGAACCCCGAGGTACTTGACCTCTCGAGACCAGGGCAACAGGGTATCGCCTACGTAAAGTCTGTCAGGGAGCCTAAAGCGTCTGGAGAAGACTACTGCTGTGCTCTTGGCCGCGTTGATGGCAAGTCTCCATTTCTCTGCCCACTCAACGTATTCGTCCAATTGTTTCTGGAGCCAGATAACGGCCGTCTCAGCGCGACGATCGACAGCATACACCGCCGTGTCGTCGGCGAACATGGCCAACCTTGTGCCAGGCAACTTGGGCACGTCGTTGACGTACACAGAGAAAAGCAGGGGGCCCAAGACGCTTCCCTGAGGTACACCAGCCGTAATAGCCCTTTCCGAAGAAAGGGTGTTATCTACTCTCACGCGAAAGGTTCTGTTCAGAAGAAAGCTAGCAATCAGATGAAGGTAGCAATCCGGAAGCAGAATCTCCGTGAGTTTGTAAAGAAGGCCTGGATGCCAAACACGATCGAAAGCCTTCTCGACATCAAGGAAAACGGCGACGGTCTGCTCTCGCGAGCAACCGGCCTCGGCCACGGTCTCCACGAAACGCATCAGTTGATGCGTCGAGGAGTGCCCAGCACGAAAACCGAATTGCTCGGGGACCAGAATATCGAACCGTTGAAGGTGATCCATTAGCCGCCGCTGGACTAGTCGTTCGAAGACTTTCGAAGTGGACGACAGCAGGCTGATAGGCCGGAGGTTCTCGGCGAACTTGTGGTCTTTCCCCGGCTTCGGGATCATCGTGACCGTAGCCGAACGCCATTTCTTAGGAAAGTAGGCGAATCGGAAGCAGGCATTGAACAAATCGACCAGGAAGCGAACTCCCCGATCCGGAAGTCTCTGTAGGGCGGTGTTAGTAACACCGTCCGGTCCAGGGCTCTTCCGGGGCCGAAGCGCTAAAAGCCTGTCCGTTACCTCTTCCACCGAAGTGGGTTCAGGTTCGGATGTGATCGGGCTGCCGAGAGAAGCCTCAACTTCGGCTTCTATCTCCTCATCGGAGTCTGGGTCCCCGGACGGGTTAGGAGCAAATTGAAGCTCCAGCTGCCCGGCCAGGAACTCAGATTTCTCGTCCGGCTTGGCAAGAGGATGTCCCCCAGGTCCGTTGATGGCCGGGAGTGGAGGACGGCGCCTCTTCCCGGTCATCGCGGTAGGAATCCTGTAAACGGAGGAGTTGCCCTCTTGTACATCGTCTGCCATTTTGGCGACCGCAAATTCGATGCAGCTTCGTCGGAAGGCCTGCAAGTCACGACGTAACTTGCCGGCCGCCCGATTGAAGCTGGCCTTGTCGTCCGGATCTCGCGTCCGCTGCCACCGTCTCCGAAGTCTGTTCTTCTCTAAAGCGAGAAGACGGACTTCTTCTGGGGTCCGGTGATAATCGGGCGTGAGATTAGGCTTCATCCGTGAGCACACGCCGACGGAAGAGACCACGGCATCATCGAACAAGGCGACCGCCTCGTCGATGTGTTGAGTGGTATCCTCGGGAAGTCTGCGACAAAAGGCAGGCCCGAATCGGTCCCACTCGACCACTCATCGTGCTGCTCTCTCAATCGTGTGACGGGTAGGTACGTGCACCTCGATGGGACAATGGTCAGAGGACAGCTCCGTTAGCACGGATACCTCAATCTGGTTGACAACTCCCTTGACAACTGCAATGTCTAGTATGTCAGGTCGGGCTCCAGGTCGGCGGGGATAATGCGTCGATAGTCCGGGTCCGTAGGCTCGTAGGTGGTGGTCGTGAAGGTACCTGCTAAGCGCCCTCCCGGATGGCATAGTCAGTCGACTACCCCAGTCGGGGTGTTTGCAGTTCAGGTCACCTGCAAGAATAACCTTCCTATGCGTTCTGAAAATTGCGAACAGGTCGGCGGTTTGTAAGCCGAAACCAGGAGGACACCTCCGAGAACTCCGGAGAGTTCAACGGCAGTGGCCTCGATATTTTGGCGAGGAGGCAAGACCACGCGGTGATGCGCAATGCAACGTTTCACCGCTATGGCCGTGCCACCCCCCGCGTTCCGAACAGGTCTATCGTCCCTGTAAAGCGCATAGTTGGGCAATCTCACGTTCTTGGGCCCTAAGCCAGGTCTCAGAGAGGAGAAGCACGTCGGGCTTGCGACGGGCTAGGAACTCTCTAAGTTCCTCGAGTTTGGGTAGAAGGCTGTTGGCGTTCCATGCTATGATGGACAGGTCACGCTTGATGGAGGTAATTCTGTTAGCGTGGAGCATTACAGAAGACCTATGGCGGCTGCAGCTTCCGCGAGCATTAAGAACTTTTCAGTCGGGGTCGCCGTGCGAAGACGCCCCCGGATGGATCGATATAATCGGGCCACTTCTTCGAGGTCGTATTCCTCGAGGAAAGACTTTACCTCGGCTAAAGGTGAGGGTGATGTGGACGACGAAGCAGATGGGGCAGGGTCGCTACGGGCGGCGGCAGCATAGCTGCGGGGTGAATTCACTCGAAATGAGTTCTTGGATGGGCGCTCGGTCCTTTCAGCTGCAGGACGGGGCTCTACTTTGGACTGCCGATCAACCCCAGCGCCGGGGCGCTGTGTTGGTTTAGTTTGTGGTTTCTGGGCAGGGGGAGCGGCAGCAGCGTTTTTCTGTTTCTTCTGCTTCTTCTTCCTACTCTTGGGCTTGTAGCGAGAAGTGGGTGGGGGAGATTCTGACCTCTCCGGGACTGGCTCCACTACCTCCGGGGCAGGTTCCTCGTCCATAGGAACGGGCTGGTCTTGGGACGATACTGTCGTAGCATGCTCTTCCCGAGCAGGTGGGGCCGATGCACGTGGCTGAGCACGTGGGCGAGAGTTTGCGATACAGATGAGCTTACCTTCTCCGGGAGACGGGGAAAGGCAGCACGATCCGGGACGACTGGAAGCTGCTGGCGGGCAGGAGGGTTATTCCTGTCCGCGGCCTGCCTCAGGTGCTGCTGGAAGACCCAGCATCCTCGGTAATTTGCCGAGTGAGGGTAGCCGCAATTAATACAAAAGCGGCGCCCCGCAGCCGGTAATTGACAGGCCTTAGTCGGATGCGGCTTCCCGCACCTGACGCAGGCCTCTGCATTGTGGCAACTGTCCGAGCCGTGCCCGAATCGTTGGCAACGATGGCACTGCGGGACGTGGCCAGCTTCGCGGCTCCTTTCTACTTTTATTTTCAGTCCGCAAAAACTGGTCAGGCCCAGCAGTCTGTCTGCCCGTTCCCCCTTCAGGATGATCACCCGGAGGAGGGGTAATTTGCGCCTGAGTCCATATGAGGTATATAACCTAATACATTCTTTTATCGGGTAACCGAGTTGGCGGAGTTCGTCCGCCACCTCGTCAGGGTCAGTGTCCTCGTCCAGGCCGCGAATGATCAGCCGGACGTGAGCCGACTTCTCGTTTGTGAACGTATGAAATTGGAGCCCATTTGCTTGGAGAAACAAATAGACGACCCTGTATTCGTCGTCCGTCGCACAGCTAACGCGCAGACTGTCTCTCCCGCGAAGAGACATCTGTACGTCCTCCGAGAGACGAACGCCGAGCCGGAGGCGTCTGGAAAAGTCAACGACGTTCTTGACGCCGTTGACGAACAAGGGCGGAGGGCGGCTTCGACGGGAAGGAGCATCCAGAAGCTCCGGTTCGTCGGGGAGCGGAGTTTCCTCCGCTTTCCGCTTTTTCTTTGATGTAACTACGGTAAAGGAGGACCCAGGCGTGGGCTGGGACGCAGTATAAGTCGGGGCAACAGTACCCCCAGTGACAACGTTGGACACGGCCGAGACCGATTGGTGGCCCTGAGAAGGACCACTGCACGATCCGACCGAGTCAGGGACAGGGTCGGGGCCTACTGAAGAAGCATTGGATTGGCCCTTAGCAGGACCATACCGCTGCCCGGCCGCAACGCGACGGTCGCCCATCGCGTTTTGGCAGAGATACTCGGGCCGAAGCCCTCCTACGGGAATTGTTATCCCGCTTAGCGCCGGTATTGGAGGCCGCACCACGACTAGGCGAAGCGACCGACCGCTACCGGCAGGGACCTAACTTAGCCTACGCCAAGCTAAGCGGGCGAAGCCACCAAAAACCGCGGGAAAAACAGTAAGTAGGCTTACCTCGAGTGATCCCTCGTAGTAATCCCAAATACAGGTCCACTGGTCCGGAGCTTCGCGAAAGCCACAAACACCACACAGCACTAACACTGGTCCACTGCACTTGGCCGCCTTTTGGCTTCGGGAGGCACACTACACTTGGCACACACCAGACCGCGAACGGCTACTGCCGTCAAGAGACTCGCACACGAACACTACCGCGTACACAAGCCGAAGCAACCGATCCACCCGGACTAGTGTTGTCTGCTGCCACGCGGCCCTAACAAGGAACGTCGAAGGCGGTCGCACGACCCACTAGTACGTGGCCGCAGCTAGCTTGGCTCCACTCTTCAGCTGTTACTGGACCGGCACTGCAGGTGATCCTAGGGTTTTCAACACCTTCAGCCGATGAAGACCTTACTGCCGGCGCAAGCTAGGGCGGGAGTTCCAACCAAGAGAAGAGAGCTCCTCAGCCTCGATGTGTAGTAGTCAGCAGCAAGACGAAGAATGTTCTCTTCCCCTTAACCGATCTTCACTAAAATGAAAAGGCCTCGAGTTCCCTACAATTCAGGGATGTATGCAATAAATTATTTGATTCTGTTGAATGTGCGGCAGTTATAGTTCGTCATAGAAAAAATTACTCTTGTTAAAACATAAAACGTTGCAGGTAAACTACCCCTGTCCTTTAACCGATCTTCACCAAACACAACAGGTCTTGAGTACTCTACAATTCAGGGCTTCATGCAGAAAATTATTTGATTCTGTTTGAATTTGCGGCTCTTATCGTTTGCCATAGAAAACACCCTTGTTAAAACATAAAACATTGCTGGTAAACTAGCAAATCACGGTGGCGCCGATTTAAATTAAATTCAGGCCGAGGTATTCCAATTTAAACCATGCCTCAGCACAATGCAAAAAATTATTTGATTATCTTTGAATATGCGGCAGTTATCATTCGTCATAAAAATAAAATTACCCTTGTTAAAACATAAAACGTTGCTGGTAAACTACCCCTTTCCCTCAACCGATCTTCACCAAAAGCAATAAGTCTTGAGAACTCTACAATTCAGGGCTGTATGCGAAACATTATTTGTTTCTGTTTGAATTTGCGGCTGTTATCGTTGGCCATAGAACAAAAATTACCCTTTATAAAAAAAATGTTGCAGGTAAACTACCCCTTTCCCTTAACCGATCTTCACCAAAAACAATAGGTCTTGAGCACTCTACAATTCAGAGCTGTATGCAAAAAATTATTTGATTCTGTTTGAATTTGCGGCTGTTCTTGTTTGCCATAGAAAAAATCTACAGAGACACACACACACACACACTTTTCGAAAAATTACTTTTTTTCATGTTTTGAGGGTAGTACAATCAGAATCTGCAATTATCTCGGACACGATTTTTTTGCCCTCACCATACTTCCATTTCTTTATGGAACATGGAAGTAAAATGAAAAGGATTTTATTGAAACAACCAAAATAAAATTTTTAATTTTTTCTAAATTTCACTTGAAAGTTTATTGAATGCCAAAAATTTCACTACACAAAATTAAAAAAAAATATCATGACACGAGACCGTTTTAAATCTCTGTTCTTGAAAATGATTAAAGTTATTGGTTCAGATTTATGTCTAAAACAATCCTCAAACTTCAAGAAACACGGTGGTGAAAGAATTTTTTTTATCGGATCAGTGGTTTCTGAGGTTAGCCCAGACAATGATACAAACAAATTATACTTCTTTACAATAGTAGTGTAGATGACATGCTTACTCTGTAACTGATTGCAAAGCAGTTGCAGCCTGTTTCTACTAACCTGCAACTAGTCTCATGTACACTTTGAAAGCAGTTGCATGCAATCAGTTGTGTAGTGTAACAGAGGCCTAAGACATCAATTAAAAAAATGTGGTGGCAGATAATAATTATTATAATTGTAATCAAAGGAAGTCTGACTGAAATAACATGAAATTGAAAAAATAAAACACTTTAATTGAAAGTATGAACATTCCTGAGACGATACTTCCACTGAAATAAAAAAAAAGTAGTTCACACATGAAGATCTCAGTATACACCATAAGTCTGAAATTGTCATAAGACACTGCACGAATTTCTGAGGTTCATGAGACTTACACATGACACAATTATCTGTATTGTTAAAAAAAAAGTTTTGATGACTGGCTCACTTAGTCGCTTCCAGTGCTGCTTATTTAATAACCATATTTCAACAGGACAAACAGAATATAGTATATATCTCATTTGCAGTGGCGAAGCGTCAGGGTAGACAGTGTCTCCCCAAATAATTTGCTCATAAAGTAATTAACTTTTATTTATGAATTACGTTGCATAAGATACTCAGAAAGGGTATACAACTAATTTAAAATGTTAAGTATTACGCGACATGATGCGACCGCGTGATCCTTGGAACCTTGCTGTGCGATGCAACTGTACCCGGAGTATCAGGGTTGACGTTACTTGGAATGTCTTTTCAACAAGGCTGGGAGGGCTTTGGTGGACAACAACTGGAAGGGACCTGCGCGCGCAGCATAATCATATGTCCAGTACATCACGTCAAAAGACACGTCTCCCCTGACTGTTTCATTATGCGCGCGTAGTGAATATTTGTTTTTGTTGAGTTAACAAATTATTTTTAATTTTGTATATAGTGTTATAGACTAAGAAGTGTGTGATTATTTACGTACTAATTATTTATTAATAAACATTTTTAAGTGTCGTCCTTTTAAGTGCAGTTAGTACCAGTTCTGTCACAGAAGTATTTGATATGAACTCTGACAACTTTGATTCACTAGAATTTTTGTTAAAATATGAAATCAGTACGTTACCTTTAGAGCAAAAGGTATTGCTAAAGTCAAAAATATCTCGGCCGCCTTTAGATTTGTTGCAGAAAGATGGAAAAATTGTCAGACAATTTCAGAAAGTTTGGTAGAGTAAATATAGATGGCTCTCTGGTTGTAAGCGAAACAAAACTCTGCACTGGTATTATTGTTTGACATTTAATGGAGAGGAACCATGGAGCAAAGTTGGAGTAGGCACTATAAAAATGTTTGAATCTAAAGCCACTAAACATGCTGGCAGCAAAACTCATATAAAAAATTCTGAGATGTTTCACAGCATAGAACATTGCTTACCCAAATCAGCTAGAATTCAAGCAGTGCAGCACAGTAAATATGTGGCTCAAAATCGAAGGATAGTAGGACATTTGATAGATGTTGTTTGTTATTTAGGGAGGCAAGAGTTAGCTTTTACGGGTCATAAGGAAAATGAGCAGTCTCTTAATAAGGGCAATTATTTAGAAACTTTAAATTTACTGGCAATTGAAGAGTCTTTCATGAAGGAACATATAGAAACCAGCACTGTATTTAAAGACACATCTTCTGAAATTCAGAATGATTTAATCGAGTTTGTTTCCATTGCTATTAATGAAACAATTCATGATGTAATAAACAAGGTTGATTTTGTTTACGTTCAAGCCGACGAAACAACCGACGTATCTGTTAAAGCACAACTGAGTATAATTGTGCGATATGTTCGTGGTTTGAAAACTGAGGAACGCTTTTTAGGTGTTTCTTCTAACAAAAGCGCAGAAGGGTTGGCTAATAAAATCATTTCAGTTTTGAAAGAATATAACATTGAAAATAAATTAGTAAGCCAAACATATGAGGGTGCTTCTGTGATGGCTGGTCGTCACGGTGGAGTACAAACTCTTGTTCGTCAACAGTGTCCACAGGCAATATTTGTGCATTGCTATGCTCACCAACTTAATTTGGTCTTGTTACACAGTGCAAAAAATATTAAAGTTAAATTGTTTATTTGTAATTTAACTGCATTTCATAGTTTCTTCAGTAGATCTGCTGCTAGATCTGATTTACTCCGAGAACAAGGGTTTAAACGTCCTCACCCAACATCAACCCTTTGGAATTACCGTTCGCGGGCAGTTTCAACAATCAAAGAATATTACAAAGAACTATATCGTGAGGTTTCTCACATTATCGAGTGTGATGATTGGGATCCTGAGTCTGTGAGTGCTGCAATTGGTCTCCTAAATATTTTAAAGTCGAGATCTTTCATGATTTACTTGTGCGTATATGATCAAATTTTTGTATTTACTCAACATTGGTTTAATGTGCTCCAGGCAAAATCTAGCAGTGATGTAAATCTCAGCACTAATGAAATTAGGACAGTGAAAGAAAATATTGCAGCACTGCGTGCAAATAAAGTGCTGCAAAACTGTAGGGACGAATGTAGGCGCATGAATGCTGACCATAATAATGTATTGCTGGAATCTGTAAGTGAAGTGCATAAACGCGTTACTTATGAAATTCTTGATTCTGTAACAGTGCAACTAGACACCCGATTAGGCGAATTTGAAAATATATTTTTTGTAGAACTTCTAAATGAGAAAAAGTTTGTTCCCAAAATTCTTTGACTGGGTAACATTGCGCAATTAATTATTGAACATCTACAACAGTGATGATAAAATGCTTCCATGTGTTAAACTGCTAGAATATATTGTGGAGAATCAACTCGATAGTGTGTATGAACAAACATTAAAGTTACTGAAATTAGTACTGAGTATTCCAGTTACATCGGCATTGACTAAGCGTTCAATGAGTGAGTACACTGAAGAGGATCAAAACATACCTTCGTAATGCCATGAAAAAAAAAAAGATTATCACAATTGGCTACTTTGTCCATTGAAGAAGAATTGACATCTATGTGTACAAAGGACCCAACTTTCAAGGAAAGGGTAATAAATATTTTTGCAAACTGTGGAACTCATTTACAAGAAAATATGAACGATTGTGTAATGCCTACAGTATCCGGATTTGTCATCATTAAAAAAATGTGAGTAAAATTTATATTTTTTTAACAATATTTTCTAATTAAGATTCATAAATGACACTAATAACAATAATATAGTTTTTTGTTTATATTTAGGCCTAATTATACGTATAATGAAATGAGAGTCACTTAGCTATTATCTGATAAAGGTACAGGTATCTCTATTTACCATAGTTTTAGTGGTTCATTAAAAATGTCAACAATCTTAGTTGGAGGGTGCTGTTGACTGGTACTTTTATGTCTACCCAAATTATTTTGTCATGCTTCGCCACTGCTTATTTGACAGATCATTATGTGTGAAATAAATAACAGCAGTTGAAAAAAAATAGTAATAAGGAGACAGGACAATAATAATTTCTCTCTACAGGATATTTGTGTAATTTTATGCTGTCAAAGTTCCAAAGTTTCCTAATTTCAGTATTGTGGTGTATGGGGTGAAACGCTAACATCGTATTACCATTATTCAATTACATTTTATTTAACATTCTTTCAACACTGATTGTCTTAATTACAACAAATTGTGTTCCTAACATTATGATATGCATTCCGTAACACACACAGAGCTACAGTACTCAAACACATGTGTGGTGGAATGATGATGATGATGATGATGATGATGATGATATAGGATAATTTGATGCTTCTCACTAACAAAATGAATAGTGGAAAGGCACATTACAAACTAAATATTAGAAAATATCACTTCTATGTGTAGTTTGTGCAACCAGTCCAATCATTAGTTGTGTACATATGACAAGTTTGTTGTGAAATTAAAAAGAGATGTATACAGTATATGTTTC
Source organism: Magicicada septendecula (assembly GCA_034769895.1). Lineage (NCBI taxonomy): Eukaryota > Metazoa > Arthropoda > Insecta > Hemiptera > Cicadidae > Magicicada > Magicicada septendecula. The sequence continues at coordinate 83,413,650 of CM068369.1, forward strand.
AAAAATAGTTTAATAAAAGTGGAGTCAAAGCAGATTAATGAAAAAAGGGCAAAGAGTTGTTATGTAATGCGGGAAAGGTGTTACATAATACGGAACATTCTACAAGTTTATTGAATGTTCCAGTCGAATCCGGCTGTAATGTGTGTGTGCATACGTAATGCTGCTACTTTATGGTGAAAGACAATTATGAGTCAACTATCGGCTCAATACCAGACTATACCGGTCCGCACGTGCTTTGTTCAAGGCCGTAATGAATTACGTTCTAGTGTTTTCTAGTAGACACCTATTAGCAAATATTCTGGAACCTCAGCGGGGTATAAATACAAGTACTCAACTACGCTCAGTCAGTTATTATAGGGTGATTACACCATGAGTTAAATGCGTTGCAAATTATTAGAGTGCGGTTCGACGTATTATGGCGGAGTGTTACGTGTTTTATAATTGTAATACAATTGTATTTTATATCAGTTGACATTTTTTTATTGCATGTGAATAATTTTTATTTGATTTGTTGTAAGAGATTATCTTGTTGATTACAAACTGTTTGATTGTGATAATTAAAGCTGGTGACTAGCGACGTAATTGGTGTCTTGTATTTTGTTTTCCACTGTGTCATACGACGATCAGTAGACTGTCGTAACAGTGCTGTCAGAAGTGGGATAGAACCGTTAACAGTGGACACTTCTACAAGACTGTGTAATTTCTAATGAATCGGTAAACAATGGATGCCAGTCAGATGATGGAAAATTTACAGGCGCTGCTGTTACAGATGGAGAAACAACAGGATGAGAAACGCAGGCAGGAGGCGGAAGAAGCAGAAAGACGACAAAAAAAAAGACGACAAAAAGAAGAATGAAGACAAGAAAGAGAAGAAGCAGAAAGTGACAGGATGAGAAAGAGGAAGAGAGACAGAAAACTCTACTGCTGGAAACAGAAGAAAGACAAAAAGCACTGTTGCTCGAGTTGGAAGGACGACAGCCAGAGGGATGGAAACACGAAACAGAAGACATCAAAGTGTTAATACAGGAGCAAAAGCAGATGCACGAACAAACCGCTGCAGAGTTGGGTCTATTATGAGGTGAGCTTAATACTCAAATTACAAGAATATCTGTCGTAGGTCCATGTCAAATAAAATAGCTGAAGTAGAAAAATTTGTCACGAGTGTGGGAAAAGCTATGTCAACAAAAATAAAAGGCTCGATTACAAATATAAAAGAGCAGATTAAAAATGAAGTCGAGCAGTTCATGAAGACATAACCAAAACAAATTTCTGAACAGACTGTACCAATCATAAAGACAGAAAAAGACACAGAAAATAAGACAATAGAGAAAGTCACTTTGCCTGCAGTAAGAACAGTTCATGTGAAACCTCCAACCTTTGACAGAAGTAGCCACTGGATGACGTACCTTCACCAATTTGAAACTGCTGCATGCGAAAATAATTGGACAGAAAAAGAGAAGGCAGTTTCACTCGATCCCGCATTAAAAGGACCTGCGGCAGAATTACTACAGAAAGTACCACCTGACAGCCAGAACACCTATGCCAAATTGATAAAAGCTCTAGAATTGCAGTATGGCGATAAACATTTGCGAGATGTGTACTGCACTCAGGTGAGAGCAAGGTGACAGCATTCCAGGGAGAGTCTTCAAGAATTTGAAGCAAGTATCGACAGACTAATCAGTCTGGCCTATCCTGAAGCGCCAGAAGATTTTTGAAAGAGGGTTGCGATGCAGACATTTACTGACGGTGTGCGAGATAATCAACTATACCAAGTGTTACGAATGGCAAGACACCAGAATGGTGCGGATGCCCTGGTACATGCTTTGCAATTTGAGTGCGCGGTCTGTCGCCGTACGGTGTACACCTTGAAACGTTGTGCACGCTATTTGTATGTGTATTCTTATTATTTTGTTTTATTTATAATGGTGATTAATATTTTTGGAAATATTCGACAACTATGCCATCGCACGATGGGATAAGAAGATTTTAAATTCTGATGATGGGACAAGGTCCTGAAACATGTAGTGTAAATTTTAACATCAAAATACATTTTGCTGTAAGACACAGACACGCTGAAAGAGCGCGGTGGCACAGACGATTAAGAAGAAGAGCAAGGAACAGAGACAAAACGAACAGTGCCACAGAGTAAAGTAAGAAAGGATGGAAGACTGAAGTGTTATCGATGTGGGAAACCTGGACATCTACAACGAGATTGTCTGGTTAAAGTTCAGCAGCAGGGAAACGAACAGTAGTTGGTACAATGGGGCGTGTGCTGACTAACTGGAGGAACGAAGCCCCTAGGCAATATGCAATTTCTACACTTCAGAAAAGTAGCGGAGGCTTGGTGGTTACCAGATTCGTTCAAGAAAGGCCAACCTTGATTACAGTTGACACAGGCGCAACAGTTTCTATTGTGCGCCCCGACGTGGTGAAAGATCTCAAGCCAATCTGGTGCTCTTGCAGCTTGTGAACTGGACGGCCTGTAAAAGTGTTTGGAAAAGTGGAGATACACCTACAACTCAGTCAACTTGAGTTTGATCATCAAGTACTTGTTGCAAACATTGTGGATGAAGCAATTCTTGGTGTGGACGTTATGAATGTCTATGGATTTATAGTCGACTTCAAAAACAATGTCTTGAGAATCAGAAAAGAAGAGGTAATGCTCTCCACAATGAATACATCAGAAAAATCAATGGATGTGATAAATCAAGTGGATGTAACTGTTCCGCTAAACTCCAAAAAGATCACGGTTAGAACCAATGTAGACACTAGGGGCAACCAGTGCTCTATATTCGAACCCCAGGTTGTCAGCACGCGATTAATGGCCAGAAATTTAGTAAAACCTGACGAAACTGGAAATGTACCTGTTAGAGTGGCGAATATTTTGGATCAAGCTGTCACTTTACAAAGCAATACGCTCTTGGACAAATTTACTCCTGTGGCCTGGGTAGCCGGAGTGATGCAACGAAGATCGTGTTTCGGATACTTCCAAATTACCAGAGGAACTGCAGGAATTATTGAACAGATCTTCTAACGACCTGTCAAGTGGTGAGGTAAAAGAACTGAGATGGTTTTTAGATGAATTCATAGATTCTTTTGCAGTTCGGGGACAGTCGTTGGGAAGAACCTCTCTTGTACAACATCGCATCAATACCAGGGACACAGCACCGATACGCCAACCTCCTCGAAGGCCTCCACTATCTAAGCACGAGGAAATGTCTCGGTTAGTACAGGACATGTTGACAGAGGGAGTAATCGAGCCTTCGTCAAGTGCTTGGTCTTCTCCGCTAGTGCTGGTAGCGAAGAAGGGTGGTGGATTACGTTTCTGCATAGACTACCGGAGGTTAAATGACGTTACAAAGAAAGACTGCTATCCATTACCTCGTGTTGATGATACACTTGACATGCTGGCTGGATCACAGTGGTTTTCCACATTGGACTTAAGAGTGGATATTGGCAAGTGGGTCTTCATCAAGAAGACAAGGAGAAGACAGCTTTCTTGACCCCAAGTGGCTTATTCCAATTTAACGTCATGTCATTTGGACTCTGTAATGCACCGGCAATGTTTGAAAGATTGATGGTCCTGGTACTCCGAGGTCTGACATGGAAAACCTTGCCTTGTTTATTTAGACGATGTCATAGTCATCAGGAAGACTTTCAAAGACCATTTGGAAAACTTTAAGAAGGTTCTAACTAGAATTCACAGTGCCCACATGAAGCTGAGCCCGAAGAAGTGTTCTCTATTCCAGAAGGAAGTACAGTATTTGGGCCATCTGGTTTCAGCAGCAGGTGTTAGCATGGATCCTAATAAAGTAGACACTGTAAGAGACTGGCCAGTGCCGAACAGTAAACATGAAGTTCGGAATTTCCAGGGGTTATGCTCATATTACAGACGGTTTGTGAAAGGCTTCGCTACTATTGCTAAACCACTACATGAACTAACGGAAAATAAATGAAACTTCCAGTGGTTAAGAGAGTGTGATCAAGCATTTAGGACTTTGATAATTGCACTGTGTTCACAGCCAATTCTCGCATTCCCAGCTTCCGAAGGGAAGTACATCGTAGACAAAGTTGCAAGCAATACTGGTCTAGGAGTCTCAAGTGCAAAATGGTGAAGAAGGAGTAATAGCGTATTACACCAAGCCGCTTTCTAAACCAGAGAGAAATTATTGTGTTACAAGGAGAGGGTCGCTGGGAATTGTCTGAGCTTTGGAGCACTTCCATAAATACCTCTATGGAAGGGAGTTTTCACTACACACCAACCATGCCACGCTTGCATGGCTCTTGAGATTTAAAAATCCGGAAGGGCAGTTGGCAAGGTGGCTCGAACGTCTGCAAGGGTACAACTTCAAGGTACAACATTGGCGGGGGCACCTGCATGGTAATGCAGATGGCTTATCACGAAGACCGTGCCCGTAAGACTGCCGACATTGCCACAAAAAGGAAGAACAAAGCGCAAGCGAACATGTTCAAGCCATCACTGTAGATTTCCTGGCAGACGGCTGGACAACACAAGACTGTCAACAAGAACAGATGACTGGTAAAGACTTTGGACCGATCTTGACAGCAACAGAAGAAGGTCGCTGCCCGAATTGGCAAGATATCTGCCATGGTTCGGAAGTGCTGCTGGACACAATGGGAATCTTTTACCTTAGAGAATGGACTGCTGAAAAGTGCTTGGGAAAGTGCAGATGGACGAGACGTGGTCATGTAGTTGATAGTTCCCCGAAGTAAAGTGCAGTGTGTTTTGAAGGATATGCATGATGGGACGTCTGGAGGCCATCTTGGCATTAACAAAACCCTTGACAAAATACGGAAGTCATTCTATTGGCTTCATCTTCACCACGACGTAGAGGAATGGGTTCAGACATGTGAAATATGTGCTGAAAGCAAGGGCCCACAAGCAAGAAGCAGGGGAAAAATTAGACAGTATAATGTTGGACTGCCTTTCGAAAGAATTGCCTTAGACGTTATGGACCATTCCCAGTTACTGACGATGGAAACCGGTACATCATGGTTGTAGGTGACTACTTTACTAAGTGGGTGGAAGCCTATGCAATTTCAAATCAGGAGGTTATCACTGTAGCAAATGAGTTAGTTCACATCTTCTGTTGCTGTTATGGAGCCCCTATGGAAATCCATACGGATCAAGGGAGAAATTTCGAATTAGGAGTGTTCAAAGAATTATGCCAGCTACTCAGAATTTGAAAGACCAGGACAACACCTCTCCATCCTTAGTTGGACGGGATGGTTGAGAGATTCAGTAGGACACTTGAGCACCATCTTTCGAAGGTTGTTGACGAGAACGAAACAGACTGGGCCCAACGTATACCACTATTCCTCAAGGCGTATAGGTCATCAGTACATGACACAACCGGCATGACTCCGACAAATTTGGTGTTTGGACGGGAGCTTCGTATTCCTGGGCACTTGATGTTCGGATCACCTGAAACTCAGTCCCAAGAGCTACAGAACTATTCCTCACAATTAGAAAACCAACTGCGAGAAATGAATCGCTTGATAAGAGGACGGCTGAAGATTGCCAGTGATAAAATGAAGATGGAGGCCATCTTGGCATTAACAAAACCCTTGACAAAATACGGTAGTCATTCTATTGCCTTCATCTTCACCACGACGTTGAGGAATGGGTTCAGACATGTGAAATATGTGCTGAAAGCAAGGGTCCACAAGCAAGAAAAAGGGGAAAAATTAGACAGTATAATGTTGAACTGCCTTTCGAAAGAATTGCCTTAGACCTTAGGACATAATTTCTGTCTGTTCCGATCTGACGATGAGCTGTGAAGCTTGAAAGCGCTAATCGGGATAATTTTTATATAGTGGTGTGCAACAGTGATCATTCTGCTTGTGATAAAATGAAAACTCAGTATGACATTCGAGCAATAGTGTGGGTTTCCCAGAAGGAGATCAGGCCTGGTTGTTCAACCCAAAGCTCTATCGTGGTCACTTACCTATGCTTCAGACTAACTGAAAAGGACCCTACACTGTGAAAAAAAGAACCAATGAAGTTGTTTATCGGATTCATTAGGAAGGACAGCGAAAGTTCAAGGTCATCCACCTAGACTACCTGGCTAAGTATTACTTCAGAGACAGTTTACCAGTTCAGGACGAACAGGCTTAAGGAGGGGGCAGTGTTACGTAATGCGGAAAAGGCGTTATTTAATACGGAACGTTCTACAAGTTTATCGAGTGTTCCAGTTGCATCCGGCTGTAATGTGTGTGTGCATACATAATGCTGCTACTGTACGGTGAAAGACAATTACGCGTCAACTATCGGCTCAATACCAGACCATACTGGTCTGCGTGTACTTTGTTCAAGACAGCAATGAATTAAGTTCTTGTTTTCTAGTAGACGCCTATTAGCGAATATTCTGGAACATCAGCGGGGTATAAATACAAGTACTCAGCTACGCTCAGTCAATTATTATCGGGCAATTACTCCGTGAGTTGGAGTTGCGAATTATTAGAGCGCGGTTCGACGTATTGTGGCGGAGTGTTACGTGTTTCATAATTGTGCGGTACGATTGTAATACAATTGTGTTTTATATCATTTGACATGTTTTTATTGCGTGTGAACAATTTTATTTGATTTATTGTAAGAGATTATCTTGTTGATTACAAACTGTTTAATTGTGATAATTAAAGCTGGTGATTAGTGATGTAATTGGTGTCTTGTATTTTGTTTTCCACCGTACCATACGACGATCAGTAGACCGTCGTAACTGTATACTAAACATTATTTGATAATAATTCATGAGTTTTAAAGAACCATGAACTATACAAATCCTAGCATATTACATAAAAAACGTGTGACGGTACAATTCTGGTACGATAATAATTTTGTAAATATATGGTCCTAAAAACCATAATTATTGTATTTTTATTCCCTAACCATTTATTTTGTAATAATAATAATTTTATTTCATAATCCCTATAAAGTTCTGGTGAATAAACTATAGAATATTTTAAACAACACACTTTGGAGTTAACAGGATTTCGGTCGAATTCACTGAAAAGCTACAAATGTTGCAAAAAACTATTTGCCACAGATAAACAGTAAACAACCAAGCCCACGATTATGTCAGACGCAAGGAATGTAAGACGCATTGTATGCGACTGGGCTGGGCTGCGGAACAAAGAACTTGTGACGTAGTTTTGCCCCACCTACGCAATGTTTAACAAAGACTCTGGGTCATTTTCGTCCAGACAGTGAACCGAGCCGGCCGGCGTATTCACTAAGAGTGTTTATGTAAATTTTACACCACCAAAAGTGGTTTAATAACTATTAATGAAATAATGGTAATGTTGGTGTTGTAACTGGGCTTGAGTTGGTGTTATTGGCCAAGTGTAACCGTGAAGAATCTGGCAACGGTCCGGACTTCTACGTGCAGCCAAATCTGCCAAAGTGTGATTCGAGGGGGGACACTACGATTCGAAAGTGTGGGCCCTAAGACAATGTAAAGAATCAGATTTTGCACGATGACAGGATTCGAGTAGTGCGATGACATCGACTCAAAACTGGAAGCTAAGTATCAGCTATAACCCTTACATATCAAAGAAAATAGAAAAATGACCAATTCAGTAAATTCAGTTCAATAAAAAATTATTCATTAAATAAAAAATGAGCTCATAAAATAAAAAATTGTACCAGAGAATGAGAGAGAGAGAGAGAGAGAGAGAGAGAGAGAGAGAGAGAGAGAGAGAGAGAGAGAGAGAGAGAGAGAGAGAGAGAACAAAATACTATTTACAAAGTGCTGGGTTGTGAAAATATAAAAATATATATATATATATCTATAAAACACATATCAAATGTTTAATGTTTTCAGAGAGTTTAAAAAATATAAATAACTGTGTAGGTATTTTGGAGGGTTTGTAAAAGGGAAATTTAACGTAATTTTGTCGCCACCTGGTGGAGAATATATGTAATTAAATGTCATAAATAAACTGGGTAATATCTCATTTGGTAACAAATTTTAACAAAATATTATTATTTCACATAACACTTTCTGCTACTCAAGAAGTTCGCTTAAACGAATTCCTGCCCTTTTAAAGGTAAGTAAAACTTCACGTTTATATTTACTTTCTTGCATATCAAGATGGCGCCCGACCTTTGAAATTATTGGCAAAGTGTAAAGATATTGTATTTTATTATCAGCAATAAAAAGTAGTATAACATTTGGCTTCTGGAACAGGGACACTACGTAAACTTTTGTTTTATGTGGGTAAGCCTACGGAGAGAGCGGAAAAGTTATTTGAAGTAATAGTTTTACATAATTTTAAATACGTAAACATAACCCAACTTCCACGAGGTTATGTTATAAGGTTATATGCATGCGGGTAATATTAAAATAAGCAAAATGAATACCAATTAAGGTGATAAACCAGATGTTGTTATTAACAAAATTTGATAATTTTAACAAAAAGCTGGATGAACAAAAAAGTGATTCTGATGTTAAATTCAATGACATTAAAACACAAAATGTTCAAATTAAAAGTGATTTCAATGTAAAGTCTGACGAATTAAAGACCGAAATTAAAAGACGTAACGATAATCTAGATAAACAATGTGACAAAGTAATTAAAAAGTTGGATGAGAAGTTAATCCAAATAGAGAATCAGAAGGTGAGTAACAGTGATAATTTGAATAATGAGTTTACAGGTAGTAACAATGGTATAATTAAGAATATGGTGTTAGAAAATGATAACGAGATTATTGGGAGTGATAATGAGATGTTTGTGTGTGTTGAGTCAGAGAGAGAGCTGAGAGAAAGCATATTTGTACAAGGGATGCAGGGAGTAGAATTTTCCTTTGATGTTGTGGTAGGGGGTGAAGTCAAGTCTTCACGTATTTTTAATAAGGACGAGAGTTCCTTAGATTATATTTGGGAGAGGAAAGGTCTACAAATAGAGTTCCTTGGTGTTTTTGTATACCTCATAGGTGGTGCAGTAATTTTGAGTTAGTGACCCCTGCATATTTGGAAAGAGAGAGTGTAACTTGGTGTTATGGTGAGAAATATATTGAGAGAGAGAATAAGAGAGTAATAGAAATTTTTAAAGTAAATAGAAAGTATAGAGAATTTGTAGAAAGGTTAGGAGTAGAGATGGTGTATGATTATAACGAATACTTACCTTGTAGTAAAAGTGAGATAACAATAATAATAGATGATGATAATAAGGGTATCAAGCACTTACCTTGGGAAGTAACAGGTGTAGTAGTAGAAAATTATGATGATAATTGTGATGATTATATGACTAACAAGATTATGACATATGATACTGAGGTAGACAGAACTATACCCGATCGTGACATGGCATATGATAAATTAATAGGGAATACATCTATTAATGTAAACGAAATTGTGAATGAATATAAAAAGTTTGATAAATATTAAATGATTATAATAATATAATTTATTTACTAAACAATAAGATAAATAGAACTAAGATTAGAATGTTATTCAATGATGGAGGATAGATTGTTTTATCGTGTAATGAACATTTAATATATGTGGAAAGTGATTTTGAAATGGACTGCTATGGACTGATTTCTGATAAAATAAGAAGTTGGATTGTATATTTTTAATGGTATTTTGTATGTATTTTATGTCAATGTATTTATGTATTTTGATGTTGTGTATTACAGGTAAATTTTATGTACTGTTATGTATTATGTATTGTTTCCATAATTAACAATTAACATGTTTTTATTTTGCTAAACAAGTGAAAGTAATAGTGAAAATTTTAAATAATTGAATAATAATTAAAGAGTAATTATTGAATTAATGTGGTACAAAAGAAAGTTGTACTAAATTTGTAACTGAAGTAGTAATGAAGTTATATGATTAATTTGTAATGAATAAAAGTTTCTAAGGAATAATAAATGATTAAGTAAGAATATATATTTGAATATTGAGAGGTATAGTTATGAGTAGGTGAGAGATAAATTTTATGATGCAATTGTCAATGATTACAGTAAGGTACAGTGTTTAAAAAGGGATAGAGCCTGGGTGTAAATAAAGGCATGTGAGGTAGTCGATTAAAGTAAATGGGAGTTAGATAGTTAAGAATTTTTAAAGTAAATAATACAAAGAGAGTATTAGATATTTAGGGACACAGTAGTTAGTGATTATATGTAGAGGTGAGTAAAGTAAAGGTCAAACATTTAATTGTTGCTGATGATATTTTGTAGTGGGGGTGAGGTGATAAGGAGTAGCCAACGTATAGCGTTGTGGCAGGTAATAGCGTAGTTTAAGGGAGTGTTTGCCGATATTTTGGAAGGGCAAAATATTATGAATGTATATAGCTAGGTAGGGAACACCCATCCCTGTACAAAGACCATAGGATTTATCGTCAAAATGAAATTAGTGAAAGGTGTTTATAATTGAGAAATTGGTGTCATGATAGGTAAATTTGGTTGTTAGTTAAAGAAAGGTGAGTAAGATAATAAATGTTAGTGCCTATATAATAAGTAAAATCATAGTGAATACAGGATTCACCCAGACTAAACAATGATTAGAATGTGAAAGGTTAGGTAGAAAATTCAGAGTAGAGAGGTAATAGGAGATGAAATAAAAATAATGTAATACGAATATTAATAATAAATGCTCAATAATTGATGACAATTAAATGAGCGTAATAATTAAAAGAATTAATTAATTAAAAAATAATGTTTAAAGCAAATTTAAAGAAATTTTAATTAAGATTAAATGTGAATTGGTTATTAACCATATTAATGTATTAATATAATGATAATGTGTATTATTATGTAAAATGTATTATGTATTAGCATAGGAATTTGAACATGATGTATAGGAAATAGTGTGTGTGGAGGAGAAAGATGGGTAAATATTATTAACAGCGCCAGTTATTAACTGTTAATAATAATAATATTAATTTTAATAACATTTTATTATTTTTTAAAATGTTTTTCTCCCTGTTTGTGTAATTAATTTAAAGGGAGATTTAGGTAATTATATCCATAAATTTGGGATTTATATATATTTATTATATCCATGTATTTCATTTAGATATTTATTTCTTCTATAATTACATTAATTATGGAAAACAGAAAGGGTTAATTATTATCGATGGGAATCGAAAAGATTTTTAAAATTAAAGGATAGTCCATGAAGAGAATGGCAATTCTATATAATTCTTGTTGATTGGAAGCAAACCCAGTGCTTCTTAACGCAAACCAGCACATAGCTAAGGGGAAACAGATCAGTTAGGGATATAGTATTATACCAAGCCACTATTTTAATATTTTTGATTTATTGTTTCAGTGTTTGGTGATGTTGTGACAGCAGTCCTGAACTGGCCAACGCGTCAGAGCAGGAGCGTTACGCGCCTGATTGGCCTTATGGTGTTGGGATCTCAAAGGAGAAGTCCAGTAAGGTCATGCAGGTACTGTCATCATCATCGGACCACGGGTGAGTTATTGTATTTCTTTTCATATAAATTGTAAGGGGGTGTGGCGACATATCCTGGCTGATCCCTTTAGAAAGTACGAATGTGTCAATGAAAGTTTTTATGCTTCGGCATAAAATCTTTCATTGAGGGGGTTTTGTGACGGTACAATTCTGGTACGATAATAATTTTGTAAATCTATGGTCCTAAAAACCATAATTATTGTATTTCATAATCCCTATAAAGTTCTGGTGAATAAACTATAGAATATTTTAAACAACGCACTTTGGAGTTAACAGGATTTCGGTCGAATTCGCTGAAAAGCTACAAATGTCGCAAAAAACTATTTGCCACAGATAAACAGTAAACAACCAAGCCCACGATTACGTCAGACGCAAGGAATGTAAGACGCATTGTATGCGACTGGGCTGGGCTGCGGAACAAAGAACTCGTGACGTAGTTTTGCCCCACCTACGCAATGTTTAACAAAGACTCTGGGTCATTTTCGTCCAGACAGTGAACCGAGCCGGCCGGCGTATTCACTAAGTGTTTATGTAAATTTTACACCACCAAAAGTGGTTTAATAACTATTAATGAAATAATGGTAATGTTGGTGTTGTAACTGGGCTTGAGTGGGTGTCATCGGCCAAGTGAAACCGTGAAGAATCTGGCAACGGTCCGGACTCTACGTGCAGCCAAATCTGCCAAAGTGTGATTCGAGGGGGGACACTACGATTCGAGAGTGTGGGTCCTAAGACAATGTAAAGAATCAGATTTTGCACGATGACAGGATTCGAGTAGTGCGATTACATCTACTCAAAACTGGAAGCTAAGTATCAGCTATAACCCTTACATATCAAAGAAAATAGAAAAATGACCATGAGCTCATAAAATACAAAATTGTACCAGAGAAAGAGAGAGAGAGAGAGAGAGAGAGAGAGAGAGAGAGAGAGAGAGAGAGAGAGAGAGAGAGAGAGAGAGAGAGAGAGAGAGAGTGAACAAAATACTATTTAAAAAGTGCTGGGTTGTGCAAATATAAAAATATATATATATCTATAAAACACATATCAAATGTTTAATGTTTTCAGAGAGTTTAAAAAATATAAATAACTGTGTAGGTATTTTGGAGGGTTTGTAAAAGGGAAATTTAACGTAATTTTGTCGCCACCTGGTGGAGAATATATGTAATTAAATGTCATAAATAAACTGGGTAATATCATTTGGTAAAAAATTTTAACAAAGTATTATTATTTCACATAACACTTTCCGCTACTCAAGAAGTTCGCTTAAATGAATTCCTGCCCTTTTAAAGGTAAGTAAAACTTCACATTTATATTTACTTTCTTGCATATCAAGATGGCGCCCGACCTTTGAAATTATTGGCAAAGTGTAAAGATATTGTATTTTATTATCAGCAATAAAAAGTAGTATAACAAACGACTTTGAAACTGTTACTTTTGTAAATTAGCCATACTGATAGTTTTACATTTCAGGAATTAGATTGTCAAAAGTTTAATAATTATACGTGACATCAAGTTTTACAATGGAGCATACTTGAAAGTAAAAACTGTAGACAGCAATTTTAAAGGAAAAGTTTAAGAGAAAAAGCACAGATTTTTCAATTTTCCATATAGGTTAAGAGTTTTATAAAACAGATGAGTCTACAATTACCCTACATTCATTTATTCATTAATTGCAGTTATTACTTACTCAAGACAGTTTAATAATTAAGTCCCCTGTGTATGTTACTAGTATATCACAGGTTAAGGTGCTGGTGGTGCTGCCACCTTCTGGGTTAACATCCGGCCGAATTTTCTGTCTGGATTGTCTCCCATAAACTGGCTGTCTTACTGGACTAGAGAGACTGGTATGATTGAGTTTTATGATTAGTACCTCTGCAAGCTGACACGTTGTTTGCTGATGATCAAGATGTCCAGTTGAACTTGGAAAGCAACTTGCCAATGGCTATACATTGAATCTGCAAGGTTTACGGATTACAAATCTCCACAGTGAAGATGGTACTGTACTAGAGCAGGTCAGCAATTTGTTACTATCTGGGTGATGTGTTTTATATGACAAACAATGATGTGGTAAATAAGCTACATAAGTTCAACTATATGTGCAGAATTATCAGAATTCAAAAATCAATGAGTAAAGGAACATACCTGAAGTTCTGCAAGGTCCATGATAATAAAGGAATTCCCCACATTTCTCTATGGCTTTAAGAATTGGACTTTAAAGAAATCCCAGGCCAAATGTATTCAAGTGGCCAAGATGAGATATATGGCAGGATCTGAAGATTATGAGTACTCAATAGGATTGCCCAATATCAGCTACAATGGTTGGAAGATCTTAACTTGGGATGACTGCTGCATTCCCAAGTAACTACTGAAACCAAAGGGACAAAGAGGTGCGGGACATCTGACAAAGCTTGAGTGACCAGCTCTAGTCAATTTGGGACTGGAATAAATCAATTTCTGAGCTTCTATAAACACAAATTTAAAATTCAAAAACTAAAAAACAAGTATAAATATTTATGTTAACAGGTATTTCCCAATTTGCCATTTATATTTACCATTCTATAACTTACTATTTACATTTTTCTTCATAAAAAAATGTTGACGTTATGACAAAATTTTATTCCTGAGCACAGATGGATAATTATAATTGCTCCTGTCTAACCTTAGGTAAAATAATCATTTACCCAATCAATGTAAAAATAATGTTTATTTATTTATAAATAAGAAACCTTTACATTGACACACTGAATATCGTAATTAAACAGCGATTAATTATATATACAAATTGATTGTTTACAATAATACATACTTAGATACACAACTGAATTATAAATTGAAATAAACTGTTGGAAGATTACTATACAAAACATTAAAGTAATATACAATTTATCTCAAATCAAATGATAACAGTTCTCTATATTATTTTACAGTGCCATATACAAGAAGCTTACATAACTTATGACATACTGTATATGTTCTTAAATAAAGAATAAATCAATTTCTGAGCTTCTATAAACACAAATTTAAAATTCAAAAACTAAAAAACAAATATAAATATTTATGTTAACAGGTATTTGCCACTTTGCCATTTATATTTACCATTCTATAACTTACTATTTACATTTTTCTTCATAAAAAAATGTTGACGTTATGACAAAATTTTATTCCTGAGCACAGATGGGTAATTATAATTGCTCCTGTCTAACCTTGGGTAAAATAATCATTTACCCAATCAATGTAAAAATAATGTTTATTTATTTATAAATAAGAAACCTTTACATTGACACACTGAATATCACAATTAAACAGCGATTAATTATATATACAAATTGATTGTCTACAATAATACATACTTAGATACACAACTGAATTATAAATTGAAATAAACTGTTGGAAGATTACTATACAAAACATTAAAGTAATATACAATTTATCTCAAATCAAATGATAACAGTTCTCTGTATTTTTTTACAGTTCCATATACAAGAAGCTTACATAACTTATGACATATATGTTCTTAAATAAAGAATAAATCTGTTTCTGAAGGCGGCCATTTCTGCATGGAAAATTTTTAATTGACAAATGGCCTAAAAATTATACAAAGTCATTTGAATGGGACATTTCATACAACATGGCTAACTGCTAATATCCGGTAGCAGACAAAAATCATTCAGTATGATAAGCATACAGGCTAAGTAAATGATAACAATGACTAAAAGTTAAATGAAGTAATAATAATTTATTCATTACAGTTAAACCTTATTAGAGACAATGCCAGGAAACTTAACTAATTCACACTTTTTAATATACATACATATTTGGGTAATGGCGTGGACAAGTAAAGACGCTTGCGATATACCACCCGATCATATTAATCATATTTGTTATCCAAATAGAAAAGTTGGACTTGTTACTTGTTTAATATGTGATAGTGTTTTCTGCAAGTCTGATTTTACAAGAGAAGTGAACGAAGGAAAAGGATTCTTTATCTCTAGACACATAATTGTGTGCCCTGTACATCTTAACCTATCTTTTGTTGACATTCAACCATGTGACCAGGATACTGATATTGAAAATAGTAATGTCCAAAAAAAAATTGTTAATTATTCAAAAACATCTAGAAAATATTAAAAATGGTCTAAGTGTGACTCAAGATGGTGTAAGTGATAATATGGATACAGATGATAAAGGTGAGGATGATGCTATATCTATCATATCAATTGCCAGTGAAAAAAATAAAAACCGTAAGTGTGAACAAAATTTTGAATGTGAGGATTGTCAGGACTATATAAGAGAATTAAGCTATGAAAAAAAAATTAATAGTGAATTAGTGAAACAAAATAATGAGCTACGTGAAAATAACAGTTTCTTAAGATCATCTGCTGTAAATGTTGAAAAAAATTATGTAGACATTAAAAATTCGTATGGTGATGCTGTGCTAAATTTACCTAAAAAGCAAGAATGTGCTCGTTTGACAATAAAGCCAAAGGAAAATTTCAAAGGCGATGCCCTAAATATTATTAAAGTGCAAATTTCAACCAAAACTAATGCCAAAGTTTTAAAAATTAACAAAGTCAATAATGGTACAGTTTTTCTAAAGTGTATAAATGAGCAAGATTCTGAAAAAATACTAAAGGTTATAAACAGTGAAATATTGACAGCTGAAGCATGTGTTAAAAAAAATCCGCAAATAAAAATAACAAACATATCAGAAGATGTCAATAAAGTAGAACTCTAGAACGATATCATACGTAGAAATGAATTACCATCAAATAGTGTAAACATTGTACACAAATACAAACAGAGAAACAATAATCATGCTGCGCTAGCAGAAGTAACCTCTGATGCATATGTCAACATAATGAAGAATACATCTGTTTTTATTGGATATGAAAACTGCAGAGTGTATGACAATTCTAATATCAAATGTTGTAAAAACTGTTGTGGGTATAACCATTCATTGAGAAAGTGCAAAGACATTTTTAAAAGACAACAATCATGCTACAAATGTTCAGGTAACCATGATGCTACAGTATGTACCTCTGATATAAATAAATGTATTAATTGTATTAATGCTAACAAACACTTAACTAAAAAAAGATCCATACATCATTCTGCAAATGATATTCAAAACTGTGAAAGTTTTAAAGTAAGATGGGAGCAGTATATTTGTGATACAAACTACCCCTGGAAACCAGAACCTCCATTTAATTACGTTAGGCCTACAACTAGTTGATTAGATAAAATTTTGTATTTAAAAGGAAAAAGAAAAATCAAAAATCAAAACTAACCTATAAATAAATTTTTTATGGAAATACAAGAATATAACCTTAATGATGAATTAATTTTTAATAGTACAGAAGAGATAAATCTCAACCCCATTTTTTGTGACTCTGAGCTTCTGACCCTACATATCAACATCAGAAGTATACAGAAAAATATATTAAAACTTGAAACTATGTTAAGTTCTTTTAAACATAAACCAGATGTGATAATATGCACTGAAGCTTGGCTCATGGATAATATCAAGCTTATAAACATAACAGGTTATACACATTTTAAAAATAACAGCAGAATAAATAAAGCAGATGGAGTGATTATTTATGTAAAAAGTAACCTACAGTATCAAACCATTAATGAACAATTTAATGATTTAAAAATCACTAGTCTGCTCATAGAATTAACAAATAAAAGTATTTTCAAAATTTCTGGACTATATCGTTGTCATGATTATGAGATTGACAAATTCATTAAAGATCATGAAAAATTTATCTTAAGTAACAAAACTGTTGCAAACCACATGATTTTGGGTGATGTTAACTTAGATCTCATTGAGTTTAATGAAAAAACTGAGGATTATTTCTACCAATTACTGCAAAATGGTATGAATCAATGATAAATACTTGTACTCATCCTATAAAGAATTATAAAGATGGAACTTGCATTGACCATATTTTCATGAAAGGAATATACACAGCAAAATCTGGTAAATTAATTGACTCAATCATAGACCACTACCCCGTTTTAATATCACTACATGGAAACAACATAGAATGCAAACTTACAGTATCTCTTGAAATAAACAAAAAAGACTTTTGGAGCTGTGTGCTTCAGAACAATGGCAACAAGTCTGTAATACACCAAATAACAATGAAGCATTAGAATTGCTAATAAACAAGATTCAAACTATCAATGAACTTTCACACAAAACTAAGCCAAAAATTCAAAAACCAAGAAAGACCTGGATTACCCCAGCTCTCATTAATTCAGTTAATAACAAAAACAAATTATATAAAGCCTGGAAGAATAGTCAAGACGACTTGCTAAAAAAAGAGCTGTACTTAAATTACGAAAAACGACTTAAATCATTACTTAGGGCTGCTAAAAATAGGCATGAAGAAAAACAACTACAAAACGCTGATTCTAAAAAAATGTGGAGATATGTTCATCTAAAATTGGATCGTAATTCAAAAAATAGACAAATAAATGATATTTTGATTAATAATAAACTAAACAGCAATGATTGGACAAAGGCTAATTATTTTAATGAATTTTTCAGCACAATAGTATCTAGGCTGAATGAAAGTGCGACTCCTCCTATTCTGCAGCATGAAATACCAGATATATCAATTAATCAGCATACTATGTTTCTAACACCAACAAATGAGTCAGACGTTTACCAAACTATTCGTGAACTCAAAAATAAACCTGGTGGGTGTGATGAAATTCATGCCTATACAGTTAAGCTAGCTGCTCCGTTCATAACTCCTGCTTTGACTCACATTATTAATACTGCTATGATACAAGGTACATGTTCATATCAATTTAAGAAAGCTGTAATTTGTCCTATATATAAGGAAGGTGTAAAAAGTTTGGTTAACAATTATCGACCAATCGCACTGATATCAAATTTAGCTGAGATTTTTGAAAAAATTATTTTTACCAGATTATTTAAATTTGTAAAGAAACATAACATGTTAAGTGCTAAACAATTTGGCTTTCTCAAGAAGAAAGGTACAGATGATGCTATAGCCCTACTTAGCAAATTTATTTATGAAAATCTAAGTATTAGCATACCAACTGTTGTAACTTTTTTGGACTACTCCAAAGCTTTTGACACTGTCGATCATGGCATACTTATATCCAAATTACAGAATATGGGAATAAGAGGTGTAAGCTTATCCCTGATAGCCAGTTATTTACATGACAGGACACAAGTTGTAAAGGTGAATGGGACTAGAAGTCAGCCTATTAAAACAAATGTTGGAGTGCCCCAGGGCTCTATATTAGGACCTTTATTGTTTATTTTATATATCAATGACTTACTAGTGTTACAAGATGTATTAATAGCATATGCTGATGATACAGCAGTACCAATGAAAGCAAAGACATGGCCTGAACTTGCAACAGATATGTCAACTAAATTAGATATTATATACTCTTGGCTCTATCACAATAATCTAGTACTCAACATAAGCAAGTCTGTTTTTATCACTTTTGGAAATTATAGAGACTCTGTTCTGCATGACTTTGAAATTAAGATAAATGGTCAAAAATTGAAAAGAGTTAAAACTAGTAAATACCTATAACATATGACTTTAACATGAAGTGGGATGTACATATGGCTAACATTGTAAAAAAAACCAAATACTTAGTCTACGTTTTTTACAGACTTAAACAAATTTTATCAAAAAAGCAACTACTACAAATATACTATGGACTATTCCATAGTGTGGCAGGGTATGCTATCATAGGCTGGGGGGGTCTATATAAATCATCTCTAGACGCATTGGATCGGCTGCAAAAGTGTATTCTTAAAATTATTGGAGTCAATGAACAAGATTCGAATAAACCATTAAAGATTAAACAGGTTATGTTTAATTATGTAGTGAATTCTATAGTTTATCAATACATGATCTAAAAAGTGAGTTTTTACAAAATCGAATCAACACACGGTATAAAAGTATTATATTGCCGCGACACCTATTAAGTATTGGGCAAAGAAGCTATGTGTATTATGCCATAAAATATTTTAATGAATTACCTAATGAACTGAAAAATCTAAGTGTAAATATAAAAGTGCTTAAAAAAAAATCAAAGAAAAAATTAGGAACATTGTTATTGAATAATCAAAAAAACAGTCTATTATGATATGGACCTTTTTTTCTCTTTTTTTTTTCATTTATTTATTGAATTGTATTATAGTACAAACTAAAATTTTGTTAAAATTGAAAAATAATTTATTTTTTAATATATTACTATGATCGGTGAGGTAAAACTCACAATTAGTATTAAGTATATAAATATTAATTCTAAGGACCAACCTATGTACGGGCATTTATGCCCCCTATAGGTCCTTTATTGTATAATTTTTATTATATGTAAAGGAAAATTGGTAATAAATATTATTATTATTTTATTAAAAAATGTATACTAAAAATTGGGGCTTAACCTTGTGTTTTTGTATTTCTGTACAACTGCTGACGCTGTCTGGAATAATGAAATATTTTTTGTCACAATCAAACTAGTGCTGATTTTTAGATACGTGATGTATTTTGTGTCACTACAATTTGCTTTATTCCATTAATTACGGTTCCACAGAAAAAAAGTTCAGTGTATACCTGTTTTTGATCACAAATGTGAAATAGTAATCAGTAATAATCTTTCAACTTTGCAAAGCTTTAAATAAGGTTTGTGAATCTTTTAATTAAAATTAATTTTAGGTTATTTCAATTACTTTAAAAATGCACTGATTTTCAATTCCTGATAAAACTGTTCCAGAATAGGGTGATAATGCAGTTCAATTCTGAGATGTAAACTGAAGTAAATATAAAATAATATATGTAGAATATAATATAATTGTATTTACTTTAATGTTCCAATGGGAACAAAAAAGAACATACAGTTACAGACATGTGGCCTGAGGAACTATTACCACTTGGGTCATGTCTCTTAAGAATTTTACCAAGGCGTGTTAGCAAAGCCTCTGTGGCCCTTTTTTTGAAATTTTGATTTAATGACCTGTTTTATAATTTGAATAAAATGGGCAACAGAGACAAATACATTTTTAGAGTAAAGTTATTTCTAATTTTGAAAGACTACTATAACAACATGTAGCAACAACACAATTACTTTATGACTGTGTCAACAGTGAAAGCTAAGACTAGTTCTAAGTTTGAGAATCGAACCATAACATGAATGACATGAACATCATCTTGTCAGGACGCCTGTCAGCTCTTACACTATATGTGGAAAGTTACATACATATGCGCACACACATACATGTGCACACACACACACACACATCACTTTTTTCAATTTACAGTAATTATTTAGATGTTTACGTGATTATAAGCAAAAGCACCTTATTTTTCGTGAGTAATAATAACTACTCTGTTCTGAAATTTTATAATGTTCCACTCTAGTACTACAGTATTACATTGTCTGACATGTACCACTTTATTCTACATTACTACTAGCTGTAGTTGCAGATGTAACCAATGAGTGGTTCTTTAGTCGTTTACTGTTATAACATGCTCGATATTTTCGTAATGCAATTGCTACTACATTATTCTCAATATGGTCTGAACTTGGTAAGGAAAGGAAGTGAGCAGTTCGGTCACTCTGTAAGGGAAGTGAAGAAGTATGTACTTCATTAGCCTGCCGCAACTCAGTTTTTTTAAAATCACTTTTGCACGAATTATTTCCAATATGACTTTGTGTGTTATATGAATCAATCTGTGATTGCTTAGCCTGCAAAGCTTCAATTTTTTCTAAGTTTCTTTTGCTAAGGTTCAGACTGCTTTTAATTTTGTTTACGCTGAATTCTTTTGATGTATTTAATCGTGTGTTCATCCCTGTATGGTTTTGTACATTTATGTTACTACCACCACAATTACGTGCATGCACAACATTATTTTTTGAAAAATTTTCTGCTTTTAAAGAGCAGTCTTTCTTCTTGCACGTATCTGATATCTTCTGGATGTTGTATTCCATATTTCCTTCATGTAACTCTGTGGGATACTGCATTTCACTCGTTTTCATGTGATGACAACTACAAACTTTGACAGCTACATCACTAGTTGCTTCTCCTTTGTGGTGGAACGATTTATTAAAATTCAACTGATTACTGCAGTTTTCAATAACAGTACAATTACGTGTTTTACGTGTTTCATGTTTTTCTTCTGGAATAATGGATGGCAATTCAACACTATGATTATTAACTTGTAATGTGTCTGCAGAAATATTATTTTCTTCAATACTATTCATTTGTAAAGGTCTGTGATCTACTTCACGGATATTTTCTGTTCTACACTCATTTGTTTGTGATCTCATATTTTCTTCCCCTGTAAAAAATAAACGAGGTTATTACTTATTTAACTAGACAAAGTAATAACTTCAGTCTACATTTAACAAAAGACACGAGTTATTTTCCAGTAGCACATTTACTATTTAAAATATTTTAGAAGTAAAAAATTACTTCTAAAAAGGCTTCTAGAATAATTACTTCTAAATAAACATTTAGATGTTTATTCCTAATGGAATACTTTTTTAAATACATACAGCTATATGATTAATAAATTACAACTAAAAAATGAACACTGGAAAACTCTAACTTTATGGAGCATAGTGTACCAAAAAGTAAACTTAAGCATTAAGAAAAAGAAACGTTATTTCAACTGTAGTACAGTATGAAACAGAAATTACATAAGATTAAAAAATAACTACGTTAGGAGCTTTGGAATGTGGTGCTCAGAAAGGATAGACAAAATATGTCAGATGTATTTACAAACAAATCTAGTACTGTATACATAAATATGTAGAACATATTGCATTCCTATACACTGTATTTTCGGTTTGGGATGTGTTAAATCAACCAAGATGATGGTGGTATAGTAATTTTAAAAGACCATTAATGCTATTTATAAACACTACACAGTAATAAGAAATACTGAATTATATTAATTGTGATTTATTTTTCTGTCAGTGTAATCTACAGTAATTTCCAATCAATGTAAATTATTTAAAAATCTGAAATTATAACAGCAGTAAAAGCAGGGGGGGTTGGAAGAAAACTTAAATCGCCAAATGGTATGACATTCCTCTGTTAACGTTTTCAACTTACCTAAAAATACGGGGAAAATAACAACAGAACAAATGGAAGGAAAATATGTGTTATCCATTTCTGGATATTAAAGAATGAGTGTTGATATGGTTTACAGACACATACTGTAATTTACCAAAAATGATCAGTTAATTAGTGGAAAGGTGTAATGGTACAAATATGGTACAAATTTTAATCACCCTAAATATGGTATAAAGAACCATAAATATTGTATTACTTCATTTGGTCAAAATTAGACAAACATTTAATAACCTTTATGAATATATCGTGAGTGGACTATATAATATTTGCCAGGATTCGGACGGTTTCAGAGCAAAAAACGTGAAGCCTCACAAAAAACAGTATGTCGAATAATGCGATAAAAGCGACAAGCCTTTATGACGTCAGCGGCCAGGAATTTGTTTTTGTAAACAACACGATGCTGTCAACAAACAGACAATAGACGAGTGACGTAGATTCACCCCACCTCGGAAATATGGAACAAAGACTCTGTGTCATTTCAACAGGGGACGTGATCGCAGCCGGCCGGCAAATCGTTCACGGAAAGTGAATTTTAACTTTTAAAGCCACTAAAAGTGGTTAAGTAACTATACAAATACAGTGCTGAATCTACAACTAAAAAATGTGACTGGGAAGTGAAATCGGTAAACTCGCGGTACGCGAAGTTTACCGTACAGAGAGAACGTAAAACCGCATCTGGAAATTTGGTGAGAACGTTCCAACAACAACATATTTTCTATTAATCAAACTTAATTTCAAAGAAATGACCAACATAAAAATTTCAGAGTAAATTCAATAAATTCATTCAAAACTTATCATTCAATTAAATGACCAATTTATATTTCAATACTTTAAATAAATGAGCTCATAAAAAGAATTCTACCAGAATGAGAGAGAGAGTGAGAGGGCGAGTGTATAATTCCTAAGTGCTGGGTTGTGTATACATACATATATATCTTCAATTTGTTTACTATATGTTTATTATATGTTTAGATTTATAAGATTCAATTTTAAATATGTATGTGTATTTTATGATACATAGGACTATGCCCCGAGGCGTGTTTGGCGCAAGGTCGAGTCCAGTATATATGTAAAACTTCTGTTAATAATAAGTTTTGTTTTTATAACCATTTCAGAGTATTTATTTCAGATAACACTTCCCATTCTACAACCTCGTTCGCTTAACATGAAACCCGGCCCGTAAAGTAAATGAAATATCAGCTGTTGGTAATTCCCAACATGGCGCCCGTTATTAAACACAATAATTACTGTTATCGTGTATTTGTAACATACAATTACATAAATAAGTATATAATTTGAAAGATAACATATGGCGCCCGAACAGGGACTCTATATAATATAATTTTATGTGGGGTAAGCCTACGAGGAGAATGGAAAGAGTTATCTGAGGTAATAAAGAAATTTTAAACATAACCAAATTTTACGAAGTTAGGTTATACTATTGGATGCATGACTGTATTATAAATTGCAAATATGAATACTAATGAAGATAAAACTGAAAAAGTCAGCCTCACTGACGAAATAGTTATGAGTGAAATGGATGTACAACCAACTCAAATTAGTCAGATTGACGAAGCAGATACACCTGTATCTGTTGTATACATAGAAACCGAGAAGGTCTCTACATCCATGTCAGTTAGTCCAGAAAATAAAACAGATGAAACTAGTGCCATGATGCAATTACTATTAAAATTAGACAAAAAACTAGATGAGCAGAATAGCGAAATTAAAGAGATTCAAAGTAGTTTGAATAACAAATTTGATGAGCAAAATGATAAAATTAAAATTAATTTCAAAGAATTACAGAACGAAATTAAAATAGGTCATGATAATCTGATTAAGAAATGTGACAAGGTAATCAAAAAACTAGACGAGAATTTAAATCAATTAGAAACCCAGAAGGAAAACAGTACGAAAAACGAAGTACTGACTAATAACGTAATTAAAAATGATAATGTGAATAAAGAATTTACGGATAGTAAGAATATAAAATTAGAAAATGATAATGAAAGTATTATGAGTGATAATGAAGTGTTTTAGTGTATTGAGTCAGAAAGAGAGATTGGAGAAAGTATTTTTGTACAAGGAGTGCAGGGGGTAGAATTTTCTTTTGATGTTGTGTTAGGGGGTGAAGAAAAGTCTTCACGTATTTATTATAAGGACAAGAGTTCCTTCAATTTATATTTGGGAGACGATAGGTCTACAAATAAAGTTTCTTGGTGTTTTTGTGTACCTAATAAGTGGTGCAATAATTTTAAGATAGGGACCCCTGCATATTTGGAGAGAGAGAGTGTATTTTGGTGTTATGGAGAGAAATGTATTAAGAAAGAAAGTATAGAGAGATATTGTGAGAAAAAGAAAGTAATAACATTTTTTAAAGTAAATGGAAATTACAGAGACTTGGCAGAAAGGTTAGGGTTAGATAAGGTGGATGAAGGTAATGAATACTTACCTTAT
The DNA here is from genome assembly GCA_034769895.1 of Magicicada septendecula. Taxonomy (NCBI): domain Eukaryota; kingdom Metazoa; phylum Arthropoda; class Insecta; order Hemiptera; family Cicadidae; genus Magicicada; species Magicicada septendecula. The sequence goes on from CM068369.1 coordinate 83,438,697, forward strand.
AATAACAATGAAATTGAAATAACAATAAATAATGATAAGGGTATTAAGTACTTACCTGTGGTAGAAAATTATGAGGATAATTATGAAATAAATAACCAATTAATAACATATGATATTACTGAGATAAACGGAACCCTACTCGATCGTGACTTGAAATATTTGTTTGATAACAGTTTTATAAATGAAAATGAATATAATATTGCTAATCATAAAATTTATTTATTAAACAATAAATTAAATAGACCTAAGATAAGAATGTTATTCAACGATGGAGGATAGAGTGTTTCAATTGTGTAATGAACATGAAATATATATGTGAACCGTGGTATTGAATTGGACTGCTATGGACTGAGTTTGATTATACAAAACAATGTGTTTGGAGTGTATATTTTTTATTGTATTAAATGTATTTATGTATCAATGTATTTATGTGATTTTGATGTATTACAGGTATATTTTGTGTACACCAACTATTACGTATTTTAACAATTAACATGTGTTGTTTACATCAACAAGTAAAATTTTTTTTTAAATAATGGAATAACAATTAAAGAGTAATCATTCTTTATTACTTAATTAAAATAGTACAGAAGAAAGTTGTACTAACAGAAGTAAATTATTAATTAACAGAAAGTTTTTAATGAAGTTCAATTATAATGAAGGTAATTCCTTATGAATAATAATGTAATAAGTAAGAATACATATATTTGAATTTTGAGAAGTATTATGAGTAGGTGAGAGATGAATTTTATAAGACAATAGTCAACGATTACAGTAAGGTAGAATGTTTAAACAGGAATAGAGCCTGGGTATAGATAAAATGCAGGTGAGTTATTTAATTGTAGTAAATGGAGTTAGATAGTTAAGAATTTTGAAGTAAATAATACCAAGAAAGTATTAGATATTTAGGGACACAGTAGTTAGTGATTATTTGTAAAGGTGTTTAAGTAAAGGTATAAACATATATTTGTTGTTGATGAATTCTGTAGTGGGGGTGAGGTGATAAGGAGTAGCCAACTTATAGTGTTGTGGCAGGTATTAGCGTAGTTTAAGGGAGTGTTTGCCGAATTTTGGAAGGGCAAAATATTATGAATGTATATAGCCAGTTAGGGAACACCCATCTCTGTACAAAGACGAGCGGTGCCATAGGATTTAAATGAAATTAGTAAAGGTGTTTATAATGGAGATATTGGTGTCATTGATAGGTAAATTTGGTGGTCAGTTAGAAGAAGATGAGTAAGATTATAATAAGTAAAAGGTATAGTGAATATAGGAGTCACCCAGACTAAACAATGATAGAAGATGAAAGGTTAGGTAGTTAGGTAGGTAGAAAGTTCAGAATAGAGAGGTAATGAAAAATGAATAATGAAGTAATAATAATGTAGTCTGAATATTAATAATAAATTTGAAATAAATATTAATAATTATATTTGAATTAATTAATTGAAATTGTAATTAAATAATGCAAACTTAAATAGAATATGCAAATCTTAATCAAGATTAAATATGTAATGTAATTACAAAATTATTTCAATGTATTAATTGTATCAATGTGTATTATTATGTAAAATGTATTATGTATTTATGTTATAAAATTTTTAACATGTATGGAAATAATGGGTATGAAGGGATAAATATAATTGGCGCTGTTAATGCCGGAATTTTACCTGTTAATAATAATAATAATAAGATATTAATAATTTTTATTTAAACATTCAATAATACCATACAGATTAATTAATTATTTTGTTTTTCTATAATTTGTTTTTCTCCATGTTTGGGAGATTTATAGTGGAATTTCATATTTCCAATTATAATGTAATTCTTTTACAATGTCAATGTGTTTCTTTTATAATTACACTAATTATAAAATGGAAAGAGGTAAATATTATCGACAGAAATTGAAACAATTTATAAATTCAGGGTTGTCCATATTGCGAAAGGAAATTCTTTATAATTCTTGGGAGTTACGTTTTTAGTAGTATAATTTTTATAACTATATCTTAGTATTAAAATTATATCAAGCAAACCCAGTGCTTATTAGCACAAACCAGCACCTAGCTAAGGGGAACCAGATCAGTTAAGGATAGAGTGATTTACCAAGTCACTATTTTGAGATTTTCCGTTTATTGTTTCAGTGTTTGGTGATATGACAGCGGTCCTGAGCTGGCCAATGCGTCAGAGCAGGGGCGTTACACGCCTAAGTGGCCTTATGGTGTTGGGATCTCGAAGGAGAAGTCCAGTAAGGTCATGCAGGTACGGTCATCATCATCAGACCAAGGGTGAGTTATTATTTTCTATTATATAAAATTGTAAGGGGGTTGTGGCGACCTATCCTGGCTGATCCCTTTAGGAAGTATGAAAGGGTCAATGAAAGTTTTTGTGCTTCGACACAAAATCTTTCATTGAGGGGGTTTTGTAATGGTACAATTATGGTACAAATTTTAATCACCCTAAATATGGTATAAAGAACCATAAATATTGTATTACTTCATTTGGTCAAAATTAGACAAACATTTAATAACCTTTATGAATATATCGTGAGTGGACTATATAATATTTGCCAGGATTCGGACGATTTCAGAGCAAAAAACGTGAAGCCTCACAAAAAACAGTATGTCGAATAATGCGATAAAAGCGACAAGCCTTTATGACGTCAGCGGCCAGGAATTTGTTTTTGTAAACAACACGATGCTGTCAACAAACAGACAATAGATGAGTGACGTAGATTCACCCCACCTCGGAAATATGGAGCAAAGACTCTGTGTCATTTCAACAGGGGACGTGATCGCAGCCGGCCGGCAAATCGTTCACGGAAAGTGAATTTTAACTTTTAAAGCCACTAAAAGTGGTTAAGTAACTATATAAATACAGTGCTGAATCTACAACTAAAAAATGTGACCGGGAAGTGAAATCGGTAAACTCGCGGTACGCGAAGTTTACCGTACAGAGAGAACATAAAACCGCATCTGGAAATTTGGTGAGAACGTTCCAACAACAACATATTTTCTATTAATCAAACTTAATTTCAAAGAAATGACCAACATAAAAATTTCAAAGTAAATTCAATAAATTCATTCAAAACTTATCATTCAATTAAATGACCAATTTATATTTCAATACTTTAAATAAATGAGCTCATAAAAAGAATTCTACCAGAATGAGAGAGAGAGTGAGAGGGCGAGTGTATAATTCCTAAGTGCTGGGTTGTGTATACATACATATATATCTTCAATTCGTTTACTATATGTTTATTATATGTTTAGATTTATAAGATTCAATTTTAAATATGTATGTGTATTTTATGATACATAGGACTATGCCCCGAGGCGTGTTTGGCGCAAGGTTGAGTCCAGTATATATGTAAAACTTCTGTTAATAATAAGTTTTGTTTTTATAACCATTTCAGAGTATTTATTTTAGATAACACTTCCCGTTCTACAACCTCGTTCGCTTAACACGAAACCCGGCCCGTAAAGTAAATGAAATATCAGCTGTTGGTAATTCCCAACATGGCGCCCGTTATTAAACACAATAATTACTGTTATCGTGTATTTGTAACATACAATTACATAAATACGTATATAATTTGAAAGATAACAAAGGTTGAAGAGATTGGAAAAGTTATCATTTTAGTAAAATGTATCTAATGTTTGGAAAATACATACTTTCAAGCAAGTGCAGTCTGAATGGAAAGATTTGCATCCCAGAACAAACATTCTTTCAAACGTGTTTTTATGTGTGTGTGTGTTGGGGGATGGCATCTGTTATCAAAGTACACATCAAACAGTGGAATGAAAAATTAAGACCTATAAAAAAGTATATACTATAAAAGATATTTTAAATTAAATATAACTAAATCACTACCGACTCAGAACACAAAGTTTTTATGGGTAAAAACATAAAAGTTTTACCTTATAGCCTGAACCAGTTTTCGCTTGTTACAAGCTTCATCAGAGGCTGCCACTGGGAGCGCTGTCCGTCTTGATCTTGGCGAAGGTGTCGACTTTTGAAGGATCAACGTTGTGTGTGTGGAGTGTGATATGTTCGAACAATGTGTGTGATTTGAATTGTGTCTGTTCATTTAAGATGTCGATTTTATGTGTTTTTGTGTGTTTGTATATTTCCAGTTGTTCAAGAGTGTCTAGTTTTCAGCTTTTTGTATGTACGTGTAGAATATCCATGTTTTTGTCAATGTTTTTGTATGTGTGGTTTGCTTCAATGAGGTGGTTTGCAAAGGTGGATTCGGTAGTAAAGTGTAGAGCCTTTGTGTGTTCAATGTATCTTTGTTTGAAGCTACGCCCTGTCTGGCCTATGTAGAATTTGTTGCAATCTGAGCAATTTAGTTTGTAAACACCAGGTAGATCGAATTTGTTTTGTATGTGTGTTCTGTTTTGTTTATAGTTTTGCTTGTGATTCTGTATCCTGATTTTTTGAATTTGTGGGCTGTTTTCAGTGTGGTTATTGATGTATGCTAGTGTTATGAATTTGTTGTTTTCTGTCTTTATCTGTTGTTTGTTTTTGTAGGAGTTTATTGATTATTGTTCTGTTGTATCCGTTGGATTCTGCTAGATATTTTATCGTGTTGTAAAAATAGCCCACAAATTAAAAAAAGCAGGATACAGAATCGCATACAAAAACTACAAACAAAACAGAACACACACTATCAAAACACACACAAAGCACAAAACAAATTCGATCTACCTGGTGTTTACAAACTAAATTGCTCAGATTGCAACAAATTCTACATAGGCCAGACAGGATGTAGCTTCAAACAAAGATACATTGAACACACAAAGGCACTACACTCCGAATCCACCTTTGCAAACCACCTCATTGAAGCAAACCACACATACAAAAACATCGACAATAACATGGATATTCCACGCACACACGCATGCGCGCGCACGCACACACACACACACACACACACACACACACACACACACACACACACACACACACACACACACACACACAAGGCCGAAAACTAGACACTCTTGAACAATTGGAAATATACAAACACACAAAAACACAAATGACATCCTAAACGAACAGACACAATTCAAATCACACGCACTATTCGAACATATCACACCCCACACACATAACATCGATCCTTCAAAAGTCGACACTGTCGCCAAGAACACGATGGACAGCACTCCCAGTGGCAGCCTCTGACGAAGCTTATAACAAGCGAAAATTGGTTCAGGTTATAAGGTAAAACGTTTACATTTTTACCCATAAAAAACTTTGTGTTCCGAGTATGTAGTGATATAATTATATTTAGTTATACAACGGAGATGTCATGGACAACGAAATCCAAGATATTTTTAATGTTTATGACATGGGTCTTTTTTTCGAACATAATGTTCATCGAATGCACACACTGACAGGTGATTCATTGATTCATGAAAAGTTAGAAGCAAGTGACAATTTTAATGGGGGTAACAATTTATGGGTCAGAAAACATACCATTACCGATGACTGAAAAAAAGTTGATCTCACTGTTTTAAGAACATAAGACATTTCCAGTGGCACATAAGAAAGCCTAGATATAATTATCAGCAACAAGACATGCGAAGAGAGCGATGCCAATGAAGACAGCCACTGAACATAGTACATCCCCAACAGGAAGGAAGTGTAAAAATACTAAATGGTCTAAGATATTTTAAAACTCCAGAGAACATTGTTCAAGAAATTTTGTAATGAACTGGAAGATTAGAAATATGTGTGTAGAAAACACATCACTGCTAGAGGCACACAAAATATTTTCCCTGAATTTTGAACGTTTTACTATATACAGTAACACACATAGTGAAATGTAAGTATAAGAACTTGGCTTGAAGTTTTCTAGTCATTACTCAGAATTAAACTAGCAAACTGGTTAATGCATGTTTCAAGAGTGACAATCTGAAGAGAAGAGGAGCATTCTGAAATTGAAAATGCAATACTGGAATTCAACATTAAACAATCACTTTATTCTCAAATGTATGTAAACCTGCCAAGTTTACAGCACTTTACTACTAACAAAAATAAATACTAAATTTTCAAGAACTGTGGTTTCCAATGCAGAAGATCAGAATATTCAGGACACAACAGAAGAAACAAAGAAATTAAAAGGCTTATGCGTTTAAGTGTAACAAATGTTTTTTTTTTGTAATGATTACGAGAACAATATTTCAACATCCCTTATTAATGGTATTTTCACCATGAAGTACTGGTACAGTAAAGGAAATAATTCAATTGTGAGTCACACATAGCATTCCTTGAGTACAAAAAAGTTCACCAAAAATTAAACAAAATTAAGCTTTTCAGAAACATGTTAAGAAGGAGTACCGGTATTTCAAATCTCTGCTATTTGGTATAACATAAAAGGTATTCATAACAAATTACTACTTAATGTATTTGGATTCACGAAAAGTATTTTCCATAACACACAGTATAACCACAAAACTTTTAGCTTTTAAGAACTGTAAGGGAACATTTCAGATTCAAATTAAGCAAGCAATAAGACGAGAAGAAACATTCTGTTGTCTTATAATAGTTACAATTAGAATAAAAATTTAAAAATTTGTCTGATTCAAGTTTAATGCAAGCAACACAGCGCTATGCAATTTTTAGGTTTCTTGGAAGTTAAATTATTTAAATTAATTTAGGAATAGTTATATTTATGCATATGTTTGAAAAACAGCTTCACCAAAATTTAGTAAAATAATCATCCATGACTTAGCTCATTTTTTTAAAAACATTTCAACTGATATTAAAAACTTGTGTGCACAATTTACATACCGCTGATGTATTAGTTTCATTCTACTATGTAAAACAATAAATGACATATATCCTGGTTTACTTTACTGTTTTTCTATATTTGATTATATGAATAAAATTATTAATAACCATAGTTTCAAACATACTAATTTGTTTTGTGATTAAATATTATAAATAACATAACTATGAAAATCATTGACTGTGACCACTAAAAAGACAAATCGGAAAATATATAATTTTATCAGTTAATGAAGTGAAAGACCATGCAAATAAGCCCAAATGTAATACACAGTTTTACCTCTCTTTACTCTATTCAGTTTATTTTCAATATCCATAACAGTGCATTTGTATTATTACCGTGTTTCATTTTTGAAATATTTTTTTTTATTGTGATATTTGAAATATCTGCGAATGTATGTCACATACTAATGCCATTTATTGAAAAATTAAATATATAAATTTTTGTTTTTTTTGTATGCATGTTAAGTGATCAAAGTTTCACTTTTTACTTGGCCTCCATTAGAGTCCCACTAAACTGAAATTCCAGGTAATCTGGATCAATTTTGAATAAAAAAGATAACCTCTCCAAAAATGATGACAAGACGTTTTTTGATTTTGTTTAAGTGATTGCATATTTAAAACATTATTTTAGAGTAGCATCGTTCTTCACAATAAGTTGTTAGCTTGGGTAATAAAAATGTGGGTAGCACGTGCTTGGTCTGAAATATATAAATCTTGAGGGCAAGTAGCATTCTCGTGTGGAGTGTATAGTACAGTAAACAAACACAATGTGGCTGTGTCACTGGAAGTGATTCATGTGTCCATGCCAGTCTATGCACCTGCTGCCACTCTTAGTTGACATTAGTGTCAGTTACTATATGAAGTGAGTTCCTTCTCAAGTTTATATACAATGCTGCGAGTGTTTCTTTGTGTAAAAGCGTTTCCTTCCGAACATGAGTGCTACACATAAAAAGGGACTTTATCAATGGAACAAAAACTGTAAGCTTTGTTCTGGATCGAAAAAGATGATATGTTAAAAATATCGGTATGGGGAACCATACACGACTTCCATGTTCTAAGATTTATATTCAAAATCATTTTCGAAATGAAATATTTCTATAGAAACTACTTCTTTCTTCAGCCTTAACCACAGTACTGTGGTCACTAGTGTATACCACCTCACGTGAGCGCACTCGATTTTCACTGATGATGGGCTACCGAAATGTCTGGTTATGTAAGAAAACATTGGACCATGTCAAAGAGCCCGGGAAGGAATTTTAACAAGAAACTACTTCTTTGTTGCCGATAACGTAGTACACATAAAAAATTATCCCCTCCACCTTCAACTATAATTTTCTTTATAGAAAATTACCCCCACCCCATTCAACTAACCTCTTCATTTATAGATATTTCATCTACGTTTCTACAGTGGATTATTATGATCTTCTTATCAGGATACTTTATTTATCAAAATTAAGTACTTTACTCTTGTTAAAACATAAAACATTGCAGGCAAACTACCCTTTCCCCGTAACCGATCTTCACCAAAATCAATAGGCCTTGAGTCCTCTACAACTCAGGCACATATTATGTAAAAAATTATTTGAATCTTAGGTCCATGCTTTTTGGTATCCAGGCCACTTATATGTATATAAATAGTAAAACAGTTTGACCTTTTATTTTTCATCAGGGATATTCCTGATGATGGGACATATGTCCCGAAACGCGTAGAGTTTCGTAAAGGATAAAGGCCACCAGACGGAAAAGAAAAAGGTAAAACTGTTTTACTATTTATATTTGAGTCTGTTTGAATTTACGGCAGTTATCGTTAGTCATAAAAAATTACTCTTGTTAAAACATAAAATGTTGCAGGTAAACTACCCCTTTCCCTTAAGCGATCTTCACCAAAATCAACAGGCCTTGAGTCCTCTACAATTCAGGGATGTGTGCAAAAAAACATTTGATTTTGTTTGAATTTACAGCTGTTATCGTTTGCCATGGAAAAAATTCTACACAGACACTTTTCAAAAAATGATTTTTCTTCATGTTTTGAGGGTAGTAGTACAATCAGAATCAGCCGTTATCTCGAACACAATTTGTTTCAACATGACCATACTTCCATTTTCTTATGGAACATGGAAGTAAAAAAATCACTCTTGAATTAGGGGTAAGCATTGATATAAGCGGTTTCAGACTAGAAAAAAAAAAATTGAAGCAAAGTGAAAATATTTGTGCAGGAATAGTGGCTAAAGAAACAAGAACACTGCATTCCTGTATACAGCATAACATCCAAGTGCATTAAAATTTAATGAAACATGAAATGGAGATTCATATTTTACAGCAAGTGTGGGGTGACTACCAAAATGGAAGTGAAGAAGTGGCATTCAATAAATTGGTATCAGTAGAGATTCTTTCTTGATGAATGTTGCTAAAAGCGAGGAATTCAAAATTAAATTTTATAAATTTGTTGATGAAAAATTAGAACCATCAAAAATTTTTAATGACAATAAGACTGGTTCGAATTTTAATGGCTACTTGATTTATCATGTCCAACGATTTTTCTGATGTATTCATTGTGGAGAACATTGCCTCTTCTTTTCCGATTCTCAAGACATTGTTCTTGAATTCGACTATAAATCCATATGCGTTCATAACGTTCACACCACAAATTGCTTCATCCAAATTATCTGCAACAAGAACTTGATGATCAATCTCAAGTCGACCAAGGTGTAGGTGTATCTCGTCGTGATCTTTTAGCGTGCACCTTATGACTTGCCCACCCAGACACTGACTTGGCGGCCTCAAATTGCAAAGCATGTACCAGGGTATCCGCACTACTGTGGTGTCTTGCCATTTGTAACACTTACTGTAGTTATCTCATTGTCTCGGACACCAGCAGTAAATGTCACAAAATCTCGCATCGCATCGCAAATCTCGTTCAAAAATCTTCTGGCACTTCAATACGCCAGTCTAATTAGTCTGGTGATACTTGATTCAAAGTCTTGAAGACTCTCCCCAGAACGCTGTCGCCTTGCTCTCAACTGAGTGCAGTACACATCTCGCAAATGTTTATTCCATATCATAATTCTAGAGCTTTTATCAATTCGGCATACGTGCTCTGGCTGTCAGGTGACACTTTCTGTAGTAGTTCTGCCACAGTGAGAACAAGTGGAACTGCCTTGTCTTTCTCTGTCCAATTATTTGCACATGGAGCAGCTTCAAACTGCCCCAACCCCAGATAAGGTGACTTTTTCTACTGTCTTTATCATTGGTACAGTCTGTTCAGAAATTTATTTTGGTTGTATCGTCATGGACTGCTCTACTTCACTCTTAATCTGCTCTTTCATATTTGCAATTGACTCTTTTACAGTTGTTACAGTCTCCTCTACTTCAGACATTTTATTTAACATGGATTCTTCTATGGCAGATATTTTTTTTTGACATAGCTTCTTCTACACTTGAAACAGATTTGTCTAATTCAGCTAATTTTAATGTCAGTGATTTTTGTACTTCTGATATTCTAATAACTTGTTTATTAAGCTCACCTTGTACTAGACCCAGCTCTGCAGTTGTATGTTCTTGCATCTGGGTTAGCTCATGTATGAACGATTTGATGTCACCTGTTTCATGCTTCCGTTCCTCTGCCTCCTGCTTACGTTTGTCGTCTTGTCATTCTTCCAATTCGAACAACAGTGATTTTGTCTTTCTTCTGGTTCCACCATTAGTGCTTTTTGTTGTTCCTCTGAATGAAGCAGTAATGCTTTCTGGCGTTCTTGTGTTTCCAGCAGGATGGTTTTCTGTCTCTCTTCCACTTTCTCATCTTGTCATTTTCTGCTTCTTCTGCCTCTTGTCGGCATCATTTCTCTGCTTCCTCTGCATCCTGTTATTATTGTTCCTCTGTATGCAACAGCAGCATCTGTAAAAATTCTAGAGGATACTTCAGTGCAGCCTTGGCAGAAACACGCAGCGGCTGATCTAGTTAAGAAGCTTGTAGAATGACACCATCGAATGTACAAGAATGTTCGATATTATGTAACAGTATAAACCAATTAACAAAATATCAGGGCAATGATTTTAAAAATGATTTATGATGTGCAAACAAAAGTATATTAATCTTACACTTTACCTGCACTCTAGACAAAAATGTTTTCTACACTTTCAAAATGGCAACTCCCAAGTTGGCTTTAAATTTTTGGAAACAGAAAATAATTCCTGGACTAAGTTTAAGGGTGTAAGGGAACTGTAGTAACCACAGGAATGCTCTTTTTGGACAAATTATCATTAACAGAAAGTATGGTATGACATGGAGCATTTTTGCGACGAAGCATCCAAGAGTCTCTGTGGCCTGATGCAAATGATCCTTTTTATTTCTCTCTTAAGAACTTCCTGTTACTAAATTTGATCGACTTCTGACCTTAGGGCAGAAATTTCTTATGATACAATACCTTGAATTTTGAAGAAAGTAATAAACAGTGACATGATATCAGATTTTTCTTTATGGTTTTTATATGGGTATACACAATTACTTGCGAATGAACACGGAATTTTTCAAGATGGTGACTACATTATAAAGTGGAGTGTGTAAGTTGCATTTACTCAGGCAGGAAAAGAACATGAAGTAGAGATATTGTAGTGCAGAAAATGAAGATTGTTTTATTTACAGTAATTATCCATTCCATGCTAAGATGTTTATTGACAATTAATTGATATTATAAGTACTACTACACATTCACTATTTACACTGAAGACAATCATGAACCAATTATACGTTTTTACCAATCTGAAGCACCTAACCTAATGTAAAAAAAAATATTGGAAGAAAGAGGTTACTCATAAAAATGAAAAACTAACAAAATTAACTCATCGAAGATCAGAACAGGAACGTTTCTAGCATAATGTGAGACGTATCAATATAAGCTTCGAGGCAACTGCAGTATTGCCATGTCGCTTCACTCCCCGCCCTCCCTGCCTTTGCCTATGCATACCCAAGTGTAACGTGCGACAACGCTGGATGCCGAGGGGCGGGCAAGGGTGTTACTATTGCATAACCTCGAAGCTTACAATGCCAAGTTCCATACTATAGTTGCAACAGATTCGGTAAGTTGTGACCAAGTAAAAGTACAGGGTGCAATTGACCAGGTAAGAACAGGTAAAAACATTATTTCATTGCAACTGACTGACACCATGCATTTTATGAAACTATTTTATGAAAACAATATCACATCACAAAATTACTTGTGGCATGAATGTTTTACAGTTTGAGTTATAATATTACTTCTCTTCAGAGGCATGACAACCCATTACTGAGTGAAGGTCTCGTTTAACAACCTCCGCCAGTTGTCCCGGTCAAGTGCAGCTGCTCTCCAGTTCTAGGTCCCAAGGATATGGCGCGCATCATAATTCACAATGTCTTCCCAACGTAGTTTGGGTCTACTAACTCTCCTGGTGCCATAGATCTCTTCTGTGAGTGCCTTTCTGAGTATTTCATTCTCCTCCATTCTGATAACATGGCCAGCTCACCTGAGTCTACCAGGTTTTATAATTTTCACAATATCCGGTTCTTTCAAAAGTATGTCCAGTTCGTGGTTGGTCCTTTTTCTCCATTCACCTCCCACACATATTGGACCAAAAATACCGCAGAGGATTTTGTGTTTATGAACCAGCAAGCTTGACTCAGACTTTCTAGAAATGGTCCAGGTCTCAGAACCATAGGTGAGAACTGGGTGGATCAGTGTTTTATACAGAAGCAGCTTGATGCTCCTGGCAATTGTTCTGCTCTGGAACAGGGGTCTGAGACCAAAGAAGAACCTATTAGCTGAGGTGATTCTTCGCTTTATGTCTTCTGTTGTTTCCCCATCGGAGTTAACTTGGCATCCTAAATAAACAAAGTTGTTGACTCTTTCGAAGGAATAGATGCTAATTTGGATGCTCTCTCCTTCTCTAGCTTCGTGTCCTGCGGCCATGTATTTTGTCTTGCTTTCGTTTATTATGAGACACAGCCTGCTTGTGGGACCTTCAAGAGCAAGGAAGGCTTCAGTGACTGCTCAAAGGGACCTCCCGATTATATCTAGGTCATAGGCGTATCCTAGGACCTGCACCAACCTGTTGAATATAGTCCCAGAGGAATATATTCAAGCATCTCTCATAGAATCATTCTGAACCTAAACCTTTGGAAAATGTTTAAGTAACGAAGACGTTTAGTGGATCTGATAGATCAGTTTTGTTTATCATACATTACATGCTAGCACTATGTTAAGACAGAATTTCACAAACAGAAGTGGTCCACATTTTCTTTTAATAATATTCCATAATCTTACACTACTTTTGACAAATTGCACGTAGTAAATCTAAATATGAACACATGTTCATTTGAATAAAATAATTTTCGAAGGGGTCAATATTGTTGGAAAGATGTCTGCGTTTTTGCAGAATCATGTTCATTCACATACAGGTTGAAAATTGAGTAACACCGGATGAAATACAACTACAAATAGAAATACAACAAAAGAATAGAGTAAAACATTTTATTTGAATTAAAACTGGAATACACTAAAACAACGTGTAATAAGATCGAAGTGAGGTCGGCCATTTTGAGTTGTTTATATACAGCCTTACTAACGGAATTCACATCACCGTAGAAACATTATGGAAAGTCTTGTTAGTTGTAGATGAAACAAGATCAATTTTACAAGCCTCTGAAGTTAAAAGTAAAAAATTGTAATTATAACCGCATTGAGAAGAAAAAATATATAACCAAAAATGAAGAAGAAAGAAATATAATTCAAATCATATAAAATACAAACCATAAAACGAAAAGATCGAAGGATGATCAAGAATCACAAATACTAACCAGAAAATGAGAAGGCATAATGTAGAATACATCTGAAGCGTAACTATAGATGCAACCTTTAACTAGTTATACACCACACTCAGCCAAGCTTCACAGACACTACTTGAATAATCATCAGAGATTATTAAACAATCTACTTAATAAAGATACAGTGAAAGAATACAGTAAAACATTTTATTTGAATTAAAACTGGAACACATGCAAACAACGTGTAATAAGATCGAAGTGAGGTCGGCCATTTTGAGTTGTTTGTATACAGCGTTACTAACGGAATGCACATCACCGTAGAGACATTAACTATATTTCTGTTTTATGATATTTAATTTAGTGAGTAAGATTAATGTTTCATTTCAGAATTATTGTAATGTGTTGTATTCTCTTTGACATTATCAGACTTCCGAACAGCTTCAAGAACCCTAGCCCTGAGATTAAAGTTATAATATATTTAATTGTAATTTTTGCACAGATCGAATCCAATACAAAGATTGAACCTATATTTTGTTGCAGCCTATGTATGGTTGAACTCTATTAATTTGTACTAGTAATCAAATAATAGAAATAATAATAAACCATTGATTACGAAAAAGAGTTATTATTTTTGGGGGATTGTAATTGGGATAAGAGATTTTTTACAGGAACCAAGTGAAAGCGGGAGCAACATGCAGATAACCTTAACGAAGCAGACGACAAGACTCCGTCAACATACACTTGATCTGCTTACGTCACAGTCAGTTTCTTTATCAGACACCACTGCGGGAACATTTGAAATATTTGTTTTGCGTTATCTCTCTCCTCCTCAATCGTAGAGTTACAATATGTGGACGGTTCTGAGTGAAAACGCCAATAACATGATTGTATCCGTTCAGTTTGACCTACTCAACGTGTTGCACATCATTTGCTGACCGCGAAGGGGAGAGACGAAACATTTCACTGGCTATTGATGGAAACGTACAAAACTAACAAACGAAGAGCAAAAAAGGCGAACTTTTTAAAGTGCACTGTTTCGTAAGCCTCAGCAGCTTACACTAATTTAAGTTATTATAATGAAATATTACAATTTTTTTTAATAATATGTGATTACTTTTATTTTCATTTTGAGTATTTTAGCAAAACTATAAGTTGTTTTGTTAATAGATTCTCTAGAATGTATAAATTAGAGTTAGCTTATACAATAATATGTTTATTTAGTGACACTGACAAAAAGACAAGTAATGAAAATGTGACTTTGTTAAAAAAATTTTAAAACCTGTTTTGAAGTATACATTTCATATACAGTTGAAAACGTTTAACTTGAAATAACGGAGACTAGCTGTTTGTTCGTGTTAACCCAATTTCGTGTTAAACGGATAAAAAGTGAAACAAAATGAGATTAATAAACAAATACTGTGTAGATTACTATATTGTGTAGTAAAATAAAGCAATAAGAATACCCTATTCAGAAGGTACTTACATATAAACGATTTATTTATCCCCCTGAATAATTCATTGTTAATTTCTGGGGAAAATAAGTTTAATTTTTCTTAAAATTTAGTATACACGCACTATAGCTATTCTTCGCTTAGTCTTCCGCTTAGGTTTTCTTGTGCAGTAATGTGGTATGGCTTTTAAAGTTCCTATTGAAACAATGTTCAATTATTTTTACATTTGTGTGTACAATTGTATTTTACACAATTATTTTCTTTTGCACACAATTCTGCACTACTTTACTTTATTGTCAACAAATTGTTCCAATTTATCAATGTGGTCAAACATTTCATCTTCCGAGTTGGCTTCTAAATATCGATGAACACGGATGAGTAAAGAAAGCATATTGGTAGCGGTAGGAACTCATAAATTTTCAATGACATTTTCCGTGTCAAGTTTGTCAGCACTGTCATCACTTTCACAGTTTTTAACCTGCCACTATTTTGGGGGTGTGGATATATGGATTTATTTATTATCCAGCTTTTGAAAGCCAGTAACAAACTTATTATAACAACATTTTTCGTGTTAACGGATTTTTGTAGGTAAGACATTCATGTTAACCGTACAAACTGTAATTGTAAAATTGAAGCAACGATCGGGATCTGAGCTACATTTCGTGTTAACCGATTTTTGTAGGTAAGACATTCATGTTAACCGTACAAACTGTACTGTAATTGTAAAATTGAAGCAACGATCGGGATCTGAGCTATATTTCGTGTTAACCGATTTTTGTAGGTAAGACATTCATGTTAACCGTACAAACTGTACTGTAATTGTAAAATTGAAGCAACGATCGGGATCTGAGCTATATTTCGTGTTAACCGATTTTTGTAGGTAAGACATTCATGTTAACCATACAAACTGTACTGTAATTGTAAAATTGAAGCAACGATCGGGATATTTCGTGTTAACCGATTTTTGTAGGTAAGACATTCATGTTAACCGTACAAACTGTACTGTAATTGTAAAATTGAAGCAACGATCGGGATCTGAGCTATATTTTGTGTTAACCGTTTGCGTGTTAAACGTTTTCCACTGTACTTCATGTTATGAAGTACTCGTTTGTACAAACATGAGTCATATTTGCATACACGGAGAATGTACGTTAATTGTTATAATTTCGGTTAAGAGTGTCTCTTTCCACTGTGTAAGGTTACGAACGTTGGAAAGTAGAAGACACAATAGTCCCAATATAATGATCAATCATGCGAGCATGCAAAATTAAATAAATGTAGCTATACAGATTATCAGCAAAATTTTATGTAGTGTTGATGTAATTATTGTAAGCTGCAGTCGCTTATGAAACAGTAGGCTTCAAAAAACGTCTGTTTTGTTTCTGATTTCGTTATTAATTTGTGCGCATCCATCAGTGGCCACTGTGGCACACCATTTCACCTCATCCTCCTTCACGCTCAGCAAATTTTATACGCAGCTGGTAGAAGCTTCGTCACATCGAAGGAAATGTAGCCCGCACTGATTGTGATTATAATCGATCTGTAATACAAAAATATCGGTATGGAGAACCATACATGACTTCCATATTCTAAGATTTATATTTAAAATCATTTTCGAAATGAAATATTACCATAGAAACTACTTCTTTCTACTTACTGCTTCAGCCTTAACCACAGTACTGTGGTCACTAACGTATACCACCTCACGTTATCGCACTCGATTTTCACTGATGATGGAAGTCGATGGCATTGCCGAAATGTCTGGTTTTGTAGAAAACATTGGACTACGGCCAAATATCCCGGGAAGGAATTTTAACAAAAACTACTTCTTTGTTGCCGATAACGTTGTACACATATATATCAGTGGCGAAGTTACATGGAGGCAATTGAGGCAATGCCTACCCTAAAAAATTCCGTAGAATAAAAATTATAAATACATATGAACTACATAACGTAAAGATTATACATTGTTACTGCGACTGTCAAATTTATTAAACCGAAACGTGCTTTATTGAGCGACCGCTAGATGGTGACAGGTGAGATTCGGCATAGTTCGTTTAAAGCGAATGAGGCAACCTGAACTTGCCTCAGCGTTTTTTGTATACATCGTATGTAAGCAATGTAGTGGTGTGATAGGGAAGTGTAGGGAGGGGGGATTGTCCCGCATTGTACACATAGAGCGTTGAGGCATGCCTCACTTCTGTGGTCCAAACAGTTAAGTTAAAGCGCCTGTGTTGTTTCTAATTGTTTATTTTATGCGGTTATTAAAAGTGTCACTGTTATTCCGCTGAACTAACAGATGATCAAGATTGTTATTTGAATTATATGTAACATTAAACATATATATAGAAACTAATCAAGTTTAAAAATTTGAAGTTCAATCAGTTGTATTATTGTGTATGACTAATACAAGGATTGTTCAATAGACTCACGTATAGAGCTGTAAAGCATTTTTTATTCAACGATTTTAAAAGAAGTCTCCAATAACATTAAGACATGAGTTCCACTGTTGCGCTAACCTGTAGATTCCCTGCTAGTAAAATTCTTATGGCTATTTGTGGAACCATTCGGTTACAGCAAACTCTACCTCAGCGTCCGATTTGAACCACCGTCCTTTTAGTGATTCCTTAAAAAAAATTTAAGATAAGATTTTTGCCTACCCATTCATTAACTACTAGCTTCGCCAGTAAGCACATTGATGTCCAGTTTTTCGGCTTGCACGCGTTATGTTGGTGTGGGTTTCGGCACTTTCCATTTAAAAAGCGTGCAAACGTAAGAAAATAAACATGAGTGAGGCCAGAAATAACGTGAATTGTGTGTGTGTGTGTGTGTGTGTGTGTGTGTGTTTGTGTCTTACCTGCCTTTTTATTGCCGTATTAAATGAAAAATATTATATTACATTAAAATGAAAAAATTTTAATTTTATTGCCTGGCAACAAAATTATTTTATTTTTAACAATTACCATTGTTTCAAAAAGTTTAAATAAATTTTCAAGTACTTTACTCTTGTTAAAACGTAAAAGGTTGCAGGTAAACTACCCCTTCCCCTTAACCGATCTTCACCAAAATCGAAAGGCCTTGAGACATCTACAATTCAGGGACGTATGCAAAAAATTATTTGATTCTGTTTGAATTTGCGGCTGTTATCGTTTGCCATAGAAAATACGCTTGACAAAAAAACGTTGCAGGTAAACTACTCCTTCCCCTTAACCGATCTTCACCAAAAACAATAGGTCTTGAGTACTCTACAAATCAGGGCTGTATGCAAAACATTATTTGATTCTGTTTGAATTTGCGGCTGTTATCGTTTGCCATAGAAAATACCCTTGTTAAAAAAACGTTGCAGATAAACTACCCCTTTCCCTCAACCGATCTTCACCAAAAACAATAGGTCTTGAGAACTCTACAATTCAGGGCTGTATGCGAAACATTATTTGATTCTGTTTGAATTTGCGGCTGTTATCGTTTGCCATAGGAAATACCCTTGTTAAAACATAAAACGTTACAGGTAAACTACCCCTTTCCCTTAACCGATCTTCACCAAAAACAATATGTCTTGAGAACTCTACAATTCAGGGCTGTATACGAAACATTATTTAATTCTGTTTGAATTTGCGGCTGTTATCGTTTGCCAAAAAAAAAATTTCCCTTGATAAAAAAAAACCGTTGCAGGTAAACTACCCCTTTCCCTCAACCGATCTTCACCAAAAACAATAGGTCGTGAGTACTCTACAAATCAGGGCTGTAGGCAAAAAATTATTTGATTCTGTTTGAATTTGCGGCAGTTATCGTTTGCCATAGAAAAAAAATCTACAGACACACACACAGACACTTTTCGGAAAACGACTTTTTTTCATGTTTTGAGTGTAGTACAATCAGAATCTGCAATAATCTCGAACACGATTTTTTTTGCCATCACCATACTTCCATTCCTTAAGGAATGTGGAAGTAATAAATATTTGTTTCCATGGTATTCATGATAACAATGATAATAATATAAATAACTGTAACATGAATAATCGGCCGATGTGAGCAGTATTCCTAATTCAATATAGGCCTACATCTTTAAGGGTATATATAAATATTATTTAAAATGACAGGTAATTTAAGCTTTGTGAAACTGAAGAACTGTGGAAAATCAATCAAAGAGGTAAAAATTATAATCCTAGTTAAGGGGATTCCATGTTTCCATTAATTTTTCCTTTAAAAATGCATTGAATAAAAAATGCGACCATCTTTGTTTACACTCTTCATTCTGTTTGACATTAGAATCAACATGAGATTTAGAATTTTTTTTCCATCACTGAAATTATATTTTAATTAGCAAAAAAATGTATTTTTATTGTTCCTGCAGTAGTCTTTTTCCAGTTCCCTGTCACAATCACCTTCCACATTTTCAACGGGACTCATGCGAAGTAATTTTCTGGCCAATCTAACAACAAAATTCTATTTAATTGAATTAATTTCTTGTTTCAAAATTCAGGCAGCGGAGATGAAGTTTATGAGGAGTACTCTGAGTTGTACCATTCTCGATAGAAAGAAGAACGTGATGGATATAAGGACGAAACTGGGGGTCGAGCCATTGTTGGAACAGCTAAGGAGGAATAAAAGGAAATAGTGTGAACATCTGGGAGGAATGGCAGGTGACAAGATTCCAGTGCTAGCAATGGAATATAGACCGGTCAGGAAGAGGGATGTAGGACGGCCGAGACTGAAGTGGGTCCCGGAACACATTCAGGATGAGCCTGATCCTCGAGGTTGATGATGATGATGAAGTTCTTGTTTCAAAAACTGATCTTCCAGTCCTGGACACGCACGCGAACCGCAGTTGTGGTTTAATATTTATCCAAGTCAGTGTAGGGCTACTGGTTTTCTGAGGGTCTAATTCAAATTGCATCATCTTATTTTGGCAGTATTTTTTCCTTCATATACATTTCGTTTAGGCGGTTTCTCGCTTCAATTGCAGTAGGAAATTAACAACTGCATTCCACTGCAATCTGTGTCATAGATAACTTCACAGTCTGACAAAGTAAGTAGCCTTTATTAGAGTAATAGTCGCTTTGAATAATGACTAGGTTTACCGAAAAACAAAAAATACACATTTGTTTGAAAAAAATTAATAAAAAAGTAATAATCTACTTTGCTTCCTGTTGTCGTTAGAATTGTAAACAGCAGCATTCGCGCGGAAACTTATGTGAGTAAAACGCGTGTCTCATATAAAACGTAATATGATCGATCGTGACGGAAAGGTTACCTTGGCCCACTTGTCGGAAAATCATGGGAATTCGTTGTAGGAGGATATTCCATATTTACCTATTTAATACCGAGGCATGCCAGGGATTGCGTAAGCATGGCCCAAGTTTGCGTGAAACACATTGTATCTACACCCCCCCTGACAACATGCATTCATAGAAACCTATTTCATTTTCCTTTTCCTGATATTTCTTATATAAAATTCTGATTCACGTTCTGAATGAATGAACAGTAGACCTATACTGTATGCAATTTTACAACGCATTTACGTTGATTATATTATTAATAAATTATATTAATATTTTTATTCTATTATTAACACCATAATAATAATAATATAATAATAATAATAATAATAATAATAATAATTATTATTATTATTCGAGTGACTTGTTTGAACACAGAACAGAAATAAACACTGTACAGAAAATAAATACTGTATATCTTTTGATAAATTGTAAACAAAACCTTAAGTACTTTTGACAGAATTGAATGAAACCAAATGATATCTTGAAATATTCGCAATCAAATTATCATCCATTGTTTCTTTCAAACACTGATAATAACCTGTTTCCCTATAGGGCAAAATTGGATATGTCTACAATTAATATGGAATTTAATATTTAGCTTCCATATTAATAGCTAAATATTTCAAACTTTATAAATTTAATTACTATATTCAGGCCTATCGATGACCCGAGATAATATAAGTTAAATTACATTCTAAAACTTAACATGACAAGAGGATAGACCATCAGAAAAGTTCTTTAAAACTTAAAATACTACTCAGTGGAATGAGCTCGTGGAATAGTCAGTAGTTCTACATTTGGCCCTCAGAGATTGAAATTTCTTAACAAACAAATAGTAAATTTTCTTTCGGCTTTTATCTAACTATATAATTAACTAATGTGAAACACCGATCTTTCTGATGTAAAATGAAGAACAAGTACAGAAGTCACCGTTCTTGATAGTTTTAGATAACGCTATTTAAACGTTTAGCCACAAACTACTTCACTTCGCTGGCCCTGGCCTTAACTTCAGTCACAGGATATTGCACAGGAGGTAAAACATAAGAGGTAACTTCAGTTACCTCGTTTCTTTCATCTCACTTATATATAACTTGAGTTCTGTTCACCTTTGTGTACAACTTTGGCACTGTTAACAATAATGGATAATAATTAGGCTCACAGCTTGCTTTCTTCGAGTTTCAAATGATCATGGCTAACGTTCTCCTCCTGTAGCTACTCTTCTAAGGATGGTAGTTTGATGTTTATATATACCAGTTTGAAACAAAGTAACTCTATGATGTAATTAGAGTTCTTTGATTCGATTATAGATAATGATATTTTCTTGGACGCTCTAAAAAATGGAGCCTATCTTTAGTTCGCGGGCGACTGGCTTGCCGTTGCTTGCACAGCCGCAGATCTGCTGCTTTAAAAAGTGATGTCAGAACGTGTTTAAGTAAAACGAACACGCATGTATTGTCCAGGTTCAGTTTATTATGACAAAACACAAAATATCAAAGAAAAGTAAAATGTTTATTATTTACTTATTATTATTGTTATTATTATTATTACAGTGGAAAACGGTTAACGCTAACTATTGGTTAACACGCACTATGGTTCAGATCCCGATCGCTGCTTATATTTTACAATACAGTTTGTACGGTTATTACGAAAAGTTTACCTACAAAATATCGGTTAACACGAAAAAGTTTCGTAGAATATTTTTTCTGCCTTTTTAATGACTCCATAATAAGTAAAGCCATACATCCACGCCTAAAAACTGTGAAAGTGATGAGACATGGACTCATCCACTGTGAAAATGACAGTGAAAATTTACGAGTTCCTACTACCGCTATCGACATGCTTTCATTGCTGAGCAGTGTTCGTCGTTATTTAGCAGCCAACGGAAGGTGAAATGTTTGACCACATTGATAAATTAGAACAATTTGTTGAAAATGAGTAGTATAGAATTGTGTAAAAAAACAGCTTATTTAAAAAATAGCTGAACATTGTCACTATAGGAACTTTAAAAGACATACTACATTACTGTTCAAGAAAACCTAAATCGTAAGTCAAGAACAGCTACAGTGCGTGTACACTAAATTTATAAAAACTGGCCATATTTTTTCATAATTACCCAGAAATTGTCCAGGAGGATAAATAAAACGTTTATATTTAAGTACGTTCTGAATATTCTTTAGTAATCTATACAGGATTTGTTCATTGTCTCATTTTGTTTCACTTTTGACCGTTTGACACAAAATTCGGTTAACACGAAAGAACAGCTGGTCCCCGTCATTTCACGTTAAACGTCTTTCACTGTATTTTACTTTTTTTTTTTGTAACGATAAGGTTTGAACCTGCTCGTGCATTAGTGGCAACACGTTTTCTCAAATAAAAAGGGTTGCCTCGTCGCTTGCTTCGTTTCTGTGTGTGTGCATGTGTGTTGTTTGTTCGTTTGTCTGCGTCCGTGTGTTTATGTGAGTTTATCACATTCGTAGTTTTCGCTTAGTAGTTCGCTTGTAGTTTTCCTTTGTGCAGCTAGACATGAAATGGGAGTTTGGCTGTCTATTTTCAAAAGATCTCATTGCGGATGCGTAGCTTTGACGCGTTGTTTTCGGAGTAATTATTTTGTGTTCAGAACACTTGCATGATTAGTGTGCCACATTGTTGTGTGTCTTTGTTGATCACCTCACTTCCTACATCGACTTCCCTGACGCTGATACGATCTGCGCATATCGTTTCATGTCTTATTATTTCATAAGTACGCAACTTTTCTGCTCTTCAGTCGCAGTTACACGGAGGACTGGTTAGTTTGGCAGGCTGTATACAATCCGTGACTCAAGTTGTATGTGTGAAACATCAGGACCTTTTCTCAATTTTTGAAATATATATTAAGGCACTAATACATAATGTAAGCATAAAAGATTAACAATAACTCGCCAACCTAAACTAGTTAAATTGCCGAGGTTCCAGTCTCCAGATCTACCGACCATCATCGTCTGTTGGCGTGCTCCTAAACTTAGTTTGCTATTTTCAGATACAGACGGAGCAAACTTTTCAACTTCAAGCTGTCTTCGAGGTGACTTCAGTCAAAGTCTTCCACGCTAGCCTGTCTATGGGGGAGCTTTGGTCGCCATTATCATGTCAAATCAAAAGGTTAAGTGCCAGACTTGTTAAGTTACGCAGTCAACTAAAAAGTAGAACTTTATATATTCATGTCGAGAAAGAACTTGATCTTGAAATGTGAATGTAAATAATAAGTACGAAAATGAGCTAGTTATAAAAAGCATAAAATTTTACTATGTAAAGACTTTTTTTAATGTAAGGATTAGCTTATAGGGACACAACCTTTTATACGTATATTTGCGAGAGCTGGAATAAATTAAATAGGAAACTAAAGACTGTTTAAAAATTGAACCTTTTTATAAGTTGATTATTCAGACGCTAACGTCTGCAATTTTATTAAAAGTCATCATCATCTCATCTTCTTAATGGTTTTAGGCTTTAGCAGTCTGTTCCTACTCTTTAGTCCACCTTTTCTTAGGTCTGCCGCCAACTTTCCTTCTGCCTCTAGGGTTGTAATCTTTCGCCATCTTCTGTATTCTATGTTCTTCCATTCTATTGATGTGTTGAAACCATTTTCTTCTATATTCTTTAATCCTTTCATTAACTGCAAAAATATCTAAATCACTTCTTATCTCTTCATTTCTTATATGATCTCGTTTATTATAGCCTGCCTTTAAACTGATCTCAGGAATTTAATTTCTGCTGTTTATGTCTTCTGTACATCTTTTTTCTTTATGACCCAAGTTTCAGAACCATATCTACAGTAGTGTAGGTATTGCCATTGTTTTATAAAATGTTTTTAAAAGTTTGATTTTAAATTCAGAAAAATCTTACTTACATATGGCACTAAAGTTACAGTCTCGCCAATATGAAACAGTAACTAAAACAAGATAAGTATGAAGTTTCAACGTCTGCAGCGAGTCAAATCTGTTGAACTTGTTTGATCATTCTGCTAGCATGACGTATCGGTCGACAATCCACACGCGTTCAAGCCACAAATAATCGTCACACATTACATTTTAACTATTTGTTCCATTATAGCACTTGACTGCCGTAAACTGTGTTTATGAAACCGTACTCTCACGTTAACAAATGTGAGGAGTTGAAAAACGAACTGTTATGTCGAGAACTACGTCATTTACCTCCGATTACCGAAAAGAATTACTTTTTGCAAAGGGGTGTTATTGTTAAAGCATACAGTAGCATATCTAGAATTTGGTCTTGGGGGGAGGAGTCCGGTCGAGTCGGCTTCATACAAATAAAAAAACAAGTTAAGACTAATCAATACTACAATCTATAAAGAGGCTGAAAAACGTGTAATAATATACTGAAATCAATCCCATTATAGTTAACACAATAACAATAAGCGCTATTGAAACATTGTTTATAAGACACTTATTGACTTAATTGGTTTTCCTATACAGTATTTCATATTTTAAACGTACACCCAAATGCTTTGTAATAAACGTATTTGTAGACCTATGTTTAAAAAAGGGTTACTACTGTATTAGCGTACACAGCTGAGAAATTAATAAAACAGCTTAAAAATTAAGAGGTTAACAGATTTTATCGTCAACTTTCGACCCTCGGGGGGTCCAGTCCCGTTCGTCCGCCCTCAAATACAACCCTGAAAGCATAAGGGAGACTTATGATGCAATTTTAAAATTGTTGACAATCGAAAAATGCTTAAAGAAATGGAAACCCTAGGGATAACACAATACGCTTCTAACTGTTTTTACATTATTACGGGGGACACTCGATCACGTTGCCTTATACTGTGCCTCAGTTCAATTTCTCTTCAAAATATTAACGTCTTTGTCATACTCCAGTTGCTGAAACTCGAGGTACTCATGTTCGGATTTGTGTTAGTATAGGTTTGATAGCTTTTATGCTTGCCTAATGGTACTTGAGTCAGTGTAGGAATATTCTATAGAAGCCAACACGAGGGGCGGTAAAAGCGACGTTCGCTTTTAAAATAGCTTGAAGTGTCTCAAACATCGTGACGACGCAATGAAGGGGATGAGCATTAAAGGGATAACGTGCGTATAATACAGAATGTCTTAACCGGTTACATCGTGTATAAAGCGGGGCCATGTTATTATTCACGGACGTGTAAACACATCATAAACAGTTTTTATCGCTTGGTAGACACAAAGCAAGTTCAAAAGTAAGATTCCAGACGAGAAAATTCGTGTTACTGGATTAATTTTTTTATAAACTCTATGCCATCCCAAGCATACTGTAATTCATTGTAAAAAATATTTGTTAGTGCTTGTAAACTAAATTGATAGTTCCTCAGTTGTGTACACAATCAAAAGTTGTAAAACTTGATTCACTGAAATTTTTTCGAATACAAATACATCGTAACTAAATGAAACACTGAATGCAAATATTATTCTTCTGTACAATGTACCAGATAGGCACACATAAAAATTAGTCTGAATTACTTATTAACAATTTTTTTACATTTTGGTCACAAACCGCAGGGAAAATTAAGTACTGTTTTTCTTGTTTACTCCAAATTATAAATCTAATAACTATTAAACTTATTCACATGTTGACTAATAAGCATCACAATTCACAAATATTGTTTATTTACACAAAACAGGCTATATTTTATATTCTATTCTTTTGTGTCATGTAACCGTGTTTACAACGAGCAATATTTTATGAGGTTAATAATCTTAATTATATGAGAAACAAAACAAGTGTAATTTCTGCAAAATATGGCTGCACTGGACTGGAGACATTTAAATATAAATGTTGGACTTTTGCCATATAAACGCGATGTTCCGGCCAGCCAAACAATTGACAGCCGTCTTCAGGCGAATTATAAGCTAATGCGTGAAAAGTAATAAGTAATTCTCTGTCAACGAGTGACAGAGATTCAACAAAATAATAATAACAAAATTTACATAGTATATGATCTAAAGGTTAAATAACACACATTAAATAATACTTACTAGGAACGAACACACAACACTCAAATAACACAAGCCCAATGCACTTGAACACTTGCACGCCAACAAGGTCAACAAATACTGCAAGAGAGACACAATAAGCTCAACCCTTATATAGTGAAAGTGAAAGTAGGTGGTAAATATCTACTACTTACAAACCACTAAGACTACCTAACAACTATCTGAAGTGCTTTACGAATAGAACGAAGCCCTTTTGTTTGAAATATCGCTGCTAACCTCACTAATGCACTTGTTATTTGGAATATTAAAACTTCATTCGAACCATTTCTTTTTTTTTACTAATAATTTTTGCTTCCTGCCTTAAAACTCTATGTTGCGCCTCTCACACATGTTCAACCAACTTGATCGAGAAGGGTTACCCCTCTGCTTTTCACTGCCTTCCCCCCACAGGTTAGGAAAATTATTAACTGTTATAAAATTCCCAGACCCTGTGTTCTATGTGAAAAATATTATTTATATACTCCGTGTGTGAATACGTGTGCGAATCTTCTCGAACATTGGAGGTCCGTGTGAATGAGCATAGGATGAATGTTCAGTACAGAAGTTACTGAACTCGTTACTGAAACTATTACTGAAGTTACTCGTACTGAAACTCGTTAGAAACATCTTGAATTTAGATTTTTTGAAAGTTATATATATATATATCTCTGTGTGGACTTAAAAAAAAAGGACTTACTTTGTTTTAAGTACGGCTTACTATACCTCATTATTACAAAAGTTTTTGTCAATTTTGTCTTATTGTTTATAGTAAACAAATCAACTAATGAACTTCGCTTATAAGAAAAGTGAAGTCCACAAGAAATGAGCAGATCATTATCTTAATTCTTGCTTCTTTTTTTTAAATAATTTTGATTAAATAAATACATTTCAGCTTCGTTTCTGGTATTTAGTAGACCTCTTACTGAAAACATTATTTTTTATTCAGCGTATTTTCAGGTTTTTTGTAACTTAAAACCTGACTTAAATCCTTAACTTTCAGGGTTCTGAACAAACTTAAAACTTATAATACACTTAAATAGCGATACACGATTGAAGTATCCAGAGACAATTGTTTTTCAATGACTAGCTCCCTACAGTGATAAATTTTTTGTTGCAATTTAGCAGAGATAAACAAAATTATGAGAACATAAGTTATGCTTGTCGAAACTCCGGATTGTTAATGTGAAGGTTACGAAATTGTTAACTTTGTCATATTCCAGTTTTAAGTGGCTAATACAAGTACACTGTAATTAACTTAATTAAATTACTTCTATTTCTAGGTCTTTTTTTGAAACTGAAAAACATAAGGCGACACAATATTAATCTATTTTCCTGTCTCCACCCTAGAAGCTAGGGGTACATTGGCATTCAGTCTATACGCATCACAACTAGAGAATATTGGAATGGTACTGCGCGTTTCATGTTTTTCTTACAGAGCTCAAAATATTTTGTCTTCCTATACTTGTGTCCTGTAATCTCAAATACTTTCGACCATCCTTAATAAGGCATGAGTAACTACTCCGATTCTTCTACATCTGTGATCATTTTTGTTTTGTTTTGGTCATGTCTCCACAGTACTTTGTTGAGCCATAAAAAAATTTTCAAAATTGTATCGCCAAAAAAAATGGAGATATAGTTTCATATATGTTTTGGATATACAAAATAAAAATTACTATTTATAACAAAAATGTTAAGTAATCGGCATAACAAATACGTAGTAAAAAGAATTCATTAAAACTGTCCGCATTAATCACAAAACAGAGTACGAAGAAAACCACGATAGTGACACCGACATGTGAACTATGAAGCGAGAAGTAGAAGAAAGTTTCCACAAAAAAAAAAAAATACCAAAGATTAGAAATAAAATAATTGAAAATTGCCATGCATTGCACTGAAATAGTTTCGATTTCCTGATCGAAGCAATACTGCACAACAACGAACGGACTGATAAAACCTAGAGAAAGAAATGGTTAACACAGTGTTGGAACACTTCGGCTGTTCATGTGAAATGAACTTTCACATGGCCTTACGTAACACGACGAAAAGAAACCAGGCGTCAGAGAAATCAATCTTAATTTACGGTCTGTTGGCTTCAATTTAAAACTGCCGGCGAACGTGCTAATGTTCTGTGAGATTGGATTTCTAAACTCTACACCGACCGAATATTAGTTGTTTGTGAATGAAATGAGTAAAATGTTTCACTGGTTTCAAGGTCTTGGCCACAATTCCTGTCATAAGTAATTGTGATGAGTGAACTATTATTGTATATCTAGACAGAGTCCAAGTACTGAGGAGAAGAAGAAGCCTTACGTTTCGTGTAAACATGTACCCTCAACACATACAAAGTCTGCGGATTCTTTTTGGAATATACACAGCATACACTTATTGTGCTGCTACTTTCAAAATAACAACAACAAATTATGCTCAGTACAATTAGATTTTATTTTATTATTAGTATCTTGTCTTAAAATAAACATTATTTCTTTTTTAGTGATGTTTTCTAGTTGATGGCTTAAGAAGGAATAAATTTATAGTTATTTACCAGTGATTCCATTGTTGGGACTAAGCTTTCTTCTTCTTACTTGGCTTGGGTTTACATTATAATATTTTATATTTAATTTTTTTACTTTATGGAGCTTTTTTACATTTACAAATGAATTTACATAAATTTCTTTCTCAGTGATTTACAGTTTTGTGTTTTACAAATACCAGTGGCTTATAAAATTTACTATAATACCCAGTTTTTATAAACCTTGTGACAACTTGATTATTCCGTTGTTAAATTACTTTGTTTTGCCAATTGCTTTACTATTTAATAAATGATAATTTACAGAATTTGGAGTTTATAATTTTGCATGTATAGTTTGAAGCTATACAACTTCAAGATCTCACATACTAAGACAAAAGTGATGGCCTTTCTAGGGAAGAACCCTGTAAGAACAAAAATTGTAATTGATAATAGTGTTTTGGAGCAGGTATCACATTTTAATTATTTGAGGCGTGATATCTCATATACGAAGGATAACGATATAGAGAGAAAGTTAAACAAATTTAGTTATATCTGTGGAAAAATAAGACGACTACTGAAGAATAAAATGCAGAGGGAGACACAGCTAAAGTTCTATAAGGTCGTGGCTGTGCTGACTTTAATGTATGGATGTGAAACATGGACTCTCCTGCAAGAAGATACTTCAAAAATACAGGCCTCGGAAATGAAAATTTTAAGAGCAGTTAAGGGATGTAGTTTGAGATTGTCTACGAAACGACGACATAAGGCCTCAAGTTACAGTCGGTTCTGGAGAGAATAAAGGAATACAAGCAGAATTGGAAGTCCCATGTGAAACGCATGGTAGACATGCATATTCCTAAACAAGCGTTTGAATATAGGCCAGTGGGGACGAGAGATCATGGAAGACTCTGGAAAAAATGGTCAGAGACTCTGTGAAGTCAGAACGGGCTATAGCCCAAGCCATGGAGTGAAGAAGAAGAAGTTTGAAGCTACAGTTTATATACATATTCGTTACTCTTAAACATTACCAATACTATTCTTTTTAATAATTTTACTAAATTTCTACCTACACACCAGTTTTTCACCTTTTAAAATGTTTAGTTTAACAAATTTACTTATTTTGCCAGGGTTTATGTACTGTTGAGATTAGTAATATATATGTGTACGGAATAAAATTATAGTGATCGAAATTTTAAAAAATTTTAATTTCTCGATCAAGTGGCACGTTCCCACACTTGAGTCGACGGACACAAGCCCAGGTCGTAAATAATGACGAATTAGGGACACGTCAGACCCGACGCCAGTGCGAAGACAAGGAAAAAACGTCTGTGTACAGCACACAATAAGAATTTGAGGAGCACCATGACAGCTCGCAGTTTGTTACAATTTACAGCACCTAGCGAACGAAACAAAGACTTAGGCCAGCTGCCGAATTACGCAGAAACGAAATGGAACGCCTGCTGTGGGGGTGAGTTGTAACGAGCACAAATATGAAAGGCTTCACTCTGCTACAAAGGAGTACAGAGAAATCTCAACAAACATATAAACAATAGAACGTAAACTCAGTGAATACTGCAAGTACACCCTGCACAGCGTGAAAACAAACCTTTGACAGCTAACTAAAATTTACAGCTAGAAAGCATGGGATTCGACGAGGGACGACTCCAGCGAAGGGTTGATAATCGGCGGAACGAACAACGAATAACTTGAACAATTGACTAGGACTCTGCAGTTTTTTAACAAAAGATAGGTCAGAACCTCGACAAAGTCTAAACAAAGGTTGACAGACAGCCGGGGAATTGCTCTAGTTTCTAAGAACCCGTACCACGTTCGTCGCATGGAATACTCCGGGGATGACGACGACCAACCAGCGTTAAGCATCTTCTAAAAGAACTCGTGGAGAGAGTAAGAAGGGTTCGAACAACGAATCGGGAAACAGATGACGAGATCTGCAGAGGAGTAGGAATTTAAAGAACCAATCACGAATCCGAAAGGGTGTAGAAATCTAAAATTTGGCCTTATGGGTAGTATGTTTAATAAAACTGTTTTGCGAGGACGCGGAGCGGCAATCTACAAGTCAGTCGGTCAGAAGTTAATAAGTCAGTAAATACGACAGTAAGACGGTTGGTTATAGTCAGAGCGGTAATACAGCTAGTGATTGAAATAGTTTGCGCGACTTACCGAACTTTCAACTCGGTGAATTCATAAGTGAACTTAGACATACGATATGGTCTCAATTACACACAAGTCTGTTCGACAGTTGTATATGTTCTGATAAACTACAGTGCGCACGGGACTTGAAACTACAACCGACACGAACATAATAACGACACAAGTGATTAACATTCCAAAGTATCACAGTGAGTGACATTTCAAACACTCTTACATTACAATGATTCGCTATGTTGAACATTTAAACTGAATGAACTATACCGAACACAACTGAGCACATAGAATACACCACATCCAGATAGACGGAACAGTCAATCATGAACACGCACACGGCAAACTCTCAGAGTAATTCATCTTAATGACGATGTTAACATCTTAATATTTGAACTCCAAACACTCGACATCAGCAGGGTACAACAACACCATACACATAACGAGAGTGAAAATTTAGTGAAGTGAAGTGATGTGCTCTTCATAACAGTGATTAGGATGCGCGACGAGTCCTCCAGCAGATGTCATCTCACGCCGGCGGAATATTGGATAAACACTTTCACAAGATAAGCTTTTATGTTTATTAAATCTTAGTAATATATACTACTGCACTGTCTCCTCTTTTCAAAGAGCTAACCCCGAGAGATTATATAACATTATACAAATCATAAATCTTATAAAGTAATATTGAAGTAATTCATCATCTGAGCATAATGAACGCATTTAGGTAGGGATAAAATATATTTGATTGTTTATTGTTCGTATATGTTTTGTATATGTATATTATTTGCTGCATTTGAATGTACCATATGTTTGTGTTTTCAGGAATACAACGTACGAATTGTATTTTGTTATTATGTGTTTTTTATTATGTATGTATTTGCAGGATATAGTAACTTACTTAAATAACAAGTATAATAAATAAGTAATTATTTTATATTTAATCTTGCGTTCATTATTGCAATTTAACCTTGATTATTAATTTATTTCATTCTAAGCATTTCACAAAGAGTCTCAAAAGTTATGCTAAGTATCAATGGACACAACAAAATCGACCATTGAAATGTCTGATTAACAGACTCATAAATCATATTGATTTAACAACTGTGTTGAGTCCAATCTGATGAATATAAACTACTTTTATATGTGTATTAAGTTAACGTTCATCATAACTCTGTTTAATTAGTACACGAAGTTAATGAGACACAATTTACTAATTCATAATTGAAATTCAATAATACTTACAATTAGCATAATTACGCTCAATATAAATGGCACGGCAAACATAATTACTTAATTAATTGCCACTCCCGTTTATAGACAGTAAAAAATATTTCTGTAATTTTAATGTATGTGTATATTGACACACACACAAATTAGTGACTGACACCACCACCTCTGCTGTTTGTTATTGATATAAAAATAAATCCATAAGTTCCTCTGACGCAGTGAATAAATATTGACACTTCCATCTAATCCCTACCAAAACGTTCAGCACCAAATATGATTCCTGCAGCTTATCACGAATGATAGCCAGTTATTCAATTTTCGCTAAACATTCACTGACGGGTGTAAATCAGTGTCTGGCCTGATCTGTTTAGTAGTAGGCCTACTACGTGATGACATTATCAGCTTTTCCTCACAGATGTTTTTTTTTTTTCAATATCACCAGCCAAACTAAATGCGATTAAACTGGCCGAAATGTCTGTTCTGGACGGAAATCTAAGCAACAACATTTTATATGTATCACTCTCTGCACTTAATTCTGCTAGGACGCTATATACAACGATGAAAAATACTACTGCGAAGACAATTATTTTTGTCTTTCATTGATAACCAGTAATTCAGGAATTCCACTGACTAACGAAACGGCAAAAGAGGCTGCTCTATTATTCCCTGTTCTTGACATTCGTCTTCCAATAGTGCTGTCAAATCAAAAGTAAGAAGAAGAGAGGGATGTAAACATTCAAATTAACGAAGTAAGAACTGAATTGGTAAAAGGGTTTCAATACCTAGGAAAAATCTGAAACAGTAATAGAGAAAGGTAAGGAAATCGAAGATATTGAGATAAAGGAAACACTAGTAGAGCAAGTAATTTATTTCTTGCTTCGAAAAGCAAACTTATTGACAAAAACAAATCTCCCAGAAAATTAAATTGCCAATCTTCATTACCAGGCATTTCCACCTAGATCTGATCTTCATTAGGTCAGGTCCTACATACGGATGTGAATTCTGAGTGTTGACGAGAAAAACGAACATTAATCTCTTAAAGTATCTGAGCACAGCAATGAGGGGCCATATAAGAAGTAATACATATAAGAAAAGGGTTGGAAACAAAATTAGTACAAGAAATTTGGGCCAGTTGTGAAGAATGACAGAGAACCATTTTATATATCTGTAAAAACTATATGGGAAGTTAGAATGCAGTACAAAAGAGACGGAGGACAACCACGAGAAGACTGAAATGGTGCGATAACAAGATTAACAGTAAGTAAAAGAAAATATAGACACTGAAGCAAAACGATGGGAATAAATGAGCACACTTTAATGCACCCTTAA
Organism: Magicicada septendecula; assembly: GCA_034769895.1. Lineage (NCBI taxonomy): Eukaryota > Metazoa > Arthropoda > Insecta > Hemiptera > Cicadidae > Magicicada > Magicicada septendecula. The sequence goes on from CM068369.1 coordinate 83,472,254, forward strand.
ACAGAACTAGGTCCTATATACTTTGACATCGATAAGACGTGATGACCAAGAGATATACTTTCTTTTTACTTTAAGAAAAAATTAAGAATTCCTATTTGTATTTAGTGATTACTTGTTTTTGTGTTGAACTATATTCTTGTTTAGCTACATAAACTGTGTGCTGAGATTTACGGTAAGGGATGGGAGGACCTTTTTTTACAGAGTCATATATATGAGGGTCATTCAATAATTAAAAAGACAAATAGCTGTAGAGGAATAACCGGAAGAAGAGACACAGTGAAAAGATGACAGAAAATTGGAGAAAAAGAAAAGAACAAAGAATAAAGAATTGAAATTGGCATGTGGTCCTTAGATGGCCGATACAAAAAAAAAGATTACAAACAACGTTCAAAAGAACATTTTGTAAGAATGTTAGATTCCAGATTGGCCAAACAATTATGTAAATACAAACCTATAGGACACAGTTGTGTGGGTAGACCACGAAGACATGGCTGGAGGATTTTTGAAGGTAGAAAAGGCAGCACCTTGCCTATGCCGTGTTGTGAAGATGACGATGATTCAGATTTATCCTCATCTACATTGCCACTATGTTATTACTTTATTATGAAGTAACGTGGCCAGGGGTTTTCAAAAGGGTCAAAACTCTTGACCAAAATTTATTTATTGGGAGGGGGCTTGTACACTAGGATATTTCGATGGTAGCACGTAACTGATAATAAACGGGGGCAGAAGTGTTGATGATAAGAGATTAACCGATTGTAGTCTAATGTGTATATTATATGCAGTAACAATCTGGTACTACCTTACCAGCCAGCAGATTTTACACGTAACACTCCATTAGTGATCTACCAGCCAGTAACCATCCATTGCTACGCTGTTGTTATCAGTCTTCACCGTAAGAATTAGGCCCTATAGCAACATCTCTCTTTTCAGTTGTAATGGTACAATTTGTAATTACCCTAAATATGGTATAAAAAACCATAAATATTGTATTTTTTAGTTTGGTCAAAATTAAACAAACATTTAATAACCTGTATGAATATATCGTGAGTGGACTATATAATATTTGCCAGGATTTTGACCGATTCATAGCAAAAAACGTGAAGCATCACAAAAAACAGTATGTCATTTAATGCGATAAAAGCGACGATCCTTAATGACGTCAGCAACCAAGAATTTGTTTTTGTAAACAACACAATATTGTCAACAACTGAACAAAAGGCTTGTGACGTAGATTCACCCCACCTCGGAAATATGAAACAAAGACTCTGTGTCATTTCATCAGCAACAGTGATCGCAGCCGGCCGGCCTACCGTTCATGAACGGCAGATCGTTCACGCAAAGTGAATTTTAACTTTTGAACCACTAGAAGTGGTTAATTAACTATTTAAATAACTACAGTGTACTCCAAGATGTGACCGGTAAAAATTGCCGAACTCGCGGTGCGCGAAGTTCGCAAAACAACAGACGACTATTTGGTGAGAACGTTCCAGCAACACACACATATATATATATATATATACATTTTATTTTCAAATCAAACCTATTTTCAATCAAAGAAATGACCAACAAAAAATTTGCAAAGTAAATTCAAGTCTGTAAAATTTTAATGTTCAAAATGAGCTCATAAAAGGAATTGTACCAGAGTGAGAGAGAGAGAGTGAGAGGGCGAGTGGGTAATTTCTAAGTGCTGGGTTGTGTGACAAAGATATTATTCATATATTATTATTATTCCTATTCATATGATACTATATAATCTATAATACATGTCATGATTTTGGAGGGTAAAATTATTTTAAAACGCCCATGGCGTAATATGTGGGTTCTAATCGTTTTTTCAATATGTATTAATATTCAAGTTACATACTAATAAAAGTAATTTATATATGGTATTTTGTGTATGTTTTATTTCAGGTAATCTATTTCACAAAACTGGTTCGTGTTGCACGAACTCTGGCCCGAAACGTAAATTTATGTAATGTTGTTGTATTGTACAACATGGCGCCCGGTTGAAAAGTGATAGTGATATTTACTAGTACATACAAAAGTACAATTTTTATGGTAACTAATTAAACGATAAAAAGCCATAAGTTACACAGTAGGCTGATATTTCGATGGTCTGTTGTTTGGCACCACCATTATAAATATATCTGATGGTAATAATGTTGATGATAATGATGATTATGTGTTTTATATCAATAGTAATAGTTCTATTTTAATAAAATAATGTCTTTAAAAAATAGCTACAATAAAAGTGTTTTCTGGGAAAAGCCATTCTCTAAAGTCTTGGATTTTGGCTCAGGCAATTTGGTCATCCAAATTAGTCTTCACCTGTTGCTTTAAGGAAGGAGTGGAGGGTTAAATGGCTTGCTGCTTTCGTTTTTTGTTTTGTAAACTATGTACAGTCGTACAAAAGTAATCGCCGCATCTCGACTATTTCTTGATATACTGGAACGTCGGCGACATAGCGCCTTTATAACGGGAATTGTTGCCATGGATACAAGACGTGACACTAATAAACAACGTTAATTAGAGTAAGGCGGAGGACTCCCTGTAATTTAGTCAGTACGATATTTGTATGCCTGTTACTTTCTCGGAACTGTTACAGAGCCTGTCTAACGTCGTATCTACTCAGTCAAAACAGCAGAAAACTGTCCACATACATTATAGCTTCATATTATTTGCTTCATAAGAAAAAAATCATAATTGTAATTTATAAAATTGGTTGTGGTAAACATTATAGTTTTCTGTACATATCCTGTCGCATACAGTTCAAAGCCCTGTACATAAAGGAGAAGTTAACAACACAATATAGAGCAATGATATATAGAGCACAATGTATATGAAAACTATGTAGAGCACGCAATAAAAACAGTCGTATTTCTGAAATACATCGGCAAAAAATGGATTGCCGACTGCGTCTCAAAAATCAAGGTATAATATCTGATGAACAGGCCGAATAAATTCGCTACAAGCATGTCGAGTGGAACTTTCGTTCGTTAAATGAGTTACATAATTTTACGCAATAAGATCTGTCGGTAACTGTAATCACATTTAACGATTGACTTCGAGCTTGGATATTATATCCTTGAGAAATTCGGACAACACTGATTTCTAACCGCACAAACAAGTTTTAGAGATGTAAGCGGTTACCAGAGACGTGTGCCCTACACTTTTACAATTCGCGTGTCCTGACTGACTTCTTTCCAAACCCATTTACACCCAAATTTTTTTATTATGGAAACGAAAGGTATACAGTTTAATATGAAATGTATTTATAAAATAATCGATCGAGGAGTTCTGAATAATTTATTTTTTTGCATGTTTTGTGTGTGTGTGTGTGTTTTAGTTATTTAATATTTACTACTATTATTTAATAAACATGTATTGTATCCTTACTTGCAACATGTTTTGGTAATTTGATATTTCTCCCATCCTCAACCATCTTACTTGTGGAATATTTGTGTCCAGGTTGGTTGTTGCTATGGCTTCCTGTTGGCTTTTGGTAGTTTATTGGTGTTATTGTGTGTGGATGTGGTATATATTTTTGTTTTTTGAGTGTTTCCAATGTTAAGTATTTTGAAAATTGTGTCATGTTTTGTGTTGATTTGTAGTTGTTTAGGTTGTTCGGCTTATCTTGTGTTTTACGTTTATATATTTGAAAATTTTCCCAAATAGGCCTATTCATTATTGTGCCTTTGTGTGGTATATGTTTTATCAGTGTCATGGTGGTGATGTCTGGGAATTCGTGTCCAGTATTTATTGCATGTGTGGCCAAATTGGATTTATATATGTCTTGTCTTTTGTATGCATTTGAGTGTTTAAAATACCGTTTCTCAATTGCTTTATTTTGTCTGGCCTATGTAAATTGGTATTATAGGACAAACTAATACCTGAACAAATATAAATTAACACAAAACACGACACAATTTTCAAAATACTTAACATTGGAAGCACTCAAAAAATAAAAATATATACTACACCCACACATATAACACCAATTTAAACTACCAAAACCCAACAGGAAGCCATAGCAACAACCAACCTGGACACAAATATTTCACAAGATTAAAAACTAAGATGGCCGAGGATGAGAAAAATATATAATTCCCGAAACATGTTCCAAGTAAGGAAACAATATATCTTGATTGAACAATAGTAGTAAATATTAAATAATTTACATATCAAGTAACTGACTGTAGCAAGAAGAGTTTGTGTGTGTCTGTGTGTACACAGAAATATGCATGCACAAACCTCGACGATTAAGCAAAAAAAAAAATCATTTTTAAATTAAACATTTTATTTACATATACGCTTTTGTGACATATTTTTGTAATACTATTATAAACGGCGTGGTGTAACACTACGGTAAACGTTTAACATTATTATATTATGAAGGAGAGGAATTTGTAAGAGTTGTTTTATTAAAAGTTACGAGGTAATTTCAAAGCTAGGAGTAAGAATGCGCTCTATTTACTTACCACTCTAATAAAGGCAAAATGTCAGCTCCTAGTAATCGATAATAGGAAACCTTTTGACGAACAACTAATTAGCTTTGTCGTACCTAATAATTTAAAGATGCTATGTTCCTTGGTAAACTGAAATATTAATGAGGAAGAATTAATGCCTCATCATTTTAATTATTTTCAAAGATTGTTTGTCAGATTATTTGCCGTTAGTTAAATTCATGTGTAATATTTTAAATTCAGTTTTCGTTCCTTTGTATTCTTAAGAAATATATTTATAATATATCTGGCAGGTTAAAATCGTGAATTTGTTGCGATTCACTTGCACAAACGAAATTATTCTCAAGTTTATTTTGTACTTATTTCACACACTGACAAGTCATTTAACCTATTTGTTATTCAAATGTAGCTAATCCAATTCATATACTGGACTCAAAAAGCACACTTAATTGAGAATAACTCTATGGTAAATTCCTTCAAGATTCATATTTTTTTCAAATTTGTACATAAATACGCTGCTCTAAGTTTACTCCACGACGTCACTATTCAGAAAACACTTGTAAAACCGAAAACTTTGGAACATCAGTAGCATGGCTTCCATGTAACCGCTGTTGCCGGCGGCAACAGTACTGGAAATAAGAGAAAATAATATTAATTATATCACAGAACAAATACTGTAGTTATTGAATAATTTTAAAGCCGAACAATATTAGTAGGGAAACTTGAAGAAAAGCATTGCTTTCGAACTGCCGGCTCAGACATCGCAATGGTTTATTGCGTACGGTCATTGACCTCCTATTAGTTGTCACTCTATAAACTGTAAAGGGGGGAGATATTCGTCCAACCAATGTGTTACCGCTGTATAAACTGACAAAACGCTCAGTAGCAGCTATGTTTGTTTTCGGAACTGACGTGCAGCAGATACAACGTACCTATTTGTGTTTTGTTCGTTCAGTCATGTGTTTCTCTGTTTGTCTTTATTATTTTTAATTCCATTATTTGTGTTCTGATTTATTCTGTGTAAGAATAATGAGAATCAGAACCCAGGACCCTCTTCATCTCGAGCGAATGATAGAAAATGCTCTAAAGAGAACACTTGGTACGAGAAAAAATTCGAATTAATTTTTAGGTTAAGTTTCAGGCCTATCACAACCGGCAACAGGTGTTACGTACCCATGCCACGCCACTGAATGATGCTATTACTTTCAAACGTTGACGCGGTCATATCATGAAAACGTTAAAGTCCACACAATCTGTAATTAAAATTTAACACATGAATTAAATCAAAAACGTGCTAAGCTAAGCGACGAGATGTCACGGTTACGGGTGGAGTACAAACAAAGGGGCTAAGAAAACGGGCGCCTGGGCTCATATCTGTTTGCCGTGCTCAGGCAATATGGTTGTCGGTACAGCAAGTCTTGGATTCGAATACCTGTCAGGGCATTTTAATATCTGAAAATTCGTTAAAATAATATTTTTGTTTGCGTACAACGGTAGCTTAAAATTAAGTCTTTTTCGTTTAATTTAATTATGAAATGTTTAACCACAGCATAAACATAGGATATTTAAAAGCATAAGCACTTGTCTGGTTCCATTTGTGTACAATGTCGCTTATATCAACTTTAGTGGTCATAGGTATTCCCTAATATAAAATATTTAATTTTGAATTCGTTTTGTTGGATTTTGTTTATTTCTAAGAAATATTTATAAATATGTAATGAATATGTCTTCAAATAATGAATACTTCTTCAATAAAATGTATTACATTATTTTATTGTATTAATTATTATATGTTATTAATTATTTATTAAATTATATTGTTAATTCATATAAAAACCTCTGAAGATACAGAATAATTCTGTGAAACGTGCGTCGTGTGAAAATAAAATAATATAATTTTTTTAATTTAACTTGCAGAAGTATTTATTATTTGAAGACATATTCATTACACTTGAAACCTGCAAGAAATATTGAAGTGTTACATACAAAATAAAGATTATAAATATATGAATAAAAAATATTTAAAAATACAACAGTGTTACGCCATTACAGAATGTTCTACATGTTTTTCGGCTATTCCAGAAGAGTCCAGCTGTAATGTTTGTGCGAGTACTTTGAGAAGAAAGACAATTACATGACACTTAACATGCGTCAACCGTCAAGGCTGTTCTAGACTTCACCGGTCACACTCTGTGTTCAAGGCCGCAATCAATTACGCTCTAGTGTTTTCGAGTAGTGTTGACATGCGTATTATGGATTATTCTGGAACACTTGTGCTATATATTTAAACAGCGACAGCTGCAGCTTAGAAGTCAGTTTAAGTGGTGATTTATTCAAGTGAGGTTCGAAGTATTTTCGCGAAGTGTTATTGTTTTATAATTTGCGGGATTATTAGTTGACTTTAATATCGTGTGTTGTTCGAAGTATTTTCACGAAGTGTTATTGTTTTATAATTTGCGGGATTATTAGTTGACTTTAATATCGTGTGTGAACAAGTTTAACTTGGGTTATTGTACAAGTTGATTATGAACTGTTATTTGTGATAATTAAAGATGGTTATTAGTGACTTCATTGGGTATTTTGTTTTTCACTATACCATACGACAATCACTTAGACCGTCGTAACAATATATTTCAAAATAAACAAACATACAGTAGGCCTACATTTTCTAATTGGACAATTGTATATTATTTTTTTGCAACAAACAAAACGTGAAAACAGTTTACACATTTTTTAGTGCCGGAGCTGAAACAAACGTGCGTTACGGTGTGAGGCACACATAAATTGATTCAGTGGACATACAGCGCACGAGCGGGGGCGCCCATTAACACGAGTTCGTTGTCTACAGCAGCAAATATCAATACGAACACTCACGGACTCTCCGGAATTTTTCGGGTTCCTTCGACCTATTCTAGAACTATTTCTTTTATGAATTTGCTAACTGCTATAATTTTTTATTGTCTGACTAAGCTTTTCGTCATTACTGACATCTTCAGGTCTTAAACAACCAAGGTATGCGTCACGGTGTGAGGCACACATAAATTGATTCAGTGGACATACAGCGCACGAGCGGGGGCGCCCATTAACACGAGTTCGTTGTCTACAGCAGCAAATATCAATACGAACACTCACGGACTCTCCGGAATTTTTCGGGTTCCTTCGACCTATTCTAGAACTATTTCTTTTATGAATTTGCTAACTGCTATAATTTTTTATTGTCTGACTAAGCTTTTCGTCATTACTGACATCTTCAGGTCTTAAACAACCAAGGTTGTTTAAGACCTGAAGATGTCAGTAATGACGAAAAGCTTAGTCGAACAATAAAAAATTATAGCAGTTAGCAAATTCATAAAAGAAATAGTAAGGATGGCTGCTAATTTAAACAATACGAAGAATATTCTAGAACTATCGTGGTATAAGAATACTACATTATTAACGCTTCGTAAATTCGTATTAGCAAAGTGGTTTTCACTTGAGCGAGTAGAGACTCGGCGTTATCACGTCATTGTGATTTACTCATCAGCCTGACCAATTGTAGGCCTACCTCAAGGTACACTTAATTATTCTGAGTAATTAATTACACGTGTTTAGGTATATTACACGTACACGTACGCGATTACCTCGCCAGGATTCAAGCCAAATACTTTTATCAGCCTAGGCTGGAATTACAATTTCAGCTATTTTCTTATCGACTACAAACTGTTAAATGGATTATAAATGTGACAAGCAGTAGAAACTAAGCGCTGATTCTTCACTCAACTGTGAAATAATTTCCTTGTTCCAGCGCTGTTACTTATAGTACACAGCGTCAGTGGCGTATCTATGGGGGTGGGTCTGGTCGAGTCGGCTTATTACAAAAGAAAAAAAAAGTTTAAACTAATCTTTATTACTATCTTTAAAGTGGCTGAAAATGTGTGATAACGATCTGAAATCAATTCTAAACGACAATGACACAATAAAAATTCTCGTTATTGAAACTTGTTTACAATATACTTATTGAGTGAATTGATTTTCCTAAAACTATTGCATATTTCAAACATATAGGCAAATGCTGTGTAGTAAACCTGTTTGTATACATAAAAAAGAGTTACTGCTGTATTAGCGTACATAGCTGAAACAATAATAAAACAACCTGAAAATTTAGAGATTAACATAATTAGAACTATCACTGTTGCACACCACTATAGAAAAACTATTCCGATTAGCGCTTTCAAGCTTCTCAGCTCATCGTCAGATCGGAAATAACAACAAAGAGGATAAAACAAAACCCTTCACACCCCCACCCACCCCACTGTCCACACACAACCACTTTGGAAGACTATGGAATTTTAAAAGAAGTAAATAACACAGTTGAAAGGAAGCTTAGGGAGGAGTTAGAAATATTGAAAGAAAGAGAAAAAGGGTTAGACAATTTAATGAATACTAAAACTAAATGTAATAATGAAGAAATATTTTATAATATAATTAAAAAGTAAAAGATAGAGGACGGATAGACAACATTAAGAATTAAATTGCATAGGCCTATATGGATGTTTTTGAAATAAGGGTGAGTGACCGCGCCCACGAGTGTGAATGAGAAAGGCGTTATAACGTTAGGTTTAAAAAAAATGCACACACACACACACACACACACACACACACACACACACACACACACACACACACACACACACACACACACACACAAGGAATGTGCTAGAAAAATATGTAACTGTACAGACGGGGATGACAGGGCTCGGAGGTTGGGAAGGGACATTTGAATTGTAGCTTTTTTGCGGGGTTGTGTGTGGACAGTGGGGCGGGTGGGGGTGTGAAGGTTTTTTTATCCTCTTTGTTGTTATTTCCGATCTGACGATGAGCTGAGAAGCTTGAAAGCACTAATCGGAATAGATTTTCTATAGTGGTGTGCAACAGTGATAGTTCTGTTTGTGATTGTAACCACTAACACAACTTTCTTAATTAACATAATTCCTTGACAACTTTTTCGACCCTCCGGGGGGGGGGGGGGTCTGGTCCTGTTCGTCCCACCCCGTAAATACTCCACTGTACAGTATAAACATTTGCATCTGTATAGTTAGAACTATTTATATATTTGCCTGCAATTGGCAATTATCTGCTTACGAAACAGTCGCTTTTACGAGGGTCAGTTGAAAAGTACGCGAAGCGACAACTGTAGATTAGCGGTTAAACTATAATATTTTGTGTGCTGCAAGATTTGTATTTTATGTAAAACTTCTGTTAATTTCCAAATCTATCTATCAATTTATTCACTGTTTAGAAGCTGTTTAAAACTGTCGTGTTATGGGTGTTTTGAAAAACGGACAAAATCAAACATCGTGATGTGATTCTTTGTTAAAAATTGTTTAGCGCCAACGAAAATTCAAAACGACATTGTAAATGTGTCAGGAGATGCTGCGACTTCAAAACGTAAGTAGGCACTTGAGTTTAAACGTGGTCGTACGAGCATCGAAAACGTGGTCGCACTGGACGCTCAAAAAATGCAACAACTCCAGATGCGGTAGCCATCTTGCTCAACGGTTTTTTACACCAAGTTCTGGAGTTAAAGTATGACGCACGCTCATATGAGATGCCTTTGATTTCAGCAACGTCATCCACTCCTCAATCTGCGGTCTTCCAACATCTTATCAAAGTTTTCCAATAATGCCATTTTTTGTTGCAACTTTTGGAGGTCCACTGCTGGGATAGTCTTCAGTGCTTGTACGATCACGTTTAAACTCGAGTGTGCCCCACTTACCGTTGTTTCTGAAGGCGCAGCATCTCTTAACACATTTACAATTTCGTTTTGATTTTCCAATGGCGCTAAAATGTTTTAAACAGAGAATTCATCACAACACAGTGTTTGGTTTTGTGTATTTTAAAAACACGCGTGACAGGAAAATTTCAAACAGCTGGTAAAAAGTGAATAAATTGACAGATATATCTGGAAATAAACAGGTGTTCACTCAAAATACACATCTTGTAGCACACGGATGATTTTCTACCACTGTGCTATAGATGTCGCTCCGCGAACTTTTCAACTGACCCTCGTACAGTTACGTCTTTACATTTTCGCTGATCTAACATGCCATTGGTTTTATGACGTCTCATTATCGCCTCATTCACTGGCAATGCTTTCACATCAGCATTAGACGAAGTCGATTTACTTTTATTGACAACCGTAGGAATTTTTCAATTAAACGTTTGTTAGGCAAGCGACTGAAACATCAGGTTTTTAATTAGTCACACAGATAAAACGTTCCACTCGATACTAATTGAAGTTTTCGTAACGGTACAGGTAACCCTACTTGCTTCCAATGTCACAGAACGGAAACTGGTTGGTTAACAACATTTTGAGTACACCAGTCCTTGACGGGTTTGTTTCTTCGTCTGACGGCTTGGTCAGTTTTTGTAGTAGAACTGTGTGCTAAGTGCTTTGACTGCAGCTCAGAAATCCGGAGTGAACGAGTGTGAGGTGAAATGAATATAGGAACACTTCAACTCGTAACTACATGTTTGTTATTCTCCAAAGCAGCTGTTGATTACATGTAGCTTTGGAGAGGTTTTTGGAGCTGTTAACTGGAAAGGTAGAGCCCGTATTTCTAAGCTCAGGTATTAATTGCCATAATTTGGCGTAATTCACAGGCAGGTCAGATCAGCAGACTACGAGAATGCTAATACACTCAAAGTCGGTGTGTTGGATAGCGCAGTGTTAGTATTTGAAATACCGTAATTACTTGTTAAAACGATTGTAATCCGGGCTATTAGGCCCGAAGTCTTATGGTATTTAAACCAATGTTTCGGCCTCACCAATGGGGACCATCTTCATTTGTTAAAGAACGTGGCTGATGTTCGCCAAATGACTCCAGTACTGAGACAAACCATCAGTACTTTTGGATGCCTCAGAGGTTGATTTGTCTCAGTACTGGGGTTATTTGGCGAACATCAGCCACATTCTTTTACCGATGAAGATGGCCCCCGTTGGTGAGCCGAAACGTCTGGTTTAAATACCACAAGACCACGGCCTAACAGACCGGCTTACAATCGTTTTAAAAATTTTGAGGCCGGCCGTGAAAACCTTAGAGCAATGCTACCGTCATTACTGTTAAGTTTTAAATACAAATTTGAAAAGCGTTTTTCATGGTGACAATAAAAATTCTCTACAACTGCAATTCTCTACAACCTGACTGAGATAGAGATATACAGACGCCGTTCCAATCGCTTCAACATTTATTTCAGAAAAAGTTAGTCCTAAGTAACCAAAAATTTCTTTCTGACAAACTGGACAGTCTCTGACATTTACTGTATTCTGTAACCAAATTAGACATACTTGTCTCGTAAGCTGAAACCGTACCTGGATTCCAACTTGTGGTTGTAAAACTAATATTTAAGCATTCTTTTCCGTTCGTTCAGAGTTATTTTTTCCTTCACCATCATCTCTCATATCTTCTGCTGACACGATTATTTGAAAGGGTGAATAATGGTGGAGAATTTCAACTTTTCAAGATGGAACATTTTCAACAGCACTTGCATGTTACTAGGAATGGAGAACATTCCCTTCCTCTGGACTCCACGTGGCAGTCAGCATAATATTTCTTCTCGCTAACCAATTAAACTTTCTAAGGGCAATGAACTTATTGATCTTATAGGGGGAAATTATCTTTCTTTTCTTCAAAGTTAGAAAATGAGCCAAAGTTGTATCAACAACGTTTGATGGTGACACGTCTAAAGGTTCTCCATCTGGATGCAACAATGAACACAGCACCCCCATTATCAGTTTTACTAGTTTTGGACCTGTCTTCCAATGGAGGACCTGAATTGATCTTCAGATCCCCTTAAAAAATTAAACACTGGATTGTATGATTCAGGTATCATAAAGTTTATTGACGATGTCATACAAAAATGGCAGATGTGTCTTCCAGATCATTTTATGATTGGTCAATTTGTCACTCTACAAATGACACTTTGTTGTTTGTGGACGATCAGGCTATTCTGTCGGACTCTGAAAACAGATTGCAGATGGGTATACATTTGTTAAATGGAATCTGCAAAGACTCTGGATTGCAGATATCCACAATTAAAACCAAAGTGATGTCTTTTTGTGGAACTGATCCCGTACGGGCAAAAATTGTTATAGATGGTACTGTCCTGGAACAAGTTAGCAGTTTTGAATACCTGGGCTACAGCGTGTCTTATAATGCAAGCAACGACGTGGTGCATAAGTTCAATCGTATGTGCCGGACCATCAGGCGAACCCTTAAGTCAACAAGTAAAGGGACACGCCTAAAATTCTACAAGGTGATGCCTCTTCCCACACTTCTTTATGGGTCTGAGAATTGGACTTTAATGAAAGGCCAGGCCAGTCGCATCCAAGCAGCTGAAATGAGATTTCTCAGGCACGTGGCAGGGTATACTCTCCATGATCATAGAAGAAACACAGATATATGGCAGGAACTGAATATTATGAGTATACTCGACAGGATCGCCCAGTATCGGCTGAATTGGTGGGAACATCTTTGCCAAATGGATGACTGCTGCATCCCCAAAACATCTATGGAACTATAAGCCGAGGGGACGGAGAGGTGTGGGACGTCCGAGGAAGCGCTGGAGTGACCAGCTGTAATATTTGCCTATTTGAGACCGGAACAAACCATTCTTGGTTTAAACTTTGAGGATGATGATGATGATAAAGTTTATGTAAATTAACTGTCAATGTGATAGAAGATATTTTTGATTCAATAATGTCATATGTCGACAGTTAATTTTATTTCTTATAAGTGTTTTCAGTATATAATATGGATAACATTAGTAGGTACTATAATTTCTTAACAGGAATAAGACAAAATACAATATTTTTAATTACAGTCAATGGCACACTTAAAGTAAGACTACTTTCGTAAAAGGTGAAGTTCACAAAGAGTTTTAGGAAGTTTCTCAAATATGAGTTTCATTCAATTGTTCGTAACTTATGTTCAGTTTACATGGAGATGTAAGTTCATAACACCGGCCGCACTAGCAGGATTCTAACGTGAATTTTATGTAACTTATGGGGTACAAAAGTCATCTTAGAAAACTCTTCTTTATCATGTTTGTGTTTGTTTTACTAAATACTGACTCGAGTTAACAATTTTTTGGGACGCACAAATATAAGATTATGTCATCAAATCACAGAGGTTGCGTTGGCTGGGACATGTGGAAAGAATTTCTGAGGAAAGAATGCCTAAAAGAATGCTGAAGGAAACATTATATACTACTAGACGTAGAGGCAGACCAAGCTTGAGATGGTTGGATGGCATAAGAGAAGATCTTGCTACCATGGCAATCAGAGGGTGGAGAGGAAGGGCGGAGAAGAGGGAAGCATGGAGGAGTATCGTTGAGGAGGCTAAAGCCCACCAAAGGCTGTAGCGCCAGAGAGAAGAAGAAGAAGAAGAAGAAGAAGAAGAAGAAGAAGGAGGAGGAGGAGGAGGAGGAGGAGGAGGAGGAGAAGGAGGAGGAGGAGGAGGAGGAGGAGGAGGAGGAGGAGGAGGAGGAGGAGGAGGAGGAGGAGGAGGAGGAGGAGGAGGAGACAATTTATTTTCTGTGGCAGGGAAAATTTTATTTCATTGAAGGTTAGTGTAGACACAAAGAAGTAAATATAGAACGCCATACATATAAACCTACACTATAAATAGCAATATTCACATGGTGAATATAACATAATGCATTGTTATGCATTATTTCTTCTGTGTATTAGTACTGAAACAGGAACACATATAAGCACTAATCATTATTAGTGTTGTAACATCATACAAATATCATCAAGATCGGAAGAAATTTTATAACCTGAATAATCTTCTGTAATTTGAGTAAGAGATATATAAAAGAAAATTGTTGTACTACTGTCAAAGTGATTGTAATTAAAAATAGGATTAAAAAAAAAATCTCAAAAGGAATTGTATTATTCGATTACAATTTAATTGTGACAGAAACGTACAGTTGCCATTCCCCATCCTTTAACAACCTTCACATTATTTAAGAAAACGTTAAACCTAATCAACAAAAAATTTCTTCCGGCAAAAATTGTACGTTGTCTGACAGTTAAGATAACACTGTAATGAACTCATTTTTATAGTGAGTATTGTGTAACCAAATTAGCCCTCTGTCGTCTCGGAAGTAAGAGAAGAGCTTTCAGTATTTAATGGAAGTATTATAAAATTCGTATTTGCTGCTGATTTTGAAGTCAGCGACCTCTTGTACTTGATGACCTTAATGTGGTCATAAATTATACGTTACTCTGGGTTCCACGGCATGTTGGTGGAAAAGTACAATCATACCACCAATGGCGTATCTAGAATTTGGCCTTGGGGAGGGTCTGGTAGTGTCGACTTCATACAAAGAGAAAACAAGTTAAGATTAATCAATATTACAATTTTCATAGCAGCTGAAAAACAACCTAAAATCAGTCCCATCAAAGTAAACACTAATAACACAATAAAGACAAGTGTTATTGACACGTTGTTTACAAGATATTTATTGGCATTTTACATTTAAAAATTATAACCACAGTTTTAAGTGAAAAAAGGAAATTTTATATATAAAAAATAAACACTGAAAATGTTTTAGAGTTTAATGTCTCTTCACCTTGATTTTCTCGCCATTTCATTATGAACTTTTTCTGGGGTCACTTAACAGAACTTCCTATATTTCATATTTTAAACATCGTGTTCATATAGTCCTATGAAAATGCTGTGTGATAATCCTGTTTGTATATAAAAAAAGATTCACTATTATAAGTACACAGCTCAAAAAATAATAAACCAGTCTAAAAATTAAAAGATTAACAAAATTCCTCATCAATCAAATATATTGCAACTCACCGTCTGCGGCTTTTTGAAACAATGTCTTCACTATAAAGTTGACATGTTTCAGGGCACTTGTCCCATCCTCAGAACTTAAAATATTTGTGTATCATTTAACGTTGATACAGTTGTCAAATAATTAAAATATTAAAATCCAATATAAATGTTTAAAAACGAGCGCCACGGTTAAACGATGTACATCGTACGGTGACAGACCACGCACTGAATTACGTCTGGCTCAAAACCACCACAATAACGCATGGTAGTGTCATACAATACATTCGACTTGAAAAGCAGTTGATCATTTAAAACACGCGGCTTGGTATCAGTATTATTATACGCTTTATAAATTTCGTACTCTTCAAGGGCATTCATATATCGCCCTTTCTTACAAATTCTGATCGTCTTATTATAATTACAATTTTCCATGTCGTCAATATTAGTCTAAACTCGCATAATATTGAGTAAGTGAAGAAGCATTAGTTTCTGCTCTACACTGCTCGTTTTAAACAAACATTTGTTACGTTATTATGAGAGATATTATTAAAATGCAAAATGTGAAGAGTAGTTATACGCAGCTCATAAACAAAGAGTAAAACAATGTAAGGGGCATGAAAATAAGAATGAATTGTTTGTCATGCATGTAGTGAGTGGACTGATTGTCGTGGCATTCTCAGTACAGTAGACTTTTTTCTGTGAAGTACCTGCGACTCTTTCCAACAAAAGAAATTAGAAAAAATTGTGGACGAATATATATGTCTATTTTCAGCCATGAAAATTGTTTATGAATTAATTGCAACCAAGTGAGAGAATCGAAGAAAATGTTTTAAAGTAACAATATGTATCGTTTTTAAAGATCTAGTTTGATAAGGATTCGAGTAGGTACGATACTGAAAAACAAATGAAGTTCTATAAGGTTATCACACTCCCCACTTCTACTCATATACAAACTGCACAGACGGATTTCTTGAGATACGTAAAGGGATGCACATGAAACGGCAGAATTAGAAACGATGTGATGAGACACGAATTGGGTATACTCTCTGTAAATGCAAAAATCGAGGAATGTAAGCTGACATGGATTGAACATATAGATAGAATGGAAGCGAAAAGGCTACCGTTTTTGCAACAAGTTTTACAATATGCGCCTAAAGGAAAAAGAGATGTGGGAAGACCACGCAAAAGGTGGCTTGAAAATAGAGACCGGAACAGGTGACGTTGCCCAATCCTGGAATGAAGAAGAAGAAGAAGAAGAAGAAGAAGAAGAAGAAGAAGAAGAAGAAGAGGACGATACTGAAGCTATGATTTCCAGTGGCTGTAACATTGTAATGGGACAGAATGGGGTATTTTATTAAATTTATTTCATTGTCAATTGTAACTCCCATACATAAAACGGTTTCAGTCAGACAAAGAATGCAATGACATAGCCTTGAGAGCGAGGTGTGGTGATACAACGCAATACGGTTCTGAGAAATCAAGATTTGTGTTACGCACTCATATGCGCGACATGAGCATGCGTGCATAAGGGACGCCGACAAGATGTCTAGTTTATAAAATTTCTTTCACCACGTGTTTGGGAAGACGATGGAAATGGTGAGCGACGGCCTATTGTATTACCATAGAACAGCGTCGACGATCGAAAAGAACCAATGAGCTGTCTGGACATCATTGTATTCCTGCCGACATCATGTAGGCGGTGCAAACGGAAATGCTCGCCAGTCTTTAGGTAAGCATAGCCAGTCACCGATACAGTTTCGCCTGGCCAGGTACGTATCAAGACTCCGCGAGTCAAAAACTTTTTCAGAATTTAAAGAAAATGTGAAAAAAGTCCGATTGAAA
Source organism: Magicicada septendecula (assembly GCA_034769895.1). Lineage (NCBI taxonomy): Eukaryota > Metazoa > Arthropoda > Insecta > Hemiptera > Cicadidae > Magicicada > Magicicada septendecula. The sequence goes on from CM068369.1 coordinate 83,489,394, forward strand.
GTGTAACTTGAAATGAGACAAAACGACAGAAAAATACGACATCAAATTTAATAACAAAATGTGCGGAGTGACAAAAGAAAAAAATGTGGACGAATTAGATCAGCAAAGTGCTACGCGTGGTTGGAGGAGACACCAACTGAGTAACTATGCCTCACGTAAAAGTCAATCATAAAACATATCAAAAAAGTAACTGATTATCACATAAAAACAATCAATCATAAAAAATGTCAGAATACAGAACGCTATATTTTGGGGAGATTATTTAAATCGTATGAGAGGGAGAGAGTGAGCAATCTGGGTCGTTTTTCATAATTATAGACAAATGATTTAATTATAAGAAGTAAGAGATAAGTTGTTATTTTAATCAGATGGTGTTGTAACCTCAATATTCAATAGTATGTAAGTGGAATGTTAGTACGTAGAGAAGGAGAAGAGATGAGAATACAATAAAGTAGTGGGTTGTATGAACTATAACTATGTACTTGTTTATTTTGCATCACCCGTTGTTTTTCTCTGCCAAAGTACATCAGACGAAACCTTGGTAATGAGGACGAATCTTTAAGGGTAAGTAATACAAAATTTAAATATTCCAATTATTAATTAACTCGTTATACTTCAAATGGCGCCCGTCAACAGCGACGTTGTGAATTAAAAAATTAAAATAAATTAATTTACAACCTGATTGAAAATGGCAGAGAAAGGCAAGAGGGCAAATTTATGTGAAGATATTATGGAGGGGTCTATTTTAAATGTTACGCAAGACGATATAATATCGACAAAATATTAACGAGAGCGTAGACAATACAACAGACGAATTAACAGTTGAGACGGTAGACGCTAAGAGTAGCAGAATCGACAATGTAGACGTACTTAGTCAATTAGCATTATTTATGGAAATGATGAGTAGTAAATTTGACCAACAAAATACGATTTTAAACGAAATTGAATCCGAAATCAAGTCAGCGATAAATACAAGTAGCGTAGAGTTAAAGTCAGATAATTTGAGAACAAGTCTGAATGAATTTAGAAATGAAATCAAGTCAGCGATAAGGGCACGTAACGAAGAACTGAAAACGGAAATAAACAAACAAGACAAAAAATTAAGAGAAATAGATATTAAATTAGAGGAAAGAAATAAAACTATTGCGGGCATGAAAGGTGGGATGATAATAAATATAAATAAAATACAAGATGAAATAAACGAAAGTAGAACGCTGAAAGAGGAGGTAGAAAATGACACAGTTACGGGTGAATGTGACGAAATAACAGACGACCAGGGTAATAGTAAAATAACAAATAATTACGAAGGGATCATCAACAAGGTAGGTGTTAGTTACGAAAATGAATTAACAACTAATAGTAGTAAGATAGTTGAAAACAAGATATATAAAAATAATACCTTGAAAATAATTAGCGATCATAATAATATAGAAACAGTGAGAGAGAGCGAGAGAATAGAGATCAGTATTTGTAAGTTAGAGAGAGAGTATGAAGAGAATGATTTTGTGAATATAGGGCAGAGGGTAGATTTTCCCCAGTTTTATGGTAAACCAAGCTGGTTACAAATGTTTTTGAAGGGCAAGAGTCCCTTACAGGAAAACAATGTGTTTTTAAGTAGTTTTTTAATTTTTAGTAGGTGTTTTTACGATTTAATACCCTCTGTACGGAATGATAGCAAAATTATAAATTGGTGTTATGGTGAATGGTATGTTGATAAGAAGGTAAAGTTATTTAAGGTTAGTAGAGGTTATGACGAATTAATAAAGAGGTTAGATATTGAAAGAGTTAGTGATAATAAGTACTTACCTTGTGAAATAGTTAGTACAGCAATTGATGATATTGATTACTTACTTTATGACAAAGCTAATACGGCAGTAGATAATAATGATAATGAAACTGTAATTGACATGACTATGACAGATCATACTAAGGGTGACTGGACTATACTCGATAATAATAAATTATATGATTTAATAACATGGAATAATCCTGTTGGTATTGTGGAAGAATATAAAAATTTGGATAATCTTTACATTAATAAAAATGATATAATGAGGTTGATAAAAAATGAACTGTGTAAATGTAAGACCAGGTTTTTGTACGATGATGGAGGGTGAAAACAATAAATGTTTATGAACGTTTAATTAGGTAAATAATGGTTTTGGATTGGACTGCTTTACAAAATGAGGTGTGGTAAACAATAAAATAATGACAAAGAATTGTAAATAAATTTAGAGTGAAATTAATTGTGTTTGTGTTGTAAAATATATTGTAGGTAAGCAATATGTGTGTGTAGCTGAAATTAATTTAATAATAATAATAATAATATTTTGTTAAACTAAATAAATAATGAGAGGTGATAATCAATGAATTGCAATTGTTTTGGAAGAAGGTAATTAAAGTAATGTTGTGTTTTAAATAACTGATAGAATTAAAATAAGTTGAGATGAATTAATTAATTAATTTAAAAGGTTATATAAAGAGATTTTGCTAATGAATTTAAATGATTTTTGAGATTTGAACTTGGTAGTAATAAACAGTAATTGAATAAATGTAAGATGTATTTAGTTGTGGAATCATATTATCGTTATTGTTTCAGAAGGTACATGGAGATGTGTACATGATTTGGTGATGAATTGTTTATAATTTAGTGTCAATAACAGGAATCATATGTTTTGAATGGTGTACTGTGAGTATGAGTTTTATAATACAAGTTAAATAGAGTAAAATGTTTACATGTGTTGAAAAGATTTTAAACCCAATGATGAAACTAATTTGAGATAGTTATACTAAATAGAAACCATAGTTAAAAGGTAATAATAACTGAAATGTGAAGTAAAATAAAGGTTAATAATAAATTTGAAATTTTGAGGGCTCTAATTGTAGTAAGTGATAAATAATTAAATGATGATATATAAAAGAGTTAATAAAAAATTTCAAGTTATAATGTTTATAATTTTCTATATAAATTATTTAAAAGTGAATTGTTTGTTTAATGTGAATGTGGCAATGCTAATGTTCAAGGTTAACATCTATTCATTTATTATGTTATGTTACGTTATTATACAAGATTAAAGGGTGAAATCAACGATGGTCCTAATCCACAAATTGGTGTAAACTAGAAATTTAACACTGTCATTGAACGGGGAGGGGGACCCCTAGTTTCGTGAAAAGGTGGGGTAGGTTTAAAAAAAAAAAAAAACTGATGGTAGTATTTTTCCACGAACTACAGTAGTTTGTTTTAGAAATTGAAACTAGAAAATTAGAAAAATTAGAAAATGAATTATCAAAATTATGTAACTTAAATACTTAACTTTTCAAGGAGTTGTTTTCCTTCAGAAAACAAAATGTAGTGTACTTTTAATATAAATTTGTAAGATGATCCATTGTTGTAGTTCCTATTTTTGTCATAGAGAAAATGTTAGGAAAAAATGAAAGCTTGGACTTGCAAAAGTGTTTATATGAAAAATGTGTTAAATAAAATAAAAACTTGTTATCATACAAGATATATGGGTAATTTTTGGGGGTTGTTTGGTGTTAATCGAAGTGTAAATCAATTATGGCATGTAGAGACTGCAAGTAGAAGGACATTGAGTTTAGATTTAAGTAAACTATTGTAGAGGTGGCATGTACCATTGTAGATGGTGTTATGGGTTGATGGATAACATCATGTTACCATCATCGGAGGCCTAAATAGGGCATAAAATACACTGTACAACCTTATATAATGTTATGTTATATGTTAATATAATATTCATGTTAATTGCTATCGTACAGTGTATAGTAATGATGACGAAAAAACATGCTAATGAAAGTGGATTTCCCCGCCTTTTCGGGCGATTACTGCCTTACCAGCACTAATCGTGGTTTTGGACGACAGCCAGCTGTGGGCAGCAGTTGTAAAACTGACCATAGTTGGTTGCCTTTAAAATTGGTGAAATTTGAAATTAACGGGGGGCCATTTACGGGAAATCCCTGGAACTATGGAACAGCGGCTATCACCTTGTTCGCGTAGGAACAGTAAAACAGGTGATAGACCCGTCACTAAGGTTATAAGTATGGAAAAGCAGATGTTATGATATCTGACACTTTTAAAATATGTAACGCAGAAGCAAGGACAGGGAGATGACAAAATTCCTCCAAAACCTCAGTCCTTGTGGACGCAACTGGACGCCACAGTCCAGGGGGGGTCATAGTAAGAGTGGCAGGGGGTTACTCAGGGGAGTAACGAACTAAAATTTGAAACTTAATGACGCTGACTGGCTGACAAGCCAACTAAATGATTGTAGTTTGACCGTAGACAACCTGTACGAATTTATTTACATGTAAATATTCAGACATGTAATTGATTTACATGTGTTATATTCTGTATGATATTTTATAAATGACTTTACTGATTTTTTTAAAAAAAAGATTATCTCTAGTAGAGGAGACGTTTATCAGATTTTGTTTATTATGTTTTATTGTGTCATTAATCTTGTTATGTTAGAGTGTAAGAATTATAAACATATGTTATGTATTTTTCATGTAATTTTTGTGTAGTATATATAGGGCAAGGTCAGTCACATGACCTAGAGAGATCAGCTGATAACTGATGGTAGAGACAGGATAGGTTTTTAGCGATTAACTCATGAATTTTGTTACTTCAATTAAATTGAATAATTTTATTTTTTCGTGAAATTAATAAATGAAATATTTTGGGGGAAAAAGGGAAGGTGTCAGTTGATTCATGATGTGTATCTTATGTTATCTTTGTAATCAAGGGTAGCTATTTTCGAAGTTATGGTAGTCATAGGTTGTTTATTATAAGTTTAATGTAATAAATTTGTTTATTATTATATGGGTTACTATATTACTATATAATTATACTATTACATTGTTTATTTATTTATTAAATTAGATGCATTTGGAGAATTTGGGAATGTTTTTAAAGAAAAAAAAACTTTTTTATGATTAACTTCACTAATTAAAGTAAACCATCTTATGTAATTGATTTGGGAAATTATTTTTGAGAGTTGATGTCAAGAAGTAGGGAGTTTGTGTTTAATTAATAATGAAAATGTGTGCGCACCCAGTAATTGCTAAAAGCGACCCAGTATGTATGTAAGGGGGAACATATCAGTTGAGGACCTGGTATGGTATAAGACCAGGGTTTTGATTTTTGGGATGGAATGATAGAATGTGAGGGGTACTATGGTGAGTATCTGTCCGAGTTTATGGTGTTGGGATCTCGAACAGAGAAGTCCAGTAATCTCGTACGGGTGCAGCCATGGTCGCTGAGCTAGGGGGGTAGTTTACCCATGATGCGTTAAGAATTAATGGGGGGTTGTTGGCACCATATCCTCACCGATCCTCTTAGGGGTTTAACAATGAGAGTTCTTCTGTTCCAGCAGAAGATCTCTCATTGGGGGGGTATTGTAATGGGACAGAATGGGGTATTTTATTTTATTAAATTTATTTCATTGTCAATTGTAACTCCCATACATAAAACGGTTTCAGTCAGACAAAGAACGCAATGACATAGCCTTGAGAGTGAGGTGTGGCGACACAACGCAATACGGTTCTGAGAAATCAAGCTTTGTGTTACGCACTCATATGCGCGACATGAGCACGCGTGCATAAGGGACGCTGACAAGATGTCTAGTTTATAAAATTTCTTTCACCACGTGTTTGGGAAGACGATGGAAATGGTGAGCGACGGCCTATTGTATTACCATAGAACAGCGTCGACGATCGAAAAGAACCAATGAGCTGTCTGGACATCATTGTATTCTCGCCGACATCATGTAGGCGGTGCAAACGGAAACGCTCGCCAGCCTTTAGGTAAGTATAGCCAGTCATCGATACAGTTTCGCCTGGCCAGGTGCGTATCAAGACTCCGCGAGTCGAAAACTTTTTCAGAATTTAAAGAAAATGTGAAAAAAGTCCGATTGAAAGTGTAACTTGAAATGAGACAAAACGACAGAAAAATACGACATCAAATTTAATAACAAAACGTGCGGAGTGACAAAAGAAAAAATGTGGACGAATTAGATCAGCAAAGTGCTACGCGTGGTTGGAGGAGACGCCAACTGAGTAACTATGCCTCACGTAAAAGTCAATCATAAAACATATCAAAAAGTAACTGATTATCACATAAAAACAATCAATCATAAAACATGTCAGAATACAGAACGCTATATTTTGGGGAGATTATTTAAATTGTATGAGAGGGAGAGAGTGAGCAATCTGGGTCGTTTTTCATAATTATAGACAAATGATTTAATTATAAGAAGTAAGAGATAAGTTGTTATTTTAATCAGATAGTGTTGTAACCTCAATATTCAATAGTACATAAGTGGAATGTTAGTACGTAGAGAAGGAGAAGAGATGAGAATACAATAAAGTAGTGGGTTGTATGAACTATAACTATGTACTTGTTTATTTTGCATCACCCGTTGTTTTTCTCTGCCAAAGTACATCAGACGAAACCTTGGTAATGAGGACGAATCTTTAAAGGTAAGTAATACAAAATTTAAATATTCCAATTATTAATTAACTCGTTATACTTCAACATTTGTTAAAGTCTTTAAAACAAAAATGTCTTACCCCAATGTGATGTCCTTCTACGAACACTTGTGGAAGCTGAATGGTTTCCAAATTCATCCTTTCCTTGATTTCGGCCTGAAGTTCCCTGCTCATAAACACATTTTTCTCTTCGAATTTCACCATGTGCGTGCGCAGAATCTGGCGAACTTTGAGGCATCTCTGTGACGTTTCTCTGACGATTCCCTTTGTAGTTGTGTACACTACCACTTTGCCGGCCTCTTTCTCTTGCCAGCTCTGAAACAGAAACACAACGAAATTAGTATTTCTATTATTGGTTAGATTTTATTATTAAGTTTTTCATTCATATAGGCTACCTAACGTTTGTCCATGGTGTTCGGTAGTCTTCAAATGGTATGCTGCGGTGTGCCGAGTTTTGGAATACTCGGCCCTTTTCCCAGTTAATTATGTGACGGTCATTGCGGGGGTTTGTGAATTAATTATTTGAGCGGAGTATACGCTGTTATCTGCATGCTTTGTTGCCGATCCGTGCGCGCTCTATGGGGAGTGATATGCAGCGTTTTACTTGTCACTGCTCTGGGCAGTACTCACCAGGCAGCCGAACGCGACGCAGCAACCATTCTCTCTTCCGGCAGCCACCAGTTTGATTTTTTTTGGGTCTGCTAAAATCTATAATGACTAGATAATCAACTACGCGACTCTCCGGTAAGTCTGTTCAAGGTAACTTACTTATTATTTAATAAAAGAATTGTTATTTAGCTTAAATTAATGCCGATGCAATGCGATATATATACGAAAGTCACCACGTGGCAAGCGCGGGTTGAATTCTGTGTATGCATGTCTTGAAAGTTAACACTGGCTGAGCTAAAGTATTTATAAAGTAATTATGGCTGTGTATTTTTCCTAATTATATCATAATAATTTCATTATAATCAAAGGGGGGCGTAAGAGAATGTTTTATGAACTAAATGTAGAGGTATATGAAACTGTATATGTATTATGAACCTGTTTAAGTTTGCAACTCATCTCGAAATTGTAATAAGGGTTTATTTATTTGACGAACTGTCTATAAATACTAGTCATTTAATTCTAAATTTTTTTACTGAAGGTAATTTCTGTGCTTTCTTAAAATTTCAAAATTTTCTTTTAATCTGAGCATGTGGTAGTGTGTGAATTATGCTGGAGTCATGAATATTAGGGGGATCGTGAATTGGGTAACATTTGAGTAATTGTCAATATATATAATTGTTCAGGGTTCCCGACCTAAGACGAATCTCGATTCACTTCAGCGGGTGGCCGAACATCTGCCACCAATGGTATTACACGAGTGATTCTCCGTCTGTGCCGTCGGGAGGAAGAAATGGACAATACATCAGGTTTTGTGCCGGATTTTACCAGGTGACATTTAACCCATTTATATATATTTTGGCCTCTACAATGTAGAACATCTTATTCTCTTCCTGGAACATCTCCAGTTAAAGTTGTTGGGACACAAGTCCAGCGAGACAATTAGTGCTTGTAAATTCTGTCAGTGTATTTTACTAAGGCTTAAGCCCCCCTGAGTAAGTGTGAGCCCGGACGGGGTCATGCGCTACCGAATTTTGCTGCAAAATTTTCTTTAAGGGTAAAAGTGTGTGTGACTTAAGATTACTGATTTATCGGGGGGGGAGGTGAATTATGCTTGCATTGATTAAGGGTATTCATAGCTATATGCGTTTCGTTTTTTTTTTTTTATTTAAAGCTTTGGGGAGGTGCTGTAACCTGTGGACGTCACCCGTAGGTGCCGTTAGTAACAGGTCTATAGCATGTTTTAGGTTGCTGGATCTGGTGGTGCGCATGGCCTCGCCTGTGGCCAAGCCAATTCTGTAGGAACACATCAAATGTGTTTATTAGGGGCTGATGTTATAAAGTTTTTTTAAATTAAAATTGTCATTATATATATATTTTATAAAAATTATCTTAATTCAGTAATAATTCAGTATAAGTGAAATTTCATTCAGTTTCTTTTACTGCTATAGCCAGTGTACTACTAGTTCAGTTGTTAATATGAGCACACTATTGGTTCAATCATAAACCGTATTATATATATTTTATAAAAATTATCTTAACTCAGTAATAATTCAATATAAATGAAATTTCATTCAGTTCTTTTACTGCCATAGCCAGTGTACTACTAGTTCAGTTGTTAATATGAGCACACTATTGGTTCAATCATAAACCGTATTATATATATTTTATAAAAATTATCTTAACTCAGTAATAATTCAATGTAAATGAAATTTCATTCAGTTCTTTTACTGCCATAGCCAGTGTACTACTAGTTCAGTTGTTAATATGAGCACACTATTGGTTCAATCATAAACCGTATTATACATATTTTATAAAAATTATCTTAACTCAGTAATAATTCAATATAAATGAAATTTCATTCAGTTCTTTTACTGCCATTGCCAGTGTACTACTAGTTCAGTTGTTAATATGAGCACACTATTGGTTCAATCATAAACCGTATTATATATATTTTATAAAAATTATCTTAACTCAGTAATAATTCAATATAAGTGAAATTTAATTCAGTTTCTTTTACTGCCATAGCCATTGTACTACTAGTTCTGTTGTTAATATGAGTACACTATTGATTCTTACTTCCAATCATAAATTCTGTTATACATTCGTACGGCCGTGCAGCCATGTTGACCTGGCCATGGCGCAGTCCTATCTGGGGGAACCTTTCTAAAATTTTGAATTCTTGTGATAATTTCATTGGTTGCAAGCAGTCATAACCGGACTGGTTAATGGATTGGTTTATGAAAGTTTTTTTATGGAGGCTGGGCACTTTACCCTTTTACAGTAGTTTGGGATGGGGATCTAGGTCACTGATACTGAAGATGGTATTCTTCGGCGGCATGGTTAAATGTCTATGAGCTGCCTGCCAGGTGAACATGTGTGTAGTATATATATGTGTGTATATCGATATGTGTGCGCTATGTGTATTTATGTAACTATTTATTTATGTGTATTTATGTATTTATATTGATTGATGTTATATTTATTTATATTTGGGAGATACTATTATGCTTAAGTTTACATGCATTATAATTTGATGAGATGATACGTGCATATTTTCAGAGGAGTGTAATGACAGGGAGTGATACTTGCATGTTATTTGAAATAGTGAATAAAATTGTTATTGTTGCTAAACAACGAATTTAATTGCAAGTCCCGTCATACTGGACCCAGCGCAGTTTTGGCTTCCCTAGGCTCTGGCCTAGTTTTAAATAACTAGTGGCCCCTCTTTCAAAAAAAAATTAATAAAATAAAATAAAATTAAAAAAAAAAAAGTTTTTTTTAATAAAGTCTAAAAGTTGAAAGAGGAGTTACAGCGGTGAAGAAAGCTATAATACAAACTTGTGATTCTGATATGAATTTGTGTGATATTTTGGGTACAAATCCCCAGTAGATTAAACCCAAGTTACGTCGTATGGGCCGTATATTATAAATATCAAGCAAACTATATGTAAAAAAAATAAATGATGTAAACAAAACCATGTGTTTGGATTTTAACCGGATTGGTTAAATGAGTGGCTGCATCACTAAATCCACCGCTGGAAATAAAGTAGTTCCCAAGTGATTATAATTAACTGATTAAAAATATATCAACAAACTTTTTTTAATACAAATGGGATTAATACAACTACAAATAAGGTACATGATTTTATAATTCATTGGATCTATTAAGAAAGTTTTAACTTTGTACTGTACATGCCTCTGTGTTGTATCACTCCGCTTTGTTTACATCAGGCGCCAATTCAAGAATGAACACAGTTAAGTTACAGGGTTATTTATTCTTGTCATGTAATGTTACGTGAAGCTATATAAGTTAATTTAATATTAAACTCTTACCTTAGGGTTCTTTTCCAGAGTCGTACAGACGAACACCGCTGCAGAAAGGATTATTTGAGATGAGCGGTATAAATATAAATATGCAGTTTATATTCAAACAAAAGCTTCTAGTTTATTAAACAACAACCCGAAACACACATAAATGAGATCATCCATCTAACTAAAATTATCACAGATCAAAATTATTTCGCACACAATAGCAGGTATTACACACAAACAGATGGACTACCCATGGGCTCCCCTATATCAGGTATACTAGCAGAAATATTCATACACACCATAGAACAGAAACACATACTGAACGACAACAAATACACCGATAAAATAATATATTGGCACAGGTATGTTGACGACATTTTACTCCTTTACAACGGCAACAAAAGACAAATAGAAAATTTCCACAAATACATTAACATTATACACCATAAATTAAAATTCACACTTGAAATAGAATTAAATAACAGCATAAACTTTTTAGACCTTACAATCACCAAAACAAACAACACACACACACACACACACACACATACAAAATATACAGAAAACCCACCACATCAGACATGGTCATACACAACACATCCAACCACCCAACTCAACACAAACATGCAGCTTTCAACTACATGCTCCATAGGCTCACGTCAATACCCCTAAACACACATGACTACCAAGATGAATTAAACACAATTAAATACATAGCAGTCAAAAACGGATACAACCCCGAATTAATAAATAAACTACACAAACGAATCCTCAACACAAAAAGTAAAACACATCTGACCAACAGCACACAACCCAGTAAATACATAACACTTACATACTACAATTCCAATACACATAAAATTGCAAACACATTTAGGAAACAAAATTATAAAGTAGCCTACAGAACCAACAACACCATTAGAAAACACATAAACAATACTAACAAAGACATTGACACATACAGCAAAACAGGGGTTTATAAATTAAATTGTAATGATTGCCAACAATTCTACATCGGCCAGACGGGAAGATCTTTTTCTTCCAGGTTTTCTGAACATTTAAAAGCCCTCACCACAAACTACATACATTCCACATTTGCCACACATATACATAACGAAAACCACAGTTACACAAACATAGAACACAACATGGAAATATTACACTACTTACCCAAAAGTAGAAAACTAAACACAGCTGAACAATTTGAAATATACAGATATCACACACTACAACCAAACAACATATTAAATGAACAAGTACATTACAAATCACATACACTATTTGACACACTGATCCACACATATAATTCGAACCTCAACGCCAATCCCTTCCCACCATCAACCCCCACCACACACTCCATTTTTCCATAACGGTTATTCTGTAATCGACAGTCAGTATTAAACCCACTGAAGAAGAGAAACAACATCTCGAAACGTTTGGGAAGTGACAACAGTAAGTTCATTAGTGAAAGTATTATATATATTATTAAATTAATAAAGTGAACGAAGAGGATGCAACAACAAGATAATTTATTAAACAAGTTAATTATTTCGTTTTAGGCTACTTTGATAACGATTAACCTACTTATTGAATTAAAAATACATTGAATAAGTAACAAATACTATAACATCACACAGATTAACAAGTGGAATCTTTCTTAATTCTAACCTAGTACAAATTATATATTTTTTGTATGAACCAATACGTATTTATATCTCTTCCCCTTCTTATTTTCTTTTATAAAAATAAAAAACCTTTCCCTTAGAGATCTCAATTATTTAGGTTGACATGTAACTATCAACATTTTTTATAAACTGATTTTTTAATATGCATATTTAGGGTTAGTTACCCATCCACCGTGTGTGTCCCTGTGGTTTGTTGTACTGTGTTGACCGTTTTCTTGGTTCTCGCGCACTCACGCCACTATTGGTACTGAGTTTACTGTTTTTTGTTTAATTAAGTTCTCACTGGTTTGTTTTATGGTTCCACATTATAAATGTAAGATAAAGTTGGCCGACGTAATTTTACTCGCACTTAGATGTTTTATAGGCTGGCCGCGCGGCCATAAGGTGCAATGGAACTGAACTCAGTCCTGCACTAAGGCAGAAATACACGGAGTTTAGTCTGTTCACGTGATCGTCAGTCTGCGCTCCAATTGGTGCTTTTTAAAAGGCGCTATAACACAGGCATAACGTTTAGCAGCATGTTGCCGCCTGGTGCAATATGACTTGGCATTATTTTCTCTGTGATTCACGGCTGACGCAAAACTGTGTGTTGTTTCATAATCTGTCTGGACTGTTTGAGTGCGGAGACAAAACACAGACGTTTTGTTTTGTAATAAACACTGCATACGTGGTTGACTAAATCGAGGTTACAAAAAGGTGAACGCTGGCTACATAGGGAATACACTTGATTTAAAAATTTATTTTTCATACAATTCTGTACCGTTAGAATACCCTCCAATGAGAGGTTGGATGTCGAAGCATACAAACTCTCATTGCCTAAAACCTAAGAGGATCAGTGAGGTTATGGCGCCGCGACCCCCCTTAACTCTTTACTAAAATCATGGGTACTTAACCCCCCCCCTAGTCCGGCAGCTGCGGCAGTACCCATCCGACCTTACTGGACTTCTCTGCCCGAGATCCCAACACCATAAGCTCGGACAGATACCCGCCACAGTATCGCCTGACTCGGAAACATTTAATTAAAAAATTAACAAAAAGGCCTTCCATTATACCATATCCACAACTGATTGGTTTCCTCTCAGCCGTACTGGTTCATTAATTGTAAAGTACTGGTTCATGTTTATTACAAAATATAATATGCATTTGACTACATTGTGATATAACTTCTAAATCGTCCATCAGTTACCTGGATCAATTAAAATTTAACCATCAGGCCCATGCTCACACACTATCACAATGATTTCGACTTATCTTCAACAAGTTACATGGGTTCAACAATATAGCTTAACTCTAAAATATACATCAATTCATTTATACTATCAATATCTAGTTTATTAGTATTAATAAGGTTAATCTTAAGTATACGCAGTGTCTCAGCTACTGGTATATTCGTATATAAGTTTACAATATCAGTTTACAATATAAGTTTACTATATCCCAGAAATTGGCTGCCTTCCATAGTATGATTTATAGACTTTTATCTTTGCCCCTTGGTGATAAAGAATACCATGAGGAATTAGACACCATTAAATACATTGCAGTTACTAATGGTTATGATGTCGATATGGTAAACAACATCCTTCGAAAACATAAGAAAAAGCATAGAAACATTAACGTACATAAAACTCGCGAGAATACAACACGCAAATACATTGCAACACCGTACACACACCTTATGCCTAAGATTTTTGGGTCAATGTTTAATAAAAACAGCAATATAAAGGTCACTTACAAAACCACTAATAATATTATGAATAATCTTCGTGTCCGCAGAACTACCAGCCTTGAACACAAAACTGGTGTTTACAAATTGATATGTGACGATTCTGACGCCTTTTATGTGCGCCAGACAGGTTGTGGTTTTTTAAAAAGATTTACAGAACATAGGCCGCCTACACACCTTCACAGCTTGGACAATATCAAGTCAAAATTTGCGGAACACCTCATTTCCGAGAATCATAATTACACTAATTTTAAAACTAACTTGATACCTATTCACATATGTAAGAAATGGCGATATATGAACGCCCTTGAAGAGTACAAAATTTATAAAGCGTATAATAATACTGATACCAAGCCGCGTGTTTTAAATGATCAACTGCTTTTCAAGTCGAATGTATTGTACGACACTGCCATGCGTTATTTTTGTGGTGGGAGCCAGACGTAATTCAGTACGCGGCCAGTCACCGTACGATGTACATCGTTTAACCGTGGCGCTCGTTTTTAAACATTTATATTGGATTTTAATATTTTAATTATTTGACAACTGTATCAATGTTAAATGATACACGAATATTTTAAGTTCTGAGGATGGGACAAGTGTCCTGAAACATGTCAACTTTATAGTGAACACGTTGTTTCAATAAGCTGCAGACGGTGAGTTGCAATATATTTGATTGAACAACACGTGGCTTGGTACTAAAATTGGGATTTATTCCTTTTAAACATTCCTCGTCAAATTTTTTTGACGGGGGGGGGGTCCCGTTCGTCCCCCCATAAATATGCCCCTACATTCCACTAAACTCCGTAGTATTCAAGTGCTATTAGTATGTTACGAATTTCGCGTTGTATTTACTAAGACGGCTAGTATATCGTTATAGTAAGATAGTAATGCCTGTCACTAGCTGTTAATCTAATAACTACATTTCATAATATGAAATGGTAAACTTACCAAAAAAATTTCCGTTTATTACTTCATAATAAACAGACTGCACTTCTGTATGTTATTTGAACTTTTAATTTGATTTTAAGAATATTGTTTTCAAAGTTTAAAAGATATTTACATCGTAAACCGCATAACTGTCCATTATAGTCAAAGAATTTTAGGTTTTATTAAATAATTATTTAAAACAAATAATCGAAACAAGCTGACAGACACACAAAACGACTGAAGAGAACAAGACTGCCAACAAGATTTGCTGTGAATCAGTGGCCTGGCCAAACTAAAGGCGATTCAATAGTCATTTGTGTACTGGAATGAGGAGGGAGAAAATTCAAAGGAATACGCCTTACAAGACGCATATGAGTAACTTCTTGCCCAGCTGATAGGACAAATGGATAATAAAATATAGTTCACAGAATTATATTTATAAAAATAAGCCATTTATATTTATTTTAATGTATAAAAATAAATATTTGTTTACATTATACTCATACATATAGATGATTTCACAATTCTGATCGTCTTATTATAATTACAATTTTCCATGTCGTCAATATTAGTCTAAACTCGCATAATATTGAGTAAGTGAAGAAGCATTAGTTTCTGATCTACACTGCTCGTTTTAAACAAACATTTGTTACGTTATTATGAGAGATATTATTAAAATGCAAAATGTGAAGAGTAGTTATACGCAGCTCATAAACAAAGAGTAAAACAATGTAAGGGGCATGAAAATAAGAATGAATTGTTTGTCATGCATGTAGTGAGTGGACTGTTTGTCGTGGCATTCTCAGTACAGTAGACTTTTTTCTGTGAAGTACCTGCGACTCTTTCCAACAAAAGAAATTAGAAAAAATTGTGGATGAATATGTATATCTATTTTCAGCCATGAAAATTGTTTATGAATTAATTGCAACCAAGTGAGAGAATCGAAGAAAATGTTTTAAAAGTAACAATATGTATCGTTTTTAAAGATCTAGTTTGATAAGGATTCGAGTAGGTACGATACTGAAAAACAAATGAAGTTCTATAAGGTTATCACACTCCCCACTTCTACTCATATACAAACTGCACAGACGGATTTCTTGAGATACGTAAAGAGATGCACATGAAATGGCAGAATTAGAAACGATGTGATGAGACATGAATTGGGTATACTCTCTGTAAATGCAAAAATCGAGGAATGTAAGCTGACATGGATTGAACATATAGGTAGAATGGAAGCGAAAAGGCTACCGTTTTTGCAACAAGTTTTAAATATGCGCCTAAAGGAAAAAGAGATGTGGGAAGACCACGCAAAAGGTGGCTTGAAAATAGAGACCGGAACAGGTGATGTCGCCCAATCCTGGAATGAAGAAGAAGAAGAAGAAGAAGAAGAAGAAGAAGAAGAAGAAGAAGAAGAAGAAGAAGAAGAAGAAGAAGAAGAGGACGATACTGAAGCTGTGATTTCCAGTGGCTGTAACATTGTAATGGGACAGAATGGAGTATTTTATTAAATTTATTTCATTGTCAATTGTAACTCCCATACATAAAATGGTTTCAGTCAGACAAAGAACGCAATGACATAGCCTTGAGAGCGAGGTGTGGCGATACAACGCAATACAGTTCTGAGAAATCAAGCTTTGTGTTATGCACTCATATGCGCGACATGAGCACGCGCGCATAAGGGACGCCGACAAGATGTCTAGTTTATACAATTTCTTTCACCACGTGTTTGGGAAAACGACGGAAATGATGAGCGACGGCCTATTGTATTACCACAGAACAGCGTCGACGATCGAAAAGAACCAATGAGCTGTCTGGACATCATTGTATTCCCGCCGACATCATGTAGGCGGTGCAAACGGAAATGCTCGCCAGCCTTTAGGTAAGCATAGCCAGTCATCGATACAGTTCGCCTGGCCAGGTGCGTATCAAGACTCTGCGAGTCGAAAACTTTTTCAGAATTTAAAGAAAATGTGAAAAAAGTCCGATTGAAAGTGTAACTTTGTTAAGCTACGAATTTACTAACATTATTTAAAATACCATAGAAAATAATAAAATAAAAAAAAAACTTCCACTTACCGTCCTTGTGTGCTCTTGGGTCTAGGGTCTCATATGTACATTGGGATACAAGCGTAATTTTCAAGGTTGTGTGAATAACTTATACAATACATCTTGGAAGAGAAATTATTTTTGGTTTAATAATCAAAAGTGATGAATTTATAAGTTGTTCTCCAAATAGCTTGTTTTACATGTTTTCAAAGGTTGTGTAACTCTTACATTTTATTTTCTATACTTACATACTATTACTTACAACTTTAAGATAGCCCAGCCTGCTTTACATACGCACTCACATACATTATTTTAAGAGAACTTCATTTTTTAAACCCCAAATACCCTTAACATTTTATAATAAAGCCCCACTCCCTGCCGGCACGCGGTTTTAGTTCGAACTATGAATTTCGCATCTTGTGTTTAATTAAGTCCGAAATCGACTCTGGTATTTTCAGATCTATTGTTACTCTACTGTCACTTGTTTACAGAGATTGATTCATTTTCATATCAAAAAAAAAAAACTGATGAAATTTAATAGAGCACACTTAGCCCTGGTGTCGGCCGACACGTACAGAGTAGGACTGCCACGTGGTCTGTTACAATGGAATTAACTTTGCACAATATTTTTACAAAACCCCCAAAAAATGAAATAAATGAAATACAAAGACCCCATAACCGCAATAAATGAAATGACCCACTTCTGACACGTTACAATACCCCCCCAATGAGAATTCTGCTGTCCAGAACAGAAGAAATCTCATTGATAAAACCCCTAAGAGGACCGGTGAGGAACTGGTGCCAACAACCCCCTGGTTCTTACTCTTCATGGGTACATGACCCCCCTGGCTTGGCGACTATGGACGCATCTGAACGTGATCACTGGACTTCTCCATAAGAGATCCCAACACCGAAAAATCGAACAGACAAGTACCACAGCACACCTCGCCTTCTAACATGCTACCCCCAAAATCCAACACCCTAAAAACTATCTTTTATTAACTTTCACCAATTATTACTTTATTTCTCAATTTATCAAGTTATTTTTATCATTACTTTAAATAGCATCTGTAATACATTGAAACACTACATTAAACATTAATTACTTGGAACATTTATAAACCAATATCAGTGACATTTTATTGCTGATCAGCTGATCTTCCTAACCCAATGAAAACACATCTCAAAATTTTACAAATTACATGAAATATATAGGTTTATCAATATATATTTGTTTCCCCTCTTTCTGATTCTGATACTTTGTGTTAACCGCCTGCCAGACGGTTTAACTATTGGCTTAGTTTAAAAAATACACACATTATATAAAACAGATACTTTACATCAACTATTATATCTAACCTACTAAAATACAATATTACCTTTAATAAACTATACAATGAACACCTTATAGTGAATGTATGAGCAGTTAGTTATTTAAATATTGAAATAGAACACAAGCATTTCTCTTGGATCAAAATTTGAGTTAGCAATTTTTCATGTCATCAAATTTAAATTTGTGACTCACCTGAGTCACCTCCCATCCACACACTCTATTGCAAGTTATGTAAGGCTGTGGCGCCTCCTCGCTTTCACAAAGACGGCATATTTTGGAGTAGTTTGACCTCTCCGTGTCTTTGCTTCAGCTGTTACATTTTAACGTCTGAATATCAGCATATTCTTGTCTATAATTAAACGCCCTTAAACGGGTCTACCACCTGGCCTTGCTGTTCCTACTCGAACAGAGTGGTAGCCGCTGTTCCATAGTGCCTGGATTTCCCCTAAATTTCACCCCATTTAATTTCTACTATATACCAATTTCAAGTCAGCTATGGTCAAGGGACTTGATATGACCATAGCTGGCCGCTAGCCAAATCCACGATTAGTGCTGGTAAGGCAGTAACCGCCCGAAAAGTCGGGGAAATCTAATTTCATTTCAGTGCCTGTTTCATTCATCATTGCTATGTGCGACACGAACGTCTATCATTGTACAAATTGAATTTGCACCAAAAAAAAATGTGCCGCACATTGTCGCCATTTTGGCCTCCGATGGAGGTAACACTCTCTGTTACCCCCAACCCAATTCGCTATCTACGAGAGCACAGGCCACCCCCGCAATAGCAACTTAATAACTAACTAATTAAATTTTTATATACATTCTAATATAATATTTTCATCAATAATCATTTAACCCATTCATAACTTTCTACCATTAGACTTTCTTAAAATTTTCAACATTTATTATTAATAATTAGTATATATCAATTTCAGTTATTATTAAAATTTTTAATTATCATTTTTATTGAACACAATTATTTCAAATAATCTCACTGTTGAATTAAAATCTTAGTTACACCTGTAAACATTTTTATTATACATGATTCATATTGTAAAAGTTCTATACTTACAGTCCATTTAACATGATATACACAAAACATATTCACCATACCACATTACTTTCACCTCACCTCTGAAACATTTAACACAAATATTAATTTAAATCAAACAATTTAGCCATCTATTACCAAATTTCCAAATCTCGTAAAATAAATTGAATTCATTTAAAGAATTTAATTAATTAGCATTTACATAATCAATCAAAATATTTAAAACATATCAAACTGGTTTAATTAAATTAATTACTGAAAATACAAATTACCTAGCTATCAAAACAATTACAATTAGTCACTTACTGTTTTTTAAAATTAATTCTGTTTATTTATTTAACTTGCAAATATTTTAATATTATTATTACTGTCACTTACCTACATACATATATTGTTTACTTAACCTTCTACAAGGCACACAAATAAATTTACTACATTTTTATTTACAAACTTTTGTCATTAACTGTTCAGTTTTTTTTTTCGCACTTCAATGTCCAAATCTGCCATGTCAAAACCACAAAACAAAATGTTTATAACTGCCTTTTATTGTTTTATAGTTTAGCCTCCATCGTCATAGATTAATCTTGGTTTTATACAACCTTGTTCAATTTCATTAACACACAAATTACTGTTTTGTGTGTTGTACCCATACAAACCAAATTCATTCATCTTACCAAAATAATCATAAAACCAGTCAACGTTTAATACATTTGTTAAGTCTCCAACGGTAAATACATTCATGATCGGGTTAATTACTTTAGTCAAATCATTATAGTCATTATTATTCAAATATACTTCTAAACTTTCTTTCCATTCATCATACTCTCTATTCACTGCATACAATTCTGTTTCTTTATTAACATACAATTCTCTGTTTACATCTCTCTCTTCATAACACCAAATCACACTCTCAAAATTATTATAGACAGAGGGTACAAAATTACACAACAAAAATAAATACTTCAATTCATCTACCAATACGGGACTCTTGCCCTTCTTAAACAACACTTGTGAACACATTAAATCATCATCATCATAACTAATAAAGGGAAAATCTACCCTCTGTCCCCACTCTACCACAACATTATTTTTCCTCTCTCTCTCTAACTCATAAATACACATTAACCTTTCATTATCACATTCCACAAACTCATCAGTACTTTCATTATTTATTCTCACCGTTTCGATCTCCGATACTAATTCTTCAAATACATTACTATACTCAATATTATTATTCTCATTATTTTCAACATCATCATTATTATTTGTTAACTCTTTATCTGATATCATATTTTTACACTTGTCACTACAATTTTCCTTTGTTTTATTTTTCTCTGGATTCATCACAACTACTTCCATTCTCTCCACACTCCGTTCTAATTTATACAAACTATTTTTTATTGTTTCATGGGTATTTTTACAACATTTATTCATTTCTTTAATTTGGTTTGTTAACTCATCAAAACTGTTCTTTTGAACCTCGAATTTCTCATTAAAATCCCTACTTTGTTTGTCTAATTTTATGTCATTACTGTCAAAACGACTATCAAATTTATTATTCATTTTTTCTAATTGATTAAGTATAATACTCATTATATCATCATTCACCTTATTGTATTTTGTTGAGGTCGGGGTTGCTTGAATCCCTGAATCCTCTGTACTACCTGTTTCATTTGTGTTACTTATATTCATAGTTTTGTCGTCTTGACCTACATTCGGCGTTGAATGTACTTCAAGACTATTCATAACAGCTGATTCATCAAATTCAGCTGTTTCGCTTATCACAGTCGAGTCGGACAAATCGACTCCGTTCTCTGTATTTTCCATTATTATATTTTTAAATATGTAATTTATTTATTATCTGAACAAATATTCACTTATTTTACATAACTTTACGTATTTTCACTTAACCTCTAAATTGCGCTTGTATCTTATTTGTAGGTATGGAATTTCATTTTATTAAATTCGTGCCTGTTCCGCGGCGCCAAATGTTAAGCTACGAATTTACTAACATTATTTAAAATACCATAGAAAATAATAAAATAAAAAAAAAAACTTCCACTTACCGTCCTTGTGTGCTCTTGGGTCCAGGGTCTCATACGTACGTTGGGATACAAGCGTAATTTTCAAGGTTGTGTGAATAACTTATACAATACATCTTGGAAGAGAAATTATTTTTGGTTTAATAATCAAAAGTGATGAATTTATAAGTTGTTCTCCAAATAGCTTGTTTTACATGTTTTCAAAGGTTGTGTAACTCTTACATTTTATTTTCTATACTTACATACTATTACTTACAACTTTAAGATAGCCCAGCCTGCTTTACATACGCACTCACATACATTATTTTAAGAGAACTTCATTTTTTAAACCCCAAATACCCTTAACATTTTATAATAAAGCCCCACTCCCTGCCGGCACGCGGTTTTAGTTCGAACTATGAATTTCGCATCTTGTGTTTAATTAAGTCCGAAATCGACTCTGGTATTTTCAGATCTATTGTTACTCTACTGTCACTTGTTTACAGAGATTGATTCATTTTCATATCAAAAAAAAAAAACTGATGAAATTTAATAGAGCACACTTAGCCCTGGTGTCGGCCGACACGTACAGAGTAGGACTGCCACGTGGTCTGTTACAATGGAATTAACGTTTGCACAATATTTTTACAAAACCCCAAAAAATGAAATACAAAGACCCCATAACCGCAATAAATGAAATGACCCACTTTTGACACGTTACAATACCCCCCCAATGAGAATTCTGCTGTCCAGAACAGAAGAAATCTCATTGATAAAACCCCTAAGAGGACCGGTGAGGAACTGGTGCCAACAACCCCCTGGTTCTTACTCTTCATGGGTACATGACCCCCCCCCCTGGCTTGGTGACTATGGACGCATCTGAACGAGATCACTGGACTTCTCCATAAGAGATCCCAACACCGAAAAATCGAACAGACAAGTACCACAGCACACCTCACCTTCTAACATGCTACCCCCAAAATCCAACACCCTAAAAACTATCTTTTATTAACTTTCACCAATTATTACTTTATTTCTCAATTTATCAAGTTATTTTTATCATTACTTTAAATAGCATCTGTAATACATTGAAACACTACATTAAACATTAATTACTTGGAACATTTATAAACCAATATCAGTGACATTTTATTGCTGATCAGCTGATCTTCCTAACCCAATGAAAACACATCTCAAAATTTTACAAATTACATGAAATATATAGGTTTATCAATATATATTTGTTTCCCCTCTTTCTGATTCTGATACTTTGTGTTAACCGCCTGCCAGACGGTTTAACTATTGGCTTAGTTTAAAAAATACACACATTATATAAAACAGATACTTTACATCAACTATTATATCTAACCTACTAAAATACAATATTACCTTTAATAAACTATACAATGAACACCTTATAGTGAATGTATGAGCAGTTAGTTATTTAAATATTGAAATAGAACACAAGCATTTCTCTTGGATCAAAATTTGAGTTAGCAATTTTTCATGTCATCAAATTTAAATTTGTGACTCACCTGAGTCACCTCCCATCCACACACGCTATTGCAAGTTATGTAAGGCTGTGGCGCCTCCTCGCTTTCACAAAGATGGCATATTTTGGAGTAGTTTGACCGTGTCTCTGTGTCTTTGCTTCGGCTGTTACATTTTAACGTCTGAATATCAGCATATTCTTGTCTATAATTAAACGCCCTTAAACGGGTCTACCACCTGGCCTTGCTGTTCCTACTCGAACAGAGTGGTAGCCGCTGTTCCATAGTGCCTGGATTTCCCCTAAATTTCACGCCCCATTTAATTTCTACTATATACCAATTTCAAGTCAGCTATGGTCAAGGGACTTGATATGACCATAGCTGGCCGCTAGCCAAATCCACGATTAGTGCTGGTAAGGCAGTAACCGCCCGAAAAGTCGGGGAAATCTAATTTCATTTCAGTGCCTGTTTCATTTATCATTGCTATGTGCGACACGAACGTCTATCATTGTACAAATTGAATTTGCACCAAAAAAAATGTGCCGCACATTGTCGCCATTTTGGCCTCCGATGGAGGTAACACTCTCTGTTACCCCCAACCCAATTCGCTATCTACGAGAGCACAGGCCACCCCCGCAATAGCAACTTAATAACTAACTAATTAAATTTTTATATACATTCTAATATAATATTTTCATCAATAATCATTTAACCCATTCATAACTTTCTACCATTGGACTTTCTTAAAATTTTCAACATTTATTATTAATAATTAGTATATATCATTTTCAGTTATTATTAAAATTTTTAATTATTATTTTTATTGAATACAATTATTTCAAATAATCTCACTGTTGAATTAAAATCTTAGTTACACCTGTAAACATTTTTATTATACATGATTCATATTGTAAAAGTTCTATACTTACAGTCCATTTAACATGATATACACAAAACATATTCACCATACCACATTACTTTCACCTCACCTCTGAAACATTTAACACAAATATTAATTTAAATCAAACAATTTAGCCATCTATTACCAAATTTCCAAATCTCGTAAAATAAATTGAATTCATTTAAAGAATTTAATTAATTAGCATTTACATAATCAATCAAAATATTTAAAACATACCAAACTGGTTTAATTAAATTAATTACTGAAAATACAAATTACCTAGCTATCAAAACAATTACAATTAGTCACTTACTGTTTTTTAAAATTAATTCTGTTTATTTATTTAACTTGCAAATATTTTAATATTATTATTACTGTCACTTACCTACATACATATATTGTTTACTTAACCTTCTACAAGGCACACAAATAAATTTACTACATTTTTATTTACAAACTTTTGTCATTAACTGTTCAGTTTTTTTTTTCGCACTTCAATGTCCAAATCTGCCATGTCAAAACCACAAAACAAAATGTTTATAACTATCTTTTATTGTTTTATAGTTTAGCCTCCATCGTCATAGATTAATCTTGGTTTTATACAACCTTGTTCAATTTCATTAACACACAAATTACTGTTTTGTGTGTTGTACCCATACAAACCAAATTCATTCATCTTACCAAAATAATCATAAAACCAGTCAACGTTTAATACATTTGTTAAGTCTCCAATGGTAAATACATTCATGATCGGGTTAATTACTTTAGTCAAATCATTATAGTCATTATTATTCAAATATACTTCTAAACTTTCTTTCCATTCATCATACTCTCTATTCACTGCATACAATTCTGTTTCTTTATTAACATACAATTCTCTGTTTACATCTCTCTCTTCATAACACCAAATCACACTCTCAAAATTATTATAGACAGAGGGTACAAAATTACACAACAAAAATAAATACTTCAATTCATCTACCAATACGGGACTCTTGCCCTTCTTAAACAACACTTGTGAACACATTAAATCATCATCATCATAACTAATAAAGGGAAAATCTACCCTCTGTCCCCACTCTACCACAACATTATTTTTCCTCTCTCTCTCTAACTCATAAATACACATTAACCTTTCATTATCACATTCCACAAACTCATCAGTACTTTCATTATTTATTTTCACCGTTTCGATCTCCGATACTAATTCTTCAAATACATTACTATACTCAATATTATTATTCTCATTATTTTCAACATCATCATTATCATTTGTTAACTCTTTATCTGATATCATATTTTTACACTTGTCACTACAATTTTCCTTTGTTTTATTTTTCTCTGGATTCATCACAACTACTTCCATTCTCTCCACACTCCGTTCTAATTTATACAAACTATTTTTTATTGTTTCATGGGTATTTTTACAACATTTATTCATTTCTTTAATTTGGTTTGTTAACTCATCAAAACTAAAACTGTTCTTTTGAATCTCGAATTTCTCATTAAAATCCCTACTTTGTTTGTCTAATTTTATGTCATTACTGTCAAAACGACTATCAAATTTATTATTCATTTTTTCTAATTGATTAAGTATAATACTCATTATATCATCATTCATCTTATTGTATTTTGTTGAGGTCGGGGTTGCTTGAATCCCTGAATCCTCTGTCCTACCTGTTTCATTTGTGTTACTTATATTCATAGTTTTGTCGTCTTGACCTACATTCGGTGTTGAATGTACTTCAAGACTATTCATAACAGCTGATTCATCAAATTCAGCTGTTTCGCTTATCACAGTCGAGTCGGACAAATCGACTCCGTTCTCTGTATTTTCCATTATTATATTTTTAAATATGTAATTTTTTTATTATCTGAACAAATATTCACTTATTTTATGTAACTTTACGTATTTTCACTTAACCTCTAAATTGCGCTTGTATCTTATTTGTAGGTATGGAATTTCATTTTATTAAATTCGTGCCTGTTCCGCGGCGCCAAATGTTAAGCTACGAATTTACTAACATTATTTAAAATACCATAGAAAATAATAAAATAAAAAAAAAAACTTCCACTTACCGTCCTTGTGTGCTCTTGGGTCCAGGGTCTCATACGTACGTTGGGATACAAGCGTAATTTTCAAGGTTGTGTGAATAACTTATACAATACATCTTGGAAGAGAAATTATTTTTGGTTTAATAATCAAAAGTGATGAATTTATAAGTTGTTCTCCAAATAGCTTGTTTTACATGTTTTCAAAGGTTGTGCAACTCTTACATTTTATTTTCTATACTTACATACTATTACTTACAACTTTAAGATAGCCCAGCCTGCTTTACATACGCACTCACATACATTATTTTAAGAGAACTTCATTTTTTAAACCCCAAATACCCTTAACATTTTATAATAAAGCCCCACTCCCTGCCGGCACGCGGTTTTAGTTCGAACTATGAATTTCGCATCTTGTGTTTAATTAAGTCCGAAATCGACTCTGGTATTTTCAGATCTATTGTTCACTCTACTGTCACTTGTTTACAGAGATTGATTCATTTTCATATCAAAAAAAAAACTGATGAAATTTAATAGAGCACACTTAGCCCTGGTGTCGGCCGACACGTACAGAGTAGGACTGCCACGTGGTCTGTTACAATGGAATTAACGTTTGCACAATATTTTTACAAAACCCCCAAAAAATGAAATAAATGAAATACAAAGACCCCATAACCGCAATAAATGAAATGACCCACTTTTGACACGTTACAACTTGAAATGAGACAAAACGACAGAAAAATACGACATCAAATTTAATAACAAAACGTGCGGAGTGACAGAAGAAAAAAATGTGGCGAATTAGATCAGCAAAGTGCTACGCGTGGTTGGAGGAGACGGCAACTGAGTAACTATGCCTCACGTAAAAGTCAATCATAAAACATATCAAAAAAGTAACTGATTATCACATAAAAACAATCAATCATAAAACATGTCAGAATACAGAACGCTATATTTTGGGGAGATTATTTAAATTGTATGAGAGGGAGAGAGTGAGCAATCTGGGTCATTTTTCATAATTATAGACAAATGATTTAATTATAAGAAGTAAGAGATAAGTTGTTATTTTAATCAGATGGTGTTGTAACCTCAATATTCAATAGTATGTAAGTGGAATGTTAGTACGTAGAGAAGGAGAAGAGATGAGAATACAATAAAGTAGTGGGTTGTATGAACTATAACTATGTACTTGTTTATTTTGCATCACCCGTTGTTTTTCTCTGCCAAAGTACATCAGACGAAACCTTGGTAATGAGGACGAATCTTTAAGGGTAAGTAATACAAAATTTAAATATTCCAATTATTAATTAACTCGTTATACTTCAAATGGCGCCCGTCAACAGCGACGTTGTGAATTAAAAAATTAAAATAAATTAATTTACAACCTGATTGAAAATGGCAGAGAAAGGCAAGAGGGCAAATTTATGTGAAGATATTATGGAGGGGTCTATTTTAAATGTTACGCAAGACGATATAATATCGACAAAATATTAACGAGAGCGTAGACAATACAACAGACGAATTAACAGTTGAGACGGTAGACGCTAAGAGTAGCAGAATCGACAATGTAGACGTACTTAGTCAATTAGCATTATTTATGGAAATGATGAGTAGTAAATTTGACCAACAAAATACGATTTTAAACGAAATTGAATCCGAAATCAAGTCAGCGATAAATACAAGTAGCGTAGAGTTAAAGTCAGATAATTTGAGAACAAGTCTGAATGAATTTAGAAATGAAATCAAGTCAGCGATAAGGGCACGTAACGAAGAACTGAAAACGGAAATAAACAAACAAGACAAAAAATTAAGAGAAATAGATATTAAATTAGAGGAAAGAAATAAAACTATTGCGGGCATGAAAGGTGGGATGATAATAAATATAAATAAAATACAAGATGAAATAAACGAAAGTAGAACGCTGAAAGAGGAGGTAGAAAATGACACAGTTACGGGTGAATGTGACGAAATAACAGACGACCAGGGTAATAGTAAAATAACAAATAATTACGAAGGGATCATCAACAAGGTAGGTGTTAGTTACGAAAATGAATTAACAACTAATAGTAGTAAGATAGTTGAAAACAAGATATATAAAAATAATACCTTGAAAATAATTAGCGATCATAATAATATAGAAACAGTGAGAGAGAGCGAGAGAATAGAGATCAGTATTTGTAAGTTAGAGAGAGAGTATGAAGAGAATGATTTTGTGAATATAGGGCAGAGGGTAGATTTTCCCCAGTTTTATGGTAAACCAAGCTGGTTACAAATGTTTTTGAAGGGCAAGAGTCCCTTACAGGAAAACAATGTGTTTTTAAGTAGTTTTTTAATTTTTAGTAGGCGTTTTTACGATTTAATACCCTCTGTACGGAATGATAGCAAAATTATAAATTGGTGTTATGGTGAATGGTATGTTGATAAGAAGGTAAAGTTATTTAAGGTTAGTAGAGGTTATGACAAATTAATAAAGAGGTTAGATATTGAAAGAGTTAGTGATAATAAGTACTTACCTTGTGAAATAGTTAGTACAGCAATTGATGATATTGATTACTTACTTTATGACAAAGCTAATACAGCAGTAGATAATAATGATAATGAAACTGTAATTGACATGACTATGACAGATCATACTAAGGGTGACTGGACTATACTCGATAATAATAAATTATATGATTTAATAACATGGAATAATCCTGTTGGTATTGTGGAAGAATATAAAAATTTGGATAATCTTTACATTAATAAAAATGATATAATGAGGTTGATAAAAAATGAACTGTGTAAATGTAAGACCAGGTTTTTTACGATGATGGAGGGTGAAAACAATAAATGTTTATGAACGTTTAATTAGGTAAATAATGGTTTTGGATTGGACTGCTTTACAAAATGAGGTGTGGTAAACAATAAAATAATGACAAAGAATTGTAAATAAATTTAGAGTGAAATTAATTGTGTTTGTGTTGTAAAATGTATTGTAGGTAAACAATATGTGTGTGTAGCTGAAATTAATTTAATAATAATAATAATAATAATATTTTGTTAAACTAAATAAATAATGAGAGGTGATAATCAATGAATTGCAACTGTTTTGGAAGAAGGTAATTAAAGTAATGTTGTGTTTATAAATAACTGATGGAATTAAAATAAGTTGAGATGAATTAATTAATTAATTTAAAAGGTTATATAAAGAGATTTTGCTAATGAATTTAAATGATTTTTGAGATTTGAACTTGGTAGTAATAAACAGTAATTGAATAAATGTAAGATGTATTTAGTTGTGGAATCATATTATCGTTATTGTTTCAGAAGGTACATGGAGATGTGTACATGATTTGGTGATGAATTGTTTATAATTTTGTGTCAATAACAGGAATCATATGTTTTGAATGGTGTACTGTGAGTATGAATTTTATAATACAAGTTAAATAGAGTAAAATGTTTACATGTGTTGAAAAGATTTTAAACCCAATGATGAAACTAATTTGAGATAGTTATACTAAATAGAAACCATAGTTAAAAGGTAATAATAACTGAAATGTGAAGTAAAATAAAGGTTAATAATAAATTTGAAATTCTTGAGGGCTCTAATTGTAGTAAGTGATAAATAATTAAATGATGATATATAAAAGAGTTAATAAAAAATTTCAAGTTATAATGTTTATAATTTTCTATATAAATTATTTAAAAGTGAATTGTTTGTTTAATGTGAATGTGGCAATGCTAATGTTCAAGGTTAACGTCTATTCGTTTATTATGTTATGTTATGTTATTATACAAGATTAAAGGGTGAAATCAACGATGGTCCTAATCCACAAATTGGTGTAAACTAGAAATTTAACACTGTCATTGAACGGGGAGGGGGACCCCTAGTTTCGTGGAAAGATGGGGTAGGTTAAAAAAAAAAAAAAACTGATGGTAGTATTTTTATATATAATTTACCTTAATTTCCGTCCAGTGACGTCAAGCGTAATTTGTATTTGGTTACGCGTTTCAGGCCATGTGGCCCATCCTCAGACCATCACTCCAAGAGGAGCTCGTTAAAAAATAAAAAATCCACAATAAAACAAACACATAATAAATAAATACAAAAATATATTAAAACATATAAAGGCGTTCTATTACACGAATACGGTGCACCGCGTGTAGCATGCCTGAATTGCGTCAATGGAACCTGTTATCTATTATTATCTGTAATCGATCGCAGCGTGGTAGCATACAGTGGGTTGGACCTGAAGTTAAGTTTATCATTAAGTATGTCGTCACACACATCTGGGTTATTATGACCTCTATATATCTCGAATTCTTCAAGCGCATCCATATAACGGCCTTTGGCACAATAATGTAGGGGTATGAAGTTACTGTTGAAATTTGTATAAGAATGATTACATGAAATCAGATGCCTTGTAAAGTTAGATTTAATATTATCTATGGAAAAATTACCCCTGTTAAAATGGCTTTGTGGTTTGTGTTCGCGGAATCTTTTGATGAACGGTCTACCCGTTTGGCCGATATAAAATCGGTCACAATCGTCACATATAAGCTTGTAAATACCAGTTTTGGATTCAATTGTTGTCTGAATGACTGGGCGAACTAAGTTCCGTAGACGGTTATTTGTTTTAAAAATGACGGTATAACCTAATTTACTTAAAGTGGATGTAAGGATCTTGGGCATCAACTCAGTATATGTTGTTGTGATGTATTTGTTGTTAGGTGTAATATCATGTGTCTGTTTGGAACGACGGGATTTGTGTTTTCTAAGAATATTGTCGATCATTTGGGATTCATATCCGTTGGCCAGAGCTATGTGTTTAATTATGTTGAGTTCACACTCGAAATCATCATTATTTAGGGGGATCATCAAAAGTCTGTGAATAAAACTGTTGTAGGCCGCTAATTTTTGAGAGAAGGGGTAGTGTGAGTCTGCATGTATGGTCACGTTTGTGGTGGTAGGTTTTCTTTAAATTTTAAAGTTTAAGCTGTTAAGTTGCCTGGTGACAGTAAGATCAAGAAAGTTGAGTTCATTATTGGTTTCAGTTTCCATAGTAAATTGAATATTGTGGGTAACGGTATTCATATGATTTTTAAGATTACTGATTTGGCGTAAAGTACCGTTAAAAATTAGAAAAGTATCATCAACATATCGGCCATAAAAGATAATATTATTGGCGAAGATATTATTGTTAAGGATATAATTGTTCTCATAAAAGTCAAGATATATATCAGCCAACAGGCCGGATAACGGTGAACCCATGGCCAGGCCGTCTGTTTGAATATAATAATTACCGTTGAAAGTAAAATAGTTTTGCTGAAGGATGAGTCTTAGTATGATAATTAGTTCTTTAATGAGTTGTGTGTCCAATTTGTTAGTATCATGAAGATTGTCATTCAAAATATCTAAAGTTTGGTTCACGGGTATATTTGTGTATAAATTGATGATGTCAAAGGAGGCTAGTTTGTAACTGGCTTGTAATTTTATATGAAGATTGTCATTCAAAATATCTAAAGTTTGGTTCACGGTATATTTGTGTATAAATTGATGATGTCAAAGGAGGCTAGTTTGTAACTGGCTTGTAATTTTATGTCGTTGACTTTATTTATGAAATCAATATTGTTGACGATAATATGGTTGTTTTTGAGAAAGATGTTATCTTTAATTAATGTGACGAGTTTTTTGGCCGTTTTGAAACCCGGGGCCGTAGTAAAATTGACTAATGGCCTGATAGGAATGTCATCCTTGTGGATCTTGGGTAAGCCGGTAAGTTTTGGGGTGCGCGCGTTGATAGGTTTTAAGGAATGTCGAGTGCGATCGTTAAATAAATTGGTACAATTGTTGATAGTACTATTTAATGATTTTACATATGAGTCAGTGGGATCGTAATTTATTTTTTCCACGTAGTATTTTTCCACGAACTACAGTAGTTTGTTTTAGAAATTGAAACTAGAAAATTAGAAAAATTAGAAAATGAATTATCAAAATTATGTAACTTAAATACTTAACTTTTCAAGGAGTTGTTTTCCTTCAGAAAACAAAATGTAGTGTAGTTCCTATTTTTGTCATAGAGAAAATGTTAGGAAAAAATGAAAGCTTGGACTTGCAAAAGTGTTTATGTGAAAAATGTGTTAAATAAAATAAAAACTTGTTATCATACAAGATATATGGGTAATTTTGGGGGGTTGTTTGGTGTTAATCGAAGTGTAAATTAATTATGGCATGTACAGACTGCACAGTAGAAGGACATTGAGTTTAGATTTTAAGTAAACTATTGCAGTGGTGGCATGTACCATTGTAGATAGTGTTATGGGTTGATGGATAACATCATGTTACCATCATTTGAGGTCTAAATAGGGCATAAAATACACTGTACAACCTTATATAATATTATGTTATATGTTAATATAATATTCATGTTAATTGCTATCGTACAGCGTATAGTAATGATGACGAAAAAAGCAGTTGTAAAACTGACCATAGTTGGTTGCCTTTAAAATTGGTGAAATTTGAAATTAACGGGGGGGGGCATTTAGGGGAAATCCCCGGAACTATGGAACAGCGGCTATCACCTTGTTCGCGTAGGAACAGTAAAACAGGTGATAGACCCATCACTAAGGTTATAAGTATGGAAAAGCAGATGTTATGATACCTGACACTTTTAAAATATGTAACGCAGAAGCAAGGACAGGGAGATAACAAAATTCCTCCAAAACTTCAGTCCTTGTGGACACAACTGGACGCCACAGTCCAGGGGGGTCATAGTGAGAGTGGCAGGGGGGTTACTCAGGGGTGTAACGAAATAAAATTTGAAACTTAATGACGCTGACTGGCTGACAAGCCAACTAAATGATTGTAGTTTGACTGTAGACAACCTGTACGAATTTATTTATACGTAAATATTCAGACATGTAATTGATTTACATGTGTTATATTCTGTATGATATTTTATAAATGACTTTACTGATTTTTAAAAAAAAAAGATTATCTCTAGTAGAGGAGACGTTTATCAGATTTTGTTTATTATGTTTTATTGTGTCATTAATCTTGTAATGTTAGTGTAAGAATTATAAACATATGTATTTTTCATGTAATTTTTGTGTATTATATATAGGTCAAGGTCAGTCACCTGACCCATAGAGATCAGCTGATAACTGATGGTAGAGACAGGATAGGTTTTTAGCGATTAACTCATGAATTTTGTTACTTCAATTAAATTGAATAATTTTATTTTTTCAAGAAATTAATATAGGAAATATTTTGGGGGAAAAAAAAATTTGCATTAAGGTACGTCATTGTAAATTGTAATGTTCATTATAGGTAGGGAAGGTGTCAGTTGATTCATGATGTGTATCTTATGTTATCTTTGTAATCAAGGGTAGCTATTTTCGAAGTTATGGTAGTCATAGGTTGTTTATTATAAGTTTAATGTAATAAATTTGTTTATTATTATATGGGTTACTATATTTCTATATAATTATACTATTATATTGTTTATTTATTTATTAAATTAGATGCATTTGGAGAATTTGGGAATGTTTTTAAAGTAAAAAAAAAAAACTTTTTTATGATTAACTTCACTAATTAAAGTAAACCATCTTATGTAATTGATTTGGGAAATTATTTTTGAGAGTTGATGTCAAGAAGTAGGGAGTTTGTGTTTAATTAATAATGAAAATGTGTACGCACCCAGTAATTGCTAAAAGCGACCCAGTATGCATGTAAGGGGGAACATATCAGTTGAGGACCTGGTATGGTATAAGACCAGGGTTTTGATTTTTGGGATGGAATGATAGAAGGTGAGGGGTACTATGGTGAGTATCTGTCCGAGTTTATGGTGTTGGGATCTCGAACAGAGAAGTCCTGTAATCTCGTATGGGTGCAGCCATGGTCGCTGAGCTAGTTTACCCATGATGCGTTAAGAATTAATGGGAGGTTGTTGGCACCATATCCTCACCGATCCTCTTAGGGGTTTAACAATGAGAGTTCTTCTGTTCCAGCAGAAGATCTCTCATTGGGGGGGTTTTGAAATGGGACAGAATGGGGTATTTTATTTTATTAAATTTATTTCATTTATTAAATTATATTCATTCTACGTGTGGTTGGAGGAGACGCCAACTGAGTAACTATGCTCACGTAAAAGTCAATCATAAAACATATCAAAAAAGTAACTGATTATCAATAAAAACAATCAATCATAAAACATGTCAGAATACAGAACGCTATATTTTGGGGAGATTATTTAAATTGTATGCGAGGGAGAGAGTGAGCAATCTGGGTTGTTTTTCATAATTATAGACAAATGATTTAATTATAAGAAGTAAGAGATAAGTTGTTATTTTAATCAGATGGTGTTGTAACCTCAATATTCAATAGTATGTAAGTGGAATGTTAGTAGGTAGAGAAGGAGAAGAGATGAGAATACAATAAAGTAGTGGGTTGTATGAACTATAACTATGTACTTGTTTATTTTGCATCACCCGTTGTTTTTCTCTGCCAAAGTACATCAGACGAAACCTTGGTAATGAGGACGAATCTTTAAGGGTAAGTAATACAAAATTTAAATATTCCAATTATTAATTAACTCGTTATACTTCAACATTTTTTAAAGTCTTTAAAACAAAAATGTCTTACCCCAATGTGATGTCCTTCTACGAACACTTGTGGAAGCTGAATGGTTTCCAAATTCATCCTTTCCTTGATTTCGGCCTGAAGTTCCCTGCTCATAAACACGTTTTTCTCTTTGAATTTCACCATGTGCGTGCGCAGAATCTGGCGAACTTTGAGGCATCTCTGTGACGTTTCTCTGACGATTCCCATTGTAGTTGTGTATACTACCACTTTGCCGGCCTCTTTCTCTTGCCAGCTCTGAAACAGAAACACAACGAAATTAGTATTTCTATTATTGGTTAGACTTTATTATTAAGTTTTTCATTCATATAGGCTACCTAACATTTGTCCATGGTGTTCGGTGGTCTTCAAATTGTATGCTGCGGTAAAGAAAGCTATAATACAAACTTGTGATTCTGATACGAATTTGTGTGATATTTTGGGTACAAATCCCCCGTAGATTTAAGCCCAAGTTACGTCGTATGGGCCGTATATTATAAATATTCAAGCAAACTATATGTAAAAAAAATAAATGATGTAAACAAAACCATGTGTTTGGGTTTTAACCGGATTGGTTAAATGAGTGGCTGCATCACTAAATCCACCGCTGGAAATAAAGTAGTTCCCAAGTGATTATAATTAACTGATTAAAAATATATCAACAATCTTTTTTAATACAAATGGGATTAATACAACTACAAATAAGGTACATGATTTTATAATTCTTTGGATCTATTAAGAAAGTTTCAACTTTGTACTGTACATGCCTCTGTGTTGTATCACTCCGCTTTGTTTACATCAGGCGCCAATTCAAGAATGAACACAGTTTAGTTACAGGGTTATTTATTCTTGTCATGTAATGTTACGTTACACAGAGGATGGGTTAAATCTGTTCTTAAAAATTCGTTAATAAAGGGTCTTAGTTTGCAATAGCGAAAGTATTCTTCATTTCGTTATAAGGTGTTATTTTCAGTATCAATTTACAAGAAAACAATAAGGAAAAATTATGAATATATAAAATAAAATATTACACATTACGTTAAGAAAGTGTACATTAATTTAGGCACTACAGTATGTAGGTTAAGTTTTACGCGTGCGTTTAAGTTTTAGTTCCAATTTTTTCTTAGCACTACTTGTTTACTTTTATATATTATAGACCGAGTCGCTTATCTTCGAGAGAGGAGAAACCCAAGTATCTTATGGTATTTAGGTCTACGTCAACAAAAATGCGCGTAGAATTTTAAACGGTAACGAGGGCTTCATGTAATTTAAAAACGAATTTCCAAAACCTAAAGAAGCTTGCACTAATTATAAAGAAATATTGCACTCCTGAATTATGCAATAATAATAATAATATTTTGATAATAAAATTCTGACCTTGATAATGATAAATAGCATCAAAGAAAGCGTTTAACTAATAAAACAAAATTTTCTCTAGAAGTTTATAAACAACAATAAAATTATATTCAAGCTGAGTAGCTTCACTATAATGGCGGTAAAGTTGGCAGCAGTATATTTGCTACCTCTCCCAGTTACTTATCCAAGAGAACTCAGGCTGCTAGGTCCGGAGGGCGATAAATGCACCTTGTTAGTATGGAGCCTTGACCGAAATTCGTAAGCGGGTCTTCTGTATTCGTACTTACTTGTATATTAATTTCAAATGTTTGATTATTGCACTTCGTAGGAAACAAATAACGCCATGTTAGATGTCCTCAAGAAGGAAGACGGCAGTTGTCGAATAAGAAAAAGAAGAAGAAGAAGAAGAAGAAGAAGAAAAAGAAGAAGAAGAAGAAGAAGAAGAAGGAGAAGGAGGAGGAGGAGGAGGAGGAGGAGGAGTCTAATTCCTCATGGTATTCTTTATCACCGAGGGGCAAAGATAAAAGTCTATAAATCATACTATGGAAGGCAGCCAATTTCTGGGATATAGGATGAAAGGACTTAGCATGTATTACGATATCAGTCGTTGTGGGTTTTCTATAGATGTTAAATTGTAGTTTTTTATTTATGTCCTTGGCAACAGTTAAATCCAGAAAATTCAGTTTACCATTGTCTTCACTTTCAAGTGTGAACCGCATATTGCCATTGATATTATTCAAATGTGCCAAGTTTTGGAAAAAACTCGGCTGTTTTCTATGTTAACGACGTGACGGGCATTGCCGTATCCGTTAATTATTTAGCTTAGCCGTGCCTGCCCCATTATCAATAAGTTCGCTATGCCGATCCGCGCGCGCTCTGGGGTCAGCGCTACGTAACGTTTTTTCGGTCGCTGCTCAAACCAGATCTCGTCTAGCAGTTGGCTTCGACTGTCCTTGCATTCTCCCGGCGGCATTGAGTTTGGATCTTGTATATTATTATCTACTATGCACAGATAATCGCTACGTGACTCTCCGGTAAGTGTGTTTAAGGTATTTTACTTATTGTTTGATAAAAAGAATTGTCTTTAACTTAAAATCAACGCCGATGCGAGGCGATATATATACGTTAAGTTACCATGTGGCGAGCATAGGTTAATTACTGATTATTCATGTCTTGAATGTTAACACTGGCTGAAATATAGTATTTTACAGTTTTATATGTCTGTATATTTTTCTAATTATATCAAGAGGGACGTAAGAAAATTATTTTGTTATTTTGTTGAAACGAACGTGCTTTATGAACCTGTTCAAGTTTGCTAACTTATATCGAAATTGTAATAAGTGATTAATTAGTTGACGAACAGTCTATGAATAACTATTCATTTAATTCTATATTCTATTCTGAAGGTAGTTTCAATGCATACTTAAATTTCAAAATTTTTTTTTAAAACGGAGCATGTTGTGGTGTGCGAGTTATGCTGGAGTAAAAGGGGTATTGTGAATTACTGAACACTTGAGTAATTACCCATATATATAAATGTCCAGGGTTCCTGATTAAGACGATCTCCTGATTCGCTCCAGCAGGTGGCCGATCATCTACCACTCATGCCATTAAAACTAGTGACTTTCCATCTTGGCCGCCGGGAGGAAGAGATGGACAACACGCTACAATAACCTCAGGTTTTGTGCCCGACTATAACCAGGTGACATTTAAGCCTTTAAGAAATATTTTTGGCCGCTACAATTTAGAACATGTGATATTATTCCTGGAACGGCTCCAGTTAAAAGTTTCGTTTGTGCACAAGTCCAGCAGGACATTTGGGGGTTATTAATTTTGTCAGATTCACTTTACAAATGCTTATGCCCCCAGAGTAAGTGTAAACCCAGACTCAGAATGCATCACCCGATTTTGATGTTAAATTTTTCTCTTACTGCGAAAGTGTGCGGAACTGAATGTTACTGATTTGTATGGGTGTTAATTATGCTTGCATGGGTGCCGGGGTACTTTGTTGGGGATTTTCTTGATTATATATATAGATCTATATGGGTTTTTTTTTTTAAATTATTTAAAGGTTTGGGGGTGTTTTGACCTGCCACCGTCACTTGTTGGTGCTTTCATCCACAGGTCTCGGACATGTTAAATTTTGTTGTATCTGGTTCGGGCGCATGGCCGTGCCTGAGGTCCGCCAATTCTCTATGAACGCCTCAAATATGTTTTATTAGGTTTTACATTAGAAAATTTTATTAAAAAAAAATTTATTATACATTTTATAAAATTTATGTTAGCTGTTTAATAATTCTATAATAAGTAAATTTTCATTTTTTTTTACTGCCATAGCCAGTGCATTAATTGTTGAGTTTTGTTAATATGAGCACACTACCGGTTCTCACTTCTTCAAATATAAATGTAAAGTTGAAAAATCAGTATCAGTTTTATGTTATTTTCTGGTGGGTACTTCCCACTAGGTTTTTGCTCAAATTGTATCTTTGTAGGAGCATAAAAGAAGCTGATAAATATCCATTTTATAAGACCGTGCAGTCATGTTGACCTTGCGATGGCGCCTTAATATTGGGGGGAACAAAACCTAAATTTTGTATGCTTGTAACTTAAGAGTTGTTCGGGCTGTATTGCCAAATTGACTTCGGCCATTTCTAATACTTGTAATTATTTCATTTGTTGTAACCCAGTTACACTCTGATGAGTTAGTGGATTTGTCTTCTTAAATGAAAAGATTTTAAGGCTTGCTGGGCACTTTATCCAATTACAGTAGTTTGGGATGGGGGTCTTGGTGACAGATACTGGGGTTTTCCACACTCTCCTTGTGATGTTAAAAAATAAATGCCGAAATATATTAAATAAATAAAAATACTGCCAGGACTTACCTGCGAGATTTCACAACTACTTACCTGTTATTTAAATTTTATCAGAAGACCAAGGTCGCCACGATTATTTTTTATAGATTAAAATATCGAAAACCTTTATACTCCACCTTAAATAAAAAGGGACAATTTCGCTATCTGACCACACCCATTAATAATTCAGAAAGATCCCCGGAACGTTTAGACGAATCTTGCAGCACAGAAATGAGAAAGTGGTAATGACGAAATAACTTAGTCTAACACATTTTTTCAAAAAGAATCATTATTTTTAATGAGCAATTATTTAACAAAAATTTGTACTATTAATTTTTTAGTAAATTGCCTGAAAACTTTCGTACATTTTTACCCTATGTTTTGTCTGGTTAGAATGTAATTATAAACTTATGTAACTTAATTATTATTACTTACTATTAGATAGACTGCATAGTCTGCTTTTCTTTCTCTCTCTCACTCATTCTTATTTAAAACAATAAAAAAACTTTTATTTTACTTTTATAAATTCACTTGTGTACCTACGAACTTACGGTTGCGATTCTGGCCAGACAAGTGTCCTTCGTTAACCCGGTTAGTTGCCCGTTTATTCACTCCACTTCACCTGTTGGAAACTTGTTATGTTCGTTAATTCCTCAGGTCCCAGTCGGTATTAACTCTATTGTTGACTCAGTTACATTTTATAAACTACACCGACCGGGTCCGGACAAAAAAATGTCGGCGTCTGCAGCTAAAGTCGGTTGCTCGTGGACCGCCTAACGTAGACTGCCTCTCTTGCAAGCGGGAGGAAGTTGATGTCCACCGCCAACGAATTTTGTCGTCGCTCATAGTTGAGTTGTTGCAGTTGAGCGACCATGTGCATGATATATAGTGGTCTTTTCTGTAGTGTGTGCCGACGATATTTAGGCGCTTCCTGTTTGATGTCACTAAAGGGGGCGGTGACTTAGCTACATTTCCTTCAGCTCAGTCAAGGAGACGAAACAGAAAATATATTTTTCACCATCTTGGCGTTTCCTGACTGCGTGGGTCCGCGCGTATACCCGTCTCGTGCATACGGGCGCATGACCACATCCAACAAAGTTCTTGGAAATTTGAGGTGGCTACATACCTCAACAGATTTTGCAACGTAATATTGCGTTGCTGCCTTGGTTATAAACTGTTCTATTTGTCACGTGTTCTGGTTTGTTGGAATAAAATTTACACAATACCTTTGTCAATCCCCGAAAATGAAATAAATTTAAAAATACAAATACCCACAATTTTGGACCGTTACAATACCCCCTCAATGAGGAGTCTTCTGTCCAAAACAGAAGAAATCTCATTGATAAAACCCCTAAGAGGACCGGTGAGGAACTGGTGCCAACAACCCCCCTTTGTTCTTACTCTGCATGGGTAAACGACCCCCCTGGCTCGGCGACTATGGACGCATCTGAACGAGATCACTGGACTTCTCTGTAAGAGATCCCAAAACCGAAAAATCGAACAGACACGCACCACAGCGCACCTTGCCTTCTCCATGCTACCCCAAAAATCCTCCATCCCTGACTTAGATTATGCCAGATCCTCAGCCGATATGTTTCCCCTTATATGCAAGCTGGGCTGCCTTTAGCAGATACTGGGCTCACACACTCTCACATTACATATTATAAATTGAAAAATTCTTTAAAATTTTGTTTAAATTACAACTCATTGGTTGTTTTCATTTAAAATCAAATCACAAATTTTGTATTTATTTTGAATTATTCTCTTCATTGGTTTTTGTTTTTTATTTAAAATAAATCGATTTAAACATTTCTTACAATTAAGAACATCCTTAACCTAACATGGATTACCTAGAGTCTAACAATACAATTCAACAAAATAATTCAATAATAATAAATATGGTTAGTACACAAACAATAAAATAATCAAAGCTTAAAAATATCCATTATCTGGCGGGCGCAAAATCAAGAAATTTTTTTTCCAAAGAAAATTTTAAATTCCAAAATTTCCAAAAAAAATCTTAAATTCCAAAATTTTAACTTTCTTAAAATATTTTCTTTTTCCCATATAGAAATTATTTGCAGTTTGTTCAAATTAATTAAAAACCAAAGTTGAATTCACTTCCATACTAAACATGCCTAGTATGTATATGACCTCACTATCAGCTGATCAAAACTAGGTCAAGTCAAAACCTTGACCTACATACGTTATGTACAAATTACATCTATGAACACATTAAACATCGGTAAAATTCTGTTTTGACACAAAATATAATAAAATAAGACCTTTAAAATAACAAAATATTCTTATAAATAACAATTACATTGACATTTAAATTATTCAAATAAACACTTTATAGCTTTGCATTTACAAATTCTATCAAAAATTTGTCACTGGTTTCAATTAAAAAATTTTATATATTCAACTATAACTTTCTTCATTTAACAATCTCATTCTACATCACTGTGGGTGATTTAAATACTTATAACAATTTACTTTACCCCTTGGTAGGCCTACATTTATAATCTCTACCCCTCTGACTCTAACCACTAACAACGGTAACTCACATGACACCCATCTCTATCAAAACATCTATCAAACACTCTCTAACCCCAACTTATCATTAAACTCAAATCGCCACCTTCGCTCTATATATATATATATATAATATATATATATATATATATATATATATATATATATAAAAATACTCTCTAACCCTTTGTACCTAGGATAAGTGTGTTTCCCTCCCAAAAAGCTCATCCCATTATGTTGGTTCCTGGATTCTACCTAAGGTAACCCTTTCCGGCGCCAAACGGTCCCATCCCGTCCCAACCCTTATGTTGCGGGACTCCAACATTACACTACCCCCTATTACAAAATTACCATCCCCAATAATCTCAATCTTATTACCTGACATCAACTTCAACAAAATAACATCATCAATTATAAACATCAATATATCCCTCAAAACTCTACATCTATTCTCCATAACTACTGTGTCAACATCAATACTTCTCAATTCTATAACATTAACTCACAACAACATTACATTAATTCAAACAACATTTACTCTCCCCTACTTCAACTTTGACTTTAACTTGGACTGATCGACATGTCCCACAAAATATTCATCACCCAAAAACTATCTTTTATTAGCTTTCACAAATTATTACTTTATTTCTCACTTTATCAAATTACTTGTCTCATTATTTTATATAGCATCTGTAATACATTGAAACATTACATTAAACATTAATTACCTGGAACATTTACAACCAATATAACAGTGACATTTTATTGCTGATCAGCTGACATCCTTAATAACGTGAAGACACCTTCAAAAAAATTGTGCAGATTACATTAAACATATATGCTTCTCAATACTTACATCTACCATCAATGTTTCCCCTTTTCTGATTCTGATAATTTATGTTAACCGCCTGCCAGTCGGTTTAGTTATCTACTCAGTTTCAACAATACACACATTATATAAACACATATTTTTTATCAATTCTTATCTCTAACCTACTACAATAAAATATTACATTTAACATTATAGAATGAACACCTTATAGTGAATGTATGAGCATCTAGTTATTTAAACAGAACACAAGCATTTTTATTAGATCAAAATTAGAGTTAGCAATTTTTATGTTATAAATTTAAATTCGTGGCTCATCTGAGCCACCTCCCATCCACACCAGCTATTGCAATTTATGTAAGACTATAGCGCCTTTTCGCTTCCACAAAGACTGCATATTTGGAGGGATTGGATACCTCCGTGTCTTTGCTTCGGCAGTTACATTTTAAAATTTCGGATATCAACATATCCTTGGTATTTATTTAAACGCCCTTAAAACGGGTCTACCACCTGGCCTTGCTGTTCCTACTCGAACAGAGTGGCAGCCGCTGTTCCATAGTTCCTGGATTTCCCCTAATATCACCCCCCATTTAATTTCTATTATAAACCAATTTCAAGTCAGCTATGGTCAAGGGACTTGATATGACCATAGCTAACCGCTAGCCAAATCCACGATTAGTGCTGGTAAGGCAGTAATCGCCCGAAAAGTCGGGGAAATCTAACTTGCATTTCAATGCCTGTTCTACTTCGTTATTAGTATGTGCGACACGAACATCTATCAGTGTACAAATTAAATTTGTACGAAAAGGTGTACCGCACATTTTCGCCATGTTGGCCTCCGATGGAGGTAACACTCTCTGTTACCCTCAACCGATTACACTATCTACTCAGGCACAGGCCACCCCAGCGATAGCACCTTAACAACTAAATACTTAAAAAATTTTATATACATTCTATCGTAACATTTTCATTACCCATTTATCCATCCACATCAAATCATTCATCACTTCCTACCATTGAATTTTCTTAAAATTTTCAAATTTATTATTAATAGTTATTATATATCATTTTTATTTAACACAATTATTTCAAATCATCTCATTATTTAATCAAAATCCTTTCATCTGAGTTACACCTGTAAACATTTTTTATTATACATGATTCGTACTATAAAATTTTTATACTTACAGTTCATTTAAAATGACATACACAAAACATATTCCACACCACTACTTTCACCTCACCTCTGAAACATTTAACAACATGTTAGTTTAACTCAAACAATTTATCATTTAATTACCAAATTCACAAATCTCGTACAAATAATTTAAATTCATTAGAAAATTTAATTAATTAACATTTAAATAATCAATCAAAATATTTAAAACATATCAAATTGTTTTAATTATATTAATTACTGAAAATACAAATCACATAGCTATCACAGCAATTACAATTAGCCAATTACTGTTTTTCAAAATTTATTCTGACATTTATTTAGATTGCAAACTATTAATATTATTATTACAACAATCATCTATACACTTGTTTACTTGACATTCTACAATGCACACAAATAAATTTACTACAATTATTTACAAACTTTTGTCATTAACCGTTCAATTTTTTCACACTTCATTGTCCAAATCTGCCAGGTCAGAACGACAAAACAAAATATTTATAACTGTCCTTTATTGTTTTATGGCCTACCCTCCATCGTCATAGATTAATCTTTGTTTTATA
Organism: Magicicada septendecula; assembly: GCA_034769895.1. Classification (NCBI taxonomy): domain Eukaryota; kingdom Metazoa; phylum Arthropoda; class Insecta; order Hemiptera; family Cicadidae; genus Magicicada; species Magicicada septendecula. The sequence continues at coordinate 83,532,968 of CM068369.1, forward strand.
TAACATTGTTCAATTTCATTCACACACAAATTACTCTCTTGTGTGGCATAACCATAAAAACCAAATTCATTCATTTCACCAAAATAATCATAAAACAAGTCAACGTTAAGTACATCTGTTAAGTCTCCATCAGTAATTCTATTCATTATCGGGTTATTTACTTTTGTATTATCAATTAACTCATTATTATTTCGACACACTTCTAACCTTACCTTCCACTCATCATACTCTCTATTCAATTCATACAATTCTGTTTCTTTATTAACATACAATTCTCTACTTAAATCTCTCTCATCATAATACCATATCACACTCTCAAAATTACTCCAGACAGAGGGTACAAAATTATACAACAAATATAAACACTTCAAATCTTCTACCAACACGGGACTCTTGCCCTTCATCAACAACACTTGTGAACACTTTAAGTCATCATCATAAATAATAAGGGGAAAATTTACCCTCTGCCCCCATTCTACCACTATACTATCTTTCTGCTCTCTCTCTAACTCATAAACACTCATTAACATTCCATTATCACATTCTACAACTTCATCCGTACTCTCCTCATTTATTTTCACCGTGTCACTTTCTGATACCAACTCTTCAAATACTCTACTATTCTCAGTATTACATTCATTATTTTCGACATTATCATTATCATTTGTTAACTCTTTATCTGGTATCATATTTTTACACTTGTCACTACAATTTTCATTTGTTTTATTTTTCTCTGTCCTCATCACATGTACTCCCATTCGCTCAACACTCTGTTCTAATTTATTCAAACTGGTTCTTATTGTTTCATTATTATTCTCAAAACATTTATTCATTTCTTGGATCTCATTTTTTAACTCGTCAAATTTGTTATTCTGGATATTAAATTTAGCGTCAGAATCACTCTTCTGTTCACTGAATTTCATATCTAACATTGTTTGTATCATTTTAAACATTTCGTACTTATCGTCCGACTTTTTATCTTGGATCGGTTCGACTGACTTTCTGTTTTATTGTCAGTGAAGCTGACTTCATTATTATTTGCCATTATTTTATCTTGTACTTACACAACTGTACATCATAACACAAACATAACCTACGTACGTAATTATATACGATATCATTTTTATAAATTCGTCATTACCACATCCTACTTTCTGTGCATTAAAATAGGTCTACCTCGTATAAATAAAATTAAATGAAAATCCTGGCAGCGCGTCGCCAGTGTGATGCTAAAAAATAAATGCCGAAATATATTAAATAAATAAAAATACTGCCAGGACTTACCTGCGAGATTTCACAACTACTTACCTGTTATTTAAATTTTATCAGAAGACCAAGGTCGCCATGATTATTTTTTATAGGTTAAAATATCGAAAACCTTTATACTCCACCTTAAATAAAAAGGGACAATTTCGCTATCTGACCACACCCATTAATAATTCAGAAAGATCCCCGGAACGTTTAGACGAATCTTGCAGCACAGAAATGAGAAAGTGGTAATGACGAAATAACTTAGTCTAACACATTTTTCAAAAAGAATCATTATTTTTAATGAGCAATTATTTAACAAAAATTTGTACTATTAATTTTTTAGTAAATTGCCTGAAAACTTTCGTACATTTTTACCCTATGTTTTGTCTGGTTAGAATGTAATTATAAACTTATGTAACTTAATTATAAGGACGGTATTGGAGGCGGAGATTGGTGGAGGCCAGGGCCCGACTTGGGCTGTAGCGCCATAGGAGAGAGAGAGAACTTAATTATTATTACTTACTATTTGATAGACTGCCCAGTCTGCTTTTCTTTCTCTCTCTCACTCATTCTTATTTAAAACAATAAAAAAACTTTTATTTTACTTTTATAAATTCACTTGTGTATCTACGAACTTGCGGTCGCGATTCTGGCCAGACACGTGCCCTTCGTTAACCCGGTTAGTTGCCCGTTTATTCACTCCACTTCACCTGTTGGAAACTTGTTATGTTCGTTAATTCCTCGGGTCCCGGTCGGTATTAACTCTATTGTTGACTCAGTTACATTTTATAAACTACACCGACCGGGTCCGGACAAAAAAATGTCGGCGTCTGTAGCTAAAGTCGGTTGCTCGTGGACCGCCTAACGTAGATGTAAGCTGACATGGATTGAACATATAGGTAGAATGGAAGCGAAAAGGCTACCGTTTTTGCAACAAGTTTTACAGTATGCGCCTAAAGGAAAAAGAGATGTGGGAAGACCACGCAAAAGGTGGCTTGAAAATAGAGACCGGAACAGGTGATGTCGCCCAATCCTGGAATGAAGAAGAAGAAGAAGAAGAAGAAGAAGAAGAAGAAGAAGAAGAAGAAGAAGAAGAAGAAGAAGAAGAAGAAGAAGAAGAAGAGGACGATACTGAAGCTATGATTTCCAGTGGCTGTAACATTTGTTAAAGTCTTTAAAACAAAAATGTCTTACCCCAATGTGATGTCCTTCTACGAACACTTGTGGAAGCTGAATGGTTTCCAAATTCATCCTTTCCTTGATTTCGGCCTGAAGTTCCCTGCTCATAAACACGTTTTTCTCTTCGAATTTCACCATGTGCGTGCGCAGAATCTGGCGAACTTTGAGGCATCTCTGTGACGTTTCTCTGACGATTCTCATTGTAGTTGTGTACACTACCACTTTGCCGGCCTCTTTCTCTTGCCAGCTCTGAAACAGAAACACAACGAAATTAGTATTTCTATTATTGGTTAGACTTTATTATTAAGTTTTTCATTCATATAGGCTACCTAACGTTTGTCCATGGTGTTCGGTGGTCTTCAAATGGTATGCTGTGGTAAAGAAAGCTATAATACAAACTTGTGATTCTGATACGAATTTGTGTGATATTTTGGGTACAAATCCCCAGTAGATTTAAGCCCAAGTTACGTCGTATGGGCCGTATATTATAAATATTCAAGCAAACTATATGTAAAAAAAATAAATGATGTAAACAAAACCATGTGTTTGGATTTTAACTGGATTGGTTAAATGAGTGGTTGCATCACTAAATCCACCGCTGGAAATAAAGTAGTTCCCAAGTGATTATAATTAACTGATCAAAAATATATCAACAAACTTTTTTAAATACAAATGGGATTAATACAACTACAAATAAGGTACATGATTTTATAATTCTTTGGATCTATTAAGAAAGTTTCAACTTTGTACTGTACATGCCTCTGTGTTGTATCACTCCGCTTTGTTTACATCAGGCGCCAATTCAAGAATGAACAAAGTTTAGTTACAGGGTTATTTATTCTTGTCATGTAATGTTACGTTACACAGAGGATGGGTTAAATCTGTTCTTAAAAATTCGTTAATAAAGTGTCTTAGTTTGCGATAGCGAAAGTATTCTTCATTTCGTTATAAGGTGTTATTTTCAGTATCAATTTACAAGAAAACAAAAAGGAAAAATTATGAATATATAAAATAAAATATTACACATTACGTTAAGAAAGTGTACATTAATTTAGGCACTACAGTATGTAGGTTAAGTTTTACGCATGCGTTTAAGTTTTAGTTCCAATTTTTTCTTAGCACTACTTGTTTACTTTTATATATTATAGACCGACTCGCTTATCTTCGAGAGAGGAGAAATCCAAGTATCTTATGGTATTTAGGTCTATGTCAACAAAAATGCGTGTAGAATTTTAAACGGTAACGAGGGCTTCATGAAATTTAAAAACGAATTTCCAAAACCTAAAGAAGCTTGCACTAATTATAAAGAAATATTGCACTCCTGAATTATGCAATAATAATAATATTTTGATAATAATATTCTGACCTTGATAATGATAAATAGCATCAAAGAAAGCGTTTAACTAATAAAACAAAATTTTCTCTAGAAGTTTATAAACAACAATAAAATTATATTCCCGCTGAGTAGCTTCACTATAATGGCGGTAAAGTTGGCAGCAGTACATTTGCTACCTCTCCCAGTTACTTATCCAAGAGAACTCAGGCTGCTAGGTCCGGAGGGTGATAAATGCACCTTGTTAGTATGGAGCCTTGACCGAAATTCGTAAGCGGGTCTTCTGTATTCGTACTTACTTGTATATTAATTTCAAATGTTTGATTATTGCACTTCGTAGGAAACAAATAACGCCATATTAGATGTCCTGAAGAAGGAAGACGGCAGTTGTCGAAGAAGAAAAAGAAGAAGAAGAAGAAGAAGAAGAAGAAGAATATATTTCATATTGAAAATAGATACAATAATGCTGTGTAATAAACCTGTTTGTATATTTAAAACGTTACTACTATATGAGCGTACACAGTTGAAATAAATAATAAAATAGCCTAAAAATTAAGAGATTAACATAATTCCACAACTTTTTCCAGTCACATTCGTCTGAGGGGGTAACATAATTCTGCATAATTCCTCTGAGGGGGGTCTGGTCCCATTCGCCCCCCCGTAACCCCCCACGATGACCACGTGAGTAAATAAGACATATTTCTGATTTTTTATATTAATAAACGTATCGACTATCGAAAAAAAATAGTCCGAGCGGAATAACTATTTAGAGCAATTGTGAATTTTATGTAACGCAAATATATCATTAATGAACACGCCGTGACAAACGATAGTTGTGATGTCGTCGACACACCAGAACTGGGGACAAAAGTTTGCTTAATGCACAGTAGCTGTTTGAAAGTCGACAGAATGCTGTGGTTCAGATTCAGCGATACGTCTGTGAAAAACGAAAGAAAGCTGAAGATTGATTACCTCTAGTGTTCACGCTGCTTTCTTTACCTGATACAAACTCCCGTCAGTTCAACTGGAGTTGTGTCCTGGATTTCTTGATAACCTTGTTTCCAGGTGTTATTTCTTCCACACATGTCCATTACGTTTCAACATTTACTTACAGGTGGTTTCAGAACGTATGACCCGTGACGTATAATGGGAAATGAAATCAGTTGAAATTTGTTCTCTGATAACGCACAATCGTCGGGAAAAAATTAATACCGTCTGAAAATCGTAAAAAGACGATCGCCTCAACTGTCAGGTTTTACGTATAATGAACCGGACAACTGCAGGTTTTTACCACAATTCGGTCTGGTGCCGCCCACTCTACCGCGCCTTGGACACGTTATAATGTAGAGGTGGGCCGCTATACCTGTAATAGGTATTTTGGAATGATATTTTTGTGGAACGGATGTAACAGTGACTGAAAAGTTGAAATACCTGTTGTTCGCAGCGACGCTGTTCCGAGTCGAGACACGCCGCCCTCGCTGTTCCGAGTCGAGGCACACCCCCTACGCACCTACACAGACACACACACACACACACAAAGTAGCAAGATCATGTAAACGAATATGCCAAGGCCAAATACTAGGCATACAAAAATATCGCTGGAACGCAAGGAACAGCCAGTAACGCGTATTTAAATTACTAGGTATTTCAAATACTAGTGGTATCACCGATACACAAGGAACAACACGTTCCAGAGTAACAGTAGTATTTCAGTAACACCTAATATTTTAGGAACACCTAGTATTTTAGGAACAGGTAGTATCAACCATATTTCGAGTAGGAACTAGTACACTTTTTCGTCCTGTATACTTCATTCTGCGCAAAGAGCGGAGCTGTTTTTAATAAAGGAAAAAATTCATCCTGATGTTACATTTATTCTCGTGTGATATCCAGATATATAATACAGATTATATACTGACAAATTATATATTATACTAATCACCAACTTGGTAAGTTTTGAAATAACGAATTATATTGTGTTATAACTTATAGAGTGGCTGATGTTGATAGGTTATACTTTTTATTAATGTGATTTTAACTGCACTACACATCTGATCTCACGTAAATGATGAGATTGTTGTAATGGATGTTTATGCACTTTATCAAGTCCAGTTCCTTAAATCTAATTCCTTAAGGGCAATCGGTTTAAATTATGTCCGATGAAAATTTATTATTGTTTTGAACATAAATTTGTACATATAAAAGTACAGTTAGTAATTTAAAAAAACATTTACAAAGAAGCCATCCAACAGTTGCTCTTCCTACTATATCCACCCAAACTGCTGTGCAATCTTTGCCAAGAACAGAAACTTCTTCAGGTGATATATTGCAAATAGGACCAGATGTGCAAGAAAACTTAGTAGTAGAATCTTCCTCCCATTTTTTTAGTCCAGAGAGACCAACCACTTCAAGAGCTACTGACACCTTCCAAAATCAACCATCTTCATTTCAGTCGCCTGTTCCAACAAGTAAAAAACAAATTTCAATATCAACTTACATACCCAAAAAATTAGCAGTATCTGATAAAAACAAAATTGATGAGGCCATAATGAAACTTTTTATTTGGGATCTTCAACCATTTACAGTTGTTGAAGACAGAGGTTTCTGAAATTTGATGAATACTTGTGCCCCTAGTTATCAAATTCCTTCTAGAAAGTATTTTGCTAACACACTGATACCAGCTTATTATGAAACAAAGCTAAATGAAATGAAAGAATTTATTAAAAAAGATGCGCCAAGTGTTTGCTTAACAACTGACACATGGTCTTCTTCAACAAATTAAACTTTTAATGCAATTACTGCACATTACATTAATCAGGATTTTGAAATGAAACATACACTATTAGACTGTTCAGTTATCAAAATAAATAAAACATCTCAAAATTTAGCAGATGAAATTTTGTGTATTATAAATGAATGGGACTTGTCTGGAAAAATTTCAATTGTTATTACTGATAATGCCATAAATATTACTAGTGCTATACAAAGCATACTTAAGTGGAAGCATTTTGGATGTTATGCTCACACATTAAATTTAATTGTTCAAGACAGCCTGTTAATTGTAAATGACATAATCAAAAAAGTAAAAACAATTGTAACATTTTTTAAGAGAAGTAATATTGCACATTTAAAAATCACAAAATATCAAGAACAGATAGGTGTTCAGCAACCTAAAAAACTTCTGCAAGATGTTGTAACACGCTGGAATTCTGTTTACTATATGCTTAAACGATTTGTTGAACTGGAAGATGCTGTAAAACACTCTCTGGCACTACTAACAACAGACACAGAAACATTAACAGCTGAAGAATGGGGAATTTGTAAAGAACTGTGTGCTATTCTGCGACCTTGTGAGGAGGTTACAAAAGAAATGAGTGGAGAGAAATATATCACCGCCAGCCAGATAATACCTATAACCCAAGGATTAAAATTATCAATACAAAAGGTAAGTGTGAAATTAACTAAACCACTTGTCAGAGAAATTGCACTTAAACTTCTAGAAGGAATTTCTGTAAGGTTTGCTAATTTGGAAAAAAGCAAAACAATTTCACTTTGCATGATGCTTGACCCCAGGTACAAACACTACTTTTTTGAAGACAATACTTCTCTAGAAAATACAAAAAAATATGCAGCTGAACTAGTATCTTCACAAATTACAAAAAATTCAAGAACCAATACAAGCATTGAAACCAAAGTAAATCTACAACCTAACATAACAGAGGAGGAAACAGTTTCAATTTGGGACCATTATAAAACCAGATAAGCAAAGTTAAACAAATAGGGACATCTTTATCAATGGCTATACAAGAAGTAGATAAATATCTTCAAGACGCACCAATAGAGAGAAGCGAAAATCCCTTACTGTGGTGGAAATATCACCAACATGTATACCCTAATCTTGCACATTTGGTCAGAACTAGATGTAACATGGTTGCAACATCCGTTCCCTGTGAAAGGATATCTTCCAGGGCAGGAATAATTTTATCTGAATGAAGAACACGATTAACTTCGAGGAAAGTGCAACAGCTGATATTTTTAAACACAAATTTGAAATAGTGTCTGAATAACTGAAATTCTAGTATTTTAAAAACCATTCAGTAGTTTAATTTTACCTATAATGTGTTATTTGAGTGAAGCAAATTGTAATGTGAATAGGTGTGACAAAGATTAGTTCATGACTTGTATATTCTGTGTACACTGGTGAATGGATCTGAAGATTTCGAGGTATGTAATGTATTTAATTTACTTTTGTTGTTGCTTATTATTTATAAGTTTTTTTAATTACCTTGTATCCGTCAGTGACTTCGTTCTAGCGTTTTTTATATAGACGCGTTTCATGACATGTGTCACATCATCAGTAATCCTCGTCAAATGTTAAAATTCACATAAAACACATAAAAACACATTTGCACATATTTACTAAATTACAATAACGACACATACATAACACGATGTAACTTCGGCTTCGTTGTACCGGTCCGACCGCGTGTGTAGTTGCCGAGCCACTAATTGAACTAAGTCAATCCTTATCACCAGTCATTACCATCATGCGCGATTATATTTAGGGCTGTATCATATAGTGAGTGAGATTGAAACCTTAATTGTTCGTTTAGTATACTGTTATTGTTGATATTCTTGTCTTTAAATGATTTATAAATCTCAAACTCCTCAAGAGCGTCCATTAACCTACCCTTACCGCATACATGGATTGCTTTGAAATTAGTATTGAAATCTGTATAATTATGGTTATGCATAATTAGATTTGGTCTTGTCTAAATCATTCCTTGGTAGATGTTCTTTGTATCTTTTCAAGAAATTGATTTCAATACTAATTTCAAATTAGATTTTGATGAAGTTTTCCAGTTTTATGTTTTTGAGTATGAGCAATCGATTGCGCTTGGTCTAATGTTGGGGAAAATTCATAATAAGGGTGGAAAGGGGGTTAAAAGTTTCAAAAATCGACAAATTTAATGTGGGGTATCTAATGACAGGTTTTTTTTGGCTGAATTCCAAAATAAGACTTACTTTTGGGGGAAATTCAAAATAGGGGTCGAGGGGCCCCAAAATTAGTTTTCTTCGCAAAGAAGATTCACTTCTGGCATGCGTACTGAGTTACACGAACCCTTTTTTTTAGGACAACAATTCTGTTTCCTATACTTATAGTTCAGTCGGAAAGTACTTTTTGTTTACATCAAATTGGTAAAAAAAATGTTTTGACAGGAATCGGTTAAAGGGCTGTTTCTGAGTATAAATTCAAGTTGGTGTATTTAAAATTACTAATACTAGTGTACCTATGTTTTGCAGCGACTACAACTCTTAAGAGGAAAAAGGGTTGTGACAGTAGCAGTGGAAGCGAGGATAACATTGACGAAACTAGATCGCCAAGCTCGTCTAAAGCTGACACCGGACAACTGTCAAATTCTTCAGCATCTGCGGAAGTAGCTGCCCCTGGGGTCGAATCTTCTCCATCAACATCTGAACAAGTTTCTGCCTCTGTAGTCAATCCTGAAATTGAAGAGAATGATGGCTGCCACGAAAATGACCTAGGCTGTTATGTAGAACGAGCTTTCCAGCTAATGGTGGAAAAGAAGAAGGAGTTGTTAAGAAGTCCCTGGGCTCCGCCCAAGAATTACAATTTTGCAATTGATGCAAGCCATTTTCGAAGAAAATTTAACCATGCCTGGTTACATCAATACTCACCATGGCTAGTGTACTCCAAGCGACTGAAGGGTGCTCTCTGTAAGCACTGTGTTTTATTCCCTCCTGCCACTGGCACTGTTAAAGGGGTTTTAGGATCGTTCATAATTAGGCCATTCACGAAGTTCAAGGATGTGCACGAGGACTGCCGGAATCATGTCGCCACCAACTTTCACAAAACTGCAACAGCTGCTGCGAAGGCTTTTCTCGAAGATGTGCCTATGGATGTTCAAGTGCAAAGTTTTCAACAAAACATAATCAAAGAAGACAAGCAAATACTGTCATCGATTATTTCCTGTGTAGTTTTCTGCGGCACACATGATGTGCCTCTTAGAGGAAAAGAAGCGGATGGAGGGGTTTTCTTTGATCTGCTGAACTTATGAATCGACTCTGGCGACAAGAAATTGAAGGATCACCTAGAGAAGTGTCGTCGGAATGCCGTTTACACGTCGCCAAAAATACAAAACGAATTAATAGGTTTATGTGGCGAAGTTATTAGGGAGACTGTAATAAATGATGCTAAGAAAGCCATGGCTTACGCAGTCTTAGCTGACAAAACAGCCGACATATCTGGGAAAGAACAACTATCTATCGGCTTGCGTTTCTGCGATGAAAGCCAAGGGAAAATCCGAGAAGAATTCACAGGTTTTGTAGATCTGAAATCACAAAATGCCCCATCAATCGCAGAAGCAATTGACAATTTTTTGGTAAGCTATAATTTTTCACCAGAAAACTGTGTAGGATTTGGTTTTAACGGTTGTTCTACAATGGCAGGCAAAGAGGGTGGCGTACAAGCGATTTTAAGGAAAAATACACTCGAGCATTATTTTTCCATTGCTCAAACCACAAAATAAATCTTGTGGTTAATGACACAAATAATGTACCGGAAATCAGAAACACTATTGCCACTGTAAAGGATACTATAAACTTTTTCAGGGAATCGACTGCTCGTAGGAATTTGGCTCCCAATCTTTTGCGAATGTGCGAGACTAGATGGTCTGAGAAATACAAAAGCATTCGAATATTCGCACAACATTTCTCCGAGCTTGTCAACACACTGGAAAACTATCTATCGAGGGAAACTACGCCACGAGAAAATCAGCGTACCAGCTGCATTCAGCGGTTACCATATCTTCGTTCATCGTTGCCCTAACTACAATAGCAAAATACTCAGCAGTATTGGAACCAGTGGTTAATGCCCTGCAAGCAAAGAGCATGGGTTTGGTCAAGGTGGGAGAGCACATTAACGGAATCATTGACATACTCAAAAAAGACCGTGAAGACGCAGACCAAGTCGCTGACGAATTACTTCAAAAAGCACAAGACATTGGAATGGAATCGGAAATAGAAATTTCTGTTCCACGGCTTGCTCACAAGCAAAGACACCGGAGCAATCTGCCATCAGACTGTGATAATGACTACTGGAGGCGTTCACTAATTATACCATATCTTGATTCGCTTATATCATCGTTAAATATTCGATTCTCCCAAGAACATACCCTATCTTTTGCCTTGACAAAACTACATCCTCTATACATGCTCAAAATGAGTATCAGTGACTTAAAAAAAACGCAGAATCCTTTATAGAGTTTTATGAATTGGAAGATATCACCTCGGAGCTGGACCTATGGTATAACTTGTGGAAGAAAAAGAATTTAACTGAGGACAAGTTAAAGGATATTGAAGTCATTGACCTTTTAAACGAAACCGATGTTTTTCCCCGCCATGAGGCGGGCCCTCTCGATTTTGAGCACAATCCCAACCACTATGGCGACCGTAGAACGGTCCTTCAGTACGCTTCGAAGAGTGAAGACTTGGCTGAGGAGCACTATCGGAGAGGAAAGGCTGACTGGATTATATCTGATGAGCGTGTATCGAAATTTTGTTAAAGAAAATCGGGAGAAGGTCGAAAAGAAAGTTTTAGACAAATTTTCAGCAAACCCGAGAAAATTGTTATTAGCCTAAAAATTGAACTCTGTGTAGACAATAAATAATAAGAAAATAATAATAATAAGGCAATAGTGTTTATGGTGACTAATAAAAAGATTTTTTCCAAATTCGTTTTTTTTTTTTTTGTAAGAAGTACATGTCGTCGTGTTACACCTTGCCGCAACCGCTCCCCCCCTTTGGTCTGGCATGAGCCCCCCCTAGTTCAGATCATGGGTACGCCCCTGTCTGTTAGTAGATAATTGTAGAGTCCATCCTCCTGCTAGTGAATTAAAGTCAGCAAATATAACAGTGAAATACCTCCCTCCAAACATAACCCCTTTGATTCAGCCTATGGATCAAGGAACTTTAAGTGCAAATACAGGGTTTAATTTATTCAAAGACTCGTAAACTCAGACTGTAGTGTAAAAGACTTTCAATCAACTTTTCACAATGTGAAAGATGCTACTTTTGCACCTGCTGTTGCTTGGCAAGAAATAAAAAATTATAGTAGCACGGAGAAAGTTATGGCCAGCTGTGATAGACAATCCCCTTAGTGAACATAATGAACTAGATGACCTGGATGATCTTGAAAGAGATGTTGACAAGGACGAACCTACTGTGGAGGACATAAATGATGAAATGATCATTCAAAGTGTGTTAAATCCTCAGACAGTTCAAGAAGTGGAAAGTGTTGAGGAAGAAGAGGGTAGTGCGACAAATAACGTTACTTGGCACGAGGAAACCGACATGATAAATTCTTTTGTAAAATTTGTGGAAACAAATAAATATTACAACATGGCTGAAGTTATGAATCTTCATATAATCCGCAATGACTTTTTAAACAAAAGAGCTAACTGCAAAAGACAAGCTGATATAAGATACATTTTTAAACAAACCTCAAATACGACAACCAATGTGGCATCGACCTCCATGGACAATCACTAACAATCACCCTAACATGGACGAATTATTGATTTTGTTTTAAGTGTTTACTGTTGTAATTGAACATGGTCCTATGTAATTTGAATAATAAATTTACCCATGTAACTGCACAATAACAGGTGTACTGTACCATTATCTCTTGTTTTATCATATTTAATCTAAACGCCTTGACAGTCCAGAAAATTTGATAATCCGGCATGCTCTCAGTCCCGACCATGCTGGATTATCAAGGTCTTACTGTGTTTTGTCTTGCTTTCATTTATTATGAGACCCAGCCTCCTTGCGGGACCTTCAAGAGCAAGAAAGGTTTCAGTGAATGCTCGAAGGGACCTCCTGATTATATCTAGGTCATCGGTGTATCCTTATTAGCAAGAGCGAGAGGGAATAATCACAGCCATCTCTGTCTAACCTCGCCACTGCTACTACTGACGCGTGCGCAGACATGAAATTTTTTATTCAATTAATTTTATTTATTAAAACTGCAATATTTTCTTAACTAATAAATATACGGCAATTCTGAAACCTGCATAGTGTTCAGCAATTAAAGCTCTATAAGTAGCCAAAATATAAACTAATATAATTAACAATTTGAAGAAGTTATACAGAAGAAGAACGCCAAGAGATAAAACTAGAGAATTAGGCTAGGTATGAATTAGGTGTTTTCACACACATACAGAGAAAGACCAAAGCAATAATATTCTGTGGTCAGATCTTTGAAAACACGTTTGCAAATACCTGTAATCAAACGATTTGCAAACAGAGGAAGTACGAAATTAGCCAGAAATTCTCTACCATCTCAAACTTGTTAAGGAGAGTTTGACCGACCTGTTCGATATTGTTTCAAATGGAAAACACATGATTTATTTGGAACAACCAATCACAACTCTGTATTAAGAGTAGACGCTAACTCAGAATGAGGGAATTGATCACACTTCGTTCGGGCATTAAATAAGCAAGACGTGTGTTAAATACGATCTCAATTGCACAAACAACGCAAAGTATTTATTTAAATACACAGTTCGCGAAGTGGTCCGCAGTAGTAGGGGAACTAGTAAAGTTTAATACATAATCTCGCTGCGTAATAACTAATTAATTAATTAAATAATAAATAAATAAATAATTAATTAACAGTGAAGTGACCTGTGCACCAGAGTAGCTACAGCATCTGTAATTGTCCAGGATCATCAGTCAACGTTATTGGTCAACATCATTTCTTCTGAGCCGAACCACCAAAAGGAGTATCTCTACTGATTACTATCTACGGTCGACGCATCAATCAGATAAGAAATATATTCATTGATCAATGAACATAAAATAACAAAATAAATAATTAAATCAATAAACATTTTTAAAAGACACTATATAAATTCAAATTTTGTATTTAATTATTAAGATTAGATATAAAGTAATATAGGAGTGTTGAATGGAGAGTAAGGTGTAGTATTGAACGTGCAAATTATTGCAGACACTGGTTCTTTAGCACTGGTTTGGGTGATATATAAATCCCTAAATTAACCAGATAAGAGCAATTGGTTGTTTGGACGTTTTAATCTTCACTTTTCAAGCACACTCATTAACCAATTAGATTTATGTTAGCAATAAGTCATTAAATTAACTTTTAAAGAAGTTAGTTCAATAACAAATTCATTAATTAAACAAATTTCAACATTATTTAAGAGTTATTTGTAACGATTCCCCTTAAATATTCCACTCACTGAACGAATCCTGAGATAGTGTGTCTCTGTGCTCTGAACTAAGCTAAATCCGTGTCATTTGTATCTGGGATTTGTTCTGGCGCCCAGATAAAGTAAAAAGTCACGGGTAAGTAAGATTTGTTCAATCATTATATACAGAAAATAGATAGATAGACAAAAGGTCTTTATATTATATATATATACACATTTAATATTTATAATTAAATTTACCTCAAGATGTTATTTTTATCCTTTATTGGAACATGTTTCGGGCACTATCTTGCACCCATCCTCAGCCTTCCGGTTTTTCTGTTTGGTGAAGTACATACGCTTTGCTGGTTGACTACCATTATTGTGGCTTCCTGTTGGCTTCTGGTATTTCAAATTGGTTTTATTGTGTGTGATTGTGGTGTATGTGTTAGTTTTTTGTGTATTTTCTATGTTGAGTGCTTTGAATATTGTGTCATGTTTTGTATTGATTTGTATTTGTTCAGGTATTAGTTTGTTTTCTGTTTTATGTTTGTATATCTTGTTCCAATAAAGGATAAAAATAACATCTTGAGGTAAATTTAATTATAAATATTAAATGTATTATATATATCAAGAAACGGACTGTAGCAAAAAGTGACTAATTTAAAATATATATATATATATATTGCAACAGTACAACCATTTACGGTATTGTGCATTGCCAAAATAATTTAAATAAATAATAAAAATAAATAAATATTGATTAATAAACATGATTCAGATTGCAAGCTGGATCGTATTTAAAAAGGGAACACAGAATTCCTGCATGGGCACGCATATCTGGCCCACCTGTTGCTAGCGTTGTGTACATGTGTATTTTGTTTGTGTGTGAAGCCTGTCCATTCCTGAACTGTAACCAACCCTTTTCAAGTATTGATAGATTTCATGTTTTATTTTAATTATAAGAAAAATATGTACGATATTGTAAAATGAAAGACACCAGAGGGTGTAGAAAATAAAGGTGAACAAAGGGTTAAAAGACCGTGTCAAAGTGACGGAAAGTGGAATTACTATAAGTACAAAGTGAATATCTCTTTTTGTAATTACAATAAAGAAGTGTAATTTACGTATAGTAAACATATAAAAATTAGCGATTGATTGAGCATCGAGTAGTGTGAAACAGACTTCGTAATTCGCGAAGATAGGCGAAATTAGTGAACTGAACCACAGTGGGGGTAAAGACGCTTCGACAAACTCTGAGAAGATGAAAATTGTTCAGACCTGAGCTTTTGCACGACCTGGGTATAAATACCAGGTCGCGCTAATAAAGTTCCTTCTTCTATTTTCAACCGTTGCTGTAGGAGGCTATGTCAGTCGACGATGCTATTTTAATCTACAGTGAGAGTCACGGGACGATTTGGAAGTCTAACCAGAACAGCAGAGCACCAACGAAGAGGCTCGATGGACGCACGTACGATCCATGAGAGGATACGAGACAACTAGTAAACAGCACTAGCAGTGGAATCCTGGAAGAGGACTAGAGGACCAGAAGAACGAGAAGGACACAGACTGAGGACCCGAGGAGGACACACTGATAGTATCGCATGAAATGAGGTGATGAAAAACTATTTTTGTTAATTACAGACAATTGAAAGACTCTAATTAACATAGAACGAAAAACATTCGAACAGTTAATCAATCATAAAGAAATGTACATAAATGTAAAAGCAGATTGTAATATAGAATAATAATTCATGTATAGGAATTAGTAGTTGAATCAAACATAAATGCTAAGAGAGAAATATTTGAGTTTAAATTAAAATCAATTAAAGTATTGAGAAAGGTTTGTTTGATAAGATTTTAAATAAAAAGAAATAAGAGTAATTGATAAAGTCTTGGTTTGATAAAGTAAAATGCATATGCAATAGTAAATAATGAAAGTCAAATAAGATTAAATAAATTAAAAATAACAGTAAATTCAGAATTACAGAAAATAATATGAGATTAAAAAGATAACCACACAATGAGTAAGCTGAGAGCAAAATATGTAATTAATTAAGATTAGATGATAAGGTTTATGCATACCATGTTATATATAATTTGTTAGCCATAAGTTGTGTGCGAATGGTCCATACAAACGATTAATAATGAGTATTATTTCAATAAGCAAAATGAAAGAATGCTGTTTAATAAAAAAATAAATAATGACAAACTTTTAAAAACTTATATAACGCATCATCTTCTTATTACGATTACACCCATGAAATCAAATTTGTGTTATGTTACATAATTTGGCGCTCCAAAAGCATGGGGCTACCCAAATTAAATTACATTCAATTTGTGTTGTCATATAATTTGTCCCCCTGAACGTGGGGCCAGACATGACCATTTAACTATTTAAAATTCTTATAGCTAAATGTACGCTCTATAAATACAAGTGTGGTAAACATATAATATGTATAACAGTTAAGATTCATACGAAATATTCTCGTATATTTCATTTTGTTGTGTATTACGACACAACTGATGCTCAACGAAATAATATCATTTTAAAGGTGTAATTGTAATATTAAGAATAATAATAATAATAATAATAATAATATTTTAAATAAATAAAATTAGTAATTCGGTTCCATAATAATAATATTTGTAAAACATAATAAGGAATAAATAACTAAATAAATATAAACAATTCAATATGGCAGCACCAGGAAGCTTTGATATGGAAGCACTTCAAACATGATGCGTGCCTGGATGGACGAATTAGTTACAAAACAAGCAGAAAATTTAAATGAGAAACTAAATAAGCAAACAGAAAATTTAAATGAGAAACTATATAAGCAAACAGAGGATTTAAAAGAAAGTTTAAATAATACAATAAGCGAACTGAAACAAGACATCAAAGATAGTACGATGCAATTAGCTAATAAATTTGTAGCCATGAATAACTGCATTGTTGCATTCGAAAATACGATCGAAACAACGCTATGTGAACAAACCATAATAATTGAAAGTAAGAGAGAACAGACGTTCATAATTAATGATGATAATTCTAGTGAGATAATTAAAACTAGGGAAGAATATAAAGTAGAATATAAGCAATCATACCTGGTAAATGATAATATCCAATTCGCTGTGCAAACTCACAGTAAAACACGTAGAAAGAAACACAATTAAAACACAGCATTTGAGACGAAGATAGGCACAACAATTATCGACCGAAGGGTAATGATAACAATAATTGTACGTATAATTATAAAAATTACAGAGATCATAAATGACGCATGAAAAAACGGTCAACTGTGTATATAGGCCTCAAGCAGACTGCCCATACGGAATGCAATTGCCACGAGAAAGTAACTGAATGTGCAGAGAAGAGAGAGATGAAGAGAGAATTCATTTCGTCGCATCAAAGAAATAAATTCTCACCGTATAAGCAGCGATGTTTGGTTGACGGAACTCACGCATTGTGTAGTCTGAACTAAGGTGAATCAGAGACACTCAATGCCCTAATGTAAATATAAACTATTTTGAAAATATTACTGTTTGAATTATTAATAAGATAAGGAATTGAATAATATGTGAATAATATGTTAATGATAAGATGTAAATGAGCAGAAAATTGCCATCTCAACGGAGATAATGTAAAGAAGTCTTACATAATAACACGAGATTGTAGCTAAAATGCGTAAGAAAGAAGATCTACAAAAAAAAAGTAGAATTAAGATCAACTACCAGCAACAGGAGGTACATAACTATTCTCTTCAAACTGGTAAGGCAGGATTGGAAGGTAGTACGAGGGACGTCCAGAAAGTAAGAATACAAGGGCTGTGTAGGACATAGGGAAATTTTTTTTTCAAAGTTGGCACCCGTGACGTGTAGACGGGTTCTTAACGGTCAAAATGAGGCATCGAGCACCTCAGTCCGTTACGAAATGTCATCGCAGCAGCTTAACACGTCAACCAGTTCGTCCCCCGTTTGCTCCATGTACCGCAGGTGTGAGATTCGCTCAGTCATTTGTTTCCTCACGTTGCGCAATGAATCGGTGGGCAGTATCCATCGCCAGCTTGTGGAAACCTACGGATCCGAGGTAATGAATCGTCAGAATGTTACCAAATGGGTTAGGTTATTCAAGGAAGGCCGTACCGACACCCACGATGAAGAAAGGAGTGGGAGACCGTCTGTCATTTCAGAAGAGCTTGTGCAGCAGGTTGAAAAAAAAGTGCGCGATGGTCGTCGTGTGACTCTTGACACCCTTAAAGAAAGTTTCCCACACGTTTCACGAAGTCTTCTGGGTGAAATCGTGTCAGAAAGACTTGGGTTTAGGAAGTTGTGTGCACGGTGGGTGCCAAAAATGTTGACTCCAGAACACCGCGAAAATCGCGTTTCGGCCGCACGCGAATTTCTTGAACGCTTTCAAACTGAGGGTGAATCCTTTCTCGACTCAATTGTGACTGGGGACGAAATGTGGGTGTGTCACTATACTCCTGAGTCAAAAAGACAGTCTCTGCAGTGGCGCCATACCCATTCGCCAACATCCAAAAAATTCAAAGTTCAGTCTTCACAGGGGAAAATCATGGAATCCGTCTTTTGGGACCGGAACGGGATCTTGTTGGTCGATTTCATGCCCAAAGGGACCACCATCAATGCTGCTGCATATTGTGTGACCCTAAAGAAGTTGAAACAAAAAATCAAACACAAAAGGAGGGGAATGCTGACTCGTGGTGTGTCACTCCTTCATGACAACGCCAGACCCCATACCGCCCGGCTCACTCAGGACCTGCTCGTGTCATTTGGATGGGACATTGTGACTCACCCACCCTACTCCCCAGACCTGGCACCCTCGGATTACCATCTTTTCACCAAATTGAAGGAGTTCTTGGGTGGACAGTGATTTTCGGACGATGAGGAGGTCATGGAGACTGTGAAAAAGTGGCTTAAGGAGGTGGAGCGGAAGGTATACGATGGGGGTATACAAAAGCTGGTGCCCAGGCTTCAAAAGTGCATTGACCTCAACGGCGATTATGTGGAGAAATGATAACATATTTTGCCATATACCCTGTAAATTTCATTAAAATATATTCATTTTTCGATTTTTAACAAGTATTGTATTCTTACTTTCTGGACGTCCCTCGTATTATCTAGTGAACTGTTGCTTAAATTAATTAATAAAAACCCATACATGAAAGCGTAGAATATGCATCACCTTTGAAAATGTTATTTATGTCTGTGAGAAGAATTCAACTATTAATAATATGTTTAGGAAGGTTAGAAATAGAAAGAAATGTTATGATTGTCAGAACGGCTGATCAAGCGAATCTTCATACTTTAGTGGAAATGCAAGGACACAGAAGAAAGCGAAAGTGGAAGTCTAAGGGCAGAGAATACTTAGGACCCAGTACTACGATTAAAACATCGAGCGGGTTAAAAATATAATAGTCTGTGTATAGACGTGTTTCTAAGGCAGTTCATCTGTATCCGATCATGCGACCCACAACAAAGCTAAAAAAAAAAATTCTGTTACGGAAGTGTATTTCAGCACATGGTAAGAATGAAGAAAATTATTAGCAATCAGAAAGTAAATGTAAGAGTGAAGATTGGAATAAAACGTTAAGAGAAGATGAAAGTGAACTCATACTCACAGATATATGAAGACGCAAGAGGGAGAGAAGTTAGTAAATATCATGCCAGCTCTCTGAGAAAATTCCATTCATAAATAACTGGGTTACTAGGGCGATTAAAGTGGAACAATGACTGAAGCGGATATACTACAACAGATGCATCTACTCTACCTACAAGGGAGGGGAAAAATTTGCTCAAACCCTCCAAATAAGGATGAAATTGAAAAATCGCATATTCATTATTATTCGCACATAAAATAAAAAAATGTGTTTGTAAAGAAAAACAATACCTTATTATTTGTCTAATAAAAAGGCAGAAAAAACATACTTTAATTTGGTATTACAATTTTTTTTTCACCAAGCAGGGAAATAATGCGACAGTACAACCATTTATGGTACTGTGCATTGCCAAAATAATTTAAATATATAATATAAATAAATAAATATTGATTAATAAACATGATTCAGATTTCAAGCTGGATCGTATTTAAAAAGGGAACGCAGAATTCCTGCATGGACACGCTTATCTGGTGTAACGGTACAAATATTACCGTCCCGAGACATTGTGAATATTAACATTTTCTTTGTAAATGGTATTGGGGAAAAGGAGTACACGATTTAGCGTCAAGGTCGTTGATCTAGTAGCTGAAGGCAGTTATTTTTAGAAACATGAACTTTGTGCATTTTGAGTCACGCCACACGACGTCATGAGCCGCACCCGATGATTTCACTCTGGAATGTGTGTCGGGGTCAGAAACACCTTAAAATCTAGCTACGTAACAGAAATCAAACAAAAGAACGAGACCACGTGATCGCCCCTCCAGGTAAGATTTTGACCAATTTTGCTCTGCCCAGTTGAAGTCATACTCTCGTGTTGTACGGCCATACAACAATCCGCGGACGAATTTTGGGCGCGCCCTATGCCAAAAAGTGTAAAAATGTAACAATATTGAAGTAAACAGTGTTTTTCAACTACAATAGCAGATGACAAGTGAATCGAATCAGTGACGATGGACAGTGAATTAAGATATGTGAAAAAATCGAAAGTCTGCATCTAAATGGCTTGCATCTCCTGGACAATGACAAGATAAGTAACACTCGGGGGTAAAAACAAAATTCTAAAAAAGGGTTAAACAAAATTTAATATCATGTCTTCTGATTTTATTGAAAGAAGTTTTAATTGTCAAAACTGAGATCTCATAAGGGCATGGGGTGTGTGTGTGTGAATGAAAATTACATAATAAAGAAGCACTGGTTTGCTGTGAATAAATTTAAGTTTGTGTTTAAATTTTTTCTATTTTTGAATTTATGTACAATCAAAATATATATATATATATACACACTTAGCGCTCCCTAATTTCTTCAACTGACGCATGATTTTACCCAATGTATGTTCAACAAATTTGATGAATTAATATGTACATCTTTAGGAGATGAAGTTACAGTGACAATGTTATGGGGTGTCAGCGTGCAAAAAACTTATACAAAACTTTATACATCGTATTTTTGCTGTACGCTGAAGCATCACAACTTGATCGAAATATACACATGTATATAATGAAATATGGGTAGTTAGTCGGCCATATTGGCATTATTCTATTAAATTTTTAACATGTGTACAAAAGACAGACACTATAGAGGGAAGTGTGTTTTTACCATGTGTTTACTCTGTTTAGTTGGTGCAATGAAAAAAAGGCGACCGGCCATTAGTTTTAGTTTGTGGTGCGTTTAGTGTGTTTGCGGTAATTTGCTTTCGTTTGTTGAGGTGTGTGGGACAGAATTTTGTTGTTCGTACTGAAGTGTTTGCGATGGCAAGTCGAAGTAAAAAGATGTTGGAGGCGCTAGGAATAATAATGAAAGGTAAGATGATCATTTATTTAGTGTATGTTGTCCGTTGTTTGTAGCAAATTAGGTGTGTTAGGTTATGTTTGGATGTCTAGATTACTTTGTCGAACACTACCTGTTATAGACCCAACTATGCATAATATCACTGTGTTCTGTCCAAAATTTAATAATGGAGCAAATTAGCATTCTAATTTAATTAATACAATATACCTAGGCTAACACAAGATGGTAGGCCGTACATTCACCATTGCATGTGTTCTTATGGGAGTAAAAATTTAATGTTTTGTCTCCGTAAATACGTTCGACCGCCGTTTAAAATTATTTTTCTCGTGTTTATATAACATAGAAGAATAGAATAAAAATATATCCGCGCAATATCAGCATTGATGAGAATTTTCATAATTACCCAAGGGGTAGTTAACTCATTTTTAAAAAAAGTCCCTGTGAGGGCACCGACTGCAATTTAATTAAATAATTTTTCTTTATTATAGATACTCATGTAAATCTGACAATTATTTTCTCTACTCTAAAAAAATTCCATTTATTACTTTTATGGTGATTCATGTATGAACATTACATAATTTTATTTTTCTTACAGATGTAAGACTCTGTTTTGTGAAAATTTACGTGATCGATTTTCAAGTGATTGCACATATTACACAGAACTTGATTTACCACACACACAAGTTTCTGATGTGACTGATCAAGAGTTGGTAAGTTTGAGTGGTAGATTAGGCCTGAAATTTATGCTAAATTTTGTTCGTAAATTCCGCCTAAATTTTTGCCAGTAATTTAATCTGTGGCTTTGATATGAAGTATAAAATGTCTGAAGACAAGAACTAAGCCTTGAGTTCCTTCCTACTCAGTACACCCATTAGCCTATAGAAATATTAGCTAGACTGTGTACGTTTTCAATTGTAAAAAGGAAATAGGCCTACCTATATTTGTGTAATGTATCCAATTTGTAAGTCATTTTATTCGTAAAATGTGGTCCTACCTAACACAAGATGGTAGGCCTTACCATAATATATTTAATTTGAACTCTGCTCGTATTTAACTAGTTACATATTTTAATTAATTCTTCAGTCCAGCTATATTACTCTAAATATACTTTCAAATTCAGCATTTTTCAGAGAAACGTAATTACTTAATAAGATATGACTTAGTAAGTTAAGGTTAATTTTAAGACCTAATATAACAAAACTTATAATATAGGCCTATGGCTACTGTATCCTCACTGAAGCAAACTGTTGTAATTTTTTGTACACATAGTTATTTTCATACCATTGAGTCCATTAAATTGTAATATATTTGTCATAAAAATTTTGTTTTAACACAGCTTTGCTTTAAAAATTAAGGGCTAACATTTGTCAGGTAAATGAAAAAGTGAAAAGAGAATTTGAACTGCGACTTCTTTAATTTTTGACTTAAACATGCATTTTAATCTCGATTAAATTTTTTAATAAAATTGTGCTGTTTTTAAATTTTATAATATTAACTTGCAGACAGAAAAGGTTTTGCTGGTGACTAAAGAAAGCATCGTTCTTTTATCTTATGTAAAATTTATTATTGCATGCAAGTCTGATTAAAGCTCGCTAAACTAAAATTATCACTGTTTACAGCAGGTTCTTAAACCTGATAATTGATGTAGGCCTATGGTGTTATTTTTATTTAATTTCTTATTATCTGTAACTTAATGTGTAGAATTGTATTTATATTGTTTAACCTCCTAAATGATACTCAACTAATATCACATGAAATTTAAAAAAATTAATAACTGAATATGTAACGTGTCAAAATTTGGGTCATTTTATTTCTTACAGTTATGGGATAATTGCATTTTTATTTATTCCATTTTGCGGGATTTTATAAGAATATTGTGAAAGTTTTATTGGACGACAAACGTACATTCCATTGGAACAGAACACGTGGCAAGAAACAGTGTTGAAACAAAGCAGTAAGACGCAGTTGCTGTTGAGTAACTAGGCAAGGAATTCGTACCACCCTCAAATTCTCAGAAATGTGCATAAGTGTGACCGCGTACTCACGCGCCGTACAAGTACGCGCTCGGAATGACGCCTTCAGCCCGAAAACCAAGATGTCTGGAGAACAAATTTATTCATCGTCTCCTTGCCGGTCCTCAGGAAATAAAGTCTAAGACCGCCCACTTTTAGTGACGTTAACCGTGCTTCACAAATATCGTACACGGTCACCACACAAAAAACACGTGTGTTGAATGTGCCACAGCAGTGACGATTAAATAGAAGGCATTGGTGTCCGTCATCTTGACAAAAATCATCGAGAAGAGGGGGAACAGACAGACGCGGGCAGTCCATCACCGATTTCAGCCCGGGCAGGTTGCCCGGCAACCGGGTTTAAAAAAGTAACTGTTAACATCAAGGCATACTAAGTGGAACTTGTTAAAAAATCCGAGAGTGAGTAGGGACCGTTCGCCTAAATATGGAATAATAAATGGGACACAATGGAAAATTGTGCGTGTTTTAAAACGAAGTCGGGATGACGCCACGTGGCCAGCAATAGTATCAGTGCATATCAAAATGTTATACCAAAGTTTAAAAATGGGGTTTTAAAAAATAAAGGGATTAAAATTGTATGTGTGAATGAGTGTGAAAAAGTGCAGGCTGGGCTCTGTCTGTATATCTTAAAGTATGTAAGTAATAGGAAGTAAGTATAGGAAGTAAGCTGTAATAGTTGCACAACCTTTAAAACATGTAAAAACCTATTTTGGAGAAAACTTATGAATTCAATACTTTTGATTAATAAAAAAAAAATAATTTCTCTTCCAAGAAAAATTGAGAATTAAATTCTTTCAAAAACCTTATTTCGTTTTATGTACTGTCAAGTTCGTCGAACGAATTGGGTTCGTCCCCGCTATGCGATCCGGCCAGATCGAAGATTAAAGGTAAGTGGAGGTTTCAGTATGAATAATAAAAAAGACCAAAAAGAAAGAAAAGTTACAATTGTTGCAGCGTGACCAGGATGTAATATAACAAAAAAGGGTTGTATTACACCGGCTTACATTTGACAGTGCATAACGAAGTACGGTTACGAAAGCGAAATTGTATTAATGTAAACTTACATAATTATGATAGAAGGTTGATTGTATGTATGTTGTAATATCAGTTTTGAAAAGAGAGTAATCATTGGCAGTTGTTACGTAAGAAAAAATAGATCAAGTAAAAATGTCTGAGAACACAGAAAAAAGTAGTATAATAGATTCAGTTATGAGTGAAGGTGACCTTGAGTCGCAGTCACTGTATGAAAGTGATATGCCGAGCGCTGTTACAGAAACAGCTGTCGGCGGCAATGTCACCATTCACTCTACCCCAATTATCGTTCACAAACAATTAAGCAAAACAGATGTTGACTCTGGGATTCAGTTGACCCCAGTTTCAGCCAATAAAAATAAACAATCAGAGGAACTAGATATAATGAGTTTCTTACGAAAAATGGACAACAAATTTGACATGCAGAATAATGAATTAAATAAGTGTCTTGATAGAATGGACGAAAAATTTGAGTCGTTTTAATACTAATGACGAGAAATTTGAGATTTTAAGTAACGAATTCAAAGAACAGAAAATAAAATGCGAACAGCAGAATATTAAAAATATTATTTTTAATGAAATTAAAGACCAGAATACTCAGTTTCAAAAGAGTATTAGCGTAAAATTTGATGAGTTGATAAATAATATACAAGACAAGAATGAACGTCTAGAAAGTACCAATAAAATAAGAAATAATTTGAATAAAGTAGAACCGAGTACGAGTAATACAAATGAAAGTTGTAATGGCAATGTTGTATTAGATAAAGAATTAATAAGTAATAATGAGGTTGTTGAAAATAATGAGAATAATAATGTAATTAAAATATAATATCTGAGAGTACTGATGAGTTTGTGGAATGTGATAATGAAAGGTTAAGGTGTATTTATGAGTTAGAGAGACAGAGGAAAAATAATGTTGTGGTAGAGTGGGGACAGAGGGTAAATTTTCCCTTTATTATTTATGATGTTTATGATGATTTAATGAGTTCACAAGTGTTGTTGTTGAAGGGCAAGAGTCCCGTATTGGTAGATGAGTTGAGGTATTTATTTTTGTTGAGTAATTGTGTACCCTCTGTCCGGAATAATTGTGAGAGTATGATGTGGTGTTATGAAGAGAGAGAGGTAAGTAGAGAATGGTATGTAACAGAATTGTATAATTTGAATAGAAAGTATGACGAATGGAAAAAAAGTTTAAAAGTATATTTGAATAATAATGACTATAATGATTTGACAAAAGTAATTAACCCGATAGTGAATGAATTTAATGACGGAGACTTAACAAAAATGCCTAACGTTGACTGGTTTAATGAGTATTTTGATAAGATGAGTGAAGTTAGTTTGTATGGTTATAATACACAAAACAATAACTGGTGTATTAATGAAATTGAAAAATGTTACATAAAAACAAGGTTAATCTGGGACGATGGAGGTTAAACTATAAAACAATAAAAGACAGTGATAAACATTATGTTTTATGGTTCTGACATGGCAGATGTGGACAATGAAGTGCGGAAAAAGCGGAACAGTTGATAACTAAAGTTTGTAAATAATTGTAGTGCATTTATTCATGTGTATTGTAGAAGGTCAGCTAAACAATGTATGTATATAGGTAAGGGATAATAATAAAATTAATACTTTGCAATTTAAATAAATAATAACATTAATTTTGGAAACAGTAATTGGCTAATTTGTATAATGGCAAACAATAATAATGGAGTTTGTATTTTCAGTAATTAATTTAATCAAACCAGTTTGATATGTTTTAAATATTTTGAGTGATTATATAAATGCTAATGAATTTAATTCTCTAAATGAATTCAATTTATTTTACGAGATTTGGAATTTGGTAATAGATGGCTAAATTGTTTGATGTAAACTGATATTTGTGTTGAATGTTTCAGAGGTGAGGTGAAAGTATTGGGGTGTAGGGGGTAGAGGTTATGTGTATACCATGTTAAATGGAATGTAAGTATAGAACTTTTACAGTATGAATCATGTATAATAAAAATGTTTACAGGTGTAACTAAGATTTTAATTCAATAGAGAGATAATTTGAAATAATTGTGTTCAATAAAAATGATAATTAAAAAATTTAACAATAACTGAAAAATGTTATTATTAATAACAATAGTAATCTAATACTAATTATTAATAATAAATTTTGAAAAATTTTAAGAAAGTCCAATGGTAGAAAGTTATGAATGAGGTAAATGATTATTGATGAAAATATTATATTAGAATGTATATAAACTTTTTTAATTAGTTAGTTATTAAGTTGCTATTGCGGGGGTGGCTGTGCCCTCGTAGATAGCGAAATGGGTTGGGGGCAACAGAGAGTGCTACCTCCATCGGAGGCGAAAATGTGCGACACACCTTTTTTTCGTGTAAACTTAATTTACACACTGATAGACGATTGTGTCGCACATACTATTGATGAGTGTAACAGGCACTGAAATGAAGTTAGATTTTCCCAACTTTTCGGGCGATTACTGCCTTACCAGCACTAATCGTGGATTTGGCTAGCGGCCAGCTATGGTCATATCAAGTCCCTTGACCATAGCTGACTTGAAATTGGTATATAGTAGAAATTAAATGGGGGTGAATTTTAAGGGAAATCCAGGCACTATGGAACAGCGGCTACCACTCTGCCCGCATGGGGGCAGCAAAGCCAGGTGGTAGACCCGTTTAAGGGCGTTTAATTATAGACACGAATATGTTGATATTCAGACGTTCAAATGTAACAGCCGAAGCAAAGACATGGAGAGGTCAAACTACTCCAAAATGTGCCGTCTTTGCAGAAGCAAAAGGACGATACAGTCCTCCATAATTTGCAATAGAGTGTGTGGATGGGAGGTGTCTCAGATGAGTCACGAAGTTAAAATTTTACAACATAACAAATTTTGCTAATTCAAATTTTGATCCAATAAAATTGCTTGTGCTCTGTTAAATAACTAGCTGCTCAGACATTCAATATAAGGTGTTCGTTGCATGCTTTTAAATGTATTATTTTATTGTTGTACGTTAGATATAGGTATTGATAAAAATATGTGTTTTCATTATGTGTGTATTTTGAACCTAAGTAGATAATTAAGCCGTCTGGCAGGCGGTCAACATAAATGATCAGAATCAGAAAAAGGGGAAACAATGAGGTGAGAAGTAATGATAAATAAAAATATATATATTTCATGTAATCTGTTCAATTTTGAGATGTGTTTTAATTGTGTTAGGGATATCAGCTGATCAGCAATAACATGTCACTGGTAAAATGGTTTATAAATGTTCCAAGTAATTAATGTTCAATGTAATGTTTTAATGTATTACAGATGCTATTTAAAGTAATGATAAAAATAACTTGATAAAGTGAGAAGTAAAGTAATAATTTATGCAAGTCAACAAGAGATAGTTTTTGGGTGATAAATATTTTGTGGGACATATAGATCTGTCCAAGCTGAAGTTAGAGTTGAAGTAGTAAAGATCGAAATATTGTTTTGAAGTAAGGTAATGGTGTTTTGAGTTAATGTAATGTTGTAGAATTTTGAAAAGTATTGATGTTGACACAGTAGTTATGAGGAATATGTAGAGTTTTGAGTGATATATTAATGTTTATAATTGATGTTATTTTGTTGTATTTGTAGTAAGGTAATGAGATTGAGATTTTGGGGATGGCAATTTTGTAGTAGGGGGTAGTGTAATGTGGGAGTCCGCAACATAATGATAAGTTGGGACGGGATTGGGATCGATTTTAGTGGGATGGGGCCGCCTTAGGTAGAATCCAGGGGCCAGATAAGGGAAATGAGTTTGGGGGGGGAACACGTATCCTAAATACAAAGGGTTAGAGAGTATTTTTTTTTATATATAGAGAGAACGTGGCGATTTGAGTTTAATGATAAGTTTGGGTTTAGAGAGTGTTTTGGGAGAGATTTTGATAGAGAGGGGTGTCAGGTTAGTGGTTAGAGTCAGAGGGAGAAAGATTATATATGTATACAGATCAAGTAGTACAGTCAATGAGAATAAATAATTTAAATCACCCACAGTAATGGGGAGTAAGATTGTTAAGCAAAGAGAGAGATTTGTTAATAAAGATATAAAATTTTTTATTTTAAAACCAGTGACAAAATTTTGATAGAATATGGAAATAAGGTAAAATTAAGGATTGTTTATTTTGAATAATTTAAATGTCAATTTGCTTATTATTTATAATCATATTTTGTTAATTTTAAATGTTTTATTTTATGATGTTTTGTGTTTCAAGTTAGGAGGTTACAGATGTTAGATGTATTTTCAGATAGAACTTATACATATTGTATGTAGGTTAAGGTTGTGGACTTGACCTAGTTTCGATCAGCTGATGAGGTCATATGCATACTAAGCTTGTTTCATAAGGAAGTTAATTCAACTTTGGTTTTGATCAATTTAAACAAATTCTAAATAATTTCCATATATAAAGGAAACATTTAAATAAAATTAAAATTTTTTTTTGAATTTTAAAATTTTTGGAAAATATTTTCTTGAAAAAAAAAAATCTTGATTTTTCGCCTGCCAGTTAATGAATATTTTTAAGCTTTGATTATTTTATTATTTGGGTGCTAACCATGCTTGTTTTATTGATTTATTGTGTTGAATTGTATTGTTAGACTTTAGGCAATCACCTGTTAGGCTAAGGATGTTTTGTTTGATTTTAGGAAGTGTTCCATTGGTATAAATTTTTGTTGATAACAAGAAAAGAAAACTAAGGAAGAGAATTTTTTGATAAAATATTTTATTTTGAATTCTGAATTTTTTTCTGAGATGAAATAGTAAATTTTAAAGAATTTTTCAATGTATAATATGTAATGTGAGTGTGTGTGAGCCCAGTATCTGCTAAAGGCAGCCCAGCTTGCATACAAGGGGAAACATATCGGTGGAGGATCTGGCATAATATGAGCCAGGGATTGAGGATTTATGGGGGTAGCATGTTAGACGGCGAGGTGTGCTGTGGTACGTGTCTGTTCGATTTTTCGGTGTTGGGATCTCTTACGGAGAAGTCCAGTGATCTCGTTCAGATGCGTCCATAGTCGCCAAGCCAGGGGGGTCGGTTACCCATGATGTATAAGAACAAGGAGGTTGTTGGCACCAGTTCCTCACCGGTCCTCTTAGGGGTTTATCAATGAGATTTCTTCTGTTCTGGACAGCAGAATTCTCATTGAGGGGGTATTGTAACGTGTCAAAATTTGGGTCATTTTATTTCTTACAGTTATGGGATAATTGCATTTTTATTTATTCCATTTTGCGGGATTTTATAAGAATATTGTGAAAGTTTTATTGGATGACAAACGTACATTCCATTGGAACAGAACACGTGGCAAGAAACAGTGTTGAAACAAAGCAGTAAGACGCAGTTGCTGTTGAGTAACTAGGCAAGGAATTCGTACCACCCTCAAATTCTCAGAAATGTGCATAAGTGTGACCGCGTACTCACGCGCCGTACAAGTACGCGCTCGGAATGACGCCTTCAGCCCGAAAACCAAGATGTCTGGAGAACAAATTTATTCATCGTCTCCTTGCCGGTCCTCAGGAAATAAAGTCTAAGACCGCCCACTTTTAGTGACGTCAACCGTGCTTCACAAATATCGTACACGGTCACCACACAAAAAACACGTGTGTTGAATGTGCCACAGCAGTGACGATTAAATAGAAGGCATTGGTGTCCGCCGTCTTGACAAAAATCATCGAGAAGAGGGGGAACAGACAGACGCGGGCAGTCCATCACCGATTTCAGCCCGGGCAGGTTGCCCGGCAACCGGGTTTAAAAAAGTAACTGTTAACATCAAAGCATACTAAGTGGAACTTGTTAAAAAATCCGAGAGTGAGTAGGGACCGTTCGCCTAAATATGGAATAATAAATGGGACACAATGGAAAATTGTGCGTGTTTTAAAACGAAGTCGGGATGACGCCACGTGGCCAGCAATAGTATCAGTGCATATCAAAATGTTATACCAAAGTTTAAAAATGGGGTTTTAAAAAATAAAGGGATTAAAATTGTATGTGTGAATGAGTGTGAAAAAGTGCAGGCTGGGCTCTGTCTGTATATCTTAAAGTATGTAAGTAATAGGAAGTAAGTATAGGAAGTAAGCTGTAATAGTTGCACAACCTTTAAAACATGTAAAAACCTATTTTGGAGAAAACTTATGAATTCAATACTTTTGATTAATAAAAAAAAAAATAATTTCTCTTCCAAGAAAAATTGAGAATTAAATTCTTTCAAAAACCTTATTTCGTTTTATGTACTGTCAAGTTCGTCGAACGAATTGGGTTCGTCCCCGCTATGCGATCCGGCCAGATCAAAGATTAAAGTTAAGTGGAGGTTTCAGTATGAATAATAAAAAAGACCAAAAAGAAAGAAAAGTTACAAATATTCTAAAAAATTTTATGGGGTGTGTTATACTTAATAGTAGATTTAAATGATACAGAGTATGGATGAATTATCCGTAATGTATTTGCTAGTTATAATCAGGATTATATTATTCAATGTTAATCATTTGAACAGATTTTTGTTTTTCGAGTTTGTATGATTACTATATTAGAAATCTTTTTCAGGAATCTTCAGTGCAGGGATGTAACCAACCAATAGTGCTAGCTGAACAACAAGAGGATCTGCAGTATGTAAGTTTGTTTTTAACTTTTAGAATTGAGTTCATTTAAATTAAAATAGATTACTATAAAATAACTACAAGATTATGCTGTAAATTTAATTTTTTTAGAACTTTACACAAAATCAATTAACTTTTTGTAAATTCATAGTGCTAACCTACAAATATTGTTCTAGGTTAAGCAAATAAATTATTCTCTTAATTATTAGCTTAATATTCTTAATTATTAAGTTAGTGAAAAATTATGTACGAGTTTTATAATGATCTTTCAGGTTTCTCCTGAACTTTCCAGAATTGACTGGGAAAAATGACTATTATTGCACCATCAGTAGTATCGACATCAGATGATATTGATGTGGAAAACATATCAAGTAGAGAAGGTAATATAATCAAAGCAATTTAGCCTACTGATAATTTCAAATTTTATTTTTTTCTATTTGTGAATTTTGTAACATTAGCATATTTGATTTAATGTTTGTTTCATAAGTAGTGTTAGGTTTACCTAAATTATCTTTACTTGACAAACTAGACTTGTATACTTTAAATCAATTAAGAAAATCAGCTTTGAATGTAACACAATGAATTCATACCATATTTCATTAATGTTTTGTTTTCAAAGCATTTTTTTGTTTGGGCGTTATTTAATTTGTGTTATGGCAAAGTTAATTTTCTTCATCAGGAATGTCCTATTTCATTGAACAAGCTTTATAGGATATTTTGAAGTTTGTGATAAAATAGCCATTAATGATTGTGTTTTGTCTTGTTAATGACAGCAATATAAAGTTATTAACAGTCCCATTTACATTTTAAATGAGAAAATTTAGTAACATAGTAGTTGGAATCATTTTTAATTAGTAGTATTATAGGGTGTCAGTGTTTTCAAATCACGGGCTTCCTTTGGAAAGTATAATCATATGATAATTTTAAGATAAGTATTGTTTGAAGCTCTAAATAAGTTTGTTTATATTATTTTTTATATAAACAGTTTTGGAAGCTGCTGGAAAAACAAAAGTTCTTAATAAAGTACATAATTAGTTTAATAATGTTATTTGCCATAAAATTGCAATTATTTCATTTAGTAATTTGCACTTTTGTTGATACTGGCAATGATAATTATTTTTCTCTGTTAGCTAAAATTCTTTCTTTGTTACAGAGTCCATTGTTGTAGAACCTCTTATATCGCAAGATGGTTGTGCAAGATTTATAAGTTTGGAGGTAAATTTCTCCTTATAGAACTGCCGTATTCTTATATAGTTAACTCTCTCTCTCTCTCTCTCCCCCTCTCTCTCTCTCTCTCTCTCTCTCGCGCGCGTGCACACACACACACACACATACAGAGAGAGAGAGAGAGAGAGAGAGAGAGAGAGAGAGAGAGAGAGAGAGAGAGAGAGAGAGAGAGAGAGAGAGAGAGAGGTGAAATATTAATGCACCATATTAAAAAGGTGTAGTTTAAATGTAACTTGAAGATTTCATTTTGTTGTAAACATACCAGTCTAGTTTTTCTATTTATAGTTTATGCTATTTTCTTTTTAATAATTTGAACTAATTGAACCCCTAATCAATCCTACACTCCCTCGCAGAAAAACCTATATTTAGTTCATTTATATTGTCATCTGAGTTTAGTTATGTTTGATGTAATAAATAAAATGTTTATTTCATCAAAGGCGTTTTTACTTTTTGTAATTATGTTCTTGTAAATAAATATTCTATGTACTTTATTAATGTAATCTTATAGTTACTGATAAAGTAACAAAGCCCAAATGTCTGTGTGGTATTTTTGTTATAATAATATTTGTCTGATATGTATTATTTTTGCAATGTTTTTATGTATCTTCTCTGAAGAAATAAACTGTTCATTATCCTTAATATTTATGAATTATTGATACCATAGAATTGAAACTGTTTTGTATAAATTTTGTAATAAAAATCAATGTACTTGTAAGTCATTTTTTATCACTAACCTAGTGACCATAACACATTCCTTGTGCAATGCAAGTAGGTATACCAATACCTACCAAAAATGTATATCCCCAATTTTTGATAGAATATTTGATTTTTGTTGCCATCAGAATTTTACTTTGATTTTATATAATTACCTTAGTATCCACTTTAGCGATACAAAGTTTCGTCAATGATGACGTGTTTCGGGACTAAGTCCCATCCTCAGATACACTTAATTAATAAACTAAAACATTAAAATCGCGACCATGATACTGGTCAAGTCAAAAATAAAATAAAATAAGTTACAAATCGCATGTAATAAGTTTTACTAACCACGGTCGGAGCTCCCGCATGCGTTCACCCACAACCGTGATCGTCACGCGACTGGTAAAAGATTAAGACAAACTGATTGCAGTCTCAAACAGGTAATTTGACGCAAAATTTATCTGGTCATTTAATAAACTGTTTTTGGTGGTACTATCTTTTAAAGCTTTATAAATTTCAAATTCTTCCAGACTATCCATCCGTCTACCCTTTTTACAAAAATGCAACGCTGTTAAATTTTCCTCGAAGCTCGTATATTTATGTCCACTTGATATTAAATGTTGTGCAAAGTTGGACTTAGTATTACTTGGCTTAGGAATATGTTCTAAAAATCTTTTATAAAAACATCTGCCAAAAAAAATATCATTAAATTTGGCTATGTATAAATCTCAATTGGAATTATATAACATGGTACATCCTGCTTTGATCGATAGTATCATAGAGCAAATTAACAAATACGTTACAAATAAGATTAGACTTCACAAACATAAACAGGCAATTAAAATCAGTCAGTTAAGTAACAGTAAATATAAAGATAACATCGAAAGCACGCACAATTTCTATCCTAGAATAATAAATACAACTGACGTCACTTTAACTGACGCAGAAACAAAACTTATCAGCAAAGGTCTAAATTACAATTTTCCCCCCAACCTTAAAAATAAACATAACTTAATTAAAGAAATAATTGAAGCCGAGTCAGTGATAAAAAACATTCCTGACCCAGGTAAACAAAATGAAATAAGAGTATTAGTAAATAATAAGTTTAATAAAATCATTAAAAACAAGAACAATAAGCATATACAAAATAAAGTTAATTACACTAAAGCACAACATGAACAACGTATAGCTATACAATTAAATAAAAAACTTTCTAATAATAATATTTACATAACCAAGGTAGATAAGGGAAATTCTATAGCCATGCTGAAACTTGATGAATACACACAATAAGTACACAACTTTATAAATGACAACAATATTACTAAGTTGACATCCGACCCCACTAAGAAGTACACTTTAGAACTGAATAAAACAATAAATAAATGCACGCAAATATTTGATAAACGCACACAATCCTCACTAAAACCAATAAATGCTAGTGCGCCTTGTTTAAGGGGTCTTCTGAAAGTACATAAACAGAACACTCCAATTAGACCATTAGTTAATTTTACAACTGCCCCCGGTTATAAAATAGCAAAAACCTTAGTAAAAATCATCAGAGAGCACACCAACTTAGATAATAATCGGAGTGTAAAAAGCTATAAGGATTTTATCAAAAATATAAACCACGTTACAATTCAACCAAACCACAAACTAGTATCATTCGACATAGTAGATTTATACACTACTGTGCCTATTGATAAAACATTAACTTTACTCAGACGTAATTTAATGAATAAAGGTTCTTTAGAAATACAGAAAATTGACCAACTGATGATGATACTAAAAACCATTCTTCATCAAAACTATTTTTCATTTGAAGATGCATATTATAAACAGAATGAA
Organism: Magicicada septendecula; assembly: GCA_034769895.1. NCBI lineage: Eukaryota > Metazoa > Arthropoda > Insecta > Hemiptera > Cicadidae > Magicicada > Magicicada septendecula. The sequence goes on from CM068369.1 coordinate 83,567,901, forward strand.
GGACTTGCCATGGGATCTCCACTTTCTGGCATCCTGGCGGACCTATATCTAAACCATTTAGAAAATACAAAAATTTTAAAAGATAATTATTTCGCCAATAAAATCATCCACTATTCCAGATATGTAGATGATACCTTTATTATTTTTAACGGGAATGCCAGACAAATAGAATTATTTAAAAATTACTTAAACAAAATTCATAACAAATTAAAATTTACCATGGAGATCGAAAACAACAAAAGTATCAATTTTTTAGACCTCACTGTATTACATAACGGGAATAATTTAAAATACAAAATCTTTAGAAAACACACTAGTACTGACACAGTAATACACTATGATTCACATCATCCCGTTACACAAAAAATGGCAGTGTTTAACAGTCTTGTCAACAGACTTTTAAATGTTCCCCTCGAAAAGGAGGACTACTTGAATGAGGTTAGCACAAACAAATAGCAATAAATAACGGGTATAAATCTACAATAGTTGAAAAAATAATAAATAGGCATAGGAAACGTTTAGAAAATAAAAATTCAAACTGTATAAAAGCAAATAACAAAAATTATAAATATCTTTCGGCTAATTTCACAGGTATTATGCCAAATATTTTAAGACCCGTTCTCAAAGATAATAACTATATTTTATCATTTAAAACAAATAATAATTTAGGAAATTATTTCAAAAACAAAAACAAATTACCATTAAAAAAGAAATGTGGTGTATATAAAATAAAATGTGATGATTGTGATGCGTTCTATATCGGTCAATCTGGCAGATGTTTTTATAAAAGAGTTTTAGAACATATTCCTAAGCCAAGTAATACTAAGTCCAACTTTGCACAACATTTAATATCAAGCGGACATAAATATACGAGCTTCGAGGAAAATTTAACAGCGTTGCATTTTTGTAAAAAGGGTAGACGGATGGATAGTCTGGAAGAATTTGAAATTTATAAAGCTTTAAAAGATAGTACCACCAAAAACAGTTTATTAAATGACCAGATAAATTTTGCGTCAAATTACCTGTTTGAGACTGCAATCAGTTTGTCTTAATCTTTTACCAGTCGCGTGACGATCACGGTTGTGGGTGAACGCATGCGGGAGCTCCGACCGTGGTTAGTAAAACTTATTACATGCGATTTGTAACTTATTTTATTTTATTTTTGACTTGACCAGTATCATGGTCGCGATTTTAATGTTTTAGTTTATTAATTAAGTGTATCTGAGGATGGGACTTAGTCCCGAAACGCGTCATCATTGACGAAACTTTGTATCGCTAAAGTGGATATTAAGGTAATTATATAATCATTTAATAAGTGATACGGTACGCAAAAATAAGTAATTGACTTTGATTTTACTTTCATGTTCCATAAGGAAATGGAAGTATGGTGATGGCAAAAATAATCGTGTTAGAGATTTTTGCAGATTCTGATTGTACTACCCTCAAAACATGAAAAAAAGTAATTTTTTGAAAAGTGTCTGTGTGTCTGTAGATTTTTTATGACAAACGATAAGAGCCGCAAATTCAAACAGAATCAAATAATTTTTTGCATACAGCCCTGAATTGTAGAGTATTCAAGACCTATTGTTTTTTGTGAAGATCGGTTAAGACAAAGGGGTAGTTCACCTTCAATATTTTATGTTGTAACAAGAGAAATTTTTTCATGACGAACGATAACTGCCATAAATTCAAACAGAATCAGATATTTTTTTACATATGTGCCTGAGTTATAGAGTACTCAAGGCCTATTGATTTTGGTGAAGATCGGTTACGGGGAAAGGGTAGTTTACCTGAAACATTTTTTGTTGTAACGTAATAGTTTACCTGATAATTTTTTTTATATATGTACTACGTTATTGACAACAAAGAAGCAGTTTGTTTTTAAAATTCCTTCCTGGCCTGTTTGGCCGTAGACCAATGTTTTCTGCAAAACCAGATGTTGCGGCAGTGCCATCGACTTCCATCATCAGTGAAAATTAAGTGCGATAACGTGAGGTGGTATACATTAGTGACCACAGTAAGTGGCTGAAGCAGTAAGTAGAAAGAAGTAGTTTCAATGGAAATATTTCATTTCGAAAATGACTGTAAATATAAATTTTAGAACATGGAAGTCGTGTATACCATATTTTGTTTACCAATATTTTGTTCTTAAGTGTGGTATTAAGTATTATGAATCTTCTTCTCCATGTCAAGGTATAGGATTACAGCCTGTTCTGCCTTCACTGAAAGCATCTCTTTTCCTTGCCTTACCTATATCTCGTCTTCCCTGAGGTCTGTATCTTATTACTTGTTTAGGTAGTCTCATGTTTTCCATTCTCTTGATATCCTGCCTCTATTTTATTTGTCCTTCCCTTACTCTGCCGGCTATAGAATATACATTTAACTTGGTTCTTATATTTTCATTTCATATTTGATATCTAAGGGTTTGTATTATGAATACTCGACACAATATTTTTCTTGTTAGATTCGAAGTTTTAAGTAATTTTTTCTTAAAAAGTGTGTACGAACATTTTAGCACGACGAGATCGTCTGTTTTATTATTATTCTTAACATTTTGGTTTTTATTATTAATTTTTGGTTTATTGATTTATTCTACCCAATTCAATCTATATTGAATCCGATATGAATAAATCGGTTCACTTACTCTTTGATGTTGTTTATTAATTTTGTTTAAATAGTTTAGAATGTTTTTTGTTCCATTTCTTGAGTTCGATTCTGAAGACGTTGCGTCGACTCTTTTATTATTAGCTGCGGTGAGTTGATTGGTACTTTCCTGTATAGACACTAACATAAAAACACAACATGTATATGATACTTACTATTATACTAACATTAATAGTTAATAACATTTTATTATGGCCTATGCATACTGTATTGGTCATTGTCACTTCTGATAGTGTCGTTTTTCTTCATCTTATGGTTTTATTACCTTAACTATAGTTTGTTAAGTGAGTTTACTATACTTTAGGAAGTTACCTTTTATATGGGTTGTAATCCTATCAAATTATTCTCATTATTGCTTGAATATCTCTTATCATTGTTTTGATAGCACTGTTATTATTGTGCAGTAGTTCATTCTGCATTTATACTGATAATTGCTTTGGTTTAAAGTTACCAAGATTACTTGCATCTAGCTGCCAACATGGTTTATTTATTATTATTGTTATTATTAGTATTTGGGTGGCTATAATCCTTGAATTTACTTTTTCGAATAGTATTCTGCCTCATTCAATGTTGTTAGTTGAGTTCCTACTCTTTTATGATAAGTTTACAAGATAATTTTGTTGCATCATGCATCCATTCTATGGCAAGCAAATAGTTATATTAAATCACATTAATACAGCTTTTATATTTACTTATTACATTATCTGTTTTACAAAAATCGTTCCTTATATTACCTATTTATGTCACATTATAATACATTTTAGTTTAACATTGCTTTGGCCTTATTTTTCTATAGTTTTAGTGAAAACTAGTTGTTCAGATTAGGTTATGTTACATTCTAAATATACAACAATGGATTATTGTCGGTTTTGTATTTCTGTATTACATTTGATTTATTTGACTTTATGTAGTACTGGTATATCTATTAGTTGTTATTAGATTACATATTGTTTATCTTTTACAGTCTTTACTATTAGTAATTAGTGGTTATTTCTAATATCAATTCCACTTTACAATTGGTCATTGATGTTTTGGACATAGTCCTCTTTTCATGTCTACACATCATTTAGCTAAGAACTTATCTTATTATTATTCATTCTCTTTGTTACTTTTTATGTTCAATAATTCATTCTTATTGATTATTGTTTGTATTACATTGTCAAGGAAGGTATTCACTTAATAAGTTTTGGTCAGTGTCAATTTTTTTACAGCTTAGGGGTTTAAATCATGTTGTTTATTCCATTTATTCTTTCTTCTTTTGTAATAATTCTTTTATTGGCATATGTTAGTTCATTATAATTCATGTTATCTTCCTTTTTTGTGTTTGATCTGGATATTTTCTTCTTCTCTTCACTGATTCCTTCCTCCCTCTTAATAAGTTTCTTCATGGCGTTGTTTTCACTGGTTTACTTCTCACGGTTAATAGGTTTCTTCTTGATTTTGTCTTTCATGGGTTTCCTTCTCACTGTTTGATCTATTGGGTAATTATGTATGTCGTCTCGTCATTAGTCTTGCTTTATCTTCTTTAGTTGCACACTTACTGGTAATTCCTTCTTCATTTTAATTCACTTGGTTTTGGCTTATGATACTTCCTTTTTTATCCATGATCGTATGCTTGACCTTGTAGGTATTCTTAATTGTAGTGGCTTTCAACTTATTTGTGGTACGCTGGTGTTGGTAGTGTTATATGTACCATTACAACATACAAAAATTTGACAAATTTTTGTCACAAAAAACTTTTATGATATATTGTGTATAAATACACATATAAAGGTATTTTTGCCACAAACAACTTTTATGATGTATTGTGTATAAATACACATATAAAGGGTATACAATACATTTGATTTGTTTAACAGTCATTATAAGACAGTATTACCATATAGGGGAGAGCAGAGAGACATAAGTTGATACTTTGTACTTCTTCAAGTGTCCCTTAGTCGCAGCACCTCTGCAACTGTATAACGTTTTTGTTATAGCTTGTAGTACGTGCTCCTCCAGTCTGATCATAGCAGTGTACAGTAAAGTGCGTCTTTGTTCCCTTTTGTATTTTAGAACGTGTAAAGCAACCTTTTTGTCACTAATTTGCTATGGGTGTTTACAGCTATGTACTTTGTTGGATCCATGGTAAGTGTACAATTGAATCATACTAATACAAAAGCAATGTGGCAGCATGAGGGCAAGTTATGTTTCTCTATAACTCTTAACAGAAAACTAATTCATAACCTAACAGATCTCAGAATTAATTATGTGTCAGTTACTTGTGATCCTATAATGAAGATTACATGTTTATTAAATCCTAAAAAACTAAAATTTTTAAAATGATAATAGTAATAATGGCTCCTTTTTATGCCACCTAGGAAATTTAGGAGATAGAATAGGTTGCCTAAAGTGAGTGTTCGACACACACACTAAAGGTAGAGTGGCCAGCAGCACTACACTTCAGACACTAATTTTAAAATTAAAGGTGTACCTTCAATTTCACCAGAAGGAAAGTGGTATGTTGGTACAATGTAAGTAAAACATTTTGTTCTGTTTTCTTTTTTTCATATTTGGTTCAAACGTACAAGTGAAAAACTTTCTGGGACAATGTAGCTCACAAACCCTACAAAGACTCAGCGTTTTCCACAACTTGTATTTAGGAAAAAACAAAAAGAAAAATCAGATTTCTGTGTTATGATCTGCACTATTCTGTTAGTTATTATGGTTTGTACCCTAAGAATATTCGTATGTTAGCCTCCGAATACGTGTTTGCAAATAATGTCGATTTTCTGGTGAACTGGGCTGGTAAAAGACTGTTTTACTGGCTTCATGCAGCGACATTCAAGGTTGTCTTTTAGAGAGGCTGAAGCAACAAGTTTTGCAATAACATTTAGTTTTAATAAACATAACATAAAACTTTATTCAATATTAGAATTCTGTGATAAGTCGCCTTCATCTTTATTGTCACAATATTTGGAATGTGAAGGAAACCCGGCAGCGTAACAACAGTGCACTGTCCCAACAAAGTTGTCAGTTTGAAGGGAAATAAACAAGTCAGTAGGGTTATGCCTTTGGAAAAGGGTGAAACCAGTGGTATTTTCATAGATGGCAGCTGGAAACCACCACTTATCGTTATCCCCAGAGTGTTATGTAGAGATCACTTTGATTATTTGTGGACCAGCAGGTTGTATTGGAGTAGCACATCCATCAAGATAAATTACAGCCTCTCTTTTTTTACTATTTATGAAACAGTTTATACCTCATACCCGTTACAATCTGACTTCAGCCATTAGACAAGAGTGTTTATATGTCCTGTTTCAGTGCAGCCGCTGAGAGCTGGATGACAATAAACCCAGGTAAAACCATGACAATATATGACATACCTGGGCTCGCAAAAGATACTCTTTCAAAGGCAGCTACACCATCTAACTGACAGCACGTTTTAGTTCAACTGGAATTTGGCCATTAAATTAAAATATATTCAGTATCGAAGAGTTTCTGTGTTCACGTGTAATTGACAGAGAGATAGGAGACAAAAGTAATTATGAAGAAAGATTAACACCAACAAAAGATTGTCAAGAGACCACACAAGCTGGACCTCCCACGTCGGGAATACACGAGACATCTGCTAATACCTTAGCACAATTGACACCAGAATAAATTCACCCTTATCTGAAAGCGACTGCAAAATAAAAATAAAATGCGCTAAGAAGAAAAAGTCAAGTATTCTCACTGACTCCTGTTAAAAAAGCAATTCGTATTGAAGAGGAGGAATGACAAAAGAAAGAGCGATCAAAACGGAAACTAATCATGAACGATAAAACGAAGGCGATTTGTGGACTATATAGAAATGGTCAATCAAACTCTCCAAGACTTAAGAAATTGTAACAAATTAGTGGATAGCGTAACTTTTGTTATTTCAGAGGATTCTCGCTAGAGATTACCGGTAACTGCAAGAGAAACCCGCGCTGATATTGTCTAAGTGTGTTTAAAGTCCTCGGCAATGTGGAATGCTATTCAGACTAAATTTGCAAAGCAATATGAGAGCCCATTAAGGAGGAGGAGATGGTGATTTTTCTACAAACTTACTGCACCTCGGTGACGGCCGTGTTCCTAATGATGATAGCTTCACAGAAATTGACGAAAAACTGGGACATAGTAAATAGTACAACTGTATTAATTGCTAAAATCTGTGCAAAACTTCAAGTGTTTACTTGATAAAAATTACAAGTGGTTATTCCCACAGAATCGAATATGTGAAGGAAAATAATGATACAAGTTTGGAAAAATTTTCTGGGGATAATAAAAAGTACGAAGAATCTATTAACACCGTATTTAATATTGAAAATATAGTGTACTATCTCCAAGAGTTTTTGAATTGTTTAAATCAATCTTGCATTACGCCACAACGGTTCATTCTGAAGGTTGGCACTCCAACAATGTTGTTGAAAAATTTACATCCTCTGAATGTTTGCATAATACAAATTGCAGGTGACATACGCGAATTTCTGTGTCAAGTAGGTAATAGCGTTATTATCGACTAAAAAGCCCTCTTCACACACACATTCGAATCAGTAGGCTACTGGTTGTTAGTATTACCTGTTTAAGCCTACCTGGTGTAATTACCACCTTATACATTGTAACATTCTTTACTTTAGTACACACTTGAAGGAAATTAACAGTTTCGAAATTACATCCGTTGCATTTACATAATTTTCATTAAACCTACTTAATATGTAGTAGTGGATGATAAGCTTTTCCAGGTTTTACTAGTACTTGACCTACAACGGTCTGATCTCCTACACTCAGTGCCTCTGTCTTTAATCACTGCTTTTTTTACATAATAATTTTCTCATTCCTGCATAGAATTTACCCGCTCGCACGGAAGGCAACAGAATTTAGTGAAGCCAAGCTGCAATCGAAGTAAAACTACGTTACTTTCAAATTTCCGTAGGTATGCCATGAATATCCGTCATACTGAATTCTGCTCAATAAAAGTTTCATACTATCACATGACTCCGACATGTAAGCAGTATAAACTGAAGGGATTGGTGACCATTTATTTTCAGTGTGAAGTAGTACTGCTTGCAAATTAACCTGTGAGAGTCAGAGCCGCATTTACGCGCAGGCTATCTAGGCTGCAGCCTATGGGCCTGCACCACAAAAAAAACTGTTTAAAAATTTTAATTTTGAATAGACTAAAATAAAAAATGTCTTTGTTTTAATACCGTGGTGAAAACATAGGGCCCTCTTATAATCATAAAAGACGTCGACGCAGTTATTTTGTGTGGACTAATTCGGCTGAACTCTTCAGTGGTCAACTGATATGAGTGAGTCAGCATTCAGGAAACTCAATCGCTTGGCGTCGCGTGGGAACTGGAGGGGGTTTCTCTTGGACCTGCTTTAAGTGAAAATGTTTGCTTGGAAAATGACACTGAATTGTGGCCGGAGTTTATGACAAAAGGTAATATAGATTACTGCATAAAAATGGGCGCCACAGCACTTCAAAATTGTGACGGTGATCTATTTGACTGTAAATCTGTACACAGTATTTTGGGATGATATCTTGGGACAAGTAAACAAAACTAGTGAAACTCTGCAGAACCCTAGATTGGACGTGAACACAGCCGCCTCAGCACTGACATCGCTAACAAGCTTCATAGGAACAAAACGGGATAGCTTTGAAGAATATGAGGTGAAAGCTGCTGAGTTAACTGATTGCACTGAGTATGAGAGTGAAACACGGTGCAACCGCAAAATAAACGTGCGTTTGGCACCTCTTGACTGTGTCCCAGTCCAAGCACCAGAAGGTTAAGCTGACCCCATCAGAAAAATTTCGAACCCAGAGTTTCCTTCCTGTCATAGATCAATTTGAATCTTCATTGCGGCAGAGCTTGAGGCATATAAACTAGTTGATACCCGTTTTGGGTTTCTCAACAAGTTGGATACACTTACTAATGAAGAGATAATTGCAGCAGCTCAAAACTTAGTAGTAACATATAACAATGACTTAGACGATCAATTGGGAAATGAACTGATTCAGTTCAATGCTTTTTACCATGAGTTTCAAAAAGATGATGAGGAAAATGAAAAAGTCGTTAGTCAGTTGAGGTGGATGTATAAACTCCTCCTAGAAAGAAACGTCAAAGATTGTTTTCCTAATATCGAGGTCACTCTATGCACCTGTCACTTATGGTCACTAACTGCAGTGGAGAAAGGTCATTTTCAAAATTGAAGTTGATCAAAAACAGGCTTCGTACCTCCATGTTAGAAGACACGCTCAACGTTTTGGCTTTGCTCAGCATTGAAAGTGAGATTTTAATACAACTAATTTATGAAGATATTATAAGTAGATTCATTATTATGAAGTGTAGGCGCAAACCAATTAGCCACTAAGCCATTTCCAAGTTAAGTTATATGTAGTAACTACAATTTAGTAGTAAATTGTACACACAGTATTTCATACATATTAGTGTCATAGTATTGTATAGTACTGTAATATTACTCTACTCACTACTGTAGTAATGTAACTTACTGTAGTATAGTATCGTCTTTTAACACACTGCTAATAAATTCATTTCACACCCAAACTTTGTGTTCTTTTTTTAATATAGTTGTTCATAGCAATGTTAATAAATCGTGTCGAATATCTTAATGATTTTCAATTCTTTTCATTTTTATGTCATCAATTCATTAACTTCTAAATACTGTACAGTAACATTTTCTACAATTTAGTAATAAACTTTAAATGTTTCTGTTTAGGTTTTTAGTTAGAAAATTGTTCTAAAATTCGATTTTTGCAGGTTAATTTTCAAAAAATCTCCGGACCCCCGTTTTACTGGGGGGTATGGAATACTCCCCACACCACTGGTAGGGCCTGCACCACAGGTTCAGTCTAGGGGTCTACAGATCCTAAATACGGCCCTGGTGAGAGTCTATAAAAAAACTAAGTTACCAAAAACTGCTTGGTAATTTTCAGTTACCAAATCTAGCTTGTGTACAGTGAAATCAAGTTAATATTTAGATTTTTAGATTATATAATGAAAAACAAAAAGGGTGGGAAGGGTTGACTTTTTTGTAAAAAGAAATTAATTATTTAATTATAAAAATTATGTATACAGATAATTATGGAATTATTAAAAATGGAGTAAAATCAATAGGTTAAAAAAAGTTCGTAGAAGTCTTGAGAGAAGGGAACGTTAGAAAACTGTTTATGTTATGAATGCTTAAGCCTACAAATAGTGATAGTTATTATTATTATATTATTACTATAAAACAACATTTGTATTATTTTAATATAGACAGGAGTGAATACAGCCTTCGAATGAATTAGTAGTACGAACACGTCAGCCTGCCAACAGACATTAGATCTGTATATTTATATATAGATGTGTCAGCCAAAACAGAAGTACTTTTGTACTACTTTTGACAGTTGACTGTTGTGTCATTACATTAAGAATGTTGTTGGCGTGAATTTGATTAATGAGACAGATTTCTTTATCTCTGCCCTTGTTTCTCTCTGTCAGTCTCTCTCTCTCCCTCCTGCACACACACACACACACACACACACACACACACACACACACACACACACACACACACACACACACACACACACACACACACACACACACACACACACACACACACACACACGGGATCGCCAACTCATACAGTTTCTTCTTTTTCTTGTCATAATTTCAGTGTTACACACAATCCCTCACTGTCCTTTTCCTGCCCCCTCGCACTTTGTTAACTTCTCCATCAAATCCTAACCTATACATCAAATTAGATCGAAACTAGACACATTTTGTAATAGTTTAATCGATATGCCTAAACCAGAAAAATTATTGGGTCACTTGTGTGAAAGAAGAAACTTAAATTTATTTACCTTATAACAATTCCCCCTAAATAAAAGGGAAGTCCCCAAATTCATATTTCGAAACCACCTGTTGTAGATAAAATGGTATTTCTCTTGGATACATACATTTAATAACATTCAAACGTTTTTATGTGTGTTCCCATCAGCACCGACACAACTGTACAGGCTTCTCCATATTTTTCTACACCTGTCCAAATATGACTATACTGATTACAATAGTAATTTCTTCTGCGGTTTGTTTATGACCATAAGATATGTCTTTATAGTTCCTTTTAAATACCATTATTTTCTGCTCATTCGTACAAAACTTTAATTGTTGAATGTGCCAATTCTGATAATCTTTGGCAAACCCAAATATTAATGTTATACGGCGTCACCTTATTATGTATCAAACAAAATTAGAACAAATCACTGTTATTTTAGCAGTAGCTTTTTTAAGGAGCCCAGAGTAGGCCTACTAGTAGGCATATACCTACCCGACACACACACATTTGAAGGATCAGTATTTTGTCTTGGAGTTCACTCTCCCAGCTGAGATACCCATGTTTTTAGGGACCAGGAACTCGAATTTGAACTTCTATCATCAGCTATATAATGTAAATCCACTTATGTGTAAATCCTAGATAAATGTACAAGCCTATGCTCTAAAAGCCTAAGCTATGGTACCCACAATCATCTACGTTTTACTAAAATAGTGGTTGCAAGTTAATTTTTTGATTCATGTTGATGCTTTCGTCTCGAAGAAACCAGGTAAATTAATCTGCTTTTCGTATCCGGCCGACGATGGTGTGATCCCACTTACGAACAGTGGCACTTGCAACTCGTTTCACTTGCGAACACTCAAGTAGATAAGACACGTAATTAATTTTTGATACGTGAGAGTACGTCCCACTTGCGAACACACAAACAACGATGTATGTACATCCGCCCTGTACATGAAGGGGGATTATCTGTTTATTTGTGAAGCTGTGAAATTGTTGAAGTTGCGCTTCTTAAACGAAAGATGAAAACAGTACAATTTACACTTTCTCCTGTACAAGTACAAAAAACCAATTTAAAAACTGATATCGCCTGTCTTAACAGCTGACGTAAAGCATCTATATTGTCTTCTAACTTCGAAATTCTTTTGTTTTTTTTATTATTTTTAAATTTGTATTTAATTTAACTTTTATTAATTATTTTTATGATTTCAATTATTTTTTAATGATTCAATTGTGTTTATGTTTTTATAATTCGTTTAATGCATTTTTTGTTACCAACTATGTTTACCAAGTTACAATTTTTATAAAACGCACGCACGCACGCACACACACACACACACACACACACACACACACACACACACACACACACACACACACACACACACACACACACACACACACACACTTGCATAGCCCCCTCTCTCTCTCTCTTACTCTCTCATGGGTGATTCCATATAAAGTGATCAAATCCAAATTACCTCACCATTTTTTATGGGGTTGATCTTTTTATATTAGATATATCTATGTAAAAGAAACTTAAATATGAAAAAAATAATTTTTTATCTCCTCTAGTTTTTTAAAATCTTTTTTTAAAGTTACAAAAAAAGTGTGTTTTTGTGCTTACGTGGATTTACGTTTTATTCAATATCTCAGGCTAGAATCAAGATAGAAAGGTAAGATAAAGACCATTCTTTTCAGAATTCAAGTAGCTTTAATTTGATATACAAAATGACAGTATTTCAAGTACTTAATATTTTCAACCCCCGAACTCAAAATTTTAAAAGTTAATTCCAAAAAACGCATATGATTTAAAATTTTCAAAAAAATACCATGAATTCTTAATGTTATTACTAAGTTGTGTACAAAATTTCAAGTTGGGATCTCAATGGGATCACACCCAAACCTAAACACGGACATTTTCAAGATCATAAGTCCAAACTTGGCTTTGAAAGGATTTATCATTCAGCGTATTGTTATAAAAGTCGATTAAAAACCTAATTTAATCTTGTTTAGACCTTTTTTAACACATAATAACAATTAATGGCTTACAGAAAATATACTAAAGTAATATTACTTGTGCATCACTATTTTTTAGAAAAACCACTAACAAAAATTAAGCACATACAAAATTCTTTTATTTAAAAACCAATTTTTTAAATATAATTAAAACTTAAAAACATTTAAAATTAAGTGGATTTTCTTTTTTTGTACAAGGAGAGATGGTATAGGTTATAGTAGAAGGTGGAAAGTCAGAGGAGTGGGGGGAGTAGTGTGATGCAAGACTTGAAATCTTTCCCTGCTAATTTTTCCTCCAGTCAAGGCAGTCAGTATGCTATCTTCTTCTGCACTTGTGAGTAGTGATTTGTGAATATGTTTATATAGACAAGTGAAAAAGTACGTTAGGCAGATGTTATTGAGTGAATATTAATGTTGAAAGTGAAGTGTGTTTTTTACAGTTTTAGTTTTTTTAATTGTTAGTTTTAATGAATGAGTTAACAATGCTAAACTAGAGATGGAAAAGACACACAAAAAATCTGGTACAGGGTTTAAAACAATTTATTGTTGTAATCCTTTTGAAAAAAGTAATCACAAAGTTTTAAAAAGTCTTAGACCAGTACAAGAGTGGATGTTTGAAATAAATAGTGAAGTAAGGCCTGGGATGAAAATTTGTGACAGCTGTCGTAAGCAGCTATTAAAAGAAAAAAATAATTTAGATTCTGTAGAGTTGGATAAACCTTCGTCTTCCCAAACAGACACCAACTTTACCGACCCTAATTTATCATTAGAGTATTTAAACAAATCACTTTCAAATATTGAAGAATCACCAATTACAAAGAAAAGGTTGCATTCACCTGGTTACTGTAGAAAGAAATTGGGAAAAGTCACTAAAAAGCTCAATCACGAGTTGGTTGGAGATACAAGCTTCTCTGAGAATGAAGAGCAAGTTAATCTAGATTTGGAAATAATTGTACAATTGAAAGAAAAATTCCAAAACACTACAAAAAAAAGTGAAAAGTTCTTGATCCTTCACAACAATACCTAAAAGTTGGAATAAAAAATTGAAAATGAGTTCCATGTCAGTAACAGGATGGCCAGAAAGGCTAAATCACTAGTTAAAGAAAAAGGAATACTGTCATGTGCAGATCCAAAGCCAGGAAAAACTTTAGACCAAAATGTTGCGGATAAAGTCGAAGATTTTTACAACTCTGATGATGTGAGTCGAATTATGCCAGGCAAGAAAGATTTTGTATCGATGAAAGTAAATGGAAAGAAGGAACATGTTCAAAAGAGACTGGTTTTATTGAATTTAAAAGAATGTTATGAACTATTCAAAAAAACTGAATCAGTTGCCAAAATTGGTTTTTCAAAGTTCGTTGAATTAAGACCGAAGAATTAGAATTGTATCTTGGCTGGGGGAAATGGAACACATTCGGTTTGCGTGTGCACAACGCACCAGAATGTAAAATTAATGATTGTCGGAGGAAAGCTGAAGGAGATGAAGATTGATGAAGCTTCTGATCTTGGTGATTACAAACAATGTTTGTCACAAATAATGTGCCAAGAAAGGACCCCTAACTTCTACCTAAACAAATGTGAAAAATGTCCAGGAGTTGCAAAATTAAAAGAAAAACTTCTGAACCACTTTGAAGAGGGAATGATAGAAACCATCACATACAAACAATGGGTTTCTGTGGATAGATGCACATTCGAAACATTTTGCAAGACTGTAGAAGAATTTGTGGACAGTTTTTGTGAACAACTTGTTGGACTAAAGAAACATTCATTTATAGCCAGTCAGCAATCCAAGTACTACAAACATTTAAAAGAAAACATCCAAGAAGATGAAGCAGTTGTAAGTTTGGACTTTTCAGATAACTACTCTTTCATTGTCCAAGACGAGGCACAGTCCTTCCACTGGAATAATGACCAAGCTACTGTGCACCCTTTTGCCGTACAATGAGAAAGGAAAAATTAAGTACACCAGCTTTGTAATAATATCAGAATGCTTGATTCATGACTCGGTAGCAGTCCATTTATTTCAAAGGAAGTTAATATCATTTCTAAAAAATGATGTGCTGCCCAGTTTGAAAAAGATTTATTATTTCTCAGACGGTTCAGCTGCGCAGTATAAAAATCGAAAAAACTTTATCAATATCTGCAATCACAAAAATGATTTTGGAATTGAGATGGAGTGGCACTTTTTCGCAACCGCTCACGGCAAAGAAACTTGTGATGGCCTGGGAGGGACTGTCAAACGGCTTGCAGCAAAAGCAAGCTTGCAAAGACCGTATAGTGAACAGATAATGACCCCTTCACAACTGTTTCTTTGGAGTCAAGAAAATATACCAAAAATTAAATCTGAATATTGCACAAACTTGGATTATTCAGAAGAAGAATATTTTTTGAAATATCGTCTACAAGAAGCTGAAACTATTAAAGGAACGAAACAGTTTCACACTTTCATTCCTCACAGTTCGACTGAATTGAAGTTGAAGATTTTTTCCTTATGTGACGACTCTTGCATACAAGAAATTGTTGAAGGAGGTAAAAGTTTATCAATGGATGAATTTTCAGGTTACGTTACGTGTGAATATGATCGGCGTTGGTGGTTGGCGAGTGTCCTATCAAAAGACTATGAAAGTGAAGATGTAGAAGTAACATTTTTACATCCTTCTGGTCCTGCTCCCTCATTTGTTTTCCCACGCAACCCAGACATTTTAAAAGTGAACATAAAACAAATCTTAACTCAAGTGAATCCGAACACAGCTACAGGAAGAACTTATGTAATTTCCAAAAACGAAACCATTGCAGCAACAAAGAGCTTAAGTTCAAGACTTCAATTCACCTAATCATCAATTTGAACATTCAAAAATACACAGTCATCACTCTTAAAGATCAGGTTTGTTTTCTACTAGAATTGCTTTTTGTAAGAAGTGACATAGCCATTAAACAGTTGTTCTATCTTAAGTACCAGTATTACAGAATTTGTAGACTTAGGCTTATATACTTATTGTAAATATATAAATTTACTTTATATCATAATATGAAAAAACTTGCATTTTACAAACTGTTAGCTTTTTATTGATCATTACATAACTTGGACATGTTTTGAATAAAAAATGTATACAAATTGTCTATATTTACGTTGCAAGCTTATGTATATAATTTTTTTAAATATGATCCCATTAAGATCCCAAATTGAAATTTTGTACACAACTTAGTAATAACATTAAGAATTCATGGTATTTTTTTGAAAATTTTAAATCATATGCGTTTTTTGGAATTAACTTTTAAATTTTGAGTTCGGGGGTTGAAAATTTTAAGTACTTGAAATACTGTCATGTTGTATATCAAATTAAAGCTAGTTGAATTGTGAAAAGAATGGTCTTTGTATTACCTTTCTATCTCGATTCTAGCCTGAGATATTGAATAAAACGTAAATCCACGTAAGCACAAAAACGCACTTTTTTTGCAACTTTAAAAAAAGATTTAAAAAAACTAGAGGAGATAAAAAATTTTTTTTTTATATTTTAATTTCGTTTTATGTGTTTATTCAATAAACCAAAAACTAATCAAAAAGAAAAACATGAGGGAAAATGTATTTTTTATTTTGATCACTTGATATGGAATGACCCTCACTCTAAATTAAAAAGGAAGGTTATTTTTTATTTATTTTTGTTAGTCAACTTGTAGAACGGACGACGTGATCTTGAGAAACATCCCAACATCAGAATCTTTTTCATATCTTTAGTTTATCCAATGCAGTATACTTTTTTGTCCTTTTGATAGCTTAAAAATTTCACTCCATCGTTACATCGTGTTCTGAATAGATTTCTCTGCCTCAGATTATAAACATTTGATAATGTTTTTTATTCTTGGATGTGGTCTTCCAACGTGGCTGTTTAGTTTCTGATGCGTGCTTGTACGGTATTATTCATTCTATGACGTCGGAAGTAGCAGTTCCGTAACTCCTGTGGCACTAATCATTGTCTAGCTATTGTTCTACGAAATAATTAAAGAATTAATCGAGTTTCTCTTCCTCTGGAACTTGACCATGGATATACTGCCAGCCACATTCTACATCTTTTCGAAGGAAAGCAAGTATAGCACACATTAGGATTTTTGTGCTCCCTAAGTCATTTGAATGTGTATACTCGTGCAAAGTGACTACTGCAGCTTTTGAATTTTCCATTCATGAAAAATTACTTTTAATCTTTCAAACTCTCTTTTCTATTGACTTAACCAAAAAATCGGGAGCTTAGCTTGCACAACGTCTTCGCCCGGACGGAAACTACTCTCGTCGGACATTTGTGAAGTTAGTCTCGAAGAACAACATTGTATGAACACATAAGTTCTTCCTGCACTTACTATGTTCGGTTTCTATCTCGGTATACAAATGATGATTTCAAATTACTTTTTAGTTAAAAGGGAGAGAGAGAGATTTGATATACGCGCGCCTGTTGTGCGTGTGTGTTTTTACCACACGCAGGCGCATACAAACAGCCACTCCCATCACTCTCTCTCTGTCTCTCTCTCTCTCCCTGAATTAGATACTATTAAACTGTAAAGTCATTTCCTGGGTACCCAGATCACATGCTAAATCATGACGGTGACCGAACAAATTGACGGCACTTCTAACATATTCAGAAATCAAGGTATAACAGTTTTATGTAAGTAGTACTTATCATTAAATACAGCAGGAGTGAAAATGATACTATAGTCACAAATTGAATACAAAGTTTGTTAAGCGTTTTGTGAAACAAAAACTGTGCAGATCTGGCTTAATGATTTGGACTACTGTTATGCTTTTACGGTGTTCGCAACTGGTATTCAAAATACTGAATTTTGTAAGATAACCATGTTGTTAAGGGTGATTGCAAGTGGGATGAATTTACGGTGTTCGCAACTGGAAGGCTACTGGTTGCAAGTGGGAAGGCCACCCTCCAATGGCAGCCTCTATGTTTGTGGTCAAAATAAGCAACAGGTCAAACCTGTTCTCTGTCATGGGCAGACCCCGGGCTTTAAATGGGCTGACTGGGCAAATGCCCAGGGCGCCTGGTCTAAGGGGGCACCAAGGAACGAAAAACAATACGCATTAAGACTATAAGACAGTAGACAGTTGAGTGTTATTGTTAACATTCTAGGAATGAAGGAAACTACGTTCGAATGCACGCCGGCACGTGCCAAGGAATATGTAATGAATAATATTATATTACGCATAGTTTCATCTGTGCGTGTGTGTGTGTGTGTGTGCGTGTGATGTTTCCCTTATAGCCTTTTGCTTATATGTTTGATAAACGATCAGCGGCGGATGTCGCCTGATATCGTTACTCAATATCAGTAACTTGCAACTCTTACTGACAACTTGTTTACACTGTGGTAAAAAAAAAAAATTAATACAGTCATTTCCTCTTTCATGTTTGATGTTTCCTTTCAGTATACACTTTCAATGTTATCGCGTTCACTTCGTTGTGCAAAAAAATGTGCCCTCTTAGTAGTGAAATATGTATAATTATGTATAATTTCAGTTATTTCATCACAGATAAAGACTGTCAAACGTTTATCTTCATTATAGTTTGTTGTTTCCCTAGTGTAAGGTGGTGTGGGTTGGGGGAGAAAAGTAAAAAAATGAAAGGGGGCGGCTATAAGAATGCTTTGCCCAGGGTGCAAGGTACCTGAAATTAGGGCCTGGTCATGGGCTGGATCTGTAGATGTGTGGGGCGCCTCAAACCTATGATTTACATTTAATTATGCTGTTTGTTTCATACATTTTTCGAATTCATTTTACGTTTCATCTGTTTCCCAGTATTGTCTGTAGTCTACAGTAGGTCTTACTCTGATTATAAATTAGACTTTTAATTTCCCTTTTGTAATTAAATTAATACTGTATCAACCAGCCCTGCTCAGTGCGTCAACTTGCCTCATACGGTAGTACATTGATACACTTTACACTTCATACAAAAACATTAGGTATTTCTTTAATAGTTAACACACAGCTTACCAAATCAACAGTTGAAAGTAGAACAAGAGACCTAGAGAGCAAAACTTATAAAATCACAGTACAATACGATTTAACTCCAATGACCCAATAGATGGTAAGTGAGAGGATACAAACACCAAATACTATAATCCCAACAAGGACCCAAGAACACCAATTATTATGATCCCACATGGACTAAGAAGACAGAACAAGAGGATAGAAGAAAATGAAGAAACAAGAACCAGTAGTGCCAGAACAATAAGTGTATATAAGTCAAGAAAAGTGTTTACAAAGGAGTACCTTAAAACATAGTGAAACACATAACAAACTATGACTATGACTTGACACTGACCTGTAAATATAAAAAGATGCTCAATAATAATGAAAGAAGAGAAAGAAATAATGATTGTATAAAACCTAACTAATTGTAGGGTAATAGAGTCAAAATAAACTCAATGCATAATACCCCAAATGACATGCTAAGTAGACCAGCATTAATAGCTGATTATTCTATAAATAAACAAGATAAGAATGAGTAAGATAATAAATAATGATCAGATAAGACTAATGTGCAAATACCTGTGGGTGAAACTTGATAACTACAGCAAAATATAGAAATAACAGTAAATTTGCATGAATGCATTGTTGTCAACATACAGGGGTTCCAACTAACCTTACATATGGTACAGAACCATGTGCAAATACTAATAAGTGGTAGTAAAAGCCTGAAGTTTAGTAAGTAAATTACCATAATGAGAAAAGACATTATAGAGGTAATCCCAATACTAAATGTAATTAGATTAAGAGTATTATTAGTGCATTTAAAGTGTAAATACATGGGACTGACAGAGACAGCAAAAGTGTACACACACAAAACCACATTAATTTAATTATCCAGGAAAACCTACCATATAGAAAGATCAAATTACTCCTGTTACTACTATTACTGGGTAATACTAATGATATAAGATGACAAGCAAGTCAGAATAAATATAAATTCATGCAAGTGTCTGATCACACTAACTGTAAGAAGTAAAAACACTTCAATCAAGGTAAAATCTTTATATTATGAAAATTCCAACATAAAACAACAATCAGTCTTATCCAATAATGATAACTATCAAGTATGAGGCATTAAAACATAAAACTAAATTAATTATATGCAAATTTTGAGAAGGACCGGGGTAGGCCAATGACCAACTTAGCTAAAAACATTCAAAATAAGAAATATATACAGTGTACACAAAATCTGAGGTGTACAAAACATATAAAAGACATGTCATAAGATTTATTTAACAAAAGAAATAATCAGAGTGGGCGAATGGTAGGAATAAATATGTAATTAAAACAATCCCTTTTAATAATAAATGGTTTTATAATAATTATGTTCAATACATATAGGCCTAAGTGTGTAAAACGAATTCCCTACAAGAGTTTTAAAGAGTTAATGAAGATTTGTCTTAAATTTTTTCACAGTTACATAATTATTATTTGTTCAGATAATAATAATTTGAAGGCTACATGTTACTGAAAATATTGATTCTTTTACAATGTCATTTCGTAAATGTACCTGAAAAAGATGGCACAGAAGATATTTACAAATAATAAATTTAAGAAAAAATATACATATATTTGTATTTAATCTTTGATTTTATTTTTATTTTATTTTACAGAGAATAGTTACTATTTATAGAAAACCGTAGCAAAAAATATTTGTAATAAACGTCTATCTGTATTCCTACTTTCTTTACCGGTACTTTTTAACTACACATTATACTAATGTACAATGAAGATATACTTATTATATGTACAATGAAGATATACTTATTATATCTTTATTTAGTATATAGTTATTTACGCGTCAAGAAAAGAACGTGTGAAAAAAGTGATCACAACATTTTATGCCTTGTATGTTTTCTGTCATTGAATGATTAACCCACGTTTTAATAACGGCGTTGAAAAATAGTTGATTACGTCTTTCAAAGATTATTTTTACTACGGTACTGAAGTTAAAAATAGCTAAGATCGTATACAGGAATTAAATGTATGCGACTGGTAAACAGCCGAGACACCAGCTGTTAATATTGCAGCAGCAGTAGTAATGGCAACGTTGTGACCTTGGTGAACGGACTTTATATACATTTTGTGGCAACACTGTGCATATTTTTCATCACTAAAAGCTAAACCGAATTCCGTGACAAATTTGTAGTGGATTTTGTTAAACGTGTGAGTCGGTTGTAACGACTAACTTAACAGGGTAATTATTATTCAATTTTTTTCAACAAACTATCTTGAAACGGATATATATTTTTACGGTTTTTTATGCTGATTATGAATATGTAAGAATAAAATGTCTAAGCTTAACTTAATACCATAACTTTTAACCATAACTTAACCATAACTTTTATATATGGGGTCTCAAAAAGATGCAGAATTATTGTTAAAAGTAGCGTGTTCAGGTTATGATGCTTAACTGATATTATATATATATTAAAATTTAGTCACTTTTTGCTACAGTCCGTTTCTTGATATATATAATACTTTTAATATTTATAATTAAATTTACCTCAAGATGTTATTTTTATCCTTTATTGGAACATGTTTCGGGCACTATCTTGCACCCATCCTCAGCCTTCCGGTTTTTCTGTCTGGTGGTATATGTTTTATTAGTGTTACATTGATTATGTCTGGGAATTCATGTCCTGTGTTTATTGCATGTGTGGCTAAATTGGATTTATATATTTCTGTTTTTTTGTATGCATTTAGGTGTTCAAAATAACGTTTTTTCAGCTGTTTTTTTGTTTGTCCTATGTAACATTTATTGCAATCTTGGCATTCAATTTTGTATATGCCATTAGTTGTTGTATTATCTTTGTTGTGTGAGCTATTTAGATTTTGTAATTTATTTTTATTAGTTTTGTATGCTATTTTTATATCTGTGTTTTTAAATAGTTTTGTTAGTTTTGTCATTTTATTATTTATGTATGTGAATGTGGCCCATTTTTTGTTGTTGTTATTATTTATGTGTTGTTCAGTTTGATTTATTCTTAATTGTTCAGTTTTTATTTTATATTTGATTTTATTTTCTATTTTGATCACAGTATTTTTATTGTATCCATTTTCATAACCAATTTGGTATATTATATTTCTTTCTTTGTCAGTTTCTTGTTTGTTTAGGGGAATTTTGTACATTCTGTTAAATAGCGAATAAAATGCTGCCATTTTATGTTGTGGTGGGTGGTCAGAATGGTTAGGTATAATGATGTTAGTGGAAGTTGGTTTTCTATATATTGCATATTGTATGTGGTTGTTTATCTTGTGATGGTTGATTTTGTTATGTTTTTCTTTTTCTTCTGTGGATTGTATTTTGGGATGTATGTTATTGATTTGTTTCAGTATGTTCTCTGCATTTGTGTTTTTGTTATTTGATACATATAGCCCATCATCTACATATCTTATCCATATGCCATTTGGGTCATTTGATTTTATGATATTTTGTATTTTGGTGTCTATGTGTTGTAGGAATATTTCTGCTATTATGCTTGATAATGGTGATCCCATTGCTAAACCTTCTTTCTGTTGATAAATTTTGCTATTAAATTCAAAGTAATTTTGTTTTAGTATTAGTTGGAGACTATTTTTTATTTCGGTTATATATTGTTTGTTTTCATTTTGTTCTTTAAGTTTGTTTATTATTATGTCAATTGTTTCTTCTACTGGGATGTTGGTGTACATGTTTGTTATGTCATATGATGTGGAAAATGTATTTTCATTTATTTGTTTATTTTTATTATTTAGTTATTTGTTAGATGGTTATTTTTTAGTTTTTGTGCTATTATTTTTGCTATTTTGTATGTAGGAGCTTTTTTGAAATTGATAAATGGACGTATTGGGTTGTTTAATTTGTGTATTTTTATTAAGCTATTCATTTTAGGTGGTTCTGGATTATTATTTATATATATGTCTGTGTTTTTATTGTTGAATATGTTTTTTGTTGTTTTTATTAGTTTTATTGTTTGTTTAAGATAGATAGATAGATAGATAGATAGCAGACAGAAAAACCGGAAGGCTGAGGATGGGTGCAAGATAGTGCCCGAAACATGTTCCAATAAAGGATAAAAATAACATCTTGAGGTAAATTTAATTATAAATATTAAATGTAATATATTAAAATATATATATATATCTCACTTTCTATATAAGTAACTCGACGTTTCTTGCAGTAATTATATTAATTTGTGATGTTATTCAATTTGTTTCTTCTGCAAGTAATATAATTTCGTATATTCTTTTTAACACCTCACGCACGTTTCACTGAAAAATATCAGTATCATCAGAGGTTTCTAAGTAAATTAATAACAATCCAAATAATTCTATTAATATAAAATTTACAAATAATCGAATTTAATGTAAAATAACTGATAATCGATTTAGGTCGATTAGTTAACGATTGTTTTAATGTTTATTTTCTTCAGCAGCTGTTTTTTCGGTTATATTTGAAAATTTGTTGTTTATATTTTATTCATTTTTATTTTTTAGTAAATTTATAATTTTAAATAGATCGTCTTGTTTTGTTTTTATTTGGGTTTGTTCTTTAATTAATAAATTATTGTTATTGTGTTTGTAAATGTTAAGATTTTCCCAAATATTCATTTTTTGACCTTTTTGTATGTTTTTAATTAATTTTATATTTTCAATGAATGGAAATTGGTGGTTATTATTTAGACACTGTGTGTCTAAATTAGATTTATAAATATTTGGTTTTAAATATGCATTGCAGTGTTGAAGGAATCTATCTAGTAGTTTTTTCTTTGTCTGGCCCACGTAAAATTTATTGCAATCTGTACATTCTATTTTATATATTCAATTTTTATTGTGAGTATTGGATTTAGTTTTAGGTTTTATTTTATTAAAAATTATATTATCTGTATTATAAAATATTTTAAGATTAGTATCTTTAAATATTTTGTTTAGTTTTTGAGTTATATTTCCGTAATAAGTGAAGGTTGTATATTTTATATTATTATTAATAGGTGAATTTTTAAATGTAGTGTTCTTGGGAATTTTATTAGTGATTTTATGTTTAATTTTATTTTCTAATTTAATAATAGTTTTTATTTTGTATATATTTTTAACTGCTATTTGTTGGATAATAATTCTTTCTTTGTTATTTAATGGGATTCTAAGCATTCGGTAAATCATGGAATTAAATACTGCCATTTTATGTTGGGGAGGATGATTATAAGTATTTGGTATTACTAAATCAGTTTGAGAAGGTTTCCTGTATACTGAGTATTCAAAATTTGTTTCATTTTTCTTTATTGTTAAGTCTAAATAATTTAATATATTATTAGATTCTTCTTCTAACGTGAATTTTATTTTGGAATGTAAATTCTTTATGGAGTTGAATATTTTATTTACATTTATACCATTGTTTTGGGAAATATACAGAGTGTCATCAACATATCTAAAATAACATCCTAATGGGTCGTTTAATTTTATTATATGTATTATTTGTTCGTCGAGTTTTTGTAGGAAGACATGATAGCGGACGTTGGGGCTCCCATAGCAAGGCCATCTGTTTAATAGTACAATTTTTTGTTGTATTGAAAATAATTTTGATTTTAAATTATTTTTAAAGTATTAGTTAACTGTTTAATGTATGCGTTATTTTCGTTATTTTTTTTCAGATTATTTATTATAATATTTATAGTTTCTTCAATGGGAATGTTTGAATACATGTTTGATATGTCGAATGAATATAATTTTGTATTTCTGTTTACTTCTAAGTTTTTTAGTTGTTCCGAGAGTTCGATACTATTTTTTATATTGTATATATATTTTATAGAGAGAGTGAGAAAGAGCTGATACCATACGCCGGCAACAAGTAATACCAAATTTATTTATATAAAGAAATTATCACAGGTATGACTAGCTGTTATAACAAAATTATTACAAATATAACAAAAATGTAATGGCCATTCTAAAGTGTTTCAAACAAAAATTTGGTGTGTGTGTGTGTGTGTGTACACTTGAAAGGGGGAAATCAAGGGATATAAATTAGAACTAAAGTGTTGGTATTACTCTGGGATTTTGGGATTAAAGGATTTTACTTTTGTATTTTCAAAAATAATATAGTTCTTAATGCAGTTAAAAAAGTGAAAGTCAAATGTAAGAAAATTTGTAAAATCAATGGCAGGTTAAAAGAGAAGTATGTAGAATGATTTTTTTTAGTGTAATGATAATGAGTGTAATGATTTATTATTGTAAATTAAATTGTGTGTTATTACTGATAATACAAAGTAAATAATGCTAGCTAAAGTGTACTCGTTTGTCAACTGACGTCGACCTAACTTGTACCCGGCGGGTTGCTTAAATGGACTCGGTTTTTCCCCTTTTTGGTAAGTAGTCAGTTAGCTTTTCCGTTATAAGTTGGGATTGTGATATGGCTCTCACACACCGTCTGTCAAGTGTGAGTAGTGACCCTGTTTTATCTGTTCCTTCATATGGCAAAAACACTGGTTGCCAGAAGTCAGAAAGATTTTCAAATATGAAAACCAAAAGTCTCATAAGCCTGTAGTTATTACAATTCTGTACCTCCAATATTACGTTAAAATTATTGAAAATTAAAATTGTTGGAATACCATAATCACAGAGAAAATACGAACTGACCAAATGGAAACCAGGACCCCTGAAAATTTATTTTCTTTCATACAAGAGCAAAGGAAAAATTATGTTAACATTTATTCTATTTACGTCTGCTATGAGTTCAATTCACACAGGTGAACTATGAACAAGGGAATGTACAATGATATCCATTTTCACTGTCTGACTGGGTGGATTATTTTTGTAAATTTCATATTCCTAGGTCCCTAAATAAACTAATAAATTGATAATCGTCAAGTAATTCCCACACACACACACACACACACACACACACACACACACACACACACACACACAGAGAGAGAGAGAGAGAGTAGTGTGTGTATAATACATAAATGTATTAGAATTACTATAAATATCATGTATATAAATATAATACCCACATATTATAAATATTTTTATAAATCATGTGGCACATAAGACTTCATCACAATAAAGTATATACAAAATACACACAATTAAATTGTCTTTACCTGTCCCAGTGTCTTCTCTATGCTTGTTTGTTTTCTTTCTGTTACATCTTTTTCTATAACTGAAAATTAAACACACATTTTAATATAGTAAAAGTGAAGTAAATAACTCATAACCATACATGATTACAGTTCATATACATTTTTAGAGTACATATAGTAGGCTATATAAAACATAAAACACTAAAATGTATAAAAATAAAATTTTAACAACAATCACAACATGTAGCAGCAAGTATACGGACAAACTATGAGAGAAAGTAATACTTGTTTGCAGGAATGAAATTCTCATGTCAGTAATGTGAATGGTCAGATTCAATCGCATAAGAAATATAGAAATACGAAATACATGTATGCTCCACAGAAAATAAACTGTTTCAAGACAGTAGAATAAAACAAGTTTTACTTCCAACTGTACAACTGGAAGAAAATTGTATATACAATTTAGAACATTGAGTACTACGGACAAGCGTGACTCATCCACATCATCCCACTATCAGATCCTAAGGATGAGCGTAACGCGTCCATGAATTTAGCAGCATTGATGTTGAACTAGGTGACTCTTATATGTCCATAGGTTTGTCTGGTATGAACAGTAATATTTTAATTCTGCTACACAAGTGCAGAGGGCAGCACCAGTTTGAAAACAACGTTACTTTCTTTCTAAATACATGTATTTCGAGGAGTCATTTTGTCACGATATTAATTGATGACTTGTTGGGCACTTGGTGAAACATATTAATACAAAGGTTTTGTGAAATATATAAAAACACTTGGTAAGTTTCACAAATTTTTATAATTAACTCTGACAGCTGTTTCGACTAACTAAGCCATTGTCAAAGAGGCGAGTGAATGAAATTACTGAACACAGGATGTTAGTGGAGTGTAGGTGGTGAACATCTGTTTAGGGCATATCTGGAACATCTGTGTTGTGATGGCGAGGGGGGTGCACAAGAGACTAGGGAAGGTCAGGTGTCTTTAAAAACTAAATACAATCATGAATGCAAAATATAAAATTAACTGAACTAAATATAAACTGAATGCAAAATTTAAAATAATGATGAACATTCAAAATAATATAAAATAAACTAAACTAAATAACAGATTTTAATAAAGGGGATACACAAAATTCAAATAGTTTAGTGGTTTGCAAAGCTGATTAAGGCAATACGATTACAATAATAAATAGGAGCGAATATATTGAAAAGACAGAACTTCTCTTCAGGAATGACAATTTCAAGATATTAAATGATCCCACTAATAAGTTTCAAAAACAAATAAAATCACTTATTAAAATTGCCCTAATATATTTTCAGACACAAAAAGTTTCATGCTAACTATGATGAACCCAAAAGCTCCTGTTTTGTATAGTTTACCAAAAATACATAAACCTCATTGTCCCATGCGCCCAGTTGTTTCATATGTAACTGCACCTGCATATAAAGTCTGTAAAAAACTTAATGAATTATTGCCAAAATATATTAACTTTAACCCAAAGTATGCTATTAAAAACACTTTACAATTAGTTAATAATATAAAAAATGTACATTTCCCACTGAATGCAAAATTAGTTTCATTTGATGTTAAGAATTTATTTCCGTCTATACCTGTAGATGTTCTGTTGTCTATCTGTTCCTCACATATACAAAATACTTTAACCTTAAATAGTGATCAGAAAAAAGAATTATTCTCGGCCTTAGATATTTGCATAGGACAAAATTATTTTCAGTTTAATAATAAAATCTATAAACAATTAAATGACTTACCTATCGGCTCTCCTTTATCACCTTTATTAAGTGAAATCTTTATGACATTTTTGGAAGAAAACATTTTTACATCCGATAACCCCAACATAAAATATGTTTTTCATTGGGCAAGGTATGTTGATGATATGGCTCAAAATCACCAAGGTGGTGAATTCCAAGTTTGGTTTTATGATGAAAATTCTTAGAAGCTATGATTATGAAAGTTAGCTTAAATCATCACTAAACTTGTGTTTAAACTATATTTAAATGGGGCAAGCATAGAATTAATTTTTTGTTCGTAACAGTGTTTTTAAAGAGACGCTTAGTTAAAAAAGGTCATTTCGGGAACGTTTTTAAAAATTCAATTGTATATCTAAAAAAAAATAATATCTTTTTTTTACTTTATACATAGCGTAAGTATATAGTTAGTATTATGAAATAAAAAAACATGTAAAATATTACCTACAATAAAGCTCTGAAGCAAAAGTCCACCACAAATGAGGTAAAGTTACTATTTTCAAGTATAAAATTTTCCAAATGAAAAAATATAAATAACTTTCATAATTAAATTACCTTTACATACAAAGAATTAAACTTTTTCAATAAAATTATAATCTTATTTTATGAAAATATCTAAAGTTGTACGTTTTTTTCGTAATTTAAGTAGTGTTCCCGGAAATGATCGGGTGTTCACGGAATGACACGTGTGTTCCCTCAATGACGATATATGTAGGTACAGTATGGTGATATTGAAATGATAAACGTGTAAAAAGTTTCGGAAATGAATAGTTATTTATTAAACTGGCTACAAGGTTTGTACTTAACATAAAATTAACTTTACTTAGTTTTAATCAGTTCTCATAATGCAGTCTTTTTGATTAAAGTACACAGCCAAGTACAACTAACAATCACAGAACTATATTTTCAGTACGTTGGTGATAATTACCCATAGTAAAGAACAATAATATCAAATCTAAATTAAATTATAAAACAAAAAAGAGTTTGCTTATGCATAGACAAAAATTACAAATATAATAGAATTGTTCGAAAACATCAACATCAGTCTCAAAGTAATAATACTCTCGGTTCTGTTCTTTTTTTAGTAAAGGTGTAGGAATAATATTAATTATTTGCTCAAAAGCAATATATGACACGTCTTTTGATTCTAGTTTAAATTTTCTGGCACTATTACGCACATATCTCAAGAAAGTTACTAAAATTTCCCCCTGATCTTTATCAACACAAGTCTGACTGGTGGCAACATATCTCTAATAGACATTTTCCTTTTGAGTAGGTACTTTAATTAATAAAAATGTCCCAGGGGAAATTAAATTTGGATGTAAGTTTTCTTTGCCGTGGCCGTAAGATGTACCAGCTTCAACACTATTGGTTTTTTGTTCAGCCTGCTGACGAACAGAGATTGCCATTAAATCTTCCTCATCCGATGAAGATGAGTTATAAATGCTTTTATAAACGTTATGTCTCTTCTTGAATTTCAGCAGGTCTTCAAAATCATTTATTTCCATGGGTTCTTCCGGATAAGGAGATTCTATCAAAGGCGTATAAACATCCATGGATTCGCATTCCATTGGATGCGTTTAAATCACTAGAAAACGTGGATAATTTTAACTCCTTTTGAAAATGTTCGTGTTGATATACTTGTATTGAAACTTCTGGCCCTCTTTGCCAGGTAATTTTCGTGATATTCATAATACCTGGTATAGCATCTAAAGTTTTCGGGACCATATTTTTTATGCTAGTGATGTCATCATCAGGGATTATTTTTACTTGAATAGCAGACTCTGTGAACAGATTGGCAAAGTCCGAGGCTGTTTTAATGTCCTTTCCCATTAACACATGGCTGTCGGCAGTTCTTTTAAGAACGCCACCTACGCCATCCATGGGCCCTTTTCCATGCCCAGGTTCACTGAATGTCCAAGTAGCTTTTGTTATTTGCTGGAATTCATGAATCAATGTTTGAAGCCAAAGATATATATTCGTACGGTTGCGGTATTGGGATGTTGGACCGTCAGAGTAGATATGGAGAGTGTCAACATTTTTGTTTTCCAGAATCATTGTTAAGATCGGTTTCATATGAGCCCACACTGCATGGGCCTGGTGATCCAAATTTTCACTCACTGTAGCAAAAGATCTTGATTGCAAAGCATTGTTAACGTTTCGTGAATAATATACGCCTGTATGAATAGATAACTGATTTTTGGCAAAATGGGTGGACTGAATTTCATTTGCGTACTTAGTAGTGTAGTTCTCTGAGAAGTCTATCTGTATTATAATCTCTTTTTCAGTTAAGTTTTCTTTGAGCTCTTTTTTCAGTTTGCTGTAACTATAAATGCTATAGAGATGTTTTTTCATTACTGGAATGTCTTCAGCTAAAGCCATTTTTAATTCTTTGACTATACTCGAGATAGCAACCTTTTTTGTAATTTTAAACGTCTTCTTCTCACCTTTTACAATTTTATCCTCATTAATGGACTTCCACTGAAAATATATCAAAGAATCTTTGTTGTCACCTGGCTCGAACGTTTGAATTTTGCATTTATCACACAAACCATTCATACAGTCATAAGAAGTTACGTCGCAACTGTAATCCTCAATCAACTTTTCTGTGCTCCCGTGATTAAGCTGTTGTAAACTTTTCAATTTATTAAGTTTTAATTCGAAATTTTCATGCTTAACGCACAAACAAGTTTCTTGGTCTCTTAGTTTTGGAGCTACAACCCAAAATGGCTTTGCCCTTAGTAGTGTCGCATAAGGTAAATTAATACCAGTTTCTTGGACGAATTTTGATGTCAACGCTTTAACTGTGAATAAAAGGATGCGCTTTTGTTTTTTAATACCGTTTTTCTTTACAAAATCTCTCTTAGCTGGGCACATCCTACTGATGTCATCTCTTTCGAAGAAATTTATGACCTTTTGACGAACTTCTGGCTTCAAAACTATCTCGCGAACTTTGGCATGAGATGTCATAATCGATTTATTGCTTTTATCTTTTGGTAAAAACTTCTTGGCCATATGTAGTAATTTTATTTTCTCAAGGTAGTGCCACTGACACATTTTTGGAAGACTTCTCTCTCTTTGGAATTTTTCTGTAAAGTATCAGCCTTTTCTCGTAATTGCGTCATCAATACTTCACTAAACAAAAGGCTTTTGGGCACTTCAGGAGGTACGTGAATATCTTTTATTAAAGCATTAACTTTGCTGTTAGGAATGGAAGGTAACACTTCTCTTTTTTCGTCCCTTCTTTTTAGTTTTTTCTTTAAAGACTCAATTTTACATTTCATTTGAGCTATGGTTTCTTCCTGTTTTTTTATTTTACGGTATGCTTTTGCTCTATCTTTCCGTACTATTTTTCTTCCTACATGTCTTCTTACTGAAGGGGTTATGGCTGAATCATCATCTGAATTTGGAGGCGTATTGCTAACTATATTTGCCAATGCCTTTTTCTTTTCCCTGTATTTTTTTGATGCTTTTTTTCCAATTTTTCCTCTGCTTTCGCTTCTCCCGCTTTGTCATCTCAGTAATGTTCTTCACTTTCTTTTCTGCTTTTTTTTCTGATAGTATGCTCTGTCTTTAGCCCTTTTAATCTCTCTCTGTTCAGGAGTCATCTTAGCTAAAAATTTTCTTTTTCTAGCATTAGCTTTTTCTCTTTGGCGTAAATAAGCCGAACTATCTTTTTTCAACTGTTTTTTCGGTCTTTTTTTATTTTTACCCGCTTCGTCAGACTCCATATTGCTACAAAAAACCCATGTATATCTTATTAAAAATTAATTAAACACAGCTTATATAGTAATTTAATTGAGAAATTTAATAGCAGATATCACTTCGGGAATGAAACAGTAATCTCGGGAAAGCCATAATCATTTCGGGAACATGTCCATCATGTCCGGGAACGTTCCTGATATGACCGTTCATGAAATGACGTTTTCAAATAAACGTGCGCTTTATATTGACGGCAGCCATCTTAGATGCAGTCTAGCAAGGTTAGTGTAAAATATTTGAAGTTGTTTTTTAAGCATTGTACTTTAAAAGGTATTTTTTCAATATTTCAAACTAATAAACACATTCCCGTAATGATGAACTATTGATGTACGCTCTGTAGATACTGAATTGAAAAGTACTTACCACTTTATTTTAATTAATCTGGCAGAAAACACTAACGACAGCTGCACTGACTACCTTTCCCTACCACAACTGCGCACCAGCGTCTAAAGGCGGCGTTCAGTATAAACTATTTTCAGTCAGTTACAGCTGCGTTCACTGAAATGACGCATACGTTGTCGCACAAACTTTTTAGCATATTTGTATATATAATAATTTTATTTTATGATTAATACGGTACATAATTAAGGTATTAGATAAAATTGATGGCTAATAAGCACTGAAAATGGTTAAATATGTTTTTTTTTAGGGAATTCTAGGTGTTGGTTTCTACGGATCAGTACTTTGGGATGCGTTCTCGAAATGACTTTCCATACATATATTTTGAAATAATATTAAAAATGATTTACTTTTGAAGTATATTGTATGATGTACAGTTAAAACGAATAAATTTTAGTAGTTACTAGTGTTCATTTGTTCAATAAAATTGAGATATTATTAATTTATTTGCTGGCGAAGCAAATTCTCCACCTTGGTGATTTTGAGCCATATATTTTGTATCTGGACGGGAACAGATAGACAGCTCCATATATTCTTAGATTATATTAATTCCTTTTATAGTAGCATGCAATTTACACTTGAAACAGAAAATATGAAAAGTTTAAATTTTTTGGAATTTACCATTACTAGGTCACAAAATAATCTTAGTTTTCAGATATATAGAAAACCTACTTTTACAGATACCGTTATACATAAACAATCACTAACATCATGGCACATAAAATTAAGCAGTTTTCATGCAATGGTTAATCGTCTCCTTATAGTTCCTTTATCCAAAGAAAATGTCAATAAAGAGGTAGATATTATAAAAGCCATAGCACAAAATAACAGTTATGATGAAAGAATAATTGACTCTTTAATTTAAAAAAAAAAAAAAAACAGAAGAAAATTACTTTAAAAGAATTTTATTCCATAGAGCCAGATCAGGGTAACAAAAAATTTCACTTAACAAATTACATTCCGTGTATAACAGATAAAATTAATAATAGGTTAAAAAACCATGGTCTTAACATGGTATCAGTAAACAAACGTAATCTTTTTTCACTACTAGTCAATAATAAAGAAAAATCTAACACACTGGAGAAAAATGAAGTTTATGAAATACACTGTGCAGAATGCGATGCTATTTATATCGGACAATATGGCTGTGCTCTGAAACATCGCATTTCTGAACATAAGAAGGCGATTTTAACCAATACATCTAATACAGGTTTTGCAGATCATTGCTTACAACACAATCACTTCGTAGACACAAAAAACATAACACTACTACAAACATACAAAAAGGTAAAAAAATGGATTTGTTAGAAATTTTAGAAATTAAAAAAGCAATAAAAAATAACAAAAATTTAACCAATGAACAGACTGAATTTTGTGTATCCCCTTTATTAAAATCTGTTATTTAGTTTAGTTTATTTTATATTATTTTGAATGTTCATCATTATTTTAAATTTTGCATTCATTTTATATTTAGTTCAGTTAATTTTATATTTTGCATTCATGATTGTATTTAGTTTTTAAAGACACCTGACCTTCCCTAGTCTCTTGCGCACCCCCCCCCCCGCCATCACAACACAGATGTTCCAGATATGCCCTAAACAGATGTTCACCACCTACACTCCACTAACATCCTGTGTTCAGTAATTTCATTCACTCGCCTCTTTGACAATGGCTTAGTTAGTCGAAACAGCTGTCAGAGTTAATTAAAAAAAATTTGTGAAACTTACCAAGTGTTTTTATATATTTTACAAAATCTTTGAGTCATTTTGTGTTTCGTTTTGTGAGTTACATTGCGTAGTGACATGTGCTGGGCATTTTGTTGTGTTAGTTTCATTGTTTATTATAACAGATTCAAGTAAATATCTTACCAAAGATGAAATTTATGGACTTTTGAATAATACTTACGTAGAATACTGGTTTCAGATATTGATATGCAGAAACATTAATGTGAACAAAATATTTAAGAGACTTTTGAAAATGGTATAATTTGGATGCCTACAGTGGAATACATTTAACATGATATTGGACACATTATATAAATGAGAGTATTTTACGTTTTCAGGCAGTACATGTACATTGGGAAAAAGTAAGAAGTTATTTCTTTTAGTTAGGTTCAAATTTATGTAAATGTGCCTGGCCACAGGAGTAGGCACAGCCCTCCAAGGTGACTAGGGCTCAATGTATTGAATATACACTTTCAAGAGTAGTTGACAGACATGTCCAAGGAATAAATGATATCCAACAACAGACTTTATAGCCTAATTTACAAGAAAGACAGATATTTCACTAAAACAAGAGTTAGTCATGACGCTACAGAACCCAGACTTTCAACTACTAACTGGGTACACAGGTCTTTCACCAAGTTTTTCACTTACACATAACTGAACAAATATGTAGCTCAGAATTTCTTGATTGTACAAAATTATAAGTAACCAAATTTTTCAGCTTAGAAAATATAGTCTATGTTTGGAACACGTTTTATAACTAAGCCCCCTGAACTGCAGAATTTACTCTGTTTTGAACAAAAAACTTTAATCATTTATTATTTAAAAAATCAAATTAATACATTTTAATTTTTAAAGCTACGAGTAAAGTTTTTCATATGTATAATTCTTAGCATTAGATGAGAACCACTATGAGGAGGTGACCATATGTTGTTACCATGGTTAAGGAGGGTTTTGCTATACCTAGAAAAGCAAAAAAGTAAAAGAAAAATATAAAAACTCTGACAATCTACTATTATTGTTAGTAAAATAATTTTTTCAAAATTTTGTCTCCCAGTCACCCATGGTGAACCTAACATAAAAAAGTTTTAGTACAAATATTATGATTGGAGTCTATGATAAACTGTCATTATACTACAGTACAATTCCCTTTAGTCTGATACCCGGTATACATTTTTACAATTTTTTTCGATCCTGGTATACTAAAATTAATGTTTTTTTTCAAGTGAATACTATTTCCAGATTTTTTTAAAAACTCTAATTTAATATCCCCACATAGACCAATTTTTCAGAATTTTGATTTCTCACATGTTTGCTCCCTGTCTCCCTATTTCCCGGTGAATCAGTTAAAAAACAATAAGGCTCTATGGGGTGAAGGAGACAAAATGCCAAGCTTTATAAAAAATAGGTTAATGCATTCAACAGTTATAAGACATATCCCAAACAGACTGACAGGTAGACAGATAGACATACAAATGCCAAATGGTTGAATTAAAACTGAGAACTTACTTCGCTCATTCATTAAGTTTAAAATATATGTATTTTACACTACAGTACAGAAAACAGTAAATATGACAGTTATGACAGAAAACAGTAAATATGCGATAGCTATGTAGCAGTTTATCCATATACTCCAAACCGGAGCACTGAAACTCTGAACTTAGCTCAGGTTTTTCTTTACATCAAAAAGGATCTATGGCCTTCAGAATGATCAAAAAGATTTATTGGAGAAATTAAGTCTTCTCTGTTTTTGAAGAATCATTAGAAACACGAAAAACATACATACATTATACCTTCATACAAACACAAATCTACCATTATAAATATAAGTGTATAAATATACATTTCTAAACAACCTCCCTCTTATTTTCATATAGTCATCAACAATTTTAACTAATTATTCATATAACTTACAATTCTCTGTTTTCCAAACGCCACCTGCGTTCATTTCGTTTCATTAACCTCACTGCTTTTGCCATATCACTCATTTTAATACCTGGAACAAAATGCAAGTTTACATAAACACACATACACACATGTGCGCGTGTATGTGGATAAGCAATGTCAATATGCTGATCCTACTCCACTTTTGGGGCAACAAGCATAAAAATATGGACTAATGGTCCATAAAAACATCTACAAGACCACACCACAAGGAAATTGGGATTTTCAGAGTTACCTCAGAGCTATCTTATGCAAGTAATCCATCAATGATCTCTGGCAAAGAAGATTTTCAATGATGGCAATGACATTCATCGCACAGAAGACTCTAAGACAGTCATGGAGAAAATCCCTAGATGACAGTTAGGGACTAAACTCAAGGAAATTAATCTGGGATACCCCAAAAGAATTATAGTAAAAATAACAGTCATATGTAAAAGTACATTACAAAAATACAGTGTTACATACAAGAAAAGAAATACTATCAGGAAAATATTAGTTAGCTCTAAGTTCTACACTACTGTATTTAACATTGTGAACAAAATTATGGGAGAATAAAAAATTATGCAAGAGGGAAAATTACATGGGTAAATACCAGAGTTAATTCATGAGAAAAAAATTTAATGAAAATAGATTTTCTGCCATTTATACAGCAGTTCTTGTTACGTAAGCTTAAAATATTTTTACTGTCAAATAAATGATTTAGATATATGCCCTCTTAAAAATTATAAAATAAATTTAAAAAGTAATTAAAGTATGCTATATTTAACAATAAATATGTTACAATATCTGTCATAATAATTTATCTTTTAAAATTTCAAGCTTTTGTTAGCACAGACTTTGATGTCAATCCAAAACGTACGTAACTTAAATAACATATGACCGCCAATAAATCAAAATTTATGTGTTTCCAGGTCAAAGTACAGCCACCAGATACCTCTTATTATGGAAGCACTCATTTCCAAATATGTATACTCAAAACTTGAAAGGGTTTTGCATAATTATTCAAATAAAGGTCATTATGGCTTTGAAAAATTCATTTCCAACAGCTGATAAACACAGCATCACATCAAACTCTGTACCCGAGCTCTGTATGGAGCATAAAATCGAGCGTTATATCAAGGTTCCACTGAACAAACACCAATATCAAAGAAGGTTTTTTAGTGAACTAGTGTCAACATAACAAGATACCCTTTCACTGTTCAGAGATCTCCAATGCATAGACAAGCTGTACATGTATAGTACTATGCCAAGAGTTATGCAACTGGCATAGTAGTGTGATGACATTGGGTTCATATTATGAAAAAGGCTATGTGTTGTATTTGGAATGTTCTTGTGTGTATTGGACCATCGTGCCCCTTATCCAACAACATAGTGGAACTTAATCCACATATAACCTGTGCACTTCCTGCCAACTATAAATGCAGCAACCATATCACGGGGCCAGTCATCATTATGGAAAAAACCTTCAAGAGGTTAAGCAAATATTGACGTTCTGATTAGACTGGTCTATCCTGAAACACTGGAGGTCAGTGACCAGCTATATCAATGAGTGTAAGCCACCAAACTGTAGTCAAATCCCAGTATTGCACTACTGTTACAATGAGGCAGAAAATAAATAATTCAAGAAAACAAAATTATAGTCTCCAGAGCGCCACAAGGATTTGGAGAATAGGAAAGAGACAACAGTGTGAAACCATAAAAAGTGTGGGAAACATTGATCACCTTCCAGGAAGACTAAAATGTCAAAAGAGAAGCACAGGAATGCTCCAACTGAAGCAGTAATGCTCCTCCACAGAGTCTCTATGCTTCATAAGTGGAAACATGATTATTAACGGATTTGTTGAAAATAAAACCAGCTGCATTGCATTTACAGTTGACACAGGTACTACAGTGTGCACTGTGGATCCTGTCATAGACATCTGCAGATTCACTTGTGTTCCTTTATTTACAGACTGCATCTGTAATATTGCCAAAGGATTAGAAAAGTTGCCATATGCCAATGCTTTCATGAGTTTAGCCACTAGATGTTCATCGCAGACATTGTCAGTAAAATAATTCTTGGCAAGGACACTATGAATGCCATTGGGTTCTTAGTGCATTTAAGAGAGAGTGGTTGGCCAAGAGAAGATACATTTTTGGACAGCTGAAATGGTAGGGACAGCAAACCATTTGATTTAGCAGGTATCAGTGACCAAAAAAGAAGTTGACGTGTGAAGAGAAGAGGATCTCTTGTTGCTGGATGCAGAAACAAGAGAAGAACAGGATGACAAAATGCAAAATTGCATGATGAAGGGGTGATCGAAAACTAAATGTGGTTGTTGCAAAAAGGAAGTTGAAGTTGCAGAATGTGGTTGTGCTCATTCCTGAGTTGAAGGAAGTGCCCATAGAAGACACCAACAGAGAGGAGAAATTGACTGTATGCAATATAGGAGCAGAAATAAAAGGCGTACTAGAAGTGCAGAGGTAGAAAGTTGAGAGACGGGAAGACACTAGCTGCATGAAAGGCAAGGATTACATGATATGGTCCAGCAACAGGCTTTGTGCAAATGTTAGAAAAAATAGACATATACTTAAACATGTGTCTCCATGAGTGTAGCTAGCAAAGGCTATTTGTAGACATTGTTGATGAAGTGATTGGTGACAGATATGAATACCTGTCAGTCTGTAGCCGATTTAACAGAGAATATTTTGAGAGTTTATAACGGGGCAAAATTTGGGCTCCAAGTTTTATATACCAAGTTTTAAAATATTTTATTGTGATAAAACAGATCTAATTAAAAATATAGAAGCAAAGGGAATTATGCAACTTTCAAATAAGGTAAAGATGTAACAAGTTGTATTTTTAGCTGGTGAAGTCACGATTAGTCACCAGTTAGACATTTATGTACGACGGAATAGCTTGATGTCTAGGTGTGGCCAGTAAAATGGTGTCACGCTGGACAACGGAAAATTAAGTGACCAGGATGGGACGGGTGGAGAAAACCAACGAAAACTGGTTTCAAAGGCGTAGTTAAACGGAATTGTAGTGTAGGAACGCCAACGATGCGGCAGTCTCCATCCTGCCGCCGAACAATGCAGATGTAGTCTACAGTGTGTGTGGACAGTCGAGGTAGGCCTACCGAGTGTTTGTAATAAAGTGTAAAAATAGGAAATAAACACGTAAAACTGGTGTGAACTAAAGCAAAACAAAAAATGAAGACATAAATTTGGACTTTGAGAACATTTTTCTGTTGTTTTTAAAGTGAATTATGACTGGTGGTGCAACAATCAGGAGGCTACAATACAAAAGAGATAAGTAACCATAAAGGACAAAAACCATTGACCAAAACTCTTCAAAATTTTGTAACGTGTCTAAATTGGGTCAGTTTATTTCGTACAGTTGTGGGATATTTGCAAATTTATTGATTTCATTTTGCAGGAATTTAGAAAATTATTGAGCATACATTAACTCTATTGGAACAGAACACATGGCAAGTAGAACAGTTGAATAAAAGACGAGGCGCAATTTCTATCGTGTAACACGGCAAGGAATTCGTACCATCCGCAAATTCTCAGAAATGTGCATAAGTGTAATCGCGCGCCCACGAACTGTACAATCACGCGCTCGAGGGACGCCGCCAGCCTGAAAAACAAGATGGCTTGGGCAACTTTAATTCAGCAATGTGCGTTTGAGCGGCAGGAAATAATGTTTAAGTCCGGCCCCTCCTGTGACGTTAGCCAGTGCCTAGCTGAAATCGTCTGCTATCGTCATTCCAACAACTACATGCATAGCATAGGACGAAACTTCTACGACGAAGCAAAAGGCAGTGCTTTCCGTCAAAAGTATGAGGTCACATTAGCAACACCTGCTACGTTGTCGTCCCCAGTTTGTTAACTGATAGCTCCGGCGCCGGACCGGGCCAAGTAGGCTCGTCACAAATTTTTATCTTTTAACAGTAAAAAGTTCAATACGAGAAAAGTTTATGTGACCGCGGTCGAGTTTGAAAAGATTAAAGAATGTAACTGTATAATTTTCGGAAAATAAACAACAAGAAATTAGCAGAAGATGAGTGCGCGCACGAACCACGGTGTCGGCGGTTTTTCAGTAAGGGCTGGGGCTTTGTTATAAAGGGTTATGGGGTGTTAAAAATGTTTTGGGGTTGCAATTAATAAATTTCATGTATGTGTGAGAGTGAAAATTTGCAGGCTGGGCTCTGTCTGTATGTCTTTTATATAGTGATCACTAAGGTAAGATAGTTGAGTAAGTTAGTCTGTAGAAGATGCCAACAGAACAAAGAAACATGTAACTTAATCTGTAAAACACTGAACAAAGTTTTGAACAAAATTTTAAATGATTCTGATGAATTAAAAAGTAGTAATTTCTCTTCCTAACAATGTGTCGAATCAATTATTTCGATAACCTTAACACATGTTGGTATCTAACGTACTTGTGATCGGATCCTGGAACCCGGCAGAAGAGATCGTGGAGGTAGGTGGAAATTCTATTGCATTTTTGTAATTAATAAATTTAATTTGATTAGAATATAACAATTGGCGCCCGTGACAGGCACGAATTATAATTAATTATAATTAATTAAATTCCACATCTACAATAAAGATACAAACATGTGTTAGGTTAGCGTAGCAAAATAACAATGCGTTATGTACGCAAAGCTATACCGAAAGTAATATAGAAAGCACATTATATACATTAATTAATTAGATTATTAATATTTTGAATATCAATTGTAAAAAATGTCAGATAACGAGAATAAAGCAAATGAAAATAGTGTCAAAAATTTTGACGACTCAAATATGAGTAGTTTTGAAATACATTCGACTCCAAGTGCAAGTCAGAATAAAACAGAATTAAATATGAGTGATCAGAGTAATGTAACTGAAGATTCGGGGGTGCAGATAACCCCGATCTCAACAAAATGTAATAGGTCCGATAACGATATGATGAGTATCATGCTCAGTCAATTCGAGAGAATGAATAGTAATTTTGAGACCAAATTCAATGTAATGAATAGTCGTTTTGACAATAACGAAAAAATTTTCGAGAACAAATTTAATGTGAGAATAGTCGTTTTGACAATAACGAAAAAATTTTCGAGAACAAATTTAATGTGATGAATAGTCGTTTTGACATGAATGATGCTAAGTTTGATGTATTAACTAAGTCACTGTGTAGTATTGAGAGTAAGTTGAGCGAAATATGTAGTGAAGCAAAAAGAGAAGCAAATGAGTCAAGAGAGTGTGTATGTACAGAGAAAAATAAAACAAATGAAAATTGTAGTGACAAATGTAAAAATACGATACCAGATAAAGAGTTAATAAATAATAACGATGTTGTTGAAAATAATGAGAATAATAGTGTAGCCGAAAAGTTGGTATCTGAGAGTGACAACAAGAGTACTAATGAAGTTGTAGAATGTGATTATGAGATGTTAATGTGTGTTAATGAGTTAGAGAGAGAGCGGAAAAATAATGTTGTGTAGAGTGGGGACAGAGGGCAAATTTTCCCTTTATTATTTATGATGTTTATGATGATTTGTTGAGTTCACAAGTGTTGTTGTTGAAGGGCAAGATACCCGTATTAGTAGAAGAGTTGAGTTGTTTATTGATGTTGTATAATGTTGTACCCTCTATCTGTAATAATGATGTTGAAAGTATGATTTGGTATTGTGATGAGAGAGAGTTAAACAGAGAATTGTATGTGGAGAAAGTAACAGAATTGTATAATTTGAATAGAAAGTATGACAAATGGAAAGAAAGTTTAAAAGTATATTTGATTAATAATAACTATAATGATTTGACTAAAGTAATTAACCCGATCATGAATGTATTTACCGATGGAGATGTAACAAAAATGCCTAACTTTGACTGGTTTAATGAGTATTTGGATAAGATGAATGAATTTAGTCTTTATGGTTATAACACACAAAACAGTGATTTGTATGTTAATGAGATTGAAAAAAAATGTTATATAACACCAAGGTTAATCTGGGACGATGGAGGTTAAACTATAAAACAATAAAAGACAGTTATAAACATTATGTTTTATGGTTCTGACATGGCAGATTTGGACAATGAAGTGCGGAAAAAACTGAACAGTAAATAACAAAAAAAATTTGTAAATAA
This sequence comes from Magicicada septendecula, assembly GCA_034769895.1. NCBI lineage: Eukaryota > Metazoa > Arthropoda > Insecta > Hemiptera > Cicadidae > Magicicada > Magicicada septendecula. Next base: position 83,609,245 of record CM068369.1, read on the forward strand.
ATGGTAGTGAATTTATTTGTGTGCATTGTAGGATATTAAGTAAACAAGTGTGTGTAAATGTTGCAATAATAATAATAATATTTTGCAATTTAAATAAATAAATATCAGCATCAATTTTGAAAACAGTAATTGACTAATAATAGTTGTTATGATGGTAATGAATTTTGTATTGTCAATAATTAATTTAATTAAAACAATTTGATACATGTTAAATACTTTGTTTGACTATTTCAATGTTGTATAATTAACTTTTTAATGAATTCAATTTGTTTTACGAGATTTGGAATTTGATAATAGATGGTTAAATTGTTTGATTTAAACTAATATTTGTGTTAAATGTTTCAGAGGTGAGGTGAAAGTAATGTGGTATGGTGAATATGTTTTGTGTGTATATCATGTTAAATGGAATGTAAGTATAGAACTTTTACAATATGAATCATGTATAACAAAAATGTTTACAGGTAACTAAGATTTTAATTCAATAGTGAGACTATTTGAAATAATTGTGTTCAATAAAAATAATAATTAAAAAATTTTAATAATAAATAAAAAATGATATATACTAATTGTTAATAATAAATTTTGAAAATTTTAAGAAAGTCCAATGGTATAAAGTTATGAATGAGTTAAATGATTATTGATGAAAATATTACATTAAAATGTATATAAAATTTTAGTTAGTTAGTTATTAAGTTGCTATTGCGGGGGTGGCCTGTGCTCCCGTAGATAGCGAAATGGGTTGGGGGTAACAGAGTGTTACCTCCATCGGAGGCGAAAATGGCAAAAATGTGCGACACACCTTTTCGTGTACATTAAATTTGCACACTGATAGACGATCGTGTCGCACATACTAAAATGATGTAGAACAGGCAGTGAAATGAAGTTAGATTTCCCCGACTTTTCGGGCGATTACTGCCTTACCAGCACTAATCGTGGATTTGGCTAGCGGTTAGCTATGGTCATACCAAGTCCCTTGACCATAGCTGACTTGAAATTGGTATATAGTAGAAATTAAATGGGGGGTGAATTTTAGGGGAAATCCAGGCACAATGGAACAGCGGCTACCACTCTGCCCGCTTGGGGGCAGCAGAGCCAGGTGGTAGACCCGCATTAAGGGCGTGTAACTATATAACAAAGGTATGTTGATATCTGAACCTTTTTAAATGTAACAGCGAAAGCAAAGACACGGAGAGGTCAAACTACTCCAAAATATGCCGTCTTTGTGAAAGCGAGGGGGCGCAACAGCCTTACATAATTTGCAATAGAGTGTGTGGCCGGGAGGTGTCTCAGATGAGTCACGAATTTAAATTTTACCACATAAAAAATTTTTTGCTAATTCAAATTTTGATCCAATCAAAAATGCTTGTGCTCTGTTAAATAATTAGATGCTCAGACACTCAATATAAGGTGTTCATGCTATAATTTTAAATGTATTATTTCATTATCGTAGGTTAAATATAAGCATTGATAATAATATGTGTCTTCAATATGTGTGTATTTTAAACTAAGCAGATAATTAAACTGACTGGCGGGCAGTAATAGAAGTAATAGAAGTGAGTACTGATAAATATATATTTTTCATGTAATTTGTTCAAGTATGAGATGTGTTTTCACAGTGTTAGTAAGATCAGCTGATCAGCAATAACATGTCACTGGTATATTGGTTGTAATTATTCCAGGTAATTAAGGTTTAATGTCATGTTTCAGTGTATTATAGATATTGTTTTAAAGTAATGAGAAAAGTAATTTGATAAAATGAGAAATAAAGTAACAATTTGTCAGAGCTAATAAGAGATAGTTTTTGGGTGATGAATATTTTATGGGACATGTAGATCTGTCCAAGTTGAAGTCAAAGTTGAAATAGTAGAAATGAAGATAATGTGATGTTGTTTTGAAGTAATGTATATTATTGAGTTTTGAGAAGTATTGATGTTGACACAGTAGTTGTGGAGAATTTATGTGGAGTTTTGAGTGATATATCGATGTTTATAATTAATGATGTTATTTTGTTGTAGTTGTAGTAAGGTAATGAGATTGAGATTTTGGGGATGGTAATTTTGTAGTAGGGGGTAGTGTAATGTGGGAGTCCGCAACATAATGATAAGTTGGGACGGGATGGGAACGATTTTAGTGTGACGGGGCCGCCTTACGTAGAATCCAGGGGCCAGATAAGGGAATTGAGTTTTTAGGGGGGAACACGTATCCTATGTACAAAGGGTTAGAGAGTAATTTTTTTATATATAGAGAGAAGGTGGCGAATTGAGTTTAATGATAAGTTGGGGTTAGAGAGTGTTTTGGGATAGATATTTTGATAGGGTTGGGTGTCATGTGAGTTACAGTTGTTAGTAGTAGAGTCATAGGGAGAAAGATTATATGTGTATACAGATCAAGTAGTAAATTAAATGAGATAAATGTTTAAATCACCCACAGTAATGTAGAGTAAGATTGTCAAGTACAGAAAGAGATTTGTAATAAGAATGTATAAAATTTTTTATTTTTGAAACCAGTGACAAAATTTGGATAGAATTGGAAAGTAATGTAAAATTAAAAATTGTTTATTTTAAATAATTTAAATGTCAATTTGCTTATTATTTATAATAATATTTTGTTATTTAAATGTTTTGTTTTATTATGTGTTGTGTTTCAAGTAGGATGTTACAGATGTTAAATGTATTTTCAGATAGAGAGTGTACATAACATATGTAGGTCAAGGGTTTTGGACTTGACCTAGTTTCGATCAGCTGACTGTGAGGTCATATACCAACTAAGTTTGTTTCATATGGAAGTCAAGTCAACTTGTGTTTTTTTTTTATCAATTTAACCAAGTTTTAATTAATGTCTACATGTAAAAGAAACCTTTTAATGAACTTAAATTTTTTTTTGAATTTTAAAATTTTTTGGAAAATATTTTCTTGAACAAAAAAAAAACTTGATTTTTCGCCTGCCAGTTAATGAATATTTTAAGTATTGATTATTTTATTGTCTGTGTATTAACCATGTTTAATTTTATTGATTTATTGTATTAACTTGTATTGCTAAACTCTAAGTATTCACATGTTAGGTTAAGGATATGTTTAATTAGGAGAAATGTTTAAATTAACTCATTTTAAATAAAACAGAAAATGAGGAAGAGAATTTTTGATACAATATTTTATTTTGAATTCTGAATTTTTTTTCTTAGATGGGATAGTAATTTTTAAAGAATTTTTCAATGTATAATATGTAATGTGAGTGTGTGTGAGCCCAGTATCTGCCAAAGGCAGCCCAGCTTGCATGAAAGGGGAAACATATCGGTTGAGGATCTGGCATAATCTGAGCCAGGGATTGAGGATTTTTTGGGGGTAGCATGTTAGACGGCGAGGTGGACGGTGGTACTTGTCTGTTCGATTTTTCGGTGTTGGGATCTCTTACGGAGAAGTCCAGTGATCTCGTTCAGATGCGTCCATAGTCGCCAAACCAGGGGGGTCGTGTACCCATGCTGATTAAGAACAAGGGGGTGTTGGCACCAGTTCCTCACCGGTCCTCTTTGGGGTTTATCAATGATTTCTTCTGTCCTGGACAGCAGAATTCTCATTGAGGGGGTATTGTAACGTGTCTAAATTGGGTCAGTTTATTTCGTACAGTTGTGGGATATTTGCAAATTTATTGATTTCATTTTGCGGGAGTTTAGAAAATTATTGTGCATACATTAACTCTATTGGAACAGAACACATGGCAAGTAGAACAGTTGAAACAAAGACGAGGCGCAATTTCTATTGTGTAACACGGCAAGGAATTCGTACCACCCGCAAATTCTCAGAAATGTGCATAAGTGTAAACGCGCCCACACGAACTGTACAATCACGCGCTCGAGGGACGCCGCCAGCCTGAAAAACAAGATGGCTTGGGCAACTTTAATTCAGCAATGTGCGTTTGAGTGGCAGGAAATAATGTTTAAGTCCGGCCCCTCCTGTGACGTTAGCCAGTGCCTAGCTGAAATCGTCTACTATCGTCATTCCAACAACTACATGCATAGCATAGGACGAAACTTCTACGACGAAGCAAAAGGCAGTGCTTTCCGTCAAAAGTATGAGGTCACATTAGCAACACCTGCTACGTTGTCGTCCCCAGTTTGTTAACTGATAGCTCCGGCGCCGGACCGGGCCAAGTAGGCTTGTCACAAATTTTTATCTTTTAACAGTAAAAAGTTCAATACGAGAAAAGTTTATGTGACCGCGGTCGAGTTTGAAAAGATTAAAGAATGTAACTGTATAATTTTCGGAAAATAAACAACAAGAAATTAGCAGAAGATGAGTGCGCGCACGAACCACGGTGTCGGCGGTTTTTCAGTAAGGGCTGGGGCTTTGTTATAAAGGGTTATGGGGTGTTAAAAATGTTTTGGGGTTGCAATTAATAAATTTCATGTATGTGTGAGAGTGAAAATTTGCAGGCTGGGCTCTGTCTGTATGTCTTTTATATAGTGATCACTAAGGTAAGATAGTTGAGTAAGTTAGTCTGTAGAAGATGCCAACAGAACAAAGAAACATGTAACTTAATCTGTAAAACACTGAACAAAGTTTTGAACAAAATTTTAAATGATTCTGATGAATTAAAAAGTAGTAATTTCTCTTCCTAACAATGTGTCGAATCAATTATTTCGATAACCTTAACACATGTTGGTATCTAACGTACTTGTGATCGGATCCTGGAACCCGGCAGAAGAGATCGTGGAGGTAGGTGGAAATTCTATTGCATTTTTGTAATTAATAAATTTAATTTGATTAGAATATAACAATTTGATTTTAATTTAAAATTTACTTTTAAATAAAACTTACCAAACTAAAAATGAGATCTCACCAGAGTGTGTGAGAGAGTGAAAGAAAAAAGGAGGCAGAAATTTAAACCATAAAGTAATGATTTGCGTTTGAAAACTGTCTTTTGTCTTATAAATTTTTTTGTCTTATTACAAAGAAAACTGATAATCTTTTTATATTAAAATAAAATAAGATTTTGTTATAATAATGTGTTAGTTTAATTATTACGCCACTCTATCCATAACCCTATCTCTGTGTCAATAAGTTCGCCTAGACTGCCCTGGAGTTTTTTCTGTAAGGGAGTTTTTGTTAATTTACCAAACTGTTTCTTTGGGGAGTGTTGTTACCACATTTTCTCCATAAAAATCTGGTGGCGACCTTGGGACTTTGGGAATCTTCTGGCTCTTTTTAAGGTAAGTCAAACAGAATAGTAATAATCAGGGCTTGATTTCGTCTATATATTTTTTCGTAAAGTTTCAAGTTGACTAAGAGAAGATAAGTTTTCTGTGGCTACAATGGTAGGGACAGCCAACCATTAAATTGAATAAGTGACAATGACCAAAGGAGTCAACAAATGTGAAGAAAAGGAAGCCTTGAGGACAGATGCAGAAATGGGAGAAGAACTGGACAAAAAAGTATCTGTTAAACAAAATGCCTGTGGGAAAAGCTGCTGGACATGTATGAAGTAGGTGGCTTGCCATCATATGTGTTGAATATTCTCATGTGTTCAGAAACTATTGTGTCCCTTCATTTATACCAACTATACAACAATACAGTGAATGAAACTTTCATGATATTGTAATGAGAACAATATAGAACAGCCTAGAACGTCCTCCACCCATCCTTTCGACAGCTGAGCAGGTGTGTGTTTCAGTCAAGGCCGCGCTGAGAGCCATATCAAAAAGCCTAGAAACTTTGTCAAATTTTGTTGCTTCCCTGCTATATACACTTTTTCCTCGAACAAGGCCTTTCGGTTTCGCAACCATTATCAAGTTCTTCCTACAACTTGATTCCTACAGGTTGTAGGAAGAACTTGATAATGGTTGCAAAACCGAAAGGCCTCGTTCGAGAAAAAAGTGTATATAGCAGGGAAGCAACAAAATTTGACAAAGTTGTTATGAAGACTGCTAACATAGAGAAAATAACTGATAAAAAGCCTAGAACTTCCTCCACCTGTCCCTTCCCCAGCCGAGCAGGTGTGTGTTTCAGTCAAGGCCTCACACAAGTACGTTCCTGAGGACTCTAGAGAACATTTGAAGTACGCTGCTGACACTGCAGCTGCTGTCACTCCACATTCAGGACGGAAAATTTCTAGATGTTCCATCCTGCGCTACCTATAAAAACCCATAGCAGACGGCTTGTCATTTATGTTGAGTGATTTTTTCTTAGTGCAGATCGAGTGGCGTTTACCTCAAGTGCGGTGAAGTGTTATTGTTAGTGAGGAATTATAATAGCTGAGATTATTATTGCATGTGTACAAAATTTAACTTGAATTACTGTACAAGACTAATCTTGTTGAATAACATTTTGATTACAAATTATTAATTGTGATAATTAAAGCTGGTGACTAGTGACTTCATTGGTGTCTGTTTTGTTTTCCACTGTACCATACGATCCTGGGTAAGACCGTTGTAACAGTGGGTCAGAAATGGGACAGAACCTTTAACAGTGGAAACAGAGGACACTTTGTACAAGACTAGAGTAATTTGTAATTTATCTGTAAATATGGATGCCAGTCAGATGATGGAAAATTTCCAGGTGCTGCTGTTGCAGACAGAGAAACGCAGACAAGATGCGGAAGTAGCAGAAAAGTGACAGGATGAGAAGGTGGAAAATGTACAGAAAACACTCCTGCTGGAAATACAAGAACAGCAGAAAGCACTAATTTTGGAATCTGAAGGACAACAGGCAGATAAAATGGAAACTCTTTTTGAATCTATGCAAAAACAGTTGCAATTACTGCAGAGTTGGGTCTCCTACGTGGAGACTTAGGTAATTTACACTGTGATCTGAATGGCCAAGAGGTAAGATTGTCTACAGTAGTAAAATCTGTATCAAATATAGAACAAACTATGTCAACAAAAATATCTGCAGTAGAAGACTCGATTACAAACATAGGAGAACAAATAAATATTGAATTTGAGCAGTTCATGAAGATGGAACCAAAACAAATTTCAGAAAAGAGTGTACTAATGATAAAGAGAGAAAAGACAATAAGAAAGTCACTTTTTCTGCAGTTGGGGCAGTTCATGTCAAGGCCCCAACCTTCGACGGAAGCACTCACTGGGCGACGTATCTTCGGAAATTTGAAGCCGCTGCTAGCGTAAATAATTAGCAACTGGCAATCGCACTGTACAGCCAGCCAGTCATACACTGTGATGCAAAGCGATGTGTTGTTATTGTAACTGAGAATTCAGTGTATGTGCTAACGGTGGTTTAGTGTAAAGTGGTAATTGTGAATAACTGTGTACAGACATACATAATCAATGGTTTGTTTTATTTTTGTGACTGCATTAACTGGGTAATATTTATTGTCTGTTTAGTGTATATCTGTTAACTGTATACTGAAAGAATGTTTTTTTTTTTAGTCTCTGCTTACTGAAACAGGTAAAACATTTTTCAACATTTAATTTCCTGGTGTTTGGTTACTTATTTCCTGCTGTAAAAAGATGCCAATCTGTAAGAGCGTCGTAACAATTCATACACGTATCTATTACCTGCACTAAAACAACAAAGTAACTATACCTTTTTTGGTGATGGTCAGTGTTATTTGAAGCATATTGTGTGTCCGACGAAGTATTTGTTTTTCATACTGAAGCTTTAAATTAATTTCTGATTCTCTTTGTACTGCTTCAATTGCCTGTAAAATGCTACCTTATTAAAATTGAAGAAATGATTTTAGAAATTTATCTATACAGTAAAAAGAAATAAAATTATGACAGTATGCAGCTGCAGATATATGTACAGCCACCTCATATATTGTACTTGTTTAGGCAAATTATAATCACAGAACTACTCACTGTAAGTTTGCATTAAACTTTAGGACATTCAGCACATATGCACTTAAAATTCAGGTTAACAATATCAATAAATATAGAATTTATGTTAATTTTTATTCATAAACTATCATAATATTAATATTAATCAATATATTAAAGTTTCTTCAATAATAATAATAATGGCTCCCATGTGTACCACCAAAGCAGCTTAGGAGTCAGGCAGGGTAGGCTGCCATATGTGAGCCGTATGGCATACAAGGAAGGCAGTGTGGCCAGCACAATGCTTCAGCCGCCCATTATTATCCCCAGGATGTTATCCCAGGTACTCATTTTCAATAGGCTGAGCCTACTCTACTCATTTTCACAGACTCTACTTGCAACACCTGTGCTGAACAGGACACTCTGCTCTCCAGCCTTTTCTGTCAGTGTGCTGAGTTTCATTGTATTGTGTCCACATATTCAAAACATTTTATACCCCAAGTAACTACCCACTTGTGACGGCAAATAAATTCGAACAATGGGCAAGCATAAAATTTTGTGTGAAACTTAGTAAATTGGCTACTAAGACTTTTCATATGCTTTGTGAGGCTATTTAAGAACATCCGTTAGGTTGAACACAGATTTTTGAATGGTATGCTCATTTCAAGGCTGGCAGAAAGACACATTCCACAAGCAAAACATCTGAAAATGTGGAAAATTCACAAACCCATCTAGGAGAAACATCACCAAACAATCCATGAATTGTGTAACAATCTTGGAATTGATTATGGGGCCTGCAAATAAATTTTAACTGAAAATTTACGCATGCATTATGTTTCCGCAAAATCTGTCCACTGGCTCTTGTCATTTGATCAAAAGTAGTGGCGTGTCATTGTGTGTCATCCATGAGCTTTACAACATGGCTAACAACAATCTTACTTTCATAGCCAGGTTCATAACTGGATACAAAAGTCGGTTTTACAGCTAAGTCCTGGAGACAAAATAACAGTCCTCATAATGGGATAGGCCACAGTCACTGAGAGCAAAGAAGGCATGGCAGGAGAAGCGAAACATAATGTATGCTTCTTGTGTTCTTTGACAAAGGTATTGTTCAGCGAGAATTTGATCCAGCTGGTCTTACAGCAAATTTTAACTTTTATTGTGAGTTTGAGGTACTTGAGAGAAAATGTACAGTGAAAAAGATTGGATTAGTGGAAACAACAAATGGTGGCTGTTGCACCAGGACAACACAACTGCACACACCTCCCTCAAAACATAACAGTTGTTCCAAACCCACTGTACTCTCTGGGTCTAGCCCTCTGTGACTTTGCTTTGTTTCCGCTGCTGAAGATGAAGGGCTACCATTCTGATACCGTAGAAGGCTTATGTGCAGGCACTGCTGGACGGCCTCGAGGTAATGGGTTTCCTTGACACTTTTGAAACATAGAAGAGGTACTGGAATCAATTTATACACTCCCAAGAAGACTATTTTGAAGGGGATGGTGGCCACTTATAAAAAATGTAAATGAATTTTTTAGGCCTAGTCTAGTAACTTAACAACACTACCTCGTACATACATGTGTCAATTAAACGTTACATATGCTACAACAATTTACGTATCACTTTCGAAAAGTCGGCGAGTGCGGTTACATAAACGTTCTACACGTTCCTCGACTAGCCCAGCATGCAACGTCTGTGTCAAGCTTGTCCACTCACATAGCATTCCAGACTGTTCGAGAGCACTTGTAACTATGCAAATTATGCTGGAACATCTGCGGACCTATATAGCAACAGCGGCTGGATTTGAAGTTGCTTACACTTAGCAAGATTGTAGAGTGCAGATCAAGTGATTGTGGAAAATGATTACTGTGTTATAATTAGTGCAGAATTAACACTATTAAAAAGAGTGTTAGATTTGTTCTTCTTGTAAATGAGTATAAATGCTCAATTAGTCTCAGCAATATTCTGAGTTGTATGTTTAATAATATTTATTTATAAACGAGAACACACTTCTTTTGCTGCTCTGAATCATTCAATTTTTATTCCTTAATTCTCTTATTATAATATTTTTCTTTTCTAATTAATTAATAACAAATTTTCCTTTTTTAAGGTTCCTGCTCCATCTAGCTCTCGGATGCATGTAAAAACTTTTTATCTCAGGGTTATAACCAAATTAACAATCGTCTTCAGTAAAATTGTAAATTCATACACGTTTTACGTTAATAACATACATGAAGAAAACAAATTTTAACATGTAGTAATTAATTGTTGTTTGTGTATGATAGTTTGGATGTGAGTTCTTGTGATTATACAAAAAGAAATCAATTCAGATAATTTTAAAAACTTAATTTTAAACCTTACAAATATAAAACTAATAAAATAATTAAAATAATTAATAATTAGACATTAGTAATACAACTGACAAGAGAAAAAAATAATTGTCTATTATATAGCACATAGTTCATGAATTCTCAATATGGCGCGCTGCTGTCCCCTTTCAGTAACAGTTAGATAAAGCAAGGGACGCCATGTTCCTTGACTTGTATAGACACTACTGAATGTTTAATAAAAATTATATGAGTTCTACACTTTCGTTTGTTCAAAATAAGTTTGTGTCAAGATGGCTTTAGTATCAAAACGGTCTCATCAAATTCAAAGATGTAGTACTCCATTTTAGGATATTATTTTCACCTTTCCTTCTTCAGGTTGGTCGAATATATATTGTTCGTTAGTTTACTGATATCTCCTATAACTTTACTTGTCTTTTTGCTATAATTATCTTCTCTAATATTGTTTGGATTGGCAACTGATTTAGTTTGTTCTTTTTGCATTGAACGCCCACACTAGAAAAAAAAAAAACCTTTCCTCCTTGTAAAACCAGCTTTAGATTCATTTATAAGAGGTCTTGGTTTGTTTGGTGTATTTTTCGGTCTCAGGGCTGTTTTATCCGCCTCCAGTAAATATAAGTTTTTAATACAACCTTATTTTTCCTGATTATTTTTACATAATCCCGTTTGTTTTTATTTCACTTAATTTTATACTGTCACTCACACTAATGAAGTTGATTTTATTGTTATATGGTCACTTTATATAAAATACATGCTATTCTCACCTTTTGGCCATACTAGGTTCATAACACTTTATATTTTTATCATTGTTTACACTGTGTCATTATTATTATTTATCACTTTCCTATTCACTTATCTCACCTTGTATGTTTTTCAAATAAATACAATTATGAAAATAATTACCTTGTCTTTACCATAACACTATATATGAGCTAATTACAAATCCAGTCTTAGGTTAAAGACCTAGCTTGACTTTTGAGCTTGTGTTATACAAATGATTTTGCTTAACTAAAGACATTTTTTACTTACTTACTACAACATTATTATTTACGATATTATAATAAAATATACAAAATCACTTCCCTAATCTATTGGGTAATTAGTATGTCAAAGTCACAGTCCAGTCTAGTCCTTTATTATGCCTGTTTGTAAAGTTATTTACTATGTTTGTTTACAAAGTTAATTCCTGTTTTATATTTATTCATGCATCTGTAAAATACTTATTTTTTTATTCATGGTTTATTGTTTTCGTTATAAAAGAGTATCTTGTTGATTTCACATTGTTATTTGTGACTAATTAAACCTGGTAATTAGTGACTGCATTGGCATCTGTATATTGTTTCAACTGTTTAATACAACGATCTGTGAAACTGTCATAACAATATACAAAATAAATTTCATAATATTAGTATAATAAAGAATTAAAGTTTTCAAATTAACAAAAAATTTCTAACTAATGAAATGTAAAATTACAGAGTTCAGTGAACTCAAAATTTGAATCATTAAATTACCACAAAAAACAATTAAAAATTAAAATAAGAAATCAAATCAGTGCTTTAATTTAGGTTGCCCTGTTTCATATGCGCTATCAGTTTACATGCACTGATATGTTTGTTGCATTTTTACTAATCACTGACACTGACACTGATTTTACTTATTGTCTTTGGTTAGTCCATTCTGAAGATGAGCAGCCAACATGCAAAAAAAAGACATGTTTACTATTTGGTTAAAAGTGACACTTGGACTGTGCCATTGACGACTGACGACTAACTACAGTGGAGCCTTGAAAGTTCGGACCTCAAAAATCCAGAACCTCAAAAATCTGGATCCGATAAAAAAAACAATAAAATTGTTTTCAAAGGTTTTTAAAATATATAAACACTTGGTATGTTTCACAGTTTTTATTTAACTCTATCAGCTGGGGGGGGGGGGGGTATAAGGGAAGGTACAAGTGTCTGTAAAACTAAATATAATCTGAATGCAAAATATAAAAATTAACTCAATTAAATAACTTTTAATAAAGGGGATACACAGTATTCAGTTTGTTCATTTGTTAAATTTTTGTTACTTTTTATTGCTTTTATAATTTCTATAATTTCTAATAAATCCATTTTTTTTACCTTTTTGTATGTCGTGCAGTAGTGTTATGTTTATGTAGTGTAAAACATGTATATGTTTGTATGTTTATTTACATTCTTAATTTCAATACACCATAAATATTTGTTTGAGTACAGATACTTTAGTGTTGTTCGGTAGGGCTAGTACATCTGTTACTAAAACTAGTGGAAAGCTAAGAGTATGTTTTTGACAACTGAAACCAAGTCAGAAATTTTGGAAAGATTATCTAAAGATGAAAGTGGGGCATCTTTTTCTAAAATCTACAATGTGGGGACTTCAACAATAAGTGACATTACAGCACAAAAAAGAAAACCATTGTGGACGGCCAATAACACAGCTTTGGAAGATGCCATTTACATATGGTTTACACTGAGAAGAAGCTTGGGTGAACCTATTTCAGGCCCTATGCTGTGTGAAAAAGCACTAGAATTCAATAAATCCTTGAATGCTAGGCACGGGATCTGAGAGTTAGAAATTCAAGGGGAACAGTTTTCTTCAGACCATGGTGCTGCCCAAACATTCAAACTAAAATTTCTTGATATGGATGTTAAAATTTGTTTCAGCAGGGACAACGTGTACAATGCTGACAAAACTGGCTTTCTCTGCCTAAAAAATGTCTGCCTTCCCACCATAAAACTCTCTATGCTAGAGAGTAACAAGGACTTTTATTTTTGTTCTGTACGAGTTTGTTTAGTTTGTTCATTATCTTAGAAAAGTGATTAATTTTTAATTGTGTAATAGAATGTGAATTTTTTATTAGCGTATCAGCATTAATTTATTCAACTTTTTTTTTTATGGAAACTGCAATATTTGTAATTGCATTCAGAAGAAGAGCAGATGTCAGGTGAGATGGCAAAAGGAAGGATTGTAGATGAATTCACCTAGGATTTTGTTCTGACGTGTAAACAAAGGACGAATCAATGGAAGGAATGCTGTGGGGAGGGGGGCCCCACTCCACTCACAGGGAACTGGAATGTGAACAAAAATCGGAACAAAAAAAATTGAAACCTGATGATCGGCCACGGCGAATGGAGCTCCATACACTCCCAGCATTGTTTTAGTGATTAGGTTATTTTATTAAATCACTAAAAGAGTGTTATTGTGTATGCACACAGGAGTTAATTATGGAATTTAAAATGACACTTTACTTTTTAAGCACTTACAGTAATTTCAATACCTCATCCAGTAGAAAAACATAAAATATGAATTATAATATTTTCCAACATAAAATTCTTGCAGTTTGAAATATATTTCTAAAATACGGACAAATGGAAAATCCAGATGGGGTCCGGTCCCAAATAAACCGAACCATGTTCCACTGTGGTTAATTGTTGGCACTGCTGCACATGCCTTGCTCAGTGTGACTGCCTTTTATTACAGCATTCCAAAAGTACTAAATTTTAACCATTTGTGTGTGGTGTGTGTGTGTGGTCCTCTCCAACTGTTTCCATGGTAAGTGCACACACATTTTGTAATGGGACAAACAGGCATGTTGTCTTAATTATGGAGTTTGAGGATGTTACATAATATTTTTATTGTATTCATATATATAAAGAATGGTTAGGTCCATTTTCCCTATGTCTGCACAAACAACGCAGTTTCATTGATACGATTTAATTCGATGAAGGAGAATGTATGCAATGGCGATTCTGATCGACACTAACAAAATGATATTACGAATATTGACACACGTCACAACAATGACGAGGAACAATGCCGTCAGCTGATGCGGACGAATCGTGGATCACAAATGATCCCCTCCACCTGTCGAAAGTTCGACACAATGTCTGCCCACTCTGAAGATTCTTGTCATGGCGACAACACGTTTATTTTTTTTCTGGTAAAATTTAACCAGCAAAAGTGTAACAAAATTTAAAAAATGTAGCATCAGTTGAACAGTGAACAGTACCAGTTTCTAATTATGTAAATTCAGTGAGGCGACAGACCAAACAGACAGTACAAATAACACCGAAGTACGCCAGCCAACGGCCGGAACATGGAAAACGTCTAAGCCACCCAACTACAACTACTTTCAGGAAAGTCAACAATATTATCATTCTTATTTTCAAAATTAGAGCTCTAATAAGATATTAAACGTTGAAAATTTATTCTTGTAACATCAGTATGTGAGGGAGAGAGTGTGAGCAAAAATGTCGGCCAACAACAACTAGACATTGGTTTATGGGTAAAAGGGGTATTCAAATTTAATAAACGTATGAAATATTGCAATTGCTATAGAAAATGATTATCTTCCGATGGTCAGAATAAAGTATAAGATGGGGAAGATGATAACGATAACTACTAAGTAAGAGCGGAACTGCAGAGCCGCCATTTTGTAATATGATTGCAATGTAATTTAACCCTTTCTTTGTTTTGTAACTGAGTAACTATAACGATAATTAAAAGTGTGCTGTATTCAAACCTATGTGTGAGAGACGTTATTTCATTAACCCGTGCTGCTTCTACCTCTCGTTTAACGACACCTTGGCACCCTTAGGTATAATTAATAGATTCAGTGTAAACGATTTGAGCACGTGGCATCCGGAAGCATGGTATTTCACCCGATAAATATGCAAATGAACTACATAACTATGGTAAGTACTGATAGTTATAAAAACTCAATTATTGTATCAGTGACAATTTTCATTAAGGTGCACTTTCAGTATACTACAAATACACTGTCCAGGCATAAATATTTAAAATAATCATTACTTCACACATGCTTCATATTGTTACGACATCACAGAACAATCTACGTGTTTATCGAACGTTCCAGAGGGATCTGGAATGTAATGTGTGTGGCGTACGTGACTCTTGACGCATTTGCTAGACTGTGCCAGAATTTGTAATCAAGGCTGTAATCAATTACGTCGTAATGTAGAGCATCTTATGTAATATGTGGAATAATCTAGTACTTTGGGGGGTATAAATACCAGAACTCAACAACGTTCAGTTTCAGTCATAGTCGTGATATATTATAGTGTGGTTCGAGTTTATTGTCGGGCGATACTGTGTGCGTTCAAGTGGTTATTAGTGAAGTGGTGCATTTTATAATCGGGCGGTACATTGTAATACAATTGTGTTTTAATATTAGTTGACATTTTATTGCGTGTGAACAATTTTTATTTGATTTGTTGCAAGAGACTGTGTTGTTAATTACAAACTGTTTGACTGTGAAAATTAAAGCTGGTGATTAGAGACTTAATTGGCGTCTTGTATTTTGTTTTCCACTGTACCTATGACGATCAAGTAGACCGTCGTAACAGTGGTGTCAGAAGTGGGATGGAATGGTTAACAGTGGAAACAGTAGACACTTTGTACAACACGAGGTAATTCGTAACTAATCGGTAAACAATGGATGCCAGTCAGATGATGGAAGCTTTCCAAGCACTGCTGCGACAGACACGAGAAGAGACAAAAGAAGAATGAAGACAAGAAAGAGAAGAAGCAGAAAAACGACAGGGTGAGAAACACAGACAGGAGGTGGAAGAAGCAGAAAAACGACAAGATGAGAAAGCGGAAGCGAGACAGAAAACCCTCCTGCTAGAGACAGAGGAACGATGACAGGAGGCAGAGGAACGGAAGCGTAAAACAGAAGACATCAAAGCATTAATACAGGAGCAGAAACAGATGCAAGAACATAGTACCACAGAAATGGGTCTCCTACAAGGTGAGCCTAATAAAGAAGTTACTAAAATATCAGAGGTACAAGAATCAATGATATTAAAAATAGCTGAAGTAGAAAAATCTGTCACGAGTGTGGAAAAAGTTATGTCAACAAAAGCAGAAGACTTGATTACAAATATAAAAGAGCAGATTAAAAATGAAGTCGAGCAGTGCCTGAAGATACAACCAAAACAACTTTGTGAACAGACTGCACCAATGATAAAGACAGAAAAAGACACAGAAAATAAGTTAATAGAGAAAGTCACTTTGCCTGTAGTAGGGACAGTTCATGTCAAAGCTCGAACCTTTGACGGAAGCAGTCACTGGACAACGTACCTCCGCCAATTTGAAGCTGCTACATGCGCAAATACTGTAGTTGGGCAGAGAAAGACAAGGCAATTTCACTAGTTCTCTCATTAAAAGGACCCGCGGCAGAACTACTACTGAAAGTGCCACCTGACAGCCAAAACACCTACACCGAATTGATAAAAGCTCTGGAATTACGGTATGGTGATAAACATTTGCGAGATGTGTACTGCACCCAGTTGAGAGCAAGGCAAGAACATTCTGGGGAGAGCCTTTAAGAGTTTGAAGCAAGTATCGACAGACTAATTAGACTGGCATATCCTGAAGCCCAAGAAGATTTTCGAATGACTTTTGCGATGCAGACATTTACTGCCAGTGTCCGAGATAACGAACTACAGCAAGTGTTATGAATGGCAAGACACCAGAACAGTGCAGACACCCTGGTACATGCTTTGCAATTTGAGGCCACCAAATCAGCGTCTGGTTGGACAAGTCATAAAGTGTGCACACTAAAAGATCACGACGGCACAGACGATGAGGAAGAAGACCAAGGAACAGAGACTCGACAGTCGGCGCCACAGAATAAGGTAAGAAAGGATGGAAGACCAAAGTGTTATCGATGTGGGAAACCTGGACATCTACAACGGGATTGTCGGGTTAGAGTCCAGCAGCAGGGAAACGAGCAGTAGTTGGTATAACGGGGGGTGTGTGGTGACTAACTGGAGGAACAAAGCCCCTACGCAATACACAATTTCTACACTTCAGAAAAACAGCGGGAGCTTGGTGGTTACCAGATTCGTTCAAGAAAGGCCAACCTCGATTACAGCTGACACAGGTGCAACAGTTTCCATTGTGCGGCCTGACATGGTGAACGATCTCAACCCAATCTGGTGCTCTTGCAGCTTGCGAACAGCTACTGGACAGCCTGTAAAAGTGTTTGGAAAAGTGGAGATACACCTACGCTTTGGTCGATTTGAGTTTAATCTTCAAGTACTGGTTGCAGACATTGTGGGGAAAGCAATTCTTGGTCTGGATGTTTGAATGCCTACGGATTTATAGTCGACTTCAAAAACAATGTTTTGAGAATCGGAAGAGAAGAGGTAATGCTCTCCACAATGACATTAGAAAAATCGACGGACGTCATAAACCAAGTGGCCGTAACTGTTCCAACAAACTCTGAAAAGATCAAAAAATGATGCAACAAAGATCCAGTTGCGCTTCAGACACTTCCAAATTACCAGAGGAACTGCAGGAATTATTGAACAGATCTTCTAACGACCTCTCAAGGGGTGAAGTAAAAGAGCTTCGACGGTTTTCACATGAATTCAAAGATTCTTGTGCAGTTCGGGGACAGTCACTGGGAAGAACCTCTCTTGTACAACATCGCATCAATACTGGGGACACAACACCGATATGCCCACCTCCTTGAAGGCCTCCATTATCTAAGCAAGAGGACATGTCTTGGTTAGTACAGGACATGTTGACACAGGGAGTACTCGAACCTTCATCAAGTGCTTGGTCTTCTCCTATAGTGCTGGAAGCGAAGAAGGATGGTGGATTGCGTTTCTGCGTAGACTACTGGAGGTTAAATGATGTTACAAAGAAAGTCTGCTATCCATAACTTTGTGTTGACGATATACTCGACACGTTGTCCGGAGCACAGTGGTTTTCGACATTGGACCTGAAGAGTGGATATTGGCAAGAAGACAAGGAAAAGACCGCTTTCTTGACCCCAAATGGCTTACTCCAATTTAACATCATGCCATTTGGACTCTGTAATGCACTGGCAACATTTGAAAGATTGATGGACCTGGTACTCTGAGGCCTGACATTGAAAACTTGTCTTGTTTACTTAGACGATGTCATAGTCATCGGGAAGACTTTCAAAGACCATTTGGAAAACCTTAAGGAGGTTCTAACTAGAATTGATGGTGCCCAACTGAACCTGAGCCCATGTGGAATAATCTAGTATTGGGGGGGGGTGTATAAATACCAATACTCAACAACGTTCAGTTTCAGGTATAGTCATGATATATTACAGTGCGGTTCGAGTTATTATCAGGCGTAATAACTGTATTATCGGGGTTACAGTAATAACTGTGTGCGTTCAAGTGGGTATTAGTGAAGTGTTGTGTTTTATAATCGGGCGGTATATTGTAATACAATTGTGTTTTATATTAGTTGACATTTATTGTGTGTGAACAATGTTTATTCGATTTGTTGTAAGAGACTGTGTTGTTAATTACGAACTGTTTAACTGTGAAAATTAAAGCTGGTGATTAGTGAACTTAAATGGTATCTTGTATTTTGTTTTCCACTGTACCTACGACGATCAAGTAGACCGTCGTAACAATATTTTACTTCTGGATTGATCTAATCTTTTCATGCAATAGAAAATTTCTTTATATACGTTTGAGCTTCAGAATAAGCTACAGATCATTTAATATTTATAATACTTCCTTCTTTGTCATCAATCTGTTCTCTACTGTTGGTTTCTATTTTTCCCTTCCTGTGCAGCAACAATGTCAGATTTGCTTGTCTCACTGCTAACAACTACATCATTGTCCACAGCAATTAGTAGAAATTGGAAGAGTAGGAAGTTCATTCCACCTTTTAGAATAATTTTCATCTGTTTTATTTTCTTTCTACATTTCAGCCTTCTCAATCTCTTCATCTCATTTGCTGAAGCCAGCTTTCTTAAAACAGTTAGTATGGTTACATTTTGAACATCCTTCATACCTTTTAAAATCATGTTGTTGGTAGCTAATGAACTTGGCCGTTTATCAATGGACTTAAATTCGAAAAACACTGTCTAAAATGTTAATTATTTGTGTTTCAAATTTCTAATAATGCCTTAGTGTATATTTAGAACATGCCATATTTGGTGAGAAAATTGTATAGTTTCAGTTTTCAGGTTTGTAATTTCACAGCTGTCAACAAACAGGACACAATTTATTTTGTTGTTGTAACTTAGTGTCTAATTTGTGAATGCACTTTTCAAAGCACACCAAAATCATCAGGGCTGATTTTGAGTCATCAGGGAGCTGTATCTTTTTACTCATCCACATTTTCACCCACTAAAATTGTTACCGGCTCCTTAGTTTGTCCTGCTAGCATATGAATGGCCCTATAATGTGTATGTTCAGTCAGGAGCACATTTGAGAAAAGGACAATCTCGTCAACGCCATAAATATTGTTACGACATTACAGAACAATCTACGTGTTTATCGAATGTTCCAGATGAATCCAGCTGAATCTGTGTGGCGTACGTGATTCTCGACACATTAGCTAGACTATGCCAGAAGCCGCGCGAACTGTGTCAAGGCCGCAATGAATTACACTCTAATGTGTTTCCTTTATTGTTAATGTGCAGTATGGAATAATCTAGTATTTCAGGGGGGGGGGTATAAATACCAGTACTCAACAACGTTCAGTTTCAGTTATAGTTGCGATATATTACAATGCGGTTCGAGTTTATTGTCGGGCGATACTGTGTGCGTTCAAGTGGTTATTAGTGAAGTGTTGTGTTTTATAATCAGGCGGTATAATTGTAATCAATTGTGTTTTATATTAGTTGACATTTTATTGCGTGTGAACAATTTTTATTTGATTTGTTGTAAGAGACTGTTGTTAATTACGAACTGTTTAACTGTGAAAATAAAGGTGGTGATTAGTGACTTAATTGGTGTCTTGTATTTTGTTTTCCACTGTACCTACGACGATCAAGTAGGCCGTCGTAACAATATCTTTTACACTATAAACATTTAATAAGACTTTTCCACTCCACTGCTGGATATCTACTTTGATAACAGATGCCCTGTCTCAATACACACATCTGAAACAAAGTTCTCTCCAGTCATACATTTTTTTAACCAGCCTGTAATCGCTTTATATGAATCACTTCCCAACATCTTTCCGACCTCCTCAGCCTTTAACTTAATTAACTTCCCATTTACTGTATTAGAATATTACAACTAGGCATTTCTGTAAACCTTGTGAACACACTTTTTAATATCCACAAATTCTAGCCATCTAAAACACACACACACACACACACACACACACACACACACACACACACACACACACACGCACACACTTGCTTTTTTCATTTCTGTCGCAGTTATTTAAAAAATTCCTTATCTTGTTTATGTAAGTTGAAAGCATTGATACAGGAATACCATACTCTTTAGCGATTTCAATTTATTCACCTTCTTCCTACCCCTTCCACTTCTACTGCACTTATAATTTCAGCATTTTGTTTTGAAGTACCCTATACATTGAAGTATATACAGTACTATACGCGGACCAGCTGTGCTACCGAGACTCCTGATAAGCAGGGGGGTCTACTGAATGATAACGCATGCTTGTGTTGGTGCAGTATTACTGGTTCTGTAAACATTGTTCAGTACGTATTTGTTCTGTATGCAGTTTACACTTTCTAAACTAACATTTTTATTGGCAGGCAATAGTGATCTGAAGAGTGTAAACAATAAATGAAACAGGCATAGATAAAACATAATGGCTATATGCAATTAGAAATACCATGTGAGAACCAGTGTTAAACGTATTTTAAATATATAGTAGTACCGTGATACGTGCAGTGGAATGACACACGTCACCACATTCCTTGTTCAGTTGCAAAGGTGAACTACTGGTAGATACTCAGTGTGATGGGTCTACAATTTAACAGATAATGGAATGGTACAAATCAGTCACCAACATCTCGAGTAAAATAAAAAATTTGAATTACCAAATACTTTTATTCCTAAATTCCAAATTTTGAAAATTAAATATGATAGTATTTCAAAATACTACCTTTTTCTTCTTATATACTTTTTGCTAGTACGTTATCCCACTTTATCCCCATTACAACTCTGTGACTGATTTCACGTCTGATATTAAGAGTTATGATGGGGTCTACTTTTTGTTTGTTAATGTTAGTAATAGTAATGTGTACCGTTTCTTCTACATGGATGATGGTGTACATGTATATGACGTAAAGGATGTTTTCATTTATTTTTAGTTGTTTTAGATTTATACTAATAAAAAGTAAAGCTCTGCTCAACACTCCGTAAAGGACCAAGGCATACCGCGTTTAGTGTGGTGGTTGCATGGCCAGTACAATTCGCTGCCAGCTGCTAGTTGCAGTATTCACAGCCAGGAGGCTCCACTGTTATCTCAGTTGGGTACTCAGTTTTCCTCGCGACGCTGGGTGCATGCCATACGGAGCCTCCGCTGGGAATTCAACCCAGGATCACGCACATATGAAGTGCATGTGCTAGCCACTAGACCACCTGAAGGCTCTTTAGGTTTCCACTAGTCCATACGAATTTATAGTATTAAAAACCATAAACCAGTCTCAAACTAACACATTCAAATTTGTCAACCATTAAAAATTTGTACACACTAATAATTTTTTTTTAATACATACAAGAAAGCATATTCTTCAACCTTACAATACAATTATCATGTAGATTTTGTTATGATAGTTGCACAGATACTTATGTTTAAATAGTGGAATTAAATGAAATTATTATTTAATAGTTTGAATACCAGACAAATTGTTAATTACAATATCCATAACAGCTTGAATGAACTAAAATAACAATACTCGCTAGTTGAATGTACCTAAAAAGCAGTTGCAAATTACCCAACTTTGTGATGGCCGATAAATTCAAACAATGGGCAGGCATACAATTTGTGTGAAACTTCGTAAATCGGCTACAGGCCACACACATTGTCTCCCTCACAGGCATAAGACTATCCTTCCTTAAATCTGATTGCCCTGAGCTGGTATTTCCTCTTTGTTCTCTTTCTTAAGTTTGATTCTGGAAACTTCTTTTTCCACTTCCAGAGCACTTTCTCTATCACTTGAAAACACGTTTTCTGATAAAACACTCCCAGTATACTATGTAACATCACCTACAACAATCTCTGTCCTTCCTGCATCTACTGTCTTCCCATCTCTGAACTCTTCTACCTCTTGTAATTATAACATGCATTTTCTTTCTACTCCTACACTTTTTTATGTTCAGTTAATTCCTCCTCTAATAGTGCCTTTGTGTCTTTGGACACTTCCATCAATTTGGGAATGACCACAGTTGGTATTTTGATCACCCATTCTGTCATCACACAAACTAGGACTTCGTCATCATTCTACTCTTCTTTTGTTTCGGCATCAAATAGGAAGAGATAATCTTCACATGTCAACTCCTATGGCCACAGACACCTGTTTGATCAAATGGTTGGTTGATCCTAACATTTCAGCTGGGCAGAAATGTATCTTTCCTTGATCAATCATCAGGGCATCCTATCTTCAATTTGTTACAACCCCAAAGGCACTCATAATGTCCATACCAAGATTACCTCCCTCACAACATCTCCAATGAGCATCTAGTGATTAAACTCGAGGATACCTGAGCATAAGCACCCAACTTTTTTAACACTTCAACAGCATTCCAGCTGCAGTTCATAAGGTAAAAGAATAGAGTTAAGCTGAAGATATCCGACCATATTAGGGCACACGGTGAGTACTATTAGCATCCAAGTCAACTGTAAATTTTTCTGGTTTATTTTTAAAGAATCAATTAACAATCAAGTTACTGTGATTTTAGAAAGCATATATACTGTATGCCATTCAGGAGATTTACTATTCCAATTGGTGCATCTCTGACCTGTAGTTTCCCAACAGTCTGGTCGAAGGTGGCCACATTTTCCATACTTGTAGTACTTACAGCTTCTATCTCTTAGTCATCATTAAAATTGTTGTGGGCCTATTGACCTTTTAAATTATTTTTCTTGGATCATTTTTTTCCTACCCCATCATAATAATTATGTGATCGGGGATCTGAAAACTACAATGTGATGAAATAAACTCATTGAGGTGGTAGTGGAGATTGACATGGCAGCTTCATGCTCAAAGAAAGAGTATGTGAGCTATTCCGATAGCTTGCCATTAATAACACTTGATGTAGTTAACCATCCCTGACCCATCAGTAAATGTCTGCACTGCAAACTGCATGTGAATATTTTCTGGGGCTTCAGGATAAGCCAATCTAATTAATCTGTCAATAGTTGATTACATTCTGAAGATTCTCACCAGAATGGTGTCATCTTGCTCTCACTTGATTACAGTTCACAATTGCCCAGATGTTGATCACTGTATCATAAATACAAAGTTTTACTAATTCAGCAAACGTGTTGTTGACTATTGGCTAGCACTTCCTGTAGTAGCTGTGCAGTGCATCCTTTCTAAGTGAGAACAACTTAAATAGCTTTCTATTTCTTTGTCCACTGTTTAGCACATGCAGTGGCTTTCAAACTGCCAAAGATTCCATCAAATATTGGGACCTTGACATGAACTGACCTAACACGTCACAAAGAGACTTTCTGTATTATTTATTTTCGGTGTCTTTCTCTGTTTTATTTTTGGTACTGTAGGTTTTAACAATTTGTTTTGACATACATGACCATACCTTGATTAATTACTTCACTTCACTTCACTTTTAGTTTGCTCCCTTATATTTGCAACTGGCTTTTCTACTGCAACATATAATTTGTTGACATGGGATTATTCAACTTCAATATTCTTACCTCTTCCATTATAACCTCACCTCACAACAGACCCAGTTCTGCTATATATGCTCATATCATATTCTTCATAGCTACAAACAAGCTTCCACTTTCTCTGCTTCTGGTTTACATTCTTCTTCTTCTTCTATAATTCCTCTGATTCAATCAATATCACTTTCAGGCATTCTTCTCTTTAACATCTGTGTTGTCTTTCTACTTCCTGTTGGCAATTCTCATCCTGTTGTTTTTCTGCTTCCTGTTGGCATCATTCCTTTGTTTGTAATATCAGATGGAAACTTCTACCATCTGACTGGTATCCCTTCTTGTAAAATCACTTACCATACATATAAAACTCTTCCCTGATATAACTGTCCCCTGTTTAAACCGATAAAGGTCCCGTATCCCACTTCAGATGCCTGTCTTATGACGGACTATCATGTTTAAATAGTGGAATAAATTACTGAACACCACAGAAATAGTTAAGTTAATAACACAGTTTGAATAAACTAAAATAACAAACACTTGTACACAACCAGTTTTCAAGTTTACAATTGTCACACACACACACACACACACACACACACACACACACACACACACACACACACACACACACACACACACACACACACACACACACACACACACACACACACACAATGTCACTTGAATACTACTGCAATAAATAATACAAGTCTCCAATTATAGAAGTCCGCACATGACATTCACAATTATCATTTTCTACAAAACACCACTTCTGAAACACCCATACTTATAACCCACCAAGACTGTGACATGATTCTACAGCTTCCTGGATAATGTATTAAGAACAATTATGTAACTGGAGGCACATAGAAAACACTGGCAAATTCCATACACATCAACTGCCAAGCACAAACACAACACCACCAGATTGTATGATGTATGATGTACATGCCACACCCAATTGCCCAACTTACAGAAATAAGACTATTATATATATCATGTGTGTGTGTGTGTGTGTGTGTGTGTGACAGAGAGACAGACAAGGGGAGATTGTTTTACCTTTTTCCAAATTGCATATAAATATGTGCTTCGCAGAAAAGACAGCCACTAGCTACAATCTCTCTCTGTGTGGTATGGGTACCTGTATAACCAGTAAGGCAAGTCTTACTATGGGAAAATGACTCATGCCATATTTGGAAGTCTAGTTTGCTGGCTTGTTTCGGTTGTCAACAGAGCATGCGATCAATTGTGTGTTGGTCCTGAGTCTCTTTATGAACTTCCTCGAAGATCAAAAATTGTTGAGTATGCACAGGACATCTCCTTGAGATACGTGCAACTATACATGTAGACTTTGTTCACATACAAATGCCTGTATAAATTTTTTAACTCAGTAGTGATAAATTCTACGTGATCTTAACTATATTCTCATCAAGGCTTCGCCGGCCAGTGTCCATTATGTTTTTGAAGTCTTTTTCTGGTATGAACCGCATAAAAAATGTCTTGTATGACAACATTTCACTCATATTACAATGAGTATCCTCAGGACTAAGTGACAAAAATGCCAGCAAGCAAACTCAGTTATATAGTGTAGAAGTGGTGGTGGGTGGTCCAATAAGTGGACCCTGCCCTGTAGGTGTTGTGCCATATGCATTATCTGTGCCGTCAGTTAACCCACGTACAGTCAAACCAGAAAGTAAAGGGTACCAAGTCGTACTAAACGTGGCAGTTTCTCTGTTGATGTTTCCTTGTGTTTATTAATTTCTATTGCTTATAGGATTAATCTGTCATCATACCTATTACATGACCTTATTACAGATGCGTTTTCAAAGTTTACCATGTGATTAGTTAAGGCTAAATGCTCAGAATTGCAGACTTTTCAACTGCTGAGTTCTTCGTATGTCTGACATGTTCTTGGACTCTTGTGGAAATCAGGAGACCCGTCTGGCCAATGTAAACCTTTCCGCATCTGCATGGATTTTTGTAGATACTTTCAGTGTTGAATGGGATTCTGTCTATGATTGGTTTTAAAAATTGTGCCTGCTTCTTATGTGGTTGAAACACTGTTTTAATGCCGTATTTCCTCAACATACTGTTAATTTTGTGTGTGGTACCTTTTACGTACAGTAAGAATGTTCTGTGGTTATTATAGTCTGTTGTAGGTGTTTCTGTCTCTTCTCAAAACTTGAACAAAAAGAAATACCTACGGAGAAGGTTGTAGTCAACATACTGAACCAGAACTTGAATGACGCTACTGTAAGTGTTTCAAAGAAAGGATTCAATTTTGCTGTTGCTCCCAACTGAATTCCAACAGAAGATATCATCAGCGGAATAGAAGCAGCCATTCATCGCTTACCTGCTGAGATGGCCAAAGTGATAAGACAGAATACATCCCAGATCATTAGGACATCAAAACCTCAGAGACAGAATGTTATGAAACAAAAACTACTAGCATTATCATGCCTCAGAAAAAAAACGAGCAGTTAATTGTTCTACTAGTGGATAAGGGTAATGCTACTGTTATCATGGACAATACAGATTACACAAATAAAATAGCTGGTCTGCTAGAAGATGGTACTTAGATAAACATTCAAAATCCAACTACACGAATAAAGAAGACAATGGCGGATCTGATAAAATCACCAACCAGCATTCCGGAGGAGAAAAAGAAAAATCTTTTAGTTTCGGATCTGAGAACACCATTACTCTATGGGTTGGAAAAAATCCATAAACCAGACATCCCGCTACAACCAATAGTCAGTGCGATTGGTTAAGCTACTCACGCCATAGCCAAACTCACTGCAGAAGAATTACAACCGTTTGTGGGGAGGACATCCTCGTTTACTAGGGATTCAGCAGACTTCATAAGAAAAATACAATCATTTAACACTGGGTCGAGAAGACATTTTGGTCAGTTTCAACATTGTCTCACTTTTCACTAACATCCCTGTAGATGATGCCTTAAAGGTTATTGAACCTCTATTACTGCCTGAGTTGTTCCTCTTAGCTTCAGCGTGTCTCAAGTCAACATATTTTTACTGGGATGGCAAATATTACGGACAGTTACAGGGAGCAGGTATGGGATCACCATTGTCACCAGTCATAACAAATATTTACTTGGAGGAGTTTGAAAGACGTGGGTTGGATTCAGCAAGAATAAAACCCACACACTTTTACTGATATCTGTACAATACCTTCATGCTCACGAAGAACTACAGGCTTTTTTCCAGCATCTAAACTCAATACATAATTCAATTCAGTTTACCATGGAAGTGGAAGCGAATGCTGAAAAATCCTTTCTTGGATGTACTAATATCATGAAAACTGGATGGATCTCTAGGTCATCGGAGTGTACAGGAAACCTACCCACACTCATAGATACCTTTATGCAACTTCGCATCATCACTCTGCACAAAGGCAACCATTTTCACCACATTTTTTTTATAGAAGGAAGAGGGTATCTGATGACAGACATTTCCTCAAGGAAAAAAGCACCTAACAGGGGCTCTTGAAAGGATCGGATATAACAGGAATGCCATACGTAAAGCATTTAAGAAACCCAGAAAACCTTCAGAAACACTTACAGCAGACGATAATGACCACAGAGCATT
The DNA here is from genome assembly GCA_034769895.1 of Magicicada septendecula. Taxonomy (NCBI): domain Eukaryota; kingdom Metazoa; phylum Arthropoda; class Insecta; order Hemiptera; family Cicadidae; genus Magicicada; species Magicicada septendecula. The sequence goes on from CM068369.1 coordinate 83,636,622, forward strand.
CTTACCGTAAAATGTAAAACAACCACAGATAAATTAGCAGTATGTTGAGGAAATACGCCATTAAAACAGTGTTTCAACCACATAGGAAGCTGGCACAATTTTTAAAAACAATCAAAGACAGAATCCCGTTCGACACTGAAGGTATCTACAAAATTCCATGCAGTTGCGGAAAGGTTTACATTGGCCAGAAGTTCATGAATGTATGAACTCCATGCATTCATTGTTCATACCCTAAAGATACCATAAGAGAGCTTTAGGTTAACATATGGTATCTTTAGATTATGAACAATGAATACACCACAATAGAAGATTGAGATTACAGGTACCATTAGTAAGTGTGTGTATATTATGAATACATCACAATTAAATATTTTACTGTTGCTACCAAAGTTGTGAAATTCAGCATCTAATCTGCTTATCATTCTCATGGTTCAATACTGAACTTTTTTTATTGTTTATAGACAATAAAGAAGTAAAGCAGTTGTTTACTTAAAAGACTGTCGTACAACAAATGATTAAAGCTTTGTCTGACTAATCTGTTTTCACAATAATCATATGTAGTGTATAAATTGTAAGTAACAATTTTATTAGTGATACTTCTTATCAAGGACCCAAACTTAATTAATGACCTTTGTACAGGTTACACAAATTTAATTAAATAATATACACATAACTGTGGAACATAACCAAGTGCTGTAATGTTCTTTTTGTTGTACTGACACTTAACTGAAAATATTCTAACACTATGTCAGCAAAACCTGAGACTTAGTAATATGATATAGTAAAGCTTGTCTGTTATAAATATTGTACTATTATTTATTTATTGATATTAACGAAACCTAAGGGAATTTACTTTTGACTCAATTACTTTCTAAATAATTTCTTCGGGCGCCATCTTGTATTGCCAACTATAAGGAAAACTTACCAAGGTTCGAATCAGCGAACCGGGAAGTGCAGAACTGGTTATTTAAGAAAGTACAACTGAATTACCATCACACCTATTTTAATTCATTTTCACACTACAAAAGAAAACATGAAAATATAGCCCTTAACATAATTTCAAATTTTATATAGACAAATATTCCCCTTCCCTTCTCCTACTTTTTTCGATCTTATAGAAAGACCATAATAACATTTATTATGCATGATTTTCTCTTTAGAATAGAAATAAATACATTTCATAAGCATAAGATCAATTTTAAAAGCGTAAACCAGCACTTCATATTTTAATATATAATTAAACAAAAACCCCCACACTCGCTCACATACTACCCATTTTAGATTTTCCCCTTAAACTCCTATTTTATTTAATTTGTCCCATCTGTTTTGGTTTTCTGAAAAAAGAATAAAATTTGATAATTCTGTGTATATCCTGGTAAAACTTATCTGCCTTGAGTCCGAATTCTACTCCAGACGACGTCACATTGCTTTCCGTGTGCACTTTCACTTTAATTCATAATTTCCGAATTGTTATATTGTAAAGAAAACTGTTAATCACATTTTTAGTAAGAATTTTGATTTTTAAGTCATATTTTAAATATATTATTCACATTCTTTCTGTTTTGCGGGCGACTAAAACTTCGCCTAAAACCGCCAAGCCGGACACTGCTCCACCCACATTCCTAGTTATGTAAGGCGCTGACGTAACATCGCCTGATGCTCAGTTACATAACTTGTTTACACTGTTTTTGTGTGTCATTTGTTGACCTTGGCACAGTTCTGCGGTTGTTTACTCGTTTTATAAAATATTACTGAATAATTTTCACGTATAATGTCACTAGCAGTGCTACCACCGTCGCTACCAACAAATATACCTTTGTTTACGTTTTGTCCCAATTATAAAAAAAATGTTAGTTGCTTTATTATAAAAAATACAAATTTCTTTATTACCCCAAAATAGGCCCAAAATGCCCCGTTACAATACCCCCTCAATGAGATATTTTATGCCGAAGCATAAAAAATCTCATTGACACATTCATACTTGCTAAAGGGATCAGCCAGGATATGTCGCCACAACCCCCTGTATGGTTTACAACAAATATAGTCAACTCACCCTTGGTCCGGTGACTGTGACTGCACCTGAATGACAATACTGGACTTCTCTCTCGAGATCCCAACACCATAGAGTCAGACAGATACTTAACGCCCCTGCTCTGACGCGCTGGCCAGCTCAGGTCCGCCACCACAGCATCACCAAACACTGAAACAACACATCAAATATCAACTAGTGGCCTCATACAACACTATATCCCCAACTGATCTGTTTCCCCATAGCGGTGCTGGTTTGCGCTAAGAAGCACTGGTTTTGTTTTTTCACTTACTTCTAACATAGATCAGAATACCTAACAACACAATATAACATAAGAAAACATAGTACATTCATAATTCACATTGTTATTATTATCTTAAAATAAACAATTTGTATTTAAAAATTTACACACTTTACATCATTAAATTTGCATATAAAATCATAAAATTTACCTTTTAATCTCAATTTAACTTTTATTAATTCGTTTCTCAAAAAAAATTTTTTTTTTTTTTTTTTTTTCAATCTTTGTTTTACACATCATTTCAATTATTATTCCCTTTCATTAATTTGGGTGATTCTACGTTACTCATTATAATTCACTGTATCAACTTGGCATTTACCCCTAATCTTACCCATTTTATGACTCTAACGCTCCCTTACAAAATATTTAACTAGTATGACACCCCTCTCTACCAAAAAATCTACTAACCCTTCTCTACCTCTAACTACTTACTACTTTAACTCAATTTGCCACCTTCTCTCTATATATAAAAAAAAATACTCTCTAACCCTTTGTACATAGGATAAGTGTTTCCCCCCCAAAAAAACTCAATTTCCCTTATTTGGCCCCTGGATTCTACATAAGGCGGCCCCTCCTCACTAAAATCGATCCCTATCCCGTCCCAACTTATCATTATGTTGCGGACTCCCACATTACACTACCCCCTACTACAAAATTGCCATCCCCAAAATCTCAATCTCATTACCTTACTACAACTACAACAAAATAACATCATCAATTATAAACATCAATATATCACTCAAAACTCTACATATATTCTCCATTACTACTGTGTCTCTACTTATTCTCAGATTCTCTATTACTTGTATTTCATCTCTTGTTATTCTCTTTAATACCCCAATATTCAACTTGACTGACTCAAACGTTTTACTCAAACAATTACTATCACCCAACTTCTATCTTTTGCAACCCATTGAAAATTTTAACTATCACACCTTTATTTCATTTTATTTTAAAATCTATAAACACACTGAAAACATATTATTATATTTTTATAATCCTTATTCCTAACATACTACATGCAATTAACACAATAAGACATAATAAACACAATATAGGAAGTATGTAGTGCATCTATTTTTCAAATCAAAACAAAATTATTTAGTAGCGAGTCATCATTATTAAAATACAGCAAATTTCTAATTCGTTACCCCCCTGGATAACCTCCCTGCCACACACACTATGACCCCCCTGGACTGTGGCGTCCAGTTGCGTCCACAAGGACTGAAGTTTTGGAGGAATTTGACATCTCCGTGTCCTTGCTTCTGCGTTACATTTGAAAGGTTTAGATATCAACATATCTGTGTTCTATAGTTATGCGCCCTTAATGCGGGTCTACCACCTGGCTTTGCTGTTCCTCCTCGAACAGAGTGGCAGCCGCTGTTCCATAGTGCCGGGATTTCCCCTAGTTTCACCCCCCATTAATTTCTATTATAAACCAATTTCAAGTCAGCTATGGTCAAGGGACTTGGTATGACCATAGCTAACCGCTAGCCAAAACCACGATTAGTGCTGGTAAGGCAGTAATCGCCCGAAAAGTCGGGGAAATCATCTCTTCCTCCAAGCATGTATTCATCATCATTATTTTGCACGGCACGGCAATTTATCAAGTTACAATATAAAATTGTACAAAAGGGTGTGCCGTGCATATTCGCCATGTTGGCCTCCGATGGAGGTAACACTCTCTGTTACCCCCAACACTTTCCGCTATCTACTGGGGCACATGCCACCCCAGCAACAGCAACTTAATAACTAATTAATTAAACTAAAACTTTCAACCATTGCAGTTCCACACTCCACTGTTCTATCACTTCATTGAGCACCAATCTACCGCCCAAAATTATCCCCACATCTTGTATCATAACACAACAAACAAATAGAAATTAACCTGGATTATTAGCATACATTAAACAAACAATTCTCTTTTACATAATTTATATAAAACTGATAAACATTCTTACTTAAAATTTTTCATTAACTCTTTTATATATCATTTCATTATTTATCCTTTGCTGCAATTAGATTTTCAAATTTAATATTAATCTATTTATTCTAACAATTATGTTATTTCACAAACTAAACAATTTAACATTTATTTATTTATTAATAGTTATTAAATTAAAATCTCATCAAATAATTTAAATTCATTATAAAATTCAAACATATAACATTCAATCACAATATTGAAACATCCCAAATTATTTACTTCAATTGTTTTTAAAACACAACATATTTCCATTATTATCAAAATTTTACAAATCATCAATTATTGTCTTCATAATTATTTTTATTATTTATTTAGACTGCAAACTATTAATAATATTTCTATTATTATCACAACATTTTTCTACTACATATACACATTATTTACCTAACATTTCATAATACACACAATTGAATTCACTACAATATTTACAAATTATTCGTCAATAACTGTTCAATTGTTTCACACTTCATATGTCCAAATCTGCAAGGTCATTACCATAAATTGCAATATTTAAATTGTCCATTCACTGATTTTTATTTCAACCTCCATCATCGTATATATATCGAATATATTTATAACATACATCATTGTTATCCACATACCATTTATTATTATTATTATTATTATAATAATCCATTAACTTTATTTCATTCATTATGCCATTATAATTTATAGGGTTATTCCCTATTAATATTTCATAAACCCTGTCAACATAAGTTATTATTGTCCAGTCTCCATCAGTATTATTGGTCAACGTCAGGTAAGTTATTTTATCATTTTTATATTCCTCTACTATTACGTCAGGTAAGTCACTATCGTTTATAAAGATATTATCAAAATAATTCTCTATCTCTCTTTCAACAGGTAAGTATTTTATATGGTTCATCTTCACCCCCTCTAACCTTTCTCTCAATTGATTATAATTTCTCTTTAACTTATATAACTCCATCTCTCTCTCAATACACAACTCTCTATCTAAATCTCTCTCACCATAACACCATATCTCACTCTCACAATTATTCCGGACAGAGGGTACACAATTACTCAACAAAACTAAACACCTCAATTCAACTATCAATACGGGTCTCTTGCCCTTCAAAAACAATATTTGTGAACACCTTGGTTCAGAAAAATTAATGGGAAAATTTACCCTCTGCCCTACACATTCAGCTATTATACTATTTTTCCACTCTCGCTCTAACTCATTAACACACATTAACATCTCATAATCACATTCTACAAATTCGTCAGTATTTTCATTACTTATTTTCACCATATCACTTTCTGATATCAATTCTTCAAACACATTATTATATTCAATATTGTTATTCTCATTATTTCCAACATTGTTACACTCGTCATTATAATTTTCATTTGTACTATTATCACCCATACATACACACTCTCTTGACTCCTTTGCTTCTCTACATATTTCGGTTAGCTTACTCTCAAGGCTACACAGTGAATTAGTTAATACATCAAACTTAGCATCATTCATATCAAAACGTTTATTTAATTCAGTATTCTGTATATCTGATTTCTCATTTACCTTATTTTTAAATTCTTGCATTTCGTTTTTCTGTTCATCAAATTTGCTATCAAATTTATTCAACAATAACGGCATCATACTCATCATATCACTATTATTCTCTTTCTTAACTGAGGTCGGCGTCGATTGACTCGTTACGCCTTCCATTATTCTCGATTCAGTCTCGCTTAAATTGCTATTTATTTGACTTTCAGTTTGACTATCAGTGAAACTGACTTCATTGTTAATATTTTCATTAGTATTCATCATTTTTATTTAATTCTTACTTATTTATAATACACATCTATCAATCATATTATAACCTTACTACTTATGTTTACACATTTTTTAGTTACCTTAAACAACCATTCTGTTCTCCCAAGTAGGCCTATATTTATATAAAAAAAAAATATTTTTTATATAAATGTCCCTAAGTTCGGAAGCCAATTGTACTATTATTTATTTATTGATATTAACGAAACCTAAGGGAATTTACTTTTGACTCAATTACTTTCTAAATAATTTCTTCGGGCGCCATCTTGTATTGCCAACTATAAGGAAAACTTACCAAGGTTCGAATCAGCGAACCGGGAAGTGCAGAACTGGTTATTTAAGAAAGTACAACTGAATTACCATCACACCTATTTTAATTCATTTTCACACTACAAAAGAAAACATGAAAATATAGCCCTTAACATAATTTCAAATTTTATATAGACAAATATTCCCCTTCCCTTCTCCTACTTTTTTCGATCTTATAAAAAGACCATAATAACATTTATTATGCATGATTTTCTCTTTAGAATAGAAATAAATACATTTCATAAGCATAAGATCAATTTTAAAAGCGTAAACCAGCACTTCATATTTTAATATATAATTAAACAAAAACCCCCACACTCGCTCACATACTACCCATTTTAGATTTTCCCCTTAAACTCCTATTTTATTTAATTTGCCCCATCTGTTTTGGTTTTCTGAAAAAAGAATAAAATTTGATAATTCTGTGTATATCCTGGTAAAACTTATCTGCCTTGAGTCCGAATTCTACTCCAGACGACGTCACATTGCTTTCCGTGCGCACTTTCACTTTAATTCATAATTTCCGAATTGTTATATTGTAAAGAAAACTGTTAATCACATTTTTAGTAAGAATTTTGATTTTTAAGTCATATTTTAAATATATTATTCACATTCTTTCTGTTTTGCGGGGGACTAAAACTTCGCCTAAAACCGCCGAGCCGGCGGACGCGAAGGTTATTTGCGTCCGACACTGGTAGTTGTTATTTGCCGACTGCCTTTGTTTGCTGTGTGTCTGACGAAACTAGTGGCACTGCTCCACCACATTCCTAGTTATGTAAGGCGCTGACGTAACATCGCCTGATGCTCAGTTACATAACTTGTTTACGCTGTTTTTGTGTGTCATTTGTTGACCTTGGCACAGTTGTGCGGTTGTTTACTCGTTTTATAAAATATTACTGAATAATTTTCACGTATAATGTCACTAGCAGTGCTACCACCGTCGCTACCAACAAATATACCTTTGTTTACGTTTTGTCCCAATTATAAAAAAAATGTTATTTGCTTTATTATAAAAAATACAAATTTCTTTATTACCCCAAAATAGGCCCAAAATGCCCCGTTACAGTATGTTTATGTTTTCTACATAAATGTAGAATGATTCTCCTCTGTAGATTGCTTTGAAGATACTTATGCAGTAAAAAATAAATTAAATAACACTATTATAATAAACTAACTATACAGTACAAATAAATTAAACTACTTGTTTACATAGCTTAAATAAATATACTTATCATATCTGTGGATAGTAATTGCTTATTTTTCTGCAATTTCTTATTGCTATTATAATACATATTTGTGGAAAAAATGGCATGTTATGAATAAGATTTATTTATTAAAAACAACATACTGTTGCAGCAAAATAAAACACTAAAATAAAGCAATAGAGCATAATAGTTTGTAAACTTAACTAGACCTAACCAGTATGTCTGTGACAGCTGAGTGTACCAGTGTGCAATACAAGTTACAGACTACACAGCAAAAATCCCAAAGAACAATTCTGTGGTTGTCTTTAGATGACTGGATGTGTAGAACCAAAGTTATTGGCTGTTCAATATGAGGGAATCAGTAGTAACAGGAGGTGCCAACATAGTCTGGTTTATTGAGAGTAGGAGGCTTGAGTGGCTGGACCACATAAGGTGAATGGATGACAGAAGAATGGCTAAGAGAACTGCAGATTGAAGACAGGTAGGAAGAAGAATTAGAGGAAGACCCAGAAAGAGATGATAGGATGACGTGGAGGATGAGTTGGGATGTATGAATGTGAGGGGATGGAGACAGATGTATAGCGAGAGGGTGGGATGAAAGAAAGTCACTGAGCAGGCTAAAACTCATGCTGGGTCGTAACACTAGGAAAAGGAAAGTAGTAACAGTGTTCTAGCAGTGCTGAGATTTTTTTACACATATTTGACTGTTACATGTAAATACTGTATTCACTGTGAAATCAGCTGTCTGCGCTACTATGGTTCCATCACAAATGAGGGATTATGAATGTTGTATAATGTAATGTTACTGCTTATTAATGACTGAAATAGTAAATTTAGAGACTGTAATGGTACATTCTGTTAAGCTTAATGAAAAAACAGATTTTTGTGGTTGTGAAACAAAACTTCGTATGTGACTTCGGCTGGTGAAGTGTTGGCTTTGGCCTGGGAAGTGTGTAATTTTTTAATGGGTGTACGTGCTCAAAGTTAAGTTTCACATGCTCAAGGAGTGTTGCATCAGCTACACCTGCTGACTTTCTCACAGGAGAGCTGGAAAAAACCGGTATTGTGCAGGAGTGAGGTAGGATGCCAAGCATAGCATCACTCACATGCCTAACAAGCATCGAACAGTGCATACGTTAAAATTATGGTGACTTGGTGCCCGAGGGCGACAACGTGTATGCCTACGTTATAAGACAGAAATGAACAACAGTGAACGTTAAACATTCCCGGGCTCTTTCCTCAGCAAACGTTTTACTCGAAGTTTTAATAATTCAATAATTCTTAATGCGGAATTTGGATCAGTGAAACAAACAAACAAAATAAATATGAGTAAGCGCAAAATCATACCGAGCGCTCAAACAGTGAGTGACATTGGAGACAGTGCGTACTACTGGACGCAGATAAGTAATAACAACTCAAATCATTGGAAAAAAAAAACGATAACGTATGTTATCAATGGGGTGCAGGCCATAGCATGTGCATGAGAGCAAGAGAGTGAGTGTGAAAAGTGGGGGTGGGAGAAGTAAGAGAAAACAGTTAAAAGTACTGATCTGCTTGGCTTTGTTATAAAATAAGTTGTTTTTAGTTAAATCTTTTAAATTGCAATAAGAAGCGGTAATTATGGCAATTGTAGCTACAACGTACACAAAAATTAATTAAATAAATAAATAAAGCCGTAAAATTAAAAAAAATTACGTAAGAGAAAAGAAAAAGTTTAAAGTGGAGATAATTGAGTTATAATTGTACAAGTACAGACGAACATATCAAATTTGTGTTTTAAATGAAATTATTTGCTATAATGGGGATAATTGATGTATTGGCTAAACTTAAACATTCACTTCAGTTTTAACTGAAAGAGATGTTTAAATTTATGTTATTTAATTCAAATGAAATGTATATAAATATGAATATGAGTTAAGTTATTTTTAAAGTCACCTCACCTTAACCTAACCTGTACTCAACAAGTTCATCTCAGAAATATGGAACTTCTGATAAGGGAAAGTTTTTATTTTGAAATTGTTTTTGTGGTGACAGTATTCTGGTTTCCACATTCCGACCTGTTCAAAATGTGATGGTGACTCAAGGAACCTGTAATGGTTTTGGTTTTTTAGGAACCTTCTGATAAGGTAAGTCAGTAAAGTAGTTTCAGGGCCTTCCTTCTCCTTCTTATTTGTACAATTACAAGACTATTTCATTATTTACACAAGATCATGAAAGAATGATTAGGTTAATAAATTACCCTATTAATAAATAAAATTGTTTTTAAGTACATGCTGATATAATTTATATGAGATGAAAAAACACACAAACTGTGTGTTTCACTGTCTAATATGGAATTCACAATATATTAATGAATATATAAAAACTTCAGCAAATATGTTTCAAAGGCAATATGTTTTCAAAATTTTTGTGAATGACGAACTTGACAATACTAAGTCCTAGTCATAGATGAGATAAACACAATTAAATTAAAAAACTTACTTGTTTAAGTATAACTGATATAGGTAGTGTGGAAATCTCATACTCTTCAGTTACAAGATGTGCCAACTTAAATCCATATTTCTCCAATTTTCTTCTATAATGAAACTGTTTTAATTTTTGAGAAACACCAATTGGCAACTTTTCTACTCCCTTTTCCGTAATAATCTAAAAATAAAAATAAAACAATTATTGTTCAACATGTTCTCTGCTGGTGTGTTTTCATTGCTCCATCCTCCTGCACCAGACAGTTTCTGGCTGCCCACAATATAATGTTATTCTTCAGCCGTAATGACCGACACAGCCTGATAGCACACGCCCATTTTTGGTCATTATGACTGACGAGGCAGAGAATGTGCTAAACATTTTAAGAGGGAGAGTTACAGTTTACAGGTTGATGTTAAACAACTTTTTTAAAAGAAACAATATTAAATATCATAATGTACACTGTAAATAAGGAATCAAAAGTGCCTTAGAAAGAATTTCAACAGCAGCTGTATTCATATATGCATGAGCAAAAAAAAAGAGGATAATATATGGGATAGGGGAGAGACCTGAAGAAAAGAAATTAACACATGGTCTCTTTGACACTGTGAAGCATAAGAAGGTAGTAGCAGTACCATAGTAGTCTAATACCTATCTTACAAACAGGGTTATGACATTCTCAAGGGCAATCCCACTCTCAGGTATTTTATAAATATTGTATGTAACATAACATTGCATATGAAAGCCAGAGTAAATTAAAAAAGGAATTCTTTCTCCTCAATTTAACAGACTATTATAGCGTCTGTCTCTATTATATCAATATTCAAGACTATTATATCAATTTAGGAGACATTGGTTTATAGCGTCTGTCGTCACTGTCCGATTTTCAGACTTTATCTCCAATATTTTTTGTCCTGACAATGTTCTTCTGTCAGATTCCTTGCACTTAGAGCTTTCTGGATACTCACTCACCATGATCGTCTGGGTCTTCCCCTCTTCCTCTTCTCCAGGGGTAACCATTCCATTATTCTTTTTGGCAACCTTTCTACTTCCATCCGTTTAACATGTCCAAACCAAATTAACTGTCTTCTTTCTATTTTGTCTACTACTGCATGTTTCACATTTATCATTTCTCTAATTTGTTCATTTCTTATTTTCTCTCACCTGGATATTCTGCATGATCTCCTTAGTGCATCCATCTCTACAGCTAGTATTTTCCTTTTGTCTGCTTCTGTCATTCTCCAACTCTCAGCACCATACAACAGAATACTCTTTACGATAGTATTGTATATCTGTACTTTTCTTCCTCTAGTTATCTGGTTATGCCACCATATACTATTTAGCCTTTTCATAGCCCTCCATCCCATGCCTACTCTCCCCTTTATTTCATCTGTATCTCTGCCATCCTGCTTTATCTGTACTCCTAAATACTTATATGCCTGGCGATTTTCAATATTTTCCAATTCCAAGTTGGTTTCAGTACCTCCGACGCATAAACACTTGGTCTTTTCTAGATTTATTGACAGTCCCCAGCTCTCGTATTCATCTTTTCTTTAATCTTCCGAGTCATATACTCCAAGTCCTCTTTGTCTTGTGCTACTAAGACCTGATCATCCGCGAATTGTAATGTGAAAATACGGGGTCCATTGTTAACAAACTAAACAATACAAATAATATGTCCCTAGTTCTGGGCGACATTTGTTAACAAACTTCTATTTGCATATTTAGATTTTAATTTATTATTTATTTTAATCGTAATTCGCATTGTACTCACCATACATCCGGTATAAACACATGCTTCGTCATCAACACTAAACTTACCAATTGGGTCCAGGGCTTTGTTAAACGAAAGGGCAGAGACAGTCGGGTTTTGAAATAACAATATCAACTGCATTTAAACAATAAGATTGGTGGTTTATTCAGATTTTGCAATTATCAATTTTAAATAGATCATGTGGAGTCACCTCTTTTACATAGCGATTTAACAAAATGGCGTCGCTACTGCTTCCGCCTTCTCAGTACATTCATATCTCATTTCAATACCAATTATCTCTTAAACTACCTTTATACGATATCTTTTTATTATACTGCAGTATCTATTTTATATTTATTTATTACCTTTACTTGTTTTTAAGAAACAAACACAAACCAACACCTATAAGTAAGGTTCAGATACCGGCATTTACATTCACACACTCACTTTCGCATGACATACATTGGTTATCGGTACATGTTTGATTATGTATAGTAAATTGAGCTCAATTATAATTGTTAGAAATTTTGAATTTTTGACTTTCCTGTACTGATGTGGTAATGGTTGCTCCTCAGGCGATTCTCATGCTTGTTGGCAGATGTTCGGCCTAACTTACAGTCTGTCTGTTTTTTAGTACACTGAGTTTAATTTATTCCAGTTTATAACTGTTCACTTGTTAATTACATTGTTGACTTGCCAGCACACTAATGAACGTGTTAACGCTCTTACTGATGGATGAAGACTGGGCCTGACCATACGCAATTTTTTACGTATGTGTGTGTGCATCGACGTCATTGTCTTTTGTTTCATACGGCTCATGCCCTGTTTCATGCGTTATTGTGGTTACGTCATTCATATTTTTTAATGACGCCACGCATTGCTGACCAATGAAAATATATTAAGAGCTTGTGTCGACTCAGGCAACCATCGAATGTGTGTTCTCTCGCACGTACGCCCTTGGCCTTGGAATCGTCCCGCACAGACGAAACTGCGTCGTTGTTGTTAAACAAAGGGAAAATTGTCCTACCCATGCACATGTGTGCAAAATACCATAACATACAATAAAATAATACCTCTTGTACCATAAACATGAAAAACAGGCTTTTGTCCTGTTACACCATCTATTGGAGTTCCCATACCTCTGCACTTTCTTTTCCACTGTCGCAATACTGTGTTTATGTATATTTTGAACAATGTCAGGGAGATGCGACATCTTTGCCTTAGACCTTTAGATACTGTAAACCCTGCTGACACTTTTTCCCCTATTTTGATCTTTATTTTGGAGTCTCCATAAATTTCTTGTTTTGCCTGAACAAGAGTGTGGTTTATATTAGTGTTCTGTAGCTCCCACAATTTAGAGACGGGGACATTATTGTAAGCCTTAGACAGGTCTATGAAGAGAAGGTGAACCTCTTGATTTACAGACAGTCTTTTTTCTATTAGTTGTTTAAGACAAAAGATATTATCCATACAAGATCTCCCAGCACGAAACCCGCTCTGTTCTTCTGTTTCATTTTCTGCGTGCTCTCCCCAATTAGATCTCTTAAGACTCTGCCATAAAGACAGCTAAAGGTTAGTGTGACAGTTATGCTTCTATAATTATTGCATTTCTGTCTGTCTCCTTTCTTGAACAATGAGGACAAGAATCCTATTTTCCATTCAGCTGGTACCTGTTTCCTTTCAATACACTTGTTAATCATTTCTGTCATCATTCTTAGTAAAGTGGCTGTAGCATTCTTTATCATTTCCGCATATTCCCCTCCAGGACCAGGTGCTTTACGGTTTTTCAATTTGTTTATGGCCTCGGTGACTGTATCATATCCACCTTTATACTTTCCCCTCCCTCTTCTACTACTGTGCCATCGCCTAAGAATTTTTCTCAATCTTCTGTTAATAATTCTTTATAGTGCTCTTCCCAGCGTTCGACTGGTATTATCTGAAGTTTTGTTTGATTTCCATCCGATCTAATATTGTTCAAAAACGTCCATGCCTCTGTACAGGATCTTCCTCCGACGTAAGATTTTACTTCCCTGCATTTTCGATCCCAGTTTTTTCTCTTCTCCTCGGTTACTACTTTCTTGATCTTGTTCGTGCTTCTCTGTATATTTCCCTGCCTTCTTCAGTCTTGGTGTTAAGCTACTTCAGATATGCTTCCTTTTTCTTATTAACTTCTTCAGCTATTATGTCATTCCACCACCATTTTCTACTTTTCACCCTTTCGTTGACTATACCTAGGACTTCTTTGGCTGACTCATGTACCACTGCTTTTATGTGTTGTAGCATAACAGAATTATCACATTAAAATTTTAACTTAATACAACATGAATAAAGAAGAAAATGTCAATAGTGAGTGAGAATAATAAATGGTTAAAGATTAAACTAAAGAAACTGTACATTAAGTCGATAAAATGTTGATAAAATCAAACTAAATAACAAAGAAAACTCTTGATCCATATATAAATAACCAACTATATAGAAACCCAATAAAACAGCAGTATACGCGCAGTAGGTTGGGGAGCAGTAAAAAGGAAAGAAAAAAGATAAAAAGGTAAACACAATTTTAATAAGGGAAATATATTAAGTTAAGAAGCAGAGAAACCCCAAGACACTAAACCAATGACAAATGAATAAGGAGTTAGAAATGAGAAAAGGACATGAAACCACAAGACAAGGAAATACTAATATAATGAGAAGGAAGAGACAATATATTGTATCTGTACTGATTACATTTTCATAACCTATTTTTATAGGTTCATAAAAAATATCACTATTGTTTGACGACTCGGAACACTATTAGTGTTCCGAGTCGTCAAACAAAAGTGATATTTAGTTAAGTAACGGACACGTCATGGACAACGAAATCCAAGAGTTCATAAAAAGGATATAGCAACAAGATGGGAATCCACTAAAACCTTATGAGGAGGAATATACCCTATTTTTATACATTTAAACCCAATGAATAATTGTCTGACCAAATAACAAGTTACAGGATACAATACAGTCAAAAATAAACCTGTAAACTAGTTGGTAAGCCTAACTTATGAATAACAAGTGACATACAATAAGAAATAAACAGTGAAAGACAATAAAGTTATTTAAAAAGAGACTACCATTAGTGTAGATACCAGATAAAATTAGCATTAGAACAAAAGACAGTTTACTAACTGAGAATACTATTAGTGATAAGAATGTTTTAAAAATTAGATACAATGAAGAAATAATAGATATAAGATGTTTTATTATAGGTGAGTGTTACAAAAAAGCAACCTAAATACAACAGACAGTGTAATAACTGAAGGTATTATTAATAATAAGATGTTAATAGTGTAATCAAATTAGAAACAGTGAACACCAAAGACAGTGTAATAACTGAAAAGTGTTATTAGAAATAAGATGTTTTTAGTTCTATCAATTCATATTGCTACGACAGCGTAGAACAATCTAGGTGTTTATCGAATGTGCCAGAAAGATCTCGACGTAAGCGTGTGGTGTACGTGCTACTAAACGCATGTTACGAGAAATTTATCGACTTTGCCAGCCTTCCCTCGGGCGCTCGGACTGTGTCAAGGCCGCGGCAATTACGTAGTTTGCGAGAGATAAGACGCAGTTTGGAAGCTTCTGGTGTGTGTAGCGTAACTATAAATACTTCGCTCCGCGGCCTTAGTTTTTCAGTTCAATGCGAGATTTTTGACTGTGCGGTTCGAGAGTATTAGTGCGATATATTTTACAGAGCGGTTCGGGTTGTTACGGTGTACGTTCAAGTAGTTATTAGTGAAGTGTTGCGTTTTGTATTCGGACGGTATAATTGTAATACAGTTGAGTTTTAATATTAGTGGACATTTTATTGCATATGAACAATTTCATTTGATTTGTTGTAGACACTGTGTTGTTAATTACGAACTGTTTTACTATAACAATTAAAGGTGTGATTAGTGACTTAATTGGTGTCTTGTACTTATTTTGTTTCCACTGTACCTACGACGATCGAGTAGACCGTCGTAACAGTGGTGTCAGAACTGGGATAGAACGGTTAACAGTGGAAACAGTGGACGCTTTGTACAAGATGAGTGTGATTCGTAATTAATCAGTAAACATGGATCCCAGTCAGATGATGGAAGCTTTACAAACACTGCTGCGGCAGACACAGGAAGAAGCAGAAATACGACAAAAAGAAGAACGAAGACAGGAAAGGGAAGAAGCAGAAAAACGACAGGATGAAAAACGTAAGCAAGAAGCAGATAAAACGGAAGCTCTCTTTCAAGTTATGCAGAAACAGTTGCAAGAACACAGTACCGCAGAATTGGGTGTCCTACGAGGTGAGCTTAATAAACAAGTTACTAAAATATCGGAAGTACAAGAATCAATGACATTAAAAATAGCTGAAGTAGAAAAATCTGTCTTGACTGTGGAAGAAGTTATGTCAACAAAAATATCTGCAGTAGAAAACTCAATGGCAAACATAAGAGAACAAATTAAAATTGAAGTTGAACAGTGCATGAAGATTCAACCAAAACAAATTTCTGAACAGACTGTACCAGTGATCAAGACAGAAAAATACACAGAAAATAAGTTAACAGAGAAAGTCACTTTGCCTGCAGTAGGGACAGTGCATGTCAAAGCTCCAACCTTTGACGGAAGCACTCACTGGGCAACGTACCTCCGCCAATTTGAAGCTGCTGCATGCGCAAATAATTGGACAGAAAAAGACAAGGCTGTTTCACTTGTTCTTGCATTAAAAGGACCCGCGGCAGAACTACTACAGAAAGTGCCACCTGACAGCCAGAACACCTATGCCGAGTTGATAAAAGCTCTGGAATTACGGTATGGTGATAAACATTTGCGAGATGTGTACTGCACCCAGTTGAGAGCAAGGCGACAGCATTCCGGGGAAAGTCTTCAAGAGTTTGAAGCAAGTATCGACAGACTAATTAGACTGGCCTATCCTGAAGCGCCAGAAGATTTTCGAACGCGTTTTGCGATGCAGACATTTACTGCCGGTGTCCGAGATAACGAACTACAGCAAGTGTTACGAATGGCAAGACACCAGAACAGTGCGGACGCCCTGGTACATGCTTTGCAATTTGAGGCCGCCAAATCAGCGTCTGGTTGGACAAGTCATAAAGTGCGCGAGCTAAAAGATCGCGACGGCACAGACGATGAGGAAGAAGAACAAGGAACAGAGACTCGACGGTCGGCGCCACAGAACAAAATAAGAAAGGATGGAAGACCGAAGTGTTATCGATGTGGGAAACCTGGACATCTACAACGAGATTGTCGGGTTAGAATTCAGCAGCAGGGAAACGAGCAATAGTCGGTGCAACGGGGCGTGTGCTGACTAACTGGAGGAACGAAGCCCCTAGAGAATACGCAATTTCTACGCTTCAGAAAAACACCGGGAGCTTGGTAGTTACCGGATTTGTTCAAGAAAGGCCAACCTCGATTACAGTTGACACAGGCGCAACAGTTTCTATTGTGCGCCCCGACGTGGTGAAAGATCTCAAGCCAATCTGGTGCTCTTGCAGCTTGCGAACAGCTACTGGACGGCCTGTAAAAGTGTACGGAAAAGTGGAGATACACCTACGCCTCGGTAGACTTGAGTTTAATCATCAAGTACTTGTTGCAGACATTGTGGATGAAGCAATTCTTGGTGTGGACGTTATGAACGCATACGGATTTATAGTCGACTTCAAAAACAATGTCTTGAGAATCGGAGGCGAAGAGGTAATGCTATCAACAATGACGACAGCAGAAAAATCGATGGACGTCATAAACCAAGTGGCCGTAACTGTTCCGCCAAACTCCGAAAAGATTATCATGGTTAGAACTGCGGTAGATACTAGGGGCAATCAGTGCTCTATATTCGAACCCCAGGTAGTCAGCACACCGGGCATACTAATTGCCAGAAGTTTAGTAAAACCTGACGAAACCGGAAATGTACCTATTAGAGTGGCGAATATTTTGGATCAAGCTATCACTTTACAAAGCAATACGCTCCTAGGCAAATTGACTCCTGTGGCCTGGGTAGCCGGAATAACGCAACGAAGACCAAGTTCGTCGGATACTTCTAAATTACCAGAGGAACTGCAAGAATTATTGAACAGATCTTCTAACGACCTCTCAAGTGGTGAGGTAAAAGAACTCGGACAGTTTTTACACGAATTCAAAGATTGTTTTGCAGTTCGGGGACAGTCATTGGGAAGAACCTCTCTTGTGCAACATCGCATCAATACCGGGGACACAACACCGATACGCCAACCTCCTCGAAGGCCTCCATTATCTAAACAAGAGGAGATGTCTCGGTTAGTACAGGACATGTTGACAGAGGGAGTAATTGAACCTTCGTCAAGTGCTTGGTCTTCCCCTGTAGTGCTGGTAGCGAAGAAGGATGGTGGATTGCGTTTCTGCGTAGACTACCGGAGGTTAAATGATGTTACAAAGAAAGACTGCTATCCATTACCTCGCGTTGACGATACACTCGACACGTCCGGAGCACAGTGGTTTTCCACATTGGACCTGAAGAGTGGATATTGGCAAGTGGGTCTCCATCAAGAAGACACGGAAAAGACCGCTTTCTCGACCCCAAGTGGCTTATTCCAATTTAACGTCATGCCATTTGGACTCTGTAATGCACCGGCAACATTTGAGAGATTGATGGACCTGATACTCCGAGGCCTGACGTGGAAAACTTGCCTTGTTTACTTAGACGATGTCATAGTGATCGGGAAGACTTTCGAAGATCATTTGGAAAACCTTAAGGAAGTTCTAACTAGAATTCACGGTGCACAACTGAAGCTGAGCCCGAAGAAGTGTTCTCTATTCCAGAAGGAAGTACAGTATTTGGGCCATCTGGTTTCGGCAGCGGGCGTTAGCATGGATCCTAATAAAGTAGACACCGTAAGAGGCTGGCCAGTTCCGAAGAATAAACACGAAGTTCGGAGTTTCCTGGGGTTATGCTCATATTACCGACGTTTTGTGAAAGGCTTCGCTACTATTGCTAAACCACTACATGAGCTAACGGAAAATAAACGAAACTTCCAATGGTCGAGAGAGTGTGAACAAGCATTTAGAACGTTGAAGATTGCATTATGTTCGCAGCCAATTCTCGCTTTTCCAGCTTCCGAAGGGAAGTACATCGTAGACACAGATGCAAGCAATACTGGTCTAGGAGCAGTTTTGTCTCAAGTGCAGAACGGTGAAGAACGAGTAATAGCGTATTACAGCAAGACGCTTTCTAAACCAGAAAGAAATTATTGTGTTACAAGAAGAGAGTTGTTGGCAATTGTCAGAGCTTTGGAGCACTTCCATAAATACCTCTATGGGAGAGAGTTTTCACTACGTACTGACCATGCTGCACTTGCATGGCTCTTGAGATTTAAAAATCCGGAAGGACAGTTGGCAAGGTGGCTCGAACGTCTGCAAGAGTACAACTTCAAGGTACAACATCGGCGGGGGCGCCTGCACGGTAATGCAGATGGCTTATCACGAAGACCATGCCCGGAAGACTGCCGACATTGCCATAGAAAGGAAGAACAAAACCCAAGCGAACATGTTCAAGCCATCACTGTAAATTTCCTGGCTGATGGCTGGACAACACAAGACTGTCGACAAGAACAGATTACTGATGAAGACATTGGACCGATCTTGACAGCAAAAGAGGAAGGTCGCCGCCCGGATTGGCAAGATATCTGCCATGGTTCCGAAGTGCTGAAGGGCTACTGGGCACAATGGGAATCTCTCGCCTTAGAAAACGGATTGCTGAAAAGGGCTTGGGAAAGTGCAGATGGACGAGACGTGGTCATGCAGTTGATAGTTCCCCGAAGTAAAGTGCAGTCTGTTTTGAAGGAGATGCATGATGGAACATCTGGAGGCCATCTTGGCGTTAACAAAACCCTTGACAAAATACGGAAGCGATTCTATTGGCTTCATCTTCGCCACGACGTAGAGGAATGGGTTCGGACGTGTGAAATATGTGCTGCAAGCAAGGGCCCACAAACCAGAAGCAGGGGAAAAATGAGACAGTATAACGTTGGACAACCTTTTGAGAGAATTGCCATAGACATTGCTGGACCATTCCCAGTTACTGACGATGGAAACCGGTACATCATGGTTATAGGTGACTACTTTACTAAGTGGGTGGAAGCCTACGCAATTCCAAATCAGGAGGCTACCACTGTGGCAAAGCAGTTAGTTCACAACTTCTGTTGCCGTTATGGAGCCCCTATGGAAATCCATACGGATCAAGGGAGAAATTTCGAATCAGGAGTGTTTAAAGAATTATGCCGTCTACTTGGAATTCGAAAGACCAGGACAACGCCTCTGCATCCTCAGTCGGACGGGATGGTTGAGAGATTCAACAGGACACTTGAGCAGCATCTTTCGAAAGTTGTTGACGAGAACCAAACAGACTGGGACCAACGTATACCACTATTCCTTATGGCGTATAGATCATCAGTACATGACACAACCGGCATGACTCCAGCAAAATTGGTGTTTGGGCGGGAGATTCGTCTTCCTGGGGACTTGATGTTTGGATCACCTGAGACTCAGTCCCAAGAGCCAAAGAACTATTCCTCGCAATTAGAAAACCAACTGCGAGAAATGAATCGCTTGGTAAGAGGACGGCTCAAGATTGCCAGTGATAAAATGAAAACTCGGTATGACATTCGCAGCAATAGTGTGGGTTTCCAAGAAGGAGATCAGGTCTGGTTGTTCAATCCAAAGCGCCGTCGTGGTCGCTCACCTAAGCTTCAGTCTAACTGGGAAGGACCCTACACTGTAAAAAAAAGGATTAACGATGTTGTTTATCGGATTCAACAGGAAGGACAGCGAAAGTTCAAGGTCGTCCACCTAGATCGCCTGGCTAAATACAAATTTAGAGACGCTTTGCCAGTTCGGGACGAACAGGCTTAAGGAGGGGGCAGTGCTACGACAGCGTAGAACAATCTAGGTGTTTATCGAATGTGCCAGAAAGATCTCGACGTAAGCGTGTGGTGTACGTGCTACTAAACGCATGTTACGAGAAATTTCTCGACTTTGCCAGCCTTCCCTCGGGCGCTCGGACTGTGTCAAGGCCGCAGCAATTACGTAGTTTTCGAGAGATAAGACGCAGTTTGGAAGCTTCTGGTGTGTGTAGCGTAACTATAAATACTTCGCTCCGCGGCCTTAGTTTTTCAGTTCAATGCGAGATTTTTGACTGTGCGGTTCGAGAGTATTAGTGCGATATATTTTACAGAGCGGTTCGGGTTGTTACGGTGTACGTTCAAGTAGTTATTAGTGAAGTGTTGCGTTTTGTATTCGGACGGTATAATTGTAATACAGTTGAGTTTTAATATTAGTGGACATTTTATTGCGTATGAACAATTTCATTTGATTTGTTGTAGACACTGTGTTGTTAATTACGAACTGTTTTACTATAACAATTAAAGGTGTGATTAGTGACTTAATTGGTGTCTTGTACTTATTTTGTTTCCACTGTACCTACGACGATCGAGTAGACCGTCGTAACAATATATAATAAATGCAAAGGACAGTTAAATAACTGACAGCATTATTAGTAATAGGATGTTTTAGAATAATTATAGTTAAATGATATCAATGAAAAAGAATAAGCTTAAGATATGTTTGTTATGTTTAGGCAATATAAAAATTAGTAGCTAATAAGATGTTCTATTGTATTCAAAATAATGTTAAATAATTTTCAAGCTTGTTAAGGCAGAGAAGGCAAGTAGGCAATAGGAATGTTGTATTTTTTTTATTAAATTGTAAACCATATAAAAAGTATAAGGCAAACTAACTAACACACCACAATAGAAAAACAAACCAGCATTGTAAATCAAAATCATCTATCATAGAGTCAAACTCAAATAAATAAATTCAATCAAACTACATATAATGAATAGAATCTAGTTCATACAACACAAAGATATGAAAATGTAATCAGTACAGATACAAATAATAACAAATGTAATGACAAAAGAAGAAAATTAACTTTATTTGGAAATAAGTAATACTAGGCCTAAAGAGTACTCAACTCAAATAAAAAGTAAATTAATCAATATTGGTGTATTATAACAACAAATTATTAACAACAAGCAATAATCATGGAGTGAGTAATATTATTTCATGGAAATATTAACAGACAAACCTTTGTAAACCATTTAAATACTAAATTTGTAAAAAATATAAGGCCTACAATAAATAGCGAAAATTGTAAATTTTAGGCTTATCTGAACTTAAAACAGACCCAGTTATATATCAAATTATGTAAAATAAGCTTAAGAATATTGCTGAATAGTTAGATTTTCATAAAATTAATAAATAATTGAGTTACAGCAATAAATAGGAAACTTGTTATATCTGTTTAGGAGTTGAAATCAAATCCAAGACATGTAATTTTGTAAAAAAACAATGGGAAGAGGAAAAAGACATTTTATAAGTTACCCCAAAACGACGACTTTCAGTCATCAGTCTATTATCATTAATGTGAACAGATCAGAAATTACTGACAGAAGACCAAAAAATATAAAATAGTGAAAAAACATTGTGTGCAACCTCAAAAAGTGTAACAGAGATTACCAAATGAAATCTAAAACCAATATATAATAGCTAACACCAAACTGATCCAGAACAACAGCAATAATATCATCTAGCACGAGAACGAGAAATCAACCACCATTTTGAGAAAATTTCAAACCATATCAACTGGACACGAACTCAACATATTTGAACACAGAACACTGCACCAACAAACAATCACAGAACGACATCGCCGAAGAGGGAAGCACACTTCACACAATTTTCTAGGGATACTACAACTTCGCAGAGAAAGGAATTCTCATTTTATTTCTGAGGGAGAAGAATATCGTCTGCGTTGTATAGCAGAAAGTCGATGAATTGAGCGGCAGCCATACTGGATTTACTGCACAGTGAACGGAACACAGCCTTCTCGAGCCAGTGACGTCATTCTACGAATGGTTCGATCTTTATTTAATAAATTGACAATTTTCATAATACTGTTATTTTTTCAGCAATAATAATTTATTTTAAGATAGTTGTAAGCATTGTATCTTGTTCCTTGCCCTCTCTGACCATTTTGACAGTTAAAAGAATCCGAAATATTTAATTTTGTAAGCATTATACTTTGTCATTTTGTTCACAATCGACCTGAGCGAATCTCAACCAATGCTGGTCCACGCGCATCAGAGTGGCGCATAATTTCAAATGTTAAGAAATAAACATCATAATTATTCAGTTACAAGCGTTTATAATTATTTGTATAGTAAATACTAGTTATTTATTTCTTCTAAAAATAATTTAGAGTCATAAAAGAAATATTCCAGAAGAAGAAGAAGAAGAAGAGCAAAGTTAGAAGAGAGAATAATAGATCTAACTACATAAATAGATTATCTATAGAAACAAATATTTTCAAAACACAAAATCTCGTTTACTTAATCGAAAGTAATCGAAAAACATACAATTAATTAATTTTTAAATTAATTAATTAAACAAAACAAAAAAATTTTTATAACTAACACAAATTTTTTCTTATCAACACATTATAAATTCTTATTTATATCTAAATTATATTTGTAGTTTTACTACAGTGTTCATAGAGTTCTTCAATACAATCATATTTTCCTTCCTCCAGTTTTTGGTCCAACCGTTGTTTATATATGTTTTTCGTACTATCATCAGTAAAACTTTCCAGGTTATACCTTATTTCATCTATTTGTTCCATTTCTATTTTGTTCCGGTTGTCTTCCTTTTCTTTTAAGGTTCTGAATTATGGAAACTGTAACTTAGCTTCAACTAGGTGGTGGTCAGATCAACAATCCACCCCTCGATAAACTTGGACGTCGTTTACTTTGATCTCTGTCTTTTGTGGTGTTATTATATAATCTATTATAGATTTTAATTACCTCGTGGGCTGTGTCCAATTATATTTGTGGATCTCGTTATGCTGATAAAATCCACTGTTAATTCCATTGTTAATTCTGAGTTCATTATTTGTGCAGAATTCAATCAGGCGGTATCCACTGTCATTAATTATCCCTTCTCCGAATTCTCCTACTACTGGTACTTAAGAGGAACTGGAATGATCCTCTCATCTGTTGTTTGGTGATTTCGCCGTAGTTGAGGAAAAGTCCCGCCGTAACCTTTTGACTGCATTTAAGAGAGTAATTGTGTGTAAAATAGTATATCATAGCTAACATATTGATATGTAAAGGTTTTGTAAAATATAAAAACACTTGGTAAGTTTCACAAATTTTTTAATTAACTCTGACAGCTGTTTCGACTAACTTAAGCCATTGTCAAAGAGCGAGTGAATGAAATTACTGAACACAGGATGTTAGTGGAGTGTAGGTGGTGCACATATGTTTAGGGCGTATCTGGAACATCTGTGTTGTGATGGCGAGGGGGGGAGTGTGTGCATGAGACAAGGGAAGGTTAGGTGTCTTTAAAAACTAAATACAATCATGAATGCAAAATATAAAATTAACTGAACTAAATATAAACTGAATGCAAAATTTAAAATAATGATGAAGAATCAAAATAATATAAAATAAACTAAACTAAATAACAGATTTTAATAAAGGGGATACACAAAATTCAGTCTGTTCATTGGTTAAATTTTTGTTATTTTTTATTGCTTTTTTAATATCTAAAATTTCTAACAAATCCATTTTTTTACCTTTTTGTATGTTGTGGAGTAGTGTTATGTTTTTTGTGTCTATGAAGTGATTGTGTTGTAAGCAATGTTCTGCAAAACCTGTATTAGATGTATTAGTTAAAATCGCCTTCTTATGTTCAGAAATGCGATGTTTCAGAGCACGGCCACATTGTCCGATATAAATAGCATCGCATTCTGCACAGTGTATTTCATAAACTCCATTTTTCTCCAGTGTGTTAGATTTTTCTTTATTATTGATTAGTAGTGAAAACAGATTACGTTTGTTTACTGATACTATGTTAAGACCATGGTTTTTTAACCTATTATTAATCTTATCTGTTCTACACGGAATGTAATTTGTTAAGTGAAATTTTTTGTTACCCTGATCTGGCTCTATGGAATAAAATTCTTTTAAAGTAATTTTTTTTTTTTTTTTTTTAAGAGTCAATTATTCTTTCATCATAACCGTTATTTTGTGCTATGGCTTTTATAATATCTACCTCTTTATTGACATTTTCTTTGGATAAAGGAACTATAAGGAGACGATTAACCATTGCATGAAAACTGCTTAATTTTATGTGCCATGATGTTAGTGATTGTTTATGTATAACGGTATCTGTAAAAGTAGGTTTTCTATATATCTGAAAACTAAGATTATTTTGTGATCTAGTAATGGTAAGATCCAAAAAATTTAAACTTTTCATATTTTCTGTTTCAAGTGTAAATTGCACGCTACTATAAAAGGAATTAATATAATCTAAGAATATATGAAGCTGTCTATCTGTTCCCGTCCAGATACAAAATATATCATCAACATACCTTGCCCAATGAAAAACATATTTTATGTTGGGGTTATCGGATGTAAAAATGTTTTCTTCCAAAAATGTCATAAAGATTTTACTTAATAAAGGTGATAAAGGAGAGCCCATAGGTAAGCCATTTAATTGTTTATAGATTTTATTATTAAACTGAAAATAATTTTGTCCTATGCAAATATCTAAGGCCGAGAATAATTCTTTTTTTCTGATCACTATTTAAGGTTAAAGTATTTTGTATATGTGAGGAACAGATAGACAACAGAACATCTACAGGTATAGACGGAAATAAATTCTTAACATCAAATGAAACTAATTTTGCATTCAGTGGGAAATGTACATTTTTTACATTATTAACTAATTGTAAAGTGTTTTTAATAGCATACTTTGGGTTAAAGTTAATATACTTTGGCAATAATTCATTAAGTTTTTTACAGACTTTATATGCAGGTGCAGTTACATATGAAACAACTGGGCACATGGGACAATTAGGTTTATGTATTTTTGGTAAACTATACAAAACAGGAGCTTTTGGGTTCATCATAGTTAGCATGAAACTTTTTGTGTCTGAAAATATATTAGGGCAATTTTTAATAAGTGATTTTATTTGTTTTTGAAACTTATTAGTGGGATCATTTAATATCTTGAAATTGTCATTCCTGAAGAGAAGTTCTGTCTTTTCAATATATTCGCTCCTATTTATTATTGTAATCGTATTGCCTTTATCAGCTTTGCAAACCACTAAACTATTTGAATTAATTTTTTGTTTTAAACTGTTAACTATGTACTTATCTGAATCTTTTAGACTGTACTTATTCTTATTACTTTTTGATATAATGTTTGCACAGGAAACTAATTCATTATTTCTTATATCTGGGTTATCTAAATTACTAAGTGCTATTTCTGTATTTATACATAACATTTCCATGTCTCTTTTGTACCGTATGTTTGGACAATATTTCAAACCTTTATTTAACAGATTTAGTTCTTTTTGAGTAAAGTTTGCATTTGAGAAATTTTCCACTCCGTTATAAAATTTATTTACTGGTGATGACATAGTAGTTACTCTCTTACTACTTAGCTTAGTTGTGATAAGTTTTAGTAATTTTGTTTTTTGTACTAAATATTGTTTATGAGCATGATAACTTACTTGTTCTCTGATCATATTATCAATAAGGTCAAATTCCACTGCACTGTATCTATAAGTTAATTCACAATGTATTAGTTTTTGGTGTAAAGACAAATTATTTCTTCTATATATTTTACAAAACCTTTGTATTAATATGTTTCACCAAGTGCCCAACGAGTCATTAATTAATATCGTGAATATTGATATATTGTAAACATAATTAATGTAATATAATTTAGAAACATTATACAGCGTAGAAAGTACCAGTCTAACTAAAGAGTGACTTAAGTTGGGTTGACTTAAAGGATGTTTCACACTATCGCTCTAGGTACGGTCGCGCTCTCAGCGCGGTCAAGGTAGAGGCGAGGTCTAAAGTATTCACACCGGGACGCTCTTTCCGCGTACTCACCGTGGTTCAACCGCGAACTCACTGTAGTCGAACGACGGACTTACCGTGGTCCTTTTAATACCGCTGCCCCACTGCGGTCCTTAAAAGTATCGCGGCATCATCCGAAGCAGTCAGTAGTTAGCTGGCCAAAAAGATGGATTTCACCGACTAAGAACTGCTTATGATAGCGGTGCTTCTGGATGAAGATGAGGAACGGTCCAGTACCAAAAAAAGGAGAATATGGGTGGATCCTACTTTACAAAGAAGATTGACAGAAGGAGAATTTCACACGTTGTTTCCTCAGCTGCTTGAAGATGACACCAGATTCCACCAGTATTTCAGGATGTCAAAGGAACAGTTCCAGATATTGTTGTGTAAAATTGACAGTGACTTGGTAAAACAAGACACTTCATTTCGAGCGGCCATCTCACCAAGGGAAAGATTAGCTGTCTGTTTAAGGTAAGCTAAAAAAATCCTTTAGCATAACTAGTTTACAAACAGGAAATGCTTTACAAACCATTGCATTCAGTTATAGACTGGGCACATCAACAGTACAAAGCGTGGTTCATGAGGTATGCGACGTCATCATAAAGAAATTACTCAAAGAGTTCATGCCCACTCCAAAGAAGAAAGATTGGAAAAGAATAGCAGCCGAGTTTTGGGGGCAGTGGCAGTTCCCTAACTGTTTAAGGGCTTTAGATGGAAAACACGTAATTAAAGCCCCGAAAAATTCGGGTTCGCTGTACTTTAATTATAAGAAAACATTTTCTATAGTTCCCCTAACTTTGGTAGATGCTATAGATGCTAATTACAGATTTGTATCTGTTGACGTCGGTTCATATGGTAGTGATGGAGGGATATTTAGCTCTTCCAATCTGGGAAAGCGGTTTGAATCTGGAACTTTAAACATTCCAGATGATACGCTGCTGCCAGGGACTCACCAGACAGCACCGTATGTTATTGTTGGTGATCCCGCCTTCCCGCTGAAGAATTATTTAATGAGACAATTTCCAGGTCATCAAATAGAAAATAAAATAGGAGAATTTTTAATTACAGATTACCTAGGGCGCGAAGGGTTGTAGAAAATTATTTTGGGATTCTTACTCAAAAATTCAGAATTTATAACAGGCAATTAAAAATAGATACCAAATATACAGACAAAATCGTTCTGACTACATGCATCCTGCATAATTTTATTCGTCAAGAGATGGCTATGCCTTTATTGACTGCTCACGATCTTGCGATTGGGCAACATTTAACGAACATCCCGAGACAGGGCGAGAATTGTTCATCTAAACCATTTGAAGTACGCGAAATCTTTACATCATTCTTCGATTCAGAAGCCGGCGCCGTCCCTTGCCAAATAAATATGATATAAAATTCCAGTTTGTTCAAGGAAGAATTGTTGGTTAATACTACATAAAAATAGGAAAGATTCAAAGTAAATTCATTGTAAATTAGTTCCAATAAACATAATGTTGAATCTTACCTGTTTTATTTAAAGCTTGTCCAATGTCTTCCCACACTTTCTTCTTCCTCATATTTGTAACGGTACAAAAATTGTAGGCTACCACAGTTTTAATTTTACTTTATATTAATTCAGTTCAAGTTTCCAATTGTTAACTTTCACCTGTGGGGAGCCCCAGTAACCAGCAATGCACATTGTTAGCCTAAACAATTGCCCAGACGTATTGCGTAACCGCCCAGCAGCAGGCTCTTTGTAAAACACAGTCTGCAGTTTGTCATCAGAGAGTGAACAGTAGTAAGCAGCATCAGACAGAAAAGTTCGTGCATTAAAAATAGTGGCCTCGGGAGTGCAAGATAGGCCTAGAGTAAATGGGCCTATCTAGTAAAACATAATATTATTTTGCTGCAATTTATAAGGCAGCACGGGCATCTCCTAAGTGCTCGAGCAACATAAAGTCGGCCGACAAAATGTTACAAAAGTGTAATTTAAAACTAAACTCAAATATGTTAAACTAAAGAAGTCGGAGTATACCGTGACAGCAAAAATATTCATAAATAACAGTTCGGAGTGATGAGTGATACCGTGAGTAACCAGTGACGGTGGTGAAGCGGTCTGGAACGCCGAGGACTGGTTAAGTACCTTTCAGAAACAACTAAATCAATTTTATAACTATACAAAATACTTACAAATATAGAGCTCTATTAACAGGGGTTAGAAAATAAAAATGTAAAAAAGAATGAAAGAGAGTGTGACAAAGTACTGGGTCATTATTAAGGTTAAGAAAATTGTTAGAGCCAGTTAAGAATAATAATCATAAGAATTGTTTCATTACTGTTTGATATACCGGTACAGATAACTTTATATGTTGTTTATGCTCAACGAAACAAAAAACTTTTAATCAATGTAGTAATCAACCAACCTAGAATTTGATACGTTATGGCATAACTGTAAAACATTACATTAAATAAAATTCAAATAAGTTGTTTTAGCCAGAATAAACTGTGTTATTATATTTCGTAACTCAAACCCAGGTAACCTGTCTGCAGCTGTTTTCGTCTGTACAACTCTGGACCCGAATTTAAAGGTAAAAAATTAATTATTGATGTTACAAATTGAGTAGTTACATTTGGCTCCCGTAACAGTGACGCGAGTATAGGGTTTACAACCCATATCCGCCAGACCTAACCAAGCTGCAGAACAGGTTATTTGGAAGTGAGGGCGATTATTGGGTAGTTTGCTAAGCATACATTTATAAGTATACATTTACTCAAAATGGAGAGTAATAGTGATAAAGTCAATAATATTGAATTGACCAGTACAAGTACAGACAATCAGGTAAATACAATAATAACCGAAACGGTAATAAATGAAATAAGCCTAACAGAATCAGTGACAATGGAAGGCGCTAAGATTCATTCAACGCCTATCCAAAACAAGCAAAATGATAATAACGAGATAGTGAATATGATACAAGTAATGTTAGAAAAACAAAGTATGATGTTAAGCAATAATTTTAATAGTCATTTTGACATGAATGATACCAAGTTCAATGAACAAAATAAGAAATTGGATGTTTTAAATGCTAAATTTGAACAATATAAAGAACAGAATATGAGATGTGAAAATATAATAAACGTAAAGCTTGACGAATTAACCAATTCACTGTGTAGTATTGATGTACGACTTAACGAAATATGTAGAGAAACAAAAAGAGCAGCAAATGAGTCAAGAGAACGTGTGTGTGTGGGAGACAGTAATACAAATGAGAATCATAATGATATGTGTAAAAACGTGGTAGTTGAGAATAAGGAGATTAATGTTGAGAGTGATGAGGAAGATTTTGTTGAAGTAGAGTTTAGTAACGAAGTGTTGCTAGCAAATGCCTATGAAGATGAGAGAGAGTGTGAAGACAGTTTAAATGAAGAGAGTGTACAGAGGGTAGAATTTTCCCGTGATGTGGTTGTGGGTGAAGAAAATGCTTCACTAGTATTGTTGGAGGACAAAGGTTCCTCCTTAGTTGTTGTAAAAGACAAAAGGTCTTTGTATTATTTTTGTGTATCTGGTAAAGTCAGATGTTGTAATAATGTTGTGTTGCCCTCTGTATGGAATGAGAATGTAAAATGTTGTGAGAAGCATTGCAATGAAAGTGATTATGAGAGAGAGAGCATGGTAGAAATATTTAAGGTGAAGAGAGATTACGAAGAGTTAATACAGAGTTTGAATAGGGAGAGAACTGGTAGAATTAAAAACATACCTTGTGTGATAAATAATGTGTATATTGATGACAAATATTTGCCTGTTAATGAACCTATAGTAACAGAATATGGTAATAATAATGTAATGGTAATAACAAAAAACACTGACGGAGACTTTACAAATAATACTGATGTCGACTTGATTTATGTTAAGATAATTTTGGGGGGGTAACCCTATAGATTATTGTTTTGATACAATGGGAAAAATAAAATTTTATGGCCATAACACACAAACTAGCCATATGTTGTATATCAATCAAATTGAAAAGTGTCATATACCGAAGAAACTAATTTTTGACGATGGAGGTTGAACTAAAAAAGTAATGTATGGACATATTAAATACTTTAATATATGGTAATGACCTTGCTGAATTTAGGTATTGATGTGTGGTATATAAGAAAATTAGTACGGAAATCTGTAAATAACCTGTATTGTGTTAATATTATTTTGCTGCAATGTACAGTATAGCTTATAGGTAACGTATGTTTGTAATATGAACAAATGGCATAATAATATTGAAGTCTATTTCGTAGGATGTGTGTATATTAAAAATGTTTTAAATAATAAGTACAGTTAAATTGGTTTGAGTGGAGGTTATTAAATAATTGTCAAGTTAAACAAATAATTTAAAAAGGGTTAATTTTATTAATGAAGCAAAATTTTGGTTTGAATGGTAATAAATAGATTTTGACAAATATGTTAACATTAAAAGATTTATAGAAAAGTCCAGGTATTAGAGGTGAGGTAAGCAGAATGTTTAGACTGAAGGAGTGTTTATAACTGTGTTTATAACACCAGTCTGGCAGACGACTGTTTATGTAAACAGGTGTGTTGTAGGTTTTGACTAATGTTTACAGCCAGAGGTGTTGAAGCTGAGTTGACAATAACAAAAAACGTTGTAGTCTGCTGAATCATTGCCAGTAGGAAAATCCTATTATGAAATAAAAAGAAACATCTGATGTGATGGAATGTAGGTAATATTTTTGTAGGGTCTTTTTGTAAAATGTAATTAAAACAAATAAAGTTGTTTCGAACAAATGAGATTGAAATAATGTAGGTAATATTTTATGCCGGATCATTTTGAAAAATGTAATTAATTTTGAAAGTGTTAATTAAAACAATATGAATTAGATTCAATGAAAGGTAATTAAATAAATTAAAAAGATCATTTTTGATGATGACGTCGAAGCTATTTTGATCTGAATTTTGATGGTAAAATAAATAATTGATAAAAAAAAAAACTGATTAAAATATTCATTATGGTAGAATGTAAGTTTATATTATTATGTTTAGACCAAACCGGTACTTTGTATAAGCAGAACCAGTACTTTGCAAAGAATGAGCCTTTATGGCTAAGAGGAAACAAATCAGTTGTGGGATATGGAGTGATGGAAGGCCGCTTGTTGATTTTTTAATTGAATGTGTCACAGTCGCCAGACTAGGGGGGTAAGAACCCACAATTTTAGTAGAGTGTTCAGGGGGGTTGCGGCGCCATATCCTCACTGATCCTCTTAGGGTTTAGGCAATAAGAGTTTGAACGCTTTGGCCTTCAACCTCTTATTGGGGGGGTATTGTAACGGTACAAAAATTGTAGGCTACCACAGTTTTAATTTTACTTTATATTAATTCAGTTCAAGTTTCCAATTGTTAACTTTCACCTGTGGGGAGCCCCAGTAACCAGCAATGCACATTGTTAGCCTAAACAATTGCCCAGACATATTGCATAACCGCCCAGCAGCAGGTTCTTTGTGAAACACAGTCTGCAGTTTGTCATCAGAGAGTGAACAGTAGTAAGCAGCATCAGACAGAAAAGTTCGTGCATTAAAAATAGTGGCCTCGGGAGTGCAAGATAGGCCTAGAGTAAATGGGCCTATCTAGTAAAACATAATATTATTTTGCTGCAATTTATAAGGCAGCACAGGCATCTCCTAAGTACTCGAGCAACATAAAGTCGGCCGACAAAATGTTACAAAAGTGTAATTTAAAACTAAACTCAAATATGTTAAACTAAAGAAGTCGGAGTATACCGTGACAGCAAAAATATTCATAAATAACAGTTCGGAGTGATGAGTGATACCGTGAGTAACCAGTGACGGTGGTGAAGCGGTCTGGAACGCCGAGGACTGGTTAAGTACCTTTCAGAAACAACTAAATCAATTTTATAACTATACAAAATACTTACAAATACAGAGCTCTATTAACAGGGGTTAGAAAATAAAAATGTAAAAAAGAATGAAAGAGAGTGTGACAAAGTACTGGGTCATTATTAAGGTTAAGAAAATTGTTAGAGCCAGTTAAGAATAATAATCATAAGAATTGTTTCATTACTGTTTGATATACCGGTACAGATAACTTTATATGTTGTTTATGCTCAACGAAACAAAAAACTTTTAATCAATGTAGTAATCAACCAACCTAGAATTTGATACGTTATGGCATAACTGTAAAACATTACATTAAATAAAATTCAAATAAGTTGTTTTAGCCAGAATAAACTGTGTTATTATATTTCGTAACTCAAACCCAGGTAACCTGTCTGCAGCTGTTTTCGTCTGTACGACTCTGGACCCGAATTTAAAGGTAAAAAATTAATTATCGATGTTACAAATTGAGTAGTTACACATTATCACTGTAACACCGGTGTGATAAATCGTACAATTCAGGGTATTGGCGAACTAATACTATTAATTTTTCATCCATTGTTAAATAACAAACTGAAAATCATGTGAGGGCGCGAGACAAAATGTCAAAGGGTCTGACCGGCCTGTTCAAACTTGCACAAGCACGGGACGGCTCGAGACCGTGGTCCGGCCGCGGTAAAATATCCATCGGCCAGAATCGTCACGAGAGCGTAACTGGAGTGTGATCGAACCGAGCCTCATAGTGTGTACACTTCCATTGTAATACATTGGATTAATTATGACCGTACCTTGAGCGAACTGAGACTGGAGCGCGAGCGTCCCTACAGTCTGAAACACCCTTACGATATATCACAAAATAATAAGTGTTATGTCATTGTATAACTACATAATAACACTGAGTCTTTTAAAAATTTGGACTATAAATAGTAAAATGTTACTGAGCAATATGTTGGGTTTTAATGTTAAATAAATTGTAAATCAAAATCTTGTAAAACTTGACAGCAAATTTAATAGTTAGGTAATACTGTTTTGTATTTTGTTGTACTAGATAGTAAAACTGTTAAACATAACATAGAACTATATAAGTTGTATATAAATTAAGTAATAAACAAATATATTGTAAATTAGCTGAATGGTAACTTTAGGCCTATGTAGAAGATTATAACATGTACTATTAAACCAGATTGGAAAACAAATAATATGTAGGCTATAGGCTAAATAGAAACCATGAAAAGTAATGTAAAATGTATTTTCAAAACTTAATATGCAATTTTACAGTTAAAAAGTTATGTATTATACAAAATATACAAAAAGCTTAATATTAGGCCTAGAAACGTCATCAACATTTCGTTTTAACCAAAATTTCATGTGAAATTCAGAACTGGACACGGATTTTTGATTAAGGGGCAAGATATACGATATCTAGGAATTTTGGAAAAAATGTAAATTTTGAGATGTTTATTGCGCATAATTTTTAACGGAGATTTAAGTTTTAACCAATCACGTTTGTAATCAAGGCATGAAATGACGCTTTGTTTAGGTAACGAAATTAATTTTTAATTGTTGTATAGCTCTTGTCCATACCAGAATTATCTATCTTGCATTAAATAAGGTGTCAACGAATTACGGAGACCAAGACCACATATTGTTGAGATCTAACCAGATTTTTTTCTTTGAAACAACATCTGAATAATCTAATAATGAAATAACTAACTACTTAACAGAATGAATTAACGCCATAACCTCAACAAGTAAACCACTGTAATATAATCACATAACACTTTGTGAAAAACTAAAAACAGTTACTATTATTGTTGAACATAATAAAGTAAACACTTGATATTATTCAAAAACACGTTGTTTTCACTGAATATAAACTAAATAGTCAAAATTATTTAAAAACTTACACAAAAACATAGTATTATAAGTGAATGTTTATAGACTACTGTGAACCATATTACTTTTATGCATATATAAAGATTTATTTATTAATTATGAGTTGTAATTTAATTTACGATAGTGATTAGTAAATTTTATCTGTTATTTTACTGTTGGTTCAGGACATGATTCAAGCCTGGTTATATAAACGAATCAACTACTCTGAGTAATTCAATTGTAATCATTATTTGTACAATTCTGAATAAAATAAATAAAATGATCAAGAAATAATATTGCAAAAACAACTAAGAAAAATCTCTATTTTATTTTATTTATAACTAAAATAATACATTATAGAAATTGGCTCCCAACACGTAGGGCATCGATATATAAATACCATTAGAAATAAATATAATAATTATATATTATAATATACATATCAATTTCACTATGTACAGATATGCACAATACCCTATCACTGTCATGTTACCTGGTAGAACTTTGAAACTGATTCTGAGCAAAATAAAGGCTGTGGATAGCTTTAAACACGAATAATGATAAATACCTATAAATGCTATAATTAAAATTTTTATTGTTTTCAACTAACCTATACAAATGATTTTTGAATTTGGCCCACCACTCCAAAAAAATTTTAGTATATAAAGTAACTGAAAATACACAACATGAAACAAATTTCAGACCTACATCACTTACAGTTTTAAGATACCACAATTTTTAATTTTTAACCATTTTTTTACTATTAAGATGTGCTGCCAGAAATTAATGAATTTTTTAGTAGAGATTCAGGTGATGTATTATGTTCACATTTTTTAAGCGGGTTGGTTACATAAATTTCAGAAGAAAAAAAATTAAACTGTAAAAGCAGTTTTTTAATGATAAAAATGGGGTGGTGGGGAGAGAGAACTTGAGACTGTTTAAGTTATCTTCTTCTTTGTTCACGTATATGCGCACGTGGGTGTGTAATAAGTCTTCAAATAATAAATACCTCTGAAAGAGTAAATTAAGGAATTATCTATTTATTTTGATTTACAGTTTCGATTGTTGTAATACTTGTTTATGTAGTTAACTATTTATTAAATACTTAATGTTTTATTTTCATTATTTTAATAAATGTATAATTTTAAATAAATCATCTTGTTTTGTTTTTATTTTAATGTCTTTTTTATTAGTTAATTATTATTATTATTAGAATTGTGTTTGTAAATATTGAGATTTTCCCAGATATTCATTTAGTCACCTTTTGTATATTTTTAATTAATCTGACGTTTTGAATGTCTAGAATTTGATGTTTATTATTTGAACAGTCTGTGGTTAAATTAGACTTGTAAATACAGTAAAACCTCATTATAACATCGCTTATAACTGACACTTATTTGGGTTGTACATACACGTTTGTAAAGGTCGTTTACCGCATGACCCACGTCGCCTCCTCCACAGGAGAAATTTGTCTACAATTCCATGAATTATGACGATGGACACACTCCGTCTGGTTCTATTTGGGTCAGGATTTGTCAATTATTCATCATGCACGCTTCTACCTATTATTCGTTTGCTTGTTTTCAGTGTTCTTGGTGTTATAGTAGTGCAGTACTGTATCAAATTTTATTGTTCAGTTTAATGTTTAGTTCTTAGCGCTGACAGTGTTTTTATTGTAGATAATTTTTAAAACAGTGGAATTTTTCTTTAAATCCTGTCATTAAGCAAGCCCAGTATAGGACAGAAACAGACACGTAAACAATCTGTCTACACAATAAACTGTAGGTCACAGAACAAATAAATTTACAAGCTTTCTTTTATATTTTAGGCTATGTAAATGTAAAATAAACATAAACACATTTTATACTTATCTCCATAGCTTCACTGATGAACTGTATTACAGTACACACAATCTTACAAAACTTATCTGTAAACCGGACTCTCATTAAAACGGACAACCTTCAGCCCCCAACTAGTCCTTTATAATGGGGTTCTACTGTATTAGGTTTCAAAAATGGTGAAGGAATCTATTGAATAGTTTTATCTTCATCTGGCCTACTAGAATTAATTGTAATCTGGACATTCTATTTTGTAAACTCCATTTTAATTGTGAATGCTGGATTTAGTTTTAGGTTTCATTTTATTAAAAACAATATTATTTGTGTTATAAGATATTTCAAATTTGTATCTTTAAATAGTTTGCTTAATTTACAAGTTATGTTTCTGTAATAAGTAAAGGTTATATATTTTATATTGTTGCGATGGTCTAAATAGAAACAAATAGAAACAAAATACAGACACCAATGAAGTCGCTAATAACCAGCTTTAATTATCACAAATAACAATTTGTAATCATCTCGTACAATAATTCAAGTTAAATTTGTCCACACACAATAATAATGTCAACTATTAGAGTTCCAACTAATCATAACACAATAATCACTTCGCCACAATACTTTGAAACACATTTCAGTAAATCATCACTGACTACTAAGTGGCAGCTGATGCCTATTTATAGCCTGCAGGGCCTGCATAATATACGTCTTTAACAAGCACTCGAAAACTCTAGAGGATACTTCAGTGCGGCCTTGGCAGAAACACACACCTGCTTGGCTGGCCAGGAAACATGTAAAATGATACTCTCCATTATTTGAGAAGGTTCTGTTGTCGCACTGCCCCTCCTTAAGCCTGTTCGCCCTGAACTGGCAACCCGTCTCTGAAGTATTATTTGGCTAGGTGACCTAGGCAGTTGGTCTACTTGCAAAAAATAATTCTCCAGCTCTTCAAATTGAGTCTTGTGTTATCTTACAATCAAGTTCCCAGCAAGACGAGTCTTCTGCTCAACCACTAGTTTTGCTGGAATCACTGCCATTCCATGGTGTACTGAAGACCTTTAGCTTCTGGTCCAAGTCTGATTGGTTCTCATCAACAACCTCTTGTGTTACTTTCAGCTGGGAGCTTCCATTAACTCAGGAACAAGCAAGAGCCTTTCCTCAACACCCATAGTTGGCTTTCCAATCACTTCTTTTGTCGTTACACACATTGGTTCTTCTTCCATTTCCGCCTGCAATAGGAAGGGTTCCTCTTGACCACACCTGTCGACTTCTTCTTCGTCCAATGCCACTCGCTTTATCAAATGGTTGGCGGACCCTGTCATTTTAGCCATGCAGAGCTTTATCTTCTCTTGGCTGACCCTCAGGACACTCTCTCTTAAGTCCACAATGAATCTGTAGGCATTCATAATATCTGCGCAAAGAATCACTTCACTGACAATGTGTGCAATGATCATTTGGTGGCTAAACTTGAGGAGACCCAGGTATACTTATGTCTTGTGATGGCAGCGAGGCAAACATCTGCTCCCCGTTACCAGTGCTGGAAACACCTGCAGTAACATGACGAGTTCGCAGCGAGCCAATCAGGGATCCCAGTCAGGGCATAAAAAGAGCGCCGCTAGAATTTTTTGGTGCACTCTATCGCCATGCCATCAGATGCACTCCATCGCTACGCCATCGGACGCACTTCATTGCCTCTCCTCTATCAGACAACATCGATGCGGAGCCAGCTGGAAGGAACAGGAAGAAGAGTAGAACGGATGTTTTTCACATTCTTCACCCTGTGACGATCCAGCAATGGACATCGCTGGGCCAGCAGCAGACTCTACAAACCAATGTCGAAAGAAGAGGAGGACTGCAGTACGCCACGAACAGCTGGCACAGCCACCGAACACCTCAGCATGGCTCGGGCGGAATACACATCTCAGCGTTCTTGCCACACGGCTCTTATTAGGGTCACCAAAAAGCAAAGAGTTGCACGATTGGCGCCATTTGTCCTGTGACAGTCTAATTGATCTAATACTATAATGGGGCTTCCAGTCACTCTGTATTGTACAAGAACTAAATTGAAGCTGGAAGTTGCTGACTAAGCAGGGTGCACAATGGACACTGTAGCGCCCATGTCAATTGTAAATGATGTTGGTTTACCTTCTGCAAATCCATTAACGATCAAGTTTCCATTGGCCTTATGTAGTGTGGAAACTGTGCTGTTCTGGAGCTTTAATTCTCCAATTGGTGCGTTCAAGCTCTTCTCTCGGTATTTTATTCTGTCAACAGTCTACGTGTAGATGATCATGTTTCCCACAGTTGTAACACTTAGGCTTTTATCCTTTGGCTTGAAAGATCGTAGTGGTGCTACTGCCTTCTTAAATTGTTGTTCTTGAATTGTCTCTTTATTCCATCCATTATGACGATATTGTGATATTGGATCTGTTTGGCTATAACGTGATGACATACTTTGATTAATGTAGGTTGCTGACTTGGCAGCTTCAAAATGGAGAGCATGAACAAGAGCATCTGAGCTATCCTGATGCCATGCCATTCATAACACTTGTTGTAATTGACAGTCTCTGATACTGTCAATAAACACGATGTGAGCAATCCATGCTCAGAAGTCCTCCGATTCTTCAGGATAAGCCAGTCTCGTCAGTCGATCGATATTTGCTTCAAACCCCTGGTGGGTTTCGCCGGAACGCTGTCGCCTTGCTTTAAGTTGAACGCGGTACACTTTGCACAAATCCTGGTTGCCACACCGTAATTCCAGAGCTTTCGTTAATTTGGCATATATGGTCTGGCTATCAGGTGGCACTTTCTGTGGTAGCTCTGCTGGAAGTCCTTTTAAAGTGAGAATGAGTGAAACTGCCTTGTCTTTCTCCATCCAATTATTTGTGCTAGCAGCAGCTTCAAATTGCTAAAGACACATTCCCCAGTAAGTGTTTCCATCAAATGTTAGGGCCTTTACATGAACTGCCCCAGCTGCAGGTGAAGTGACTTTCTCTGTTGTCTTATTTACCATGTCTTTTTCTGTCTTACGCACAGCTGTGTTTTCATTAACTGCTCTACTTCACTCTTAATCTGCTCTTTCATATTTGCAATTGAGTCTTTTCTAGTTGTAACTGAGTCTTTCACAATTGCTTAGGTCTCCTCTACTTCAGATACTTTATTTGACATGGCTTCTTCTATGACAGATATTTTGGTAAACATTGATTCTTCTGTGTCACATATTCAAGTAATTTGCTTACTAAGCTCACCATGTAATAGACCCAACTCTGCAGCACTTTGTTCTTGCATCTCCTTTTGCTCCTGTATTGACGCGTTGATGTCACCTGCTTCACACTTACATTCCTCTGCTTCCTGCTTACATCGTTCCTCTGTTTCTTCTCTTTCCTGTCAGCGTTTCTCATCCTGTCACTTTTCTGCTTCTTCTGCCTCTTGTCGGCGTCTTTTCTCTGCTTCTTCTCCCTACGGTCTTTGTCATTCCTTTGTCTGCAACAGCAGCGCCTGGAAATTTTTTATCATCTGACTGGCACCCATTATTTACCAATTAATTACAAATTAGACTAGTCTTGTACAAAGTGTCCACTGTTTATCCCACTTCTGACACCACTGTAGTCTTTAATAACCAACTTTAATTAATCATAAACAAGAATCTGTAATCATGTCATACAATAATTTAAGTTAAATATGTCCACACACAATAATAATAATGTCAACTATTAGAGTTCCTCACTAATTATAACACAATAATCACTGTGCCACAATACTTTGAAACACAATGTAGTAAATCACCATTTATAATTTACTTCTAAGTGGCAGCTGATGCCTATTTATAGCCTGCAGGTTTCCAAATATGTGTCCTCAACAAGCACTTGAAAACTCTGGAGAATACTTCAGTGCGGCCTTGGCAGAAACACATGCTTGCTCAGCTCGCCAGGAAACATGTACAAGTACACTCTCCATTGTTTGAGAACATTCTGTTGTTGCAATATTATCATTAATAGATAGATATTTACATGAATATTTAGAAGGTGTTTGTTTACTGAGTTTATGTTTAATTTTATTTTCTAATTCATGAATAGTCTTTATTTTGTATCATTATCTATTGCTATTTGTTTGATAATAATTCTTTCTTTGTTTCTTTCTTTTTCATTTAATGGGATTATATACAAACGGTACATTAATGAATTGAATGCTGCCATTTTGTTGTGAAGGATGATAAGATTTTATTTGGAATTATTTAATTAGTGTGAGATGGTTTTCTGTATATTGAGTATTCAAAACTATTTTCAATTCTATTTATGGGTAAGTCTAAATAATTTGGTTTTTTATGTGATTCTTCTTCTACTGTTAATTTTATTTAATATATTAGAAATGTTAATGCCCTTATTTTGGGATATAATAGAGTATCACTAATGTATCTAAAGTAGCATCCTGGTGGGTCGTTGAATTAGCTGACCCTGTTTAATACTTAATCATAATGCCCTAACATTATTAACAATAATATTACAATATTAATGTTAATTGAAATAGAGATTTTGTATTATTGAAAGCTAATTTGTATTACTAAAACTTTTATAGTTAATAAATTTTAATACTGTAAATATTTTTATTTCACAACTCACCAGCTGTTTGTTTTTGAGTATCTCTGGATTTAAGTGATATGCATTTTTACTTATTGAATGACTCAAAGATGTCCATTTCAATCTCACACCACTGACAATTTCCATGGTTCGTTGAAAATATCTGTAACCAACAACAAATGAGAGACTTAAATGAAGACTTATAAAATCTGAGTCTTAAAATACCTTGTATATTTTATAGTATCTATGTAATACCCTGTAGAAGATACATTTTCTACTGTACATGAATCAAAACATACTACAGCGTTTAATCCAATTTAACTCAGACGTTAATGACAAACACTTATACGTGATAACATAAAAACATGGGTTTACAACTCTCATCACACTGCACCACGTTTACTAATGATATACAAGTTACTCATTCTACATTTTTTTGCTTAAAAAAAGTCATTAACATGGATTGTCAAATGCAGCTTTGGTTAAAATATTATTTAAGCCTAAAATTTGTGAATTTCCATAAATAGCTCAAACAGGTGATTGAACAGAATTTTGAGAAATTAAATATACTGTATATGGAAGGACAGTTGGGGTAGAGACATGTTTGTGTCAATATAATCTGATAACCAAAGATTAATTGGACAAAGCAGGTTTCTCTCTATTAAACATCCATTTCATTCCTTTTTCTATAGCTGTGCTTACTAATTGTTGGTTACAGTTATTGAATTGTTATGAGGAAATTGCTTACTTTGATAGTAAAGGTTAGAATTTTCTATTACATTTTTGAATTCATAACTCATCCTTTAGAACACATACACTCAATAATTTTTCAAAGCGGTATTAATAAACTGCAAATTATTTTCATATATGAAACTTGAATGAATCACTTGTGATTATAAATTTCATATGAGGTTATCTAAAGTATGTACTAGAGGGAGGGATGGGACATGTAGATATGGAGGTTTGGGGCACCATTCCAAGTCTACCTTAACTATCTACTTTATTTATTGTAGGGCTTAAAAACATTCTGAAAACCTACAGCGAATGTCAGTATACATTTACTTAGTCTACACTCTTAATGTACACAAATTTTTCAAAATATTAGCTAAAATAATGTTACGACGGTCTACTGATCGTCGTATGGTACAGTGGAAAACAAAATACAAGACACCAATTAAGTCACTAATCACCAGCTTTAATTATCACAATTAAATGGTTTGTAATCAATAAGATAGTCTCTTACAACAAATCAAATAAAAATTGTTCACACCCAATAATAATGTCAACGAGTGTAAAACACAATTGTATTACAACTGTCCCGCACAATCATGAAATGCTTAAGACTTCGTCACAATACTTCGAACCGCACTGGAATATATCGCAACTCAAAACTGAACTTAGCATCACTGAGTACTTGTATTTATATACCGCCGAGATTCCATAATAGGCAAGTATTAGAAAACACTAGAATGAATTGATTGCTGCCTTGAACACAGCACGTGCGAACCTGTATGGTCTGAAAAAGTCTCAATGCGGATGTGTGACAAGTGTCACGTAATTGTTCTTCATCTCAAAGTAGCAGAAATATGTACGCACATACACATTACAGCTGTATTCCACTGGAATAGCCCAGAAACACATACAATGTTCTCTAATGGTGTAACACTTTTTCCACATTTGTAACAATATGGTACCAATATTTTAGTTTTATATACCAAAAAGTGCCAATACTTGAAACTTACTTGAAGGAGAATATTAAAATATTTTATTGCACCTTAGTAGTATTAGGATAATCATTACTAGTGCTTCACTAAGTGGCATACCTAGGGGGGTTAACATATATATGTTATTCGCAATTGCTGAATTCGGGCATTGCACAAAATTTTTACTCACTCCGAGAGATGTGAATCTTCTTTTACGCAATCCATGGAGTGAGCATTTATTTCGTGGGATGGATGAAATAAAATACCCACTCCATGGAGTGCCTATTTCTATTTGCGCAATACCTGAAGTAAACTTTAATTTTTGCATTACGTAAATCAAAATACTCAGTCCATGAAGTGAGCATTTCATTTTACTCACTCCACGAATTGCGTATTCTCCTTTTACTCAATAGCCGAAGCGACCGTTCCCACACACTCGTGAGCATGTTCTGACATGTCGCCACTGCTCCAATCAGTGCGGTGCCTAACACTCGTCAGTTTTGTTATTCCTAGCAGTGTGTTTCTACTGTTGGAACAATCTGTGTCACAGTGAATTGTTTTTACCAAGAACACTGTTACTGAAAATGAAGGCTCAGTTTGGGTGCAAGCTTCTAGAGTTAATGAGGAAGAAAGAAAGGCCTTTTTTGTTAAGTTATGTACAGTATAAGTGTATTATCGAGGAAACTAAAGAAGCACAAGAGAAGGAAGAAAAAGGACTAAACATAACTTCTAAAGATTACTGTCGGCTAAAGAGATTTGATGTCATGAAAATCGGAGAGCGGGAGCAGCTGATCCAAAAATCAGAGGGGGAGAATCAAGATGTGGGAGACAGCTTGATAGCATGGATGACGGACAACGACATGCACAAGTGTGCTGCTGGTCTGTGATTTGTTCAACATGCTAAGAACATCAGTTTTCACACTGGGATCAAGAGGACGCCTTATGAAGCAATGTTTGGTGTGAAGTCGA
Organism: Magicicada septendecula; assembly: GCA_034769895.1. Classification (NCBI taxonomy): domain Eukaryota; kingdom Metazoa; phylum Arthropoda; class Insecta; order Hemiptera; family Cicadidae; genus Magicicada; species Magicicada septendecula. The sequence goes on from CM068369.1 coordinate 83,680,296, forward strand.
AAAAGGCAAAGCCTGTTTGGTCCTGCTTTGCCTGACAGTGTTGTTAGACAAATATTCAGTGAGGAGGAGCTTGAAGAACACCTTTTATTAATGAATCAGAATTTTGATAAGGCCTCAAAAAATGACAATGCAGATCGTGAAGAAGATTACGACCTGCAACAAGATCATGAATATGTGTCAGGGAACATGGAAACCAATACATCCAACTTAAGAGATGGTGTCAAGGTATGCCAGATCTGCAAGACTGAGTGCAACATAGGAGAAACTTGTTTCGAGTGCTCCGAAGATTTCCACTCTGAATGTGTCAATGCTTGTGCAAAAAAATGCTATTGAAACAGAACGCGAAAACTGCAAACCGGACTTCAAAAACAAGCTGAAAAATGACATCCAACTTCAGAAAAAGTTGCCACCTCTTTCCGTTGGTGATAATGTCTTGGTTACCATTCCAGATGTTGACCAAGGCCGCCTGGCTCCACGGAACATTTTGGCTGTCATAATGGAAGTAATGGAGCCAAATTTGTATATCCTAGGAACAAAACATGGTAATTGGACAAGGCTTTTACCAGGAACCAATTTCAAGCAGCTCCAAATAAATTTTTAAAGACTGAAGATGTCCCTGGAAATCTTTCACTGTAAGGAAACAAGCAATGATGTCGTCAGGTTCCAAACAAGGATTTGTACGGTGTGGTTGTAAAAAGAACTGTATAAATAACTCATGTACTTGCTTGAAACTTAATGTAAAATGCAATTCAAAATGCCATAATAGTGCTCCCACTTAATAAGTAATTAAGAATTGGATTTAATCAAAATCTGTTATTGATATTAAAATTTTAGTGAGGGAAGCTTCCTTATTCTAATGTTTAACAATTAGGTATCTTAGATTAGTTATTATTTCTATTATATTCTGTTACACAGTTTAAGAATAAAATAAATATAAAAATAAAGATTACAACCCCTAAGAACTACTTAAAAAATAAAATAAATACAATAAATGTATATATGAAAATACGCATGCGCGCGTGTTTCACACAAGCGTTACTTCGGCAATTGAGTAAAAGCGGAATACGCAATTCACGGAGTGAGTAAAATGAAATGCTCACTTCGCGGACTGGGTATTTTGATTTATGCAATGGCCGAAATTAAAGTTAACTTCGGGTAGTGTGCAAATGGAAATACGACTCCGCAGAGTGGGTATTTTATTTCGCCTCTTGCCCAAAATAAATGCTCACTCTGCGGATTGTGTTAACCAAGATTCTCACTTCGCGGAGTGAGTAAAAATTTTGGGCAATGCCCGAATTTGGCAATTGCGAATAACATATACAAATAGTAAACTGTATTAGCGATCTCTGTAGGCTACATAACGAAACAAATTTACGTCATTTAGTGTCGGTAGTTCAAAATCTTCCCATACGAGCTCTTCATATTACGCATTAATTTCTTCTACTTTCAGTTTATCTTGTGAATTGTTTATAGTTGCGTATTTCACTGTTCCGTGTATCACTAAAGATCGCTGTGATATTATCTGTTTCTTCTCTCATTTAACTGATCGACATTACAAGATCAGCAGAGCTGCACTACAGAATATGTCAAAACATCAGCTTGATTTACTAGACTTTTTTCCATACGCCCGAAGCCAGGAACTAGTTGTATACATGAAGGTAAGCAGCAACACAACCATATTAATGTAAATGCCTTTTGTTTTTAAATCAGTTAAAGGAATTGTTTTGTTACAAAGAATGGTACTTGTCTGTTAGCCAAACGAACGACATCATATTTTACAATTAATATTGTAATCTAACCTAAAATACAACTGTATTCATGTTCTCTCAAACGTAACATGGTAAAAACGAGGTTTACAATCGAACCGACAGTTTTGTTTACTCAACGTAAATGCAACAAAAAGATAACGGTCATCAAAATTTCTAACCTCTACAAATGTATATAAAAGCTTGTAATGGGGCAAAAGAAAGGGGGTTTATAATTTAAAGAATTTCATGTTAACCATCTGTAGACAACCTTTGAGGTAATCTTTTTATTCATCCAGAGTGTACTTTTGGTCACCGACTATAGCTCCGTAACAGGTACGGTAAAGCAGAGGAATGTTAATTGTCAGAAGGGTGCATATTTGTGCGTTAAGAGCGCACGTGTGTGTCGCCTTTTGCAACATAGAATTGACCACGAGGTGATGATGCTGAGTGGACTTCCGTTACGTCAGGCTAATTAAGAAATTTGACAGCCAATCAGAGTCCGATTTTGCGGCAATGTGGCCAGCTATATGTGGCAGAGCGTACCCACGCTTCGCTTGATACCAGGCAGTTGGTCACCACTCATCAAACAGCATAGTCGATTGTACAACAGTCTCAGTAAATTAGTGACATCCAACTTCAGAAAAAGTTGCCACCTCTTTCCGTTGGTGATAATGTCTTGGTTACCATTCCAGATGTTGACCAAGGCCGCCTGGCTCCACGGAACATTTTGGCTGTCATAATGGAAGTAATGGAGCCAAATTTGTATATCCTAGGAACAAAACATGGTAATTGGACAAGGCTTTTACCAGGAACCAATTTCAAGCAGCTCCAAATAAATTTTTAAAGACTGAAGATGTCCCTGGAAATCTTTCACTGTAAGGAAACAAGCAATGATGTCGTCAGGTTCCAAACAAGGATTTGTACGGTGTGGTTGTAAAAAGAACTGTATAAATAACTCATGTACTTGCTTGAAACTTAATGTAAAATGCAATTCAAAATGCCATAATAGTGCTCCCACTTAATAAGTAATTAAGAATTGGATTTAATCAAAATCTGTTATTGATATTAAAATTTTAGTGAGGGAAGCTTCCTTATTCTAATGTTTAACAATTAGGTATCTTAGATTAGTTATTATTTCTATTATATTCTGTTACACAGTTTAAGAATAAAATAAATATAAAAATAAAGATTACAACCCCTAAGAACTACTTAAAAAATAAAATAAATACAATAAATGTATATATGAAAATACGCATGCGCGCGTGTTTCACACAAGCGTTACTTCGGCAATTGAGTAAAAGCGGAATACGCAATTCACGGAGTGAGTAAAATGAAATGCTCACTTCGCGGACTGGGTATTTTGATTTATGCAATGGCCGAAATTAAAGTTAACTTCGGGTAGTGTGCAAATGGAAATACGACTCCGCAGAGTGGGTATTTTATTTCGCCTCTTGCCCAAAATAAATGCTCACTCTGCGGATTGTGTTAACCAAGATTCTCACTTCGCGGAGTGAGTAAAAATTTTGGGCAATGCCCGAATTTGGCAATTGCGAATAACATATACAAATAGTAAACTGTATTAGCGATCTCTGTAGGCTACATAACGAAACAAATTTACGTCATTTAGTGTCGGTAGTTCAAAATCTTCCCATACGAGCTCTTCATATTACGCATTAATTTCTTCTACTTTCAGTTTATCTTGTGAATTGTTTATAGTTGCGTATTTCACTGTTCCGTGTATCACTAAAGATCGCTGTGATATTATCTGTTTCTTCTCTCATTTAACTGATCGACATTACAAGATCAGCAGAGCTGCACTACAGAATATGTCAAAACATCAGCTTGATTTACTAGACTTTTTTCCATACGCCCGAAGCCAGGAACTAGTTGTATACATGAAGGTAAGCAGCAACACAACCATATTAATGTAAATGCCTTTTGTTTTTAAATCAGTTAAAGGAATTGTTTTGTTACAAAGAATGGTACTTGTCTGTTAGCCAAACGAACGACATCATATTTTACAATTAATATTGTAATCTAACCTAAAATACAACTGTATTCATGTTCTCTCAAACGTAACATGGTAAAAACGAGGTTTACAATCGAACCGACAGTTTTGTTTACTCAACGTAAATGCAACAAAAAGATAACGGTCATCAAAATTTCTAACCTCTACAAATGTATATAAAAGCTTGTAATGGGGCAAAAGAAAGGGGGTTTATAATTTAAAGAATTTCATGTTAACCATCTGTAGACAACCTTTGAGGTAATCTTTTTATTCATCCAGAGTGTACTTTTGGTCACCGACTATAGCTCCGTAACAGGTACGGTAAAGCAGAGGAATGTTAATTGTCAGAAGGGTGCATATTTGTGCGTTAAGAGCGCACGTGTGTGTCGCCTTTTGCAACATAGAATTGACCACGAGGTGATGATGCTGAGTGGACTTCCGTTACGTCAGGCTAATTAAGAAATTTGACAGCCAATCAGAGTCCGATTTTGCGGCAATGTGGCCAGCTATATGTGGCAGAGCGTACCCACGCTTCGCTTGATACCAGGCAGTTGGTCACCACTCATCAAACAGCATAGTCGATTGTACAACAGTCTCAGTAAATTAGTGACGGGAGGCCGCACGTGTAAGTACACGCGGCCTGCCCAAAACATTATGTAAAGAAGAATATGTTAGGGAGAGTGTGAATTAATAAAAAATGAATTCGTAAAGTAGAACGTATAAAGCAGTGTTCGTTGTGAAGAAGTGAAAGTGAACTAAGAAAGATGGTGGATGGCGCGTGCAGGTACAATGAATAAATAACTATATTGGCCAATAATTTTAACAAATACAAAAGAGCTCATTAAATAAACGGGGGGGGAGAAGAAAATCTGTAACTAGTGTGTGTGTGCGCGCGCACGTGCGTGCATGTGTGTGTGTGTGTGTGTGTGTGTGTGAAAAGGGGAAATGAAAGCTAAGCACTGGTTTGTAAGTAGGGGTTAGTATAGTAAGGTGTCCTAGAATAAGAGAATACAACAATGTAGTAAAATGCTCCGTAATATAATTCTCCATAGTAGTATTTAACATAAAATTTCCTTATGCAGATTAAGATTTTAAACTGACGAAAAAATAATAATACCTGTGTTTGCTATCGATGTATTAAAATAATATGGTTTGATGAATATAATTAAAAAAAAATGCATGCAAAGTTTTATGTGTGCGTTCAAAATAAACAGATTAAACGTATCGAAATGCTTATTAGTTTATACTGCGTTAGGCTGTGTGTAGACAGCTGACTAGCGTTCGTCAACTCGTGATGACGTCACGGCCAAGCGCTAAAGCTTTGTCTTCTTGTAGGTAGTGGTGTAGCAGTTGCTGTATGTGAAAAATATATTTATGAATACCTGTTAATACAAAAATAATATCATATAAACCAATTTAAATAACTGAACAGTAAAAAGTTGAAGAATTTGAACAATAAAAACATCATTTAATAATACACATTGAGTCAACCTAAAATATGTGAATTAACAGGCATTCAAGAAACATAAAATAATATACTAAAGTTTGTAAATACGCAAAATAAGTAAATTCATGATACATATAGTAAACATAGTACACAATTATCATAATTTATGAAAACTAAAAAGACAAAAGCGATAAAACCTATCAATAAAAAATACATAAGAAAAATAATTTAACGCCATGTTTTAATTAGCTACTGATGAAAGGAAATCTATGAAAAAGAATCTCTACCAAATCATTAAAAAAATGAATGAATGACAACATTTATATATATTGTAACACCACAAAATGTTACATAAACAAAACACACACCAGAAGGGTAAATTATGACACTAAAGTTATAAAGTGAATCATTGTAATGAATGTAACAAAGAAGAGAAGGGACCAGCATAGAAGAAAGAAGAGGAAGGATCCCAAGAAGCAGTGATGAATACACTGCATGAAACTACAACTTAAAAACAATGACTGACTATGAGCTGTCAAGCGAGCCAGTTCATGACATTAATGTGTAGAGTCATGTAAAGAGAAACTAAATAACAAATGACTTTAATAAAGTAATAACAATAACAGCATTTTGGCTGAAAATAGAAGAACTATGATACAAATAACAAAGACTACTACTATACTAGCTGTAGCCACAAAGCTATAAAAAGCTAGCTTTACCAACAAAGATGTAACCTTATAGGATAAAGATAATTATAAACGGAAGCCTTATGTGTATAAGCAACTGCCTAATTAAATGAGATGTAATTAGGAATAATAATAAACAGGTAATAAACCTGGTACCATAACTGTATCTAGACCCTGCATAAACGAATCTATGTCAGTAAGTTAATAGGGAAACAGGACCCCTAATGAACATTAAATTTACTGAATAATAAATATGACGAATGAGGTGTGAAATACCACTACTCAATTAATATTGTATGCCTTTAAAATGAGTAGACCAAGTAAAAATGTATTTAGAGAGTAAGGAATTATCAGAGTAATGTATTATCATAGTTATAATAAGATTTAATATTGTTCAGCTGTAATCAGCTTTTAATTGTAATAATATATGTATTTTTATTCATGTAATATCGTTCAAAAGAGAACACAGATATAATTAACCAAATGTAAAAGATAGGGAAATAGTCGCATTGTGCATTATTAGCAGACGATAATAAGAAACCATGTTTTAAAACACTATTTTCATGTATTGACAGTGAAAGCTAGGTTCGAACCGGCATTAAGCCACATCAAAATAAAGAGCAAAGACTAAGCTTTAATTTGATGATGATAACTTAGAGATTGGAAGTGTAATAATTTAATAGTGAGTGTTAGCATCATTTTTTAACCAGATTTAAGAAATTGCTGGTAAAAACCAACAACAACGACAATCGGGTACAGAAAGCGCGCCAGGGGCGACTAACAAAAACATTACGTCACTGTAACGGAAATTTGTACCAACCACAAAAGAGTTTACTCAGCGAGATTTGTCCCTAACAGCGATCTAGACGAGGGGTATATAATCAGAGAAACGCTGAAAAATTCGCATTCGCTTCCTTCATCACGAGCTAAGCAGTTGCGGCTCGACGTTGTTTTATATTTTATTAATCTACTACAACACAATAGTAGTAAATACTTCAAATTTTATTAAAATGATTATTGAAAGGACGATTCATCGTACAAGAGTGCATCGAAAATTAGTAGTGAACCTTTTTAGACAGTGCGTGTATTTAGAACGAGAAAATTTAACTTAACCTGTAAAGTAAACAACCCGTTATCAGTAAGAAGAGGGTTATTTCTCATTCCAAGTGCGAATAAAGTGCAGTTATATAGCGATCAATATAATCCGATCGTTAAAGTGTTCATTTTAATCTATAAGATTAAAAAGCAAGGTAGTACAGTGACCAATTTTATTGTTTATCTGCCTTTCACTGATCGTTACTATAACACATTTGTACTGACGCAAAAACGATCAAACAATTAATAACGAACACTGTATTCATTTATTTAGAGGATTTAATAATCCGACATAAGAATTTATGTGTTAGAATTAGTTATTATAATATTAATTAGGATCTAAGCAGACGAAATTATCGTTAACCTAAAATATAATTGCAAGTTTTAAAGAGGCCAAAAATGAATTACTATCATAGTAATATCTATCAAAGCAATTAATAACATTCTATTTTGTATTTCCAAGAACTTACCCTTGAGGTACTTAGTCAAATAAGAGTAAAATTTTGTTAATAAACCTAAGAGTTTTTATATTGATCCTAACTGAGCTAGACCACATAGCAGACGGATACTTTGAAATCCGAACTGTATTATTGTAAATGTATTTTTATTCCATTTGGTTTTTGAGGGTGTAATAAACCCATAACATTATACAGCATAACCTCTGTGTCCAATTATTTCAATCTAGATGAGTAAACCTCAGTACAGCATACACTGAGGTACATTTGAAACAGTAATTTTTCAATATACTATTTGAATCATTTTAAATGCCATAAGCATTTAAACAACCGTAAAAAGTGAACATATATAAATTTAAAATTAGAAATTTGTTTTTTATGGGAACTTTTCTCGAAGAAAACCCATATGGCACCCATCTAACATTCAAGATGCTATAAAACCTTGATTATAAAGTTTAAACTGGTCAAAATAACCTTGGCAGTTTATTCAGTGGCGGTGAACGTCTGAACATCTAGTACGACAACCAGGTACGTGAAAAGTGTTCTTTATATTAATTTATTTGCCCAGACAACACTTGACTTTACTTACACAGACGACATTTTTCCAGAAGAGGAGTTCGACTTCAAGTCCAACGCTACCATTACATTCATTAACAAACCAGCAAATTAATAATTTATCCATAATAGATTATCACACTATAATTAAATAAATCATATTTATCAATTATCATAAAAGATAATTACTGCATGTAATACACGAGAATCCATTAAACAACACAATCTATAATCAATCTATAAATTATATCAAAGTATTTGTAGAGGGGAATCTCGTTTTATTACAAAGTGGCGACCAACAGAGTGTGGCTTTAAAAATATTAAATTAATAAATTTTTAATATTAAATTAGCCTGGCAAATACAATAGAACGATCATGCCTCACACACATAGACACGATACTAGGTACAAGGCCAGCCAAGGAGAAGGTGCACAGGCTAACACCGAAGTAAATATAGAGGTACAGGAGACACAACCAACATCCAAAATGGAAGTTGCAACCAACAATAACTTAGAAAATCAACAAGAAGGAACGCCTCTTGCAGAACCCGAGCAACCCAGACAAACTGAGAGAGTCACCCAAATGGGGGAGACAGACTTCCAGGAATGGATGAAGAAGATGATGGAAGTGACAAATAAAAATAGCGAATCGATTAATAAGAAAATTGACGACAACAGCAAAGCATTGAAGGAAGATTTAAATACAAAATTAGACGATATCAGCAAGAAGATGGAGGAGAATAACGAGAAAATGAACACAAAAATAGACAGAGAAATAACAGTAGTCAGAAGGGAGATTGCAGAAGTACACGAGAGGTGTGAACAATACAACCAAGAGTTACAACATACTAGAGAAGAAGTTGATGGGTGGATCAAGGGTATGGAAGAGATTAACGAAGTCCGAATCGAGTCCCTGAAGAAGATGAGCCAGGACGAAATAAAACGAGTAAGAACGGACGTAGGGGAAAGATGTGAAGAAATAGACGCATCAGTGAATACCATAAGAACCCTGACTGTCACCAACAAAGAAAAAATCGAGGAGTTACGTGAACGGGAGATCGTGCAAATACGCGAAGAACTCGAAACCATTCGTAACCGACCAGCCCAGGGTCACTATCTACAACCCATAGACAACCGCGATATCATCAACTTTAAAAATTACAAGAAGAACCCGATTGAATTTCTGGAACGAGTGGAGGAAAATCTGACCAGAATCCGGGAAAGCAGATGGACAGTAATCCGCAGTTTAATCGATGAATACTTCAAAGAAATACACGATAACTGGTGGACTGCAACCCACCACGAGATCCAAAGTTATGAGGAGTTCAAGACACTGTTCAGGGCCAAATACTGGTCGGAGTCTACTCAAAACATCGTACGGGATGATATATGTCACGGCAAATATGACGCTAGTCGAGGAACAACCCCAACTTCTTACTTCCTTGGTAAGGTATGTTTGGCCAGAAACCTCGAACCAAGGATACCAGAGGAGTGCCTGGTCACCAAACTGGCATATCATTATGAGGAGGGAGTAGCAAGATCACGACAGTGGGGGCAGATAAAAACTGTCCAAGCCATGGCAGCACTCCTCGAGGATAACAAACACGAGAGCTACTATAAAAGGAGCCGCAAGAGGAATGATAACTTCCAAGACAGAAATAACAACCAAAATAATAATAACAACCCTAACTTCCGGAATTATCGAAGTAACTACAATAATTATAATAATAACAATGTAAATCAAAATAATGAGAACAATTATCAGCCAAATAATCAGGGTAATAATAATAATTACACTGGCAATAATAACAATAATATGAGACGGCCGCAAAATAATAACAACAACCCCAACTGACCCCAGAACCAAGGTGGAAACAACCAACCCCAGCAATACAGGAGGGCCAATTATGTCCAGGCCAACAATGAGCAGGGAAGAAGGCGGTACTATCCAAGGCGCCGTAGCTTCAACGGACACGATGACGAGGAGTACCAGCGTGAAGACAGGAGAAATTCAAGGGGCGGGCAACGAAGGAGCCGGAGTATCGAAGGCGACAGCCGAAATAACGATTACCGACCCCAAGTAAACTTCATACAAGCCTGTAACCAACCCAACCCTAGGAGACCCGATACCAGATCACAAACAGACATCACGAATAATAATGACAATGACAATTGGGTAACAGTCTGTGACAGGCCTGGCTTTTCAATACTGCATAACCAAGCAAGTAACGACGGAGGACCCCAAACAGCTCGGATAAACCATATCAGGGCAGAGAACAGTCAAGAACCTAATAATGATCCTAGTAATGAGAACGAAAGAGACTATTCAAACGACAACATCGAAAGGTATGGGACTGAGCCAGAATGTTCCAAATACCTAGTGAGTTGGTAAGGCCATGAAAATAATAAAGGCACTATAACAAAATTGATTATCAAATGAATATTGTGTACCCCAAAAACAAGAAAAATTTATACAGAGATAATTAAATAATAAATCCACAACTGTAAAATAAACCACTATTGAATAAACCTAATATACTATAATGCTCTAATACTCCAACATTAATTTCAACAAATGAAATTATCATCCGGAATAAGTGATTTAAAATATCTATCACTTGAAGGAGAAGAGGAGCAAACCACCAAAGCGAGTAATATAAGAGAATGCTATTATAAAGGAAAGAAAAGAAAAGAGTTTATCAAATGAATATTGTATATAACAAAGAATGATTGTCAAATAATATTGTCTATACTATACTATTATCAAATGAATATTGTAAACCCCCTGATAATCCACGAAGATAACGAACAAAGTGTTAAAAACCCAGTGTATAAACAGTGTTAAAAGTGAACTATGGTGAAACTAAAGAAGAATTTAAAAACCAACTGCATAATTATATAGTGAAAAATTTAAGTGTGTAAATTAAAAACAGTGAAATAACCAAAACAACTTACAAACTAGTGTTGATGAATAGCAGCAAAGCTGACCATAATATAACAAATATGTCAAGTTATAAAATAATGACCTGTGAAGAGAAATATGTTAGATAAAACGACAAAGCATGAACAGTCATAATAATGAAACCTCTAATCCTTTGAGTATTCTACTGAATATGATGTCTTATATTAAAAAATAAATGATATATTATGTTTTATGTGTTGTGATAGTGCAACTGTTGTTATGTGCAACTTTTTATTGTCCCAGACAGAGATGAAGATTCCTCTGATTCTGTGGGTGTATAGTTGAGGAACGGCGGAGAATGGATGCCAAATAGAGCCCCTCTGACTCTGAACCCACTATAAATGTTAGGGAATTGTAATATGTCAAGGATTAAATAAACAACTGTGAGGTAAATGAAAGAACAAAGGAGTTTGTCACAAGAATCAAGATGTGTATAATGTAAAGAAAAAATGTATTATTGAAGAACAGGGAAATTGTTAATTTAAGAACTAAGATTGATATAACTAAATGACTAAGAGTATAAAAAACTTGAACAATACTAGTTAGCTGAAAATAATACTAGCAGAGAACCTCCAACACACCAACAGACTACTGAACTTAATGCAGATAGAAGCAGTAATATTATGATTGAACAAAATAAAGTGATAATTTCTTCAAACTATAAAACTTTTCGCAAATTATCAATTTTGAGAGGGGAGTATATGTAACACCACAAAATGTTACATAACAAAAACACACACCAGAAGGGTAAATTATGACACTAAAGTTATAAAGTGAATCATTGTAATGGATGTAACAAAGAAGAGAAGGGACCAGCATAGAAGAAAGAAGAGGAAGGATCCCAAGAAGCAGTGAAACTGCATGACACTACAACTTAAAAACAATGACTGATTATGACTAATGGACATGCAAAGTTCTCAAATAAGCTGTCAAGCAAGCCAGTTCATGACATTAATGTGTAGAGTCATGTAAATAGAAACTAAATAACAAATGACTTTAATAAAGTAATAACAATAACAGCATTTTGGCTGAAAATAGAAGAACTATGATACAAATAACAAAGACTACTACTATACTAGCTGTAGCCACAAAGCTATAAAAAGCTAGCTTTACCAACAAAGATGTAACCTTATAGGATAAAGATAATTATAAACGGAAGCCTTATGTGTATAAGCAACTGCCTAATTAAATGAGATGTAATTAGGAATAATAATAAACAGGTAATAAACCTGGTACCATAACTGTATCTAGACCCTGCATAAACGAATCTATGTCAGTAAGTTAATAGGGAAACAGGACCCCTAATGAACATTAAATTTACTGAATAATAAATATGACGAATGAGGTGTGAAATACCACTACTCAATTAATATTGTATGCCTTTAAAATGAGTAGACCAAGTAAAAATGCATTTAGAGAGTAAGGAATTATCAGAGTAATGTATTATCATAGTTATAATAAGATTTAATATTGTTCAGCTGTAAACAGCTTTTAATTGTAATAATATATGTATTTTTATTCATGTAATATCATTCAAAAGAGAACACAGATATAATTAACCAAATGTAAAAGATAGGGAAATAGTCGCATTGTGCATTATTAGCAGACGATAATAAGAAACCATGTTTTAAAACACTATTTTCATGTATTGACAGTGAAAGCTAGGTTCGAACCGGCATTAAGCCACATCAAAATAAAGAGCAAAGACTAAGCTTTAATTTGATGATGATAACTTAGAGATTGGAAGTGTAATAATTTAATAGTGAGTGTTAGCATCATTTTTTAACCAGATTTAAGAAATTGCCGGTGAAAACCAACAACAACGACAATCGGGTACAGAAAGCGCGCCAGGGGCGACTAACAAAAACATTACGTCACTGTAACGGAAATTTGTACCAATCACAAAAGAGTTTACTCAGCGAGATTTGTCCCTAACAGCGATCTAGATGAGGGGTATATAATCAGAGAAACACTGAAAAATTCGCATTCGCTTCCTTCATCACGAGCTAAGCAGTTGTGGCTCGACTTTGTTATATATTTTATTAATCTACTACAACACAATAGTAGTAAATACTTCAAATTTTATTAAAATAATTATTGAAAGGACGATTCATCGTACAAGAGTGCATCGAAAATTAGTAGTGAACCTTTTTAGACAGTGCGTGTATTTAGAACGAGAAAATTTAACTTAACCTGTAAAGTAAACAACCCGTTATCAGTAAGAAGAGGGTTATTTCTCATTCCAAGTGCGAATAAAGTGCAGTTATATAGCGATCAATATAATCCGATCGTTAAAGTGTTCATTTTAATCTATAAGATTAAAAAGCAAGGTAGTACAGTGACCAATTTTATTGTTTATCTGCCTTTCACTGATCGTTACTATAACACATTTGTACTGACGCAAAAACGATCAAACAATTAATAACGAACACTGTATTCATTTATTTAGAGGATTTAATAATCCGACATAAGAATTTATGTGTTAGAATTAGTTATTATAATATTAATTAGGATCTAAGCAGACGAAATTATCGTTAACCTAAAATATAATTGCAAGTTTTAAAGAGGCCAAAAATGAATTACTATCATAGTAATATCTATCAAAGCAATTAATAACGTTCTATTTTGATTTCCAAGAACTTACCCTTGAGGTACTTAGTCAAATAAGAGTAAAATTTTGTTAATAAACCTAAGAGTTTTTATATTGATCCTAACTGAGCTAGACCACATAGCAGACGGATACTTTGAAATCCGAACGGTATTATTGTAAATGTATTTTTATTCCATTTGATTTTTGAGGGTATAATAAACCCATAATGTTATACAGCATAACCTCTGTGTCCAATTATTTCAATCTAGATAAGTAAACCTCAGTACAGCATACACTGAGGTACATTTGAAATAGTAATTTTTCAATATACTATTTGAATCATTTTAAATGCCATAAGCATTTAAACAACCGTAAAAAGTGAACATATATAAATTTAAAATTATAAATTTGTTTTTTATGGGAACTTTTCTCGAAGAAAACCCATATGGCGCCCATCTAACATTCAAGGTGCTATAAAACCTTGATTATAAAGTTTAAACTGGTCAAAATAACCTTGGCAGTTTATTCAGTGGCGGTGAACGTCTGAACATCTAGTACGACAACCAGGTACATGAAAAGTGTTCTTTATATTAATTTATTTGTCCAGACAACACTTGACTTTACTTACACAGACGACATTTTTCCAGAAGAGGAGTTCGACTTCAAGTCCGACGCTACCGTTACATTCATTAACAAACCAGCAAATTAATAATTTATCCATAATAGATTATCACACTATAATTAAATAAATCATATTTATCAATTATCATAAAAGATAATTACTGCATGTAATACACGAGAATCCATTAAACAACACAATCTATAATCAAATCTATAAATTATATCGAATTATATATAGAGGGGGATCTCGTTTTATTACAATATACACAAAATACAAAAATTAGTGAAACATGCATAAGGTGATAATACAATATAATATTATTTGCAAAAATAGTTAATATTTCAAGAATGGTTTAAAATATATAACCTGCAAGAAATACTTATAGTTACTTACAGAATAAAGATGAATGAAAACACCACACAAGATGATGTAACTCATTTATTTCTATAACTTATTTACTAGATGTAAAAATCAATTAATTAGTAGTTTTGGAAACATCTGTTTCAACAAAAACTGCCTAAAACTGAATATTCTTCCAAAATATACTAAAATAATTGCAAAAAATGACAAAAACAGTAAATTGAACAAATACATTATTGAAGCTCACTATAATTAGACTACAGACGAAGTAACAAATAATTACAGAAAACCAACTACCATAATCAACAGTTAATTAAGTTACACATTCTTTTAGCCAACACACTTGCATATCATACTTAGAAAAATAAATATACTAATATATTATCAATCCTAAATTGTAACGGTACAATCCGGTACCTATAGAGGTTTTGGGGAATAACAAATGTAAATTTTATTTCAATTGAAAAAGCATAATTAATAGTGTTGTAAAGTTTTTTAATGGCGTAATACCAAGCGAGCAGGAATTGTACCAAGGTCAATGGTGTACGTGCAAAACGACAGCTATTTTTTGCCAAACCAACTTGTCAACAAGCCAATCCTACAAATACGTCACATAAAGAATGCGGTACATAATCGCCTAGCCTTAAAAACTGAGACGTCATAGTTTGAAAACAAAAGGACTTGTTGTCACATAATAGTGGAAGTGGTAGCGTTAGAGAATAAAATATTAAATAGCGATGATAATGATGATAGTGTAGTGGGGGTAGAAAATGGTAGAGAGACAGACCAATTAAACAAAAATAAAGACGATAAGGTAAGTAGGGGTGAGAAAAATGATAATATAATTAAAAATATGGTGTTAGAGAGTAAGGTTGTGAATATTGAGAATGCTGATGAAGTTTTAGTGGGAGTAGAATTTGATAATGAAGTGAGAGAAGTGTTGATGAGTTAGAGAGAAAGTGTAGAGAGAATTTACAGGTAGAGGGGTTGCAGAGGGTAAAATTTTCCCATGCTGCTGTAGTTGGGGGTGAAGAAAATGCTTCACGAGCGTATTTGGTTGACGTATGGTCTACAAATAGTTGTCCCTTGATTTTTTGTGCATCTGGTAGATGGTGCAGTAATAAAGTTGTATTACCTTCTGCATGGGTTAGTAGAGAAAATGTGAAATGGCATTTTGGTGGGAGATATTTTTAGAGAGAGTTGTGTGTTGATGGGGAGATAGAATTATTTAAGGTGGGTACAAATTATAAAGAATTAGTAGAAAGGTTAGGTATAGAAAGAGTGGATAATAATATTGAAATCTTACCTTGTGTTGAAACTGACGTAGCAGCAGTAGATGATGATGTTGTTAACGATGAATTTATAACTTACCTAGTGGTGACAGATTATAATAAAGGTGACATGACTGTACTCGATCGTGACCAATTATATGATAAAATAATATGGAATAATCCTGTTGGTATTGTGGAAAAAATGAACATTTAAATAATCATTATATTGATAATGATAATATAATGTATTTAATAAAACATGATTTGTGTAGACGTAAGATCAGATCGTTATTCGATGATGGTGGGTAAACAGTTGTTGTTTATGAACATTTAAATATGTGAATAGTGTGGTTTTGACATGGATTGTCTTATGAAATGATTTGTGGTAAATGATAACAGATAATAATTTGGATTGTAGGCATATATTTTTTGTATGTGTTGATGACAAATGTATTTGTGTATTACATTAGGGTGTATTCTTTATGTTATGTAAATAACGTATTACAACGCTCCCTTTTATCTAACACAATTATCTAATATTTGAATGCTAGATAAAATGCTACTTACCCGTGATATTACTTTACCTGGGCGCCAGAACAAATCCCAGATACAAATGACACGGTTTCAGCTTAGCTCAGCGCATGGAGACACTCTTTCTCAGGATTCGTTCAGTGATTGTGGTTTTCAAGGGGAATCGTTACAAATAACACTTTAATATTTGCTTGATTAATTTTATTTAACATTTTAATCAATTATTTTTAAACTTGATTAGGCTAATGGTAGGACTTATTTCTACCCTAACACTTATAATTACTGAGTGAGTGTGAAAAGTAACGATTAAGACGTTCAAACGACCTATGGCTCTTATCTGGTTTAATTAAGAGATTGCTATCTCCCAAACCAGTGCTAAAGAACAGGTCTGCAATAATTTGCACGTCCAATACTACACCCCACTTTCCATTCAACACTCCTATACTATGTTAGGGCTAATCTTATAATTAAAATACAAAGTGTGAAATGCTTAGTGTCTTTTAAAAATTGTTTATTGCTTTTATTATTTGTTTAGTGCTTATTTCATTGATCAATGAATCTATTTCTTACTGTTTGATGCATTGACCGAAGATAGGAATCCATAGAGGTCCTCCTTTTGATGGTTTTGCACAGAATAATTGATGTTTATCAATGCTGTAGAAGATGCCCTGGCAATTACAGATGCTGTAGCCTTCTGTCGCACAGGTCCTTCACGGCTGATGATTAATTAATTAATAATTTAATTAATTAACGTTGTTTTACGCAGCGAGAGTTGTTGAACGGTATTAGTTCATATTCACTGCGGACTACTTTTCGAATTTGATCTTAATTACACTTTTGCGTGATTGAAAAATTTCTGTACTTAATTTATACACAACTAGCGCATTGAAGATCCGAACGAAGAGTGATGCTACCCCTCGCTTTGAGTTGGCGTCAGTTTTAAATACTGGGTTCTGATTGGCTGTTCAAATAAATCATGCGTTTTTCCAGTTTTGACAATCTCGAACAGGTCAACGAAACACCCCGTGACAGGTTTGAAACTACAGAGAATTTCTAGTTAAAATCGTACTTCCTGTGTTTGCAAATCGATTGATTACAGGTATTTGCAAACGTGTTTTCAAAGATCTGACCACAGAATATTGTTGCTTAGGTCTTTATCTGTGTGTGTGAAAACACCTAATTCCTACGTAGCATAATTCTCTCGTTATTCCTTTTGGCGTACGTCTTCCGTATAACTTCTTCAATTGTTAATTATATTAACTGAGATTGCGGCTACTTATAAAGCTTCACTTGCTGAATACAATGCTGTTTTCAGAATTGCCGTATATTTATTAGTTTTTAAGTTATCACAGGTTGAACTGATAATTTGTATTGAGTAAAATTTCATGTTCGTACCGGTACCTGATGTCGCTGTGACAAGGTTAGAGTGAGATGGCTGCGATTGTACGCTCTCTCTTGCTTACGCTGCTATACTCCCTCCGTCAGACACTTTCATATAATGCTCAGATAGGACGCTAATATGAATCGTTATATATACCCCCACTCGGTATGAAAAAATTGATTATTTTATAAATCATTAATTTTTTTTCTATGTACAGTTTTACTCTGATGAAAAATTTGCACATATTCTTTCGCACTTTTTCCCGCACAAAACTTGCACTAATACCATTTTCCTTACATCTATCTTATAACTAAAGATTACAATGTTACTTAACCTAACATGGTATATTGGAAATTTATATGACCATTAATATTTTAATCATCATTTTGGCTTAATTAATGTCCATAATTTTAATAACAATACTACCATTTATTTAAATAAAATTTATTATTATTATCATTGACCTTGATTCAAAACAATTATATATTTATTTTATTTGACCATGTTTGACTCACATACCTTATTGGCTCAAACTATTATTTCTTTATGGGTCAATATTTTGTCTATATTTCCTTAAACTATCCCCATGGTACTTTTCTATAATTTTATTTTTCTCCACATCTTTTAACATATATGTGTACCTTGCAATCTGTTTTTCTATTCTATAAGGTCCCATGAATATCGGAAAGAACTTGGCCGTGGTATTATCTATGGCAGAGGATACAGGATTCGCTTTCACTAGCACTTCCTCTCCTTCCACAAACCTTACCAACTTGTGAGTTCGATTATATCGTTCTACTCTCTTTTGACCTTCTCTCTGTATTCTTTCTTCTGCTATCTTGGTTTTTACCTCATATGGAATAGGTAGATTGTAGTTGGGTGGACTTTTTATGGTTTTGGTCCATACATGTACAGGTTCTTTATTAATAAATAATTCTGAAGGTGTGTACTCCGTTATTTCATTACATGTATTATTAATACAATACGAAATAAAACTCAAGTAGTCTACCCATGCAGAATGGTTCTGACTGCACAATATTCTAAAATACCTCCCTAATTCTCTATTTATTCTCTCAGCTAAATTGACTTGAGGGTGACGTATGGATGTAAGAATAGGTTTTATATTTAGTTCTTCCAAGGTTTCTCTCCATAGGTTATGGGTGAACTGTTTTCCTTGGTCGGACAATATTTTCCTTGGTTTACCATACTGTGGGATGTAGAACTTTGTTAATGCTCTAAGGGTCGCTTTTGTCGTGGCTCTTTGGACTGGGTATAATTTTACAAACTTAGAAAAGAAATCTACCGTCACTAGAATGTGCTTTACCCCTCCTTTTGCTTTTGGTAGAGGCCCGTAATAATCCACAGCTAATAACTCTCCTTTCTCTTTTGCTTGGATCGTTTGCATTTCTACTCTTGTAGCTAAGTTCGGGTGTTTACATTTCTGGCACAGGTCACAAGTAGACAATAATCTTTTCATGCGTTTTGCTAACCCCTTTCCAATGAAACTTTCTGTTAAGGCTAGATGGGTTTTCTTAAATCCAGCGTGGCCCAATGACAAGTGGCATTCCCAAATAAGTTCATCTATCATACAGCTAGGTAATAGTAACTTCCACTTATGGGAACATAGCTTATATAGCTTACCGACGTATATGGAAAATCCTGGTTTGGAGTTGGTAACTGCACTCCTCCAAGCTACACTAATCCTAGGGTCTTGCTGTTGATGAGTCCCTATTTCCTTAAGTCGTCTAACTACTTCAGGTTTTGTTATATGCTTTACCACGTAAATACCAATATCATTGCTACTACATTTAATGTTATCTGTTTCCATGTTGTTTTCTGATGGTGGATTTCTACTGAGTACATCTGCTACCAAGTTGTCTTTCGCTTTACAATATTGTATTTCAAACTGATACTCTTGTATAGCCAAGATCCAACGAGTCAAACGAGCACCTCGCAATTTACACTTTAATAAAAATACTAACGCCTTATTGTCGGTGATTATAGTAAGTTTGGCACACAGAATATAACTTCTAAACTTTGACAGGCTATGCACTATCGCTAATAGCTCTTTTTCTGTCGTAAAATAGGTTAATTCTGCCCCTTTAAGTGTGCGACTTACAAATCCTAATACCGCTTTTTGGCCCTTCTCATCGATCTGATACAAGTGTGCTCCAATAGCAATATTGCTGGCGTCTGTTTGCAAGTAAAATCTTTCTCCTATCCTTGGATGATTTAATACAACAGTATTTATAAAAAAGACTTTTCACTTGTTGCAGCGCTTCATCGTGGTCCTTTGTCCACTTACATTTAATCCCTTTGTTTAACAACTTTAACAATGGAACAGTACTTTCCGCGTATTTACTTGTAAACTTCTGATAGTAGTTAGCTAAACCTTGAAATGACTTTAGCTGCTTACAGTTCTTTATTACACTTACCGACTTCCAATGCTTATATTCTTTAATACTTACATTAATTTTATTTGTATTAATTTCCATCGTAATGGTATTTCTTTTAAAATTTATTTCTGCTTTCCATTCAAGTAACGTATCTACCCCAATAATACAATCATGAATGAGTTTCGGGACTATTAGAGCTACAATTTGGGTTTGGTTACCATTTAGATTGGCAGGTAAATATATTTGTTCAGTTATCTTTTGCATTTTGGCTCCAGTGGCTCCCTGTACATTACAATGTTTTACGGGTAGTCTGGGACAATTTCGCAACTGACAATTATCTACAAATTTTGAGCTGACACAGGTAACTTCACAGCCGGTGTCTATAAGCTCTCTTACTAGTAGATTACTGATCTTACAAATCATTTCCGGACATTCAGGATAATGGTTTCTACCCACTTCTTGCTCCTCTTTTAACAAGAACTCCCTATCGCTCACTTGTTTTATATTACTAGTTACGTTCTTTTTACCTGTTTTCTTTGGTTGTTTCACTGCAGGTAATGGTAGGTTTAGTTTTGTTTCTTTTCTACCTGCAGTGGCTTCCCGTTTCATTTTACTAGTCGACGGTTGCTACTCGGTAGAGGTTATAGTTGTTTTACATATTTTATACCCTTTATCTGGTTTGTTTTCTACACTCCTACTTCTACCCTTCTCCTCCAATTCCAGTCGATTTTGGGGTTTATTACCCGGATATGCGGTAAACCTTTTTCCTTTCAGGCGTTCATTGTCTCTCCTCTTAGTTGAGTAGAAAGTTGGTTCTTGATGATCGCCTCTAGAGTAGTTACTCAGCTGATTACTTACACGCTGTAGGTCCCTCTCTAAATCTTGACACTCATCTACAACCATTATGAACTTTTCTAGAGTATCAACTCCTCTAGTAGTGGTTGCTACTCTAGTGCGTTCTGAGAAATGACGCGCTAGCTTATATACTAGGCCTCTCTCTTCTATTGGTGGTGTTAGATGTTTAACTTGCGCCATTACATTAAGCACATAATTGGTGGTTGTCATATTCATTAACGGGTGATACTTACCAAATTCTAGATGATCACGTACCCTTCTTTGTATCTGAACGTTCCAGTACTGAGCAAAGAATTTTTCTCTGAAGTCTGAGTAGGTTTGGACTCTGTCCGAGATGACTTTCCACCACGTACCTGCTCAATTCTTGAGAAATCGGCCTAACATGTCCTTCTTGTCCTCGTCGTCCATCAGTGGATTTATTCGAGCTACATAAGCCTCAAACACCTTTAGGAATTCCACAGGATTCTCATGTGTGTTTCCTGAAAATGCAAGGTTTTCCGGTTCTTCCTTATAGCCGCCACACCTCACTACTTTGGTTTGCTGTGACTTCATTGCTTTAGTCAGATCTTCCCGCATTACCTTCAACTGCTGTTCCACCTTTTGATGTGCTTCGTCACTGTTAGCCTTACTCTCTACCTGTTTCTTAACTTCTTTAATATTCTCTCCCAGTTGTGTACACTCTTCCCTAGTATTCTGGATTTCTTCTTTATTTAGAAGCGATTGTGTTTTTAATTCAGCTGTTACTTCGCTGAATTGTTGGTTAATGAGGGTTACTTTTTGTTCTAACCTTTCATGAAATTCGTTTCTAAACTTATTTAGTTTTTCGTCTTGACGGCGAAAATTAGTGTTTACTTGTTTTCTAAACTCTTCTAATGTAGTTTTAACCTCTTCGGTATGCTTATCAAACCTAATATTACTTTCATCTATTTTATTATTAGTACTGTCTACTTTACTAGCTAGATTAGATATTTCTTCATCTATTTTAAATGTAGCTTTTTTACTACTTTGTTCTATTTGGCTACACAAATTTTCATTTATTTGTTTCATTTCACTGGACAAATATTTATTAGTTTGCTCAATTTTATTATTAACATCAGTTATTAATTTTTGATTACTTTCTTCTAAACTTTTATTATTTTCTTCAATTTTCTTTGATAATTCACTGTTTGTATTTTCAATTTTACTATTTAATTGACTACTTGTACTTTCAATTTTATTTTCAAGTTTATTATTAGTATCTTTTATTTCATTAGACAATTGACCCTTATTTTCATCCATTTTAGTGGTCAACTGCTTAAACATTTGCTCAATTGCTGCCATATCTACTGCTGATGATTTAGCCATTTTTTAAATTTATTATTATTTTTAACAAATAAATTTAACAATTATTTAACAGTTATTTGTAACACTGAATTCCACTTCTTTTCAAATTAATTACTATTACAATTTAACTAATCACTTGGGTAAAAGCAACGCCAAATTATATAACTTTCTTTTGTGCTAAATTTGGTGATTTAATCGAGCTTCTTAGTTGGCCGCACCAAATTTATACATAACTTATTTCTATATATAAATTTGGTGATTTACCCGTGCCCCTTAGTTGCGGCGACAAATCTGTACGACGCTCCCTTTTATCTAACACAATTATCTAATATTTGAATGTTAGATAAAATGTTACTTACCCGTGATATTACTTTACCTGGGTGCCAGAACAAATCCCAGATACAAATGACACGGTTTCAGCTTAGCTCAGCGCATGGAGACACTCTTTCTCAGGATTCGTTCAGTGATTGTGGTTTTCAAGGGGAATCGTTACAAATAACACTTTAATATTTGCTTGATTAATTTTATTTAACATTTTAATCAATTATTTTTAAACTTGATTAGGCTAATGGTAGGACTTATTTCTACCCTAACACTTATAATTACTGAGTGAGTGTGAAAAGTAACGATTAAGACGTTCAAACGACCTATGGCTCTTACCTGGTTTAATTAAGAGATTGCTATCTCCCAAACCAGTGCTAAAGAACAGGTCTGCAATAATTTGCACGTCCAATACTACACCCCACTTTCCATTCAACACTCCTATACTATGTTAGGGCTAATCTTATAATTAAAATACAAAGTGTGAAATGCTTAGTGTCTTTTATGTTCGTACCGGTATCTGATGTCACTGTGAAGAGGTTAAAGTGAGATGGCTGCGATTGTACGCTCTCTCTTGCTTACGCTGCTATACTCCCTCCGTCAGACACTTTCATATAACGCTCAGATAGGATGCTAATATGAATCGTTATAGTATGTAGGTAATAGGAATTGATTTAATAATAATTATAACATTTTTCAGACTAAATAAGTGATAAGAGTAAATGTGGAAAAAAACTGATTGAATTAAATAATTGGAGAGTAATTAATTAATTAATCAATGTTGTTAAGAGGAATTTTAGTGATGAATTTAAATAATTTTCTGAGATTTAGATTCTATAATGAATGGTAAATGATTAAACATACAATATGTTTAGGTGTTGAGTTATATTGTTATTATGACGTAAGTGATGAATTTTCTAATGTAGTTTTCAATGATCAGATTAATGTAAAAGGTGATAAAAGATGGAGTTTGGTTGATAATTATTTTAATAAGGCATTGAGTCAATCAAAGTTAAGTTTTAAATGGGTGTTAGACAAAATAAGAATTTTGGAATAAAAGTAATACAGAAACGGGTCAGTAGTAGGGACAAAGTAGCGGGAGTGCATATATGTAGAGAAAGTGAGTGATGTAAATGGAGAGTAAATAGGTGATGGTGAAATTTTGTAGTAAGGGTGGTGTGTAGGGAGTGATCAACGTACGTCGTTGTAGCAGGTTTCGCATGGAGAAGTTTCGAAGAGTGTTTGCTCGAAGATTATGTGGAGGGCAAAAGGGTATGAATGGAATTGCAAGATTGGGAACACACATCCTAGTTACAAAGAGGGTATTAGGTATTTTATTCTAAGAGGGGAAGGATTTAAGTGGAATTAGTGTTGAAGGGAGATTAATATTAATGAGATTTAATAAGTATTAATAAGTATTAATGAGAGATTGGTGTCACCCTATGTAAATCTGTGAGTGTTGTTAGAAGGAAAGAAGGGAGTAAGGTTATATATAAATGCCCATTCAATAAATCAAATCATTGTGAATGACGGAGAATCACCCAAACTAATTGATGATGAAAATATTAAAGAGAAGTTCATAGTTAAAATGAAATAATAAATGAAATGTTATATATAATGAATGTTGATAATAAATTTGAAATTTTGGACAATTAAATGGTACAATAAATGATAAATAATTAAAGGTTGATATAAAAAGAGTTAATAGAAAGTTCAAGTTGTAATGTTTATAATTTTCTATACAAGTTATTTAAAGGTGAATTGTTTAGTTAAATGTAGCAATGTTAATGTTCAAGGTTAATGTTTATTATGTTACATTATGTTATTATGCAAGATTAAGGGGTGATTTTGGGGGGTTGTTTGGTGTCAATAGAAGAGAAAATCAATTGTGGAATGTAGTGATAGTAAATGAAGAATGACATAAGTTTAGTTATAAGACAGGCTATTGCAGTGGCGGCATGTGTCACTGTAGATAGCGGTAAGTGTTGATGAGTAACATCAAAGTATGTTACCATCATCGGAGGCCTAAATAGGGCGTAACATACACTGTACACCAACCTTATATAATATTATATTATATGTGAATTTAATACGTACAGTGTATAAAAATGATTGTGAAGAACATGCTAATGACAGATTTCCCCACATTTCGGGCGATTACTGTTTCACCAGCACTAATCGTGGTTTTGGACAACAGCCAGCTGTGGGCAGACATTGTAAACACTGACCATGGTTGGTTGCCTGTGAAATTGGTTTGAAATTGAAAATAACGGGGGGGGGTGACTCAAGGGGAAATCCCCGGAACTATGAAACAGTGGCTATCAACCGTTCACGTGGGAACAAATAAAAGGGTGATAGACCCGTTTTAAGGTTGTGATTATATAATCAGTTATTATTATATCTGAACTTTAAATATAATGCCAAAGCAAGGACAGGAGATGACAAAATTCCTCCCTAACTTCAGTCCTTGGGGAAGCAACTGGGCGCTACAGTCCAGGGGGGCCATAGTGTGTGTGGAAGGAGGTTACTAGATTGGTAGTAACGCATTAATGGATATTAAATATATTATGTTGATGATGTTGATCAGAGGAGATAATTAAATGTTTTGTTGTGAATTAAGAAGTATTATGATAATGAAAGATAATTAACAATTTTAAGTAGATAATTTGTTTCAATGTAGTTGATTTAAATGTGTTTTGTTCTATATAAGAATTATATTAATGAATTGTTTTGTTTATTCTCTTAAACTTAATTAATTGCGTTAGTGTAAGGATTTATACTTCTTCTTGTAAAATGGGAAAGGCTTAATTATTGTCGATTGGAATCGAAGATTTTATGGAATATTTGGGGTGAAGTAAGAGAATGAAAAGTCTATGTAATAGATATAAGGTTATATATTCCTAGATCAAGAAAACCAGTGCTTCTTGACGCAAACCAGTACACAGCTAAGGGGAAACAGACCAGTTAGGGATATGGTATTATACAAGACCACGATTTGATTTTAATTTGATGTTTCAGAGTCTGGTGATGCTGTGGCGGCGGTCCTGAGCTGGCCAATGCATCAGAGCAGGAGCGTCAAGTGCCTGACTGGCCTTGCAGTGTTGGGATCTCGAGAGAGAAGTCCAGTAAGGCCATTCAGGTGCAGTCACAATCACTGGACCAAGGAGTGAGTTAACTATTTTTTATATAAACTAGAAAGGGGGTTGTGGCGACATATCCTGGCTGATCCCTTTAGGAAATATGAATGTGTCAATGAGAGTTTTTATGCTTCGGCATAAAACCTCTCATTTAGGGGGTCTTGTAATGGTACAATCCGGTACCTATAGAGGTTTTAGGGAATAACAAATGTAAATTTTATTTCAATTGAAAAAGCATAATTAATAGTGGTGTAAAGTTTTATAACGGCGTAATACCAAGCGAGCAGGAATTGTACCAAGGTCAACGGTGTACGTGCAAAACGACAGCCATTTTTCGCAAACCAACTTGTCAACAAGCCAATCCTGCAAATAAGTCACATAAAGAATGCGGTACGTAATCGCCTAGCCTTAAAAACTGAGACGTCATAGCTTGAAAACAAAAGGACTTGGTGACGTGACACCCTCTCCACATCAGAATTGAAGCCGTTCATCTCGCTCTCAGTCAAGAAATACTTTTGTGCCGGCCGGACATGTATAAAAGTTCCGAAACTAAATTTCAAGTGCACTCAAAATGTAAAACATTACGTAAAATTGGAACAAAGCTATGAATTATAACTTAAGTTACCATTTACAATATTATATCAAAAAGTGCGTGCGAACAACAAATAGCAGGAATGTGCGCAATAAGACTGGACTCACATGTAACCAGATAAGTACAGCAACGAACAGCACACACTTTCTGTTCGACAAAATTCTTCAATCAGACAAATTCAAATACATAAAATGCTAGTAAAGAAATTTAAATTAAAATGAGCTCAATTTGGGGGAAGATAGAACATATATAGCATGAATGAGTGCGTAATTGCGTGAATGGAAAAATCTAAATTTAAGAAGTGCTGGGTTGTGTCAATATATAATTATATAATTTAAAATATGATTAATTATGTTTATTTTGGTGGGAATGTAAAAATGTTAATGGGAAAGAATTTCTAATTTGATTTGATGAACTACGCCTCATGGCGAATGGTAGTGTGTATTGTTTCCAAAGTAGAATCGAATGTAAATGTATGTTGTAAGTAAAATAAAAGGTAATGTCATTGGTAAATAGCAAAATTAAGAGTAATTTATTTCAAGTAACAAGTTCTGCTGTTTCTAGTTCGCTTAACCGAAGACTGCCCCAAAGGTAAGCATATTTAGGTTTCATTGTTGATATAAATACAGATAGCGTCTGGACAAAAGTGTGAAAGTGTGTGAACGATATAAAATTTAAAATTCAAAAGGTATAGAACATAACAACATAAACTCAAAACAAATAAATGTAATACAATCAATAAAAAACTTCTAAAAACTAATAAACCTTTACCATAAAATTCTAAATTTATCTACTGTTAACTTTATTTAAAAATGAAACAGCAAATTTAGACACCTCAAATAAAACAAATCTTAACAATGTAATACACTTACAATATAAAATATTATAGTTGAAACAGAAAACAAGATAAAATAAGAACAGAAGCGTCAATGGAAATTATAAAATTTATCAAAACATATAAAAAAAAGCAGCATATCAAAAATACTATTCACAACATAAAACACAAACTAAGAGCAAATAACGTTACTTTAACCAAAACAAATAAAAGTAATACAACAGTAATTATTTTTTAATAAAGTTTTAAATATAACACTGAAGAATTTATAAAAACAATAATTGTATCTTATTAAGAAAAGATACTACATATAAATATCAAACACACATATTAAATATATTAAAAAATAGTAACAAAATTATAAATACTAAAGAAGCATATAAATATAAAATAGAAATCCAACTGCACCAAAATTAAATTCCCTAATAAAATTACATAAAGTTGACAAACCTATTAGGCTTTTAATGAATGCTATAACACCACAAAATTACAAAGTATCTAAAATACTATCAAATATTTTAAAACATAAAATAAAACTTCAAGCCAAGTACAATATAAAAAACAGTCTCGAACTCACGGAACAACTAAAAAAACATACAAGTAAACAAAAATGCAAAATTATATTCTTTAGATATTTCAAAAATGTACACAAATATTCTGGTTGACGATACTATAAATATTATAACAAATACACCGAAAACAAATAATGAAAGTGACACATATATTTATCAATTAACTAGGAGTCTAAAAATTATTTTAAAACAAAATTATTTTCAATATAATAATAAACTATACCACCAATAAGATGGCCTTGCTATAGGAGCCCTAACCACCACTATCATATCCAAAATCTTTTTATAAAAACTTGATGAAGAAATAATAAACATAATTAAATTAAATGACCTATCAGGAATATATTTTAGATAACTCGATGACCCCCTCTCTCTCTTTCTATGTATATATATATATTGTAATAAGACGGGTGTGTACGTTTTAAGCCCCACTGTTGGGTTCGTCAATTTGTATCGTGACGAGTATGATCGTCTCGTTATTTTCACACAATATAAGCCTATTCGTTGCTATGAACGGGTATGTTCATACTCTTTACTCTCTTAGGTCGTTTTAATTTATTTCAATTATTTAAATATCTGAGATTGTGGAGTTGTGGGATATAGTGATTTAATTAACTAATATTAACTTATCTCTCTAAAAAATATCAGTGTTAGTGTACTTGAAACTTAAATAATTAATGTGTTATTCTGTAATTTCGTTCAACCCTATTATACCTTGAAGAGAATTATGTATAATTTTGTATTTTAACGCTCTCTCTTTGGTGTCGGAGAATTCCGCTAGAAGCGCTGTAGTATCGGGGCAACGAAACTTAGAGGTTAATTCACGGTTTAGGTTAACCAATTATTCTATACTTAGTCAGTTACTTTTTTATTCCCAACTTATTAAATAATACTCCAATTGGCAAGATTTTGCAACTATACAATGGTTCTTTATTTGTTTACTTCTTCAACATTGAATGAGATATGTTCCAACTGGCATACACAAAGGCTATAGATTGCGTGAATCGATTATTGATCAGTCCGATACTTTATTTAGATTCGGTTATATAATGTGTTTTAGTTTGTAATTAACTTAATTCAGGGTGTGAAGGTTCTTGTAACTGTGGGGAAGATTAAAAATACATAGATAAGAATGCAAGATTTACAAATTTGAAGTGTTGTGTAGTTAATATGATTTATACAATAATAATTTACCAGACTAGAACGAAGTAAATCGTGTAGGCGGTTGATTGATAACTTTACTGTTCTGGATGATTATGCCGTACGATATTCTTTCTTCGGTTTAATAAAATGGAATTCTTGTCCTGTCCACCTCGGAAATACAGCTCTCTGAATTGATTTACAGCCCGATTGATGCTCCTTCTGCAATTCCTGGATCCAAATACGTTCTTCTCTCTGTTGAAGCAATTAGTGATGTTCCGTGTATTTGAAAGGTTATGAGTCCCCGTGTAGTGTATATTATTAGTTGTGCTACAGTTAACTCTTTATATTGGGTTTAATATATCGTCAATTCCTTTCGGATATGGGACAATTCAAGTCCTTCCTTGTAGAACCCAGTTATTTATTTTTTATTGTGATATCATACTATAGTCTTGTTTGGTTAAACTGTACTGGCAAGAGTCAAGAATATTATCATTGAAATTTTGTATTTTATAAGAGTATCAACTAATTTAGAATATTCCGATTATATTAGACATTTCTTAGGTTTTTTAATCTCATCACATTCAGATCATAAAAGGCAATAATTGAAAATCAACAACTTCTTCATTTCCTGTAGTCCATAGCAACCCATTATTTTTCTTCCTTCAACATGTTTTGTATATAGTGTTTATTTCATATATTTTTCGTCTATTCCTTATTAATTTGCTATCATATCGGAATATAACTTTACCGATAGTTGGTTTATTATTTTCTACATATATTCTGCTGGTTTTTTGATATGAGCCTGTTTCTTTTATATTTACTACTTTTTCGATATCAAATGTTATCAATCGATATCATGGCATTGTGGCATTATCATAATTTGTATAAATTGATATGGTTTATTATATATCATTACTAATTTAATGTTTTTTCCTAGCTCTTCGAACCGTATTCATTAATTATTATTAATTTATGTACCTAACCTTCATGTTATGAGTGGTTATATAGTGTTTTTGGCTGTTAGGCCTTTTATTGTATACGGACCTACCTGTGTTTATAACTGATGAACAACTATAGCCCTTTTACATAAATTCATACATATAATCAAATCTTAACTATTAACATTTACATAAACAATTATTCTTTTCATATCTAATGACAATTTTATCTTGATCTATGGATCACATGTAAGAAAATTGAAATCTATTAACGCTAACTAGCTGCTTCACACATCATTCTACAACAGTAATTGAATAATACATCTTGTTTCATTACCTTTCATTAACTCAACAAGTAACTGGTATAACATAACATAAACTTTATCATAACATTCGTTGTCACAAAATAATATCATTTAATTCAAAATCCTTACTTGCTATTGCTATAAGGTAAATTATTGTTTCATTTTTGTTTACTTTCATGGTCATTTAATTTGACAATTTCTATACTATTCTACTTCTTACACTTCTCATCAGTATCATATTGATTTACTTTTCACTGAACATAGATCATTAACTATTATCTAACTTACAGGTTTGTTTATTCTCGTTATTTCTACCTTGCATCCTTATTTATCGTTATCTATAATTATAAATGTAATTATTAGACTTTTGTTTTATCATGGGGTTAGATATTGACTTGCTTATTATTTTGTTAATATAATATTTATGTAACATGGATGCCAGCATTTCTGTTGCGTTACAAAATATATATATATATATATATTTCAATCACTTTCTGCTACAGTCCGTTTCTTGATGTATATAATACTATAATACTTATAACTATTTTACCTCAAGATGTATTTTTTCTTTAGGGACATGTTTCGTGAGATCCTGTTCTCCCATCTTCAACCTTCGCCATCTTGCTTCTGGTGCAGTATTTGTGTGTTGGCTTCTGGATGTTATTATGGTGGTTTTTTGGTCTTTGGTCCTTCAATGTTGCATTATTGTGTGTGGTTGTGGTATCTGTTTTTGTATTTTGTGTATTTTCGATGTTGAGTGCTTTGAATATTGTGTCATGTTTTGTATTGATTTGTATTTGTTCTGGTATTAATTTGTTTTGTGTTTTATGTTTGTAAATCTGTAAATTTTCCCAAATGTTCCCAAATGGCACCATAATGAACATTTGGGAAAATTTACAGATTTACAAACATAAAACACAAAACAAATTAATACCAGAACAAATACAAATCAATACAAAACATGACACAATATTCAAAGCACTCAACATCGAAAATACACAAAATACAAAAACAGATACCACAACCACACACAATAATGCAACATTGAAGGACCAAAGACCAAAAAACCACCATAATAACATCCAGAAGCCAACACACAAATACTGCACCAGAAGCAAGATGGCAAAGGTTGAAGATGGGAGAACAGGATCTCCCGAAACATGTCCCTAAAGAAAAAATACATCTTGAGGTAAAATAGTTATAAGTATTATAGTAATATATATATATATATATATATATATATATATATATATATTGTAACACAACAGAAATGCTAGCAGTCATGTTACATAAAAACAAGGTTCACAGAATAATAAACAAGTCAATAACTAACCCCATAATAGAACAAAGATCCAATAATTACAATTATAATCATAGATAAAGGTAAATAAGGATGCAAGGTAGTGTTAACAAGAATAAACGAACCTGTAAGTTAGATAATAGTTGATGATATATGTTTAGTGAAAAGCAAACAAAAAAATGAAACAATGATTTACTTTATAGTAATAACAAATAAGAATTTTGAGTTAAGAGGTATTATTTTATGACAACAAATGTTATGATAAAGTTTATGTTATGTTATACCAAATATGTGTTGAGTTAATGAAAGATAATGAAACAAGTTGTATTATTCAATGACTGTTGTAGAATGAAGTGTGAAGCAGCTAATTAATGTTAATAGATTTGAATTTTCTTATATGTGATCCATAGGTCAACATAAAATTGTTATTAGATATGGAAAAAATAATTGTTTATGTAAATGTTAATAGTTAAGATTTGATTATATGTATGAATTTATGTAAAAGGGGCTATAGATGTGTACCAGTTATAAACACAGGTACATCCGTTTACAATAAAAGGCCTAACAGCCGAAACTACTATATAAACACTCATAACATAAAGGTTAGGTACATCAATTAATAATAATTAATAAATACGATTTGAAGAGTTAGAAAAAAAAACATTAAATTAATAATAATATATAATAAAATTTATACAAATTATGATAATACCATAATGTCATGATATCGGTTAATAACATTTAATATCGAAAGTGTATTAAATATAAAAAAAGGAAAAAAACCGGCTTATATAAAAAAACCAGCAGAATAGGTGTAGAAAATAATAAACCAACTATCGGTAAAGTTACATTCCGATAGGATAGCAAATTGATAAGGAATAGACAAAAAATATATGAAATAAACACTATATTCAAAACATGTGGAAGGAAGAAGTCATGTGTTGCTAGGGACGACAAAAAAAGAGGAAGTTGTTGATTTAACAATAATTGCTTTGATGAACTGAATGTGATGAGATTAAAAATCCAAGAATTATTTATTTAATCAGAGTAGTCTAAAGTATCAGACACTATTATAAAATATAAAATCCTAATGACAATATATATGAATCACCAGTACAGTTTAACCAAATAATACTACAGAATGAAATCAGAATAGAAAACAAATAACTGGATCATACAAGGAAGGACTTGAACTGTCCCATATATGAGAGGAATTGACAATACATTAAAACAAATAGAAAGAGTCAAAAGTATCACAAATAATAATATACACTACACCAGAATTTATAACCTTTAAAAAAACACGGAACAACACTAATTGCTTCAACCGAGGGAAGAACGTATTTGGGTCCTGTCGTTGCAGAAGAAGAATCCATCGGGCTGTAAACCAATCCAGAAAGCTGTAATTCCGAAGTGGACAGGAGAAGAATTACTTTTTATTAAACCGAAGAAAGAAAACCGTACTGCATAATCGTCCAGAACAGTAAATTTATCAATCAACCGCCTACACGATTTGCTTCGTTCTAGTCTGGTAAATTATTATAATATTAATCATACTAACTACACAACACTACAAATTTGTAAATCTTGCATTCTTATCTATGTATTTTTAATCTTCCCCACAGTTATAAGAACCTTCACGACCTGAATTAAATTAATTACAAATTAAAACATACTATATAACTAAATTTAAATAAGGTATCAGAATAACCAACAATCGATTCATACAATCTATAGCCAAGCATATGTTAATTAGAACATATATTATTCAATGTTAAGGAAGTAAACAAATAAAGAACCTTTATATATTGGCAAAATCTTGTTATTTGGAGTATAGTTTAATGAGCTAGGAACAAAAAAGTAACTGAATAAGCATAGAATAATTGGTTAACATAAACATTGAAATAACCTATAAGTTCTGTTGAGCCGACACTACAGCGCTTATAGCAGAATTATCTGACACCAAAGAGAGAGCGTAAAAATACAAAATTAGACAGAATTCTCTTCAAGGTATAATAGGGTTGGACGGAATTATAAAACAACTCATTAATTATTTAAGTTGCAGGTACACAAACACTGATAGTTTTTAGAAAGCTAAGTTAATAATTAATTACTTACATCAATACATCCCACAACTCCAAATACCTCCAAGATTTACATAATTAAAATGATTCAAAACACATTGGCATAGGTGTATGTACAAATCGACAAACCCAACAGTGGGGTTTTAAGGAGAGGAATCCGTTTCAGTACAAATTGACACCGGCAACGTTGGGCCGGAAAGAATGAGAATCCCGAGGCAGTACAAATTGGCGCCCAACGTGGGGCGCCAATTTGTAGGTAAACGGGTACGTACGGTTTAAACCCCACTGTTGGTTTTGTCGATTTGTACATACACCTATGCCAATGTGTTTTGAATCATTTTAATTATGTAAATCTCGGAGATATTTGGAGTTGTGGGATGTATTGATGTAAGTAATTAATTATTAACTTAGCTTTCTAAAAACTATCAGTGTTTGTGTACCTGCAACTTAAATAATTAATGAGTTATTTTATAATTCCGTCCAACCCTATTATACCTTGAAGAGAATTCTGTCTAATTTTGTATTTTTACGCTCTCTCTTTGGTGTCAGATAATTCCGCTATAAGTGCTGTAGTATCGGCTCAACAGAACTTATAGGTTATTTCAATGTTTATGTTAACCAATTATTCTATGCTTATTCAGTTACTTTTTTGTTCCTAGCTCATTAAACCATACTCCAAATAACAAGATTTTGCCAATATATAAAGGTTCTTTATTTGTTTACTTCCTTAACATTGAATAATATATGTTCTAATTAACATATGCTTGGGCTATAGATTGTATGAATCAATTGTTGGTTATTCTGATACCTTATTTAAATTTAGTTATATAGTATGTTTTAATTTGTAATTAATTTAATTCAGGGTGTGAAGGTTCTTATAACTGTGGGGAAGATTAAAAATACATAGATAAGAATGCAAGATTTACAAATTTGTAGTGTTGTGTAGTTAGTATGATTAATATTATAATAATTTACCAGACTAGAACGAAGCAAATCGTGTAGGCGGTTGATTGATAAATTTACTGTTCTGGACGATTATGCAGTACGGTTTTCTTTCTTCGGTTTAATAAAAAGTAATTCTTCTCCTGTCCACTTCGGAATTACAGCTTTCTGGATTGGTTTACAGCCCGATGGATTCTTCTTCTGCAATGACAGGACCCAAATACGTTCTTCCCTCGGTTGAAGCAATTAGTGTTGTTCCGTGTTTTTTGAAAGGTTATAAATTCTGGTGTAGTGTATATTATTATTTGTGATACTTTTGACTCTTTCTATTTGTTTTAATGTATCGTCAATTCCTCTCATATATGGGACAGTTCAAGTCCTTCCTTGTATGATCCAGTTATTTGTTTTCTATTCTGATTTCATTCTGTAGTATTATTTGGTTAAACTGTACTGGTGATTCATATATATTGTCATTAGGATTTTATATTTTATAATAGTGTCTGATACTTTAGACTCTCTGATTAAATAAATAATTCTTGGATTTTTTAATCTCATCACATTCAGTTCATCAAAGCAATTATTGTTCAGTCAACAACTTCCTCTTCTTCTGTCGTCCCTAGCAACACATGACTTCTTCCTTCCGCATATCTTGAATATAGTGTTTATTTCATATATTTTTTGTCTATTTCTTCTCAAATTGCTATCCTATCGGAATGTAACTTTACCGATAGTTGGTTTATTATTTTCTACACATATTTTGCTGGTTTTTTGATGTAAGCCGGTTTTTTTTTCTTTTTTATATTTAATACACTTTCGATATTAAATGTTATCAATCGATATCATGGCATTATGGTATTATCATAATTTGTATAAATTTTATTATATATTATTATTAATTTAATGTTTTTTCTAGCTCTTCAAATCGTATTTATTAATTATTATTAATTGATGTATCTAACCTTTATGTTATGAGTGTTTATATAGTAGTTTTGGCTGTTAGGCCTTTTATTGTAAACGGATCTACCTGTGTTTATAACTGGTACACATCTGTAGCCCCTTTTACATAAATTCATACATATAATCAAATTTTAACTATTAACATTTACATAAACAATTATTTTTTCCATATCTAATAACAATTTTATGTTGACCTATAGATCACATATAAGAAAATTCAAATCTATTAACATTAATTAGCTGCTTCACACTTCATTCTACAACAGTCATTGAATAATACAACTTGTTTCATTATCTTTCATTAACTCAACACATATTTGGTATAACATAACATAAACTTTATCATAACATTTGTTGTCACAAAATAATACCTTTTAATTCAAAATTCTTATTTGTTATTACTATAAAGTAAATCATTATTTCATTTTTTTGTTTGCTTTTCACTAAACATATATCATCAACTAGTATCTAACTTACAGGTTCGTTTATTCTTGTTAACACTACCTTGCATCCTTATTTACCTTTATCTATGATTATAATTGTAATTATTGGATCTTTGTTCTATTATGGGGTTAGATATTGACTTGTTTATTATTCTGTGAACCTTGTTTATATGTAACATGAATGCTAGCATTTCTGTTGCGTTACAATATATATATATATTGCAATGATACGTTTAGCATAAGTATATGTATAAACCCCTGACTGAGGTATGATAACATACGAACCCACGTATGAGATGTATAAGATGTAAATAATAAAAATAATGTAATAATTAAGCATTAGGTATAAGAGATAATATAAGAAATAAACGTAGTATTTAATTTTAAATAAATCAAATATTGTAAGTGAGCCTGCATATGGAATTAAAAGCTTCGTTGGTTTTTAATTGTAGCGAAGGGGAGAAACTGACACGTGCTGACCGGCAGAGGTGCGTCATAGTGACAGGCAACCGCTTGTGTATCAGTCTGCGTGTGTGTGCTAGTATACGTGTGTAAACGAAAGACAGGTTGAATTATGCTAACAAGGGTGGAAGATTTTACAAATTTTTTTAAATACTGAACGAAAACCAGAAGTCACACGAATCAGCGACATATGTAAAAACATATGTAGCACCTGGCGCTATCATTCAAGACTAATTGGTCATTGATCGTGGGAACCGTTTGAAATTTTGCCATAACTGCCATAATTTACACACCTTAAAATTCATAATTTGCATAAACAAAGTTTAATATTATACCTAACGATTGGTGAAATAATATTTATAAAAAAGTGTGCGCTTCATAGAAAGACGCGTAGGTTGAAATTAGCAATTAAATCGATGCGCCAACCTGTTCAATGTTGTCAAAACAGTTTCCAACAGGCATGGGATAACGGCAGCAGTATAAAACCCCAGCGAGCGAAACACTCTTTCTCAGATGATACTCACTTAGACTCAGATAAACTACGTAAGATCCACGCATCTCGCAACCGCGAATTTTACAAGCCAAGTAACTTGAAGTGCGATGGAACCGGCATTATGTCGGTGCAAGTAATAGTGGAACACGATTGTTTTAAAAGACTACAAAATCGTAATCTACGAGAAGTCGTATCGTCGATGAACTTCAAAAAGTAACACAGAAGTTCGAGACATCCACGAGGGACAAGATAAGAAGAGGAGAGGAACCAGAGCAGAAGACGAGAGGACGCAGGGACAGACACATGCAGCTATATCCAGCCGTACATCATCACGACCAGAGGTCCACGTCAGAACTCAGCATCCAGGAGACGGAGCGAGGAATTTCAACGACGCAGACAGAGAAGGTGATACCGAAGAGGATCAACAAACTCGAGAATCCAGATGACGGTAACGACAAAGTTGGAATGCAGAAAAATGCAGGTGAAGTCAGACATTTATTTAATATTATAAATGACCCTGAGGTCTATCGAAAGAAGCTCTAGATTCCATATACAAGTTTATAAAGAAATTAGTATATTTTTAAATTTTCATAATGAATAAATAAATGTTCAAAGTATAATTGATAATAGAGAATATAACTGTAGTAATCTCATAAATAAATGGTCAATGAAGAACCATATTTTTATTATATTTTTTTATTTGATTAGATAATTAAATTCAAGTATGAGAGTTATGTGATTTGAAGATTGTTAATTAATTGAGACATTAAATAATAGAATCAATTAAAGTAATAAATGTTCTCTATTAGTAGTTTAATAAATGTTTAATTAATTAAAAGTTTTTATTAAGTGGTATATATTAAAAACCACACTTGCAAAGACAAGATGAATATTAAATTTTATACGTGTTAATCACGTTTTATAATAATTATATGTGTTATGTATTATATGTCTGTATAAATATTTCAAGTCATATATGTTTTATGTTTGTGTATAATATGTCTTAGAATATAAGAAATAAGATTTAAACACGTTATAATTGCATTATATTCGGATCGAATATAAGGGTTCAAATAGTAATTAACCCACACAAAACAATTAATAATATGATAATTTGAATTTTTAAATAATAAATCAAAGGAATATGATTTTATTAACACAGTCGTACTAATTTCACAACCAGTACTAAATCCTCTGTACTCTTTACTTGTATTAAAATTATATAACGATATTCACGTGCTTATCCACACTCAATCAACAACCAAAGCCTGCGACCCAGCTGGGGAACATCAAGGTAAATACTGCAGAAGAAGAGTATACCTTCGAGACGTGGGTAAGTGCGCACAAATGAGCAAGTGCTTATGTGTAAAAGTAAGTGTCTAAAAAAAACGTTGTATAAGAATATGTCGCTGCCAACGTGGGGCCCCGACATAAAGGAAATAAATGTTAATTATCATTACAAGTAAATGGCACCCAGAATATAAATAAGACCCAGAATATAAATAAAACCCAGAATATAAAGAAAGTCTAATAAATAATTAGCACAAATATTGTAGAAAGAATTAATTGTCAATTCATGTAATAAATAATATTACAAATTGTTAAATTAAGTACAGAGAAAAAAAAGAGTTGTGAAATTAATACTGATAAATTAAATAAATTTTAAATAAAGAATATAGTCACAGTGGACCAATAATTAAAAATATAATTCATATAACGAATCAGTTAGGACACCGTAGTCTACAATGGCGAAGCCACAAACAATGGACTTTGAAACGATGTTTAAACGACTTCAAGAAGAGTGAACGAAAACGAATAATGAAAAATTAGAAAGTAAATTAGATAGTAGCAATGAAAAATTAGAAAACGTAGAAAATAAATTAGGAAGATTAGAATATAGTAATACGAGATTAGAAACTCAAATAGAAGACAGTCGTAATAGATTAGAAATTACTATTGAAGAAGTGAAAACTCAGTTAGAAAGTAATATAGAGAGTAATAATACAAGATTAGAAGAGAAAAGACAAGATTAGAACTCGTCAGTAATACTTTGAAAACAGAGCTTACTGCACACGTTGAAGCAGTTGAACAGCGAGTTCAACAGTCACTTAATGAACAAGCTGTAACGATCGATAGCAAATTCAGAGAACAGCGTGAATATACAACAAGTGAAACTAAAGAACACATTCGACAACCGGCTGAACAGTGGAATGAGAAATTTAAAATTACTAAGCAGGAGCAAGAACTCGGACACAAAGACGTAAATAAGTGCATCCTGGACAAGACTAATAGAACAAAGGAACTCACTGTGAGGACCGAGACAGTAGAAATAGCTGTGGAGGAGGTCATGAGAAAAACTACGCATCACTCCATGGAAATTAACAATATGAAAGATGTACTACAAGAGGAGGTCGAAAAACTACGAGCAGAAGTCAAGTGACGATCAAGTGCTATAATGATGTGTGCTGTAAAGGTAGACGATCGAGAGAAGATCAGTTTGAAAGGTAATAAATGGGAGAACACCATAGAATTTTTACAAAAGTGTGAATGAGAAATCGCAACAATAGGAAGAAACTTAAGTGACAGAGACCGTATAGATTTTGTAAGTCGACATTTCCAGGAAACAGCATCCAAATGGTATACGATTGTTCGGGACCAAACAGAAACTTATGAACATTTCAAGGCATCCTTCGAAAATCGGTACTGGAATATACATACCCAGAGGGAGGTACGATCTCAACTGGAGTATGGGCGGTATTACGTCAACAGCAAACGTTCCATGGAAGACTACAACATACAACTCGTCGAACGGTGTAAGCATCGTAGACCAAGTTTCACAGAGCACGAATTAGTATTAAAACTAAGTTATCATTTTGACAGACACATTAGACTTGCCGTATATACCCAAGGAGTTAAAACCATTGAGGAACTTCTTATCCTTATAACGCAATCATCACAATTTGTTAATAAAGAATACGAAAGAAGAGATAACCGGCCGCAGCAGCAGCAGTACTCTACACAAAATCCGATAAACCACAAATCGACGCAGTTCGAGAAGAACGAAGATAAGGGAAAGAATATAAACAACCATTTGAAAAATGTAATGCAACTCCAAATAAAGGAGCGTACGCACATCCAGGTACGTCGAAAAAACACGTAAAACCGTACAATGCAAATGTACATAACATTAATGCAAATAATAATCATAATAATAATAAAAACAATTATGAAAATAAAATTGTGCAACAGCCGACACGCCCGTCAATGTCCAAAGAGGAAGGGGGTGATCGTAGCACAACAATTGACAAGAAAGCTGTATGACTGCAGAAGGGTAACCAAGCGCCAGCTCGGACAGGTTTCAAAAACAACCCATACACACACAAAAAGCCAGCACGGACAGGTTTGTTAAATGACCTGCATACACATGAGCTGCGTGACACCCTAAACAATACAGACACACACCAGGAAATAACGGTAGCTAAAACCTATTGTCCTATATTAGGGGGGACAATAAACAATTTAAATATGAAGATTCTTGTTGA
Organism: Magicicada septendecula; assembly: GCA_034769895.1. Classification (NCBI taxonomy): domain Eukaryota; kingdom Metazoa; phylum Arthropoda; class Insecta; order Hemiptera; family Cicadidae; genus Magicicada; species Magicicada septendecula. Next base: position 83,720,646 of record CM068369.1, read on the forward strand.
CACTGGAAATGAGGTATCCGTAATCAGCCGGACCTGCATCAACCGGAACAGGAACCATTTCAAACATGCACCAGTGTTACCGATAAACAATTATTACATAACAACAGCGACAAAAATTAAACAGATTGCCACACAAGAAATATATGTTATTTTTAAGTGTAATGAACTTGAATGCGATATTCATATGATAGTAGTAGATAAGCTTACATATGATTGTATCATAGGTATCGACGTATTAAATAATTTAGGAACAGTTATTAATTTAGAAAATAATTCAATGACATGCAAAGTTGAGGGAGGACCCTACGAAAATAAATTTGAAGAAAGTCAGAACAACATGGAAGAAGTACAGGAACCAATCGTCATCTCCAGACCAGCTGTAAAACACGCTGCAAGTAACATCAATATGCAAGAGGACAATCAAGACGAAGGAATAGAATTAATAGAAGAGTTGATACAGGAATATCAAGATATATTTAGCGACGTTCCTACAATTACGAATGCTTATGAACACAAGATTCAGGTCACCGATCCTACTAAGTTTGCACGGAGGACATATCAAATTCCCATTAAATATGCGGAACCAGTCGATGAGGAAATCAGAAAAATGTTGGATAACGGCGTAATAGAGTGGTCCACCAGCAGCTTCATCAATCCTCTCGTTGTCATCAAAAAGAAGACGGACGAAATAAGACTGTGTTTAGACATAAGGAATCTAAATAGTGTCGTCGAAAAGGATTTCGATTGTGCACAGAATATTGAAGAATTATTTAACAAATGTCAAGGAGCAAAATATCTAACCAAGTTAGACTTGACTTCGTCGTTTTGGCAAATTCCCATTCGTAAACAAGATTGCAAATACACCGCATTCCTGTACAAGAACAAAAGCTACCAACATCGAGTAGTGCCCTTTGGGTTGAGTACAAGCCTCGCAGCAATTGTAAAATGTTTGGAAAATGCACTAGGACCAGAGGTGGAACCATACACCATGATCTTCGTGGACGACATCCTTGTAATCTCAACAACGTTGGAAGAACACCTTCAGCATCTGAACACTATATTTCAAAAGTTCAGAGATGCTAATCTTTCTCTGAAGTTAGAGAAGTGCGACTTTATAAAAACTTCAATAAAATTCTTAGGTTACATAATATCTGACAAGGGAATACAAACAGACCCTTGCAAGCTAAAGAGTATAACGGAGTTCCCAAGACCCAAGAACATAAAAGGGTTAAGAGCATTCCTAGGACTCACGGGATACTACCGACGTTTTTCATCGTTATATGCAGAGAAAATCCAACCACTTCTAGAACTCACTAGAAAAGAAAGTAAATGGAAATGGGAGTTACATCATGAAGAAGCATTCCGTGAAGTGAAAAATTTATTTCTACCTAACATTATGCTGCATCATCCACAACGGGAAGGACGATATATAATCTACGCAGATGCCAGTGACTATGCAGTAGGAAGTGTCCTGTATCAAGAAGATAAACACGGAGAGCTACGAGTCATCGCATACGCCAGTCGAGTCTTCAAAGGAGCAGAAAAACACTACTGTACGTCAGAAAAGGAAATCTTAGTGATAGTATACGCCTTGAAGCAGTTTCGTTATTATGTGTATGGAACACACTTTGAGATAAACATGGATCATCAGGCGCTTTCATTTTTATTAAGTTGTAAAGCAACAAATGCACGACTAATGAGATGGATACTGGCCATACAAGAGTATTCATTCACAATAAAATATTGTAAAGGCTCGGATAATAAAATTGCCGACACACTAAGTCGTTATCCACTGCAAGAGACACAAGAAACTCATGAAGCTGAGTGGAACAATGTTAAAATATTAAACATTACATATCAAACAGATGATAGTTAAATATTTGCTAAACAATATAGCAAATGAACAAAACAAAGATCTTCAAATAAGTCACATGAAGTTATCACCACTATCTAGTAGATATACAATAAAAAGTAGTATATTGTACAAACTCGTCAATTATGATTGGAAAATAGTCCTATCACCAGAGATGCTAAAAACACTAACTATACCATGTCATCAAAGTTTAGCACATGCTGTTAACTTACCACTTATGACCTTTTATTTTCGTTAACATATTATACTGTTTACACTTTGTTTGTTCGGGTAGTCGCCAAGTTGACGTTGCCAACATAAAATTTTACTTACAGGTCCAGGATTCTCTAAACGAGCGAAGAAACACAATGGCTGCGGAGAAATAATAGACTTTGATTGCATTAGATAAAACTTGTGTTTATTAATTATCTGAATTTTTCATACTTTAATAACAAAATGGAGTCATTCTCCTTCCACAAAATCCAATATGGTTGGGATACATTTCCTCTACATCAGCCTTTATGCATTATACATTTACGCAATATATATTTTGACTTCAAATTACTCTTGTTATATATTGACGTGAATACAGACAATTACTGCTGTTTTAATAATTCAAATTACTTGGTTATGTAAATCACATAATGTAAACCAATACTTTAGGTGATTCATATAGATAGGTACATATGTTCACTCACTCATACTCTTCATACGGTACTTTACATTTATTGAGCTCACAAATTAATTAGGGTCGGTATTTGAAATTGTGTGAAAATGTCTACTTTCCTGTTTTGCGGTCCCGAAGATTGATTCAGGCGTCAATCATGTTTAAGTTGTTACTCTGCCGAACTATTAAATTTTTCTTTTCCAACGGCACTCACTGTGTCTACTTTACATTTTTATACTTTCAACTATTAAAATAGATTGAAATTCACATTTTTGGTTACTCCGCTTGCCAGCAAATTATGTAACGTGCAAGTCGCATGAAAGATGGTTGTAGACTGAGAACGACAGTATGGCGCTTATTTTTGATGTGGAGAGGGTTGTCACGTCACTAATTCTATTGTGTTTGGTTATGACGTCTTAGTTTTTCAAGGCGCAGCAATTATGTACCGCATTCTTTAAGTGACGTTTTCATAGGAGCGGCCGGTTGTTTGGCAAAATTAGCCGTTGTTTAGCACGTACGCCACTGACCTTGGCTCAATTCCTGTTGCTCGATATTACGTCGTTTCACACTTTACAAAACTTTATAAAACTTCATCATCCTTGATGTACTTATTTATGATTTTTACTAAAATAAAATTTACATAAGGTTTTCCCTAAAATCCCTACACGTACCGGATTGTACCGTTACAATGCGTCTGCTTTAAAATGTCATTTAGCTTTGAAGGAAGACTTCATTTTGAATAACATGTTTAGAAGAATAAAAGCAATCTTAAAAGGATGCTACGAATTTCAAACAGCACGACAACCGAATCTTCACACCTATGTAGATATGCAAAATATCAAGACACAGGAAAAGGGAGAATTAGTAGCAGTAGACTTCCTGGGCCCATTTCCGAGAGCTATTCACGGGGGTACAAAGCACATACTTGTATGTGTTCACCAAGGCAGTTCGACTCTACGCTATTCAAAGACCCACCACAGAAAGTGTACTGAATGTCATACTACGCAAATATGTACCGAAGTATGGTCAAATCAAAAAGATATTGAGTGACCAAAGTAAACAATTTCAAAATAAAGCATGGACAGAAATGCTAACTCAGCACGGCATACAACCAGTGTTAACGTCAATACGACATCCACAAGGAAACCTTGCTGAAAGGGTAAATAAAGAGTTAGGAAAACATTTACGCATCTACTGTAAAGAAACAACATAACCGATGGGCAGAGTACATATCATTTTTTGAACAAGCTATAAATGCTACATACAGTGAAGCTACGGGATATACACCAGTGGAACTGGAAACAAATAAAAAACCTAATAAATTCTGGTCGAGAAACATTAACAAACCTTCAAACCAAAACCTGAAAATTCCACTGAGTGACAAGTATGACAATGCGAAGAAGAGGATGGAAAAACTTGGAGAGAAGAGGATCGAGAGATTCAACAGAACGCACAAACTCATCACATTCCATGAAGGAGAGAGAGTGCTACTAAGAAGCAATCCAGTGGGAAAACGAATCGACAATACAGCAAAGAAACTATTCAGACTGTACGAGGGACCCTACTTATTACAAAGGAGGAAAGGACGACACACATTTATCGTCTACGATCTGACAAGAAGAAAAACTATTGGAAAGTATCATGCATCAGCATTCCGTAAATTCTATGGATGAATTAATAAAAAGTCAACTTATACATCCATGGGAGGGACGTAATCCACCCAGGGAAAGAGAAAAACATTTTAAGAACCCTTATAACCACTAAGTGTGAGTTGTAAAGTAAATAATAAAATAAATAATTTCTGAGTAAAGAAATAAAATTTGAATAAAATTCAAATTTTATTTTACCCAGCAGGAGAATTTATGCAACGATACGTTTAGCATAAGTATATGTATCAACCCCTGACTGAGGTATGATAACATACGAATGCACGTATGAGATGTATAAGATGTAAATAATACAAATAATGTAATAATTAAATATTAGGTATAAGAGATAATATAAGAATGAACGTAGTATTTAATTTTAAATAAATCAAATATTGTAAGTGAGCCTGCATATGGAATTAAAAGCTTCGTTGGATTTTAATTGTAGCGAAGGGGAGAAACTGACACGCGCTGACCAGCAGAGGTGCGTCATAGTGACAGGCAACCGCTTGTGTGTCAGTCTGCGTGTGTGTGCTAGTATACGTGTGTAAACGAAAGACAGGTTGAATTATGCTAACGAGGGTGGAAGATTTTACAAATTTTTTTAAATACTGAACGAAAACCAGAAGTCACACGAATCAGCGACATATGTAAAAACCTATGTAGCGCCTGGCGCTATCATTCAAGACTAATTGGTCATTGATCGTGGGAACCGTTCAGCCACCGTGTGAAATTTTGCCATAACTGCCATAATTTACACACCTTAAAATTCATAATTTGCATAAACAAAGTTTAATATTATACCTAACGATTGGTGAAATAACATTTATAAAAAAGTGTGCGCTTCATAGAAAGACACGTAGGTTGAAATTAGCAATTAAATCGACGCGCCAACCTGTTCAATGTTGTCAAAACAGTTTCCAACAGGCATGGGATGACGGCAGCAGTATAAAACCCCAGCGAGCGACACACTCTTTCTCAGATGATACTCACTTAGACTCAGATAAACTACGTAAGATCCACGCATCTCGCAACCGCGAATTTTACAAGCCAAGTAATGTGTTTTAACTGTAGTACATAACTTGAAGTGCGATGGAACCGGCATTATGTCGGTGCAAGTAATAGTGGAACACGACTGTTTTAAAAGACTATAAAATCATAATCTACGAGAATTCGTATCGTCGATGAACTTCAAAAAGTAACATAGAACTTCGAGACATCCACGAGGGACAAGATAAGAAGAGGAGAGGAACCAGAGCAGAAGACGAGAGGATGCAGGGACAGCCAAATGCAGCTACATCCAGCCGTACATCATCACGACCAGAGGTCCACGTCAGAACTCAGCATCCAGGAGACGGAGCGAGGAATTTCAACGATGCAGAGACAGAGAAGGTGATACCGAAGAGGATCAACAAACTCAAGAGTCCAGATGACGGTAACGACAAAGTTGGAATGCAGAAAAATGCAGGTGAAGTCAGACATTTATTTAATATTATAAATGGCCCTGAGGTCTATCGAAAGAAGCTCTAGATTCCATATACAAGTTTACAAAGAAATTAGTATATTTTTAAATGTTCATAATGAATAAATAAATGTTCAAAGTATAATTGATAATAGAGAATATAACTGTAGTAATCTCATAAATAAATGGTCAAGGAAGAACCATATTTTTATTATATTTTTGTATTTGATTAAATAATTAAATACTAGTATGAGAGTTATGTAATTTGAAGATTAATTGAGATTAATTAATTGAAGTTAATTAATTGAGACATTAAATAATAGAATCAATTCAATGTGGCACAAAAAGAACCACTTCTATTGTGGCTCTGTGGGGGGTGAGATCAACGAAGGATGGATACATTTTTATATATACATATCAGTGGCTGTATCTCAGTAAATCGATTGTGGCTCCGGATACTTAGAAATATATATATATATTGTAACGTAACCGCTTGTATCAGAGGTTTCCGCCTCTCCAAGAGTGTATTACAATTACGGGTTTATAATTAATTCAGCCCCAATGTTGGGTTCGCCAATTTGTAACGTACCGCCTATGAGGTACTTTCCGCGGAGTCTTTGTATGTGATCTATTGAGTGCTGGTCTTAATTAATTAAGCCCCACTGTTGTAAGTGCCAATCTGTAACATAACTACTCTATAGTGTGTGTGTGACGTCCGTCTTTTTTACAGTCTCGGATCGGTCAGAACACCTCTTAGCAATCGCCACTTATGAATTACAAAGACTGAAGTTTAAATAAAGTTGGTGGTAATGTTACCCAAACAAAGCAGAAATCGAGTGTGTGTGATTCGGGTCAAGTAGGGAAGTTGTTTAGCCTTCTTTTGAAGAGAGAGCAAGTACCGTTTGTTTACCCTCGGATTAGAAGATTTCTAAAGTTTTCAAATATTTGCCGTGAACCTAATCAGCTGATTTTGATATTAGTCTCCAAATATAGGTTAACCAAACGACACTGTGGCTGGATACGACCTGGTGGATCGTCCTCTTCTTATTTTTTCTGAAATCTACTACAACTACCCACTACAATAAAGGAAACACATTTTATTATTCAATATCATTTCTCAATAATATTTATTGATAATATTATCGGTTATTCTCTTCCGCCAAAATACAAATATTACAATCGATATTTTCATTAACTAGTACATGATATCGACTTCATTGAGTAAACATGGAATTGTCAAAAAAATCTGGTTTTGACCGATTTTACAATTTTATCTTTTATTTAAACATCAATCAACATATAATTCTTTTATTTATTTCCCCAGGGTTAAGGGTAAGTTCTTTTTGTTATGAGATGGTCAAAAATGGATAATTATACTACGCTTTACAAATATAGAAAAAACTTTGAAAATTTGTTTATTTTCTTAGTACGTAGTTCCGGATTTGTCCGTAAGAGAGCAGATTGTTTTATTTTTATTAAAACATGTGATTACACTTGGAAAGTTTTGTACTGAACGACAATTTGATTTGAGTTTTCTTTGTTAAATATTAAAAGAACTGTTTATATTACCTCTCTTCTCGAAGTTCTTACTTGTGGGAAGCTGTTTCTCAGGTGGTGTTCTTAGTTGTTTGTAATTTCATAACCATCTGTCAAATACTATCTCGTCAAAACTCAAAATGCAACTAGGCTAGGCCTGGTCTTCCAAATAATGGTTTCTCACTTTTATTATGGAGTATAGCAAGTTACCTTTGATAATTAAAGTAGTGGTACATACTGTTTATACTGTTATTTAAATTTTGTAACAATTTTATGCTGTTCAAAAGATTTCTAAAGGATTTTTTAATACAATTTTTATCTCATCATTTTGTCAACTGGACGGTTTTCAATCTCAAATTCGATTAAACAATACTTGTTATTTCGTTACTCTTAGTAACCCATAATTTTTATATCACTTTTTATTGGTGCTGCTATTTACTTTTTAGTATATGGGGGGTTTGTAATTATTATAAATTTATTTTTGATTTACAGAAAAATAATTCTTTTTAATTTTGGTTTCTTTCCCAATTTGATTTACATAATAGTTTTCTGTTATTTTCTTATAACTTTAGATATAAGTCTTTAATATTATTATTAACTTTAAATGCATTTATATATTATTTATTAATCTCTTATAGTATTCTTACACTGAACTATTTTCTTCTGCCATTTTCCTCATACAGTATTATTTTATTTTTTATTATCATCTGAAATTTAAATCTTTTATTTTTTAAAAACCCTGGGTTATCTTATATAATAACACAATTATTTTATAAAATATAAAATTAACATAGGTACTAAATTTTGTTGCCTACACAATATAAATCCTACAATAACTAAACAAAATACATAATTAATTGGTAGCATCATAGTCTACTATTATAGTCTATAATTCTCACATCTACAGCACAATTCTGTAATAAGTTCCCTTCTCCTTCACTTATTACCTCATTTGGTACACTATAACTCACTTGTCACTGTATATCACTTCCATATTGTTTATAATGTTTAATGAAACAACTTAACTTTTAGCCAGTTATAGTTTACCCATTTCTGACCTTTATGGTAGTACAAGAGTTATCAGTTATTGGGACTGGGTTATGTACAGTTACTATATATATATATATTTCTATCACTTTCTGCTACAGTCCGTTTCTTGATGTATATAATACATTTAATATTTATACATAAATTTACCTCAAGATGTTATTTTTCTATTTGGAACATGTTTCGGGTACTATCTTGTTCCCATCCTCAGCCTTCCGGTTTTTTTGTCTGGTGAAGTACATATGTGTTGTTGGTTGATAATTGTGGCTTCCTGTTGGCTTCTGGTATTCCAAGTTGGTTTTATTGTGTGTGATTGTGGTGTATGTGTTAGTTTTATGTGTATTTTCAATGTTGAGTGCTTTGAATATTGTGTCATGTTTTGTATTGATTTGTATTTGTTCAGGTATTAGTTTGTTTTCTGTTTTATGTTTGTATATTTGTGAGTTTTCCCATATGTTCATTATGGTGCCTTTGTGTGGTATATGTTTTATTAGTGTTACATTGGTTATGTCTGGGAATTCATGTCCTGTGTTTATTGCATGTGTGGCTAAATTGGATTTATATATTTCTGGTTTTTTGTATGCATTTAGGTGTTCAAAATAACGTTATTAATAAATGTTATATAGGACAAACAAAAAAACAGCTGAAAAAACGTTATTTTGAACACCTAAATGCATACAAAAAACCAGAAATATATAAATCCAATTTAGCCACACATGCAATAAACACAGGACATGAATTCCCAGACATAACCAATGTAACACTAATAAAACATATACCACACAAAGGCACCATAATGAACATTAGGAAAACTTACAAATATACAAACATAAAACAGAAAACAAACTAATACCTGAACAAATACAAATCAATACAAAACATGACACAATATTCAAAGCACTCAACATTGAAAATACACATAAAACTAACACATACACCACAATCACACACAATAAAACCAACTTGAAATACCAGAAGCCAACAGGAAGCCACAATTATCAACCAACAACACATATGTACTTCACCAGACAAAAAAACCGGAAGGCTGAGGATGGGAACAAGATAGTACCCGAAACATGTTCCAAATAAAAAAATAACATCTTGAGGTAAATTTATGTATAAATATTAAATGTAATATATATATATATATATTACATTTAATATTTATAAATAAATTTACTTCAAGATATACCTTTTTTTTCCTTATTAGGAACATGTTTCGGGTACTATCTTGTACCCATCCTCAGCCTTCCGGTTTTTTGTCTGGTGAAGTACATATGTGTTGTTGGTTGACTATTATTATTGTGGCTTCCTGTTGGCTTCTGGTATTTCAAATTGGTTTTATTGTGTGTGATTGTGGTGTATGTGTAATATAAATGAACTGCCTTCAGATGAATAATATAAAATATTCACCTGAAGGCAATTTACGTTGATCACATTTTATACAAACCTAATTTTAATACAAAATTAAAACGTCTTTAATGAAGTTTTTGTTTTATTTTATTGAAAATTATTTTGCTTTTGGTTTTGTTTCGTCGTCGAATGCTCAAAAATTATTACAGAATGAATCTCTTTGAATTTGAGGTTAGACGTGTTATGTGAAGCGGGATGTAGGCCCTAATGCACGCTTTGTTGGAATGGTGTTCGTGAAATTTTACATTATCAGGTAAGTAAAACACCTTTTGTAACATATTTATATCTTATTTGTAGGGAATCTATAATCTTAAGTGTGCCACAATTATGTAAGAATGAATGAAAGGTTTCAAAAAATGTCAAATGTCTATACAGCTTTTATTAATAGCAGTGTTGAAAATTTTTAATTTTTGTAAATTGAATTGCTTATTTAGTTGAGTTACAATCATAATGAATGCCTCTTGGACTTTGTTAGGTTAAAACGTTTCAGGTTTTTTACGGTCACTGTTAATACTGTCAATTCAGCTTTGCCTTGATTACATAACCTAATATTTCACATTTAGGCTTAATGATAAAAAAAGAAGTTTTGAACTGTTTAATTAAGCATTTGTCATGGTAGCTTAATCCAAGTGTATTTTTGAAATTTATTTATATAACTTAACCTAGTGTTCTTTGAATAATCAATTTCTTCATTTCCATCAATTTCTGGTGAATTAAAATTCACTGCAGTTTAAATATATCTATACTGAAACAGTATTAAGATTGGTACATTGTTTTTCTTTTAGAGTTAAATGAACAATAGAATCTGTAACGGGGCATTTTTGGATATATTTTGAAGTAATAAAGAAGTTTTGTATTTTTCTTTAATAAAACAAATAACAATTTTTCGATAATAGGGACAAACGTATAAACAAAGGTAAATTTATTATTAGCGACAGTGGTAGCGGAGGTGGTAAGACTGATTGCAAATATTGTATGTGAATATCAAAAGACGCAGACAGCAACAGACTTAATAAGCTGGAATTGTGCCAAGGTCAACCAATGACACACAAAAACTGTCAACAAATTATGTAACGGATCGTCAGGCAACATTACATCAGAGCCCAGCCTAACGGTGGAATGCCGTTATGTAACAAAACAGTCTGCTGGCGTAGGAATACAAACTTTCAAACAATAAGACTTGATCATATAACCAAGGCCACTTCATAAAATAGTGCCGGTGGCCTGTTGCCAGTCTAACTTAACAACTCGCGCGAGTTACACGTAAAAGTTCCGGAACGTAAGTGCGGGCCCGCAACACACCAAAAAATGTGAATAACATATAAATTTAATTAAAATACACCTAAAGTTTAAAAGAATGTGAGAGAAGTAACGTCAATTTAATAAACACATAAATTCAGTGAGAACAACAATCTATATAGTGCACGGACAATGCGACGTCGTCGAAACTCAGCAGCAGTTAAGTAATGGGGTAGAGTAAAACATAAAAAATGGGTTAAACTAAAAGTATAATGGTACCAATTTCTTTGAATTTGTTTAACCGGAATAAAAAATGAGATCTCTTAAAGGTATGGGATGTTTGCGTGTGAGTGAGTGAGAGAGAAGGATGTTAATATGGAAGTGCTGGTTGCGTAATTATTTATATAACAATTAAATTCATTTGATTTATTGTTTTAAAATTAGTTAATAATTAAATAAATAATGAGTTGTTTTATCAATTGAGCCTCATGGCCAAATATGTTCAAATGTACAACTGGGGGAACGAAATAAAAAATAAAAGGAAACGTCATTTGGTAACAAATCGATAAATAAAGTTTTCATTATTTCGACAACAAATTCTGATCTCCTGTGTTCGCCGAAAAGGACCCGTAAAATGGTAAGGACATATATTTTTTCATACGTAGTTAATAAATACAAGATGGCGCCCGACAAAGTTAGACAGTAAAGTTTGAATCAAAATAAAATCAATCATATTTTATTTATTTTATTAAATTATCAATTTATTGATACATCTCAATGGCGCCCGAACAGGGACAATTTTGTATAAAGAAATTTATATAAAATATAGGCCTACTTGGGAGAACAGAATGGTTGTTTGAGGTAACTAAAAAATGTGTAAAGATAAGTAGTAAGGTTATGTCATGTTTTTGTAGTATGGGTAAGTAGAATATGTTTTTGAGAAGTATGTGTTACATATAATAATATTTTGCAAAGAATTATATATCTAAAAGATTAAAAAAAAAAAAAAAGGCAGATAATAACGACGTCAGCTTATCTGACAGTCAGATAGAAAGTCAGTTAAGTAGGGAGTACAAACGAATGACAGTAATTTAGAGAGTCAGTTGACCGAATCGAAAATAATGGAAGGTGTGACGAGTCAGTCAACGCCGACCTTAATTAAGAGAGAAAGTAATAGTGATATGATGAGTATCATGCTCAGTCAATTCGAGAAAATGAATAGTAATTTTGAGACCAAATTTAATGTGCTAAATAGTCGTTTTGATATGAATAATAGTGATTTCAATATTAAATTCAATGAACAGAAAAACAAGATAAATGTGAAATTAGATATACAGAATACTGAATTAAACAAACGTTTTGATGTATTAACTAATTCACTGTGTAGCATTGAAGACCGAATGAACGAAATATGTAGAGAAATACAGGAGTCAAGAGAGTGTGTATGTGGGGGAGATAATAAAACAAATGAAAATTGTAGTGACAAATGTAAAAATACGATGCCAGATAAAGAATTAATAAATAATAATGATGTTGTTGAAAATAATGAGAATAATAATATAATTGAAAATGTCATATCAGAGAGTACTGATGAGTTTGTGGAATGTGATTATGAGATGTTAAGGTGTATTGATGAAGTAGAGAGAGAGTGGAAAAATAATATAGTAGTTGAATGTGGGCAGAGGGTAAATTTTCCCATTAATTTTTCTGAACCAGAGTGTTCACAAATGTTGTTGTTTTTGAAGGGCAAGAGACCCGTATTAGTAGATGAATTGAAGTGTATATTGATGTTGTATAATGTTGTACCCTCTGTCTGTAATAATGGTGAGAGTGTGATGTGGTGTTATGAAGAGAGAGAGTTGTGTATTGAGAGAGAGATAGAATTATATAAGTTAAAAAGAAATTATGACGAGTTGAGAGAAAGGTTAGAAGGGGTGAAGATGAACCATATAAAGAACTTACCTGTTGAGAGAGAGATAGAGAATTATTTTGATAATATCTTACCTAACGATAATGACTTACCTGACGTAATGGTAGAGGAATATAAAAATGATGAAACAACTTACCTGACGTTGACCAATAATACTGATGGAGACTGGACAATAATACCTTATGTTGACAAGGCTTATGAAATATTAATAGGGAATAACCCTATAAATTATAATGGTATAATGGATGAAATAAAGTTAATGGGTTATTATAATAATAGTAATAGCAAATTGTATGTGGATAACAATGATGCATGTTACAAATATATTAGATATTTATATGACGATGGAGGCTGAACTAAAAAATCAGTGAATAGACATTGTTAGATATTGTAATTTTGGTAATGACCTTGCAGACTTGGACATATGAAGTGTGAAACAATTGAACAGTTATTGACGAATAATTTGTAAATACTGTAGTGAATTGTGTGTATTACGAAATGTTAGGTAAATAAGGTGTATATGTAGTAGTAAATGTTGTAATAATAATAATAATATTATTAATAGTTTGCAGTTTAAATAAATAATAACAATAATTATGAAGACAATAATTGATGATTTGTAAATTTTGACAATAATTGAAATATGTTGTGTTTTAATAATCAATTGAAGTAAATAAGTTGAGATGTTTAAATATTGTGATTGAATGTTATATGTTTGAATTTTTATAATGAATTTAAATTGTTTGATGAGATTTTAATTTAATAACAATTAATGAATAAATAAATGTTAAATGGTTTAGTTTGTGGAATAACATAATGGTTAAAAATAAATGTTAATAATGATTTTGAAATGTTGAGTAATCTAATTACAGCAAAGGATAAATAATGAAATGAGGATATATAAAAGAGTTAATAACAATTTCAAACAAGAATGTTTATAAGTTTTTATATAAATTATCTAAAAGAAAATTGTTTGTTTAATGTATGCTAATAATCAAGGTTAATGTCTATTTGTTTATTATGTTATATTAAGATGTGTGTGTGTGTGTGTGTGGCAGGGAGGTTATCCAGGGGGATAACGAATTAGAAATTTGCTATATTTTAATAATGATAACTTGCTACTAAATAATTTTGTTTTGATTTGAAAAATAGATGCACTACATACTTCCTATATCGTGTTTATTATATCTTATTGTGTTAATTGCATGTAGTTTGTTAGGAATAAGGATTATAAAATGCGATAATATGTTTTAATGCGTTTATAGATTTTAAAATAAAATGAAATAAAGTTGTGATAGTTTAAAATTTTCAATGGGTTGTAAAAGATAGAAGTTGGGTGATGAATATTTGTGGGACATATAGATCTGTCCAAATTGAAGTCAAAGTTAAAGAAATACTAGAGATGAAAATAATGTAATGTTGTTTTGAGTTAATGTATGTTATAGAATTTTGAGAAGTATTGATGGAGACACAGTAGTAATGGAGAATTTATGTAGAGTTTTGATTGATATATTGTTGTTTATAATTGATGATGTTATTTTGTTGAAGTTGTAGTAAGGTAATGAGATTGAGATTTTGGGGATGGCAATTTTGTAGCAGGGGGTAGTGTAATGTGGGAGTCCGCAACATAATGATAAGTTGGGACCGGATAGGGATAGATTTTAGTGGAGACGGGGCCGCCTTAGGTAGAATCCAGGGGCCAGAGAACGGAAATTGAGCTTTTTGGGGGGGGGACACATATCCTATGTACAAAGGGTTAGAGAGTATTTTTCTTTATGTATAGAGAGAAGGTGGCGAATTGAGTTAAAGTAGTAAGTAGTTAGAGGTAGAGAGGGGTTAGTAGACTTTTTGATAGTGGGGTGTCATACTAGTTAAAGGTTTTGTAAGGGAGCGTTAGAGTAATAAAAGGGGTAAGATTATGGGTAAATGCCAAGTTGATAAAGTGAATTATAATGAATAACTGAGAATCACCCAAATTAATGAAAGGGAATAATAAATGAAATGATGTGTAAAACAAAGATTGAAAAAAAAAAGTTAAATTGAGATTAAAAGGTAAATTTTATGATTTTATATGCAAATTTAATGACGTTAAGTGTGTAAATTTTAAATACAAATTGTTTATTTTAAGATAAGGATAACAATGTGAATTATGAATGTACTATGTTTTCTTATGTTATGTTATGTTGTTAGGTATTCTGATATGTTAGAAATAAGTAAAAACAAAACCAGTGCTTCTTAGCGCAAACCAGCACCGCTAGGGGGAAACAGATCAGTTGGGGATATGGTGTTGTATAAGGCCACTAGTTGATACTTTAATTTGTTGTTTCAGTGTCTGGTGATGCTGTGGCGGCGGACCTGAGCTGGCCAGCACGTCAGAGCAGGGGCGTTAAGTATCTGTCTGACTCTACGGTGTTGGGATCTCGAGAGAGAAGTCCAGTATTGTCATTCAGGTGCGGTTACAGTCACCGGACCAAGGGTGAGTTGATTATATTTTTTGTAAACCATACAGGGGGTTGTGGCGACATATCCTGGCTGATCCCTTTAGCAAGTATGAATGTGTCAATGAGATTTTTTATGCTTCGGCATAAAATATCTCATTGAGGGGGTATTGTAACGGGGCATTTTTCGATATATTTTGAAGTAATAAAGAAGTTTTGTATTTTTCTTTAATAAAACAAATAACAATTTTTCGATAATAGGGACAAACGTATAAACAAAGGTAAATTTATTGTTAGCGACAGTGGTAGCGGAGGTGGTAAGACTGATTGCAAATATTGTATGTGAATATCAAAAGACGCAGACAGCAACACTTAGTAAGCTGAATTGTGCCAAGGTCAACCAATGACACACAAAAACTGTCAACAAATTATGTAATGGATCGTCAGGCAACATTACGTCAGAGCCCAGCCTAACGGTGGAATGCCGTTATGTAACAAAACAGTCTGCTGGCGTAGGAATACAAACTTTCAAACAATAAGACTTGATCATATAATCAAGGCCACTTCATAAAATAGTGCCGGTGGCCTGTTGCCAGTCTAACTTAACAACTCGCGCGAGTTACACGTAAAAGTTCCGGAACGTAAGTGCGGGCCCGCAACACACCAAAAAATGTGAATAACATAAATTTAATTAAAATACACCTAAAGTTTAAAAGAATGTGAGAGAAGTAACGTCAATTTAATAAACACATAAATTCAGTGAGAACAACAATCTATATAGTGCACGGACAATGCAACGTCGTCGAAACTCAGCAGCAGTTAAGTAATGGGGTAGAGTAAAACATAAAAAAATGGGTTAAACTAAAAGTATAATGGTACCAATTTCTTTGAATTTGTTTAACCGGAATAAAAAATGAGATCTCTTAAAGGTATGGGATGTTTGCGTGTGAGTGAGTGAGAGAGAAGGATGTTAATATGGAAGTGCTGGTTGCGTAATTATTTATATAACAATTAAATTCATTTGATTTATTGTTTTAAAATTAGTTAATAATTAAATAAATAATGAGTTGTTTTATCAATTGAGCCTCGTGGCCAAATATGTTCAAATGTACAACTGGGGGAACGAAATAAAAAATAAAAGGAAACGTCATTTGGTAACAAATCGATAAATAAAGTTTTCATTATTTCGACAACAAATTCTGATCTCCTGTGTTCGCCGAAAAGGACCCGTAAAAATGGTAAGGACATATATTTTTTCATACGTAGTTAATAAATACAAGATGGCGCCCGACAAAGTTAGACAGTAAAGTTTGAATCAAAATAAAATCAATCATATTTTATTTATTTTATTAAATTATCAATTTATTGATACATCTCAAATCAATTAAAATTATAATTTTTGACAGAACAATTTTATTTTACATACCATAACCTATTTCATTATATTGTTAGGATAATATTTTTACAGACCTAAATAAGCTTACTGGCTGGTTTAATTTAAACTTTTCCATTTCAGAATCATTATATTTATAATGAAAAATTGTTTTCGCACATTGTTTTTTAGAGTTTTCCTTTACTTGATTTTATAGACAAAGTCTGTTATTTTTTGTTTTTGTTACTTGATTTTATAGACAAAGTCTGTTATTTTCTGTTTTTAACTGTTATTTTTATGGTTTTATATGGGAAAGAATGACTCCACACTTTGGTAAAATCTCTTAATAAATCTGGAAAGGAATGAAATGCATACCTGTGATCTAAGCATGTAACGACACGAGTTATGCTTTATTTTAGTTGGCCATGTCAAGAGTGTTTCTTTAGTATATTATTTCTGGAGCGAGCAATGGCCTATATGACAATTGATCCAGATAAACAGTAGAATCAGTAAAACCTAATCAAGGAATAAGGTCCTGTTTAATCTGTTTCTTCGGTCTACGCAAATTATCGGGTCAATAGGCCCATTGTTCTCTTCGGCAAACTAAACTAATGAATCCCTCTTGTCATAACCAGATTAAATAAAACATATCTCATTATATGTATAGATCGCTGTTTTTCGCATCATAATACATAATAATGCTTTTCCATGGTGCCGGGTTTATAATGGATTTAAACCCACCTTTTAATTGGTAAAGAGATAATAACAACAGAACTAAAAGTTTTGTATTAGAAAATCATATCAATATTTGATTAATAGTTGTCTGAAACTGTTTGTATTGCAACCACTCATTATCCAAACTCAGTAAACCAGTATGCACCAGATATTTGATGGTAATGAAGTTTCGTGGTTCAAGTTTGCAATATTAAATTGTACTAATGAAAAATATACTATTATTTGGGAGGCTCTGCCCCTAAAATTGTCTGATGAATTGATAATGTCATCATTCATGGGAATATTAGTTGAACATCGAATTATACGTTTAAAGAAAATAATACATCTTTTGAAAATGTTCAGTCTAAGGCTAGGTTAGGTTTGCTTAAAAAAAGGGGACCTCGCTGCAATTTTTTAAGACAAGGAAAACGTAAGGTGATTATTACTTTTAGTAGTCTAAATGATAAATTAATTGTTGATATGCAGGGTTATTTTTCTTTTCAATTTATTTTAAATTAGGTGCAGAAAATTATTTACTTAAATTTTCTATACTTTTCAGATTTTTCTAATTTCAAAATAAAATAGGCTATGTTTCAAACAAGAGGGCACAAAATATTAAATGCTGTTGGGATTCGTATTGGTGGTGAGTAACTGAACAAATATTTTCAAGTTGAGTTTTTTCTTGTTAACCTTAGTGATAGCTAAAACTCAGGTTTAAGAGAGCTGAAACTTGTATTTCTTCAAAAATCACTAAAATTAGCTTGTGGCTATTAAGAATCAGAGTTCAGTGAGTAGAAAAATTATCATGAATTAGAAAATTATTTTCATTTTTTGGTGGAAAGTCCAAAATGTTTGTAATTTTTTGGCTTCATAACCTCAATTTTGTAGAAAACCCTATTACGTTGTGACACTTCAATTTGTTATGCGTGAAAATTAATTACAGATCCATAACAGCATTAACTGGTCAACTGATCTGTACTTCTTTGTAACTTATGTGTTGAAATTAAAAATAAAACAAATCCCCAAATAGTTTACACAGTAATGTTATTAGATTTAACTGACCAAAAAATGTTAAGATATTAATTTACCTTAAGAAAATCAGGTAATATTTTTATAATTTTAGGCTTATTTGTAAAGAGTCGAGCAAGTAAAAACTTACAGTTAAAATGTATTAGGTTATTAAGAATTTACTGAACTTTATTGTTCATAATATAAATAGATGTGACTTGAGCTATCTCAGTCGTTTTTAAAACTATATTTAGTATTTTAAAATTTTAGTCATGTTAAAAGTATTGAATTATTTTATTTAGGCATAAAAAAAATAATTGAAATAAAAATTGGTTTTCCAATACCTTTGTGAATTAAAAATAAGTTTACACAAACCAAAATGGATTAAAAAGATACACTAATAGTCATATAACCTCACTTTTATGAGTGATGTACTTGAATTTGAGTTCTAATTTTAATTTAAGTTTCAAAGCAGGGATGAGAATCGGATACTTGTCTCCTTTTCCAACCTGTTTCACTTAACATTATTAACAAACCTCTTTCCCAAGTGAATGACTGTTATATTAATAACTGCTTTAATACGTTATATAATTGTCAAATAATAATGTCATTTAATTTGATTTGTGCTAAATACATATAGCATGTAATTGATATGCTATATAGAATATGTAGTTTTATTGTTTTTGAAAGAAACTTCTTCAGCTTTTATCCCATACTTTATTTTATTTCAGAGTTTGATAATCACAATGAAATGAATAATGGATTGTCTAAAATTTTACAACAAACAATTCCTAAAACAAAAGGTGGCATTACGCATTACGTTTACCTAAAAGAGACCTCCATATCACTTTTTTCTGTACATTTGTCATAAAATTTGTTTTTGAAAAACATATAATTGTATAATATGTACACATCAAAATTATATTGTAGGAATCTCATGAATTTATATTTTCAGTCTTGAAGTCTTGATACATAGTAGATGAGCAGAATGTTTACATTTTTATAATCACTAAAATTATAAAAAGAATCATTATTAAATTTAAATATTAGGTATTTATTACTTCTTTTGGAGTGAAAATTCTTTACTCCAACTAAGACATTTCATTTCTTCCAGTGGGGTAAATTATGAAACACTGTAGTTTAACCCTTTAGATATAAATTGGCTACAGTATGGGCTCAGTTCAAAAACCCATAGCATCTACTCAAATTTCTAAATATAATTTTATATTAAAAAAGAAAATAATGAAACTTTGTAATTAATTTTCATTACTCCTAATATGTTCATTGTAAATATATTATCAGTTGCCAATGTTATTAAAGGGTTTTCACTTATTAGTGGTCGTAGAAAAGGTCTACAAACACCATTAATTATTTTATTAAAATATTATTACAGATGGTTAAATTTGAAAAGTATAAATTAGACCAATAAACTCTTCCCAGTTCATGTTAATTCTTAATATTATAAATAATTAAAATGATAAGTTGTGAATTAAATTAAGTTAAAAGTTAAATTTTAGCACTTTTAGCTTGTGCTGTAATAAAGGAGCTTTTACTATACACCTTTTTCTTTATTAAATTACCATTTTTTTATGTTTGTAAATAAATTGATGTTTTTTCAGATTCTTGCCGTAGAAAGTTATTGCAAACATCAGCAAATGAAACTACCCAATCATTAGCCAATGAAACTGGAAAATGAAAAAAATATTTGAAGATTTAAATAAAGACTTGATTGCACGTATTATAAATTTAAGTCGTAGACGACCAGGAGAAATTGTACGAGCTACTTTAGAAAATTATTCACGTGTTACAGATAATGATGAAATTGCTGCTGTTAAAAAGAACATTCTTACTGAGGATGAGAAAAGAACCTGTTCTGAGTTACATGTTTTCCATGTTCCTGGAAAGAACACACGTAAAATCCCTTGTTTATTAACAGAATTATCACTGTTGCACACCACTATAAAAGAATTATTCCAGTTAGCGCTTTCAAGCTTCTCGGCTCATCGTCAGATCTGAAATCTGATTGGATTATTTCCAATCTGACAATGAGCTGAGATGCTTGAAAGCACTAATCGGAATAATTTTTCTATAGTGGTGTACAACAGTGATAATTCTGTTTGTGATTATAACCACTAACACAACTTTCTTAATTAAAAATCCCTTGTTTTTGACTAATCAAATGAAAGATACATTGGCTCTCTTACTAGACAGTAGACACAGTGTTGGTGTTCCTGAAGAAAAAAAGTTACTTTTTCCTCGTTGCAATTGTTTAAATACTTATGACGGAACAAAAATCATTGAAGATATGAGAAATAAATTTCAGTTATAAAACCCAAAACACTTTACTGGAACTGGTCTTCCACACCATCCTGCAACATTTTCTCAATTAAATGGCTGTGATGATACTTACACTGAAAATTTGGCTAACTTCATGGGACATGATGTAAATATCCGTAAATCAAATTATAGATTACCTTTACCTCTGATTCAAAAGTCTCAAGTTGGTCATTGCATGTTACAGATGACACTTCCCAGAGATAAAAATATCCACTCTGACTCTACCATTAAAATTTCACCATCATCTTCATCCAGAACTAATAAAAGCTCCAGTTTAAGTCATACTTCTGCAAAATGTTCAAAGGACAGATCAATTTGTGAAGAAGGTGATTTAAGTTTATAAACCATCTTAACTTAAATTTGTCACTTTCCACTGAAGAAGAAAATAGTACAGATTCTTCAGTCAAAAAAACTAAAGGAATAACCCTGGTGAGGTGGAATGAAGAAGAAAAAAATGTTATTTATAAATATTTCGGGACACTTCTTCTAAATAATACTCATCCTGAAAGAAGAGATATAAAAAAATGTATGAAGCAGAAAATATCTTCATAAATAGAACATTACCTCAGTTGTGTTCTTACATTAATAGTGTGGCCAATAATAAGGTAAAAATTCCTCCAGCTATAAAATTCCAAATAAAAAAGGGTTTGATTTGATTTATCAGTGCTTACACAAATTATTAATTTTTATCTCCAGAGGCTTTTTATTTTACAGCTATTGTTTTATTAATGTAATTTCATAATTTTCTTCTTAATTCCATTTTGTTATTTAAATGTGTGTAAGTATCACGTACAGTCGTACGCGTTGAATGTTTTTGCTATGTTGGTCACTAGGTTTACCCTTCACCCGTCTTCAGGCCAAACTTCATCCTCAGTAGATAATCATCACATTTTATAAGTTTTGTATTTTCTCACTTAATAATAAAAGTTTACACATGACAGTGTGCTATATTGTTTTATAACTTTACATGGTCGTAATTTTATATTATTTTTATTATTATTGTACTTTATTGTAAGACAAACAAATCTTTTCTTCTAAACTTTGTCTAGTACAATACTTAAAAAATGACAATGCAGCTAATTGTCTCAATTTATGTGTTTTACTTGAAGTAATTTTAATTATTTTTTTCTGTTGTCTTATGATTTTGAAATTAATTTTGTGTGTAATCTATTATTTATTGTATTTTTTATTAGTTTTTTATTGTCTTAAAAGACAAGAAGTTAATTTTTTTGTATTATTGCTAATAATATTTATTTATATTTATTTACTTTCGAATTAGTCATAGTCTAATTAATTTCCTCTTTTTGTGAGATTTCTTTTTACAGTTATTGAGTTGCTTAATTTAATTACTGTTGTAACGGTTCAAAAATGTGGGTGTTTTTATTTATTTCATTTTTGGGTTTTATAAAAGATTTGTAAATTTTATTTCTCAACGGTGACCAGAACACGTGGTGAATAGAACAGTGTTGTAACGAAGCAGCAACGCAATATTACATTGTGCAATCAGTACCGAGGTATGCAGCCACCTCAGATTTCCAAGAACTTTGTTTGAATGTGACTATGCGCCTGTACGCACGACACAGGTATACGCTCGGGGTGACGCTCCCGTCCAAAAAACCAAGATGTCAGGAAACCAATGTTATGCAGTCTCATTTACCATGAGGCCGGATATGAAGACTTAAGGTCCGCCTCTTTTGTGACATCAAGCCAGAAGCGCCTAAATATCGTCGGCGCACACTACAGAAAAAACCACTATGTATCATGCGCATAGCGACTAAACTGCAACAACTCAAGTATGAGCGTCGACGAAATTCGTCCGGCAGGGCATCAATATCTGTCCACGACAAATAGACTCTTTCCCAGTTCGTTGCTGATCGTGTCGGCCGACACAGAGCCAAGTGCACTCTGCTAAATTTTATCAGTTTCTTAATCTCAAAAGTGAATTCAAACTAACAAAAACGTGTCAGTGGTATCAGTGAGCATGGGAGAGGAACAAAATCAGTTATATTAGACAGCGACGAAATTACCAAATTAGATGAAACGAGTTCGAAGGGTCACCACGTGCCGGCCGAAATGGGTATTCTCTTAAAATGTTAAGGGCGGGGTAATTTTCTGTGTGGTTGTGAGTGTGAGAAATTGCAGGCTGGGCTCTGTCTGTGTTTGTAATGAAGTGTGATCAGTAAGGTAAGATTTTAGAATAAGTTAACATGTAGCAGAAGATAAAGCGAACAAAGAAAGAAACAAATGTAATTTAATCTGTAAAACTATGAATTTAAATTTTGGACAAAATCTTAAATGATTCAAAAGAATTAAATTATTAATTCTCTTCATAAAAATGTGAAGAGTCACTTATTTCACTAACCTGTGAAACACGTTTGTATCTACGTTCGTACGAGAAGGATCCTGGACCCAGATAAACGAAACCTTGCAGGTAGGTGGGAGCAAGTTTATGTATATTCATATATTTAATGAATATAAAACATCTCAATGGCTTCCGATACAGGGACAGTTTTTATGAAAAAAAAAATTCAGTAAAAACCGTACCTACAGAAAAGATACAAACGTGTGTGTGAGGTTAGCGGAATAAAACAAAAGTGCGTTATTCACGCAGAATTGGTTATGCAGTACAGTATATATTGATTATATTATATTTATGCACAAGTATCAAGTAGAAAATAAGAAATGGCAGATAACAAGGAAATCAGCCTCTCTGACAGTCAGACCGACTCAGGTATTCAAACAGAAGCAAGGTCAATAGACGAGCAGAATGTAGAAATATCCATAATTAGTTCACTGGGAGCGATTTCTACTCCCGTACCAATTAAAATAAATACAAGAGAAAAAGAGTTGTCATTAAATGATTTATTTAATCTCATTAACAATAGATTTGACATGAACAATAGCGATTTCAATACAATCAATACAAAATTCGATGAACAGAATAACAAGTTTAAAGAATTAAATAAACGCCTTGATAGTAACGAGATAACTTTGAATGAGATGTTTGATAAACAAAATAAGCGCTTTGATAGTAATGAGATAACTTTGAATGAGATGAAAAGTGATTTTAACAGCAAATTAGATGAACACAGAATAAAATGCGAACAACAGAATATTCAGTTGCAGCAGAGTATTAATGTACAATTTGATAATTTGAGTCGTGTACTAGATAAACATATTGATGAACGTTGTGAAAGTATGAAATCACAATTGTCAGAGTCCATAAATGAGCAATTAGAGTGCCGTGTTTCTGATATAACCAATGATATAACTAATAAAGTAGAGAAACAGATCACGGAGCAATATAGCGTAATAAATACAATTGTTGAGAAACAAATAAGTGAATGTAACACCAATACTGAATGTAAGGTTAGTTATGCTATGAATAAGATTGAAAATAATAACCTTAAAATAAGTGAAATAGAAAACAATTGTAAGATCGAATTTAAGACAATACACAATACAATTAGTAACCTTGAATCTGATAGTAACCTTAAATTAATGAACGTTGAGAAAAATATCATGAATGTCAAAAATGAATTGAGCATGGCCATCAGCCAACAAGTAAACACTGTTACCGAGCGAGTAATTATGACTCGTGACGTAAGCAGTGAAGTTGAGTTAGAAACATTTAGTTGTGATAATAAAAGAGTGCATCCTATGCAGTTCATAAGTAGAGTGAGAGAGTTTAATAAATTTAATACAAATAGCTGGGAGGTACAATTATTGAAAATTTTTAAATGTTTCAAGGGTAGTTCGGAGATATGGGCCGAGGTACACAAAACGGAATGGGGGTGATAATAAAAGAGTGCATCCTATGCAGTTCATAAGTAGAGTGAGAGAGTTTAATAAATTTAATACAAATAGCTGGGAGGTACAATTATTGAAAATTTTAAAATGTTTCAAGGGTAGTTCGGAGATATGGGCCGAGGTACACAAAACGGAATGGGGGTGTTTTGAAAGTTTTGAGTCCGCATTCAGAAATATAAATATTGGTCTGAAGAAGACCAAGAAGGATTACATAGTAGAATTATGGGAACCGGGAATTTTGGGGGGCCCAATAATAATATAACAGGGTATGTGATGAGAATATTTAATGAGGCGAAATACTTAGAACCGCCATTGCCATTTAGATCCTTCGTGAGGCATATAAGTAAGCGTTTTCCAAGGGAAGTACAAATAACACTGATGACGCGGGAGGTAGCCAATATTAGCGAATTAGAGAACATTTTAGATGTGTTTCAGAACATCCGGGACCAGGAATTGAGTCGCCGTCACCACCAGCAGAATATGAATAACGGAGGTAATCAGGGACCGCCGAGGGGACCTACAAATGGACCGGCATACCCCAGACGAGAACAAAATAATCGAGGACCAAAATGGACTTGTCCGGCATGTTCACAGGAGAATTATGCGACACAAAATTTTTGTTTTAGATGCAGGAGAGAGAGACCGGGTCAGCGACAGGGGCAACAACCCACGCAGAACCACCAGGCATACCAACGAAGGGGAGAGGACCAAGGAGGAGCGCCGACAGGCAACGCTCATGAACAGCAAGTGAACCAGCGTGGGAGAGGATACAACCCAGCAGTGGCGAGCACGTCTGCGGGAAACTAAGAATATATATATATATATAGTATGAATGTATGTAGTGAGAGTAAAAGAGAGTGCGAGGAGAATGTAGATCACTTATGGGATGAGAGAGCACTTAAATTTTGTAGTGAGGGTGGCGTAATAGGGAGTTCTCAACGTGAATCGTTGTGGCAGGTAGTAGAGAATTTTAGAGAAGTGTTTGCCGATATACCAGGGAGGGCAAGAAACTATGAATGCGAATTAAAGGTAAGGGAACACGCACCCTATGTACAAAGAAGTTATCCGGTGCCATATGCAAAGAGAAGGGCGGTTCAGATTGAATTAGAGAAAATGTTAGAGGGAGATATAATTGAGCGATCCGTATCACCATATTCTAACCCCTTAGTAGTAGTGATTAAAAAAGATGGTAGAGTTAGGTTATGTTTAGATGCACGCAAAATCAATCAAATAATCATTCCAGACCGGGAGTCCCCCGAAGCTATAGAAGAAATTTTTCAGAAGTTCAGCGGCGTAAAATGTATGACCTCTTTAGACCTAACCGCCGGGTATTGGCAAGTTCCGTTGGCAGCAAATAGTAGGAAATATACTGCTTTCTTATTCAACGGAAAAAATTATCAATTCAATAGACTACCGTTTGGATTGAACACCAGTGTAGCCAGCTTTATCAAGTGTCTTGATGAGATTTTGCAACCTCATAATTTAGATTTTTTAACTATATATGTTGATGATATTCTAATAGCTTCTAGAACATTTGAAGAGCATGTAGAACATTTAGAATATGTATTGGAGAAGTTATACCAGGGAGGTTTGACGGTGAATTGGGACAAAACAAAATTTTTGCAAACTGAGATACATTTTTTAGGTTTCATCATAACACCTACAGGAATACGGGCTAATCCGGACAAAGTAGAATCCATCATGACGTTCCCGGAGCCTAAGAATATAAAACAGTTACAAAGTTTTCTTGGTCTATGTAATTTTTACAGGAAGTTCCAGCGAAACTACGCACAGACGACGGCCCGCCTCAGCACAGTGCTGCAAAAGAACAAACAATGGAGGTGGGGAGATAACGAAAGAGCAGCGTTTAATGAAATCAAGAATAAGTTCGCTGGTATGATTTTAATGAACCATCCAAATTTTAATGATAATTTCTACTTACAGACAGACGCCAGCAATATAGCACTTGGAGCAGAACTGTACCAACAGGACGAGGCAAAAGAACACAAAACCATTGCCTTCGCCAGCCGGACGTTGCTAGCCGCAGAGCGGAACTATACTACCACCGAGAAGGAGTCCCTTAGTATAGTTTTTGCTGTGAAAAAGTTCCGTACATATCTGCTGGGTAATAGAACGATTATCAGGACGGACCATAAAGCGCTGTCGTTCCTGAATACTTGTAAACTCACACACAGCCGGATAACCAGGTGGGTGTTAGCTCTTCAAGAGTATAATTTTTCTTGGGAATACATTAAGGGTGTAGAGAACAGGGTGCCAGACACACTATCACGAGTAGACACAGATAGAAATAGAACGGGTAGAGATATTAAAGAAATAGAGATTTATAGACTATCCCGGGAAGATAAACTGTTTGGTGAAGAATTGAAGGATATAAATGTAATGCAAAGAGCTGATAGTAAATTAAATAAGATAATCACTAGTGTAGAATCAGATGTAGATGAATTTGGGTATAAACAATATTTTCAAGTATTCCAGGGGAGTTTGTTTAAAAAAGTAGAGGGGAGAGAAAGGGACTGGAGGTTAGTTATACCTGAAGGGCTAGTAGAGAAAATAGTGTGGGACTGTCACCTTAGATACGGGCATTTTGGGGCACGGAAGTGTGTGAATGTATTAAGGGAATCTTGTCTATTTAAAAATATGGAAAAACGCGTCCGAAAAATACTTAGAGTTTGCGAACTATGTCAGAAATCTAAAGTTGTGAATTACAGGTTAGAAGGAGAACTAAATTACATTAAAGTAGAAAAACCATTTGATTTAGTAGCTGTAGATTTGTACGGCCCATTGCCGAAGGGTAGGGGGGGAGTGATGCATATTTTTGTTGTACTTGACACTTTTTCCAAATATGTAAGGTTATATAGCGTGAAGCGAGCAACAAGTAAGGTGCTGAGTGAGAAGATCACACGCGACTACATGATCAACGTGGGAAAGCCAAAGGTGATCTTATCCGACCATGGACCGCAGTTCATCAGTGGGAAATGGCGCCAGACTCTCGGATGGGAAGGTATCATCCCAAAGCACACCGCAGTCCAATCAGGCGGAGTGAGTCATGAGGGAGTTGGGAAGAATTTTCCGAACACACTGCCTCGCCAAACACAGCGAGTGGCCACTCTATGTTCAGAGGATTGAAAATTGGCTTAACTGCACCACCCACGAGTCGACGGGGTTCACACCTTATGAGTTAGTAAAAGGGACGCGTCCGCAGAGAATTTTGGAACAATTAATTGAGTATCCACCAGAAACCAACACTATTGGTCGCGATGTAAAACTTAGGCTAGCGAATGAAAGTTTATTGACGAAGGGGGAGAAGAGAAAACAGAGACATGATATGAAAGGTAAGGGGACGCAGTACGAGGTCGGACAGCTGGTATTGGTACGACGCCATGATTTATCAAGTGCTCAGGATAAGGAGCTCAAGAAATTTTTCTTATTATACGAGGGGCCGTATGAGGTAATAGAGGTAAAAATGAAGAATTCATATGTATTGCAGAACAGAGAGACGAGGGAGATAGTGGGAACGCACGCTACAAATTTGAAATTATTTTGGTCAGCATAAGGATTTTATCAATGATTAATTGTATGACTGAAATTTAATTGTTTTCTATATGTTTTCAGAAGGGATCCTCCCCCATTTTCGGGCGGTCACGATCTTACCAGCCCTGGCCGTGGTATTCGGAACTTGGAGGCGGGCCATGGTTGGCGGATCTTCCTTCGGGCGGTGAAAACAACGATGGTCCGGCTCCACCAAAATTGGTTGAAATTAGAAAACTAACTACACATTTGGACGGGGAGGGGGACCCCAAAAGGTACGTGACACGCATTAATTTTTTAATACACTCCAGGTGCAGCGGTCTTGGTGTACCTGTCACGTGCCTGCACTGCCTTAGAGTGTTTGTATATAATGGAGGTTGCACCTAAATCAAAGGCAAATTTAAATATTTTCAGTGTCAACGGCAAAATTAAAATTGAGCCATTGACAGTAGTTTTAGTTTAAGCCAAAATGAAGAGTTTTGCTGAGAGGCAGATTTGGCAATAGGTTAGACGGCGGGTCTGAAGAAATGGGGACGGTAAGGGAGTAGAGTTGAGTATAAGGGGAAGTAATTTCACAAAGTAGATCTAACTTGTCACCAAAATTGCCTCATAGCAAGAACACCCCCGTTTCAGGGACTTGAAATTGGTTTATAGTAGAAATTAAATGGGGGGTGAAATTAGGGGAAATCCAGGAACTATGGAACAGCGGCTACCACTCTGTCCGCGTGAGGACAGCATAGCCAGGTGGTAGACCTGTTTTAAGGGCGTTTCAATATAAAACACGGATATGTTGATATCCAAAATTTTAAATTGTAACTGCCGAAGCAAAGACACGGAGATGTCAAATTCCTCCAAATATGCAGTCTTTGTGGAAGCAAAAAGGCGCTACCTACAGTCTTACATAAATTGCAATAGCGTGTGTGGATGGGAGGTGGCTCAGATGAGCCACGAATTTAAATTTATAACATAAAAATTGCTAACTCTAATTTTAATCTAATAAAAAATGCTTGTGTTTCGTTTAAATAACTAGATGCTCATACATTCACTATAAGGTGTTCATTCTATATTTTTTTTAATGTAGCATTTTATTGTAATAGGGTAGATGTAAGAATTGATAAAAGGTATATGTTTTATATAATTTGTGTATTTTTGAAACTGAGTAGATAACTAAACCGACTGGCAGGCGGTTAACATAAGATTACCAGAATCAGAGAAAGGGGAAACATTGATGGTAGATGTAAGTATTGATAAGCATATGTATTTAATGTAATCTGCACAATTTTTGAAATGTGTTTTCACTTTATTAAGAATATCAGCTGATCAGTAGTAAAGGGTCACTGTTAAATTGTTTATTAATATTCCAGGTGTAACTTCATTAATTATGGAAAATTATAAATACTCGGGTCCCTAGTTCGGGGCCAATGAAACTTTATTAATTAATTGCCAAATATTATATCTTACTCTTACCTTTCGGGTTCGGATCCAGGGTCGTTCAGACGAAACCAGCTACAGAAAGGATTATTTGGATTTGATATGTGCAAAAATGACGCTAACACATTTTCTACTGTCTAAAATACATACTTATTTTATTTATCGAAAATCCCCCTTCTACTTCTACAAATGACAGTATCTTTGTTAACTTTTGTTTTTAAAATACTATGATAATTAACATTACTAAATACGTATAAGAAAATTGAAAATGAACCAGTATATAACCACACACACACACACACACACACTCTTTCTTTTTTCGTTAATATTTAAACAAACTCCCCTCTATGAGAGATCTCTGTTCCTTATTAAAGTATTTATAAAAGCAAATTTTATAATATAGTAATTGAACTTTAAAAGGTGGTACTCATCCTGATAATAGCTTCCCTCCAATGCACACCCGTATTATTCACCTGTAATAACCGTGACACAAGTTCACTAGCTGACCGATTTCTGAGTTCTCTCGCACTCACGTCACTGTTGGTACTGATTTTACGGTTTGTATTTCATGGTTCTTACTGATTTACTGATTAACGTCTCACGTTCTAAAAGATGATCAAGTCGGCCGACATAACTTTTGCACTTAGATGTCGTAGGCTGGCCGCGCGTTATTTTTTGTACACTTTTAATATTTATATACTTTAAAGGATAGGCCGAATTAATTTTACGGCCTATCTTGCACCCGAGGCCACCGTTTAATTTTAAATTGCACACTTTACTGTCTGATGCTGCTTACTACTGTTGTGCACTCTCTGATGACAAGCTGCAGACTGTGATTCACAAAAAGCCTGCTGCTGGACGGTTACGCAATACGTCTGGGCAATTGTTTAGGCTAACAATGTGCATTGCTGGTTACTGGGGCTCCCCACAGGTGAAAGTTAACAATTGGAAAAGTGATTGAATTGATGATTTTAATTAATATAAAATTAAACTGGGGTGGCTCACAATTCTGTACCGTTACACAGGTAATTAATGTCACATATAATGTTTTAATGTGTTAAAGATATTGTTTTAAATAATGAGAAAAGTAAGTTAATAAGGTTGAGATGTTAAAATGAATTGTCAGAAATAATAAAAGATAGTTTGTGGGGTGATGAATATTTTGTAGGACAGGTCGATCAGTCCAAGTTAAAGCTAAAGTTAAAGGGGTAGTAGAGAGAAAAATATTGTTTTGAGTTAATGTAATATTGTTGTGAGATAATGTAATAGAATTTGAGAAGTATTGATGTTGACACAGTAGTTACGGGGAAAATATGTAGAGTTTTGAGTGACATATTGATATTATTAAATGATGATGTTATTTTGTTGTAGTTGAAGTGAGGTAGTTAGATTGAGATTTTTGGGGATGGCGATTTTGTAATAGGGGGTAGTGTAATGTAGGAGTCCGCAACACAAGGGTTGGGATGGGATGGGACCGATTTAGGGGGAAGGGGTCGCCTTAGGTAGAATCCAGGGACCAGATTAAGGAAGTGAGCTTTTGGAAGGGAAACACACGTATCCTAGGTACAAAGGGTTAGAGAGTATTTTTTTTATATATTGAGAGAAGGTGGCGATTTGTGTTTAATGATAAGTTGGGTTTACAGATTGTTGGATAGCTATGTGATAGAGATGGGTGTCATGTTAGTTAAAGTTGATGAGTATTAGAGTCAGAGGGGTAGAGATTATAAATGTAGGCCTACCAAGTGGTAAATTAAATTGTTATAAGTATTTAAATCACCCACAGTAATGGAAAACAAGATTGTCAAATAAAGAAAGAGATTTGTAATAAGAAAATATAAAATTTTTTTAATTGAAGCCAGTGACAAAGTTTGATAGAATTTGGAAATGTAAAGTTGTAAAGTTTATTTGAATAATTTAAATGTCAATTTGATTGTTATTTATAATAATATTTTGTTATTTTAAAGGTTTTATTTTATTATATTTTGTGTTTCAAGACAGAATTTTACCGATGTTTAATGTGCTCACAGATGTAATTTGTACATAACGTATGTAGGTCAAGGTTGTGGACTTGACCTAGTTTTGATCAGCTGATAGTGAGGTCATATACTAGGCATATTTAGCAAGGAAGTTAATCCAACTTTTGTTTTTAACTGATTTAAATAATTTCAATATAAAAAAGAAAAATATTTTAAGAAAGTTAAATTTTTTGGAATTTAAGATTTTTTTGGAAATTTTGAATTTAAAATTTTCTTTGAAAAAAAAAAAAAAGTTTCTTGATTTTGCGCCTGCCAGATAATGGATATTTTTAGACTTTGATTATTGTATTGTTTGTGTACTAACCATGTTTATTATTATTGAATTATTTTATTGAATTGTATTGTTAAACTCTAGGTAATCACATGTTAGGCTAAGGATGTTCTTTTATTTTTAAGAAGTGTTCAATTGATATAATTTTTTGATAACAAAAAACAAAAACCAATGAAGAGAATAATTCAAAATAGATACAAAATTTGTGATTTGATTTTAAATGAAAACAACCAGTGAGTTGTAATTTAAGTAAATTTTCAAAGAATTTTTCAATTTTCAGTATGTAATGTGAGTGTGTGTGTGAGCCCAGTATCTGCTAAAGGCAGCCCAGCTTGCATAAAAGGGGAAACATATCAGTTGAGGATCTGGCATGATCTGAGCCAGGGATTGAGGATTTTTGGGGTAGCATGATAGAAGGCGAGGTGTGCTGTGGTGCGTGTCTGTTCGATTTTTCGGTGTTGGGATCTCGCACAGAGAAGTCCAGTGATCTCGTTCAGATGCGTCCATAGTCGCCGAGCCAGGGGGGTCATTTACCCAAGGGGTTGTTGGCACCAGTTCCTCACCGGTCCTCTTAGGGGTTTTATCAATAAGATTTCTTCTGTTTTGGACAGAAGACTTCTCATTGAGAGGGTACTGTAACGGTTCAAAAATGTGGGTGTTTTTATTTATTTCATTTTTGGGTTTTATAAAAGATTTGTAAATTTTATTTCTCAACGGTGACCAGAACACGTGGTGAATAGAACAGTGTTGTAACGAAGCAGCAACGCAATATTACGTTGTGCAATCAGTACCGAGGTACGCAGCCACCTGTGATTTCCAAGAACTTTGTTTGAATGTGACTATGCGCCTGTACGCACGACACAGGTATACGCTCGGGGTGACGCTCCCGTCCAAAAAACCAAGATGTCAGGAAACCAATGTTATGCAGTCTCATTTACCATGAGGCCGGATATGAAGACTTAAGGTCCGCCTCTTTTGTGACATCAAGCCAGAAGCGCCTAAATATCGTCGGCGCACACTACAGAAAAAACCACTATGTATCATGCGCATAGCGACTAAACTGCAACAACTCAAGTATGAGCGTCGACGAAATTCGTCCGGCAGGGTATCAATATCCGTCCACGACAAATAGACTCTTTCCCAGTTCGTTGCTGATAGTGTCGGCCGACACAGAGCCAAGTGCACTCTGCTAAATTTTATCAGTTTCTTAATCTCAAAAGTGAATTCAAACTAACAAAAACATGTCAGTGGTATCAGTGAGCATGGGAGAGGGTCAGTTATATTAGACAACGACGAAATGACCAAATTAGATGAAACGAGTTCGAAGGGTCACCACGTGCCGGCCGAAATGGGTATTCTCTTAAAATGTTAAGGGCGGGGTAATTTTCTGTGTGGTTGTGAGTGTGAGAAATTGCAGGCTGGGCTCTGTCTGTGTTTGTAATGAAGTGTGATCAGTAAGGTAAGATTTTAGAATAAGTTAACATGTAGCAGAAGATAAAGCGAACAAAGAAAGAAACAAATGTAATTTAATCTGTAAAACTATGAATTTAAATTTTGGACAAAATCTTAAATGATTCAAAAGAATTAAATTATTAATTCTCTTCATAAAAATGTGTAGAGTCACTTATTTCACTAACCTGTGAAACACGTTTGTATCTACGTTCGTACGAGGATACTGGACCCAGATAAACGAAACCTTGCAGGTAGGTGGGAGCAAGTTTATGTAATTTATACATTTAATGAGTTATAAAACATCTCACTGTTATTTGTTAAAATAATAATAATTTTTTTTGTTAGACTACAATTTTCCATATCCAAAAATATATTTTTATTTTTATCCTGTTAATATAACCTTAACTGTCATAAGGATTACAAGTGTTTAAAATTCAGTAATGATATCTAAAAAGTTTAAAAGATTCCTGTATTTAAAAAATAGGTAATTGTTAATTTTAATGAATCCTTGTAGATTCTTGTAATAATAATCTGTACAGTGTGCCAAAGTCTGTGTGACTTATATTTAGTGCTAACTTTTTTACTTAGACGTAATTTTATATATATTTTTTTTATTATTGTACTTTATTGTAAGACAAACAAATCTTTTCTTCTAAACTTTGTCTAGTACAATACTTAATAAATGACAGTGGACCTAATTGTCCCAATTTGTGTTTTACTTGAAGTAATTTTAATTCATTTTTCTGTTTTCTTATGTTTTTGAAATTAATTTTGTGTGTAATATACTATTCATAGTATTTTTTATTAATTTTTAACGTCTTAAAAGACAAGAAGTTAATTTTTTTGTATTATTGATAATTATATTTATCATTTATTATTTATCATTTATATTTACTCACATAAAATACTATATTGGCACAGATACGTTGATGACATTCTAATACTATACAGGAGAAACAAAAGACAATGTGAACAGTTACTAACGCACATAAACAAAATACATAAAAACATAACCTTCACTGCCGAATACGAACACAACAATACCATAAACTTCTTAGACCTCTCCATCATAAAACTAGAACACAGGCACAAATTCAGTATATACAGAAAACCAACTACAACTGACACACTAATACACAACACCTCCAATCACCCAATACAACACAAACTAGCTGCTTTTAGAACCATGATACATAGACTTAACAACATCCCCTTAGATGAAATAGACTACAAAGACGAACTAAACACGATAAAATATCTAGCAGAATCTAACGGTTATGACAGAACAATAGTCAGTAAACTCCTACACAAAACAAACAACAGACAAAGACAGAAAACAACAAATTCATAACACTAACATACATCAACAAACAAACAAACAGAAAAAATTGCCCACAAATTCAAAAAAGCAGGATACAGAATCGCTTACAAAACTACTAACAAAACAGAACACACACTATCAAAACGCATGCCCAAAGCACAAAACAAATTCGATCTACCCGGTGTATATAAGCTAAATTGTTCAAATTGCAATAAATTCTACATAGGCCAGACAGGACGTAGCTTCAAACAGAGATACATTGAACACACAAAAGCACTCCACACCACTACAGAATCTACCTTCGCAAACCACCTCATTGAAGCAAACCACACATATAAAAACATCGACAATAACATGAACATACTACACGTACACACAAAAGGCCGAAAACTAGACACTCTAGAACAATTAGAAATATACAAACACACAAAAACAAATAAAAACGACATCCTAAACGAACAGACACAATTCAAATCGCACGCATTATTCGAACACATCTCACCACACACACACAGCTTCGATCTTTCAAAAAAATATCTCGTCACCAACAACAAGACGAACAGCGCTACTAACGACAGCCTCTGATGAAGCCTTCTATAGGTGAAAGCCGGTTTAGGCTGTAAAGTAAAACTTTACGTTTTTACTTATAAAAAACTTAGTGTTCCGAGTCGTCAATATTATAGTGATATTTAGTTATATTTACTTTCTAATTACTGTAGTCACGGAGTTTTCTCTTTTTTGTGAGATTTGTTTTTTTTACAGTTATTGCTATTCTTAAAATAATTATTGTTATTTGTTAAATAACATGTGTAGAACTTCCTAAATGACGTTGCGTGGAATTTACCAATTTCTTTTTTCTGTATCTCATCATATACGATGAAAGTGTGTTGTCCTACTCGCTGTCTTAACGTATACGGTCCATTATAAAGTCTGAAGAATTTCTTCGCCGTATTATCACTTCGTTTTCCCACTGGATTAGCTTTGAGTAGCACACTTTCTCCCACGTTGAATTGTTGTAGCTTGTGAGTTAGATTAAATCTTTCTACTCTCTTGTTACCTCTTTCTCTTATCCGTTGCTTTGCGTATTCAATTTTCACACTTATTGGTACAGGTACATTTTGGTTATTAGGTTTGTTTATATACTTAGTCCAAAATCTGTTTGGCTTCCTATCTTCTTCTAATTCCATTGGAGTATATCCTGTTGCTTCACTATAATTTTCGTTGATGGCTTTTTCAAGAAATGGTAAATATTCTGCCCATTTATTGTGTTGATCATGGGAGTATATTCGTAAATATTTACCTAATTCTTTGTTAACTCTCAGCAAGGTTTCCTTAAGGATGTCTTATGGATGTGAGTACTGGTTATATTCCATTTTCCCTTAACGTCCTCTCCCATTTTTCACTCTGGAATTGCACACCTTGATCACTGAGTACCTTCTTCATTTTTCCATATGACGGAATATATTTCTGCAGTAGTATCTTTAGAACAACTTTGGTTGTGGGTCGCATAATTGGGTACAGTCGGACTGCCTTGGAAAACACATCGATACATACCAATATATGCTTCACACCTCAACTTGATCGTGGTAGTGGTCCCAGAAAATCCACTGCAATTAGGTCTGCCTTGTTCCCCTTTTGGATGCTCTGCATTTCTACATATGTGTGTAAATTCGGTCCTTTCACCGTTTGACACTCATAACACTTCTTTACCTCCTTCTTTATCTTTCGAAACATATTATTAATCGTAAAATCTTCTCGTAGACTCAGATAACACTACAGAGCGGCAGCATGTGCTAAACTCTCATGTGCTGGTTGAATTAATTTTTGTAACATGTCATTCGTTAGTACTATCTTCCAGTCTTGTCTTACTAACCTGAAAAGAATTCCATTAAGTACCTTATAATGATTTGGTAGCTGTTCTTGGTCCTTCATCTCCCTTATTGTCACGTCCAAATCTTGTTGTTGTGCTACATTTTTTAGCATTTGTTTTACTTCATCATTCTCTTTGAATTTAATTGATAACAATTGTACTTCCTTCTTTTCGCTCTCATAAACTTCTTCACATTCTTCTTTGATGTATCGGCTTAGTGTATCAGCTATAATATTGTCTTTACCTTTACAGTATTTAATGGTGAATGAGTATTTGCTAATGGCTAAAATCCATCTTAATAATCGGGCATTTGTTATTTTGCATTTCAATAGAAATGATAATGCTTGGTGGTCATTATCATTGCTTGGTTGGTATGTATCTCAAAATGAGTACCATAAACATAATATCTGAATTGCTTAAGAGCGTATGCTATAGCAAGTATTTCTTTTTCTGATGTGGAGTAGTGTTTTCCAGCTCCTTTGAAGACTCTACTGGCGTAGGCAATAACTCGGTGCTCTCCCATAGTATCTTGTTGATACAGTACACTTCCTACTGCGTAGTCACTAGCATCAGAGTATATTACGAATTTTCCTTCTCGTTGAGGATGATGTAACATAATATTTTCGATGAACAACTCTTTCACTTGGTTAAAGGCATCTTGATGTTTCTTCTCCCACTTCCATTTTTTTCTTTCTTCGTCAGGTCTAGAAGTGGTTGCGTATACCTTGCATATAACGGTGAGAATCTTCTGTAGTATCCTGTGAGTCCTAAGAATGCTCTTAACTCTTTGAGATTTCCGGGTATAGGGAAATTTGTTATTCTGGAAATTTTGATAGGATCGGGTTGAATACCAGAGGATGAAATAATGTGACCTAGGAATTGGATAGAGGATTTGATAAATTCACATTTGTCTAGGTTAAGGGATATGTTCGCTTGCCTAAACTTGTGGAATATCGTGCTTACATGTTTTATATGTTCGTCTAACGTTTTAGATACAACTAAGATATAAATATCATTGAATTAAAATCCAAAAACACAATAAAATGTAATAAAATTTACTAAATACTGTGTACGAAAACCACGCAAAAGTGCCACACCGTATGAGTGTAATAGTGAAATAACTGTGTACAAATCGAAAGGGTTAATTTGCAATGTCCAAAATTACAGTGAACACGTGTTGAAAAAATAGTTACAAGATAAGTATAAGAGTATACTTACAGGACTCTGCAATTCGCAGAAATATAAGAAATAGCGAATTTGACAAAGAGTGGGGGAACTGAATCCAGAGACAGTTTCTGACATGTCGATTTCGTACCACTGCAGGTGTCGACCAAGACATGGGTATAAATAGGACATGCAAG
Source organism: Magicicada septendecula (assembly GCA_034769895.1). Taxonomy (NCBI): domain Eukaryota; kingdom Metazoa; phylum Arthropoda; class Insecta; order Hemiptera; family Cicadidae; genus Magicicada; species Magicicada septendecula. Next base: position 83,758,408 of record CM068369.1, read on the forward strand.
CTACAGTGGTTCTCTTTCTTAAATCATCCATGGTGCAGCGGGAGCTTATGCCCGTCCGCACGGCGTATTTATTTTTTTTGTAAATAGTTTAAATTTTCCAGTTACATACAACTATATAACTAAGTTGTAAATACAATCATTTTTAAATAATAACAGCAGTACATAAGAAGAATTATATAAGAAGATCCATTGACGTCAGAAACAGCACGAGGGGAGTTCCAGAGAGTGATACGACGCTGGACAAGAGGAGAGTTCCAGAGAGTGATTCGACGCTGGACAAGAAGAAGTGATACGACGCTGGACAAGAGGAGAGTTCCAGATAGTGATACGATGCTGGACAAGAGGAGAAGAGAGACAGCCGACGCTGGACAAGAGGAGAAGAGAGACAGCCGACGCTGGACAAGAGGAAAAGAAGAAAGAGGACGCTGCAGTGCGAGACGAGGACGACTACAGATGGATCAAAAATGATCGAGTATGACTGACGACAATAAGGTGATAAACAACTTATTTATATCTTAATCGTACAATGAACTCAAAGACAATTAAAGACATTTCTATTTTATTTAAAAGTAAGAGCCAATGTTTCTTGTAAAGTAGAATTAAAATCACAGATGTTTTAGAAATACGATTAACGTAACAAGAGCTCAAATTAATATGAAATAAAATGAATACAAAGCATTTAAATGAAAACAATTAGTATTTGAGATAAAACAGTACTGAGAAACAAAAGATAAATTCAATAACTATTAATATTTTGAGTACATTACGATATATAAAAAGAGATTTAAATACTGATATTTTGAAAAACATTAATTGACTGAGTAGTCTGAAAATGAGATTTTTCTTTAATACAATAATTAGTAGAATGAATGTTTAGTCAGTAAGGATGTATATAGCATAAGCCTTACGGCATAATAACAAATAATAACGAATGTTTTAAATCGAAGTCAGTGCCATGTGCACAATTTTTAATAATATCAATTAAATTTGAAATACCATTACAAGTTACATAGAGTTCTTATTGCAGATACACCTGAAACCCAATTTAAATCCCAGAGTCGTGAGGAAGTCGTAGTACAGCGTGCATGCATGCGAGTGGTCCGAGCGATTCAATTGTTACGTTTTGTTTGTATATATTTTATTTAAAAGATTTTACATATTTTAAATTATGACAAACCACAAATTGTGGTATACTTTTATGTTTTGACTATGTGTATCTGAAGATGGGATTTTATCCCGAAACGCGTCATTAAATGACAGCAGCTAGTGTCACTAAAGTGGACCGAATAAGGTAATTTAATTATATAACCAATTTAAATGTTATAGTGTTACATAATTTGTCAATCTTGAACGTGAGACCAGTCACGCTAAATTTGTGTATATGTATATGTATTTATGTATATGCATTGTTGCATATTTGGCTCCCAAAGAAAGTGGGGCTATACAAATTAAAGTACATATAAAAATTCACACACATAAATACGTTTTTATATATATATATTGCGACAGTACAAATAAGTGATGTACTGAGCATTGAATATAAAAATTTAAATATACCTAATAAACTGTAAATAATTAATAATGTATTAGAAATAAGCATGTCAGGGATTGCAAGCTTGGCTCAGACAAAAATATGAACAGGTGTTTCGACCTGAATCGACGTGCACACACACACAAATGTAACTGAAAGTGTGTACACCAGTATTTTGCTAGTGTGTGTGAACGCAGGTCTACGCAGGCGAGTTTACCACCCCAAGATGAATAATTGCATAATTACTGTTTTTCCATAATTATTCATAAACTATAATTAAGAAGTAAAATCCAAAAACACAATAAAATGTAAGAAATTTTACTAAATACTGTGTACGAAAACCATGTGAAAGTGCCACACCATACGAGTGTAATAGTGAAATAACTGTGTACAAATCGAAAGGGTTAAGTTGCAATGTCCAAAATTGCAGTGAACATGTGTTGTAAAACATGTTATAAGATAAGTATAAGAGTATACTTATAGGACTCTGCAATTCGCAGAAATATAAGAAATAGCGAAATTGACAAGCAGTGGGGGAACTGAACCCAGAAACAATTTCAGACATGTCGATTTCGTACCACTGCAGGTGTTGACCAAGACATGGGTATAAATAGGACACACAAGCTACAGTGGTTCTCTTTCTTAAATCATCCACGGTGCAGCGGGAGCTTCTGCCCATCCGCACAGAATATTTAAATTTTAGTAAATAATTTCATCCTTCCAGTTACATACAGTTATTGTAACTGGATTGTAAAACAAACAATATTTAAGTTGTAACAAATTTACATAAGAAGATCTACATCAGAAGATCAACTGACGTCTGAAACAGCACGAGGAGAAGTTCCAGAGAGCGATACGACGCTGGACAGAGAGAGATTCGACGCTGGACAAGAGGAGAAGAGAAAGGCGATGCTGGACAGAGAGAGAGAGTCGACGCTGGACAAGAGGAGAAGAGAGTCGACGCTGGACAAGAGGAGAAGAGAGAGGCGATACTGGACAAGAGGAGAAGAGAGAGTGATGCTGAAGTTCGAGACGAGGACGATTACAGAGGGATCCAATGATTGAGTATGATTGACGACGATAAGGTGATAAACAACTTATTTATCTCTTAATCGAACAATTAACGTAAAGACAAGTAAGGACATTCTTGTTCTATTTAAAAGTAAGAGTCAATGTTTATTATAAAATTTGAATTAAAATCACAGATGTTATTGAAATAAGATTAAGTAAACAAGAGCTCAAATTAGTATTGAAATGAAAAGAATACAAAGCATTTAAGTAAAAATTAGCGTTAAATACAAATCAGTACTGAGAAACAAAAGATAAATTCAGTAACTATTGATATTTTTGAGTTACATTGCAATATTTAAGAAAATATTTAAATATTGATATTTTGAAACACACTAATTGACTGAGTAGTCTGGAAATGAGATTTTTCGTTAATACAATAATTAGTAGAATAGAATATTTAGTCAGTAAGGATGTATATAGCATAAGCCTTACGGCATAATAACGAAACAATAACGAATGTTTTAAGTCGAAGTAAGTGCCATGTGCACAATTTTATTAATATCAAATAAATTTGAAATACCGTTACAAGTTACATAGAGTTCTTATTACAGATACACCTGAAACCCAAATTAAATGTTATATTGTTACATAATTTGTCACTCTTGAACGTGAAGCCAGTCACGCCTATTTTTATGTATATCGTATCGTTGGATAAGAATTATCGCTTCCAACGTGGGGCATCACAGATTTATATTATATTTACTTATGCAGTTGTATCGTTACATAAAATTTGTCGCCCTGGACGTGGGGCACGACATGCCTAAATTTGTGTACAAAAATTTGTTACATAAATTGTAGCCCATGAACGTATGGCCCGATCCCCACCATTTAACTATTAAAATTTTTTATGTAGATAAATGGTTGCTCTAAAATATAAAGAGTGTGTTAAATGAAAAATGTATAATATGCAATAATTATTTATATTAAACAGTAACTGAATGTAATGTTAATTGCTGTGTAATCACACAGCTGGCGCCCACGAATAATACTGTTTGTCTATGTAACAGGTGTAACTGTAATGAGTATTAATAATAACTATTAATAAAAATAAAGAAATAAATAAATAAGTAGGGAACGGTTATCAATAATAATTGTTAAAGAATTACCACTAAATAAATATTTTAATAATACTTCAACATGACAACTCCAGGAAATTTAGACGTAGAAGCATTCCAGACGATGATGTGTGCCTGGGTCGACGAATTAAGCACAAAACAGACAGAAAATTTAAATAAACAGACAGAAAATTTGAATGCTAGAATAGACGAATTAAAAGAATCTAATAAGAAACAATTAGAAGAACAAACTGAAAATTTTAGATAAGACACCATAAAAATTTCAGAAAGTCTAGAAGAGTTAAAAATTGATAATCTTGAAATAAAACAAAGTATAATTGACAGTAATGCACAATTAACCGAAAAAATTGATGACACCAACATACGTATTGATACTTTAGAGAATAATTTTAAACAAGCCTTACATGAGCAAGTTGTACGGATTGAAAATAAACAAAAAGAATTACGTCTCGAGTGGAGAAAAGATTTAAAAGAAACACATAAACAAATAAATGATACTTTAACTACTATAACACGAGAGCATGATGATAAAATTCAAACTATTAATAATGTATCGCAAACAAATACCAGTAAACCTAGAGAAATAGAAACACGTACTGTAGTTATTGAGAATAAAATTGAAGAAACTACGAAGGACCGTTCGGGAGACGTATCACATATGAAAGAAGAAATTCAAGAGGAAATGAACCAGCTACGAAGTGAGTTAAGAAAACGACGGAACCAAATGACCATATTTCTTACACCAACGGAAGAAAGGAGCAGACTTAAGTTCTCAGGTGGTAAAGGGGAGAACAGTATGGAATTCCTAGTTAGAGTAGAGAAGGAAATAGAAAAAATTGGGAGTGCAATAAATGACGACGAGAAGATAGACTTCGTCATGCGATATCTTAGAGATTCAGCCAGCCAATGGTACTCTATTATTAGAGATAACGTCAGTACATATCAGCAGTTTCGTGAGGCATTCAAGAACCGATACTGGAATCTACATACCCAACGACAAGTACGGGATCAACTCGAATATGGAAAGTTCAATGCACAAGGACAGCAGAGTATTGAACAATACACAATTACGCAAATAGAACGTGTAAAGCATCTTAAACCTAAATTCTCAGAATATGAAATTGTTTCAAAATTATCTTACCATTTTCAGCGAGATATCCAGTTAGTAGTTTATACGCAAGGAATTAAAACCATAGAAGAATTTTTAATTCTTGTAACACAGTCAGAGAATATCAAAAAGGTAAGAACACACAATACTGGGAACAAAAACACGCAAATCACCACCATAATTATCACAGAGATGACAAGAAAGCAATACAAAACACTACATCGCACCGTGATAATTATAAAATAAATTATTTGCCACCAATGTACAACACTACAACATGCACAGCTAAAGAGACTGAACAAAATAATACAGCTAAACGACAAGGAAACGTTGTATGGTCGTCCAATTGTAAACAGTTTTCAAAACCAGCTGACAAACGCGTTGCCGCAGTACGAGGGTACGATGAGAAAAAATTGAAGAGAAATGGAAGAGAAATGAATGAGATGGAGACAGTAACATTCCACAGCCGACCGTCTACATCAAAGGCGTCACAATGACTGAATAAACGGAAGCAAAAGTATAAAATAAACAACATATACCCCTGCGATATTAGGGAGGAATTATTAAACAATGAACAGGATATAAAGCGAGACGCACTACAAACACAATGCCCTATTGTGACAGTGAGTATAAACAGGTGTAAAATACGGATGCTAATTGACACTGGTAGCCAACTATCGGTTCTTAATGCTGCATGGGTCCAACGCAATAAGAAATATTTTAAAAATACTGCAATTTTGCCCGTAAATAATTTAAATATTACAACAGCTACCAATAAAAAAGAAAGATTTAAACAACAAGCATATGTAACTCTAACATATAAAAATCTAGAATTAGAACACCCCATGATAATTATGCATAAGTTGATTTATGATGGAATTTTAGGTATCGATATACTAAATGCAATAAATGCTAAGATTAATGTTAATGATAATACAATTGTGTGTAATTATAAAAATGTTCAATATGAATTAATGATGAACAGCGAGGAAGAAGAGTGCAAGGTAAGTGAAACACCTATTACTTTGTACAAGCCACAGATACAGTATGGTCCAACTCGACATGTGAATGCGGTAGATGAAGGGATGACGACACAGGAAGAAGAGAATCTGCACAAATTAATAGAAGACAGTGATGTATTTAGTAAAGTACCGACGCAGACGACAGTATACGAGCACTCTATAGTTGTGTCAGACACTACGAAAGTCATTAGGAAGACATACCCTATCCCAATGCGATATGAGGAAGAGGTTGAACTGGAAATTCGGCGTATGATCGAAAGTGGAGTCATAGAGCGATCGAACAGCAACTTCCTGAATCCTCTAGTGGCAGTGAAGAAGAAAAATGGTGAAATACGTCTATGCCTTGACATGAGGGAGCTGAACAGCATTGTATTAAAGGAGTATGACTGTGCAGCAACTGCGGATGAATTATTTACTAAGTGTGAAGGAGCAAGGTATTTGACGAAGCTAGATTTACGCTCAAGTTTCTGGCAGATTCCAATTTGTGAAGAGAATAGAAAGTACACTGCTTTCCTGTATAAAAATAAATGCTACCAACACAGGGTAGTACCCTTCGATTAAGCACGAGTTTAGCAGCCATCGTAAAGTGTCTAGAAAGAGCCCTAGGACCTGAAGTGGAACCCTACACCATGATATTTGTAGATGATATCTTAGTTGTATCTAAAACGTTAGACGAACATATAAAACATCTAAGCACGATATTCCACAAGTTTAGGCAAGCGAACATATCCCTTAACCTAGACAAATGTGAATTTATCAAATCCTCTATCCAATTCCTAGGTCACATTATTTCATCCTCTGGTATTCAACCCGATCCTATCAAAATTTCCAGCATAACAAATTTCCCTATACCCGGAAATCTCAAAGAGTTAAGAGCATTCTTAGGACTCACAGGATACTACAGAAGATTCTCACTGTTATATGCAAGGTATACGCAACCACTTCTAGACCTGACGAAGAAAGAAAAAAATGGAAGTGGGAGAAGAAACATCAAGATGCCTTTAACCAAGTGAAAGAGTTGTTCATCGAAAATATTATGTTACATCATCCTCAACGAGAAGGAAAATTCGTAATATACTCTGATGCTAGTGACTACGCAGTAGGAAGTGTACTGTATCAACAAGATACTATGGGAGAGCACCGAGTTATTGCCTATGCCAGTAGAGTCTTCAAAGGAGCTGGAAAACACTACTCCACATCAGAAAAAGAAATACTTGCTATAGCATACGCTCTTAAGCAATTCAGATATTATGTTTATGGTACTCATTTTGAGATACATACTGACCACCAAGCATTATCATTTCTATTGAAATGCAAAATAACAAATGCCCGATTATTAAGATGAATTTTAGCCATTAGCAAATACTCATTCACCATTAAATACTGTAAAGGTAAAGACAATATTATAGCTGATACACTAAGCCGATACATTAAAGAAGAATGTGAAGAAGTTTATGAGAGCGAAAAGAAAGAAGTACGATTGTTATCAATTAAATTCAAAGAGAATGATGAAGTAAAACAAATGCTAAAAAATGTAGCACAACAACAAGATTTGGACGTGACAATAAGGGAGATGAAGGACCAAGAACAGCTACCAAATCATTATAAGGTACTTAATGGAATTCTTTTCAGGTTAGTAAGACAAGACTGGAAGATAGTACTAACGAATGACATGTTACAAAAATTAATTCAACCAGCACATGAGAGTTTAGCACATGCTGCCGCTCTGAAGTGTTATCTGAGTCTACGAGAAGATTTTATGATTAATAATATGTTTCGAAAGATAAAGAAGGAGGTAAAGAAGTGTTATGAGTGTCAAACGGCAAAAGGACCGAATTTACACACATACGTAGAAATGCAGAGCATCCAAAAGGGGAACAAGGGGGACCTAATTGCAGTGGATTTTCTGGGACCACTACCACGATCAAGTTGAGGTGTGAAGCATATATTGGTATGTATCGATGTGTTTTCCAAGGCAGTCCGACTGTACCCAATTATGCGACCCACAACCAAAGTTGTTCTAAAGATACTACTGCAGAAATATATTCCGTCATATGGAAAAATGAAGAAGGTACTCAGTGATCAAGGTGTGCAATTCCAGAGTGAAAAATGGGAGAGGACGTTAAGGGAAAATTGAATATAACCAGTACTCACATCCATAAGACATCCTTAAGGAAACCTTGCTGAGAGAGTTAACAAAGAATTAGGTAAATATTTACGAATATACTCCCATGATCAACACAATAAATGGGCAGAATATTTACCATTTCTTGAAAAAGCCATCAACGAAAATTATAGTGAAGCAACAGGATATACTCCAATGGAATTAGAAGAAGATAGGAAGCCAAACAGATTTTGGACTAAGTATATAAACAAACCTAATAACCAAAATGTACCTGTACCAATAAGTGTGAAAATTGAATACGCAAAGCAACGGATAAGAGAAAGAGGTAACAAGAGAGTAGAAAGATTTAATCTAAATCACAAGCTACAACAATTCAACATGGGAGAAAGTGTGCTACTCAAAGCTAATCCAGTGGGAAAACAGAGTGATAATACGGCGAAGAAATTCTTCAGACTTTATAATGGACCGTATACGTTAAGACAGCGAGTAGGACAACACACTTTCATCGTATATGATGAGATACAGAAGAAAGAAATTGGTAAATTCCACGCAACGTCATTTAGGAAGTTCTACACATGAAAACAACAAGGTCAATGAAACCAGTCAGATCAGCTGTTTGTTGAAGCCACCCTACTACAAGGTGACGAGCAGTGAACGTATAAAGAGGGGAGGTAAGACATTTGTATACACTCCAATTAAGGGTGAAATGACGAATATTATTCTTTATTATTTGTTACATTTTTTTTACGAGTGTAATAATAATAATAAAAAAATTTTAATAAATAAATTTATTAAATTTTTTTTTGTTACCAAGCAGAGGGATAATGCGACAGTACAAATAAGTGATGTACTGAGCATTGAATATAAAAATTTAAATATACCTAATAAACTGTAAATAAATAATAATGTATTAGAAATAAGCATGTCAGGGATTGCAAGCTTGGCTCAGACAAAAATATGAACAGGTGTTTCGACCTGAATCGACGTGCACACACACACAAATGTAACTGAAAGTGTGTACACCAGTATTTTGCTAGTGTGTGTGAACGCAGGTCTATGCAGGCGAATTTACCACCCCAAGATGAATAATTGCATAATTACTGTTTTTCCGTAATTATTCATAAACTATAATTACGAAGTAAAATCCAAAAACACAATAAAATGTTAGAAAATTTACTAAATACTGTGTACGAAAACCATGTGAAAGTGCCACACCGTAGGAGTGTAATAGTGAAATAACTGTGTACAAATCGAAAGGGTTAAGTTGCAATGTCCAAAATTACAGTGAACATGTGTTGTAAAAATAGTTATAAGATAAGTATAATTGTATACTTATAGGACTCTGCAATTCACAGAAATATAAGAAATAGCGAAATTGACAAGCAGTGGGGGAACTGAACCCAGAAACAATTTCAGACATGTCGATTTCGCACCACTGCAGGTGTTGACCAAGACATGGGTATAAATAGGACACACAAGCTATAGTGGTTCTCTTTCTTAAATCATCCACGGTGCAGCGGGAGCTTCTGCCCGTCCGCACAGAATATTTAAATTTTAGTAAATAATTTCATCCTTCCAGTTACATACAGTTATTGTAACTGGATTGTAAAACAAACATTATTTAAGTAGTAACAAATTTACATAAGAAGATCCACATCAGAAGATCAACTGACGTCCGAAACAGCACGAGGAGAAGTTCCAGAGAGCAATACGACGCTGGACAGAGAGAGAGAGTCGACGCAGGACAAGAGGAGAAGAGAAAGGCGACGCTGGAAAGAGAGAGAGTCGACGCTGGACAAGAGGAGAAGAGAGAGTGATGCTGAAGTTCGAGACGAGGACGAATACAGAGGGATCCAATGATTGAGTATGATTGACGACGATAAGGTGATAAACAACTTATTTATCTCTTAATCGAACAATTAACATAAAGACAATTAAGGACATTCTTGTTCTATTTAAAAGTAAGCATCAATGTTTATTGTAAAATTTGAATTAAAATCATAGATGTTATTGAAATAAGATTAACTTAAAAACAAGAGCTCAAATTAGTATTGAAATGAAAAGAATACAAAGCATTTAAGTAAAAATTAGCGTTAAATATAAATCAGTACTGAGAAACAAAAGATAAATTCAGTAACTACTGATATTTTTGAGTTACATTGCAATATATAAGAATAATACAATAATAATATAATAACAACAATAAAAAATGGGCCACATTCACATACATAAATAATAAAATGACCAAGCTAGCAAAACTGTTTAAGAACACAGACATTAAAATAGCATACACAACTAACAAAAATAATCTACAAAAACTAAATAACCTACACAAAAAAGATAATACAAAAACCAATGGTATATACAAAATTGAATGAGAAGATTGCAATAAATGTTACATAGGACAAACAAAAAAACAACTGAAAAAACTTTATTTTGAACACCTAAACGCGTACAAAAAACCAGAAATATACAAATCTAATTTGACCACACATGCAATAAACACTGGACATGAATTCCCAAACGTAACCAACATGATACTAATAAAACACATACCACACAAAGGCACCCATAATGAACATTTGGGAAAATTTACAAATATACAAACATAAAACACAAAACAAACTAAAACACCTGACGATAAGGTGATAAACAACTTATTTATCTCTTAATCGAACAATTAACGTAAAGACAATTAAGGACATTCTTGTTCTATTTAAAAGTAAGAGTCAATGTTTATTGTAAAATTTGAATTAAAATCATAGATGTTATTGAAATAAGATTAACGTAAACAAGAGCTCCAATTAGTATTGAAATGAAAAGAATACAAAGCATTTAAATGAAAACAATTAGTATTTGAGATAAAACAGTACTGAGAAACAAAAGATAAATTCAATAACTATTAATATTTTGAGTACATTACGATATATAAAAAGAGATTTAAATACTGATATTTTGAAAAACATTAATTGACTGAGTAGTCTGAAAATGAGATTTTTCTTTAATACAATAATTAGTAGAATGAATGTTTAGTCAGTAAGGATGTATATAGCATAAGCCTTACGGCATAATAACGAAACAATAACGAATGTTTTAAGTCGAAGTAAGTGCCATGTGCACAATTTTATTAATATCAAATAAATTTGAAATACCGTTACAAGTTATATAGAGTTCTTATTACAGATACACCTGAAACCCAAATTAAATGTTATATTGTTACATAATTTGTCGCTCTTGAACGTGAGGTCAATCACGCCTATTTTTATATATATCGTATCGTTGCATAAGAATTATCGCTTCCAACGTGGAGCATCACAGATTTATATTATATTTACTTATGCAGTTCTATCGTTACAATATATATAGCCCATCATCTACATATCTTATTCAAATGCCATTTGGATCAGAGTATTTCATAATATTTTGTATTTTGTGTCTATATGTTGTAAGAATATTTCTGCTATTATGCTAGATAATGGAGATCCCATTGCCAATCCTTCTTGTTGTTGATAATTTTGTATTGAATTCAAAGTAATTTTGTTTTAGTATTAGTTGGAGACTATTTTTTTATTTCAGTTATATATTGAGTGTCTTCATTTTGTTCTTTAAGTTTGTTTATTATTATGTCTATTGTTTCATCAACTGGAATGTTGGTGTACATATTTGTGATGTCATATGATGTGAAATATGTGTTTTCATCTATATTTATTACTTTTAGTTTGTCTATTAATTCGTACGTATTTTTTATGTTGTGATAATTATTTGTTAGATGGTTATTTTTTAGTTTTTGTGCTATTATTTTAGCTATTTTGTATGTAGGTGCTTTTTTGAAGTTGATTAATGGCCGTATTGGATTGTTTAATTTGTGTATTTTTATTAGGCTATTCCTTTTAGGTGGTTCTAGATTATTATTTATATATATGTCTGTATTTTTATTGTTGAAAATGTTTTTAGCTGTTTTTATTAGTTTTATTGTTTGTTTAAGACATTTTTCTATTGGATCTTTATTTAATTGTATGCAATCATTATTGTTGAAGTCTTCAGTTTTTCTGATGTAGACTATTTTGTCAATAATTACTGTTGCCTGGCTTTTGTTATGATTAAATTGTTGGTATTTACTTTATTTTTAATTTCTTTTATTGTCTTATTATCCTGCTTTAGTTTAGATTTGTTTTTCTTCTTGTGTATTGTCTTGTATTAGGTTAATGGCAAATTCTGTTTCTACTATTAAATTTTCAAGGTTTTTGTTTATGTTTTGAGTTAGGTTAGTTTTTGACATATAGTTTAAAGAACTCAACATCGAAAATACACAAAATACTAATACATACACCACAATCACACACAATAAAACCAATTTAAAGTACCAGAAGCCAACAGGAAGCCACAATAACAACCAACCAACACACATGTACTTCAATATTTAAACAATATGTCAAAAACAATATGATGCGAGCCATGATGGACGAATTAAGTATAAAACAAAAAGAAGATAATGCACAACTAAGAAATTAATTAAACAAGATAATGTACAATTAAGAGAAGAATTAAATCAGAATATAAATAAACAAATGGAAAATATAAATGAATCAAAACAAGATATAAATACTAAACTAGATGATAAACTAGGTGAATTAAAACACGAGTTAAAACAAGATAATGTACAATTAAACAAAGAATTAAAACAAGATATCATAGATAGTACTAAACAGTTAGCAGACAAAATTATAGACACGAATACGCGCATAGATGCACTAGAAAATAAAGTTAAGAAAACCCTGCATGAACAGTCTGTTAGGTTAGAGAATAAACATAAAGAGTTACGTGTAGAATGGAGGACAGAAATAACGGACATTCATAAACAAATAAATGATGGGCTAAATGAGAAACTAGATACGATAAAGCATGAACAGGATAGTAAAATACAGGATGTTCATGATCTGCTTCAAGCGACTAGTAGTAAAACGAGTGAGATTGAATCACACATAATTGTAATAGAGAATAAGATAGAAGAAACATCCAAGACTGCGAAAGATTATTCTGGAGAGATGTCCAATATGAAGGATCAAGTGAAGAGTGAAATGAATCAACTTCATGAGGAGCTACGTCGACATCCAGCGCTGATGATGATGTATCCAGCATCAGTAGAAGAAACAGTTAAATTAACTTTTGCAGGAAATAAATGGGAAAACAGTATGGAGTTTTTGTCCAATTGCGAAAAAGAGATGGAAAAATTTTGTTAGTACCATTGATGATAACGAAAAAATAACCTTTGTTACTCGACATTTCAGAGATTCAGGAGCCCAATGCTATACAATAATATGTGATAATGTCGCAAATTATCAACAATTCCGAGACTCGTTTGAAAATAGATATTGGAATATCCATACACAACATCAAATACGTGATCAACTAGAATATGGTAAATATAATATTCAGGGTCGTCAAGAGTATGGAACAATATACAATATCACAAATTGAACGAGTGAAACATCTTAAACCTAAGTTTTCGAATATGAGATAATATCTACACTGTCTTACCATTTTCAGACAAATATCCAACTCGCTGTTTACACACAAGGTATTAAAATAATTGAAGAATTTTTTATACATGTAACACAATCTGAGAACATCACTCGCGGAGAGAACACACAACACAATTATCAACCGCAGGTTAATTATAACCATAATTACAGCCGTAATGATTATAAACCAACAATATTGCACACATTAAATAGATCACCAACACAACATATGAAAAATCGATCAGCTATGAATGTACGTCATACGCCAATGACGCAACGAACGGAATGCAGTCGACAAGAGGTGGAACGCCGCGATCAATATGACAGCAGAGGGGACAAGGGTGGTTACATTTGGCCAAACATAAAGAAACGATTTCCAAAGCCTTATGAAAGAGGGGTTAACGCGGTAAAAATGCACAATACATCAAAAAAGGAATGAACAGCGGAAACGGCTAGAGCACCATCCACGTCTAAACAATGACTTGAGATGTGGAAACAGCAGTATACAATAAATAATATATATCCTGTCAACATACGCGACGAATTGCTTAGTACAGACCAGGATGTAAACCAAGCGGAGCATGCACACACAGTTTGCCCCATTGTGAATGTTTATATTAACAATTGTCTAATTAAAATGTTAGTAGACACCGGTAGTCAACTGTCAGTTTTACATGCTACTTGGATTCAACGAAATAAAAATTATTTTAAAAATACAGCGATATTACCTGTACATAATATGAACATTACAACCACTACTAATAAACGAGAAAAGGTTAAAAAACAAGCATACATAACCATGACATACGAAAAATTAGAAATAGAATGTCCAATGATTATTATGAATAAGTTGCTATATGATGGTATTATAGGGATTGATTTATTGAATGTGCTAGATGCTAAGATTGATATCAGTAATAATAAGATGATGTGTAATTATAAGGGTGTTCAACATAGCATAAGTATGAATGAAGAAGAGATACAGTATAAGGTGAGACACCTATTGTCTTAACTAAACCAAAGGTTCAATATGTACCAACTCGACGTACAAGTCAGACAACCGACAAGATTTCTAAACAGGAAAACAAGCGGCTTCAAGAGGTAATAAATGAATATGAAGATGTATTCAGCGAAACACCGATCCAGACGACAGTCTACAAACATACCATAATTGTAACAGACCCAACAAAATTCGTCAGGAGGACATACCCTATTCCAATGCGCTACGAGGAAGAAGTAGAAACGGAAATACGTCGCATGCTGGATAATAACGTGATAGAACGGTCCAACACCAACTTCTTAAATCCTCTAGTAGTAGTAAAGAAGAAAAGCGGGGATATTCATCTATGCCTGGACATGCGGGAGCTGAAGAGTATTATAATGAAAAAGTATGACTGCGCGCCTAATACGGACAAGCTGTTTACAAAATGTGAAGGAGCACTTTACTTGACAAAACTAGATCTACGTTCAAGTTTTTGGCAGATTCCAATCCGAGAAGAGGATACAAAATTTACTGCATTCCTGTACAAGAACAAGTGTTACCAACATAAGGTTGTACCATTCGGATTAACCACGAGTTTGGCAGCTATTGTGAAATGTTTGGAAAGAACATTAGGCCCAGAAGTGGAACCTTATACGATGATCTTCGTAGATGATATTTTAGTGATATCTAAGACATTTGATGAACACATAAGAAATCTACGTACAATATTCCATAAGTTTAGGCAAGCAAACATGTCCCTTACCCTAGACAAATGTGAATTCATAAAGACTTCCATCCAATTCCTAGGACACATCATTTCATCCTCAGGTATACAACCAGATCCTACCAAGATAACCTGTATAACTAAATTCCCTATAAACGGAAATCTTAAAGGTTTACGTGCATCTTTGGGGTTAACTGGATATTACAGGAGGTTTACACCATTGTATGCTGAGAGGACTCAACCTTTGTTAGAATTGACAAAGAAAGGACGGAAATGGAATGGAAGAAGAAGCATCAAGAACCCTTCGACCAAGTGAACACGTTATTCGTAGAGAACATCATGCTACATCATCCTCAAAGAGAAGGGAAACTTGTGATTTATTCTTATGCAAGTGATTACACCGTGGGAAGTGTACTATACCAGAAGGACTCCGAAGGAAAACTAAGGGTCATCGTCTACGCGAGCAGAGTTTTCAAAGGAGCAGAGCGGCACTACTCAATATCAGAGAAGGAGATACTTGCAATTGTCTATGCTCTTAAGCAGTTTCGATATTATATTTATGGTACTCATTTTGAAATACATACTGACCATCAAGCATTCTCATTTCTACTTAAATGTAAAGTCACTAACTCTCGTTTACTAAGATGGATTTTAGCCATCGGGGAGTACTCATTCACCATCAAGTACTGCAAGGGGAGAGATAATAGCATTGCAGATATTTTAAGTCGTTGTTACAGAAGAGTGTGAAGAGATCTTGTGACGGTACAAAAAGGGTAGATTTTGTTTTTTTATATTGAATATTTTTTATTAATTTATAACCAACCATGTTATGTAACACTTGTGGTAACAATCTGTAGCCGTGTCTGGCAATACAAGGTATGAATTGTGCAAATCTATTGTGAAATAGTCTGGGATCATAGACAGCCCAACGTCGCGAGTGCATAATGAGCAGAGACTGTATGGTTGACACATAATACCGAGAACCGACCACGTGGCGAAGTAAAAGAATTTCCATAGTCAAGCTTCTAGAACATTTACGATAGAAACAGCCAATCAGTGAACGAGTTTACGAGCATGCGGGTGACGCCCTAAGCGTTGTATGGTATACGGAAGCAGGTGATGCCGGCCAGTTCGTCACCACTCATCAAACAGCATACAGCAAACAGTCGATAGTACAACAGTCTCAGTGAATTAGGGACGGGAGGCCTTGCGTGTAAGCACGCACGGCCTGCCCAAAAGTATTTAAAAGTAACAGTAAACCGTGATTCAGCAATAATAACAGTTTTTGTTTGAATGTAAATAGTGAAATAAAGAAGAGAGTTGGACAATACAGTGCAAAAGTGAAAGTATGGACGAACAATGGCGAACAGCACGTGCAGATGAGTAAAACAGGAAAGTAATTATGTATTATGCTAAATTGAAGTGAAATTAAAACTACTGGTAAAAAGAGCTCATTAAATAAACGGGGGGTAGAAGAAAATTTGTAACTAGCGTGTGAGAGTGTGTATGAGGAAATAAGGGAAAAACATTAAAAGTAAAAGCACTGGTTTTTTATGTAGAGTAGTATAAGAAAATTTTTATATGATAGAGATAAGAGTAAATAACATTTCATAAAGAAAAGAGATAGAAAGGAAGTGTTTTAAAAGTGATTGCAATAAAAGAGTTCGTTTAAATAGCATAAAAATGTGTTGAACTAATTATTACATCACACCCATAACATGAGTTCTGCATCGAGAATTCGTCTAAACGAAACCTGTGAATTTTCTGATCTAAGGGCATTACATGATCTAAATTAATTAAGGGTGAGTATGATGGTTTCGATGTATAACCCAAAACATCGTGGCGACCTTTGAGCAAGTTTGGAATCTTCTGGGGGTTTTTATCCAAAAGGTAAATTTAACAGAATCAGGGTAAGTAAAATTATGACATGTAAAAAGATAAAATGTTAGTTTGTTTACAATCTACGATAAAGAAGATAATGAAGTACGTCTATTACCTATTCAATTTGAAGCTAGCAACGAAGTAAGAAGAATGCTACAAAATATAGCAGAAGAACAAGATCAAGATATTACCTTAAGAAATTTAAAACATCAATCTCACCTACCAGCTCAATATAAGATACATAACGTTCTTTTCAAATTAATACCACATGATTGGAAAGTTGTGTTGTCAAACGAGATGTTATTTAAACTGATAACACCAACTCATGAGAGCTTACCTCATGTATCGGCATTAAAATGTTATTTATCCCTTAGAGAAGATTTTACTATCAACAACATGTTTAGAAAAATTAGAAATGAATTAAAGAAATGTTATGATTGCCAGACTGCTAAGCAACCTAATCTTCACACATATGTGAAAATGCAAAGTATACAGAAGGAAGCGAAAGCGGAGTTAATTGCAGTGGACTTCTTAGGACCTTTACCACGATCAAGTCAGGGGGGTTAAACACATACTAGTCTGTATAGAAGTGTTTCCTAAGGCAGTTCATCTGTATCCTATTATGCGGCCCACAACAAAAGCTGTCCTAAAAATTCTGTTACAAAAATATATTCCAATACATGGTAAAATGAAGAGGATTCTTAGTGATCAAGGAGTGCAATTTCAAAGTGAGGTATGGAATAGAATATTAAGAGAAAATGGAATACAACCCATACTCACAGCCATCAGACATCCACAGGAAAATTTAGCCAAGAGAGTGAACAAAGAATTGGGTAAGTACCTATGTATCTACTGCCATAACCAACATAATAAATGGGCAGAGTATTTACCATTCTTTGAGAAAGCCATTAATGAGAATTATAGTGAAGCAACGAGCTATACACCAATAGAGATTGAACAAGATCGTCAGCCCAACAGGTTTTGGAAAAGGTATGTTCACAAACCTGCTAATCAGAACTTACCAATACCGTTAAGCATTAAGATTGCACATGCGAAAAGAAGAATAATAGAAAAAGGTAATAAGAGAATAGAACAATTCAACAGAACTCACAAGTTGCAGAAGTTTAATGTTGGAGAGAAAGTATTATTAAAAACCAATTCAGTGGGAAACGTACTGATAATACTGCAAAAAAATTCTTCACATTATATGATGGACCTTAGACTTTGCTAAGACAAATTGGCAAACAGACTTTCATTGTGTATGATGACACAAGACAGAAAGAATTGGGCAAGTATCATGCCAGCTCTTTAAGGAAATTCTATGAATAAATAAATAGGTCACTGTGACGAGTTAAAGCAGAAGGTGTATTAAAGCTGATACTGCGAAGCCACACACCAACTCAACTTATGGGTGGGGAATAATTGTTCAGCCCACCACGCATAAGGATAAATTGAATAATAGTTTAGTCATTATTATTTGAGCATAATGTAAATAAATGTGTTTTGTAAAAATGTACTACACTATTTGTCTAATGGAAAAAGGCAAAAT
Organism: Magicicada septendecula; assembly: GCA_034769895.1. NCBI lineage: Eukaryota > Metazoa > Arthropoda > Insecta > Hemiptera > Cicadidae > Magicicada > Magicicada septendecula. The sequence goes on from CM068369.1 coordinate 83,776,999, forward strand.
ATTTAATAAACCGGTTTATTACATTTTTTTTTTATTAAGCAGGGAAATTTATAGTATAAATGCACAGTACAAATGTATAGGGTACTGTGCATTGCACAAAGTAATTAAAATAATTAATTAAAGTAAATGAATAATTCATATTGTTAGCAATAATAATTCAGCTTTCAATCTGAACTGTATAAGGAACGACCAAACTTTCATGTCGAGACAAGTAGATCACGCCATTTTGCTGTGTCTGTGTTGTAACTATCTGTTTGTGTGTGGTTGTAAAAATTAAAGTTTAAATGTTGTTTGGTGTTAAACATGTGAAAATGTATCTTCTCAGTCGTGTATGGGTAAACCGTATTTTGCTCTGCTGCATTCAAATGTTGCCGCCTCGCCACCTGATTGGCGCACAGCTTTCTGCAGTATGACCCAGCTAGCGTCTCGCTTTAACGCCTTCACTTCAATAATTATTAGTCGTTATTCTAAATTAACTGAATCAAACATACAGAATTGCAGATTGAGAACATTTATTAATCCTTTAGAATATTTCACTTGATTTATTATACATCAAAATTTGTTTTCTGCACCGGCTATTACAATTGTGCGGTTGGTATAGGCTCAGTTCAGTTTGTATACAATCCGTCAGTAATGTTAGTTTACAGTAAATATATCGTTTTATCTCAGGGGTGTTAAGTCCTTTCGGCTACAGAAATATATACTTACGGCTAACACACACAAAGTTATAACAATTCTTAAGACTAATTACATAAATAAATCGATATCTCATTACATTTAATTAAGTAATCACCAATGAAAACTTGTAAAGCAATTTTGGGTTAGGTTTCGTTGTCAAAGTTCAGTTATCGAAAGGTTCATCAATTATTTTATTATATTTTACTTTCTTAATAATTGTTAATTGATTAAAGTTAAATAGTGAATTTAAATAAGCATTTATTTTGACTCGGAATAGTGATCAGTGATTTGAAATAGTTATATTTAATTCAGACCAAAAATAGTGAATTCGATTTAAGGGATAATGTTTATACTCATCGGTTAATTGTTGCTGAAGATCCTGATGTCGTCTTCTTCTATGGATAACTCCTGGGCTGTCGTCTTCTTCTACTCTCCCGTCGTCTGTTTCCCTCGTCTCGGCGCTTCTCCTCGCTGACTCAGGCCTCGTATTTCTTCAGTTGATGTCGTCTTCTTCTTTCAGGATGTTCCACTGATCTTCATTTAGTGTCCGTGGTCGTCTCTCTTCGTCACGGCGTCGTTTCGTCTTCTTCGGATCACTACGGTTTGTTATTTAATTTTTATAAATAAAGTTTCGTTCAGGATTCCCTGTACTGTTGTCATTGTCTTCCACTGGTTTTAATTAGTTTCGAAATTACTTGAAGAATAACAATTTTAATTTTAATATGAGAGCTCCTCAGTCCACTCTCTGGCGTTGGTTAATAATGACTACTGAAAATCTAACGGTTTTTTGGCGTTATTTTTCTTGTTGCTATGGTTACTTAATAAATTAAGCTAATTTTCATTGGTTATTAACTTAGGTCATTGTTATGATTTATCGTCTTTTTTCGTCTATTTTTACCAAAATATCTTCAACTGAAGATTACTACTTTATACTAATAGCTAGAGTTATTACATTAGCACCATTCTTCCTAATTTTTCATGATGAACATAAAACGGTACTAGCTTTAAAATAAATTTATTATTGTGTAATTTGATTATTTAAACTACCAGGGTTTCGTCAGGTGTACTTATTGACAGAGAGAAATGGTTAAACGCAAATTAACAACACACATTGAAAGTTTACGAATACTTTTCATTTTATTCCCATTTTGTCAATTTCATTATAATATGGTGATTATATTTGGCCATGGGGCTCAATTTAGAAAACAACTCATTATTTAGTTAATTGTAAACAAGAAATCAAATGACCTTAACGATCTATATAAGATTATTATACCAAATTACGAAACCAGCACTTCTTTGTTTAAATATATTTTTTCACATACTCACGCACACACACCTATTTATGATCTGAGAGCTCTCATTTTATGTTTCATTTAAATTTATTTTTTCCCCCATTATGTAGTTAATTTTGAAAAGAAAACTTTGTTAAAACTTTTAAACTGGCAACATGGCTACTTAGCTGATATTTGAGTCCAGAAAAACTGCCCCGTATTTTCCATCATTCCGCACCCTTCTTCTTGCTTTCACTATATAACGCCGAAACTGTTATTTCATTAAAGACTGTTATTCACTTTTTTAAAAGAAGATTCCTTCACATTTTTTATATGTTGCGGGCCCGCACTTACTGCCGAAACTTTTGATAGCTACCACTCGCGAGTGGTGATGGCGTTATACTGGGCAGAGAAAACAGCGCTATTTTGTGAAGCGGCTGTTGTTGTGTGCTTGATTCTATTGTTTTTTAGTTTGTATCCTTCCGCCAGCTGCATGTCACCGTTACATAACTGAATTACTCATCAAGGATAGGCTCTGACATAACGCTCGCCTGATGTTTCATTGCATAATTTGTTTACCGTTACATAATGTGTTTGTCCTTGAACTGACTTTTGCACAGTTTGTCGGTTATTAAAACTGTCCACACAATATTATTAAATAATTCTGCATCGGATAAAGTCAACAGCAGTGTAGCCACGGTTGCGATCGCTCCAAACAGGAAATTTACCCAAGTTTATAATTTCTGTCCCTATCACTCAACATGTTATTTATTATATAAAAAAAAATACAAATTGCCTTATTATACCAGGTAAGCCAAAATGCCATGTTACAAACATTTTGATATCCCTCATGCCCACTCTTGAATAGCTAATGACATTTTTACTATTTTCCATATTTATATCTTACATATATTTTATTCAAAATTAGTTGTTAATCACATACTTTGGTACTATGAATACTCACTTACATGGTTTAATCATTTGGCACATTCTGCCTTAACTTTGGATTATTATTTGTTCTCAAATTAATAAATTTATATTCAACAGTTTGGCCTAGAGCCTAGATTCCATTCTACTTCCATCTAACATTTCTTACTAACATTTCTGGTTATTCTAATACAATTTATAAACAAAACAAACAATAAACATCAGTATCCCTAATTCTAATTCTTACTATGAAATATTCCTTGTCAGGTTCTAGCCTGAAATAACTTTTAACTACTGTTCTCTGCTTACCCTATAATTTACTCTATGCTATGATTTTCTGAACACTAACAAAACTCTTAATACTTACTTAAAGAAACTCTTATAATACTATTGACAAACTGTTCCTTGCATGATATGTCCTATCTACTATTCCCTTCACTTAAATACAGTGTCAGTCCTTCTTAATTTGCTATTCATTCTAATACCTTAACTCTTACCTTAATATATAATCCTGATATCTTATTACTTAAATTAATAACATTACAATTAGTTCAATATTACTCACTAACGCACAGTTTATCAAAAATTGTTTATCTGTTTAACATAGTTGGCTTACATAATATTTTGTTCTACACCCCCACTGCACTTTTCCTTTCATTAGAAAGTTTCTTTAATTACTACCCTGCTCACTTTGTTTCATTATTCTATACCTATCACTTCACTACTTATTTAGTTTTACACACTTTTGGGCTTATTCACTTGTTTATTCAAGGGTTGTCTAATTACTTTATATCACTGTGCGATTATGGTCATGAATAACTAAGTTACCTCCAAATCACACTGATCACTTTTGGTCATCATTCTTATATTGCTTTTGTTTTGGCTCAAAGTATTGTTTATTGTCTTTGGCCATTATCATTACAAATGGTTTGGGGTATGGTTAGCTTCTAACCCCCTACATTATATTATACAAGTACATTCTTTTAAAAACAAGATACATGTGATACTATTACCCTCCATTAATCTTATTGTCCTAGTTACATCTCATATACTACAGACATCAATTCATTATTAAATTTACAATATTCTGTTCACTTTTTTGGGATGACTTGATTGTACTTAGGTTTTAAACTTCTTCTTCACTGTCTCTTGGTTCCTTTGTTTCTATCCGATCTATTGTGTCAAGTCACTGTCAGGTTAATAGTCATTTGTCATTTATTGGGTTACTGGGTTATTGATCTTTAAGTTTATAAGTTTTTGCCTCTTACTCTTATCTTCAGCTGTTTATTTTATAATTAAATACAATTGAATCTTCGCTACCTTATGTCATGTTACATAATGCATCGCCACCAAAATTGATTATTTCGAAACAAAGATTATTAGATTTTTTCTGAAATCATCAATATAGTTCATTTTATCAAGTTGTTATTATTCAGGAATTCATCCATCGCTACTTCTTCTGTATTCATTCTTTATTAAGTCATGGTTCATAATATAATAATTGGTATTATTTTCTTTCTTTATTATTCCCCTTTATGTTCTATTTCCCTAAAATTTTTCTTCTCTCTCCTTCATATAAATTGGTAATAGTCAGAGGGCACGTGTGGCTCTATTACTCTGCTATCCATTTATTCACATTTTGAGTTCAGAGGCCTTGCCTATCTGCTCAATAACATATGTTGGACGTATCTCAACATAAAATCATCACAAATTTAAAATAATTATAATTCCTAATAATTATAATAATAGTCGTTCATTTCCGACTCACATAATATTAATACAATAAAACACTTTTGGGATTAATTATTCTTTCTTTCATACATTTCATGACTTTTCCATCTCAATAACTTATTTGGATTCCTTTGTTTTAAGCTTGTGGCGATATTTAATAGGCATTTTGTATTGTTTTATGAACTTATTTTATATGGTAGTGATTCTATTTGTCATCACTTTAATGCTCATTGATATTTAATTAACATTGCCGCTGGTTTTGGCTCACTTATATTTTTTCATTGATAGTTCAGTTAATCTGCCAGTGTTATTTTTTATTTGATTGTTTTGTTTCTTTTTTTGTGAAACATTAATTTTTATTTATCCCCTTTTTGTGATAGGGTTTGTTAATGATGTTATGTAGCGTCATCATTATTTGTGTAACATTTAATTATTTATATCTCAATTTTTATGATATTTCATTATACATTTTCAAATTTACTTGTGTTTACACATTTTGTTTCACACTTGGTCGTAAGTTTAGCCTTACTTTGTTTTGAACTTAGCTTATCTTTCTTCTAAATTCCCTTTCATTTATAATAATAATAGTTCCAATCAAATACTTATTGTAAGTTGTGCTTACATTTATTTTTGAATTTTGACAATAGTTACTTACAAAATTCTCTTTAATTTTCTGACACTGGTTCATAATACTTTTTTAAAGAAGACTGGTTATAAGTCCCTTTTATCTTTTTAGTTGTGATTTCACTTATGACATAGGTATTATTTTTATTATCTTTCAATATGAGATAGGGTCCATTATATAACAACAGTAATTTCTTCGTGATTCCCTCTCTGGAACTTGGTAATTCTCGGTTTCGTATTAATACCTTTTCTCCTTCACTGTACTGGATTGCCTTTGGTTGCATTTTATGATATTTAGCTTTTTTCTTTTCTGTTTGCTCTGCTATTTTACTATAGAATTTGGCGTCATCAAATTGGTATATTGGATTGGTGGGGAAATTGACAAGTTCTTCTATGGCTCGAGGTGGTGGTTTTCCATACATGATGGTGTACGGGGTATCCTTAATGGATTCATGGTAGGCGAGATTTATGAAATTTTCAGTGGCTTCGAGGTATTCGCTCCACTTGCGTTGCTGGTCGTGGCAGTATGTACGGAGAATTCTCCCAACTTCACGGAGCACTCTTTCCGCTGGGTTGCTGTTCGGGTGGTAAATTGAAGTCTTGTATGTTCGGATACCCAGATCCATTAATGTGTCCTTCCATCGTCTTCCTCGGAATTGAGTACCATGGTCAGTGATAATATTCATGGGACTACCCACCTCAGTAATGTATTTTTGTGTGACAATGTTCAATACCTTGTTTGTAGTAGCACGGTTGATTGGGTATAATTTAATAAATTTTGAATAATGGTCCATAATAATGATGATGAATTTGTGCTGCTTTATACCTCCACTTCGTGGCATAGGTCCACATATGTCTAGGAAAACTCGTTCCATTTTATTTGTAGAGGTTATTGGTTGCATTATTCCTTCCTTTCTGTCGTTGTTGCATTTTACAAGCTGACATATGTGACAGTTTTTTATGGTTTTTCTCACCCTTCGGTTAATATCTTTCAGGTATGTGTGTTCTTCTAACGCTTTTGCCACCTTCAGTGCTCCCATGTGTCCGTACCTGAGGTGGTACTCCATTATGATCTCAGTTGCGGTTTCTTTAGGTATCAACAGCTTCCACATATTCTGGTTAGGTTTAGTTTTAACAAACAGAATATCTTCATGAACGCAATAGTACTGAGTTGCTTTTTCTTCCTGTCGATCTAGTCTCTCTCGGATTTGATTTAATTTTGCATCCTCTTTCTGGTGTTGTATCACCTTGTTCACTATCACTTTTAGGTCAGAGTTATTTTTCATGATGTTAAATACCTTCACAATGGTCTCCTTTTCTCCATCAAAGGTTTGTTGTTCAGTGTTAATCCGTGATAGCACATCAGCTGCTGTGTTTTTGCTACCAGGGATATACTCCCAGTTGATGTGATATTCTTGGAGAGCAAGAATCCATCTGGCTAGTCGACCATGGCTGAGTTTGCAGTTTTTCAAAAATGAAATGGATTTATGGTCGGTGCGCACGGTGATGGGATACCCAAGTATGTAAGTCCGAAATTTTGCACATGAAAAGACCACACTCAACAGTTCTTTTTCAGTTACATGATAATTGCGCTCACATTGGTTTAAGGTACGGCTGGCGAAGCTTATCACTTGGTGGTTTCCATCTTTGTCTTCTTGGTAAAGCACCGATCCCAAGCTAATGTCGCTTGCGTCGCAGTTCATGAAAAAGGGTCTATTGAAATCGGGATGGTTTAACATGATAGTGTCGAGGAAGTGTGTTTTGATAGTGTTGAAGATGGTATCCTGTTCTGGACCCCACATCCACTTGTTTTTGGATGATAGCTGTGGTGCTAGTCTAGTAGTCAGTTCTGAATAATTCTGCTGGAACTTTCTGTAGTAGTTACAGATGCCCAGAAACGACTGTAACTGCTTCTTATTTCTTGGGGTAGGAAAACGTTGAATGGCATCTACCTTATCAATTGACGGTGTTATTCCCTGTCGTGACAGGTTGAATCCAAGGAATTGGACTTCTGCTGCTATTAGTTTAGATTTCTCGAGTTTTAATGTCACATTGTTAATAGATAATTTTTCTAACACTTTTTCAACTCTCATACAATGCTCCTCCCAATTTGATGAGGTGATCAACAGATCATCAACGTATACAGTGGTATAGCTCATAGTTTCGTGATCCAGTATCTGGTCCATGCAGTGAACAAATATTGCTACTGAGTTTACCAGCCCAAAAGGTAGTCGCTTGAACTGGTAGTTCCTGCCTTCAAATATGAATGCTACGTACTGTCGGCTGGCTGGGTGCAGTTCTACCTGCCAGTACCCGCAGACCGTATCCCATGTGCTAATAAATTGCGTTCCATGGAACTTCTTGAGGATTTCCTTGATCTCGCCAGGAGATGTTCTGTCATTGATCAGTATTTTATTTATTTCTCGAGCGTCGAGACACAAGCGTACTCTTCCATCCTTTTTCGTAACAGCAACTATCGGACTGGTGTATTGTGAACAGCTATATTCTATGATGTCTTCCTCCATCATCTTACTAATTTCTGTGCGTACTGCTTCCTTGGCTGCATACGCTATGGGATAGGATTTTTTATTGAAATTGGCCACTTCTTTAAATCTTAACTCGCATTGATACCCCCGTACTTTTCCTGGTTGGTCGGAAAATACATGCCGGTACTTGTTGTAAATTCGTATTAACTTCTCCACCTCTTGCTCTGTCAATAGATTCCCATCTTGGGTTCCTCAGAATTGTCGGATCTCCTCCAATTTTTGATGCCATAGAATGTCATTATTTACTTGACTGTCTGGCTTTACTTCCCACCTCCGGTCTGGTGAATCACAAACTGTTCTTATACTGTATATTTTACTTATTGGTAGGACCCCTTTGCTGCCAGTTAATTCAGCTACCCATTCTCTGCCTTCATATTTCATGGTTACTTTCGATAATTCCATATCGATAATTGCAGAGTACTTCCTCAATATGTCACAACCAATTAGAATGTCAAATGGTATGTTGTGAGCGATTAAAAATATCATAGGTAGTGTCACACCATTACTTATGACTTCTAGTGACACTTGTCTCTTTATTGTCTTATTTTGCCTACCAGTGGCTCCTATTAAAATAATGTTGCTTATTGGTAACGTTGGTAAGTTGGTCTTACCTTCTTTTTGAATTTTGTCGTACATGTTTATATCAATTAGAGACACATTTGCGCCTGTGTCTATCATAAATTTTATATTTACATTATTTACTTTAGCGGTAACATAGGCAATTTCATTATCCGGGTGCTTGGTCAATGAGGAATTTTCTTCCATAAGCTCCTCTCGGATATTTTTCAGATAATGGTTCTGAATTATTATAATAGTATTGTCATTTGTCTCGTCAGTCTGTGTCGTTATTAACCCAATAGATCGGATCAGTGACGGGTCCTTTGGTATTTTCACTGCCGCTGCTCGTTTAAATGCTGGCCGTTACCTTCGGCGCGGTCCTCTGTTCTGACGGGGTGATTATTCTCCGTGTTCTGCCTCCTCTCAATCGAGTGGTCATTACGAGTTATTTGTTCTCGACCTCTTCTGTTCTCTTCGGCACTCCGGCTCCTCGGTCTTCTATAAATGCGTCTCCCGTCATTTCTACCTTCTGCATTTATATAGTTCACCCGTCGTCTGTATGTTTGATTCTGTGTCGACAGGTTATTATTATGGTACTGGTTATTTGGCCTGTTATACCCACCTCCATTTTGGTTGTTTCCCCTGTTGTAAGGATGGCTAACATTGTTATTGTTATTGGGGTAATTCTGATTGCGGTTTCTTGGGTAATTATTGTTGTTGTTTTGATTATGGAACCCTCGATAATTATTGGGGTTGGATGGCGGATGGTTGGCCGGGGTGTGGTTTCCCTGTGGTCCACTTGGCTGATTCTGGTTGTCATAATTTCTGTAGTTTGGTGAATTCTTCTGTCTGTTCAAGACATAGTGTTTCTCCCGCTCGTACTCTCCCAATAATGCGGCCATCTCTTGTATAGTTTTAATGCATCCACTTAAACGGCTTTTTGTGATCTCACCGTCGTAGTGATACGCCAGTTGTGTCACTAGGCACTCTTCCAGGATGTTGGGTTCGAGGTTCCTTGCTATGCTCACCTTACCTAAAAAGTAAGCGGTTGGCGACTGTCCTAGGTAAGGGTCAAATCTGCCATTGCTTATATTGTTTCTCACCACGTGCTGAGTCGCCTCCGACCAGTATTTGTCTTTGAATAATTTCTTGAATTCATTGAAATTATCTATGTCTGGTCTCACTGCCGTCCACCAATTATCATGGACTTCTTTAAACATGTCATCTATCATGCTCTTGATTACCGTCCACCTTGTCTCTCTGGTTCGGGCTAAGTTCTCCTCCACTCGTTCTATAAACTCAATTGGATTGCGTTTATAGTTTTTAAAGTTTATGGTCTCTCTGTTTTCGCTACATAATACATGTGAGGTCATGATTGGTCGATCCTTCAATGCGTTGATCTCCTCCTGCAGGCGTAACTCTCTAGCCCGAAATTCAGCTATTTTCCCTTCTTGGGCGGTTGTGGTGTCCTTCACTTCACTTACTGACGCGTCCAATCTGCTATAGTTCTCTTCTACTCTGGTTTGTATTTGTTCTAATTTGTTGTTGGTTTCTTTTTGGAGTCCTTCAACCCTCCTCTTACCTTCGCCTTCAACTTCATTCACCTTGATTAAAACTTCTTCTCGGACTTGCATCACTACTTCGCTGGTTTTCTCTATCTTCTCTTCCGTTTCCATTACAATTTGTTTCAGTTCTTCTCTGTACTCTGTCAACTGTTGCTGTAATGTATCTTGGTTATATTCAATTTTATCATTCAGCGTCTCGATATCTTCCTTCATGAGTCTCAAGGCTTCACTGGTTTTTTCATTACTTCTCTCTATCTTTTCTCCTATCAGCTTATTCTCCTCTTTCATCTTCTGTTCTAAAGTCTCGATATTCTTTTTGTTACTCTCCTCATTCCTGTCGAATTTTTCGTTCAAGGACTCAAATTTCTTCTCCATCTTCTCAAAATTGTTATCAATTAACTCAAATTTCTTGTCTAGTTTTTCATCTATTTTCTCCTCCTGCTTCTTAAAATTATCATTAATCAACTCAAATTTCTTATTCAATTCTTCCTTGTTTTCTTGTTTATCCTCCTTTCTTCGTTCTTCCATATTCTTCTCCATTCTTTGAAACATTTCCATCAATCTATCCATCTTCGTTTCTTCCGTGGTTCTAGTTGGCTGTGCTGGGGCTAATAATTCTTCCACATCTTCCACTGATGTTATTTCTCTTTCTTCCATTCTGGCACCCTTCTCGATCTCCTTTTCTAATCTCCTTGCTTCCTCTTCCTCCTCCTTTTCGCGTAGCTTCATCTGGAATCTCGTCCCGATTTTTGCCGGTTCCATTTCCGTAGTCGCCGCTAGAATCTGTGAAGTTTAAAGGTATATTTCCCTAACTATTCTAGCCCTACTAGTTGGTGCATCACTTTGTAACTAAACTGTTTGTGTGTGGTGTGGCCGCTATCGTTTAAGCCCCGCGATGGAAGCCACTTTGTAAAGAAAGTGTTTGTGGGGTTGTAAAAATTTGTTATTAGTGTTATTTAGTGTTAAACGTGTTAAAATGTATCTTCTCAGTCGTGTACGGGTAAACCGTATTTTGCTCTGCTGCATTCAAATGTTGCCGCCTCGCCACCTGATTGGCGCACAGCTTTCTGCAGTATGACCCAGCTGGCGTCTCGCTTTAACGCCTTCACTTCAATAATTATTAGTCGTTATTCTAAATTAACTGAATCAAACATACAGAATTGCAGATTGAGAACATTTATTAATCCTTTAGAATATTTCACTTGATTTATTATACATCAAAATTTGTTTTCTGCACCGGCTATTACAATTGTGCGGTTGGTATAGGCTCAGTTCAGTTTGTATACAATCCGTCAGTAATGTTAGTTTACATTAAATATATCGTTTTATCTCAGGGGTGTTAAGTCCTTTCGGCTACAGAAATATATACTTACGGCTAACACACACAAAGTTATAACAATTCTTAAGACTAATTACATAAATAAATCGATATCTCATTACATTTAATTAAGTAATCACCAATGAAAACTTGTAAAGCAATTTTGGGTTAGGTTTCGTTGTCAAAGTTCAGTTATCGAAAGGTTCATCAATTATTTTATTATATTTTACTTTCTTAATAATTGTTAATTGATTAAAGTTAAATAGTGAATTTAAATAAGCATTTATTTTGACTCGGAATAGTGATCAGTGATTTGAAATACTTATATTTAATTCAGACCAAAAATAGTGAATTCGATTTAAGGGATAATGTTTATACTCATCGGTTAATTGTTGCTGAAGATCCTGATGTCGTCTTCTTCTATGGATAACTCCTGGGCTGTCGTCTTCTTCTACTCTCCCGTCGTCTGTTTCCGTCGTCTCGGCGCTTCTCCTCGCTGACTCAGGCCTCGTATTTCTTCAGTTGATGTCGTCTTCTTCTTTCAGGATGTTCCACTGATCTTCATTTAGTGTCCGTGGTCGTCTCTCTTCGTCACGGCGTCGTTTCGTCTTCTTCGGATCACTACGGTTTGTTATTTAATTTTTATAAATAAAGTTTCGTTCAGGATTCCCTGTACTGTTGTCATTGTCTTCCATTGGTTTTAATTAGTTTCGAAATTACTTGAAGAATAACAATTTTAATTTTAATATGAGAGCTCCTCGGTCCACTCTCTGGCGTTGGTTAATAATGACTACTGAAAATCTAACGTTTTTTTGGCGTTATTTTTCTTGTTGCTATGGTTACTTAATAAATTAAGCTAATTTTCATTGGTTATTAACTTAGGTCATTGTTATGATTTATCGTCTTTTTTCGTCTATTTTTACCAAAATATCTTCAACTGAAGATTACTACTTTATACTAATAGCTAGAGTTATTACATTAGCACCATTCTTCCTAATTTTTCATGATGAACATTTTGATATCCCTCATGCCCACTCTTGAATAGCTAATGACATTTTTACTATTTTCCATATTTATATCTTACATATATTTTATTCAAAATTAGTTGTTAATCACATACTTTGGTACTATGAATACTCACTTACATGGTTTAATCATTTGGCACATTCTGCCTTAACTTTGGATTATTATTTGTTCTCAAATTAATAAATTTATATTCAACAGTTTGGCCTAGAGCCTAGATTCCATTCTACTTCCATCTAACATTTCTTACTAACATTTCTGGTTATTCTAATACAATTTATAAACAAAACAAACAATAAACATCAGTATCCCTAATTCTAATTCTTACTATGAAATATTCCTTGTCAGGTTCTAGCCTGAAATAACTTTTAACTACTGTTCTCTGCTTACCCTATAATTTACTCTATGCTATGATTTTCTGAACACTAACAAAACTCTTAATACTTACTTAAAGAAACTCTTATAATACTATTGACAAACTGTTCCTTGCATGATATGTCCTATCTACTATTCCCTTCACTTAAATACAGTGTCAGTCCTTCTTAATTTGCTATTCATTCTAATACCTTAACTCTTACCTTAATATATAATCCTGATATCTTATTACTTAAATTAATAACATTACAATTAGTTCAATATTACTCACTAACGCACAGTTTATCAAAAATTGTTTATCTGTTTAACATAGTTGGCTTACATAATATTTTGTTCTACACCCCCACTGCACTTTTCCTTTCATTAGAAAGTTTCTTTAATTACTACCCTGCTCACTTTGTTTCATTATTCTATACCTATCACTTCACTACTTATTTAGTTTTACACACTTTTGGGCTTATTCACTTGTTTATTCAAGGGTTGTCTAATTACTTTATATCACTGTGCGATTATGGTCATGAATAACTAAGTTACCTCCAAATCACACTGATCACTTTTGGTCATCATTCTTATATTGCTTTTGTTTTGGCTCAAAGTATTGTTTATTGTCTTTGGCCATTATCATTACAAATGGTTTGGGGTATGGTTAGCTTCTAACCCCCTACATTATATTATACAAGTACATTCTTTTAAAAACAAGATACATGTGATACTATTACCCTCCATTAATCTTATTGTCCTAGTTACATCTCATATACTACAGACATCAATTCATTATTAAATTTACAATATTCTGTTCACTTTTTTGGGATGACTTGATTGTACTTAGGTTTTAAACTTCTTCTTCACTGTCTCTTGGTTCCTTTGTTTCTATCCGATCTATTGTGTCAAGTCACTGTCAGGTTAATAGTCATTTGTCATTTATTGGGTTACTGGGTTATTGATCTTTAAGTTTATAAGTTTTTGCCTCTTACTCTTATCTTCAGCTGTTTATTTTATAATTAAATACAATTGAATCTTCGCTACCTTATGTCATGTTACAGTGTGTACACGCGTATGTTACATGTGTGAGTGAAACCTGTCAATTCCTGAAAAGCATCACCCTTAAGGAACGCTATTAATTATATGAATTTATTTATTTTGTAAAGATTGTGTACAGAATATCACAAAACCAAATACACCAAAGTGTGTATAAAAATAAGACGCACATGTGTATAAAAAATAGTGTATAAAGGATAAAAAGTGTAATTACAGGAAAATAAAAAATAAATAAAACTTATGTTAATTAAGATAAAGAAAAACGGTTTATACATGATGAACACATACAAATTACTTACAGAATGAATATCGGGTTATATGTGCAAAAGACTTCGCATTTCGCGAAGACAGACAAATTAAGTGTGACAAGAATCGTGTGTAAGAAGTGATGCCTTCGACAGACTCTGACATGCAGAATATTGTTGAAACATGATTTTAGCGCCCTGGGTATAAATACACGAGATGCGCTAACTTCATTCTCTTTCACGTTCAATCATCTTGGCAGCCGGAAGCTCTGCCAACAACTACAACTCTTTCTCGTTCAAACATCTTGGCAGCCGGAGGCTCTGCCCAACAACTACAACTTTTTCACGTACAACTACCGTAGCAGCCAGAGGCTCTGCCCAGAGACAACAACGTTTGTATCTCAACCACAGCAGCAGCCAGGGGCTTCACGACTACTCATCATTTTCGTGAGAGCACCTGCAACCTGACACCATGACGGGAGACGAGAGAGCAGCCAAGTACATGCAGTAGAATCCAGCATACGAGGATCTGACGGACGAAGGACGAGGATCAAGGACTCCAGGACTACACGATGACAAAGGAGCATCCAGGATCAAGGACCTAAGACTGAAGAGGACACGCTGCCGATTTACCACGACAATAAGGTAACAAACAACCATGTACTTGTAAACCAGAGACTCGCACAAAGACAATAATTAACGATGGAAAAAAGAGAGAATCTAATTCAAATATGAATTAATAATTTTTGAAAAATGTAAATATTCTTTGTACAATAATTAGAGTAATGTTTAAGAATGTTTAACTATAATTTTGAATCAATAACTTTGAAGCTATACTTTTGAATCTATAATTTTGATATTTAAATTGATGAAAGTAATTAGTAAATTTTTATTAGAAAACAAAGCAATGCATATGCAGTAAAATCAAAAGAGATTAGATCATTAGAAGATAATTAGATAATCTAATCATTATCACACTAAGGAGCACGCCGAGAGCAATATTAGATAATTATAAATGTGTACTAGAGTATAAGATTGTATATTATGTCTATGTGTAATACGAGAGTATCACTTATATGTAATAATTAGATGCAAATAATGATATTTTAATTCACAACCAAATAAGAATTTTTGTTTAATAAATATTTAAATGATTTTAAACCAAATTACATAGTGTTATTATTATTATGATTACACCCATCATCACATACAACTCGTTAACGTTGTTATATTCCATATAAGTAACTCCAAGTTTCTTGCAGCAATTATATAATCTTGTGATACTATTAAATTTGTTTCTTCTGCAAGGTTTTTTTAACCTCTGATGATACTGATATTTTTCAGTGAAACATGCGTCAGGTGTTAAAACGAAAATATTAAATTTACACTACTTGCAGAAGAAACAAATTTAATAACATCACAGGATTATATATATAATAGTTTGTTACATAAAATTACTTTTTATGGTATGGCATGCACAAACTTCATATGATTATATAAAAAATAAAGCATAAAATCAATGTGTTTAAAAAATATTATGATGCCTGATAGAAGATGCCAATAATTATCAGTTCTGTATCTGAATTAAAACAGGTACATCACAGTCTGAGTGTGGCCACATCAGCTTTTTTCATTTAGAAACATACGTGTTGCCAGAGCATTTGTTTCACTGTGAACAAGAAACCTCAATATTCTCTACAGTGATAATACTTGGTTAGCTGTCAGCAGTGAAACACTATACACTTAGATGTGTTTTTTGTTTTAGTTGTGAATTTAACACTATTAATAAACCAAGTGATAACCAAGGTCAGTGATAGCAAAGTTGTGGTATGTGAACCATGTAAATGGTAAATGTTTTACGTGATACAAATTTTATGTGCTTTAATAATTCCTAATATTTCACTTTAATTATTTTCTACTTAGTGGTAGTTTTCTGTGATAAGACACTTTTATGGTTATAATTAATTAAATATCACTATTACATTAACAACTCGGAACACTAGGTTTTTTATAAGTAAAAGCATAAAGTTTTACATTACAGCCTGAACCAGTTTTCTCCTTTAAAAGGCTTCTTCAGAGGCTGCCGCTGGTAGCGCTCTCCGTCTTGTTGTGGGTGACGGAATCGAATTTCGAAAGATCGATGCTGTGTGTGTGGGGTGAGATATGTTCGAATAATGCGTGCGATTTGAATTGTGTCTGTTCGTTTAGGATGTCGTTTTTATTTGTTTTCATGTGTTTGTATATTTCCAATTGTTCTAGAGTGTCTAGTTTTCGGCCTTTTGTGTGTACGTGCAGAATGTTCGTGTTATTGTTGATGTTTTTATATGTGTGGTTTGCTTTGGTTTGCAAAGGTGGATTCTGTAGTGGAGTGGAGTGCCTTTGTGTGTTCAATGTATCTCTGTTTGAAGCTACGTCCTGTCTGGCCTATGTAGAATTTATTGCAATTTGAGCAATTTAGCTTGTAAACACCGGGTAGATCGAATTTGTTTTGTGCTTTGTGTGTGTGTTTTGATAGTGTGTGTTCTGTTTTGTTAGTAGTTTTTTAAGCGATTCTGTATCCTGTTTTTTGAATTTGTGGGCTATTTTTTCAGTTTGTTTGTTGATATATGTTAGTGTTATGAATTTGTTGTTTTCTGTCTTTGTCTGTTGTTTGTTTTGTGTAGGAGTTTACTGACTATTGTTCTGTCATATCCGTTAGATTCTGCTAGATATTTTATCGTGTTTAGTTTGTCTTTGTAGTCTTTTTCATCTAAGAGATGTTGTTAAGTCTATGTATCATGGTTCTGAAGGCAGCTAGTTTGTGTTGTATTGGGTATTTGGAGGTGTTGTGTATTAGTGTTGTCAGTTGTAGTTGGTTTTCTGTATATACTGAATTTGTGCCTGTGTTCTAGTTTTGTGATGGAGAGGTCTAAGAAGTTTATGGTATTGTTGTGTTCGTATTCGGCAGTAAAGGTTATGTTTTTATGTATTTTGTTTATGTGCATTAGTAACTGTTCACATTGTCTTTTGTTTCCCCTGTATAGTATTAGAATGTCATCAACGTATCTGTGCCAATATAGTATTTTATGTGAGTGTCTGTCATGTTTGTGAGTATTTTTGTTTTTTCTAAGTGTTGGAGGAAGACTTCTGCTAGAATGCTGGATATGGGGGAGCCTCTGGTAGCCCAGTGCTACCAGCGGCACCCTCTGAAGAAGCCTTTTAAAGGAGCAAACCGGTTCAGGCTTAAGGTAAAACTTTATGCTTTTACTTATAAAAAACCTAGTGTTCCGAGTCGTTAATGTAAGTGATATTTAGTTAAGTAATGTACACGTCATGGACAATGAAATCCAAGAATACAATTAATTATTAAGTAACTATCTGTTCTGCTTGTATCCAATAATTTTATATTATAATTACTGTATTTGAATGGATCAAGATGAATATATCTAAAAGATGCTACAACCCGTTCATGGCTGAAGGTCATAGTAAAGTTAAAAAAAATTCCAACTTGTGCCGAAATGGATGGTTAGCCGTTTAGGTTCAGGAAAAGTACTCCTGGGTTATAAAATCTATTCAAATTGTTATTTAAAGTAATCTAAAAAATATGCTGAGAGGGATACAATAATTCTGAATCATGCACACACACACACACACACACACAAAATACATTATTGTATATTTTCATTTATAACATACCTGTCAAGCCAGTTTGAAGCATGTCCAGTGTTTGAGAACTGGTGTTTTACTTCTGGACTGACTGGGTCCTCAATAATAATCTTTTCTTTAGTATGTTCAAAAATCTTTAGATAACCGATTCCAGGTGTTGAACATATTATAACAGGATGCCCTTCATATTGTGTATGTTCTCTTCCTGTTGGATTAATAAACAGCTCACTAGGTAGTGGCATCAAAATATCATCAGCAAAATCCTACACAAAATTAATAAAAAGTTATTACATATTATTAAAATTTGTATTGTTCACTTTTGAACAACACATACTAGTCTGTCTAATAAGTATCCAAACTTAAGCTGCAGGAAAAAGGTTATTTACTTGGTTAGGTTCAGTTTCGTATCTACTTTGAATTGCACCCTCTTTGCTTTCAGCATTTCATAAGCTATCTTCCTGCTCTAAGGACTTTCCTGAATAGCTCTCGGTGTTACTGCTGCAATCTACACGATATCCGCTTGGCTTTAAAAGTCTTACAGATATATGTTGATTCTGGCAACCAGACATCAGATGAAGAGTAAGAAGCCTGGTTAGCATGTTGAAGAGTAAGCACGCATGACAACCTTTACTGTTAGGAACCTACAAGAGCTAAGACGAATGAGTGCCAGTGTAGTGTAGCTCACAAACTGAACTGCATTGAACTGAATCACAAAGACAACATAGAATGTTTTTATAGCAGCATTGGTTAGCCTTGCAGCACATATTTGTGATACACAACATCAGAGTAATGAAAAAGGATGGCACTTTACCTACACTTCACCTGTCATGCTTTGTAAGCATTGCCAACAAAACCCACAAGCACTGTGATGACTGGGTTTAGTTTCTGGGTTGCAAGTGTTTCCAAGAAATCAGAATCTCTGTTAGGATGTTAGCACATATTGTGCAGCGTGCCAAGGGAAAGTTGTCGTGTAACTGCATCTTGGGTACAAATTTTGCTGCCATACTACCATACCCAAATCCCAAATCCTTCTTTAAATTTGGATGTATAAAAGCTTCACTGATATAAATCTTGCTGTCAACAACACTATCAAATGAACATCAAAATATGCACTTTGTGCATTATATCTGCATTGTGGCTTGTTGATAGTGTTACTACGGACTACTGATCGTCGTATGGTACAGTGGAAAACAAAATACAAGACACCAATTAAGTCACTAATCACCAGCTTTAATTATCACTATTAAACAGTTAGTAATCAGACGTTTAATGAAGAAATTTGTGTTAGTGGTTGAAATCACAATCAGAATGATCAATATTGCACACCACTATATAAAAATTATTCCGATTAGCGCTTTCAAGCTTCACAGCTCATCGTCAGATGAAAGCGCTAATCGGAATAATTTTTATATAGTGGTGTGCAATATTGATCATTCTGATAGTTAGTAATCAACAAGATAGTCTCTTACAACAAATCAAATAAAAATTGGTCACACGCAATAAAAATGTCAACTAATATAAAACAAAATTGTATTACAATTGTCATCCACAATTATAAACACAACACTTCCCCACAATACTTCGAACCACACTGTGTAATCGCCCAACAATAACTCAAAACTAAGCAGCAGGTATGGGCTATTTATAGTCTGCAGGTTCCATCACATGCGTCCTTAACAAGCATCAAAAATTCTAGAGGACACTTCAGCGCGGCCTTCGCAGAAACACGCACCATTGGGCTAATTGAGAAGCTTCTCGAACAACGCTATCGAATGTACGAGATTGTTCCGTATTATGTAACACTGCCTCGCATGTTGAGTGTCATGTACACACACAAACATTAGAGTTCGACTCTCCTGGGATAGCCGAGAACATGTAAACTATTCTGTAATGGTGTAACACTGATCCCTCCTTAAGCCTGTTTGTCCCGAACTGGCAACCCGTCTCTGAAGTAATACTTAGTCAGGCGATCTAGGTGGACAACCTTGAACTTTCACTGTCCTTCCTGTTGAATCCGATAAACAACATCGTGATTCTTTTTTTAACAGTGTAAGGTCCTTCCCAGTTAATCTGGAGTTTAGGTGAGCGACCACAAAGGTGCTTTGTGTTGTACAACCAAACCTCCTTCTTCGAAACCCACACTATTGCTGTGACTGTCATTCAGAGTTTTCATTTTATCACTGGCAATCTTCAGCCGTCCTCTTATCAAGGGATTCATTTCTCACAGTTGGTTTTCTAATTGTGAGGAATAATTCTGTGGCTCTTGAGACTGGGTCTCAGGTGATCCGATCATCAAGTTCCCAGGAAGACGAATCTCCCGCACAAACACCAATTTTGCTGGAGTCATGCCCGTTGTGTCATGTACTGATGACCTATACGCCATGAGGAATAGTGTTATACGTTGGTTGCAGTCTGTTTGGTTCTCGTCAACAACTTTCGAAAGATGCTGCTCGAGTGTCCTATTGAATGTCTCAACTATTCCGTCTAACTGAGGATGGAGGGGTGTTGTCTTTCGAATTCCCTGTAGACGGCATAATACTTTAAACACTCCTGATTTGAAATTTCTCCCTTGATCCATATGGATTTACATAGGGGCTCCATAATGGCAACAGAAGTTGTGAACTAACTCCTTTGTCACAGTGGTAACCTCCTGTGTCACAGTGGTAACTTCCTGATTTGGAATTGCACAGGCTTCCACCCAATTAGTAAAGTAGTCACCTATAACCATGATGTACCGGTTTCCATCGTCAGTAACTGGGAATAGTCCAGCAATGTCTATAGCAATTCTCTTGAAAGTCAGTCCAACGCTATACTGTCCCATTTTCCCCTGCTTCTGGTTTGTTTGCACCACATATTTAAAATTTCCGAACCCATTCCTCTATGTTGTGGCGAAGATGAAGCCAATAGAATCACTTCCGTATTTTGTCAAGGATTTTGTTAACGCCAAGATGGCCTCCAGACATTCCATCATGCATATCCTTCAAAACAGACTGCACTTGACTTCAGGGAACTATCAACCACGTCTCGTCCAACTGCACTTCCCCAAAACTTTTTCAGCAATCCATTCTCTAAGGTAAGAGATTCACACTGGCCCTTCTGCACTTCGGAACCATGGCAGATATCTTGCCAATCAGGGTGGCGACCTTCCTCTTTTGCCATCACGATCAGTCCAATGTCTTCATCCATCATGTCCTTGTCGAAAATCTTGACAACCCTGGCAATCCAGCTGTCTGCCAGGAAATCTACAGTGATGGCTTGAGCATGTTCATATGCGTTCTACTCTTCCTTCCTGCGGCAATGTCGGCAATCTTCTGAGCATGGTTTTCGGGATAAGCCATCTGCATTACCATGCAGGTGGCCCCGCCAATGTTTTACTCTGAAGTTGTACTCTTGCAGATGTTCGAGCCATCTTGCCAACTGCACTTCCAGATTTTTAAATCTCAAAAGCGATGCAAGCATGGCATGGTCGGTGAATAGTGAAAACTCCTTCTCATAGAGGTATTTACGGAAGTGCTCCAAAGCTTGGACAATTAGTGAAGCCTTTCACAAAACTTCTGTAATATGAGCATAACCCCAGGAAACTCCGAACTTCGTGTTTACTCTTCGGAACTGGCCAGTCTTTTACGGTGTCTACTTTATTAGGATCCACCCTAACATCCTTTGCCGAAACCAGATGGCCCAGATACTATACATCCTCCTCGAATAAAGAACCTCTTCAGGCTCAACTTCAGCTGGGCACCATGAATTCAAGTTGAAATCTTCTTAAGGTTTTCCAAATGGTCTTTGAAAGTCTTTCCGAATACTATGAAATCATCTAAATAAATGAGGCAAGTTTTCCATGTCAAGCCTTGGCGTACCAGATCCATCAATCTTTCGTATGTTGCCGGTGCATTACAGAGTCCAAGTGGCATGACGTTAAATTGGAATAAATGACTTGGGGTCGCGAAAGTGGTCTTTTCCTTGTCTTCTTGATAAAGACCCACTGCCACTCTTCAGGTCCAATGTGGAAAACCACTGTGTTCCAGACAGCATGTCAAGTGTATTGTCTACGCGAGGTAGTGAATAACAATGTACTTTGTAACGTCATTCAACCTCAGGTAGTCTACGCAGAATCGCAGTCCACCATCCTTCTTTGTTACCAGCACTACCGGAGAAGGCCAAGCACTTGACAAAGGCTCGATTGTTCTCTCTGTCAACTTGTCCTGCACTAAACGAGACATTTCCTCTTGCTTAGATAATGGAGGCCTTCGAGGAGGTTGAATTATCAGTGTTGTGTCTCCGGCATTGATGCAATGTTGTACAAGAGAGGTTCTTCCCAATGACTGGCCCCAAACTGCAAAAGAATCTTTAAATTCATGTAAAAACCGTCTGAGTTCTTTTACCTCACCATTTGACAGGTCATTAGATCTGTTCAATAATTCCTGGAGTTCCTCTGGTAATTCGGAAGTGTTCGTAGTACTGCATCTTCGTTGCGTCATTCCGGCTACCCAGGCCACAGGAGTCAATTTGTATTGCTTTTTAAATTGACACCTTGATCCAAAATATTCACCCCTCTAATAGGTACATTTCTGGTCTTGTCAGGTTTTATTAAACTTCTGGCAATTAGTATGCCTTGTGTGCTGACTACCTGGGGTTTGAATATAGAGCACTGGTTGCCCCTAGTATCTACCTCCATTCTAACCATGACGATCTTCTCGGAGTTTTGGCGGAAAAGTTACGGCCACTTGCTTTATCACGTCCATCGATTTTTCTGATGTATTCATTGTCGAGAGCATAACCTCTTCCTTTCCGATTCTCAAGACATTGTTTTTGAAGTCGACTATAAATCCAATCATATATCATGTGTTTATAATGTCCACACCAAGAAATGCTTCATCCACAATATCTGCAACAATACTTGATGCTTAAACTCAAGTCGACCGAGGCGCAGGTGTATCTCCACTTTTCCAAACACTTTTACAGGCCGTCCAGTAGCTGTACGCAAGCTGCAAGAGCACCAGATTGGCTTGAGATTTTTCATCACATCAGGGCGCACAATGGAAATTGTTGCGCCTGTGTCAACTGTAATCGAGGTTGGCCTTTCTTGAATGAATCCAGTAACCATCAAGCTTCTGCTATTTTGCTGAAGTGTCGAAATTGCGTATTGCCTATGGGCTTTGTTCATCCAGTTAGTCACCACACGCACTGTTGTACCGACTAATGCTCGTTTCCCTGCTGCTGAGCTATAACCCGACAATCTCGTTGTAGATGTCCAGGTTTCCCACATCTATAACACTTTGGTCTTCCATCCTTTCTTACTTTATTCTGTGACGCCAATCGTTGGGTGTCTGTTCTTTGCTCTTCTTCTTCATCGTCTGTGCCATCGCAATCTTTTACTGCGTGCACTTTATGACTTGCCCAACCAGACGCTGACTTCGCAAAGCATGTACTAGGGCGTCCTCACTATTCTGGTGTCTTGCCATTCGTAAGACTTGCTGTAATTCATTATCTCGGACACTATCAGTAAATGTCTGCATCGCAAACCTCGTTCAAAAATCTTCTGGCACTTCAGGGTAGGCCAGTCTAATTAGTCTGTCTATACTTGCTTCAAACTCTTGAAGACTCTCTCCAGAATGCTGTCGTCTTGCTCTCAACTGAGTACAGTACACATCTCGCAAATGTTCATCATCATACCGTAACTCCAGAGCTTTTATCAATTCGCCATAGGTGTCGTGGCTGTCAGGTGGCACTTTCTGTAGTAGTTCTGCCAGAGGTCCTTTTAATGGGAGAACGAGTGAAACTGTCTTGTCTTTCTCTGTCCAATTATTTGCACATGCAGCAGCTTCAAATTGGCATAGATACGTCGCCCAGTGACTGCTTCCATCAAAGGTTGGAGCCTTGACATGAACTGTCCCAACCACAGGCAAGGTGACTTTCTCTAATGTCTTTTCTGTCTTTATCATTGGTACAGTCTGTTCAGAAATTTGTTTTGTTTGTATCTTCATGAACTACTCAACTTCATTTTTAATTTGCTCTTTTATATTTATCACTGAGTCTTCTATTGCAAAAATTTTATTTGACATGGATTCTTCTATGACAGATATTTTAGTAGATATCGTTTGTTCTATATTTAATACAGATTTTTCAACTGTAGACAATCTTACCTCTTGACCATTCAGATCACAGCGTAATTCTCCTAAGTCACCACGTAGGAGACCCAACTCTGCGCTAGTATGTTCTTGCAATTGCTTTTGCATAACTTCAAAAACAGCTCCCGTTTTACCTGCTTCCTGCTTACGTTTTATATCCTGTCGTTTTTCTGCTTCTTCTGCCTCCTGCCTGCGTTTCTCATCCTGTTGTTTTTCTGCTTCTTCCACCTCCTGTCTGCGTTTCTCATCCTGATGTTTCTCTGCTTGTTCTGCCTCCTTTTGTCATTCCTGTCTGCCGCAACAGCACTTGGACAGCGCTTTGATCATCTGACTGGCATCCATGTGTACTGATTAATTACAAATTACACTGGTTTTGTACAAGTGTCCACTGTTAATGGTTCTGTTCCACTGTTACGACGGTCTACTGATCGTCGATGGTACAGTGGAAGACAAAATACAAGACACCAATTAAGTCACCAATCACCAGCTTTAATTATCACCATTAAACAGTTTGTAATCAACAAGATGGTCTTTTGCAACAAATCAAATAAACTGTTCACATGCAATAAAAATGTCAACTAATATAAAACACAATTGTCACGCACAATTATAAAACACATAACACTTCCCCACAATACTTCGAACCGTACTGTGTAAATCGCCCAACAATAACTGAAAACTAAGCAGCAGGTATGGGCTATTTATAGTCTGTAGGGTTCCATAATATGTGTCCTTAACAATCATCAAAAATTCTAGAGGACACTTCAGCGCGACCTTCGCAGAAACACGCACCGTTGGGCTAATTGAGAAGCTTCTCGAACAACGCTATCAAATGTACGAGATTGTTCCATATGACATAACACTGCCTCGCGTGTTAAGTGTCACATACACACACAAACATTACAGCTGGACTCTGCTGGGATAGCCGAGAACATGTAAACTGTTCTGTAATGGCGTAACAATAGCCTCCTGAAAAACTGGTCGATCCTTACTGATTCACGGCCAGATTTTTAACTGACCATATCATTCTGTTATTTGGGTACCTCCAAAAGTATCATCACCTAAAGCTTATTGAATTTTGGAAATTGTTTCCACACTTGGGTATCTCCAAGCTCCTGGAAAAACATGGGTTGTTTTTATAGTAATTAATGTGTTCCTTTGTTTGTCTTTGCTATTCTTATCTTATTTTTAATTTTTGTATGTTTCTTATTATTTTGTTGTTATAATTACTTTCTTTTTATTACTTTTTCTATTATTGGGTTTACTTCATTTGCAAAGCTACACATCCTATATACTTTCCTTCACTTAATAACTATGTATATTTATTAAGTAAATTGATTTAAAATTTAGAAGGCTGAGGATGGGAACAATAAGTTTCCCAAAACATGTTCCACATAAGGGAAAAACATCTTGAGGTAAAGTAATTATAAATATTAAACATATTATATATGCATCAAGAACTAGACTGTAGCAAAAAGTGTTTGAATTATTAAATAATCTATTTCAATTTATGAAATCCAACAGAAGAGATTTACTGTTTCAAGTTTTAAATAAAAACAAATGTATTTCAAATGATTTCTGTAACTGACAAAGTGTTAATTGAAGTACGTCATGATCAACACAGTATGAGAAGCATGGGAAACATACACGTGGCATTATGCAGCGCAACCGCTGAATGTATGATTCGCTTAATAATTTAGAAAACAATAAAGACAGAAAACTGTGAGTTAGATCACAATTAAATTTGATTGTTTCTATACGTTTAATATATTAGTCTATCCTGAATAGGGCAAAAGTTTCTCACAGACTACTTTTTATGACTCAAATCTGAAAGCCAATTAAAATTTTACTTTTTATTTTGTTATTACATGGATATTATTACATTTAAATGGCATGTATATTTTGCATCTTTAAGAGAGGAACTGAAAGTTGAAGAAGTAAATGGAATCATCATTACGTATAGAGAAAGCTCGAAACAACATGCTAGCAGAATGGGCAGTGACAGATTCCCCAAGGAAACCGTATTGTATCATCCGAAAGGAAGAGAAGCCTCGGAAGACCCAAGAAGAGATGGTCCAAACAGTTTGCAGCCGGAACAGACTAAACAGTCAAAGCCGTGATGATGAAGAAGAAGAAGAGGAGGAAGATGTACATTTTGCATAAGGGCTGGTTATATCTTAAGACTTTGTAAATTGAGCGTGTTATCGGGTTTCACTCTCTCGCTCTCTTAAAACCCCCCTAAATTTGAGATCTCATTACTATTTCTGACTGGTGTATTTTAAGAAAAGACAAATGGTTATTAAATGTTGGCCAGTCGATCTAGTTTTACGAGTACTTAGCTGCTGATGTTATTCCAATTGTTACACCATCACTTGCAGTTCACTTTTCACTCCAACACTCAAAAAACTGACCCACACTGTTAACTAAAATTTACGATTGCATTTTCTTTTTAAAACATTTATAACTGTTTTAGATTCATTACCACAACTTTTGGTAGGCCTACACTTAATCTTGTCGCATAGGCCTCCCGACACTATTAACACAACCGTACAGTATCAAACTGTTCTGTCGACTGCCCCGAATTGCGACTGGCAATCGTATACTATCCGGGCCAGTCACGTGGTTCCCCTAGAACCCCGCTTTGTCTCTTGCCTGGACACATAGAAAATTCTGGAAGCTTGTACAAGCCAGAACTGCGATTCAATATTGGAAACACGTGTTTCTCTCATGGTACCGTACCATCGTGACGTCAGACTAATTAAAAATACCTTACCTTATATGGTTCGGTTTATTCAGCTTGAGACGGCAATGCCTATGTCATACTGGCTTAGTCATACCATTCAGATTGCAAAATACGTATTTTACCAATAGTTACAAAGATTGTGAATTATTGCATAATATTAAAAATGATTCTGCCCTTTTTGTCCCATTACAGCATTATTTATAGTATGTCTCGACGGAGAAGGGGTCCAAATATTGGTCGTTTAACTACAAATCAAAGACGGATGAGACAGCGACAAAATGTTGCTGCAGCAACTGTTGAAGGCCCTGAAGAACATAACATGAATCATGTATTATATGATCAAAACAACACAGGATATAGGAATCTTCAGAATGAATTCCTGATCATTCAGATAATTTATGATCTCTAGAATTCTATGAATGTGTAAATTGTTCTCGAGTATTGATGCAGCAAACATTTTTAGATATGTGTCCACAGTGTATGCGAAACCCAAATAAGTTTACTCCAGTTAATCGTATGGATCCTAAAGATGTACCTATAGTACTGATGGATCTCACTTGTGTAGAACAACTCTTGATAGGAAGAGTACCAACCAATGATGCGTGTGTCTAGGGTGAAATCGAGAGGCTTTCCCGGTCAATATGCTTATAAGGGAAATATTATAAATATTGGTCAAAATGTAACAGAGATTGTTAGTTCCTTGCCCCCTCTGGCTGTGATGCAACTTTTTAATGGCTACTGCTGGTGTGGCAGCTAACAATATTGCTGCACAAACTATTCATTCGGCTCTAAAAATAAATATTTCAAAGAGAAGAGGAGGAAATTTCAAAGATTTGGAAGGTGAATCCAAAATTGCGTTTGAAGAAGAATTAAAAGATGTGAGGTTCGTTATTATTGATAAAGCCAGTATGATAGGTTTGAATTTGTTTTTCAAAGTGGATATGTGACTCAAACAAGCAAAGCAGCATTCTTCAGCTGTCTTTTTGGTGGCCTTTGCGTGTATTTAGTTGGTGATTGATCTCAACTTCCACATTGTTTGTGGCAGGAGTCTTTACAATATTGGTAATAATGTTCAGACCATTCAATCGAATCTTTTATGTAAACAGTTCAAAAAAGTTGTTTTCTTTTTAACGGAGATTATGAGACAGCAAAGTGATGATAAAAAAATTTCAGAGAGACTTTAAATAGGCGCAAATGGTACAATCACTGAACAAGATTATCGGCTCTTATCTAAAAGATTTTATGTAAACAATATCGGGGACAATTTCAAAGATACTGTCTGTATAACGTCGAAAAATACTGAAATAAAATGCTTTAATTATGAAAACTAGAAAGCAAATAAACAACCCATAGCTCTAATCAATGCAATCCATAATTTGCCCAGAAGCCTCTCTAGCAAAATCTGACGATGC
Source organism: Magicicada septendecula (assembly GCA_034769895.1). Classification (NCBI taxonomy): domain Eukaryota; kingdom Metazoa; phylum Arthropoda; class Insecta; order Hemiptera; family Cicadidae; genus Magicicada; species Magicicada septendecula. Next base: position 83,804,829 of record CM068369.1, read on the forward strand.
TCAGATTACCCAATTACGTTTATGTAAATGTACTAGAGTTATCCTTAGAAGAAATCTTTGGATCACAAAAGGACTACCCTAAGGTTCAGTTGGGACAGTAACTGATATCATTTATGACCCGGCAGTTGAATGCGAAAATTATAACAATCATATGCCAATATGTATACTACTTGTATCTTTTGAAAAATATACAGACCAATTCTGTATGAGAATTCAATACCCATTATACCAGTACTGGCATCATTCAAGAAAAATGAAATTTCTTGTACTCGAAAACAATTTCCATTAATGTTAGCATATGTTGTTAGTATACATAGATCACAAGGGATAACAATAGATAAGGCAATTGTTAATTTAGGAGACAATGAATTTCAGGTTAGATTAACGTATATTGTTCTTTCAAGAGTGAAAACATTAGGATTATTATTAAAACTGGTGTTTAATTTTGACAGACTGCTAAAAATTAATAGAAGTCCATTAATGGTTGATCATAGAGATGAGATGCAAAGGTTGTGGAATATGTCTAATGATAATTAATGTATATTGCACTATAATGTAGTGTATTCAATAAAAATGTGTGTATCATAAAAGTGTATATATTTTGTTGATTCTAAGAATATTAATAAATAAATTATTATGATTCTATTTATCTAGTGGATCAAAGACGGTTGATTGTAAAAATATTGATAAATAAATTATTACGAATATCAAATGCTCCGCCCATTTGTGTCAGTGACACTCCTAGTTTATTTTTGCCATTTATTTTTAGAATTACTTTATTTAAAATTAACCAAAATTTGAAAAATTAAAATACTGTTACATTTTATAGCCTTATCTATTACTTTATTTTCATCAGTCAAGGATTTCAAGTCACGTAATAATAGTGAACGTAAAACTCATAAACCCTATCTAGGCCATTGTCTCGTCTGTCTGTGGAACCAAGAATAGGTCTAATGTGAGAGATCCCATTTCATCAACTGAAAGACTTGCCATAACTCTGAGGTAAATATAGGGCGATTCAAAAACTATAGGGTACTTTAAAAATTTGAAAGCATATAGAAATTTATTCAGATGATTTACAGTCAGTTTTGGTGTCATTTTAAAACAAACCCCATCATGTTTGACTCATGTAGTGCTGTAGTTCCAAATGCAGCCACCAGAAGCACTAGCACCATTGTTGTTAAAAATGGCTACTTTCACTGATGTGGAATGTGCTCGTCGTGTGTTTTGGTTCCATCAAATTAAGTCAGCTACTACAGTCCCACATAATTTTCATACTGAGTATGGTAAAGATCCTCCAAGTAGGCCTCCAATTTACTTTTGGCACCAAACCTTTGTTGAGACTGGTTGTTCTGTACGACATGCAAATCAACTAGATGCCCACAAGTTTCTGATGGCGCTGTGGAACAAATTAGAGAGCTTTACCGATAGCCCTAAGAAATCATGACATGCTTCACGTGATACTGCCAAACCACAACCGATCTTTTGGTGTGTATTATGCAAACTTTTGCACCTGAAAGCACACAAACTTTCAATGTTACAAAAACTTGTTACAATTCATCAACACTTCTGTGCAGAAATGCTGGATGAAATAGGAGCCAATGGGACATCCTGGACGATCTAATCTTTAGTGATGAGACAACATTTCACGTCAATGGCAAAATTAACACCCATAACTGCAGGATTTGGGGTAGCGAAAATCCACATGAAACATTGGAGCATGAGCATGATAGCCCACATGTGAGTGTTTTCTGTGCCCTCAGCAAATTTAAAGTGTATGGCCTGTTCTTTTTTACAGATAAAACCATAAATGGTATTGTGTATCTAGATATGCTTGAAAGTTTACTCATTCCACAGATACACGCAGGTGACCACGATTGCTGGCTTCACTACCAGCAAGATGGGACACTTCAGCTTACATGTTCAGGATTTCCTTGATGACCAATCCCAGGTTGTTGGATTGGTCATGCAGGGCCTCTTGCAAGGCCACCTTGCTCCCCTATTGGACCACCCTTCAGTTTTTTTTTTTTTTTTTTTTTTTGAGGTTTCATCAGAGATCAAGTGTTTGTTCCACCTTTACCTGCTGATCTCTCGGAGCAGAGAAATCACCTTTACAACCCAGTTGCAGAAGTGACACACAACATACTCTCTCAAGTCTGGAATGAAATTGATTTCAGGTGAGATGTCTGCCATATCACACAAGTGGTGCTCACATCAAACCAAAATCACTGTTGAAAAATTTATGTGTTTTGCTTTAAAATGGCACTTAACCAACTCTGTAAGTCATCTGAATAAATTTCTATACACCTTCAAAATTTTGAAGTCCATTTTGAATCACCCATACTTAGAATTGTTTATAAATCTATTGTATACACTGAGGCATGATAACTGTAGTTATATCACTGCAGACAACTGAATATGTTAAACTGAAAGTATAACCAACTGTTTCATAATTCTACAATCTTACTCTTTTATACATTCTGTCAACTTTTCATGGCTCAGTGATGCTCCCATTTTTCGTGGCAGTGCATTTTGAACACATCAAAGCTGTGAAAGCATTTGTCACTACATCTGCTTAGTATACAAACATGCTGACATCTAATGATCTGATGATTTCTTAATTCAGGACTCTTTATTGTCATATAAGCATGCACTGCTGTATGTGATATCTGTTCCTACAAAGTAATTTAGCTTTACAAATCATTTCACACTAAATTTACAAATAACCTGTAGTAAATTTCACTTGCTTTCTTTTAGATATTTGATTACTTGCAACTTCTGTTTATGTTTTAACTGCAACTAAAACATAAATTTTCTCATTTTTCTATTGTGAATTTAATTGTGCAGATTTAAAATGACTATATAATTCTGATAGTCACAGCTGTTATAAAAACATTATTACTAGAAGTAACTGCAAACTGAAATGTCAAGCCTGTGAGGACAAAGCTATACTAAGAATACTTAATAGAGGAAATCCGAAGTTACTGCAATGACACAGCATGTATGGCCTCAAATGAGAGAACCCTTGGTGCATGCCTGTCACGTGATGAAGAGCGTCATTTGTGACAATAGTAATCAACACATTGTGCTACTCACAGCGGCCATTTACACAAAAATGTCTTAGTCGACTTGTCTGAAAGCCTCCATGTAAGATGTTATTCAAGAACCATGCTGTCACAGTAATCACAGTACACTGCAAAAAATTGTGCCGTGTGAAAGTGGCTTAAGCCTCCTGATGTATTTCATGATTCATACAACCGTAAATCATATACACACCATTCTTGCAGATTCAAATTTTATAAAACTACACCACTACTTCACAGATAAATGCACTAGGTAACTAAGACCCATGTGGTCAGGTGGTGTCACTTGGTGACCACATGGCATCAGGGAGCAGGGTTTGTCACTTCATACATGGTTAATAACCCCTATTCTCTCGTCTAGTATCCATAACAGGCGGCCAATGAGAACATGATACTCTACTTGTCTGGTTGTTCATGCAGGGTAATCAGATGTTGGCTTGGGTCCTAAAAGTTATATATAGGTGCTTCCAGTGTTTACAACAAGCTTGTTTCCAGTTTGTGACATCACGTCATCGCACTGAAGATGGCTACTGTGTGTGCTGGGAAAACTTCAGCAATAAGATGTTTTAACCACATACTGGGAAAATAATACAAAATGACAGTCCAATTGCTGTTTGTTTTTTAATGTTATGACTAGGATACTACACTTGTTTCTTCAGTTACAGCTGTGGTCAGAATTCAGAAACAGAACTAACGATCTAGCCAATGCAACACACTAGTGCTGTATTAATATCCTAGTCAACACTTTTATTCTCACCATATTAAACAAACAAGAAGCAGAAAATCAATAGTTCTATTTTACTTGATTGATGACAGTAAACTTAGAAAAAAATGACCTGCCATATGGGGGAGTTATGATCTGTTCTTTTTCTACTCCTTAAAGATTAAGAAATATATAGAAAATGAAAGGTATCAATTACACATAAGTTAACAAGGTTACCTAAAATTGCGGTCTAACAGATTCATCTACAAAAGCCTTACACTTAAAAAAATTAAAAAGTAATTAAAACTTACCTTTAATGGTTTGTGAACTATGATATCATCTTTTGCCTCAATTTCTTCATCAGAATTGTCTGAAAATACATCTGAACATTCTAAGTCTTCCTCAAAATCTGAATCGAGAGATGTACACAAATCAACAAGGCTAATCTCACAGTGTTGATTTGAAACAGGTATGTTATTTTTTTTGGTATCACGTAACTTCGCTACACAACCATCAACTTCACCCGCCTCTTCTTTCACTTTAGGCCCTATGAATTGACTACTATTATCTATTAGAATTTCTACATTATCTTCTGTTTTCATATTCATATTTATTTCCTTGAAGCTTACAACATCACTAATAACATCTGAAGTTCTTGTATAGTCGCTACACATATCTTGTACCTTATCACACCTACCTGAATGTTTACATATGTTTTCTAAATTTATGTTTGTGGGGAAATGCTTATCATAAATAGTATTCATTTCAATGTTACTAAAATTATTAGCATCTAGACGCTGACGGTCGTTAGAATTTTCTATGCCATTACCTTCAAAATGTCTTCCTTTTCTTGCACGCTTAACCACGTGGTGATCACTATCTTCACTAGCAACACAAAAAACTTTATCCTTTCTTTTACAAAACTCGTTTCTTTCAAGTAAAGCCACATTTCCTATTAGATGACTGCCTTCATCAATGTGTATATCACTAAATGTAAAAGTCAAGTCACATTCTCCTGGCTTTACAATTTTATTTACTTCATCACTGCTAATATTTAATGTGTTGGGTGAGATTTTATTAGAGATTTCCTGTGCACAATTACCAGTATTTTGCAAATAACAGGAACTAGTAGACTTTACTTTGCTTTTATTTCTGTAAATGCAAGGACATTTGTGTCTGTTATGAATTAGACATCTAACTTTATATTTTTGTTCATTTTGAAGAACATCAAGGCGTACAAAACATGGTTTTATCACCTTCATTAATTCACTGTTCAATGGGTTTATTTCTTTATGAGAAAATTTCTCATTAGGAAGACATGGTTTTGAAACTTTTTGTAGTGCAGACTTTGAACTACTACTACAGACATGTGTAAATGCTGCACATTCTTTCATCTGTTTAATGTTTTTCTTAATAGCTTTACTACCATTACATTCTTTACTCACTTCTAATTCAACTTCATTTTTCTCTAACCCTACACTTGAAAGACGATTCAGGTCTGTAATAATATTAATCTCATATTGTTGATGTTTCATCTCATTAATGTTGTAAATGAATGGTGCTTTTGCCATTTCTTTTGTCTGTTTCTCTGCTAATTCCCATGTAGTACCAGGAGTTGATATGTTTTCTTCAGTAATTTTCTCCATACACTGAAAACCCAAGTTGTCATATAAATCAGTATTCTTATTATAATCATAATTCAAAGTCATATCATTATAATACTCATTATCACCACCCTGTGAATTGCCTCTCATATTATCAGAATTTAATTCATTTTGAATATAATTTCCAAGAACTATTTCTAAATCACTATCTTGTAAACTGTAGCTCAAAAAGTCATATAGATTTTGATTTGTACATATTCCGTTTTGATTTGCAATAGTGTAGTCGAGCAAATTATTTGTAATATCATCACTCCTAACGATGCCATTATTCCTGATATCATTGCAAATGTCATCTGAATTATAAGTAACAAAGTTGGTTAATAAATCTGAAGTAGCATCACAAGTATTTTGTATACAACAACTGTTACACCCTTTACCACACTCTACTGAATGCAGAGATTCACTACTTCTGGAAAAGACACTTACTTCTCTTCCCTTTTTATTCATATTACTGATAGCCTTTGTGCATTCCATACCCAAGACGTTTATTATAGATACATTTTCATCAACATAATCTAAACCCTTCTCACTCTGGAGCTCTGACAACATCCCAGAAGAACCTCTGGATGAGCGCATATCATTTTCTGTCTTATACAAATAAAACTGAACACCTTCAATATTGTCTTTCTCTTGGAAAGTAATGCTGGACAATTCTGCATTGGCTCCCATGTGGAACTGACAAACATCTTTATTTTTCTCAGTTACATTAACGCTTTTATCATTACAAAATTCACTATTCTCTGAAATAGTCCAACCTTGGAAACCACAATCCTCTGCACAACTATTACAATTAGTTTCAAAACTTTTACTACTATGTTTTAGTTTTATTAGAAACTGTACATATTCATTTTTTAATTCAAATGTATTAACTTCATCTGAGGACCCAACACCAAAATTATTATCTTTGCATGGTTGTGATCGACCATACAACTCAAAAAAATTATGATCCATTTTCCTCTCTAGTGCTGATGAATATTAACAATTTGGCCTTTTTTGGTTAGGATACATTAACAAATCTACACTTGAAAATGAAGTAAAAATCGGTAACACTTTAAAGTTATTAAAACACTTCCTTTGCAGTAAAAATATTAATTGAAGTGCCTCATTTCTGAAGAATAGTTTCTATTTCTCACCCATCCCTGAAACACAATAACATGAAACATTACACTGATAAAATGTTTAGCAAACAGAATTATAGGTGTGCCAAGAAAGTAAACTCCAGGCCATGAGAAAATTTTATTTGACAGTGATGTTAATATTGTCACAATTGTCAGTCAAGACTTATCTTGTAGTCAGTAAGAGAATTGACTTAGCTTGAGTAGTTTATCTGTGACAAACGTTTAAAGTAGCAGCACAGATCAAAAACTTCCTAAATGTGAAGACCCTTTGTGACATGTTTTAATCACAAAAGATGAATGTCCAGCCGAAATTTGCACCACAAATCATAAATGTTTATTGCTCAAAAAGGTCCTGAGAATTATCAGAAGGAACAAGTAACATCCACAAAGGGACCTTTGGAATCTCTGAAACTTGTTTTACAAAGTTAAAGAAAGCATTCATGCATGATGTTAAAGGTATTGCACAAACTGACTTTCCAAGTGCCTATAAATATGATTCACAGAGCTATGGAGAAAAAATTACGTTATAAAAAAAGTGTGCATGCTGGATATCTAAAATGATAATAGGCAATCACAGATGGGTTCTGTTCTCACAATTCTGACACATAATGCAGGGGAAGAAGAAAAGTTTCTGGACTCTACTATGACTGATAAAGTAACCTGGCTTATCACCATATTCCTCTCCTGAATTGAAACAAGAATATTTGCTACCACCACATGATTCCTCCACAATAAAAAAAAATTGAAACATCAGTTTCAGCCACACAAAATTACCAATGACTTCAGTTTTTCAGACAGAAAAGGAGTTCAAGCCTCAAAGAAAACAATTACTGTTGATGCATAATCAACAGCAATTGATCAATCACATAATCAACAGCCACTGAAGTCTCTCTGACAGGTTATAGAAAACAAAAGATAGAAATGTTGAAATGTCGTATTTGCTTGCTCCACATTTGCCCCACATGTAACATCTGTGCTGCTCAACAGTTAGAAATGTTTTGCATCAACACAGCAGAGCCTGGGCCTCATGTGTAGTCATTTTCATTCAATTCTTTACCTGAAAAATCATATGTCCAAAAACAAAACAACCTGACAACAGTTATGAGGTGAAAGAAGAGGTTACTACATGGTTCAAAGGTCTAACCATGCCAAATTTTCTATTTTATGCCGAGATTAAACATGACTCGGAGTACAAAAGTTGGTTCTCAGAATTAATAAGTGCTTGGACAATGGCAACAATTATTTACAATTATAACAATGCATGTATTTAAGTTACTCTCAGTTGAAATTCTTAATTAAGTTAAGATCTTTATATCTTTACTCTCCAGAGTTTCTTCATACATGGAAAATAAGTTACAGGTAATTAGTTTCTTAAAAATTAAGATGATAAAATAATTACATTACAGTTACTTAATAACAGTAGTAAATAATGATAATAATCAGTTAAAATGAAACCACTAACATTAATTTTATGCTTTTTCGGTACAGTGTAGTATTTTAATGGCCGCCCCAGGTTAAATTTTCAGATTGTTTAAATGGGCTACACTGTTGCCAGGTTTTGCGTGTAGCAATAGTGCAATCACCGGACTGAAGGTGTTTGAAGTAGATATGACCTGAACAATGCCGGTTTACTGCTACACTGAGTGAACATTTTTCAGTGTACTAAAAATTATTGTATGATTTTATTATTACGTGAGACATATCATAATAAGCTTCAAGGCCGTGGTACTGCTGGTGTTTGCAACAGACCTCCCCTCCCCACCATTGCCTATGCATAACCAAGTGTAATGTGCAACTACGCTGGTGGGCGAGGGGCCGGAAAAAGCTGTTACTATTGTGTAACCTCGAAGCTTATAATGGTAAGTCCCATACTAGTGTTTTACTTATGTGTATAAATGCTTAGATGTAAATAATTAAGTATTAACAGTTACCTGAAGTAGTATCACTCAGTTCTTTAAATGAAAATAACATGACATTAATCACCAAGAATAGCTTTACTGGAAGTGTGTTTATATTATTTAATGAAGCAGTGTAAACAATCAATCTAAAATGTCAACTGACAGGAAGAACAAGAATGAAACATTTGTACAATGGAAAAAGTAATTTTGTAAAATAATAATCGTGATTTACAAACATGAAAAACATTGTATTCTTTTAAAGAGGTGTTAAAAGTACTATAAAATTTATATTATAAAAATATACTATTACTTTTATAAAATTGCTAACTGCTACAATTTTTTTATTGTTTAGACAAAGCTTTTTCGTCATCACTAACATCATCAGGTCTAAAACGGTTTTAGACCTGATGATGTCAGTGATAACGAAAAGCTTTGTCTAAACAATAAAAAATTGTAGCAGTTAGCACTTTCATAAAAGTAATAGTAAGGATGGCTGCTAATTTAAACAATACGAAGTATAAAAATATAGTATCACACACACACACACACGTACACATTGTGTAATGTTAAAGGTGTCCTTACTATACATATGCGGATCTGATGCACCAGTATAAGAAAACAAGTTCATATACACACAGGTCTGCATACATTTCATTTTCTGTCTGGCTCCATTTTCTGCTTTTTAAATAAAACTTTATATCTCAAGAAGATATCTTAATGAAATTCGGTACATTAATGTTATTTAATAAATTAAGAAATCACAGTTGTTTTTATCTCAAATTTCAAAGTGGGAGCCATTTTAATTTTTTATCACTTTAGCTCTGTAAATTTTAATTTTATATCAAAGTGTGACTTAGCAAGTAAAAGTTAAGTATTTTATTGTCAACATAGTGACATTTTGTTTGTTCAAATAACCATTGTTCCAAACCAAATAAACATTGTAACAACTGTTCTGGTAACGAATAACCGAGTTATGGCAGAAAATAGCCTTTGCATAAATTTTATTTTGGGGGGGGGGGGACAAAACTCCAGCTCCTCCAGTATAAGAAATATCGGTATGGAGAACCATACATGACTTCCATATTCTAAGATTTATATTTAAAATCATTTTCGAAATGAAATATTACCATAGAAATTACTTCTTTCTACTTACTGCTTCAGCCTTAACCACAGTGCTGTGGTCACTAACGTATACCACCTCACGTTATCGCACTCGATTTTCACTGATGATGGAAGTCGATGGCATTGCCGAAACGTCTGGTTTTGTAGAAAACATTGGACTACGGCCAAATATCCCGGGAAGGAATTTTAACAAAAACTACTTCTTTGTTGCCGATAACGTTGTACACATAAACGAGGCGTGTCCGGAAAGTAAAGATACAAAGGTCGTAATTGGTCTAAAAATATTTATTTACAAATCATTAACTGACAATTACGTAAATACATATATCTTTATTTCTCTACATAATTACCGCCATTATCCAAGCACCTATTAAGTCTGGGAACCAGCTTTTGTATCCCCGTGTCATAGAAGTCTGCCCCCAACCCTTTGAACCATGTCATGACCTCTTCTTTTACCTCGTCGTCATCGAACTTTTTTCCGGCCAGATATTGTTTCAGGTGAAGGAACAAGTGAAAATCACTGGGCGCGAGGTCCGGGCTATGCGGCGGGTGATCCAAAACATCCCATTTCCAACTGCCGAGCAGCGCAGAGGTCACGCGTGCAGTATGCGTGCAGTTGGAAATGGGATGTTTTGGATCACCCACCGCATAGCCCGGACCTCGCGCCCAGTGATTTTCACTTGTTCCTTCACCTGAAACAATATCTGGCGGGAAAAAAGTTCGATGACGATGACGAGGTAAAAGAAGAGGTCATGACATGGTTCAAAGGGTTGGGGGCAGACTTCTATGACACGGGGATACAAAAGCTGGTTCCCAGACTTAATAGGTGCTTGGATAATGGCGGTAATTATGTAGAGAAATAAAGATATATGTATTTACGTAATTGTCAGTTAATCACTTGTAAATAAATATTTTTAGACCAATTACGACCTTTGTATCTTTACTTTCCGGACACGCCTCGTATATAAAATATATGCATAAAATTAATGGCTTGTATAAGTTAATGATTGATCTCCATTAAGTAGTGCTCAAGTTTCCAAAGTTTTAATATTATGATGTCCGTAATTAAAACATCAGAGCAGGTTTAGTGTGAATGAGGGTACACTGTGGACAAAAATTTTCAACATTTCCTATTGAGCGCTGCTTAGAGTAAAGCTGCGAATCTACAGTGTATGTTTCACAGAACAAACACGCGAAAAAGAAGGAGCGCTCCGAAGTCACTCATGGACCCTCAGCATCTTGCAGAGGGTTCATTCCCTAAAGACGAAAAGTCTGTCTATGAATCGTTCCTCTGTAAACACGTGCAGTTACATTGCCCAGCAATCCACAGGAAGAAAATTGATGTCCATTTTTTCGGCTTGCACGCGTTATGTTGGTGTGGGTTTCGGCACTTTCCATTTAAAAAGCGTGCAAATGTAAGAAAATAAACATGAGTGAGGCCAGAAATAACGTGAATTGTGTGTGTGTGTGTGTGTGTGTGTGTGTGTGTGTGTGTGTGTGTGTGTGTGTGTGTGTGTGTGTGTGTGTGTGTGTGTGTGTGTGTGTCTTACCTGCCTTTTTATTGCTGTAGGCATAATAATAAAATGGAAACGTAAACATTACATAACTGAGATATGCTTACCTTGCCACGAACGATATATTATTTTATACATGGAGGAGTTCAGTGACATACACACGTACAGAAGAATTATATATATATAAAGATATTAACTCATACATAATTTACATTAAAATGAAAAAATTATAATTTTATTGCCTGGCAACAAAATTATTTTATTTTTAACAATTACCATTGTTTCAAAAAGTTAAATGAATTTTCAAGTACTTTACTGTTGTTAAAACGTAAAACGTTGCAAGTAAACTACCCCTTCCCCTTAACTGATCTTCACCAAAATCGAAAGTCCTTGAGACCTCTACAATTCAGGGACGTATGCAAAAAATTATTTGATTCTGTTTGAATTTGCGGCTGTTATCATTTGCCATAGAAAATACGCTTGATAAAAAAACGTTGCAGGTAAACTACCCCTTCCCCTTAACCGATCTTCACCAAAAACAACAGGTCTTGAGTACTCTACAAATCAGGGCTGTATGCAAAATATTATTTGATTCTGTTTGAATTTGCGGCTGTTATCGTTTGCCATAGAAAATACCCTTGTTAAAAAAACGTTGCAGGTAAACTACCCATTTCCCTTAACCGGTCTTCACCAAAAACAATAGGTCTTGAGAACTCTACAATTTAGGGCAGTATGCAAATAATCTTTTGATTCTGTTTGGATTTGCGGCTGTTATCGTTTGCCATAGGAAATACCCTTGTTAAAACATAAAACGTTACAGGTAAACTACCCCTTTCCCTCAACCGATCTTCACCAAAAACAATAGGTCGTGAGTACTCTACAAATCAGGGCTGTATGCAAAAAATTATTTGATTCTGTTTGAATTTGCGGCAGTTATCGTTTGCCATAGAAAAAAAATCTACACACAGACAGACAGACACACACACACACACACACACACACAGATACTTTTCGGAAAACGACTTTTTTTCATGTTTTCAGTGTAGTACAATCAGAATCTGCAATAATCTCGGACACGATTTTTTTTGCCATCACCATACTTCCATTTCCTTAAGGAATATGGAAGTAAAAATAATCAAATAATTTTTTGCATACAGCTTTGAATTGTAGAGGACTCGAGGCCTATTGATTTTGGTGAAGATCGGTTAAGGGGAAGGGGTAGTTTACCTGCAACCTTTTACGATTTAACAAGAGTAAAGTGCTTAATTTTGATAAAATATCCTTAAAAGAACATCATAATAATCCACTGTAGAAAGGTAGATGAAATATCTATAAATGAAAAGGGTAGTTGAAGGGAAAGGGGGTAATTTTATATAATTTAAAATGGTAGTTGATGAGGGAGGAGATAATTTTACTTCCATGTTCCTTAAAGAAATGGAAGTATGGTGATGGCAAAAAAAATCGTGTTCGAGATTATTGCAGATTCTGATTGTACTACACTCAAAACATGAAAAAAAGTCATTTTTCGAAGTGTCTGTGTGTGTGTCTATCTGTGTGTCTGCAGATTTTTTTCTATGGCAAACGATAACAGCCGCAAATTCAAACACAATCAAATAATTTTTTGCATGCAGCCCTGATTTGTAGAGTACTCAAGACCTATTGTTTTTGGTGAAGATCGGTTAAGGGAAAGGGGTAGTTTACCGGTAACGGTTTTTTTTTAATCAAGGGTAATTTTTTTCTATGTCAAACGACAACAGCCGCAAATTTAAACAGAATCTACTACTCTTTTGCATACAGCCCTGAATTGTAGAGTTCTCAAGACCTGTTGTTTTTGGTGAAGATCGGTTAAGGGAAAGGGGTAGTTTACCTGCAACGTTTTATGTTTTAAAAAGGGTATTTTCTATGGCAAACGATAACAGCCGCAAATTCAAACAGAATCAAATACGTTTATGCATACAGCCCTGAATTGTAGAGTTCTCAAGACCTTTTGGTTTTGGTGAAGATCGGTTAAGGGAATAGGGTAGTTTACCTGCTACATTTTATGTTTTAACAAGGGTAATTTTTTCTATGACGAACGGTAACTGCCGCATATTCAAACAGAGACAAATAATTTTTGGCATACATCCCTGAATTGTAGTGATCTCAAGGCCTTTTGATTTTGGTGAAGATCGGTTACGGGGAAGGGGTAGTTTACCTGCAACCTTTTACGTTTTAACAAAAGTAAAGTACTTGAAAATTCATTTAAACTTTTTCAAACAATGGTAATTGTTAAAAATAAAATAATTTTGTTGCCAGGCAATAAAATTATAATTTTTTCATTTTAACGTAAATCATGTATGAGAGAAAATATATCGTTCGTGGCAGGCAAGCATATCTCAATTATGTAATGTTTACGTTTCCATTTTATTATTATGATTAGTGCAATAAAAAGGCAGGGAACACACACACACAAAAGTCGCATTATTTCTGGCCTCACTCATGTTTATTTTCTTACATTTGCACGCTTTTTAAATGGAAAGTGCCGAAACCCACACCAACATAACGCGTGCAAGCCGAAAAATTGTCCAGCGTGGATAGCGATTTGCTTCCTGTGGATCGCTGGGCAGTGTAACTGCATGTGTTTACAGAGGAACGATTCATTGACAGAATTTTCGTCTTTAGGGAATGAACCCTCTGCAAGATGCTGAGGGTCCATGAGTGACTTCGGAGCGCTCCTTCTTTTCCGCGTGTTTGTTCTGTGAAACGTACACTGTAGATTCGCAGCTTCACTCTAAGCAACGCTCAATAGGAAATGTTGAAAATTGTTGTCCACCGTGTACCCTCATACACACTAAACCTGTTCTGATGTTTTAATTACGGACATCATAATATTAAAACTTTGGAAACTTGAGCACTACTTAATGGAGATCAAACATTAACTTACACAAGCCATTAATTTTATGCATATTTTTATATATATGTGTACAACGTTATCGGCAACAAAGAAGTAGTTTTTGTTAAAATTCCTTCCCGGGATGTTTGGCCATAGTCCAATGTTTTCTACAAAACCAGACGTATCGGCAATGCCATCAACTTCCATCATCAGTGAAAATCGAGTGCGATAACGTGAGGTGGTATACGTTAGTGACCACAGCACTGTGGTTAAGGCTGAAGCAGTAAGTAGAAAGAAGTAGTTTTTATGGTAATATTTCATTTCGAAAATGATTTTAAATATAAATCTTAGAACATGGAAGTTATGTATGATTCTCCATACCGATATTTTACTTCCATGTTCCTCAAGGAAATGGAAGAATGGTGATGGCAAAAAAAATCGTGTTCGAGATTATTACAGATTCTGATTGTACTACACTCAAAACATGAAAAAAAAGTCATTTCTCGAAAATCTGTGTGTGTGTGTGTGTGTGTGTGTGTGTGTGTGTGTGTGTGTGTGTGTGTGTGTGTGTGTGTGTGTGTGTGTGTGTGTGTGTGTGTGTGTGTGTGTGTGTGTGTGTGGATTTTTTTTCTATGGCAAACGACAACAGCCGCAAATTCAAACAGAATCAAATAATTTTTTTCTTCGTATTGTTTAAATTAGCAGCCATCCTTACTATTTCTTTTATGAATTTGCTAACTGCTATAATTTTTTATTGTTCGACTAAGCTTTTCGTCATTACTGACATCTTCAGGTCTTAAACAACCCATCTTCAGGCCCTTAAACAGGTAGGTTGTTTAAGACCTGAAGATGTCAGTAATGACAAAAAGCTTAGTCGAACAATAAAAAATTATAGCAGTTAGCAAATTCATAAAAGAAATAAATAATTTTTTGCATACAGCCCTTATTTGTAGAGTACTCAAGACCTATTGTGTTTTGTGAAGATCGGTGAAGATCGGTTAAGGGAAAAGGGGTAGTTTACCTGCAACGTTTTTTTTTAATCAAGGGTATTTTTTTTCTATGGGAAACGATAACAGCCGGAAATTCAAACAGAATCAAAAAAATGTTTTGCATACAGCCCTGAATTGTAGAGTTCTCAAGACCTATTGTTTTTGGTGAAGATCGATTAAGGGAAAGGGGTAGTTTACTAGCAACGTTTTATGTTTTAACAAGGGTATTTTCTATGGCAAACGATAAGAGCTGCAAATTCAAACAGAATCAAATAATTTTAGTACGTAGGCTTTCACGGCCGGTGTCACTATAATTACTTAAAACTTCCGGGCTGAACGGCCGTGGTCGAGTGCTTGATGTTGTGTAGCTAGACATTTCGGCCACACCACCGGTGGCCATCTTCAGTAGCAAAAATGTTCATAATAGGTGGTATGTCGAACAAGTCGCCCAGTGAACTGGGAACAAGCAACAGTGAGAGAAGGCTACGCTGTTTCTATTTATAACATTTTGGTCGCTTAAGGTGAATAACGCGAACCAATCAGAACCCAGTTCATCATTCTCCACTCTGATTGGCTGTGGAAAATAAACCATGCCAGACACTATTTAAGGAGATGCTTTCACCTCGGCGGTTCATAGCGACGGACGCATTCTTATGAATATGAATATTCTTATGGCTAATCTGCCATTGGTCCTTTTCAGGACCAACACATCCAGAAATGCCAATTGATCACCGCTCTCGCGCTCCATCATAAACTGTATGCGCGGGTGGACAACGTTCAGATGTCCAAGAAGGGTCCAAACTATTCATCCCCATGGCTCCAGACCACAAAAGTGTCGTCAACATACCGCAGCCAACACTTCGGCTTCAGTGGCGCAGATGAAACTGCCAACTCTTCAAATTTTTCCATGTAGAAGTTTGCAACCACAGGGCTGAGAGGACTTCCCATCGCGACGCCATCCAACTGTTCGTAAAATCCGCCATTCCACTGGAAGTAGATCGTTGTTAGGACCTGCCGGAACAAAGCAGTGATGTCCGCCGGGAACAGTTCACCTATATACCCCAAGACCTCCTGGACAGGGACCATCGTGAAAAGAGAGACCACATCAAAACTCACCAGCACATCGCCAGGCTCCAGCACCAACTCCCGGATCCTCCGGAGGAAATGAGAAGAGTCCTGGACAAACGAATCCGTATGCCCAATGTGCGGCTTGAGCAATCCAGTGAGGTGCTTAGCCAAGTTGTACGTTGGCGAGCCAATAGCACTAACGATGGGCCTCAGCAGAACGTCCTCCTTATGGATCTTTGGTAATCCATAGAGACGAGGGGGAAGGGGCTCCGAACACCAGACGGCCGTCTTCACATCAGACGCTAGAGAAGATTGCTTCACTAAAGAATCTGTTTTTCTTAAAACCATAGAAGTCGGATCTTTGTTCAGCCTCCGATAAGTGGCCGGATCTAACAAACCCTCAATCTTCCGCTGGTAGTCTTTGGTGTTCAAGATGACCGTAGCGCTCCCCTTATCCGCCGGCACGATGACAATAGAGTCATCCCTTCTCAAATCCCTCAAGGCTCGCAGTTCCACCGACAGAAGATTGCTTTTTTGCGGAGCGGCCCTTTTAAGGGCCCTGGCAGCTTCCAGCCGTATCTCATCTGCCTGGTCTCGGATACCTGCTTCCACGCTCGCAACTATTTCCTCCACCGGTACTGTCTTCGGGGTAACCGCAAACGTCTCGCCTTTGGCTAACACCGAGGTCTCATGTGGTGTCAGCTGATGGTTCGAAAGATTAACAACCATCCTGTCACGGTCTTCTTCTCTTTCCCTGATGTTCTGGGAACCATAGCGTTCGAATTTTTCCCGCTGCCTCTGGCTGGTGCTAGTATAACATGACTCGAAAGCACTGTACATGAGACCATCCAACACCTCCCAATCCTGTCGTTGGAGGGAACTGCTGAGTTGTAAGTGCAGATTCAACAGGTTCTGATCATTTAACGCCAACTCCCTCCGTGTATGGTGTATGCGCTCACGCAGCATGGCATTTTCCGTCCTCCTGTAGATCCTATTCGCCTGTGCTGTGTTAAAAATCTGTCTATGTCGTAGGAACCTAGGAACGGTGTCCGAGTCTCTGCAACGAAGTAAAAATGCCAAGGAACACAGCAGACTCGCTTTCTTCTTTCGTAGCGCCTCCAGCTTTCTAATTTTATTGATAACCTCCTCCCCATAGAGGTTCTTAATTTTAGTACGTAGGCTTTCACGGCCGGTGTCACTATAATTACTTAAAACTTCCGGGCTGAAAGGCCGTGGTCGAATGCTTGATGTTGTGTACCTAGACGTTTCGGCCACACCACCGATGGCCATCTTCAGTAGCAAAAATTGTTCGTAATAGGTGGTATGCCGAACAAGTCACCCAGTGAACTGGGAACAAGCAACAGTGAGAGAAGGCTACGCTGTTTCTATTTATAACTTTTGGTCGCTTAAGGTGAATAACGCGAACCAATCAGAAGCCAGTTCATCATTATCCACTCTGATTGGCCGTGGAAAATAAACCATGCCAGACACTATTTAAGGAGATGCTTTCACCTCGGCGGCTCAAGAGTCTACCTAGAGCTGTTGCCCGGGTAGGCTGCGTCACTTTGTATGGCAATTTTGCAAGTGAATTTTACCGTTGTTTATATACCTATCAAAGTGATTTCTTCAACACATCATCATTGTGCTACAATTTACCAGTGTATTGTGTCGTGCGCGTGTTTTTGTGATTCGTGTGCAGTGCGCGTCTGGTGTTCATGTTCTTTGTCTGTCAGTGTAGTGATTCAGTGCTGGTGAAAGTCACTCTTTCCTAGCCCTTTTTGCGTCTTTGATGTTCATTTCGGTTAATCCCGAGATGGCGTCGAACACAACGCCCGTTCCTTTGCCGGCACCGCTGGTAACCTTAATGGAAACCTGCGGTACCGGTCCTCAATCTACCCCGCTACCTTCCCATACAATCAGTGAAAGTGAATGTGAAAGTGATGATTGTGCGTCGATGTGTAGTGTGGGGACGGGGGACGGGGGACGGTGAATTTTTGCTTGTGGAGGGCAAGTCTGTCAAACGCAAGCGAAAATTAGTCGCCAGCCTGCCACCGGCCGCTCCTACGCATCGGGTATCTAGTCCTGGTAACAGCGCCAGCCAACCTACTCAGCCAAACTCCAAATCTGTCCCCAAACCAAAAATTCCGCCGATTGTTATTCCAGACAATCACTACCATTATTAAATTCTACTATTCTTTTCTGAAACTCTATTACTGCTTTATTTCTCTCCAAAAAATCATTTCCAATATTACATCTAAACTCAGTCCCTTAACCACTAGAAAGGTATTTTCAAATTCAGTTTCATTAAGGAATATATTTAATTGTACTTGTCTAGTAACTCTTTTACTCCATACTCCGGTTACCCCCACTACTGTTACTCCCGCAACTGGTAATGATGAAATATGCTTATTTACTTTTTGTAACTCTCCCATTACATTTTCTGAAACTACTGATATCTCACTTCCTGTATCTATTAATGATTTAAAGTTCTTACCTTCTATGTTGACGATTACCTCTGTCAATCCGGCTTTTGTTTCCATAATTCTCGCGTCGTCTTCCTCCAACAACTCCTTTGACATGTCTGTGATGATGATATTGCTCTGGTAGTTGCTTTGTTCTTGGACCCCAGAGTCCTCCATCGACAATGGCTGGGCCCGGTTCCCCATTGTCTCTTCTAGTTTCCCGTAGACATACCCGCCACAGCTTGGTTATATCCACCTCTGCTTCGGTTAGCATTTTCATTTCCTCTCGGCGCTCCTCGGCTGCTATCTCCTCCTCTCTGCTGCTGATTGTGCTGGTTGTAAGCTATGTTGCTTCGCTGACAATCCCTTGCCTTATGACACCTATAACATGTCGTTCTTACAGAAAAATTTTCAACATGGCACTCCGAACATCGCCAATCCTCGCCTCTATTACCACCATTACTTCCACGTGCCCCTCTATAAGAGTTTGGTATCCCTCTGGATTGATGATAATTCCCGTTAGTGTGTGACGCTGGCGGGTTCGAACGCCTGTTTTGAAATACATCTAACATGTTTTCTAGTAAGTTTATGTCCGCTATCTCTCTCGTCATTAGTGTAACTTGTACTTCTCTGGGCAAGTGTTTACTAACGTGTCTAACAAATGACCGAAATGGCAACGGCGGTTCTAAGTACTTTGCCTCGTTGAATATTCTCATTACATACATGGTTATGTTGTTGTTTATTCCCCCAAAATTCCCGGTTCCCATGATTTTACTACGTAATATTTCTTGATCCTCTTTGGACCAATATTTATTCCGGAACGGTGCCTCAAACTTCTCATAGCTACTCCACTCTGTATTATGTACTTCTGCCCATATTTCAGAACTGCCCTTAAAACACTTTAAAATCTTTAACAATTTTATCTCCCAACTACTGCTATTAAACCGGTTAAATTCCCTTACCCCACTCAAGAACTGCATCGGGTGTACTCTCCGGTTATCACAACAAAATACTTCAAGTTCAATATCATCTTTTGCTTCGCGAGTATACAATATTCGCTCCGCAACACTATTTAAATTTTGGCTTACTGCCACAAGTAATTCATCTTAAACTTCTACTATGTCTTGCTCAATTACTCTTAATTTATTATCATATTTATTTTTGTATTGAAGGTTATGTTTATTCATAACCCCATGCTCTCTTGCACAGATTGTTTACACACATTTTCTACCTCCACTATTTTAATTTGTATGTCAATATTTATTTTCATTAATCTTATTTATACACTTACTTTCTATCTCTACACATTGTTCTTTAACTTGAGTTTTAATTTGGTCTGTCATTTGTTCATTTACATCATTTATTTTACTTTCAAAGTTTTCTGTGATTTCACTAATCTGTTCATCGAACTTATAGTTTACTGATTCTAATATCTGCTCTTTAATACCATCACAACGTGTATTAATTTCATTCACTTGCTTACTAAAATTAATATTTTGTTGTTTTGTTTCATCTCTGATCTCATTCAACTTTTCACTAAAATTATTTTTAATCTTGATGATTTTGTTCATCAAATCTAACATCAAACTTATTATTTTGTTCATTTAATTTGTCATTCATTTTAGTGTTTACTTCATCAAGTTTGGCATTTAAGTTACTATTTATTTCATTAAGTCTACTTTCATTTTTAACATCTTGAGCTTTCATAAAATTAAACAAGTCGTCTAACGACACTTTACTGACTGTAGGTGTCGACTTAGCGTTTACTCCGCTCATAATCATTGATTGGGTCTCACTTAAGTCGCTATTTATTTGACCCTCAATATTGCTTTCAGTGAAGCTGACATTCTCGTCCTTACCTTTATTATTATCCATTTTGCTTATTTGATTTTTTCTTATTTATTTATAATACACCTATCAATCAAATTATAACATACTCTTATTTTTCTGTACTTAATTTTAATTCATATGTAACTCCCACTAACGTCTCTTACATCTGCGAGTAGGCATAGCCTATACGAAATATAATTTGTATAAACTGTCCCAGTTTGGGCGCCATTGATAACTTTCAATATTTTGACACAATTATTAAAGACATATAAATGTATTTTTTGTATTAACTCTTACCTTCTCGGGGTCCAGGATTCTTTTACACGAACTCACAGTCTGTAAGAGAGGTTACTGGGTTTGTTACACAATAAACACGCTTTTTGACTATATTAATCATCTGATTGCAACATTTGTTTTAATTTTCTTTTAAATTTACTTAATATTCATTTTCTTCTCAAGATAGTTACTGTTGATCTTAATTACTCTTCTTCAAAAAAATACAAAAACCAACATTGAGGCTATTTGAACATGGTAAATATTCTACCTTAACGTAAATGACTAATTAACTTATATGAAGGCAACCCAGCATCTTACTCATGCCCACACTCATACAGTATTTAAATTCCCTTTTTTAATTTTAAGCAATTTCTTTACATTTTTATAATTATTGGTTTATGATATTGTTACTTGGTCGTCGGCGTCTCCTCCAATCACGTGTCGCACTCCGTATGTTTTAGTCCGTTCAAACTGTTCACCACATTTTTGTCACATAATCGAATTACTCAAATTTACTTGTTAACTTTTACGTTGTACGTTTCTTTCTACTTTATACCACCTTGAATCATACTCTTAACACATTTTGAAGATTTTAAAACAGATTTTCGGCTCGCAAGCCTTTCATGTTCAACCGGCCGGTTGGGTGATTGTTAAATGACAGACGCCAAAACCAACGCGTCCAAGATGGCTAAAAATGTTCTCTCGCTGACCAGCTCGCTTTCTCATTGGCCCAGGAAGGAACCACGTGACACAATAATTACTCTCCTTTCTGATCGCGAGTCTACCGTCAGCTGGCCGGCGTACCATAGTCCTAGGGCTCGCAAAAAGTTCGTGATTATTCAAACGTGTGAGCAAGCAGGTGCGCGCTTTGACACATTCCAGAGCAACTGCAAATGGTACTTGTTGACGATTTTCTGGACCAACATGTAAAAGGGTGTTCCCTACAGGATGTCTATTGTTACAGATTGAGGCCCTGTGTGGGTACTACGCTGCGTCGTATTCACAATTAAATTTAAACCTATCATCCCATTCTGTCCCGTTACAAGTTAATTTTAAATGGGTATTAGACAAAATAAGAATTTTTGGAATAAAAAGTAATACAGAAACGGGTCAGTAGTAGGGACACGGTAGCGAGAGTGAATGGGTGTAGAGGGAAAGGGAGTGATGAAAGTGGAGAGCAGGGTACATAAATTTTGTAGTGAGGGTGGAGGTGTAAGGAATCCTCAACGCAAGGCATTGTGGCGGGAGATGAATAGTTTTAAATGGGGTTTGGCAGAGTTACCTGGAAAGGGCCAGGAACTAATAAAGGCGTGAGTATAAGGGACGGGAACACACATCCTATGTACAAAAAGGGTATCAGGTGCTTTGTTATAAGAGGAGAATGATATAAGTTAAGAGTTAGATAAAGGGGTGAAGGGGGTTATTACTGAGAGATTGGTGTCACCCTATGCAAATCTGTTAGTGGTTGTTAGAAGGAAGAAGGTGAGTAATGTTATATCTAAATGCCCGTTCAATAAATCAGATCATTATTAATGACTGGGAGTCAACCGAACCAATTGATGATGAAAACGATTAATAGAAATTCATAGTTGAAATTATAATGTAACAAGTGAAAGATATAATAGAATTTGAAACTAAAGTAAAGCTGTAATGTGTGGAATGTTGGTCAAATTTAAATTTGAAATGTTTATGTTAATGTAACCATGATAATGTTCATGTTGATTGTTTATTATGTTGATTATGAGAAGCATAAGGTGTCTAGTTGAGTAGTATGTAATTACGTATAGATGCATAACATGTGTTATATATTTTAAATGTGATTCCCCACTTTCGGGCAGTCACGGCCTCACCGAACCCTGACCGTGGAATTGGCTCATCTTTAACCAGCTATGGTCAAGGCACATTACGTTACGCGCTGCCTAAGTTTGGCCATAGCTTGTTATCATTGTAAAGGTGAATTTAGAAATTAACCGGGGGGTGAATCAGGGGAATCACCATAACTATGGAACAGCGGCTAACCACCGAATGGGGTGGTAGACCGTATGAGGGCATGTAACTAATTTTTAGTAGGATTACTGGTGTCCTCGGACATCAGTAATGCCGAATGTTTTGTAACGCCGAAGCAGAAACGGTGTAGGCAGCGTCTACATCCTAAAAAACTTCAGTTCTTGTGGAGGCAACTGGGCACTACAGTCCAGGGAGGGCAATAGCGTGTGTGGAAGGAGGAGTTTAAATTGTTTCAAAGATTTTGATGATGCTAATAATATTGAAATATTGGAGGAGGTTGTTGTGATGATTATGTATCTATTGTATTGAATAATTTTCTGTGTCGTATATAATCACATTTTGTATTGCATAGAAAATAACAGAAACAGTATGCCTTATAATGGCGATAGTAACTGTAAATCTTAATGAAAATGGAAGAAGGAAACATTGATAAATTGAACTCATAGTTGAACTGTTGAATTTAATTTTGTTATTTTGGATTTCTACCTTTTAAAAGTATCAATATATATATTTTAAAACAAATGTAATATGTATAGGTTAAGGATATATATATATATATATATATATTGTAACGTAACAGAGTTGAGGTCCCCCAACGTTACATAAAAATTGAATGAAACATGGTCAAGGACCATACCCTGAATTAAGGTTGTTCAATAGTTTATGTGTCTGAGAAGTACCTCAAGTCAAAAGGAGGCAATGACTAATGTTAAATATAAACGAGCCAGACCAATGAATGATTGAATGTAATAAAATGTTTGTTTTTGTACTGTAACATGTTAAGGTCTACAGAGTATTTATGTTGTATTTTGAATATGCTGAAAATGAACTGATGTTGCTTAATAGTAATACTTCATCAATAATTATGTTTATATTTATATTAGATTTGTCTTTATACAACCAAGTATAGTTACCAATGTTAGGCACTATACTAAGTTCTAAGTATTGTATAAAGTTGAATAATACTGTTGTTTTAATTAATGTTTATAAACTGGGCCAGGAGGGTGACCAGTGTTTCATGTTTAACAAGTAGTTCTGACAATTATATTATAAATTAATGAAGGGTTCCAGAACCAGTTAATTAATAAAAAAGTAACCACCAGTAAATTAAAATTCATGTAATTAACCATGTAACTAATAATTAATTGTACAGTAGGTCAGGTAAAAAGAAAATTAAGTTAAAAACCAAATAATGTTATAACGGTTGTAAGAAAATCTATAGGCCTAAATTCCATATTAATGAAAGGAAATTAATACCTTTTTAGGAAACCCAGTCCAACGAAACTCTGGTAAAACATTTACTGTTTAGGAAGGAAGGTTAGGGGAGAATTTTAGGTGATTTAATATTAATACAAGCATGGAGTATTTTATTGGAAAAGAGTAGTAATATTCTATAATGCCCGCTCAAGGATATTTAGAAAACGTGGTTGTTAAGGTAACTGAAATGTACAGAAGTTGTTGATTTGAATTAATTCGTTCTGATTGTTACAAGCTATTAGGTTGAGATGAACCGATATATTTAAAAAAAATATGAATAAATCTGGAAGAAATATTAATCAAAATTGAAAAAACCCTTTTGAAAAATAATTATAATTTAATGCTAATGAGTAATAAAAATTAAATAACCTTCCAAATTGTAAATGAATACAGTTAAAAAGAATTGAAAGCCTCCCACCTCATTCACCAAATAATTCCGCTGGATTCGGTATTAAACCAATTCCTTCTATAAACCGAAGATCAGTAAAAAGAATTAAAGTCTGAACTAACGGAATTATTGAAAATACCAGAAGACTCAGTTTGGCAGAGATAACCTTCATTGGCAGCAGAAGAAGCTGGGATCCTAATTTCATTTCACCAGGACCGAGAATTAACAAAACATAAAAGAAGAACAGAAGTCCGAAGATTTCCTGAGAGTTTACCAGTACACGCCACCATCAATTTTATTGAAAACCAGAGCATTTTCCCTGGATGAAGACGAGATAAGCTGAATTTTTGGCAACTGTTTACAAACGTCCACCGCCAGTCGAAGTTTTCGTCAGTTTGGTAAAAAAACAACCTATTTTAATTTCACTGTATTTAGAGCAAATAATTTTGTTTTTGTAAATTGAGCAACCTTAATTATGCATTTTACCTGGCCTTACTAATGGTTCCAAGAACTTTACGAACCCTGGGATAAGAATTATTTATTATTATTTTCATGTGTATTGTAACGTTACCAAATATGGTAGTTACATAAAATAAGCTAATATAACGTCAAGTAACAGAAAAGCATGAAAGTATTTCTAGATAAATAAACCTATGTGAATAAAAGTGTGTATCTACAGATATATTAGTATAAAAATCCAACGATGAGGAAGAAAGTGTTAACATAGCAGCATCAAATACGAAATGAAGAAAGGAAATGACCATGAGCCAAAATAAAATATTAGTAACCAGGCCCAATAGGATCAAACAGTGAGGGGAACCAACAAAATAAGGACCAATAAAATCCAACAGTGAAGGAAACAAATGAAGACAATGACTACAATGAAAATATTGAAGAAGACGTTCAAACCTAAAGAAGAGGGAAAGAAGAAGGACAAGGAAACATAACATGAAGAGAGAAGAAAATGGATAAACCATGCAAGGACTCATCATTCATCAAGTGTACTAGAGACAATAATAGTAACCAAAAGAATAGTGATTATCAACTATGTAGAAACAGTGTTTAACATTTAAGGAACCACAAACAATTACAGTGAGTACTTAATATAGATGTGAAAACCTGTGACCAGTTAACTAACTTTAACCTAATAAACCACACAAACAATTCCAGTGATAAGGTTTATAGTGGAAGAAAATGTGTTACTTTCATAGTGAAAACATCAAGAATTAAATAGTCAAATATACACAGACAATTAGTGTGACTAATTTAATAAAGATTGTGATACATATAGATAATCATAAGACCACCAAAATAATATAAAATCGAACAATTATATTATTATTCATAGAGAACTGACAATAAAAACCTTTGTTAAATATCAAACAAATGTGACAGGAATTAGATACAACCAATGACAAGAAAGATATTGTAATTAGTACAAAAAGATTTGTATTACTGTTTAAGAAGAAGTAGTGTAGACATGTGTATTAAAACAATTAAAATATTGTAATAGAATACCATATTGAAGTCATGTTAGTAGTAGCAAAATGCTGCATTAGAACATGCTGTACATTGTTACATAACCCCATAGGAAAGACACCTATGAAACAAAAAATCATACATGTTAATTTAACCAAATAACCATCAACTATAATATCAATCAAGGATTTGTTATAAGTAACGATACACCACAGTAGACAGTGTATTATATTGAAATACAATACAAATAAAACAGATCAAATATGATGGCACAAAGATAGGAAAAATGGAACCTAGTATGCCAAATTAGTTAGACAAAATACAGTATTAAAACAAGTACCAATGTTAATGAAAGTATTACCAGTAGTTAGATGAACATCTGGTACTACTATGAGAACAGATTATAAGTATAATGACAATAGTTTTGTAACCAAAATATTGTAAACTAGCTAACTAAGAATACATAGCCAGAAGTAAGCAGAAACGATGTAACCAACTAGTTAAGCAAGATACTTTATTAAAGCTTGAACAAAGATTGATAAGAGTGTTAC
The DNA here is from genome assembly GCA_034769895.1 of Magicicada septendecula. Classification (NCBI taxonomy): domain Eukaryota; kingdom Metazoa; phylum Arthropoda; class Insecta; order Hemiptera; family Cicadidae; genus Magicicada; species Magicicada septendecula. Next base: position 83,831,110 of record CM068369.1, read on the forward strand.
CAGTAGTAAGAGGGACACCTAATGCTACTTTGAGAACAGACCATGACCATGAGAATAGTCATTTTATATATAAATTATTAAAAACTAAATGACCATGATGGTGGAACCCGAATGTAAACAAACAATAAGGAGCAAGTTATTTATGCAAAATGCAACATACAAACTTGTTTAAAAGTAGATAAAAATGTTATCAAGGATCAGAAGAATGTCTGATACTACTTTGGAAATATAAATCAAGTGTAGCAATAATAATTTAATTATTGTTTTAACAAAAATAACTGACTACCATGCTATGACATAATGTAAACAAACCCATTACTAGAAATTGAAGGGTTCTCAGATAGCTAAAAGCTAACAAATATATGAAGGGAATTAGGTACTATAAGTGTACACTAATTGCATTTATTACATAATATACCTTGTATAGAAAAAACCATAAGTAAAATGACAATTGTAAGAAAAGAGATAGGAGGGTACTGAAACAATGTAAATAGTATATGAAATACAGCCCTGTACGTATACTCAAGTACAAATTCATGTAAATAGACGCTTCTATCATTATTAGGTTACAATATCAGTGTTATTAGATAGGAAAAATTAGTTTTAAGCACAACTGTGAATAATCAAATATGGACGCCCAAAGACGCCATAACTAGATATTGTTTGGGTAACAATTATTCCCAAATTTTGTATTAAACAAGGTGAGATATAGACTCAGATCATTTAATTAAAAGTGTTTTAGTGTAAATAATTAAGTTTGGTGTAATAAACTTATTAAATATAAGATGCACCATAAAAATCGATAAAATCGTTATAGTGATTTAAGTAATGGACGGATTATAATCTTGTTTGGACTTTAATTAAAGCGCAGGATGTCCGCAATTTATTGACACTAACCGTTTAACGATAAGACAAATATTAAGAAAGTTATTACGATTTTAAACTTTCTAATTATTTTTTGTACCAGTGCTGACGTCATATAATCTCCAACGCAAATGCCAAAATTGGTAAAAAATTAAAAATTTTAAGAAAATAAAGTACTTTGGGTTAGAGAGTTCAAACATTTCAGCCAATCGTATGAATGGAAATAGGCAGACAAGCTGCAGACGTTCCGACGGAACGAAAGAGTCATCTATCAACCATCAAACAAACAGGTCATGTCACTCTCCGGATGAGATATGAAGAAGTTTATTTTTGAATTGTGCGCGACATGTAAACATCAGTAACTGACATACACTAACCTAAATACTATACAAGCATTAACGAGTGCACTGTGCGGAGTGAATAATATTTAAATACGATCAGTGTACAATATCGATCGTATTTACGAGTGTTGTGCAAAAAATAAAAACAGGGAGTACAATTCTTTTTTATTAATTAACAATGAAACAGAAATAAAATTTTCTGTAAATACTAAATGTTGCTATACTACGCAAGTCAGTAATAGCGAAGTATCATAAATGATGTTGGAATTTATCAGAATTAATGAAAGTATTAATTCGCAATTGTTAACATGTTAAATAAATATTTTAATTATTTTTCATAATTAAAAGATTCACGATTAAAGTACTTATCACAAAATACGAGCAATATAAATAGTCGCTCAATTGACTAACGTTGTTTTTTGATTTTCTCTATTTGAAGATAAATATTTTAACTTTTATGCGAAAGATTATTATATGATACTGATAATTACACATCAGAACTATTATAAATAAATATTTTTGTCCCTAAAGGAAAAAATACATCTTGAGGTAAAATAGTTATAAGTATTATAGTATTATATACATCAAGAAACGGACTGTAGCAGAAAGTAATTGATATAAATAATATGTATATGCTTAGATTAAGAAGAAATAAATATTCAAGATAACTAATTCTAATAACAGTTCACGTTATGAGATAACCTTAAAATCATAACCGTAACTTGCCACCTTCTTTGTCACAAGTCTGTTCTCATGTAATCCAAAACCAGATGAAAACAATAACAAGAGTTTTTTTTTAATAACTTTTTCTCTTGTAGGTAAATAATTCCCACAGTGAATTATTAAAATATAGTAATACATTTCAGTAGTGCAAGCCAACGCACTTGTTGATTGTCAAGTAAATACTGTAAATGGCGTACGAATTCCCGCGTACGATAATACCATAACTATCTGTTATATGGTACTAATTTTCTATTTTTATATTTGTTTGTTTGTTTTTTATTTACTGTTCAATTGATATCATTATAAATGCCACATCTTGTACCTGGCATCATGCTACTTAAAAGAACCACACGAACATGGTAATTAACTGATATAAGAGGACATAACCTCTCAAATTAAAACTATTGTATAACCAACAGGGTTACCAGCCTTGAGGCTAAGGAGAGTCTTATTTTAAATTTTGTTCGTTGTAATTATTATCAGTAAAATTATTAGTAACTGATTGTCAATTTTTAAAAGATTTTATAACATCATTAACCGTTAATAAACCTCTGCATTTTGGTACCAGTGGAAAAAGAGTATTATTTCAAACTTAAATTAGTTCATTTATTATTAGTCAGTTCTACCAAAAGGTGGCGGAAGGGAATTCAAATATTTCTAATAACTCAGAACTTTATTTAGCTATTATATCATTTTATTGTGCATGCTAGTCACATTGGATATTCAACCAGAACATCTACTTGTATATGTAGTGTGTGTATTTCAGCTGAGCAGTCACCGAACAGAACTACAATATCCACGTGTGGTAAGTGGGGGAGGTTACTAACGGAGTGCGAGAAATATTTTAAATTAAAAAAGTGGACCATCGATACCCATATATTTGTCAATTACAATCAAACTAATAATAATAATAATTATAATTTGAACATTTTATCAAACAACATTATTGTAGATACCGGTGCGTATCTGCAAGCAACACCACTACACTACTACATCAACATATTACTGTAGAGACACTGAATCGTTGTATTACAACGTGGCACTCCATCGCGGGGCGGAATTGATTGAAGATCACATTAAGAACGAATATATATACTAAATCTATAATAAATTACATTACAGTATATGTTATAGAAGTTGAGTAATTGATAATCGATATATTTCTGGGTGATCGATTTGATCGTATTATTGTTTTTTTTTTTAGATAACGTGGATTGTGAATTACAGTAGAACTTGGCTAATTCGAAGCTGAAGGGACCAGTAAAAAATTCGAATTATACAAAAATTCGAATTAGGAAAACTTTTAATAACGGTAGAAAAATCAATTCAAAAACCGAAATTCAGTAAAGCAATATGTTATTTTATTAAACAATTTCTTTAGACATGTGTATTACAAACGTATAAACATGTTTCAGTACAAAATACATTTACAGTTTTTTAAAAAAGCTAGAAACTTTTGATTGCATTTTGCAGTTAATACACTGAGTTGTAGTAAACTCTTCAAGTTTATTAAGTGCTTGGAAAATAGCGTCACTTACGTTCTGCTGTCCTTCAACAAACCGTCTCAAGTCTTGAATATAATTTGATGCCTGTGAAGCCGTTGGAATCGGTGTCTCTGGAAGTTCTAGCTGGTCCCCTTCTTCATCTGAAGATGTACCATCATTTCTTTTGTTCATAACATCAGCCACGATCTCCGCATCTGTCTGTTCACCGCAAACCGCCAAGTCTTCATCCATGTTTACAAACTCTTCGTAACGAATGCCTGCGTCATGTCCAACATCTTCCCAGTTATCCATAGTGGGTACGACTTCTCTAGCAGCTTTATTCTCCTCTTCACCTTCAATGTGGCAGAAACCACCTTTACGAAAACAATTAGCAATTGTTTTTTGCGTAACTTGGTTCCAAGCACTGTTGCACATGCGGGAAGCTTGAAGGATGTTAATCTTGATATTTTCGTGCTCATCTAAATAAGCACCTGACAGAATGTTTTGGACCACAAGCCATCTGTAAAAATGCTTAAAATTTTTTGTTACACCTTGGTCCATAGGTTGAACTACTGAAGTCATGTTTGGAGGGAAAAACACAACCTTTACATTTTCCATCACAGGAATAGTGTTGTGCGCTGTACAGTTGTCAATAAACAAGACGATTCTTCTGTTTTGATTCCGAAATTTCCTGTTGATTTTCAAAAGCCATCTTTCGAAAATTTCACCTGTCATCCAAGCTTTATTGTTTGATTCATATTCAACTGGTTTCGTTTTTACATTTTTGAAACAACGTGGGTTGGCTGACTTCCCTATCATTAGCAAAGGCAGTTTTTCTGAGCCATCCATGTTTGCTCCGATTAAAAGTGTTATGCGCTCCTTGCTGTGTTTGCCGCCACTACAACTTTCTCCTTTAAAAGCAAGTGTTTTGTCGGGGGTGCATTTGAAGAATAAGCCCGTCTCGTCTACGTTAAAAATGTCTTTAGCGTCTCTATCAGAAATCATTTGCAACAAATCGTCTTTCCATGAATTTGCAGCTTCAACGTCAACACATCCACTTTCCCCACAAACAGTTTTGAAAGACATGCCATTCCTTTCTTTAAAACCATCGAGCCAACCAGTGCTGGCCTTAAAATCATTTTTCCCTAAGCTAGATGCGAATTCCTCAGCTTTGGCTCTGACGAGGGGCCCACTGACTGAAATTTTTTTGTCCCTTGCTTGCTTAAACCACTTCACTACACATTCATCCACGTCAGGATTTTCTGGTCCTCGCGCTCTTTTCCTATCTTTGTCGCTGGCTTTACACACACTATTCAAAATCTTCTCTTTATTTTTTAGATACGTTGACAGCGTATTTGGCGGTATCCCGAATTCCTTGGCAATTTCAGATTTCTTTTTTTGTCCCTTTTCCACTTCCCGTATAACGGCAACTTTTTCGGCAAATGTCAATGATTTGTATTGGGTCCGTGTTGGTTTTGAAAGGGCCATGATGAACACACAACACAATAAAACTGCACAATTAGTGTCACTAAAACACACCAGTCTGTATATATAGTACTGTATAAAGAAAGGAACGGTCTCTCACTACAGGACACAGCTCGCACAGTAGAAACTCAAAAAGACTTAACACTTCCACGAATGCAGGCAGACTGAACTGAAAGCAACAGTGAGGGTGGCTGACTGACGAGGCGTGGAACAAGGGACAATGGCGGACAGTACCGTTACACGAGCCAGTCATGTGTCATCGCCAGATACTGACGGCAATTCCACGAATTTGACACAAAAGACAAGCGTCTGTTCACAAAGGGCGATGCCTGCTTGTCTGTTTCCAGTCGTGTCTCTATTGTTACGTGGTCTAGCCCATACAGCAGGCGATTTTTTGTAGTTAGAGCAAAATTTTTATTTCGAATTAACCAAAAAAAATTCGAATTACAGACGATGTTTTTGCATGGTTTTACATATGATATTCAAGGGACCACGGTAAAAGTTCGAATTATCCACGAATTCGAATTATGCACGTTCGAATTAGCCAAGTTCTACTGTAATAGAGAAAATAAATAAAGTATCTTTATTGTATGAGATAACGTTTGAAGTTATTGCAGAATAAATACTATATGTAGTGGGTGGAATAATTTACAAAAGGATTGATTCAAACTCAATGAATAACTAACCTATAAGTACGCTTATTACAAGGAACAGCGCTCAAAGTTTGCAGCTGGTGGGACGGGAGATTGCTGAACTAGCTTGTTTTTATTACAAAATTGGAATGGGATTTTCTAACATCGAGTGACTAGGGTTGACACAAATACCCCTTACATTCAGTCAATACTCCATACATATCGCTAATATTACACAACCACTGAAAACTAAGTTAAATCTATAGAGTAGTATGATTATAAATTCAAGGAACATAATTATAATTTTGTTTGCTTAATAATCTATTTTCTGAAGGTTCCATCGGTCACAACCGAAAGATATATTTATTAATAACCCATTAATTAAACCAGGTAACAACATTTTAATTGTTACGAATTGCCACCTTCAACGTATTGATTGACGTTGATACAAAGGAGTCTCATTCAACTAAATACACTAGTGGACGTAGTCTTAACAAATTGGTGCTTACAACAGTGGGGCTGGAATAAGACGGACGTTTCGCTAACACCTCTTAAGCTTAATTGTAACAAATTGGTGCATAACAACGTAGGCTTGGTCAAACCTCGAAACCCAAAATAAATTTTTATTGATCACAATAACTAGATTTCTTAACAAATTGGCGCCCAACGTGGGGCTTTAGTTAAGTAAAAATCATATTAATTGTTACTTAACTTGAGCAGGCAACCATTAGAGGCACAGGAATGCATACGAGAGGGGTTACGAAAAGAATGGAGAAGGAACAAGAAACAGAAGAAGATAGGAGGGAAGAAGAAACAGAGGCAGGTACAGATATTGAAATGGAACAACAGGCGAGCAATACAGAGGATACCCAAGGGGACCAACCAGATAAGGAGGAAGCCAGAGGAGGAATAAATTGGGAAAAATTAATGGAATTAATGAGTAGTATGAAGGAGGATAATAGACAAACTAACGAAAAATTAGACAGTATTAAAGAAGATTCCAAGAAACAGAAGGAAGAATTAAACAAAAATTTTAACAAAAATTCAGAAAAGCTGGAAAATAAAATAGACAGTATAAATGAAAATTCAGAAAAGCTGGAAAATAAAATAGACAGTATCAACGAAAACTCAAAGAAACAAAATGAAATTTTGAGTGAGAATTTGATCAAATTAATGAACGAGAAGTTTGACAGAAATAAAGAGGAAAATGATGAGAATACCCGGCTGATAAATGAAAGCTTAAACCAAATCAATGAAAGGTTTGACAGAAACGATGAGAGCTTAAGGCAGATTCAAGAAAATCACAAACAAATTGACGGGAAAATTGAAAACAGTAATAAGGAGTTGCGGCAAATTATAAATGAACAGAACCAGGCGTTGAGGGAAGTTATCAATGAAAGGGTTGCGAATGTCAATGAAACACTCAATAAAAGGGTAGATAATAATGAAGCGAAAGTAAGCCAGCAAATAGATGAAATTAAGGGGAGTCTTGAAAAGACAGATGAAACCATAGTACACCTTGCAAGGGAAGTAGAGGCCAAAATTAATCATACAGAAAATACTTACAAAACTATGATAAATCAGGTACAATTAGAAACACAAGAAAAAATGGACGAGGTACAAATTAATATAACTGGAAGAATTGAATTGGTAAATAACGAAATGACACAAATAGAAACCCAAGTAGTTCAACATAAAGAGACTATAGAAAATATAAAAAATCAAGAAATAAGTAATATGAAGGAATCAATAGAGATTTTACAAAATAGACCAATATATCTAGCACATCACATAGCCCCTGAACATAAAGATAATATCAATTTTAAAATTTATAGGGGAAATCCCATAGAATTCCTGGAGAGAGTAGACGAATGGTTTAACCGAATTAAAGTAACTCGGTGGAACGTGATAAAAAGTTATTTAGATGAAAGCTTCAAAAGTATAAATGATAATTGGTGGTCGGCTGTCCGAAACGAACTTAGTGATTATGAGGAATTTAAAAGGACGTTTAAATCAAAATATTGGTCAGATTCTGTACAGAACATGATTAGAGATAACATTACTAACGGGAGATTTAATGTTAATCAAGAACAGTCCCCAACTACTTACTTTTTGGGAAAAGTATGTTTAGCACGTCATTTGGAACCGCGGATACCAGAGGAGTGTTTGGTGAATAAATTGTCATACCATTTTGACGAGGAGATAGTTCGTGCCAGACGCAGTGGACAAGTAAAGACCCTTGAAACAATGGAAACCTTATTAGCTAGTTACAAAATGGAAGACTATTATCAAAGGTCTCGACGGCAAGGTGAATATTATCACAATAGAAGGGAAGAGACAAATCAAGAGTCGCGCCCAGGGATAAATCGGTTTAACAATAATAACTATCACAGAAGGATGAATGACCAATTAATGAATAATCGTAATCATAACAATTATTATCCAAATAATCACTATACTAATCATGAGAATAACAGATACAGAACAGGCCGCAGGAATTGGGACAATGGTAGAGAGTATTGGAACAATAATCGTGCCAACAACGACCAACGAAATCTACCCAATAATCGAAATCGAGAGGAGGATCTGCCTAGACACCAAGAAGCCCATAGAGATTTTAGACCTGATGATGGTAACCCAGGAACTACTGCAAGGGACGATCGTCCGCAGGATAGGATGGAAAACTAAGTACAGCAGTGGAAGTATCTAGTAACCCCTCGCTGCTGGGATTGGAAGGGTATATACAAAAGCATAAGGAAATTAATCAAATTATAAAAATTACAAGGAACAATTATTTAAAGGATATACGAAATGATTTAACGGAAGAAGTGTTACCGTTAGAGAATAAAACTGATAATCAAATTATATACATTATGGCTGAATTGCAGGGAGTTATGACAGAGATAGTAATTGATACTGGTGCGAATGTGTCGCTACTGGACAAGGTTGAATATAACCGAATAAGGGAGAAGTATAAGAAAAATATACCAACATTACCAGTTAACAACATGGTTATTATAGGTGCTACTGGCAGACCAAATAAAACAATACGACAGCAAGTAATGATGGAAGTATCTAGTGGAGGTAAAACTATTCCTATGGTGTTTATGGTAGCCCAAGGACTACCATTTAAAGCAATGCTGGGGTGTGATACGCTGCGGCGCCACTCAGCTATTATTAATATGGGCAGAGGAAAAATAACCCTGTACCATGAAAATGGAGAATGGTCAAGTGAAATAGTGGATCATAAAAATGCCACTCACCAAAGACATTCTTTTACTTTGATGCGTGATGATGAAATGGAATATAAAGCACCTTTTGAGGAATTAACCTATACTAAAGAGAATGAATGGAAGGAAAAATTGCAAGAGATTTATTTGTTTAAAACTGTCAATAATAATAACAGAGTAACACCTGAACAAAGGAATCAATTAATAAAGATTTATAACAGGTATAAAAAAGTATTTTCGGATGTGCCAGGGAAAGCCAGGAATTTTATTTGTGAGTTGTCATTTAAGCAACCTATTAATTTTAACCGTAAATCATATCCTATACCCCAATCCCTAAAACCAGCAGTGAGAAGGGAAATACAGAGTATGATGGAACAGGACATAATTGAATATAGTTCATCACCATACACCAGCCCTATAGTAGCTATAAAGAAGAAGGATGGTACAGTACGTTTATGTTTAGACGCCACGGAAATAAATAAAAATATAATCAATGATAGAACCTCACCAGGAGAAATTGAAGAGTTAATGAAGAAATTTAAGAATTGCAGATATATGAGCATTTGGGATGCTGTTTGTGGATACTGGCAAGTGGAGTTACATCCCAACAGTAGGAATTATGTTGCCTTTCTATTTGAAGGAAGAAATTATCACTTTAAACGTCTTCCTTTTGGGTTAGTAAACTCTGTGGCGGTTTTTATTAAGTGCATGGACCAGGTTCTGGGTGAAGAAGTGTTAGCCTTCACAACAGTATATGTTGACGATATACTAGTAACTTCAACCACATGGGAGGAACATTGCCGACGTGTGGAAATGGTGTTAAGCAAGTTAGAAAAGAACAACATTACATTGAAATTGAATAAGTCAAAATTAATAACAAATCAATTACAATTCTTAGGGTTCATACTCTCTGAAAATGGAATATCAACATCCCCTGAAAAGGTGGAAGCTATTCGAAACTTCCCCAAACCTAAAAATATTAGACAGCTACAATCATTCCTAGGAGTGTGCAACTATTACAGGAAATTCCAAAGGAATTACTCCCAATTAACAGAGAGGTTTAAACACTTGCTGTCATCTAAACATAAATGGAAGTGGAAGGAGGAAGATGATGAGACATTCATTTATTTCATCCTGAGAAGGAATGCACGTATGTATCCGAGACCCATCCTACTACGCTATAGGTGGGATTTTATACAAGAGTTATGACAAAGGTGAATATAAAGTCATCGTACATGTTAACAGATCATTAAAAAGGTGCTGAAAGAAACTATTTTATGTCAGAAAAGAACAATCTTGCTATTGTGTATTGTATAAGTAAATTTAGGTATTATCTTGTAGGTCAACATTTGAGATTTTATCCGACAATCAAGCGCTATCATTTCTATTAAAATGTAAACTGTCGAATGTGCATATGTCACATTGGATAATGGCAATTCAGGAAAACGATTTTAGTATAAAATACTGTTACGACGGTCTACTTGATCGTCGTAGGTACAGTGGAAACAAAATACTAGACACCAATTAAGACACTAATCACCAGCTTTAATTTTCACAGTTAAACAGTTTGTAATTAACAACACAGTCTCTTATAACAAATCAAATAAAAATTGTTCACGCGCAAATAAACGTCAACTAATATTAAAACACAATTGTATTACAATATACCGTCCGATTATAAAACACAACACTTAACTAATAACCACTTGAACGCGCACAGTAATATCGCCAGATAATAACTCGAACCGCACTGTAAATATATCGCCACTCTACTGAACTGAACGTCATTGAATACTGGTATTTATATCCCGCCGAAAAACTACATGATTCCACATACTACATATTATGTCTAAACTATGACGTAATTGCTTGCGCCCTTGACACAGTGAGAGCGGCCGCACAAATTCTCGCACCGTCTAGCAAATGCGTCGACAAGCATGTATGCCACACGTGTTACATTTCGGATCCCTCTGGAACATTCGATAAACACGTAGATTGTTCTGTGATGTCGTAACACTGACCCCTCCTTAAGCCTATTCGTCCCGAACTGGCAAACCGTCTCTGAAATAATACTTGGCCAGGCGGTCTAGGTGGACGACCTTGAACTTTCGCTGTCCTTCCTGCTGAATCCGATAGACAACATCGTTGATTCTTTTTTTCACAGTGTAGGGTCCTTCCCAGTTAGTCTGAAGTTTAGGTGAGAGACCACGATGGCGCTTTGGGTTACACAACCAAACCTGATCTCCTTCTTGGAAACCCACACTATTACTGCGAATGTCATACCGAGTTTTCATTTTATCACTGGCTATCTTCAGCCGTCCTCTTATCAAACGATTCATTTCTCGCAGTTGGTTTTATAATTGCGAGGAATAGTTCTACGGCTCTTGGGACTGAGTCTCAGGTGATCCAAACATCAAGTCCCCAGGAAGACGAATCTCCCGCCCAAACACCAATTTTGCTGGAGTCATGCCAGTTGTGCCGTGTACTGATGACCTATACGCCATAAGGAATAGTGGTATACGTTAGTCCCAGTCTGTTTGGTTCTTGTCAAGAACTTTCGAAAGATGCTACTCAAGTGTCCTATTGAATCTCTCAACCATCCTGTCCGACTGAGGATGCAGAGGCATTGTCCTGGTCTTTTGAATTCCAAGTAGACGGCATAATTCTTTAAGCACTCCTGATTTGAAATTTCTCCCTTGATCCGTATGGATTTCATTAGGGGCTCCATAACGGCAACAGAAGTTGTGAACTAACTCCTTTGCCACAGTGGTAACCTCCTGATTTGGAATTGCGTAGGCTTCCACCCACTTAGAAAAGTAGTCACATACAACCATGATGTACCGGTTTCCATCATCAGTAACTGGGAATGGTCCAGCATTGTCAATGGCAATTCTCTCGAAAGGCAGTCCAACGTTATACTGTCTGATTTTTCTCCTGCTTCTGGTTTGTGGGCCCTTGCTTGCAGCACATATTTCACACGTCCGAACCCATTCCTCTTCGTCATGGCAAAGATGAAGCCAATAGAATCGCTTCCATATTTTGTCAAGGGGTTTGTTAACGCCAAGATGGCCTCCAGATGTTCCATCATGCATCTCCTTCAAAACAGACTGAACTTTACTTCGGGGAACTATCAACTGCATGACCACGTCTCGTCCATCTCCACTTTTCCAAGCCCTTTTCAGCAATCCATTTTCTAAGGTAAGAGATTCCCATTGTGCCCAATAGACCTTCAGCACTTTGGAACCATGGCAGATATCTTCCGAATCCGGGCGGCGACCTTCCTCTTTTGCTGTCAAGATCGGTCCAATGTCTTCATCAGTCATCTGTTCTTGTCGACAGTCTTGTGTTGTACAGACATCTGCCAGGAGATTTACAGTGATGGCTTGAACATGTTTGTTATCTCGGACACACACCGGCAGTAAATGTCTGCATCGCAAAACTAGTTCGAAAATCTTCTGGCACTTCAGGATAGGCCAGTCTAATTAGTCTGTCGATACTTGCTTCAAACTCTTGAAGGCTCTCCCTAGGATGCTGTCGCCTTGCTCTGAACTGGGTGCAGTACACATCTCGCAAATGTTTATCACCATACCGTAATGCCAGAGCTTTTATCAATTCGGTATAGGTTTAAATGGAATAACTCCTATTGTAGTCCCAAGCCACGTGTTTGTTAACCAAATATACTGTTACTCACCGTCTATGACCTTTCCGTGATGTTATTTCGTTGTTTACATGTTTCGAGGCACTTGCCTCATCATCAGAACTTTATAAAAACTAATGTATGTCATCAATGATGACATGTGTCAAAATACTAAAACACAATACGGCATTAAACTATGTATAGAACTTGCTTTAAAAATGAGCACGTCAATGTTAGGTGTGCCTTGCAAGACAACACGCGCCGTACTGACGAAATCTAAGTTTTATCTCGACCATATCGCATAGCGGTATCGTACAGTATATTTGATTTATATTGTAATTGGTCGTTCAACACATGTGGCTTGGTACTGGCGTCGTTATATGCTTTATAAATCTCATATTCTTCAAGGGCGTTCAAATAACGCCCTTTATTGCAGAAATGAAGGGGTATTAGATTCTAGCTAAAATCCGTGTAACTGTGATTGTTGTGTATAAGGTGCCTCGCGAAATTTGACTTGATGTTGTCAAAGTTGTAAACTCGTGTAGGGGGTCTATGTTCAGAAAATCTTTTCAAAAACCCTCGACCCGTCTGGCCCACATAAATAACAAATTTAACAAAATTATACGTAACCAACTTAATAACGTACGTTTTTCTCCTATTCCTTCTATGACCAATTATAATGCCGAACGTAGGATTTTAAAAACATTAAAGAAAAAACTATCTGACGATCAAGCCCTTGTCACTAAGGCGGATAAGGGTAACACCCTGGTTATTATAAATAAGAATGATTATGACGATAAAATATGCGATTTCATTGCAAATAATAATATCACCCTGCTAACCTCTGACCCCACGGATTTATATGTAAAACGTCTTAATCGTAGCTTAAATATGTGTACACATCTCTTTGATGAACGTACTAGACGATCTTTAAAACCAATTAATTCTAAAGCGCCTGTTTTATCAGGTCTGCCAAAGCTTCACAAGGAGGGGATTCCTATTAGACCACTAGTAAATGTTACCACTGCACCCGGTTACAAAGCCGCTAGAAAATTAGTGAGTATATTAAAACACAATTTACATTTGAATAATAATCGAAGTTTGATTAATAGTTGTGATTTCGTTGAAAAGGTGAAAGACCTGATGATTGAACCCCACTATAAACTTATTTCTTTTGACATTGTGAACTTGTATACAAATGTACCGGTGAGTGAAACCTTACGCCTATTAAGAACTAACCTTGTTAACACCAATAAACTGGATGCTAATTGCATAAATGAAATATTAGAATTGTTGGGAGTGATTTTGGACCAGAATTATTTCACACATAACAAACAGTTTTTCAGACAGATGGAGGGGTTGGCAATGGGTTCCCCACTCTCTAGTATTCTCGCGGAGGTGTACTTAAATTACTTTGAAAATTCTTTCTTGTTTGCAAACCCTACACATAATTACAATGTGGTGTTCTATGGTAGATATGTCAACGACACTTTTATGGTGTATAAAGGCACAAATCGTTAAATTGACAATCTCCACAATTACTTGAATGGCATTAATAACAAAATACAGTTTACTTTGGAGAATGAAGTTACAGGTCAATTACATTTTCTGGATTTGACAGTAACTAAGGACTTTGTTACTAAAAAACTACGTTTTAATATATTTAGGAAGCCCAAGATGACTGACGCTGTCATACATGCCTCATCATTCCACCCCATTTCACAGAAATTAGCTGCATTCCATAGCATGATACATCGCCTATTGTCTATACCCCTTGGCATCGAGGATTACATCGAAGAATTACACACCGTTAAAGTCATTGCGTTTAACAACGGGCACAACGAAAAAATAATAGATAATATTTAAAAAAAAAACAAAAGAAAAAGAAGAGTAACGCTATTAAAAATAAAACTAAAGATATAAATAATAGAAATGAGAACCTCGAAACAAAGGCACGCAAGTACATTGCGGCACCTTATACGCATTTCATGCCAGGAATTTTTAAGTCAACCATTAATAAAGTTAACAACATAGTTGTTTCCTATAAGACCAGTAATAACATCTTAAATAATCTCCGCAGCCGTGAACATACCAGTCTTGAAAATAAAACAGGAGTTTATAAGCTAGTCTACAACGACTGTGAGGCTTTTTATGTGGGCCAGACGGGTCGAGGGTTTTTGAAAAGATTTTCTGAACATAGACCCCCTACACGAGTTTACAACTTTGACAACATCAAGTCAAATTTCGCGAGGCACCTTATACACAACAATCACAGTTACACGGATTTTAGCTCGAATCTAATACCCCTTCATTTCTGCAATAAAGGGCGTTATTTGAACGCCCCTGAAGAATATGAGATTTATAAAGCATATAACGACGCCAGTACCAAGCCACACGTGTTGAACGACCAATTACAATATAAATCAAATATACTGTACGATACCGCTATGCGATATGGTCGAGATAAAACTTAGATTTCGTCAGTACGGCGCGTGTTGTCTTGCAAGGCACACCTAACATTGACGTGCTCATTTTTAAAGCAAGTTCTGTACATAGTTTAATGCCGTATTGTGTTTTAGTATTTTGACACGTCATCATTGATGACATATATTAGTTTTTATAAAGTTTTGATGATGAGGCAAGTGCCTCGAAACATGTAAACAACGAAATAACATCATGGAAAGGCCATAGACGGTGAGTAACAGTATATTCGGTATAGGTGTTTTGGATGTCAGAAGGCACTTTCTGTAGTAGTTCTGTCATGGGTCCTTTTAATGCGAGAACGAGTGAGACTGCCTTGTTTTTCTCTGTCCAATTATTTGCGCGTGCAGCAGCTACAAATTGGCAGAGATACGTTGCCCAGTGACTGCTTCCGTCAAAGGTTGAAGCTTCGACATGAACTGTCCCTACTGCAGGCAAAGTGACTTTCTCTATTGAATTATTTTCTGCATCTTTTTCTGTCTTTATCATTGGTACAGTCTGTTCACAACGTTGTTTTGGTTGTAACTTCAGGCACTGCTCGACTTCATTTTTAATCTGCTATTTTATATTTGTAATCAAATCTTCTATTTTTGTTGACATAGCTTTTTCCACACTCGTGACTGATTTTTCTACTTCAGCTATTTTATTAGACATAGATTCTTCAACACTCGAGACAGATTTTTCTACTTCAGCTATTTATAATGTCATTGATTCTTGTACCTCCGATATTTTAGTAACTTGTTTATTAAGCTCACCTCGTAGGAGACCCAATTCTGTGGTACTATGTTTGTTAAACCATTGTATTTGTTTATGTGCTCGCGCACAATCAGCCCACGCACTTACGTCATTCGTTTAAAGTACAGCTCGCCTCGGCCAGCTGCTACGATAGTTAGTTAATACTCAGCCTTTCATCTGTACACTACACTCTTCCATTTGCTAGCTTCGGCAATGGGAATTTTATTATTGTAACTGCTCGTTACAATTTTTCTCTCTTCTGTTCGTTATGTGTCTTGGCAATGTACGCCACACGTAATTGTATCTTGGCAATGTACGCCAGACGTAATTGCTTGGGCCTGCGCTTCTTTATATAATTTTCAATAAACGGCACATTTAACTCAATTACCATACAGTCCGCTTCTTTATTCAATAACACAGTTCCGATTCCTACACCAGCAGCACTTCGCATTGCAATACTAACTCTAGAAATTCTCGAGAGCGTTAAGCATGCAACATATGGTCCTCCGGGCCGCGGATGTGATTCATTTTATGGATGTACAGTCCACATACAATTTATTTCACGGATGTGACTCATTTCATGGATGATTCGTCTCATGGATTCAGTTCAATAAGCAGGCCATATCAGCATTTTTCACCATGATTTAATTCAGCAGTTCTTTAATTATCACCATAATTGGAGCACGCATTGCAAGACTTTGGGGACGTCATATTTCGCCGACCGGATCGTTTGAAGCATTATTTCAGCAGTTGAACACCATCAGCACGTGGCATTCATCATTTGGGAAAATCCAAAGCAGCCAATCTCCACAGGATTCGACCACATCGGACATCACCTGACAGGCAGCGACCGTGTCTACATCATCAATTCATAGGTACCTGATGGGACTGCCAAGGTTTCGACAAGCTCTGAGGCCTTCTTGAACATGTCGATAAGTACCACATGTCAAGTGACTATAAATTCATGTTTCATATTAGTTTTCAATTTTGCATAATTTTGTATATCTTTCAATGGCATTAAAGTAAAGGAAGCAGTATTTAAAAATAATAATATAACTTTTTTATATCAGTTTCATTTGAATATAAACTTGTAATTTTTTTTTGCGAACTTAACAAGCCTTTTTTAATTGTAAATCATATTTTTCAAATAGTATTCATATCATTAGGGATTATACTGCTATATTGTTTATACTGCCTAAATCAGTATTTATTACCACATAGAACTAGTTTAAGATGTATTAAGCAATGGTTACCGCGTTGTAGCGTGACTTTATAATTTGGATTTCCTGCATGGTCTTGTTCATCACTTTGCATTCATTTAGTTTTTTCGTATTACCATTCAAATTTTCTGTGATACACAACCATGACGGATATGAAGGCGCTGCTCAAGAAACGTGGCACGATCAAGGCCTCTATATCGCGCATAAACACATACGCAGATAATTTTGATCATGATACGCATGACCACCATGCGCTAAAAATAAAGCTTCACCACCTAATGGAGCTATCCGCCAAATATGACGAGATTCAAATGCAAATTGAGTCTGAGGACTCTGACTTTACATCCGCTAGCGATAGAGTTCAGACGGAAGATGATTTGTGCAGCATAGAATGCAAGCTGCAAAACTTATTAGACGATGCCGAGGAGATGAGCAAGAAAGCAGCAAATCAATCCGAAGTAGTCACATTCAGTACGCCTCCCATTCAGTTGCAACCAATTAAGCTACCCTGCTTTGCAGGTGCTTACACATACTTGAATGGCAACATTTTTACAATATGTTTTTGGAGTTGGTTCATGTCCGAACAGACCTGACCGGCATCCAAAAATTTCATTACTTGCACTCATCATTAAGGGATGAGGCGCTGAATGTCACAAAATCACTCCCAATCACGCACGAAAACTACACGGTAGCAATTGACTTGTTAAAAGCCCGGTATGACAGTAAATTGATTGTTACGGCGCATCATGCGGCTAATGTCTTGGGCATGAAGCACATGCAGCAGGATTCTGTGCTTAGCATTTCCAAATTTATAGATGAGCTCACCGCTAACATAAATGCTCTGAACTCATTAAATTTATCAGTGAACACATTTGAACTTATTTTTGTGCATTTTCTCCCCCAAAAACTTGACGAGCGTACATGTAGATTATGGAAGGAAGGTTTAACTAACGAACAGCTTCCGAATTACGATAATTTTATTAAATTTCTAAATACAAGACGTCAGCTGCTACAAAACGTAAATGCACCAACTGGTTCATCTGGCGGCAGAAAGTTAGCGATAAAACTTCTTATCGCAAATTGGCTAAACGCGCTGAGTTCACTGGGTCACTGATACACACTCAAACAAACAATAAATTTTGCCAGCTGTGTCGTGGCAATCATAAATTGCTCGAATGCCCACAATTCATGGCTTTACAACCTACTCAACGTAGAGAGGATTTAATAAGTCACAAGCTCTGCCTAAATTGCACATGCTCAGGCCATGAAAGCTCGCGTTGCCCTTCCAAATTTTCGTGCAGAGCATGCTCGAAAAGGCACCACACCATGATCCACGCTTCCACAAATAACTCGACCAACAGGAACAATAAGCAATGTTCCCTAAAGCTACAAACTAACAAATCAATTTTGTTGTCCACCGCCGTATGGATCACCACCGATCGTGCCGGTAACAAACACCCGGTAAGAATCCTGTTGGATTCAGGGTCGCAAGCGAATTTTTGTACGATGGGATTCGCCCGCCACATGGGCTTAACACTAAACAAATCCGAACTGCCTATCACGGGCATAAATAACTCCCTATGTCAAGCCAATTTCAGCACAAGGGTGTGCCTAAACTCACACTATAGGGATTTCAGCTTGAATGTCCACTGCGCTGTTCTGCCCAGAATTACAAATAACCTCCCAACAGAATCCTTTAACATGGCATCGTTGAAAATTCCAAAAAACATATTTTTAGCTGACCCGCAACTTAATCATTCGTCACAAATTGACATATTACTCGGGGCACAGTATTTTTTGCAGTTGATTGAGCCGACTAAATTTGTTCGCAGTCCGCACTTTCTGATAATACAGGAAACAAAACTACGGTTTATACTCGCCGGGAATTTACCCTTCAACGTAGACATGACTAAACCGGTCTCTTCGTTCATGGTTCGTGACGACAATAATGCTATCTCGTCACAATTGAAGAACTTCTGGCAGTTGGAGGATGTTTCTTTCCGTACTCCCTCAGCTGAGGACACGGAGTGTGAAAATCATTTCCTCACAAACACCTATCGTAACGCTAGTGGCAGGTTTGTTTTGTCGCTACCCCGTAGGACCGAGCACCTCGGCGATTCTCTCCCCGGAGCAGTTCGCAGATTTCAAACCCTCGAACTCAAATTTAGGCAAAACCAGTCCTTTTGATTCCAATTCTTCCTGCACTCATCCAGATTTGGACAAGGAAAACGTAAACAAGGTCTACTTGCTCTAGTTACTGCTTCATCCTCTTCTAACTATGTTGAAGATTACTCTTCGCTTTCTAGACTTGTCCGTGTGTTTGCTTATTGCCTGCGTTTCATTCGGAACGCTAAGTCTCCCGCCTCTAATAGAAACACTTCTTTTTTAACGTCGCAAGAGCTACACAGCGCACTTTTGGTTTTTATACGCCAAGCCCAGTTATCGCATTTCAACATCGAAATTAAAGAACTCCAGTCACAACGCCCTGTGCCTAATAATAGTAAAACTTTCTCGCTTAGTCCATTTATAGACAACGCGGGTATACTACGTGTAGGTGGGCACCTTTAACAGTCTCAGCTAAACTATAATAGTAAGCACCAGATCATACTCCACCCGCAGGCTCATCTTACTAGACTAATTATTGAAAATGAGCATATTCGACTACTCCATGCCAGAGTACAATTAACGCAGTGCTCTCTACGCCAAAGATATTGGATTATCAATGACAAATCTTACATACGCTCAGTGATTCACAAATGTATCACTTGTTATCGATTTCGCGCAACTGGTTCAAGCCAACTTTTAGGACAATTACTCTCTTCCAGAGTCACTCCTTCTAAGCCATTTTCACAATGTGCCATCGACTATGCTGGTCCCATGTTTCTACGTCAGGGCGGGCAGCGGTCCAAATCATTTACAAAGGCTTATATTTCACTCTTCATTTGCATGGCCACTAAGGCAATTCACCTTGAACTGGTTTCAGATTTGTCTGCAGACGCCTTTTTGGCTGCCTTGAAACGCTTCATAGCACGCAGGGGCATCCCTGCACAAATATTTTCCGATAACGGTACAAATTTCCGTCGTGCTGGCACTATATTACACGATTTGTACAAACTCTTTCAGCAGGACGAATTTCAACAATCCACTCAGGACTTCGCCAGTTCACGTGGGATTAAGTGGTCTTTCATACCTCTGTCAGCGCCTCACTTCGGCAGTCTATGGGAGAGCGGAGTCAAAAGCATTAAATTTCATTTACGGCGCGTTATTGGCAGTACGTTTCTCAACTTTGAAGAGTATTACATTGTCTTGACTCAAGTTGAAGCTTGTTTGAATTCGCGTCCCTTGTTCACTGTGTCAAATGAGGCTGGGGATCCCGAGCCTTTGACTCCAGCACATTTTTTGTTTGGTTCTCCACTTACTGCGCTCCCGGAACCCGACTATTCGGATGTAAAAATGGGTCGCTTGGGGAGATGGCAGCTTCTGCAGAGATTTACCCACTCTATATGGAAGAGTTGGTCTAGAGACTATCTGCATCAGCTGCAACAAAGAAATAAATGGCGAAAGCATTCTAAAAATTTGTCTCCAGGACAACTCGTCCTCATTTTAGAAGACAATACACCACCCTTGCAGTGGAAACGTGGTATTGTCACCCAGATTTATGTAGGTCAGGAATCGTTAGTACGCGTTGCGGATGTCCGTACTACACACGGCATCCTGCGTAGGCCTATTCACAAGCTGTGTCCACTTCCCGTGGAATCAGACTAATTCGCATTATCATGCAACATTGTTCCGAACATTTATCATGTTTTTTTATTGGCTGTGTGTATTGTATTATTATTAAGTTTTTATTATTGGTTTCCTATGTATCATCATTATGTTATTGAACTTTTTGTGACTTTTATTATGTTATTATGTACTATTAATTATTGTGTCAATCGTTATGTATTATGTATACTCACATTATGCATTTTACATCCTTTCGGATATGTCTATCTTACTGTTATGTATCATTGATTGTGATATCATTATATCAATACTATGCATGTACTTTATTATGTTTTTTCTCTGTTGTATTTACTATGGTTATGTATCTTTAAATTATTGGTCTACTATTACTGTATTTGCTATTATGTCGTTATTATTGTATTATTATATTTAGTCAGTTTTTGAGGATGTTTTCTTTATATAAATTAAAGGATGTCGCTTATTTTCTGTTAAAGATTAATGTATGTATTTACCAAACATATGTTAATGCTTCAATGAAGATGTTAGTTGTATAAGCACTTTATTTTTAGCATGAGCGTTAGGTTGTATCTTTTCAGTACAGAAATTGCTTTGTTTTACTTTGAGTTTGTTCTGATAGCTTAATTAATTTTGTTATTTACGAATTTCTTATGTCAGAGACTATTTACATTATGCAAGGGTCAATTTATTTAATGTGTAAAGCTTTCAAGTATTTTATGTATTTTATTTGTATACAACATTTGATTAATAATGTATTTACATTTATTTATATTGTATTTGTATTTATGCTAGCTCATGGGCCATCCAACAATGCGCCAATATTCATTATACCATGTATTATCACATTTTCAGGTTTGCAATTTATTAATGTATACAGTACTTGTATATTTTCAAGCAACCTTGTTTTTTACTGTAACCTATGTCAAAATCGCCCGATTTTGGGCGGGCAGTATGTTAAACCATTGTATCTGTTTATGTGCTCGCTCGCAATCAGCCCACGCACTTACGTCATTCGTTTAAAGTACAGCTCGCCTCGGCCAGCTGCTACGATAGTTAGTTAATACTCAGCCTTTCATCTGTACACTACACTCTTCCATTTGCTAGCTTCGGCAATGGGAATTTTATTATTGTAACTGCTCGTTACAATTTTTCTCTCTTCTGTTCGTTATGTGTCTTGGCAATCTACGCCACACGTAATTGTATCTTGGCAATGTACGCCACATGTAATTGCTTGGGCCTGCGCTTCTTTATATAATTTTCAATAAATGGCTATTTAACTCAATTACCATACAGTCCGCTTCTTCATTCAAAAACACAGTTCCGATTCCTATACCAGCAGCACTTCGCATTGCAATACTAACTCTAGAAATTCTCGAGAGCGTTAAGCATGCAACAATGTTCTTGCATCTGTTTCAGCTCCTGTATTAATGCTTTGATGTCTTCTGTTACACCCCTCCGTTCCTCTGCCTCCTACAGGCGGGTTTTCTGTCTCGCTTCCACTTTCTCGTCTTGTCATTTTTCTGCTTCTTCTTATCTTCCAGATAACTCGAACCACACTGTAAATATGTCGCCACTATACTGAACTGAACGTCGTTGAGTACTGGTATTTATATCCCGCTGAAAATCTAGACGATTCCACATACTACGTATTACCTCTAAACTATGATGTAATTGCTTGCGCCCTTGACACAGTGAGAGCAGCCGCACAAATTCTAGCACCGTCTAGCAAATGCGTCAACAAGCACGTACGCCACATGCGTTATATTCCGGATGCCTCTGGAACATTCGATAAACACGTAGATTGTTCTGTGATGTCGTAACAATACTGTAAAGCGAGTGGAAATAAAATGGCTGATACGGTAAGTTGTTATCCTCCATTGAACAAGAGAAATATTCTGCTGTTAAAAATTAAGTGTTACAAATTTTAGCGGTTAAGTACTGTATATATTACCTAATAATCTTAAAACGCAGCTTAAAAACATCAGTGTAGAGCAACAACGTGATGAAAAGTTAAAAAGAATTAGTCAGGAGATGAAAGATAGGGACAACCCTAAATTTCAAAACGTAAATAATATATTGTATAAACTTATTGATGGCTAGTATTCATTATTGTCGGAAAATAATGATTAAAGATCACACCATAGAGGACATGACTTGGGCATGTCATGAAAGTGTTGCACATGCGAGTGCATATAAATATTACTTAACACTAAGGGAAGATGTTATATGGATGAAAATGTCCAGGAAAATTAAATCCATGCTACATACCTCCCATACTTGTCAAACATCCAAATATCCTAACCAGCATACTTATGTCAAGATGGGTAACATAGTGACTCACAATAAAAATAAGCTATTAAGTATTGATTTTCTAGGACTACCACATGCATCTAGGGGAATGAGGAATCTTGTGGTATGCACCGACGCTTTCTCCAAACATGTGAGTTTATATGCTATCGGCAGACCAACAACAGAAGCAGTTCTTAGGGTAATTCTTGAGAAATATGTTCCGAAATACAGTCACATGAAAAAAATATTATCAGATCAAGGTAAGCAATTACAGAATAAGAAATGGCCATCTCAGCTACAGAAGCATCACACACAGGTGGTATTGACAGCAATCCAGAGACCTCAAGGTAATCTTGCAGAGAGGGTCAATAGGGAATTAGGAAGACTATTCAGGATGTACTGTAATACTAATCAAAGTAAATGGCCTGAATATCTCGAGTTTTTGAAGCAAGCCATCAACGCTAATTACAACGATACGACTGGATACACTCCTAAAGAACTCCAATCCGGTGCGATGCCTAAGCGTGTATGGGATAAATATGATAAGCGTGTTGCTACTTTTATATGTCATGAACAGCATAGAAGGTTATAATATATTTTTTGTAAACTTATAAAAGAGAATTTTTATTTTTATAATTCAAAATTTTCATATTTTGAATTAATATTAATAAACCATAGAATGATTATTCTGAAATGGTTTTAATTAATTATTTCATGTCATCAACATCTCACTCCTCTTTGAAAATTATTTTTTTATTGCGCAACTACATATACTTGACGCAACGAGAATAAAAAAAAACCTGTTACCTGGCCAGTGTAATACACTTCATAGTTGCATTGAGTACATGGTACATATTTGTATTGTGTAAAATACTTGTAACGTTTCAATGTACATTGTTACAAATCAGATAACTAACCATACTATTGGCAAATTCCATGCATCATCATTATGCAAATATTATGTCAAAGGTAAATTGTTCATGTATATCTGGGTATATGATGTATGACTGTTTTTAAACAAATGATTAAATTTAAAAAAAAAAATTATAAGAACTGTATTAAGAATATACGGAGCGATGTTGGTACACATGGTCGATGAATAGAATGTCAAGATATGAGATATGATGTCATCAAATGTTATTATAGTTACCTCTATAGAGCATTGTATCAAAACCTGACCACATGGATTTGTTTATTCTCGTTCTGTCACACGGGAACTGTCAAACAGTATTGAAGTAATTTAAGTTGGGAAAAGTGTTTATTTATTTGGTTTTGTTTTCTTTTTTATTTTAAATGGAGGTGGTATTATATTTGTTTATACATGAAAAAAATTGTAGACTTGAAAAAAAAAATTTTTTTATACTTGGAGGGGATATTCCTGCAACAGAACACTTATTAAGGAAGTCTTAATAGGGATACTACTGCTATAACACATTCTCTGACGGCCATAGACATGTTATAAATTGATTTTGTTCTTTTTTTGTAAAGTACACATAAGTTTTGAATTAAGATATGGGTAATAAAGTGAGTTATGTCAAAATACTCATAATGTTATTGCAACAAAACAAACAGAAGGCATAGTATTAATAACAAAACAATATCAGAGTCTTTTATCTGGAGTAAGGTATTTATTTTTAAACAAATTTAATATGGTCTGTGATTGAACATAAATAATGTATTTGAATTTAAATAGTGTGTGTAAATGATTTGAATGCATCTCTTTCTTAATAGTCTATTTTACTTGATCGTCGAATTCCCTTGACGAAACCGCTGAACCGCTTCACTGCCACCTGCTGACTGATGACATGTGGAACTCTCCGCAACATACGCACGCACGACGATTCACCGATAGAGTTTATCTTGTTTCTCAGGGCTCGATAATGGGTTTAATTTTAATTAATGCAGTTTCGGTGGAT
Source organism: Magicicada septendecula (assembly GCA_034769895.1). Classification (NCBI taxonomy): domain Eukaryota; kingdom Metazoa; phylum Arthropoda; class Insecta; order Hemiptera; family Cicadidae; genus Magicicada; species Magicicada septendecula. The sequence goes on from CM068369.1 coordinate 83,855,891, forward strand.
TGTACGTACACCTTCCCATTGTAACGGGGCAAACAAAGCAGAGGGTTTTAATTTCATAATTTTATTGTAACAATTTCTAGTAAACCAGTTGAGGGAACCTTTTTAGATCCCCCAGTGTGTGACTTTTGTGAACACCCGGTAGCCAACTCGGTGCGATGCTGTGCAAGGTACAACGAAAATTATAACAACAGAATGCATAAGAGCGCGCATGTGTTCCGCCTTTTGTGACATAAAGATCGACATGGGCTCAGAGGACAAGAAAGGGCATGAGAAAATATGTAGTCTCCAAACCAAAATTCATCACGGAAGTAAGGCGAATTATTTCCGCTAGCCGCATTTTAACCAATCAGCGAACGCAAAACGACAAAAGCTCCCTGGTGACCATGAGGCGAAAAGGCACGAGTCCTTTTAGCCATTTTGACGCTTTCAGTCGACTAAAATCCTTCAGACCGTGTGGTCAGAAAAAGTAGTGCTCGCGAGCAAAATTATGGTCTATTGACAAAAAATGTATATTAAATAATATGAAACAACGGTGTGGTAGTAAATAATGAACAGTGAACGTTAGTAACAAAATTATTTAAACAGTTAAGGATCTTTTTTTTTTTTGGAGTGAATTAAAAGCAGAAGAGTGAGTTTACCATGATTGGACAACATTGTAGATAACATCTCACGTTAAGTATCAACTAACTTCAACCCTAAAATCATTTTCTGTTTCATTAAAAGAATGAATCGAATCAGTTAAAATAAAATAAATATGAGATCTCTAATTTAGGGGGGGGGGAGAGAGAGAGAGAGAGAGAGAGAGAGAGAGAGAGAGAGAGAGAGAGAGAGAGAGAGAGAGAGAGAGAGAGAGAGAGAGAGAGAGAGAGAGAGAGAGAGAGAGAGAGAGAGAGAGAGAGAGAGAGAGAGAAAAGTACTGGTTTGTCAAATAATTATTTAGTTGTAGTTTATAGTAATTATTCGTTATTAATTTTGTTGTAATCATTCACATATAAGTTCACATAAGTAATGTTGTTAAAGAATCGTTTGTGAAGAAAAGAGAGAGCGGGAGAGAGAGAGAGAGAGAATTGAAGTTTGAGATATAATAAAAAAAAGAGGTTTGTTTAGCATAACATGTGTTAGGCTTAGTCATTTCGCCTGTAACCATTTCCTATACTTGGTGCTAAAAAACTCGCCTAACAACTCGTGGATTTTTCTGAGGTAGAGTGAAGTCAGATTGCAAAATTATTTAAGGTTGTGCAATGGGAAGAAAGTTTACACGTTAACTTCAATGAACGTGTTGGCGGCCCTGAAGTTTTTTGGTGTTTGAAGGTAAGTTCGCAAAGAAGAGAGATCGCAAAACAGGTCAGAATACTGGTAGGGTAAATTTATAAAAAGTTTGTTACTATACACCGTATCTTGATGTGTCCTCGCATTCACCCATATGTATTTTGGTAAATACAGCTGACCCTATGAAGAAAATCTTGACTAGCGCGAGATAGCACTATTTAATTTATAATTTAATTTATATGAGTTCTAATACCCAATAGATTTAGCAAACGGGCAACTCGTTGCTAAGACCCCGTATCCGTAACCCTTATGTAGAATGTATACTGATACAACAAACTCCCACAGAGACGTCTGTTAAGGCCAAGCTGTTAGGTAGAACTGCACGAAGCTTCCTTCGCGATGAACCAATCTGAATGAAAATTTGAGCCTCTGATTGGTCAAAACCCCTAGCACGTGATTGATGGGTTAGATAGACATAGGTCCTGATCAATTTTGCTGAAGACTGCAAAAGCATGTATAGATTTTATCTAAAAGTTTTATGACTTTCAGAAGATAAGGATTCTTTATAAAAGTGAATTCTGTTAAAAAATACATATTGTAATGTGACAGAATGAGGAAGGTCCAATAAGCGAATAAGCCCAATATAAAATTACCCTTGATAAAATAATTCACTTAACCTTGTTAAATAAATAAAATAGAAAATACCAGAATGTCTAATAAAGAAGTACCATGCACTGTATAATAATAATTAATGTATTTAATTAATAAACAAAGAACTATTTGTTAATGTTTAAGAGTGATCAAGACAATCAGAGTGAGTGAAAAAATAAGTGAGAGCTGATAATTGCTAATCACAGATAGGACTGTTACGATTAATGACAATTTTCTAGTGAACACAAGTGTACTCAGAACAAACAGAAACAAGGTGCAAACAAACTAAATAATATGTAAAGTTTGAATAATAATAGTATCTATTTCAGACTATGTTTTAACGTTTAAGGAATACTTGTAAGCATTGATGTTAGTTACTAATCTTTCACATATTGTTATTATTAATGTACCTAAGTGAAAAGACTATCATTTGAGCTAAGACACAGAATGTATAATAACATAACTTATTCACAGGAATAAGAATCATATTATTAATTTGAAATCATATTAAAGGACAGTTCATAATAGACTGACACTAGCAAAAATATTAGTATTATGTATTAGACAATTGTTGGAAGTTTAATTTTATTGTTTAATTAAATCCTTAAATTTTTAGTGACCGTCAATCAATGAATTTTTTAGTGGATGGTTAGTGAGGATCGGTCAAAAATAACACAAATTTTAACTATTTTGCGTTGAGTTTCGACAATATTTATTGTCATCTTCAGGACCTGTGTATGAAATACAAAAGAAATGTCAAACACAACGGAACAATTAAATATTTAGGTGAACGTGTTCGTGTATATGAGTGTGTGCGTGCGTATGTATATATCATTGTATATGTGAAGACTTATGATAGTTTGTTTACATCTTCAAATTATCTTTAAGAAAACGAGCAAATTATAGTATGAGAAAACTTAATTTATACAGTATTACAATTTAAATAACTAAATGTAATGATATTTTAATTAATGAAACAAACAGTAATCAACAATTGGATATTAGATTGGTACATAAATTGTTTATACCTACACCAGTCAACATACAGCAAAGTAAAATATATTACCTATAACTAAAACAGATTAGGGGATGTTCACTACGTAATTATTAAAAGTTATTTTTTACATGTTTCACTCCCTACTGGTATTAACAAACAATGATAATATAGAAACATACAATTTACACAATAACTGTAGAACATTACGACTTACATCAAATAGTTGACAAAGGTTACACACAAAAGTTTATGGTAAATTTTACTAACAGGTAAACTTGGATAATAATCGTAATCATATTGTAAATTATAGTCAAGAGTACTACAGAATAATGTAATTTATGTATGTGTCCACAATCACACCTTCTCTCTCTCACCCATTCTCCCCCTACCAGTCCTTCTCACAGCCTCTAACCTGAAATCACTCTATCACTCACTATCCCTCCCACCCACTCTCTCTCTCTTACTACATCTCACTCACTGTCTCCCTTCTTCCCCCCTCTCACTCTCTCTCTCTCTCTCTCTCTCTCTCGTCTTTGTCCACAATTGGCACTCTAAAACACTCACCATTTTTATTACACTATCATCCTCATATAAAATAGAGAATTATGCACACGATAACAGAATAGATTTACCAATTTGCATTGAGAGAGAAGGTGTGATTGTGGACGCATACATAAATTACATTATTCTATAGTACTCTTGACTATAATTTGCAATATGATTACAATTATTATCCAAGTTTACCTGTTAGTAAAATTTACCAGAAACTTTTGTTTGTAACCTTTGTCAACTATTTGATGTAAGTCATAATGTTCTACAGTTATTGTGTAAATTGTATGTTTCTAAATTATGATTGTTTGTTAATACCAGTAGGGAGTGAAACATGTTAAAAATAACTTTTAATAATTACGTAGTGAACATCCCCTAATCTGTTTTAGTTATAGGTAATATATTTTACTTTGCCTATATGTTGACTGGTGTAGGTATAAACAATTTATGTACCAATCTAATATCCAATTGTTGATTACTGTTTGTTTCATTAATTAAAATATCATTACATTTAGTAATTTAAATTGTAATACTGTTTAATTAAGTTCTCTCATACTATAATTTGCTCATTTTATTAAAGATAATTTGAAGATGTAAACAAACTATCATAAGTCTTCACATATACAATGATACATACATACGTATGCACACACTCACATACACGAACACGTTCACCCAAATATTTAATTGGTGTCAGACATGTGAAATATGTGCTGCAAGCAAGGGTCCATGAGGGAGGACTTTAGAGTCAATAGTGTTTTAAGAATTATGCCGTTTTACTCGGAATTCGAAAGACCAGGACAACGCCTCTCCATCCTCAGTCGGGCTGAATGGTTGAGAGGTTCAATAGGACACTTGAGCAGCCTCTTTTGAAGGTTGTTGATGAGAATGAAACAGACTGGGACCAACGTATACCACTATTCCTCATGGCTTATACAACACATGTACATGGTGGCAGTCACCAGTACACAACACAACTCTCCAGAAAAATTTTTGTTTGGGCAGGAGATTCATCCTTCTGAGGACTTGATACTCAGATCACCTGAGAATTAGCCCCTAGAGCCACAGAACTACTCCAAGCAATTAAAAAACCAACTGCGAGAAATGAATCACTTAATAAGACGGCTGAAGATAGCCAGTGATAAAATGAAAACTCGATAACTCAACATTTGCAGCAATAGTGTGAATTTCCAAGAAGGAGATCAGTTTGGTTGTACAAACCAAAGCGCTGACATAGTCATTCGTCTAATCTTCAAACTAACTGGGAAGGACCTTACACTGTGAAAAAGATAATCAACGATGTTTCGATGTTTTTTATCAGATTCAACAGAAAGGACAGAGGAAATTCAAGGTAATCCACCTTGATCGCCTGGACAAGTATTACTTCAGAGATGGTTTGCCAGTTTGGGACAAACAGGATTCAGGAGGGGGCAGTGTAATTAGTGTATCTACAGAATGTTCTAGAAGAATGGAGAGCGTCCTTCTACACATTTCTCGGCTAGCCAAGCAGGTGTTTCTGCCGGTATCCTCTAGAGTTTTTTAGAGCTTGTTAAGGACACATATTATGGAACATTAGTCTTGAACCCTGCAGGCTATATATAGCACAAGCTGCCACTTAGAGTTTAGTTTACGTTGGCGATTTGCTCAGTGGGTCTCAAGTGGTTGTTAGTGAAAAGTGATTATTTGTAGCACAATTAAAGTTAAATTTATATAGGAGATGGCTTGATGTTTATCTGCAAGTGAGTGATGAAGTGGTGTTTAGAGCAGCCTAACTGACCTAAAGTATACAGCCCAGTGTTGTCAATTCGTACTTGTTCAACTGTTTATGCTTTACCAAATTAAACAGTAGGCATAGAGTGTTTACATTTGTTTGATGTGATTGAAATTGAACAGTTTTATCTTCTTCTTCTGATAGTTCCTATCCATTTTGGATGCTGGATATCATACAGACTACTTTAACTTTCTGCATTGCTGCATGGAATAAGTCAGTAACCTTAACTATAGCCATGATGATATTACTAGAGATATCTAAATGATCTTTATTGTAGTGGTTTCTTGTTGCCTTCTACATCCCAATGCCATTGACTAGTAACTAGTAATCCGCCTTCAGGGCCGATTTCTCAACCCCAGGAAATGAGGTGCCCTACTGCTTGCCAGAACAGTTTTATAATTTACAATATTGTCATATTTTAGTGCATTTTGCGAAGTGATTTTGTGGTAAAATTTAAATATTTAGTGTATTAAGTGATAGTGATATTTAATATTATCTATCCAGCTATGTCCGACACCAATACGAGTGCTTTAGCTATATACAAGACAAGAAAAAGGAAATTATTTAATGGACAGGCAAGACAACTTATTTGTGCAGTACTTAAATATTTTGAAAAAGAAAAACCAAACGGGTGCCGTTAATTTCCGTGGATAAAGTTTTAGAGCGTACAGCTGCCACATGCGAAGTAGGGAAGAACCTTATAATATGTATAGGAAAAGTGAAAGATGATCTTCTCATTGATTTTAGTGACAGAGAGCCCAAGTTTCAAACCCCTAATAAAGAAATATAGACAAAAGAATTTCGAAGTTGATTCTTTCCAAGAAAGTGCAGTTTGACAGCACAGTTATAGCTACTATTGTATAAAAGAGCACCCAACAATAAATAAACTTCATAAGTCATTGGCAGCAGCTAATCTTTTTACCAGTAGTAAATCATCTGTAAGGAAAGTAATGGAAAATATTGGTTTTAAATTTACAGACATTTCGGGCAGAAAAGTTCTAATGAAAAGTGAAAGTATAGTTGCTTTACACTATAGATTTCTACAACAAATTCAAACTAAATCTATTGAAGACATAGTCTGGTTAGACAAAATCATACCTAACTGTTCTTATGCCTTTAAGTCACAGAAACGAACTCTAAAAACTTTACCAAGTGGTTCACAGACTCGTTATTAGAAAAACCTCACAGTGCCGTCAACTATTGTAATGCCCCTTACCACTCGCTTATATATGACAAAGCACGGACATTAGCTACACGTAAAGAAGAAATTATTCACTGGCTTCATAAACATAACATTTGTACCATTGTTAACATGAAAAAAGCAGAGCTGTTGGAGATGGTGTCAGGTTGCAAACCACGATTTCCGGAATAAATAATTGACAAAGTAGCAGAAGAACATGGCCATAAAGTAGTAAGATTACCTCCGTATCACTGTCATTTTAACTTCACTGAGTTAATTTGAGTACAAGTAAAGGGATAGGTAGCAAGAAATAATAAGACTTTTACAGGAACAGAAGTAGAGAAATTGATATGTGAGGGTATTACGAATATTACTGCAGATGACTGGGGAAAAGCAGTGATGCATACAAAGAAAGTGATTGACAAAGCATGGAGCAAAAAATGAATATTAGAAGATGCCACGGAACAACTGGTAATAAACAAATGTAAAACTATACAAATTGTAATCTGTAGAATAATATTGCCAGCCATCTTGGATGTATGTGAAAAGCCTAGGGACCCAGCATTGGCTACTTATTGACACTTGATGTGTACAAAACAGTTAAAAACCAAAAATTATTAAATTATGTGTAAAATTCATTAACGAAATAAAATTAATTGTTTTAAATATTTTCAATTAGTTAAGTCACAAACTGTGTTCTGATCAAATGTTAAAGAATAGAAATTACTTATGACTAAGTAAACCTAGAGTTTATGAACACATTTCGTATTATAATAAATCTGTAAATCGCCTAATATGTGGAAATTAAATGTAAAAAAACAATAATTAAATTCTTGGATTCCGTTGACCATGACGTGTCCGTTACTTAACAAAATATAATTAATTCACTACCGAATCGGAACACCACAAAGTTTTTATGGGTAGAAACATAAAAGTTTTACCTTATAGCCTGAACCTGTTTTCACTTTTAAAAAGCTTATTCAGAGGCTGCCGTTGGGAGCACTGTCCGTCTTATTCTTGGCGACGGTATTGACTTTTAAAAGAGCGATGTGGTGTGTGTGGGGTGTGATATGTTCGAATCCTAAACGAACATCCTAAAGTCGAATCTTTCAAAAGTCGATACCGTCGCCAAGAACAAGACGGATTCCAACGGCAGCATCTGAAGAAGCTTTTTAAAAGCGAAAACCGGTTCAGGCTATAAGGTAAAACTTTTCCGTTTCTACCCATAAAACACGTTCCAAATCAGAGGTGAATTAATTATATATAACAATAATTATGTAAACATTGGTTAGGCCAAGCATATTTTGTGAGTCAAGAACAATAATAAGTAGCCAAATGTGTCAAAATATAAAAGGTGTTAATGCATTGTTAGCAACGAAGAGGAAGTGGTAGGTATTTCCGGACCGTAACCAAATAGACCCGGCTGGACAACAAAGTGTCACTTTTTTTTAGTTTCACCATCACTGAGTACAGATGCAATCCGTGTGAGAGTGAGATTAATAAATAATTTAAAGATAAATCGGTGAACATAACCACAAATAGTGAGTGTGGTAGTGAACTAATTATCAGATACCTTAAATTCAACAAAGTCAACAAAATGTAAGAATGAAAAAAATAAAAACTGAAAAAATTAAATACTAGTAAGTGAAAGTGTTATACTCACCTGCCAGGCAATAATTGTGTCATCAAACCACTGTGTCAAAAACATAACCTTGTCCAGTTCACAATTAAATGGAAAGTGTAATTACGTGCACTCACAGATTAATCCAATTTAATGTTGCTAAAGACATTAATAATTTTAAGAAGTTACACACTCACTAGTACAGTGTTATAAGTTGTAAAATTTCATTTATTTGTAAAATAACTAGAAATGACTCTTCTATTAAATTAAATAAATTCAATTAGTGCTACCAGTGAGAGACTGCAGAATTGGGTTGCTACTTTAAATAAGGAATGGCTATTGCTGCCATCTAGTGGAAAAAAAATTGAATTTGTAATTTGTTATAAAAAAATATTTATGTATAATCTTCAAATAAATACACTGCAAGAAGGTTTATTTTCACCTGACGCATATTTTACAGAAATTATTTTGTATCTTCAGAGGTTTGTTTGAATTGTAATTGAATATTTCGTGTTACAATTAACAATTGATTGTAAGCAAAACATTCAATTACAATTCAAACAAACCTCTGAAAATACAGAATAATTTCTGCGAAACAAGCGTCAGGTGAAAGTAAACCTATTTACAGTGTATTTATTTGAAGATATTACATGGGAGACCTGCAGGAAACTCAACGAGTTACTTACAAAGGAATAATGAAAAAAGAAATATATATATATAATATTACTTTAATATTTATTAATTTATATATTTATATATTTAATATTATATATAATATTGTATACCAATAGAGGTACTAAGTAATAAATTAACTTGGTTCTATAAAGTCTATAATTTTGTATGAACTGTAGCCCTGAGATACAAGTCATGCTTTAAAATAGAAAAATTCAATTAGAAAAAACCACCACGTTTGAAAAGAGCAGTGCAATATATATTGCAATGAGTAGAACATGCCTATAAATTAATACTGGGACTCTAACCATATGATAGCATATTGAAATGAAAATGAGTATAAGTAAAAACTACAGGTTTGAATACTGTATATTAGTCGATAAGAGACATGTTCAATTTGTTAGTAGTTTTAAATAATTTTTAGACAGTATAAGTACAGTTAATGTTGTGAAATGGTCCAAAAAGATGCATAAGCGTGTAGTGAGTACACACATGCGAGAATACGTAATTATTTTATGGGATAATAATAACAATAACGTATTAAATTAAATAACTTTCACTAAAATGGAAATTTTGTCATGAGACGTACCAGAAATATGCCTAACAAAGTTTTTTAATAAAGAAAGTTTTATGACCCTTTACATAAGTCATAAAATCAAACTGGTTTTTTTGGACAAGCTGCAAATTGCTTTTGAACAGTTTAATACAAGAATAATTTTATCTTGGCTTCAGATGAAGAGAAGAGCCAATCAGCGTACGAGAAATAGGACAAATTTTCAGTCAGATTCTGATTTCTAGTAAATTAGACTGTCTCTCTGTTAACTAAAACATGTGTGGATGTTTTGCTCTAGTATAGATGTTCGGTCTATTCATCACCATCATCATTGGTTCGACTGCCACTATTCTTCTCTATTCTTAGAGAAGAGACGAGAAGATTCTTCTCTATTCTTAGCCACGCTTCTCCAGTTTCTAATTTCAAGAGTACTGATGTCCTGACTCACCCTGACCATCCATCTCAGTTTTTGCCTTCCAACTTTCCTTTTATCCTCTGGCTTTGCATCAAACATCTTCCCAACAACTCTGCTTTCACAAGCACATACAATGTGTCCAGCCCATTCTAATCTTTTTAATTTAATAAAGGCAACCACATCATGTTCATCATACAAATCATAAAGCTCTAAATTATATCTTTTCCTCCAGACACTTGTTCGGTCTACTAAGCCGTAAAAACACAAGTTAGAAAGTTTGCTAGTTGCCGATATCATAAATTTTTAAATAATGCTAATCCAGGGAAGATATCTGTGTAGGGATTTAAGACACTTGTAGTCTGCTGGACTATGTTTGTTAATTCAATACACAAAATTATAGAAAAAATAATTAACAGTAAAAAATTAATTAACTGCAATTTATAGATCGTTTAACCCAAGAACGAGCCTGAACACCAGGCACCAGGAGGAGACTAAACCTGTATCTTGAGTGAACAACCTACACCTGTATTCCAGACTGCAGCACCAACATCTCGATCTACACTCATTATAAACAGAAGTGACTTTATTTTTGTTTCTTGTAAACTTTAATAAATGTATAAACTGAAAATACAGAAGAACTTTAAAAAAATAAAGATGTGATGTATTAGATTATAAAGAGAAAAATTATTTTAATTTGTAGTCAGGTCAACGGAGACAGAGTAATTAGTTTGTTTTTTCCATAAACTGTATTAAATCAACATAGTGCAATTTTGCACGTATATAATTAATAAATCCAATAGTATTCTAAAACACAATTTACCGACTACTTATTCTATGCGACACAGTTATAAACAATCAAAAACACCAGTGCAGTGTAGAGTGAAAGTGAACAAGTGTTGTATGCGTAACAAATTATGTGAAGAAAATTAACAGTAAGCCAATTAACAGACACACTATAAGTCATTTATATTAGTGTGCAAATTGGAATAATTATTAATAACTAATTATTTTAATATTAAATAAATTTTAATAATATTTACTTATTCAACTGACAAAGTAATTAGCTATGCAAGCACATGAAGTTGAAAACATGTGGTCTGGAAACCAGAAGTTCGTGTTCAGCAGCATGTAGTCATTTTCTCATAAAATCTTTAATATTTTAACTTGTAAAAATGACATCATGTGTGTAGATCTATACGATCCGTGAGATACGCAGTCTTCCATATGGCAGTCTCTAACAAGAGGTCGGTGTGAAGTCAGAGTATACCATTGAGGGAGCATAGTAAAAAGACAAATTTTCATGCGCATGAAACAGAACATTGGACTGTGTGGAATTTTTGTACGTAACTTTGGTCTGTGGGAAGTGCGTAATTATTTGACAGCTCAAAACACTTTCGTATGCTTAAGGAGTGTGACATCAGATGAAAGATGTTGTACCTGCTAAGTTTCCCGCAGAAGAGCCAGAAAAGAACATTTTAGCGTGGGGTTCAGGTAAGGGATGGCAAGCCACTGCGTTCTGGCAGTCACAAGTTGAACATCGAAGAGAACAGACGCCAGTGACCCCATCCAGATTGCAGAGGCCATGCCTGAATAGAAAATGTAAATGGCAGAATGAGACATTGTCAGCTGTGTCTCGGTATGTGAAGTGATTAATATACAGCGACTCGGCACATGTGGGCCTACTGTATAAAACATAATAACAGTGACAGGTATGCAAAATTTTGGAAAACAGTACTTATCAAAAGTTATCTGGATACAATTTTGTCATAAAAAGTTTGTAGTTAACAGGGGAACAAAGTAAGTGCAAGTGCAAAATACGGTCATGTGTTGCATGTGATCGGGAGGAGGAACTCACTGGACGGTATCACAATTACAGCACCAACGATAAGTCTATGGAGATAAGTAACTAGAACTAAACATATAGTGAGTGTGGTGATTTGAGCAACAAAAGTGAAATAAGCGATATTCAGGACATTGTGTGTGTGTGTGTGTGTGTGATGGGGGGAAAGCATGCAAGAGAATGTAAAAGAGAAAAGGGGGTAGGAGATAGAGGGGGGAGAGAGAGAGAGAGAGAGAGAGAGAGAGAGAGAGAGAGAGAGAGAGAGAGAGAGAGAGAGAGAGAGAGAGAGTGAGGAGATGAAAAGATAAGCCTAGGGAAAAAGTACTAATTTGCTTTTTTTTTTTACTATAGGCCTAATAAAGAGTAAGGTTTTGTCAAATTTTAATATGTTGAAGGTAATTGAACCTCAAAAAGTAACCTTTAAAATAGGTTACCTTATTAGAGGTTAATGTTATTTTTTTTTTTTTTTTTTTTTTTTTTTGTATACAGAGTTATGGGTTAACGTTTTTATTTTTTTTTGTCAAAAATTTCAGTTTTTATTTCTTTTGTAATAAATTTTAGTCTTTGGTGAATTTACACATTTAGTATCATCAATCTGAATAATAGCTGTGTTGCAATGTAATGCAAATGTAATTCTCGCATACTATGACTATGCAATACGATGTAACAATGAACTACTGCAGTGAAACAGACAAGAAAATATCGGTATGGAGAACCACATATATGACTTCCGTGTTCTAAGATTTATATTTAAAATCATTTTCGAAATAAAATATTTCCACAGAAATTACTTCTTTCTTCAGCATTAACCACCTTACTGTGGTCACTAACATATACCACCTGCAGTTAACGCATTCGATTTTCACTGATGACAGAAGGCGATGGCACTGCTGAAACGTCTGGTTTTTCATAAAACATTGGACCTTGGCCAAACAGTCCAGGAAGAAATTTTAACAACAAACTACTTTGTTGCCGATAATGTAGTACACATATAAAAATATGATTAAAATTAATGACTCGTAAAAGTTAATGTTTGATCTCCACTAAGTGGTGCTCAAGTTTCCAAAGTTATAATATTATGATGTCCATAATCAAAAAATCAGAGCAGGTTTTAATGCGTATAAGGGTACACCATGGAGCAGCTATAGAGCGTTGCTCAAAGTAAACCTGCGAATCTGCAGCGTACGTTTCACAGAACAAACACGCGGAAAAGAAGGAGCGCTCCGAAGTCTCTCATGGACACTGAGCATCTTGCAGAGGATTCATTCCCTAAAGACAAAAAGTATGTCTATGAACCGTTCCTCTGTAAACACGTGCAGTTACAATGGCCAGCGATCCACAGGAAACAAATCGCTGTCCATGCTGGATACATTTTCGGCTTACACCCATTGTGTTGGTGTGGGTTTCGGCACTTTCCATTTAAAAAGCGTGCAAATATAAGGAAATAAACATGAGTGAGGCCAGAAATAACGTGAATTGTGTGTGTGTGGTGTGTGGTGTGTGTGTGTGTGTGTGTGTGTGTGTGTGTGTGTGTGTGTGTGTGTGTGTGTGTGTGTGTGTGTGTGTCCTGCTGGCCTTTTTATTGCGGTAATCACAATAATAAAACTTTGGAAAAGTAAACATTACAAAACTGAGATATGCTTGCCTGCCAGGAACGATATATTTTCACTCATACGTGATTTAAATTAAAATGAAAAATATAGAATTTTGTTAATGTGAAATGAAATGTTTCCATAGAAACTACTTCTTTGCTGTCATTAACGTATTACACAATAAAACTTACAAAATTTACTTCCTCCAACATCAACTACCATTTTAATTTATTAAAAAATTACCCCCTCCCCCTCCAACTACCCTTTTCATTTATAGATATTTCATCTACCTTTCTACAGTGGATTATTATGACCATCTTTTCAGGATACTTTATTTATCAAAATTAAGCAATTTACTCTTGTTAAAACGTAAAATGTTGCAGGTAAACTACCTCTTTCCCTTAACCGATCTTCACCAATAATAATATGCCTTGAGTCCTCTACAATTCAGGGCTGTATGCAAAAAATTATTTGATTCTGTTTGAATTTGCGGCTGTTCTCGTTTGCCATAGAAAAAATTCTACACACACACACACACTTTTTGAAAAATGACTTTTTTTCATGTTTTGAGGGTAGTACAATCAGAATCTGCCATTATCTTGAACACGATTTTTTTTGCCATGACCACACCGTACTTCCATTTCCTTATAGGGGATGGAAGTAAAAAACTAAAGCTAAAAAATACACAACCCATTCAAATAATAAAATTACATACTTTATAAATTTAAAACAGTTTATTTAATATGTGGGGCCGAGATAGTAAAGGATAGGATGAGTCTACTAATTTCTGATCTATACTGATTTTGTCATAGAACTGAATAATTATGGAATCACAAGTTGCGCAGTGATCAAAGATAACTATTGCACAATCCACTTTATTTGCATCACGCTTATCATAATAAAAATTATATGCTTTTGTAATAGTTATAAGAAGTTTAAAGTTTTTAAACTGACTTAACAAATTCACATTTTTCAGTAACAAATAATGCGTTTCCTACAAGTGTCTATATTTGGTTGAGACCAGTTAAAAAAAACCTGAGTTTTGTTTTTTGATGCATCTTAAAATCCTGTGATTTTTCATGAATTAAATGATCTTTACACAGTTTTGATTAATAATTAATTTTATAATGTATAAAGGATTTTTAGTACTTACAAGTACACCTCTAGGTATTCCAGTCGGTGATTTTCTTAGTTTTTCATCCGAGATGCATTTCGGAACAGTTGTGTTCCATCTCAATCGGAATCATTTAGTAAACTTCCATATATAAAAAATTTCTACTCGGATGAGCGTCGTCGACACGGGTACACAAAACATAAAACTTACAAACACAACACTTAACAATTTTAAAAATAACGTTAACATTCCAACGAAAACCGAATTCGAACGGATGATTTAAATAATCGTAGCTGGCCAGCATTTGTTGCCCGCATGTCATACGGAAGCCAACTAACGATAAACTACCCGACGCGCAACCTTTGTGCGTACTCTTCGAGGTAATCTAATATTTTAAACGTAACCAAATCCCTATAATCCTCTTTTCTGTTAAGCAGTGTTTTTTCACCAGCTCCTCGTTTGTGTTATTTGTAAATATGGTATTGCTCATATATTTTTTATGCTTCTTTGTTTGAGCTATACCTTAATACTTCTAATGAACTGTTGAAATTGATGTTGTGTTGTAACGGGACAGTTTAGGTCTACCCGGAGTAATTTGGTGAAAAGAGTTCACGACCTAATAATTGTAAAATTGTATTCATAAATTATAACGACGCAGGCAAGTGAGTGAAATAGTGTCAAGGTCAACATCAGAATACAATAGTTATATTTAGCCGAACGAACTTTGACCTATGAAATCACGAGTCACGCCATATGACGTCAGAGCCAAACCCAGCTTCATGCCGTCGCTGGAATGTAGATCCAAAATAACGATCCCGTCAAAATCGACTTCAAAACTCGAAAGAACAAAAGTTTGACATCACGTGACTTCCCTCACTACTTTGGAAATTGAGACATTAAATTTCGCCCAGTCTGCAATAACAACTCGTACTGTACGGCTGTATAGTCCGCGGACAAAATTTCGGGCGCGCCCAAACAAACAAAAATGTAAAAGCGAAAAAAATAAGTGTTTAAATAGTAAAAAATGAAATAACCGTTTCGATCTAATTGGTGAAAGTAAGAAAATGTATGGAAGTACTTCAGGAAGTTGGACTGTTTCGGACAAATTCTCAGATAAGTAACCATAAAGGACGACCAAAATTATCCAAATTTTCTTTCAAATTCAAAACTAAAATAAAAAATTGAAAAAATATAAATTAAAATGAGCTCATAAAGGAAAATAATATATGGTACGCGTGCGAGTGTCCGTGTGGGTATGGTAATTATAAGAAAATCATGAAGCGCTGGTTTGCGTTGGGTAAAAAACCATTTTGTTTTCTGTCTTAATAAATTTTATTTTGAATACGTAATTACTTAATTAATGTTATTGGCGAATGCTAAAGGTTGTATTAGGGGAATTAAGGGAATGTACAAGTTTGTTATTTAAATGGAAAGATACATTTGATTAATGATTTAATAAAATAATATTGATCTAGTTCTTTCAAAACGAGTTGGTTATTTCCAACAACCATTTACTCTCCAAAATACGCTTTCACAAACTGGGTAAGTATTTGGTTTTTAGAAATTGGCAGCAACGCAAGATGGCGTCCGGTATGTAAACAAATAAGGTAAAGTTAATGTTAATTTCTTTAATCAAAGTTTGATAAAATAAAAAGTAACAAAGGTGCCGAAACCCGGGATATTAGCATAAATAATATTTATGCAAATGGGGGCCTATTTTGATGAGCAAGGTGGTTGTTGGAGGTAAATGGATGAAAATGTTATGTACGTTTAAACCGACGTAGAGTATAAGGTTATAGTACGATTATGTGTAGTGTGGGTAAATAGAATACTTGGTTATGTGATAAGTATGTAATATATATGCTAACATTTTGACGAAAAGTTATAATTTTATATAGTGGTGTGCAACTGTGATCATTCTGATTATAATTTTACCATTGAAAATGGAAAATAATGAAGTAAATCGAGAAAACACTCTGACCGAGTCAATGATTATGAGCGAAATAAACGCTGAATCCATGCCTACGGTCAGTAAGGTAGCGAAAGTGTCGTTAGACGACTTGTTCAATTTTATGAAAGCTCAAGATGTTAAAAGCGAAAGTAGATTCAATTAAATAAATAGTAATTTTAATGAGATTAGAAACAAAATAAAACAACAAAATGTCTCTATTAATAAAAGTTTAGAAGTCGATGAACATTTTAGTGTCATTGTAAAACAATTACAAGACGAAGTAAACGAAAGTAGAAAGAGAAAGGAGGGGGTAGAAAATGGTACATATAATAAGGTAAGTGGTTGTAATGGTATCAAAAATAATGATGGTGATATGATGACGAATAATAGAAATAATTAACGAGGTAAGTGATAGTTATAAAAATGAGTTAACAAGTAATAGTTGTAAGATGGTTGAAAAAGTAGTATCTAAGGGTGATACAATGAAAATTAATAGTGGTGATGCGAATATAGAAATAGTAAGAGAGAGTGAGAGAATAATTGGAGTGGTGAAGGAGTAGAAATCAGTGTTTGTAAGTTAGAGAGAGAATATGAAGAGAGTTATTTCGTGGATATGGGGCAGAGGGTAAATTTTCCCCAGGTTTCTTGTGAACCAAGGCGTTCACTGTTGTTGTTGAAGGGCGACTGTCCCTTATTGGAAAACGAAGTGTTTTCGAATTGTTCCCTGAGTTTTTGTGGTGTTCCTGGAAGGGCCAGGAGGTGTTTTTATGTAGTAGTACCCTTTGCAGGGAATGAAAGAAAAAGTGTGAAATGGTGTTATGATGAGAGGTATTTAGAGAGAGAGAGAGAGAGAGAGCTGATGATACTGAGTACTTACCTTGTGATGTAATTAGTGCTGAAAATGATGATAAGGTTGATGATATTGAGTACTTACCTTGTGATGAAACTGGTATAGCAGCAGATGATAATAATGATGAAATTATAATTTACCTAATTGTGACAAATCATACTAAGGGCGACTTGACTATACTCGATGGTGACAAGTTATATGATGTAATAATATGGAATAATTCTGTTGATTATCATGGTATTGTGGAAAAGTATGAGAATTTAAATAGTCGTTATATTGATAGAGATAATATAATGAACTTAGTTAGAAATTAAATGTGCAAGGATAAGGTAAGACTAATTTTTGATGATGGAGGTTAAACATGTAGTGTTCATGAACATTTAATTGTGTGAGTAGTGGGTTCTGAAATGGACTGTATTATGAAATGACTTGTGGTAAACTATAACGAATAATAATGTAGATTGTACATACTTTTGTGTTGATGTCAAATGTATTTGTGTAGTAGATTATGGTGTATTGTGTATTTTATGTAAACAATATATGTATGTAATAGGAATTGATTTAATAATAATAGTAACCTTTTATCAGACTAAATAAATGATGAGAGTAATTGTGAATTTTATAATCTAATTAAAGTAACTTAGTGGTTTAAAACTGATTGAATTAAATAACTGGAGTTTAATTAATTAATTTAAAATGTTGTACAGAGGAATTTTGGTGATGAATTTAAATGATTTTTCTGAGATTTAGATTTTATAATAAACAGTAAATGATTAAACATACAATGTGTTTGGATATTGACTTATATTGTTATTATGAGGTAAGTTATGAATTTTCAAC
This sequence comes from Magicicada septendecula, assembly GCA_034769895.1. Lineage (NCBI taxonomy): Eukaryota > Metazoa > Arthropoda > Insecta > Hemiptera > Cicadidae > Magicicada > Magicicada septendecula. The sequence goes on from CM068369.1 coordinate 83,873,756, forward strand.
GATTAACTTAAAGTAAAAGGTTGTAAAAGATGGAATTTGGGTGATGATTATTTCAATAAGGCACTGAGTCAGTCAGAGTTAATTTTAAATGGGTGTTAGACAAAATAAGAATTTCTGGAATAAAACTAATACAGAAACGGAGTAGTAGTAGGGACACAGTAGCAAGAGTGAATGTGTGTAGAGAGAAAGGGAGTGATGAAAGTGGAGAGTAAATAGGTGAGAGCAGGGTACATAAATTTTGTAGTGAGTGTGGAGGTGTAAGGAGTTCTCAACGCAAAGCGTTGTGATGAGAGGTGAAAAGTTTTAAAAAGGGTTGCAGGGTTACCTGGAAGGGCCAGAACTGATAAGGGAATGAGCTGGTAGTGCGGGAACACACATCCTATGTACAAAAAGGGTATCAGGGGCTTTGTTATAAAAGGAGAATGATTTAAGTGGAGTTAGAGAAATTAGTGGAGGTAAATATTATTGAGAGATTGGTGTCACCCTATGCAAATCCGTTAGTGGTTGTTAAAAGGAAGAAGGTGGGTAAGGTTATATTTAAATGCCCGTTCAATAAATCAAATCATTATGAATGACTGAGAATCACCCAAACCAATTAATGATGAAAATGCTTAATAGAAATTCATAGTTCAAATGTAATAATAAATGTAACAAGTGAAAGATTTAATAGAATTTGAAACTAAAGTAAAGTTGTAAGGTGTGTAAATTTTGGTCAAACTTAAATTTGAAATGTTTGTCTTGATGTAATAATAACAATGGTTAATTGTGAGTGTTTATTATGTTGTATTGTGTAAGTGTCGGGATCTTAAACATGTAATTGTGTGTTTTAAATAGATTCTCCACTTTCGGGCAGTCCCGGCCTTACCAGCCCAGACCGTGGTTTTGGATGACAACCAGTTGTGGGCAGACTTATTGTAACCTGACCATGGTTGGTTGCCTATGAAATTGGTATAATTTAGAAATTAACAGGGGGTTTCATCAGGGGAATGAACATAGCTTTGGAACAGCGGCTACCACCGAATGGGGTGATAGAACAGTATTAAGGGCATATGAATCATTATAGTAGGATTACTGGTGTCCTCGGACATCAGTAATGCCGAATTTTTATATAACACTGAAGCAAGAACGATGTAAGCAGCGTTTGCACCCTAATAAAATTCAGTTCTTGTGGAGGCAAATGGGCGCTACCAGTCCAACATCAGTAAGCAATAGAGTGTGTGGAAAAGGAGCTGGCCGTTACAAGCCAGGGGCATAAAATGAAATGTTTATGCAACCACGCTAATACCGAAACCGGCGAGGGTTGTGAGGTAACTTGCACAATTGTAACTGGGTAAAGGGGGGATATTAGATAATGATGGAGAAGGAGGTTACTAAATTGCTAGTAATCAATTATTGAGAATACAAATGAGTTATTGAATATGAAAATGAATTATGTTGATGATGTAGAAGATGTAGTTGAGCTGATGATGTAACAAAATGCTTTTGTATTGATTTGAGGAGTATTATGAAGATGCTTAATGATTGTTAAGTAAATAAGTTGTTATGATGAAGTTGATTTAAATGTGTTTTATTCTATATGAGAATTTTATTAATGAATTTAATTATTTTGAAATGTGAATTATATACGGGAAGGTATTTGTAACGTTGTAATGGGAAATGTTTATTTAAATTCTGATGGGAAATAGAGAAACATTTTGAGTTTTGGAACAAGAATTAACAAGAGAAGTGCATTCAGAATGTGGGTATTGAAGTTTAAATGTTTTCTGTTATGTTAAGTATGTATACAGATATATGTGATAAGTTAAGAAAAACCAGTGCTTCTTAACGCAAACCAGCACAGTTAAAGGGAACCTGATCAGTTAAGGATATGGTATTATACAAGGCCACTATTTGATATTTTGATTTGATGTTTCAGTGTCTGGTGATGCTGTGGCGGCGGTTCTGTGCTGGCCTGCGTGTCAAGTGCTTGTCTGGCCTTGCGGTGTTGGGGTCTCGAAGGAGAAGTCCAGTAAGGTCATTCAGGTGTGGTCACAATCACTGGACCAGGGGGTAAGTTAACCACGATTTTTAATAAAACAGATTAATGAAGAAAGTTGTGTTAGTGGTTAAAATCACAAGCAGAATTATCACTGTTGCACACCACTATATAAAATATTCCGATTAGCGCTTTCAAGCTTCACACATGTATGGTAATATACAATGTACAGATGCGTTACTAGTTTTAGAAAGGAAAATACGTGAGTCGAAACGTTTAAGTAAAGACGAAATCAGTGATACCATAAAACTGACCAAAATAATTATCAGTCAGTTATTTTCAATACAATAACAACACATACTATAATCAATATGGCCTCCCCATGGGAAATGTGATGTCCGCGTTGTTAGCAGAGCTGTTTATGGAAGATTATGAACAGAAATATATACTGTCAGAAAGCAATCCATTTCTAAATAACACTGTTTTTTATGGCCGATACGTGGATGATTCCATTGTCATAATCAAGGGTACAGCAGATATTAATTAATTTTTGAAATATCTGAATTCCTGCCACTCAAAAATTAAATTCAAGCACGAACTGAGAATAACAATGCAATAAACTTCCTGGATATTGCTTTCACCTAAACGAATGGGGAAATAAAAACAGGAATATACCGGAAGCTCACACAGACAGATTTGGTTATCCCTTATGACTCAAATCATCCTTATAGTTACAAACTGACAGCCTTTCGAAGCATGATTTTCTGCCTACTTAATTATAAACTAGACAAAACAGAATACATAAAAGAAATAGCCACAATAAAAACAATAGCCAGAAATAATGGATACAACCAATACTAATAGATAATTTAGTAACAAGGATGAAGAATAAAAACAATAGGCCTACAACTAACAACTGCTCAGAATCCATTAGCAATAGAACAAAAACAAACTTCCTTTCACTGCACTACACAAACAAAAATTCCTTAAAAATAGGTAGCATTTTCAAAAAATTTGGCTTCAATCCAGCCTACAAAATAAAAAGGCACAACTTAAACAAGAAAACACAAGTTATGCCAAAAGAAGAAGCCAAAGCGTTTATATAATTACTTGTAATGCAGGGGAAGAAGTTTGCAATAAGATGTACATCGGCTATACTGACCGCACCTTTCATAAAAGATTCAATGAACATGCTACAAAAAATCACCGTAAACCTTCATCAGTTGTGCCGCAACACCTAAAAAGCCACCCACAACACAACATCAATTTCAACACTTCATTAGAAGTATTAAGGTATAGCTCAAACAAAGAAGCATCAAAAATATACGAGCAATACCATATTTACAAATACAAACAAGGAGCCGGTGAAAAAACACTGTTAACAGAAAAGAGGATTATAGGGATTTGGTTACGTTTAAAATATTAGATTACCTTGAAGAGTACACACAAAGGTAGCGCGTCAGGTAGTTTATCGTTAGTCGGCTTCCGTATGACGTGCGGGCAACAAATGCTGGCCAGCTACGATTATTTAAATCGTCCGTTCGAATTCGGTTTTCGTTGTAATGTTAACGTTATTTTTAAAATTGTTAAGTGTTGTGTTTTTACATGTTTTTAAGTGTTATGTTTTGTGTACCTGTGTCGACGACGCTCACCTGAGTGGAAATTTTTTATATATGTAAGTTTACTAAATGATTCCGATTGAAGATGGAACATAACTGTTCCGAAATACATCTCGGATGAAAACTAAAAAATCGACTGGAATACCTAGAGGTGTACTTCTAAGTACTAAAAATCCTTTATACATTATTAAAGGTATTCTTTGACTGTTTCATAACAATTTTATAATGTTTACAGTTACTTACATGAACGTGTAGAAACATTAAACTTAATGGCTCAAGTAAAGAGATTTGTTACAAAGTCATTCCATGTCAGTTCAACCAGGCCATCTCACCCACCACCTCAGATTTTGATGAAACTTGGCTTATGTGTTCTCCCTACAGAGATAAGTAACCACACCAAATTTTAACCCTATATCTCTCTCTCTGTTTTCATTGTATAAGCTTTCAAAGTTTTGAAATTTTGGTGTTTTTAACAATCGGATGTCGCGAAACGAGACTTCCTAACCTTTCGAAAATAATTTGTAATTTTTTATTTATCATGAAATCTTTATGAAATTTTGTAGTTATATGCTCTAATGTATAAGGATTCCAGAAAAAATAAACAACACCTTTAAGTAAAACTACTAAGGCTGGAAAAAATGTTTTATCTGCATCTTTGTAGTTTTTTTTTTAGTAAAAAACATGGTTTAGAGTTAAATTGAATATCACAGAAAGGGAAAGGGCTAATCACAAAAACTTTTTTTTTCAAAATAATCCTCAATACATGGGCTATCATATGAAAAAGTAAAATTGATGGGGTTTTCATTCCTTTGTTGTGTTTTTTTTCTGTTAAAGGTAAGTTTTTTACATTTTTTATTCAGCGATTTTACTAAGCCATAGAAATGTAAAAGGGTCTTAAGTACTGTTTTTAATAAAACTAAAATTTTAAGTGATTATAAAACAAAATGTGCCCAATATTAAAACAAATATCACAGAAAGGGAAAGGGATAATCACAAAAACTTCCCCACCCAAAGAAAAACTAACAGACTTTTTACAAACAAAATTTGGAGATTGTGATGAAGACAACACCACTGAATTTAATGGATTTCAACTGACAGAACACTAATGATTACATGTTCTGCAAAAATTGGTGAATTTATTGATGACCTTTCATCTAAATTGGAAAAACTTGTCCCACACTCTTACATTGCAAAGTCTCAATCAAAATATTTCAAGACACTTAAATAATCTTCTGATGCAACCGTTGCCATAGTATCAATTGACTTTAGTGAAAGTTACTCTTTTACTATCCAGGACGAAGCCCAAGGATACCACTGGACATCTGACTCTTGCACTGTACATCCTATTATAATTAACCTTAAAAGTATTGAAGGTGAAAGATTGGTTTTGTCTCTTTGTATCATATCTGATGACATGAAACATGATGTTTGTATGATGTTTGTACAAAATTCAAGAAATTGTGACAGAATTCGTTAAAGAAAAGTATTCACATGTTACAAAAATCCACTATTTCAGTGATGGCTGTTCAGGCCAATATAAAAATAATCGGTATGGAGAACCATACATGACTTCCATGTTCTCAGATTATATGTAAAATCATTTGGTACTGCCTTTATGCTACCCGCAGTTATTTCAATAATGTGATTTTTGGGCTTCGATATGTAGTGAATATCGCACATAATTTTATGTAGTGAAATAATTATACAAATTTTAATTTTGTATGTTGCAAAATAGTTGGCTGGTGATTGCAATTGATTTCGTTTGTCATTTTTTAATGGAAAATGACTGTAGTAGTATTTTATCACCGGGTCGTGGCTGTGATACCAAAAATTGATTATGTTAGGTTAACATGAAAACTGAAATTATACATGGAAACCAATATGTGTGTAAATTTATACTCAATAGTTTTTCAATGTAAAACTATTTTTTCTCTAAACCCATGAAAAACCCAACTCGAAGTAAAACGGGAGTGGCCCAAGGGTCAACCCCTTGCCTATTATTATAGGCCTACATGTCAATTTTTTGTGGCAGAACTCGTTTTTTTGGTAAAATTCGTTTTCCGACAAGTACTCGTTTTGTGACTAACAAAAAACAAACATCCATTATGTACAATTTGTAGAGCATATGTTGTCATTCCTTAATACAGTGTTTTTTGTTTTTTCATTAACCATACATATATGTATTTTTCAATTTGTATTTGCTGTTGTTTTTTCCAATTTGTAAACTTAAAAACGTTAGTTTGTTTATTTTAAGTGTTACTCTGTTATACGCATTGTATTACACGTTTAATGTTATGTTTTCTCAACCACAGCTTTTATTTATTTTAGCAGTACACTAAAAACCCAAAACCATTATTACCTAAATACCAAATGAAAACAACACGTATTTTTGCTTTAAATTAAGAAATAGGGCAATTTACAATTAGTACATTTCTTATTTTCCACACCGTAATATATCGATACAATCGCATATTAAAAACATCAAAATGCATTGCGGGTACTCATACAGTTCCAATCATTTACTTGAATTCGGTTCGATAATTCCTAAAAAAATATAGAATTTTGTCAAAGTGAAATAAAATGTTTCCATAGAAACTACTTCTTTGTTTTCAATAACATAGTACACATATAAAACTTATAAAAAATGATCTCCTCCCTCATCAACTACATTTTAATTTATAGAAAATTACCCCCTTGCCCTTCAACTGCCCTTTTCATTTATAGATATTTCATCTAACTTTCTACAGTGGATTATTATGACCTTCTTTTAAGGATACTTTATTTATCAAAATTAAGCACTTTACTCTTGTTAAAACGTAAAAGGTTGCAGGTAAACTACCCCTTCCCCTTAACCGATCTTCACCAAAATCAATAGGCCTCGAGTCCTCCACAATTCAGAACGATTTTTTTCGCCATGACCAATACTTCCATTTCCTTATGGAACATGGAAGTAAAAAATTATCCCTCCCCCTTCAACTATAATTTTCATTTATAGAAAACTACCCCCATCTCGTTCAACTAGCCTCTTCATTTATAGATACTTCATCTACGTTTCTACAGTGGATTATTATGATCTTCTTATCAGGATACTTTATTTATCAAAATTAAGTACTTTACACATAAAACGTTCCAGGAAACTACCCTTTCCCCGTAACCAATCTTCACCAAAATCAATAGGCCTTGAGTCCTCTACAACTCAGGCACATATGTAAAAAATTATTTCATTCTGTTTGAATGTGCGGCAGTTATCGTTCACCATAGAAAAAAGTACTCTTGTTAAAACATAAAATGTTGCAGGTAAACTACCCATTTCTCTTAACTGATCTTTACCAAAATCAATAGACCTTGAGCCCTCTACAATTGAGGGAGGTATACATAAAATTATTTGGTTCTGTTTAAATGTGCGGCAGTTATCGTTCATCATAGAAACAATTACCCTTGTTAAAACAAAATGTTGCAGGTAAACTACCTCTTTCCCTAAACCGATCTTCACCAAAACAATAGGCCTTGAGTACTCTACAATTCAGGCTGTATGCAAAAAATTATTTGATTCTGTTTGAATTTGAGCGGCTGTTATCGTTTGCCATAGAAAAAATTCTACACACAGACAGACACACACACTGACACTTTTCGAAAAATGACTTTTCTTCATGTTTTGAGGGTAGTACAATCAGAATCAGCCGTTATCTCGAAAACGATTTTTTTCGCCATGACCAAACTTCCATTTCCTTATGGAACATGGAAGTAATAAATTTAATTTTATAAACCTTTGTCTGCACGAAAAAGATTTTAAGATCAGGGCGCCATGGTAGTTCTTTGCAACTAGCCATGGGAAAACTGAGTCTGATGGTACAGGAGGCACTGTTAAAAGGCTAGCACGAAAGGAAATTCTACAAAGACCTCTTGGACATCAAATATTATCTCCAGCAGATTTGTTTGAGTTTTGTAAAGTCAACATCGCCAAAGTTAATTTTCATTTTATTTCTAAAGATTCTGTAAATCAGATATGCTCTGACCTTGTGGAACGCTTTGAAGGTGTACAAACACTTACAGGAACCAGAAGTTTCCATAACTTTAAGCCATTAGATTATTTAGGGAACTTGAAAGCAAAGAAGATCAGTAGTGATGAGAAACCTACCTTTACGTATAATTTAAGGAATAAATAGACATCACTTGTGAGAGAAGAAAATTTGAACCCATCATGCTATGTAGCTTGTTAATATGACAATCTGTGGTACTTTGGAATCATCACTGAAGTAAATAAAGAAGGTGATATGACTGTTCAATTTTTGCATCCTGCAGCACCATCGCCATCATTGGAACAAATGAGAGAATATTTGCCGGTGCCAATTCCTCACGTGCTTGCAATTGTTGAGCCTCCTCACACATCAACTGGAAGAACCTACCGATTCTCAGAGGAGTGTATGAGTTTAATTCAGAAAAAATGTTACTCCATTAAATTTCTTTGACTGTACATACTGTAAATAACAAATATTGGAATGCAGTTTTGGTAAATTTCCAGACTTTGTTATTAAATGTATATAATGTTAAAAAATATTTGATCTTTTATGTCAGCATTAAAAAAAATTCTTGAACAAGCCTATTTAGGTTAAAATAGAATATTTCCTATGGATGAAAATATTTATTAGTTATTTATTCTTCAACCTAGGCCTATACCTCTAAATTCACAAGTCTCAAGAAAATGCAATTCGGGATTTTTTGAATTTTGATTGATTACTTGAGAAGTTGTTGATATTGTTATAACTTATATTTGTTTTAATATAGGGCCTGTTTGTTTTATAATCACTTAAAATTTTAGTTTTATTAAAAAAAAATACTTAAGACTTTTATCAATAAAAAATGTTAAAAAAACTTAACTTTAACAGAAATAAAACAACAAAGGAATGAAAACCCCATCAATTTTTTTTTTCATATGATAGCCGATGTATTGAGGATTATTTTGAAAAAAAGTTTTTGTGATTATCCCTTTCCCTTTCTGAAAGGGAACTCAATTTCTGATTCAATTTAACTCTAAACCATGTTTTTTACTAAAAAAACTACAAAGATGCAAATAAAACATTTTTTTCGAGCCTTAGTAGTTTTACTTAAAGGTGTTGTGTATTTTTTTCTAGAATCCTTATACTTTAGAGTATATAACTACAAAATTTCACAAAGCTTCGACGATAAATAAAAAGTTACAAATTATTTTCAAAAGGTTAGCAAGTCTCGTTTCACAACATCCGATTGTTAAAAACACAAATTTCAAAACTTTGAAAGCCTATACAATGAAAACGGAGAGAGATAGAGGGTTAAAATTTGGTGTAGTTACTTATCTCTGTAGGGAGAACAAATAAGCCAAGTTTCGTAAAAATCTTAGGTGGTGGCCGAGCCAATGATTTTTTTTTTTTTTTTTTTTTTTTTTTTTTAATTGATATGGAATGACCCTGCATAAAAAAAACAACATTTAACCTGCAAGATGTAAAAAACACATTCCATGAAGAAAATGATAAGTAACACTAGTTGACTGGGTCAAATTTATATGCCATGTACACACACTGTAAGAAGTCGATTTTAAAAAGCTTGTCTTATGAGATAGTGTCATGCAATATTTTATTATAAATCTGATTGAAAGTAGCTGCTCTGAAAAGTGATAGCATGTTTCAAAATTTGTAATGCAAATAAATAACAATACTGAAAATATTGTTTGTTAATTTTTTGTGCCCTACTTATAAAGTTACAAACTGCTTGTAGCATCATCCAATCTTTTAATATCTGCCTAACATTAAATTCCTAATAGTATAACATTTCTGTCTGTAAAACATTTTCCATTGCCTAGACTGGTACTTGAAATATTTTAGTACTTCAGTCACCCAATCTGGGGGCACGCCAAGAGAATTTTGGGGAGCCTGGGGTGCGCCCTGGTGTCACCCATACTTGGTACATACATGTTGAAAGGAGGGTACTGGTTTTTACACTCTAGAAAGTAATACTAAATCAGTCGCTTACAAAATTTTAATTCATTATCAAATTATTAGTTTGATTCATTCATTGGTCTAAATATAATAAACTACCTTACAGTAGGCCTAATATTATATTACCCTAATCAATGTAAATCACGTTTCCAATAGTTATATGGTAATAGGCCTAATTCTTTTTTGGGTTTTTTGTTTTTAAAAAAAGAAGTATATTTTTCTGACTGAAATGAAAAAATTTGTAGTTTACAAAAGACAACATACAAACGAGAAACGTTAACAAGATAGTTATTAAGATACTGGGCAGATTTACAGAACACTGCAACTTGTAAAAAAAAAAACAAATCTGTACACGAACATGATAGGTTATGTATACACGGGAAATTAAAGAGCTTAATAGTACAAAAAATAATATTTTGTACAAACAAAATATTTTTTCCTGTTTTTTGACACATAGTGATTACAAATTCGTAAACTTTGTGTAGAGGCCTACTTTGTGTGAACGTGTGTGTCTGTGTACACATAAAATACCTTTTCAAATATGTACACACTGATGTAAACATTTAAATAAGCAAGCCTATACCCTATCATAACACTAGTTTGATAAAAAGTATAAATAGCAAACAAATCTGTATTACTTTCAAGATAACGATCTTTCTGTCTGCTCTCGTGAACCTGACATGTATCTTTCTTTATTTATAAGCCATTGGTATGTAAACAAATGCTCAACAATTTCTAGGTTATGTTGTGTGCAAGGATCATTACCTTTAAAAATTTAGTACAGCCACATATTATCAAAATATAATTGCAGATTACGCCCATGTGAAAATAAACTGTTCATTTAAGCAATGTTCTTTCACATACATATAAAGAACTCAACAACTATCACTTTTTTCTTGAATTCCCACAACACTAACAGCCAACGACAATTCAAAATAACAAACAAAATGCGTTTTGGCCGGGTTTTAATCCACGAGTTGCTTTCAAGATATGGCCGTGAGAAGTTGTAACTTGCAAGTTTTTTGCCTGTACTAACAAAGTTTAACCCTTCCTACTAACCGAGAAAAATACTTTTGACTATAAAATGTCTAGTGCAAATTGATGGTCTATTAATATCCTTTAAATTAATCATTATCCGGATTTTCTGTCTTCAAAATAAAAAAGTTACATCATAAAAATTGCGCATTTTTTGGAATTTTTTCCCAACTCCGGCCCGCGCGATGTTTCCCATATGTCCAAAAATAGACACAATTAAAAATATTTCTAGAGTTAACTTATACATACCATAAGGACCAACTACAAATTATTTAGATTTTTTTCGGTGCTCTCGACAAAAATGGCGGCGATTTTTCCTTTTTTCACATTTTCGGAAATTTGCAAATCTCAATACATTTGGTGAAATAGCGGAATAAGGATTAACTTTAGCAAAAACATTATACAGATCAAAGTTAAAGTACACAATTAGATGACCAAAATGCCTCTTGGTCCATGTTTTTACCTGTCATCGTTTCAAAGATGCAGCTGTCACAAGGTGGTCAAGTACGGAATTTGAGGGGTGACTTTTTTCCTTTGACCTTAAATATTTTTTGTCGTACAACTTTTAGACAGGTGGTCCTCAGGACATTATTTGTAAGGGTTGAAATTATCTATCTATTCGTTTTTTAATTATTTGTGTAGAGTTAAAATGAACAAAGTTATAGCTGCACACACACACACACACACACACACACACATATATATATACATACACGGCCCGTGGTCAAAAGTGCTTATTGTAAAAATAATACATTTTTAATCCTACTTCGTGAAAATTGCGATAATATTTTGTACAAATAAATTAAAGATGCTCTAATAAGTAGTATAAAATTGTATTTAATTAAAATAATAAATACATTTTTTAAATGTTAAAGTTGTATTATAGCATGATCCAATAATATCGAAAAAATAGCTTGAAAAATAGAGTAAAAATAGAAATAAATGTATGTATTTTTGTCTTATATGCATTATAGATAAAGGTAATAAAAAAAATTACATATTGTATATTTGTGTTGATTTTAGATTTTTGTGTTAAATTTTTAACACAAAAAATTAAAATAAAATAAAATAAAATGATAGCCAGCAGCAGATGGTTTTGAGTTTCGCGCCAATGTGTGTTCGTGTTTGTGCGTTCAGAATCAGCTGAGAGCACGTGGACTGCGGAGTCGAGACTCTAAAAGAGCATTCGAAGCGTGTATATTTCCAAGTTCAATCATGGCTTAGAAATACACTAGTTCCTGAAGACTGGGAGTGGAAAAAATGGAGAATTACTAGATCACTAGATCCTAACCTATATGACTCAGCCACCAGCACCTGATAATGTCTTGAAAATGATATTTTGTAGGTGCAAGAAAGGATGCGGTTCTTCGTGTGGTTGTAGAAAAATGGGTTTATTTTGTACTTCCACATGTACCGAATTTAGTGGTACAAGTTGTTTAAATTGTTTGCCTCCTGATGACGAAGATGACCTTATTATTGATGAAGAGGAAGAAGAAGACTGATGCGTTTATGCGTTTAAAAAATATTCAATATTAAAATGAGTAAATATTTTTAAGCATGTATATGATTAATAATTTTAAGAGTAAAAATATAATAATTTTATGCGTAATAAAAAATACATGACGATTTGATTCGATTTTGTGTTATTATTTCATCTTACAATTATTCGAACACAGTGAATTTTAAAACCCTTATTTTTAATTAGTCACTATTTTCATATTAAGTGATTGTTTGTAAGTGATCTATTAATACAGAATTTTATAATTTGCCGATCTCAAAAACATCATGGTACCATTTTTTGAATGCGCTTTTGATTATTTACTCTTACAGTAATTTATTTAATTTTAATGGTGGCTTTTACCCTCAACTAGTGGATGAAAAACATTTCTGGCATCATATTTAAATGTGTCGACCTCAAAAATGCCCAGATACAAATTTTCAGCCGGTTTATTCGATTATCTATTTTAATAGTAATTTTTTTATTAATAGGGGTGGTTTTCACCCTGATATAGTGGATGAAAAACTTTTCTGGCATCTTATTTGAATTTATCGACCTCAAAAACACCCAGAAACAAATTTTCAGTCGTTTTCTTTAATTATTTATTTTCATTTTAATTTTTTAATTACAGGGGTGGTTTTCACTTTCTTACATCGTTGCCACGTATATTTGTGTCTACCCTGGACATGGTCTTACATAGTAGCCTTTAATATTGCTCTAAAAACTAATTATACACCAAAACGCGGCATTAAAGCATTAAAAATGCAAATGTTCTTATAACCACCCCCGACAAATTGTCGATATCACCCCAAATATAGAATTAATGTTAATTATCATGTCATATTTACATTCAGCACCCTTCAAACCTCACCCAAACAAATTTGCAGCCTCTAATTCCAATTATTCAGTCTCCCACGTATTTTTGTACTTTTGGGGGTGGTTTTCACCATTTAGGGGTGAAAGCGTACAATTCTTTTTTTTTAACTTTGATCTAGGACCCAAATGGAGTGTATAAACAAAATATCACGTTGATACATGTACAGTCACAATTTTGTTACGTTTTGGCGTTTTTTCCGCTCTCCTTACTGGACTAACAGTATTCGTGAGGTTGCCACAGTACTATGTCTAAAGAATCTAAATATAACTATTACATTAACGACTCGGAACACAAAGTTTTTTATGAGTAAAAAAATAAAGTTTTACCTTGCAACCTGAACCGGTTTTCACTTTTAAAAAGCTTCTTCAGAGGTTGCGCTTGTAGCGCTGTCCGTCCTGTTGTGGGCGACGGAATCGAATTTCGAAAGATCGATGTTGTGTGTATGGGGTGAGATATGTTTGAATAATGCGTGCTATTTGAATTGTGTCTGTTCGTTTAGGATGTCGTTTTTATTTGTTTTCGTGTGTTTGTATATTTCCAATTGTTCTAGAGTGTCTAGTTTTCGGCCTTTTGTGTGTACGTGTAGAATGTTCATGTTAATGTCGATGTTTTTGTTATGTGTGGTTTGCTTCAATGAGGTGGTTTACAAAGGTGGATTCTGTAGTGGAGTGTAGTGCCTTTGTGTGTTCAGTGTATCTCTGTTTGAAGCTACGTCCTGTCTGGCCTATGTAGAATTTGTTGCAATTTGAGCAATTTAGTTTGTAAACACCGGGTAGATCGAATTTGTTTTGTGCTTTGTGTGTGTGTTTTGATAGTGTGTGTTCTGTTTTGTTAGTAGTTTTGTAAGCGATTCTATATCCTGCTTTTTTGAATTTGTGGGCTATTTTTTCAGTTTGTTTGTTGATGTATGTTCGTGTTATGAATTTGTTGTTTTCTGTCTTTATCTGTTGTGTGTTTTGTGTAGGAGTTTATTGACTATTGTTGTGTCATATCCATTAGATTCTGCTAGATATTTTATCGTGTTTAGTTTGTCTTTGTAGTCTTTTTCATCTAGGGGGATGTTGTTAAGTCTATGTATCATGGTTCTGAAGGCAGCTAGTTTGTGTTGTATTGGGTGATTGGAGGAGTTGTGTATTAGTGTGTCAGTTGTAGTCGGTTTTCTGTATATATACTGAATTTGTGCCTGTGTTCAAGTTTTGTGATGGAGAGGTCTAAGAAGTTTATGGTATTGTTGTGTTCGTATTCGGCAGTAAAGGTTATGTTTTTATGTATTTTGTTTATGTGCGTTAATAACTGTTCACATTGTCTTTTGTTTCCCCTGTATAGTATTAGAATGTCATCAACGTATCTGTGCAATATAGTATTTTATGTGAGTGTCTGTCATTGTTTGTGAGTATTTTTGTTTTTTCTAAGTGTTGGAGGAAGACTTCTGCTAGATTGCTGGATATGGGGGAGCCCATGGGTAAACCATCATTCTGTGTTTAATATTTATTGTTATAAGTAAAGTAGTTTTGTTTTGTGATAATGTTCAGAGTTTCTGTTATTTCGTTGATAAGTTTATCTGGTGCGTTGTTCTGTTTGAGTTTGTTTTGTAGGATGGTGATTGTTTCAGTGATGGGGATGTTTGTGTACAGGTTTTTAATGTCAAATGAGGCTAATGTGGCATTATGGGGGATGTGTATGTCTTTTATTTTTGTTACTAGGTCTGTGTTTTTTTTTTTTTACTGCAATGTTGTTGTCTAGTTGTGTGTGTTGTCTGATAATTTTGTCTAGATGTTTTGCGAGTTTGTGTGCAGGGGCATTACGGTAGTTGATAATGGGGCGGATCGGAATATCTTCTTTATGGATTTTGGGAAGCGCTTGGAGGGTAGGGGCTGATGGTCGGATTTGTTTCATGTAGGGCTTTTGTTTGTGTGTCATTATGTGTTTGGCTTTGTTGACTAGTTGTTTTACTGTGTTTTGGTGTCTGTCGGTGGGGTCGTGTTTTAGTTCTGTGATGTTGTTCTGTTCCATGAAGTTTTGTACTTTTTTGTGTAGGTTGTCTGTGGAGATGATTACAGTCGTGTTGCCTTTGTCTGCTTTTACAAATGTGATGCTGTGTTTGTGTGCCTTTTCCCTCAGTTTGATGGCTGTGTGTATTTCTGAGTTGTGGTTCTTGTTGTCTAGTGTCTTATGTGCTCCTATTATATTGTTTAATATATAATATTTAAATATATTTATATATAATATATAAAACAACAAATTTATAACACTAACATACATCAACAAACAAACTGTAAAAATAGCCCACAAATTCAAAAAAGCAGGATACAGAATCGCTTACAAAACTACTAACAAAACAGAACACACACTATCAAAACACACACACAAAGCACAAAACAAATTCGATCTATCCGGTGTTTACAAACTAAATTGCTCAAATTACAACACATTTTACATAGGCCAGACAGGACATAGCTTCAAACATAGATACATTGAACACACAAAGGCACTCCACTCCACTACAGAATCCACCTTTGCAAATCACCTCATTGAATCAAACCACACATACAAAAACATCAACAATAACATGAAATTCTACACGTACATACAAAAGGCTGAAAACTAGACACTCTAGAACAATTGGAAATATACAAACACACGAAAACAAATAAAAACGACATCCTAAACAAACAGACACAATTCAAATCGCACGCATTATTCGAACATATCTCACCCCACACACACAACATCGATCTTTCGAAATTCGATTCCGTCGCCCACAACAGGATGGACAGCGCTACCAGTGGCAACCTCTGAAGAAGCTTTTTAAAAGTGAAAACCGGTTCAGGTTGTAAGGTAAAACTTTATGTTTTTACTCATAAAAAACTTTGTGCTCCGAGTCGTTAATGTAATAGTTGTATTTAGTTAAGTAATGGACACGTCATGGACAACGAAATCCAAGAACCTAAAGAATCGTTTTCCACACTGACAATGGCTCCCAAAGGAGAGGCCAAAACGTCTATTGGTAACAACAGGAGTGGACCACAGCCCAATAGCCCAGAGTTTAGTCCGTTTGTTTCTAACATTGTTGATGTTACCTATGAAAGCCTTAGGTACAGGATATATAAAAACTATCTTAAATAAATTTACACAAGACAAAAGTATTAATTTTCGAATACCGCGCACTGAACGTTTTGTCATATTTATATCATACACCTATTATACATACACTAAGATACGCAATACAGTAATAATTTCAGTAATCATTGAATCATAACAAAGAACTTCAAGTAAAACAGCTAACAAAGATCTCTAGCAGTTGTGAATAAATTCTAACTTATGCATGTCCTATTTTAGATAACTGAGTAACCCTGTGAATCCCAATATGTTGGTTGTGCAATTAGCTTACTAAGGTATATCCACGAATTAGTGTCGCTAAGGCAGTTTACACAGAGCAAGAGGCCCTTGGATCCCGGCTGGTGGTTCCCTAAACTCGGGGTTCAGTATTTATGCTAATTAGGCTTGACAAACTTAAATATACATTTTTTTACTGAATTGTTATTAAAATATACATATAAACTATAACTTTATACATTTAATAATTTTTATTATTTGAAATTGCCACCAATTCGCCTCATTTACACAAATCCACACCATTTCCCCACATTCCATTTTGAGGCTTCAAATTTCGCCACTGTGAGGAAAAATCACCACACCTGGCAACCCTGATTTCAATAGTCGTATATTCTACATATGTGACTGTGTATAATGTCACTTATTAATTCTAAAGTTTGTTCAGTAGATGAACCATTAAAAGATTTCTGAGAAATTTTGTGTTAATTATAATTTTATTAGCAGTAAAATATAGTCTATTTAAAACATTCTGCAAGTGTAAAGTGTACGTGATCGGTAGCATGTTTTTTTGGAAAATTTCTGGATATCGATAAAAAGTTTAGGACCATACATTAAAAAAATTGTTTGCACATATGAGCAGAAAGCAGCTGCATTAATACAATATATCACCCAACACGATACAGGAACAATTACTTAAATTAAATACCGGTAGTTAGTGGACTTAAAAACCTGCAGTAGAAACTCCAGTTTTATTTTTAAAAAAAGTAGGGAGAGAATTGAATATTTCTTGTTTGGAAATATCAATGTTCTAATCATGTTTTCTAATAATGTATGTTGCTAATGCCCTTTTTTTAAGAGTACCAGTATGAGAACATTTTCGGTCGTGACTGTTTTTTTTTCAAAGTTAAGACGTTATTTCAAACTTTTTAATAACAATAGATACCAGTATTTAAAAAAAGGTGTATTTTATTGGTAGGTAGTAGGTACATACTAAAGTATAGAGTCCTATTTGCTTCTATTCATTAACAAGAGTCCGTACTGTAATAATTTTTTATGTAATGTACAAGCATTCTTTAATATTTTTACGTGGTTCTCCAATTTTATTTGCATTAATTCAGACCGTAGTAAGATAAAATTCCACTATAACCCATTATTAATACTTAATCATTTGCGTGTTAACAGAAACTGCACATTGCTTTTTATTGCATTATATTGAAAAGAGGATTTTAATGTACTCGTTTCGTTATACATTAGATTTACTTATAATAGTCTCTGTACCATAATCATATGCGATAAATGGAAACTAGGTTTTAATTTCGGTGCTTCCAATACATACAGCCTTTTAATGTACACTAATTAAGGAAATTTTAGTTGTCTAATTAATTTTTAAAATCTAAAAGGTTAAGTTAGATTTTGTTATAATTCTTATACTTTCTTGGATTTCGTTGTCCATGACGTGTCCGTTACTTAACTAAATACAACTATTTCACTAACGACTCGGAACACAAAGTTTTTTATGAGTAAAAACAAAGTTTTACCTTACAACCTGAACCGGTTTTCACTTTTAAAAAGCTACTTCAGAGGTTGCCGCTGGTAGTGCTGTCCGTCTTGTTGTGGGCGACGGAATCGATTTTCGAAAGATCGATGTTGTGTGTGTGGGGTGAGATATGTTCAAATAATGCGTGTGATCTGAACCCCACACACACAACATCAATCTTTCGAAAATCGATTCCGTCGCCCACAACAAGACGGACACCACACATACAAAAACATCGACTATAAAATGGATATTCTACATGTACACACAAAAGGCCGAAAACTAGACACTCTTGAACAATTGGAAATACAAACACACGAAAACACATAAAAACAACATCCTAAACGAACAGACACAATTCAAATCACACGGATTATTCAAACATATCACACTTCACACGCAGAATATCGATCATTTAATAGTCAACACCGTTGCCAAGAACAAGACAGACAGTGCTCACAGTGCCAGCCTCTGATGAAGCTTTTAATAAGCGAAAACTGGTTCAGGCTGTAAGGTAAAACTTTTACCTTTTTACCCATAAAAAACTTTGTGTTCAGAGTTGGTAGTGATTTAATTATATTTAGAGTGAAAGTATATTGAGTGTTTTTGTAATTCCTACTACCACTGAAATGAAAAATAATAATCATTCCAAATAGGAGAAAAGGTAATTAAAAATTATCAGAAATAAAAATAAAATAAATAAAAAATATAATAATCAGAAAAGCGGCCCTACCTTATCAGGAAAGAAAATCCATCCTCCTGTCCTTCCCTGACGCAAACTTGTCTATTACCATTTGGTTAAAGTCTGGAATTCCCATTATAAATTCACGTTCAATGGATAACATAGCACGGGCTGGAAGTCTTTCTTGGCACATAGTGTTCCTTTAAAAAGTTTTTGTTCTTTTACTTGCATGTTCCTTAACGAAATGGAAGTATGGTGATGGCAAAAAAAATCGTGTTCGAGATTGTTGCAGATTCTGATACTACACTCAAATAATGAAAAAAAGTCATTTTTCGAAAAGTGTCTGTGGGTCTATCTGTGTGTCTGTGTATCTGATGATTTTTTTTCTATGGCAAACGTAAACAGCCGCAAATTCAAACAGAATCAAATAATTTTTTGCATACAGCCCTGATTTGTAGAGTACTCAAGACCTATTGGTTTTGGTGAAGATCGGTTAAGGGGAAAGGGGTAGTTTACCAGCAACATTTTATACTTTAACAAGGGTATTTTCTATGGCAAAAGATAAAAGCCGCAAATGTAAACAGAATCAAATAATTTTTTGCATACAGCGCTGAATTGTAGAGTTCTCATGACCTATTGTTTTTGGTGAAGATCGGTCATAGGAAAGGGGTAGTTTACCCGCAACGTTTTATGTTTTAAAAGGGTATTTTCTATGGCAAACGATAAGAGCCACAAATTCAAACAGAATCAAATAATTTTTTGCATACAGCCGCAGATTTGTAGAGTACTCAAGACCTATTGTTTTTGGTGAAGATCGGTTAAGGGAAAGGGGTAGTTTACCTGCGACATTTTATGTTTTAAAAGGGTATTTTTTATGGCAAAAGATAAGAGTCGCAAATTGAAACAGAATCAAATATTTTTTGCATGCATCCCTGCATTGTAGAGGACTGAAGGTCTATTGATTTTGGTGAAGATCGGTTTAGAGAAACGGGTAGTTTACCTGAACGTTTTATGTTTTAACAAGAGTAAAGTACTTAATTTTGATAAATTAAGTATCTTGATAAGAAGCTCATAATAATCCACTGTAAAAACATAGATGAAATATCTATAAATGAAGAGGTTAGGTGAACGGGGTGGGGGTAATTTTCTATAAATGAAAATTATAGTTGTAGTGGGAGGGGAGAATTTTGTATGTGTACTACATTATTGGCAACAAAGAAGTAGTTCTTTGTTAAAATTCCTTCCCGGGCTGTTTAGCCGTAGTCCAATGTTTTCTGCAAAACCAGACTTTCCGGCAGTGCCATCGACTTCCATCTCAGTGAAAATCGAGTGCGAAAACGTGAGGTGGTATACGTTAGTGACCACAGTACTGTGGTTGAAGGCTGAAGCAATAATAAGTAGAAAGAAGTAGTTTCTATGGAAATATTTCATTTCGAATATGATTTTAAATATTTAAATATAAATCTTAGAACATGGAAGTCATGTATGGTTCTCCATACCGATATTTTAGAGTTGAGAAACACCTTTCGGCTTCAGCCGTTGTCATTGGAATAGTGACTAACACGTTTAATAATTTTGCACACTCACTAAATGTAGATTAAATGTTATTTTCATGAATAAAGTCATGCAGACTAACAATACCAGATGCAGAAGAAAATATGTCTGTGCTGTAAATAGTCAAAAGCTCAAAACGCAACTGTTTTAAGTTGAGGAATTGGTAAACATCACAAATGGTTTTCAATGTTTTGTCTGGGAAGTTTGAGGTGTACTGCTGAAAGTTCTGAGCAGAAAATAGAGATGCAGAAATTGCATGGCAAACGAAGCCAAATCTGGCTTTAAATTGATAGATGATGTTATTACAGACTTCTTTAGCTTGTCTTTTCAACTCACTGTCTTGATATTTCCTATTTTTTGATGGGGGATCTAGTACTGTTTTTGTGTTTTCTTCATCAATTTCTTCTCAGATTTTTTTGTACATTATTCTCAAAAGAAGAGATGTATTTTTCAGCAGTAAATGGATTGATATCTGCTTTCTGTAAGCTTGCAAATAAAATTTTGACGTGCGGCATCAGTTTGTGAAAAAAAGACAGCCAAAACACAAATGTATTGCTGGTGTAAGTTTTTATGAACCCATTTGCTTGACTTATTGTGTTAAAATTTCTTATTTATCTCCACTTAGAATATCTCTCATGCACTATTTTGTTTTCTGTACAAAAAAAAAAAAAAACGTATTCACACTTTAAGACTGCAAGTTCCATCTCATAGGTACAGATCGTGGTAATCGTTTTCTAACAATTTCGTCTAACATCTTGGTTTGCTGAGGACTACTTGAAAAAAAGTGCATATTCCCTGTAAGCTTGCAAAGAAAACACGAACACTCCGATTAATTGACGCCACATTCATCACAACTAAATTAAGCTGGTGGGCATAACAATGTACATATTCTGCCTTTGGGAAATGTTTTTTGACAATAGCTTGGACTCCACCAGATGATCCAGCCATTACGGATGCACCATCTTAAGTCTGGACAATCAGTTTTGCCGGTGTTTTGTTAATTTTATGATAGTCAAGCTGTTCAGTAATGCAGGCTGCTAGAGTTTTGGCATCATGTTTCTCAGGTGTGAAAAATCCCAGAATCTTTCAACAGGTTTACCTTTCCCAACATCTCTGTAAATTCTTGTATTTCATTGTCCATGACGTGTCCGTTACTTAACTAAATATAATTAATTCACTACCGACTCCGAACACAATGTTTTTTATGGGTAAAAACGTAAAAGTTTTACCTTATAGCCTGAACCAGTTTTCGCTTTTCAAAAGCTTCTTCAGAGGCTCCCCAGAGTGTCAGTCTTCGGAGCCTCTGAAGACTTTGAAGACTTGAAGGCTTCACCCACGCGTGTGCGGACGCTGCGCTTCGTGGTACCAATGTACACCTGGCCGCATGAGCAGGGGATTCCGTACACACCGCACGATGACAGCGGGTCTCGGACGTCCTTCGTCGGCCTCAAGAATATTCAAGAATATCGGCTTGAATATTGGCCTCACACCGTGCTGACTGAGCAGCCTACCAATGAGGTCCGTCACCCCATGGATGTAGGGCAACGCCGCGAAACCGACGGTCTCCCGTGACTCCACTTCCGGCCTGGCTGTTCTTCTCGGCCGGACCGCTCGTCTCACCTCCCCGACGGAATATCCATTGGCCTGCAGCGCTAGTTCGAGGTGGCGCAGCTCCTCATCGAGGTACCGGGCCTCGCATATCCTCCTAGCCCGGTCCACCAAGGTCTTCAACACCGCCCTCTTCTTGCTGGGATGGTGGTTTGACTGTTTATGGAGATAGCGGTTAGTTAGTGTGCGTCGGTTTTCTACAAACTTTATGTCCGAGGCTGCCATCGGTCCTTCTAAGGACCAACACGTCCAGAAAAGCCAGCTGATTGTCGGTCTCCCTCTCAACGGTAAACTGTATCCGTGGGTGAACCTGATTGAGATGTGCCAGGAACCTGCCGAGTTCATCCTCTCCATGGCTCCAAATAACAAATGTGTCATCAACATACCGGAACCAGCACCTTGGCTTCAACGGAAAAGATGAAATTGCCCGCTGCTCGAACCTTTCCATATAAAAGTTCGCCACCACAGGACTGAGTGGACTCCCCATGGCCACACCATCAATCATTTCAAAGAACTCACCGCCGTACTGAAAATATGTAGTTTTTAGAACATGCCGGAAAAGCGCTGTAATGTCTGCCGGAAAAAGGTTAGCTAAGTGGCCAAGGACATCACCCACGGGCACCATGGTGAACAACGAAACCACGTCAAAGCTGACCATTATGTCTCCAGGCCGCAACGACAACCCACCGACCCTTTCAAGAAAGTGGGTCGAATCCCTCACATATGACTCCATACCAACTATATGTGGCCGGAGAAGCTGTCAATTGTTTAGCCAGATGGTAGGTTGGAGACCCTATGGCGCTGACGATGGGTTTGAGCGGGACGTCCGGCTTGTGGATTTTGGGGAGCCCATAAAGCTTAGGTGGAAGGGTTTCCGAACACCGGACGGCTGCCTTCACATCAGGCTCCAAGGAAGAGCGCTTAACCAGAAAATCGGCCCTTTTAAGGACCACTGCGGTCGGATCTCTTCGCAGTTTCTTGTAGGTTTCTGGGTCCAGCAGTTCTCCGATCTTCCTTTGGTAATCATCAGTGTTCATTACAACCGTAGCGCTCCCCTTATCCGCCGGTAATATGATGATAGATTCATCCCGCCTTAATGTTCTTAGTGCCCGCAGCTCACCCACTGGTATGTTGCATCGCAGCGGTTTCGCTCTAGCCAGGATCCTCGAAGCTTCGATCCTAACTTCATCTGCCTGTTCACGCGGGAGCCGCCGCACTCCAGCTTCAACGTTGTCAATGATGTCCTCCACTGGAATTTTTTTAGGGGCCACAGCAAACTTCTCCCCCCTCGCCAGGACAGCAGTTTCGGTGGTGGTAAGCTGGCGGTCCGACAAGTTCACTACTGTCCGGTCCGTCTCTAAGCTGCTTCGCTGATGTCCCTGGTTGTTCTCCTCGGGGCTATCTCTCCAGTACTTATTCTCATGGCGCGATCGAACACTCTCGCGAACGGCCTCGGAAGCGCTGGAACTTAGGCTATCCACCAGATTCCAGTGGCCAGGTGACAACACAGTGCTTAATTCCAGGTGTAGGCGAAACAACTTCATATTGTTGTCGGCAAGATCTTTCCTGGTCTGGTGGATACGTTCGCGTAGCATTGCATCTGGAGCCATGGAGAGGATGAACTCGGCAGGTTCCTGGCACATCTCAATCAGGTTCACCCACGGATACAGTTTACCGTTGAGAGGGAGACCGACAATCAGCTGGCTTTTCTGGACGTGTTGGTCCTTAGAAGGACCGATGGCAGCCTCGGACATAAAGTTTATAGAAAACCGACGCACACTAACAGCTATCTCCATAAACAGTCAAACCACCATCCAAGCCAGAAGAGGACGGTGTTGAAGACCTTGGTGGACCGGGCTAGGAGGATATGCGAGGCCCGGTACCTCGATGAGGAGCTGCGCCACCTCGAACTAGCGCTGCAGGCCAATGGATATTCCGTCGGGGAGGTGAGACGAGCGGTCCGGCCGAGAAGAACAGCCAGGCCGGAAGTGGAGTCACGGGAGACCGTCGGTTTCGCGGCGTTGCCCTACATCCATGGGGTGACGGACCGCATTGGTAGGCTGCTCAGTCGGCACGGTGTGAGGCCAATATTCAAGCCGACAAGGAAGATCCACCAGTTCTTGAGGTTGACGAAGGACGTCCGAGACCCGCTGTCATCGTGCGGTGTGTACGGAGTCCTCTGCTCATGCGGCCAGGTGTACATTGGTACCACGAAGCGCAGCGTCCGCACACCGTGGGTGAACATAGCCGTTACTGTCGATTGGGACAATCTAAAAATTGTCTTTTATTGAAATGATCAATTTTAAAATTTCTTTGTATATTGTATACGAAGCTGTCCGCTATGACGTCCCACTGAATGCCCAAAGTGCGGACGGTTTGGTCCTTGTTGAAGTCCAGGGACGAGTTGGTATGTGAGGATGTTATATTCCGGTCATTAGAAGACCATTTGTGAAGAGTGAAGCCGTAACGGCTTAACAACTCAGAAATGTCAGTGTTGAGTTGGGTTAGGACGTGTGAGCTATTGGAACCGGTAAGGAGATCGTCGACGTAAAAATCGTTAGCAATGACCGAGCAGGCCAGGGGGTACTGAGTACTATTTTCCTGGGCGATTTGTTTTAAACATCTAGTGGATAGAAATGATGCGCTGGCAGTCCCGTATGTGACTGTTCTCAGAGCATAGTGTTTGAGTTCCTTGTGGGGAGCGTCACGCCAAACAATTCTTTGTAAGTTAGAATCCCTCGGGGATACCAAAATTTGGTCGTTACATTTTCTCGATATCAGCAATGAAAGCGTAACGATGGGTTCTAAATCTGGCTATAATGGCGAAAAGATCCTGCTGGATCGTAGGGCCAACCATAAGGGTGTCGTTTAACGACAAATCGTTGGACGTTTTGGCCGAACCGTCAAAAACAACGCGAAGTTTGGTGGTTGTGCTAGTAGTCTTAAAGACAGCATGGTGAGGTAAATAAAAAATGTTTGACTTGTTAATTGATAGATTTATCAATTAACATATTATATATCATATGATTATATGAATCGAGCGGAGACATATGGCCAAGATTTAAATATTCTTGCATAAAACTAGTATACTCTTTGTGCAAAGACTGGTTTTGCCTAAACTTGAGTTCAAGGGTTTGAAACCTACGAACCGCTCCGGGAAGAGAATCGCCGAGGCACTCTGTACTGCGGGGCAGCGACACAACGAACCTAACACTATCGTTACGATAGGTGTTTGCAAGAAAATGATCTTCACACTCCGTGTCCTGAGCTGAGGGAGTACGGCACGAAACATCCTCCAACTGCCAAAAGGTTTTTAATTGCGACAAGATAGCATTATTGTCGTCGCGTGCTATGAACGAAGAGACCGGCTTAGTCATGTCTACGTTGAAGGGTAAATTCCCGGCGAGTATAAACCCTAGCTTTGTTTCCTGGATTATCGGAAAGTGCGGACTACGAACAAATTTAGTCGGCTCAATCAACTGCAAAAAATACTGTGCCCCGAGTAAAATGTCAATTTGTGACGAATGATTAAGTTGCGGGTCAGCTAAAAATATCCCCTTTGGAATTTTCAACGATGCCATGTCAAAGGATTCTGTTGGGAGGTTATTTGTGATTCTGGGCAGAACAGCGCAGTGGACATTTAAAGTGAAATCCTTATAGCGTGAGTTTAGGCGCACCCGTGTGCTAAAATTGGCTTGACATAGTGAGTTATTTATGCCCGTGACAGGCAGCTCGGATTTGTTTAGTGTTAAGCCCATGCGGCGGGCGAAACCCATTGTACAAAAATTCGCTTGCGACCCTGAATCCAGCAGGATTCTTACCGGGCGCTTGTTACCGGCATGATCGGTGGTGATGCATACGGCGGTGGACAATAAAATCGATTTGTTAGTTTGTAGCTTCAGGGAGCATTGCTTATTGCTCCTGTTGGTCGAGTTATTTATTGAAGCGTGGATCATGGTGTGATGCCTTTTCGAGCATGCTTTGCAGGAAAATTTAGAAGGGCAACGCGAACTTTCATGGCCCGAACGTGTGCAATTCAGGCAGAGTTTGTTACTTATTAAAACCTCTCTAAGTTGCGTAGGTTGTAAAGCTATGAGTTGTGGGCATTCGAGCAATTTGTGATTACCACGACACAGCTGACAAAATTTATTGTTTGTTTGAGTGTGTATTAGTGACCCAGTGAACTCCGCGCGTTTAGTTGATTTGCGATAAGAAGCATTATCGCTAACCTGTCTGCCGCCAGACGAACCAGTCGGAGCATTTACGTTTTGCAACAGCTGACGTCTTGCATTTAAAAATCTAATAAAATTATCGTAGGCCTAAATCGGAAGCTGTTTTTCATCTAAAGTTTCCTTCCACAATCTGCACGTACGCTCGTTATGCTTTTGGGCGAGAAAATGTACAAAAATGAGTTCAAATGTGTTTACTGATAGATCCAATGAGTTCAGCGCATTTATATTAGCGGTGAGCTCATCTATAAATTTAGAAATACTGAGCACGGACTCCCGTTGCATGTGCCTCATGCCCAAGACATTAGCCGCATGGTAACAATCAATTTACTGTCATACTGGGCCTTTAACAAGTCAATGGCCACCGTGTAATTTTCGTGCGTGATAGGGAGCGATTTTATGACATTCAGCGCCTCATCCCTTAATGATAAGTGCAAGTAATGCAGTTTTTGGATGCCAGTCAGGTCCGTTCGGACATGAACTAACTCCAAAAACATATTGTAAAAATGTTGCCATTCAATTATATCACCTGCGAAACAGGGTAGCTTAATCGGTTGCAACTGAATGGGAGGCGTGCTGAATGTGACTACTTCGGATTGACTTGCTGCCTTCCTGCTCATCTCCTCGGCATGGTCTATTAAATTTTGCAGCTTGCATTCTATGCTGGATAAATCATCCTCGGTCTGAACCCTATCGCTCGCGGATGCAAAGTCGGAGTCCTCAGACTCAATTTGTGTTTGAATTTCATCATATTTGGCTGATAGCTCCATAAGGTGGCGAAGCTTTATTTTTAGTGCATGATGGTCATGCGTATCGTGATCGAAATTGTCTGCGTATGTATTTATGCGAGATATAGAGGCCTTGATCGTGCCACGTTTCTTGATCAGCGCCTTCATATCCGTCATGATTGGGTATGAGAAAAAATTTAAATGATAATACGAAAGAAGCCAAGTGAATGCAAAGCGATGAGCAAGACCAGGCAGGAAATCCAAATTATAAAGTCATGCAATGACACGGTAACCCTTACTTAACACATCTTAAACTAGTTCTATATGGTAATAAATACTGATCTATGCAGTACAAACAATATAGCAGTATAATCTTTAATGATGTGAATGCTATTTGAAAGGTATGATTTTCAATTAAAAAATGCTTGTTGAGTTCACAAAAAAATTACAAGTTGATATTCAAATGAAACTAATTTAAAAAGAAAAATTATATTATTATTTTTAATACTGCTTCCTTTACTTTAATGACATTGAAAAATATGCAAGTCATGCAAATTGCAAACTAATATGAAACATGAGTTTATAGTCACTTGATATGGTACTTATCGGCATGTTCTAGAAGGCATCAAAGCTTGCCGAAACTTTGGTAGTCCTGTTAGGTACCCATGAATTGATGATGCAGATATGGTCGCTGCCTGTCAGGTGATGTCCGATGCGGTCGAATCCTGTCTAGATAGGCTGCTCTGGATTTTCCCACATGCTGAATGCCACGTGCTGATGGTGCTCAACTGCTGTAATGATGCTTCAAATGCTCCGGTTGGCAAAATATGACGTGACAATTGTAGTGATAATTAAGGAGTTGCTGACTTAAATCATGAAGAAAAAATGCTGATAGGCCTGCTTAATAAACTGGTCCATGAAAACGTATTGTCCATGAAATGAGTCACATCCGTGAAATACATTGATTGTACATCCATAAAATGAATTATATCCGCGGCCCGGAGGACCACATGTTGAATGCCACTGTGGACGAAAATGGTGTCGCTGGACAAAAGTGCGGTCGCTCGGGCCAAAAATGTTGTCGCTTGTGGACAAAGAATGATGGTTGCTTGTGGACCAAAAATGTTGCCCGTAAGGCTCAAATAATATCCGGGTTCGGAGGACCAAATGATGAATGCTTAACGCTCTCGAAAATTTCTAGAGTTGGTGTTGCACTCTGAGGGTTGCTGGCATAGGAGTAGATGTGTTTGAATGAATAAGTGGACTGTATGAAATATGAGTTAAGAGCGTTTATTGCAATATTATGAAGAAGCGCAGGCCCACGCAATTACATTCGGCGTACATAGCCAAAATACAAATACGTTTGGCGTAAATTGCCAAGATACATAATGTATAGAAGAGAGAAACAATTGTATGAGAAGTTAAATTAATAAATTTACTTTGCGGCGGCTAGCAAAAAAAGAAGAGTGCAGTGCACAGATGAAAGGCTGAGTATTAACTAAACTGATCGCAGCAGCTGGCGACGTGTGCAGTACTGCGATGAATGACGTAAGTGCGCGGGCGGGCTGATTGCGCGTGAGCAAGTAAGCAGATACAATGTATTAACATACACTAAACCAAGAATTAGAGTTAGATGTGATAAAAAACTATAAAGACAAAAACTTATTAATAGTATAAATAATATTTGTAATGAGAGAGATAGTGAGATGGTGAGAATATAAAATCAACTAAATGACAAAGAAAAAGTAATTATAGGGATTACCCACTAATGAACACTTAATATAAACATTTAAGGAGTGCAAAAGTGAAAGTGTAAAACCCCAAAATAATTAGAAACCATATTAATAGGAATAAACACTTAAGAATCTATAATAAACACTAAATGATTAATGGTGAACCATATTAATAATTAAGAATGTTGTTAATGATAGTATTAGAAGTAAACAGATAACAACCTGTAATGAACACTGAAGATTGATGGTGACATTATTATTTAAAAAAGAATCTTATTGTTAATAAAATATAGTTTAATTGTATACAATAGTATTTAAAAGGGAGAATCCCATGAAAGGTAAACAGTTAGTGTTACCATGGATAGAAGATAGAGATTATTTAAGAAATAAGAAATTAAAAATGAAATCAATAA
This sequence comes from Magicicada septendecula, assembly GCA_034769895.1. Classification (NCBI taxonomy): domain Eukaryota; kingdom Metazoa; phylum Arthropoda; class Insecta; order Hemiptera; family Cicadidae; genus Magicicada; species Magicicada septendecula. The sequence continues at coordinate 83,902,552 of CM068369.1, forward strand.
ACACCCCAAGTTATAAGGGATAATCAATTAAGTAAGTTTAAAAGGTGTGATGATGTTTATCACCCAAAAAATAATAAGGAATGAAATGAATTGTAAACAAACATTACCTAACAACTGTTAAAAAATTGTTTAATTAAATTTATGAATAGGATATGGCTGAAGGAATTGTACTGACCATAGGTCTAGATGTTATGTTTTAATAGTAAGTAATAGCCATATTGTTAACAAGGGCAAAATAGATAAATAAGAAGGATAATTAATTGAATACAATTACACTGGAAAATCAGTTGGGAAATAATTAACAAGCCATGATTTAGAAAATAATAGAAACCCACAAATAGTATAAAATCAGATCCAAAACACATCAACAAATAAACCAACCAATCATCATAACAAAACAAAACACATTAAAGTAAGATGAGATATAATCTGTATAAAATAAGTAAATATAATCAATGGCTACTTAGGCCTATGAAGTACCTAACTGTCAAAAACAAATAACTACAAATTGTATAAAATCAACAAGGAAATTAACAAATCCAAGGCGAGTAACTAGCCAAGGATAATTTGTAAATCATATTAAAAGAAAAATGTTAGAAAAAGGACTTAAATTAAAGAGAAATGTAATTAACAAATATTAACATAATTGTACAAAAATTAATAGTTTATAGAACCCAACCATATGGGATATCAAAATAATCTTTGAAAGGAAATACTAACAGTAGTGATAATATTTAATACATAGGGAGGAAGACAGAAGAATAAAAGCAATTAGAAGATATACAGTAATTTTGAATAATAATTCAAAATTGATAACAATGGTTATAAGTCATGATCAACCAATCAGAATTTATTCGTAACCATGACAACAGACCGTTGGTTACGAATTTTCCGTTAATTTTATAGTACTCTCAATATGACGCTCATCCAGATTAGACGCCAGATATTGAAGACCTAAATTTTAATTTAAAATATATAAAAAGTAACCAAAATTCAAAAATCAGCAGAAGATGAACAATAACTGATGCCAAGGACCAAATTAAATAAAAATTAAATGAAGAAATTGAGACAACTAACTTGAAAAAGATGCCAGAAGTCCCAGATAATTGAAAATTGAATACGATTGCAGCCCAATTCCATTTTACCTGAACAACGGTTCATCTCAAGCCTACTGATGTGTTAATTATCATTAAATTACCCATATTCCAGAAATAAACTCACTTTAAATATTTCCCACAGTTATCTGAACTCTCACTGTAAACTGAATATAATTTCTTTCAAAGATTAAGTAAGATAAACAAACACTGAAAATTTATTAACTAAGGAAATAACCTAGCATTAGATTGCGAACTTTTGAAACACACTTTACTACACTGGAGGAACAAATTGTAGCTACACATTATATTATTTAAGTACAAATAATGTAAGGTAGTGTACTTTTTATTGTAATCATTATTAATATTTTTCTTGTAATCACAAGAACCCAGATTTTGAACGATAATAAATCTGAACAGACAACACTGTCGCCATACTTTACTAAATCGCTCGTTCAAAATCGACTTCGCCAAACCCCTAGAGATATCAGACTCATATTAATTGTCGGTGCAAAATTGTTAATAACCAAGAATATTTAGATTGTCAAACAGAATAATTACCATTGAATAATTAAAGAAACTAGTACAGAGTGTAACCATTGTTTTTATTTCATAGGGAAGTGTATTGTATAAATTGTGTATTATATAGCAAAGAGAACGAGAATGACGGCAAGCGCTCACTTCGCAAATCTAGCGAACTAACTGCTCGATTAAGAATGTCGAAAGAAGGCGGGAGCAAAATTTGAATGCTCCAGACCGTCATCGCTAAGAACACCGTTTACCACACTATCTTTTAATTTAATTGTTTTAAATAAACAATTTGGCGCCACCCGGGATTTATAACATTACCACCCTATTGAATAACAGGTAAGGTTTCCACTCGCGTTGTACTGGTAATTGAAGGATCGCAACGGACATCGTTAGCGCAACACATAGACGTAAAGACACCCGTGTGAGGCGAACACACAACATGTACATATTTACAGAGACGACGACAGAATTTTGATGTTACAGATTGGCGACCAACTGGTGAGGCTAGAAAAAGACGACTAGTGGCGATTACGGGAAAATATGCAACATTATATATATGTTATATGGTAACAACATTATGTTATATAATATGCAACATTATGTATATGGTTACAAGATATAAAGCTAAGCAGGGAACTGAAAATAACAAGGGAGAAGAAATGGAAATGATGGAAGAAATAATCGAGGAAACGATCGAAGAGGATACCCAAGGGGACCAACAGGAAAACACAACCCAACCAGAACCGGAAGTGGAAGGAATAGTCGGGGACCAACCAAGTAAACCCATTCAGAAAGAGAACCTGAACCTGCAAGATATAGTGAATTTTATAGCAGAAACTTCAAAAAAACAAGAGGAAAAAATTAACGAAAACTAGATCAAAATAATGAAAAAATAGACAAAATGAAGGGAGAAATAAGGGAAGATATTGAGACACTGAACAAAAAAATTGAAGGAAATAACGGGACATTAAAACGACAAATCAACGAGAAACTGGAGGAACACAAGGATACTTTAAGGAAAAATCAAGAAACCTTACAACAGCAATTGAAGGAGGACATCCGAAAAAGTCATGAAGAACTGAAGGGAGAATTAAGATACATACTAATAGGGCCTCGTGAAGAAGTGAAGCAGACAAAAACGGGGATGAATAAGAAATGGGAAGAAACAAATTACCAAGCAGATCAACCTAATGAAACATTAAATAGTGATTTCAAACAATTGAATGAAACACTAGACAGCACTTCTGAAGGTATCAATGAAAAAATTGATAATAAAGAAGACAAAAATGTATTGTTTTCTGAAAATAAAGATAGCAAAAACAATTAGAAAATTAAGCATATAAAAACCAACCGTAGAAGAGTAAGGAAGAATTGAATAATAAAGAAGATTAAGAAAACAAAGGAAATAGGAAAAATATATAAAAAGAAACTACTAAAAACAAGAGAAGAAGTGGAGATGATGAAGCATGGACTAATTGATGTGTTTAATTTACCCCTTACTGAAAAAAAGCAAATTCATGAAATATAAAGATTGTAGGAAGACCTTAAAAGCAATTATAGAGGGAATTCACAACAAACCAGTGGAGGAAAACTTCAGCAAATCAATAAGTAAATGGAAAATACCCAAAATTGAAAAGACTCTCAACAAGATAGTGTGTCACAAATCAAGAAGGTCTCTAAAACGCTTGAGTACACCAGAATTGGAAATGCAGAATAAAGAAATCAATGATAACATTAATGAGGAAGATACAATTAACATCTTTGATTAATAAACAACATAATATAGTGAATGATGTAGACATGGAGACAAATGAACAAATGGTATTAGAAGAATTGTGGTAAAAGATAGAAGATACCTATTTCACACGGACAGAAATAGTACTACACACCAAGGTTATCCGAACCACAAGTGAAATAGAAATGATGGACCATGGGTAAACGAAGTGAAGATGAACACGCCGAGAAATGGGACTGATTTTCAGGGTAATGACCAAGCAAACCAATGGAAGGGAAGGAGCATTAAATTCATAAACCAAAACATTAAATTCATTAAGAGTAACCAAAACAAAAAAATATAAATGATATTTAAAGAAAAAGTTTAAGAATAATTGACAAGAAATGACTAAAACGACCAAGACAAATTAAATGAGAAGAGCTATCAAACCATAATAAATAAGTGTACGTATTGTCCAGAATAAATGTAGAAAACCAAACATTTGAAGGAGAAAAGGAGAAGATCGCCAAAGTGTATTACATATTAAAGGATAGGAAGGACCTGGAAGATATTGTAAGCGAAATAGTGCTACAGCAGAAGCAAGATACAAAAATCTTAAACATACGAAGAAGACTGTTGGAATCTGAGGAAATTATAAATAACTTTTATAGCATACACAAAGATATACTATTCATTAAAACCAAAAAGAACCAAGGAACATGGAAACTAGTAGTTCCAAATTCACTCGAAAACCAAATAATTAAAGACTACCATGTAAGATACGGACACATGGGAACACTCAAAATGGTAAAAGCGTTAGCGGAAGAAATATTCATTAAAGGTATAACAAGAAAGGTAAATAAAAACATTAAAACCTGCACAAAATGTCAGATGGTCAAAATAAATAACGAGAGAAAAGATGGAACGATGATACCCATCACTTCAAACGCCAAACTGGAAAAAGTGTTTCTCGACATATGTGGACCACGTATGTAGCGGAGGGAGACACAGATACAAGTACATAGTGATTCTATTGGACCATTACACCAAGTACACCAAGTTATATGCTATAAACAGAGCAACAACAAATAAAATATTAGACATCATAAAAAATAAATACATCACAGAAATTGGAAAACCATACATGATTATAACAGACCACGGAACACAATTCAAAGGGAAAAAGTAGAGAGATGAATTATTAAAATTAAACATAAAAACATATAAAACATCCGTATACCACCCTAGCAGTAATCCCGCAGAAAGAGTGTTGAGAGAGGTGGGACATATTTTAAGAACGTATTGCTATGATAATCAAAAGGAATGGCAGAAATATTTAACTTCAACCGAAGAATTTTTGAATATTAAGTTACCACCATTTTATTGAGAACACCCCATATTTAATGATGTTTGGAAGAAAACCACGTAGAGAGAATTAATAAAAAATAATTCGTATAAAATAAAATGTGTAAAATAATGAAAATAAAATGACAATGACACAACAAACGACGACATGACCTAACCCAAGTGTTTGACCAAATAAAAAAGAAACAAAAGGAGAAGGGAAAAACGAAACCAAACAAGAATGAAACCAATTGATGGAAGTGAATGACTACATACAACCAAATGAAATAAAACCAAGTGAGAAGGGGAAAACCAAAATAAAATGAAACAAAATAAGATGAAAGTGAAGAAGGAAAATGAACATGAAATTAACCAAGTATAAAGGAAATAAAGTGAAACCGAATGAGAAAACACTGACAAATAATATAGAATATGAAAAGGAGAAATGGTACACTCAAATGTAATATTGGAAACAAAACCAATAACTAACCAATGTATAAGATAATTATTCTTATCGATTGAAAGATAAAAGTAAATGATTTGATAAAACCCAATAAAGTAATGTGAAAAACAAAAGTACACTAACCCAAGAATTAGAGTTAGATGTGATAAAAAACTTTATAAAGACAAAAACTTATTAATAGTATAAATAATATTTGTAATGAGAGAGATAGTGAGATGGTGAGAATATAAAATCAACTAAGTGACAAAGAAAAAGTAATTATAGGGATTACCCACTAATAAACACTTAATATAAACATTTAGGAGTGCAAAAGTGAAAGTGTAAAACCCCAAAATAATTAGAAACCATATTAATAGGAATAAACACTGAAGAATCTATAATAAACACGATATGCCATTCGCTTTCGCATGGCACCTAAGGGATTAGGAGACCCTTACACACACACGCACACAAATGCAGCTGCACGCGTCCGCTCCGGCCGGCAGGTAGATGACTCATAACTGGGGCCCTAATTGTGTAATTGCTACATCTTTAAAGTATAAAATTCAACTACTGACATCAGTTTATTTGTAAACTTCGTGCAATTCCAAGAAAAATGACACCAAACACGGTATGATTATGATAATATATGATGTTCAACATGCACAGTAGTATTTTATATTTAATATACCGGGTACCATTAATTTTTTTTGGTTACATTTCGACATCAAAGTGTGTTATATATTGTTGATTTATTTTTACATTTATTTTTAGTGTGTTTATACACAGCATGTATCAATTAAAATGTAAACTTGTAAGTGCAGAATTAAAATAAGCTTACTTTTTAACCTCACAGTTTCTTTATGTAAGTGCCGGTAACTGGTTGAATTATTTTGTATCTTAATTATTATTAATTCTACCAACTACCTCGAAGCTACAATGAACTGTTCAGCGACATTTTGAAGTCTGTCCGGAGTTTAGTTTTGACTAAGCGTCGTTATGAAAGATATTAGCCGAAACAACCCTATGACTCACTTCCTGTGTATAGGGCATCCGCTTTCGACGACAATGAATATGACTCACTTCCTTTGTAGTAAGTTAGCGCCACTGTCGGGGGTGTCGAAAGCATCATTATTGTCGGTGGTTTTCCTTAGTAATGTGGTCGGTGTTGTGCTGTGCGTGGAGGTTTAAGTGTTACAGTTATGTGCTCTAAGTCTAAGCAAGAGTTACATTCGCAAGCAAGAACGATAGTTGCTTCGGTGATACAGTATTTTTATATGGGAAAAAATAATATGTAAGAAAAGTTTTGGAAAGAGTTTCATCAGCGTGTAATGTTCCCAAACGAACCGTCGCCCGGATAAATGCTCAATTGAAATCAGCGCTACGGGAGGAAACTGAGACCGTGGAAGATGATGCGAGTGACAGAGAAGACAGCATAGTTAATGAAGTTTCAGCCTGTAAGAAGATAAAAATAACAACGCCTAGGAAAACACCAGAAGGGCCACAACGAAATAGAAAAGTGACGGGCCTCGACGAGTTTGCGAAATCGGCCATAAGGCGGCACATCCTGCAGTACTACAAGCGGCGAGAGATACCATCCCTCGAGAAACTTGTGAGTTCGTTGAAGAATGCGAGTCTGTTCAACGGCGGGAAGACGGCATTGCATCGTAATGTAAGATATTTGGGGTTTTTTTACAAGAAGTATAATAACCGAAGGGTTTTGATGGAAAAGCCTACAATCGCTTTATTAAGATGCCAGTTTTTACGTAAAGTCCGAAATGTAAATATTGAAAATGTTGTGTTCCTAGATGAAACATGGTTAAATGAAAATGTACATAATGACAAAGGATGGACCGACGATACAGTTAATACAATTTATTTTGAATCCTCCCTTAGGCAAGGGGAAAAGATTGATAATTTGCCATGCTGGAAGCCAGAAAGGATGGATCGAAGCTCCCCCACTCGTGTTTGAGTCAAAGAAGACGGGAGATTATCACGAAGAAATGGACCATAAAGTTTTTGAAAACTGGTTTTTTAATACACTAATCCCCGCAATACCCCCTGCGAGTACGATAATCATGGACAACGCTCCGTACCATTCCAGAAAAATAGACAAAGCACCAACTTCAAGCTCAACAAAAGCCGCAATGATCCACTTGCTGAAAGAGAAGAAAATTCCATTTTCCCTGACTTCCGGAAGCCAGAAATCTACGAATTGGTTTTGTTTCCAATATTACATTTGAGTGTACCATTTCTCCTTTTCATATTCTATATTATTTGTCAGTGTTTTCTCATTCGGTTTCACTTTATTTCCTTTATACTTGGTTAATTTCATGTTCATTTTCCTTCTTCACTTTCATCTTATTTTGTTTCATTTTATTTTGGTTTTCCCCTTCTCACTTGGTTTCATTTCATTTGGTTGTATGTAGTCATTCACTTCCTTCAATTGGTTTAATTCTTGTTTGGTTTCGTTTTTCCCTTCTCCTTTTGTTTCTTTTTTATTTGGTCAATCACTTGGGTTAGGTCATGTCGTCGTTTGTTGTGTCATTGTCATTTTATTTTCATTATTTTACACATTTTATTTTATACGAATTATTTTTTATATTGTGGATTCATCTTTTTTATCCCTGGTATTGGGGTGGCTTATTTGTGTTGTAACATAATGCCTCTCCTTCAAAATTGGTCATTTTGGTAAAACACTAGCATAGTTTTTTATGAAATTATTAGTTATATATTATTTTTTCCTTTTTTTCTTGTTTATTTCTTCTTTCATATTTCTATTCTTACTTGATTCACTCCTTTTTGAGTTGGTCGTTGGCGGCGAGACGATGCGCATCGGACTGTGCCGTGACTGTGTCGGTGTTTAATTATGTGTGGTGTTTTTGTGTTTGTGTATTTTAAATAGTTGACGACCCCTTTTGGGTGAATTTGATGTTTTTATAATTTTAAAAAACCTGATGATGAGAATTTATTCTCGAAACGCGTTGTTTTAAGGAAAAAACTAAAGAAGTCACAAGACGGAAGTTAATACAGGTAATTGCCTAATATTAATTCTAAATATTAGTAACGTGACTTGGAGACAATTAAAACAAAATGAACAAAATGAATTTTTATTTAGATCTGTTTTTATTTATTTCCATTAGCGCGTTCTCCCTTTTATATAATTTTTTCCCTAACTTCTAGTAACTGGTTTCTTCCATTATTACTTATTTTTCTGAGACCAGAGGAACATCATCTCTGCTCAGTTAATTTGATTGCTGGACCTATTCTCAGTCAATCTGAAATACCTTTTTTGTCATCTTGTGACACATTAATAATAATAATATTTTTTGGGATTGTCCACTTCGTGGTTTTTTCGATCATTTTAGCCTTTTACTCATTCTTCCTTCCGCTGTACCTTTGCTATATACTGTTATTTACTCATACAGTTGATTGTTTTTTTATCTATTTAGTTGTTAATTTCATTATTTCTAACTTTTCATTAGTTTGTTTTTCTTTTCTTCTTGTGATCATTTTAAATATCTTAGACATCTTTTTTCTTTTTCTTGGTTGATTACCATTTTTTTGCTTTAGCCATTTGCTGTATATTTGCTTTATACTCTTTTTTTTTTCTTATACCAGTTCAGTTTTTTTTTTTTTTTTTTTGAATACTCTGAATGCATTATAATTTTAGGTATTTGTATTAGCAGTTCTTGCTTGATTTTATTTTTGTTTATTTTGTCTTGTTTTAAATATTATTCTGAATAATATTTGTAAGTTTGTTGTTCTTACTTTTTTATAGGAATTTTTGTAACTTATTCCTTCTTTTTCCACTTTTTTTTTTAATATGTTATTTACATAAGATTGTAAGGTGATCTTACTTTGTAGGAATTTTTGTAACTTATTCCTTTATTTTATATTTTATATTATGCCTCATATGTCATCGAAATATTGTTGTAAGCTGATCTTACATCTTTTGAATTTGGTAATTATTATTTATTTGTTTATTATGGTTTATTTTTCCTCGTAAAATTTTTTATAGAAGCTTGATTATACACTCCTTTTATCTTTTTTGTGGTTACGTTACTTATTTTGTAAGTATTGTTACCATTGTCCTTGGTGATGACATAAGGTCCTATGTATAATAATAACAGTTTCTTTGTTATACCTTCAATTGTACTGGGTAGTTCACGGTTTTTTATTAATACTCTTTCTCCTTCGATATATTTAATTATTTTAGGTTAGTATGCCATAAGACTACCAAATGAATAAATATATTGAACTTACTGATTTCAATCTCTTTCGCAGCGTTGCCTCATGTACTCCCACAAATTTTGCTGCAGCTCTCACACTACTGCCTGCTGCAATTTTATCTTGAGCTGTGGTCAATTGCACTTGAGTGAACAACTGCCTATCACTTTTACGTTTATATTTTGATGACAAGGTACCTGGAATGAAGAAAACTCATTGAAGGCACAATCTCATATGAAGTGTCCCAAGAGTACGCATTAAAGAAGCCAGTGCGTACTCTTACGACATCGCGCCATTTTGAATTTTGGACATCTTAATATCGAAACTACTTCATGTATTAAATAAATTTGCCAATAAATATGAACCAGGAACATGTAATAATAAAATATAAAAAATACAATTTAAGATATTAACATTTACATGTAAAAACAATATACTACTTTGCGACAAATATAAGAACAAAATAGTAGTAACGCAACAAATTCAACATATCTCCTCTCTTGGTGAAAAAATCTCGACTGCCGCGTGCCAACGGGATTCGGCTGGTTAAGAAGCACATCCCCTGCTTGCGACAGATGCTGAAATCTATAGGTTAAAAATGAAGCTCAATGCGTACTCTTGGGCAGTCTTACCCTACTTTAATGTGTTTTGTTTTGTTATTATGATTGGTTGGTTTATTTGTTGATGTGTTTTGGATCTGGTTTTATACTATTTGTGGGTTTCTATTATTTTCGAAATCATGGCTTGTTAATTATTTCCTAACTGATTTTCCAGTGTAATTGTATTCAATTGATTATCCTTCTTATTTATCTATTATGCCCTTGTTAACAATATGGCTATTACTTACTATTAAAACATAACATCTAGGCCTATGGTCTGTACAATTCCTTCAGCCATATCCTATTCATAAATTTAATTAAACAATTTTTTAACAGTTGTTAGGTAATGTTTGTTTACAATTCATTTCATTCCTTATTATTTTTTGGGTGATAAACATCATCACACCTTTTAAACTTACTTAATTGATTATCCCTTATAACTTGGGGTGTTTATTGATTTCATTTTTAATTTCTTATTTCTTAAATAATCTCTATCTTCTATCCATGGTAACACTAACTGTTTACCTTTTTAAATACTATTGTATACAATTAAACTTAATTTTATTAACAATAAGATTCTTTTTTAAATAATAATGTCACCATCAATCTTCAGTGTTCATTACAGGTTATTATCTGTTTACTTCTAATACTATCATTAACAACATTCTTAATTATTAATATGGTTCACCATTAACCATTTAGTGTTTATTATAGATTCTTCAGTGTTTATTCCTATTAATATGGTTTCTAATTATTTTGGGGTTTTACACTTTCACTTTTGCACTCCTAAATGTTTATATTAAGTGTTTATTAGTGGGTAATCCCTATAATTACTTTTTCTTTGTCACTTAGTTGATTTTATATTCTCACCATCTCACTATCTCTCTCATTACAAATATTATTTATACTATTAATAAGTTTTTGTCTTTATAGAGTTTTTTATCACATCTAACTCTAATTCTTGGGTTAGTGTACTTTTGTTTTTCACATTACTTTATTGGGTTTTATCAAATCATTACTTTTATCTTTCAGTCGATAAGAATAATTATCTTATACATTGGTTAGTTATTGGTTTTGTTTCCAATATTACATTTGAGTGTACCATTTCTCCTTTTCATATTCTATATTATTTGTCAGTGTTTTCTCATTCGGTTTCACTTTATTTCCTTTATACTTGGTTAATTTCATGTTAATTTCCTTCTTCACTTTCATCTTATTTTGTTTCATTTTATTTTGGTTTTCCCCTTCTCACTTGGTTTTATTTCATTTGGTTGTATGTAGTCATTCACTTCCTTCAATTGGTTTCATTCTTGTTTGGTTTCGTTTTTCCCTTCTCCTTTTGTTTCTTTTTTATTTGGTCAATCACTTAGGTTAGGTCATGTCGTCGTTTGTTGTGTCATTGTCATTTTATTTTCATTATTTTACACATTTTATTTTATACGAATTATTTTTTATATTGTGGATTCATCTTTTTTATCCCTGGTATTGTAACATGGCATTTTGGCCTACCTGGGGTAATAAGGAAATTTGTATTTATTTCTTAATAAAGCCGATAATTTTTTTTCACATAATAGGGACAAAACTTATGAACAAAAGGTATTTTGTTAGTCGCAGCAGTGGCAGCAGTGAGTGAGAATTATTCAGTAACATTATATTTTGAAAGACAGTTTCAACAACCGACAAATTGTGCCAAGGTCAGCTAATGACAAACACAAAACAGCAAAACAAATTATATAACTAACATCAGGCGATGTCGTCAGCGCCTTGCATAACAAATTATGTAACGATCGTCATGCCATCTTACGTCAGAGGCGATCCTTGTTGTTGACTGCAGTGGTGTAACAAAAAACAGTCCGCTGGCGTATGAATACGAACTTTAAAACAATGAGAATTGGTAATACAACAACAGCGACAACACAAAATAGCGCCGGTAACCTGTCCCCAGTCTACAGCCATCTCCCGTGCAAGTGGCACGTTACGTTTTTTGCGGGCCCGCAACCTAAAATGTAAATACCGCAATGTAACAAAATGTGTATCTATATTCTGGTTTTTAGAAAGTATTACAACTGCAGAGTGAATTATTAGAGACAGTGAGTGAAATTGATAAAAAACAGTTCGGCCGTAAATCAAAATTGGACCTATAAAGCAGCAAACAGAGTACGCCCCAGGTGTGGAACTTCTCCGCATCAGCAGGAAAGTAGACGATTTCAATTAATTAAAATGCTGGGTTTTCTTTTTTATTTTATAAATTATAAAATCTTGGGGTAGTATGTGAGCGAGTGTGGGAGTTTTTTGTTTAATTATATATATTATGAAGTGCTGGTTTCCGTTTGACTTATATTAATTAGTCGTAAGTTTATATCTACATGCAAATAAATAAAACTAGTATGGTTAGGTGAAGCAAATATTGTTCAGAATGGTATTCTAAGAATAAACCGAAAGGTAAACAAAAAATTTGTCATGCTATAAAAAAATAAAGTAACATTTATTTGTGCTGGCAAAATAGATGTTTGTCATTGCAATGCCTGTCGTGTTTCTCTGCCTAAGTACATCAGACGACACCCTGGTACACCCTGGCAAATAATTGCAACTGGTAAGTGACAGTTTTTTCAATATTCAATAATTTAATTAAAGCTCGTAGAGCTTCAATGGCGCCCTTTAACAGTGACTTTGTAAATTAAGTAAAATTTTCAAACTGATCGAAAAATGGCAGAGAAAAGCGAGAGTGTAAATTTATGTGAAGATGTTGGGGAGGTGTCAATTTTAAATGTTACGCAAGACAATTTAATATCGACAAATATTAACGAAAGTATAGACAATACAACACACGAATTAACGATTGAGACAGTAGACGCAAAAGTAAGCGATAATGTAAATATATTTAACCAATTAGCATTGATGATGGAGATGATGTCAGGAATGAAAACTGAGATTAAATCAGAAATAAATGTTGTAAATATGAGTTTAAATGAAATGATTAAATCAGAAATAAATGTCGTAAATGTTAAACTGACTGATTTAAATAACGAGTTTATAAATGTGAGAAGCGAATTGAGAGCGAGTGAAATATATATGAATAGCCGTTTGGAAAGTATGAGTGAGGTTATTGTTGGAGTGAAAGATGAGTTGACTAGTGATATCAATAAGATACAAACTGAGATGAAGAATGATATAAAAATAAATAACGAAAAACAAAAAGAGAAAATGTTAGAAACAAATAAAAAATTTGACACATTGACAAGTAAATTTAATGATAAAATTAAGAAGCAAAATGACAAAATTGACTGTAATGTTCAATGTATAATTAACGAATGTGAACAAATCAAACGAGCTAGTGAAATACAAGAAAATATAAATGATGAATTCAGAAGTAACTTTGAACAAGTTGATGCAATTAAAATTAATGTAACTAGTTTAAAGAATAAACAAGCAGAACATGAGTGTGAAATAGTTAAAGTCAGAGAAGACTTGAATGTAACCATTAACCAGAAATTAAGTAATGTGAGTGAGAGAGTGAATGTGGAAGTAGAATTAGGATATTTTAGTAATGAAAGTAGGGGAGTGAACCCCATACAATTTTTGAACTCTATAAAAAGTTTTAATAAATATAACCAAGAAAGTTGGGAGATTAAGTTAGTAAGAATTTTAAAGTACTTTAAAGGGGATGCTAAAATATGGGCGGATGCTCATAACGATAACTGGGTAGATTTTAATGAGTTTGAGCAGGCATTTAGAAATAAATACTGGTCAGAAGAAAAACAAGAGGGGTTACGTAGTACCATAATGGGATGGGGCAATTTTAATATTAAGCACATGAGTATTACATCGTATGTGACAAGACTATATAGTCAAGTTAAATATTTAGAACCACCAATGCCTCTTTCATCTTTTATTAGATACATCAGTAAACATTTACCCAAGGACATACGGTCCACAATCAGAACCCGGGATTTTGCCAATATCGCAGAGTTAGAAAAAATATTAGAGGCATACCAGAGTATGAAAGAGGAAGAGGATAATAAGTATCAGTTTAGAGTTAGTGAATCGAACCAAACAAATACTGAAATAAGACAACCAGACCATTTTATTGGTAATGTGAGTAGATCAGGGGAGGGGGCGTGGTTATGTCCAAACCCTAATTGTGGAGCCAGTAATTATAATGGGTCGCGGAATCAATGTTACCGGTGTAAGGGTCCGAGGAATAGTGCCCAAGGGAGAGTAGAGAATTATAATAGGGGTGGCGATCAATTTAGAGGGAATCATAGAGGGAGAGGTTTTACTAATAATCGAGGAACATCAGGAAATTTTAATCATAGAGGTAGAGGGGGATATGTTAGTAACCCAAACGAATCTCGGGGCGTGGAAGTACCAGCTCATAATCAAAACAGTAGGGGGGTTTACAGTGAACCACCACCTCCACATCCGTTAAACTAATAAGGGCGGTTGAAAAAGAAAGCCCCCAGCCGTCTAGTAATCACATGACAATAGGGTCACTAATAACCAATATACATAATGATTTATCTGACGAAGAAGCAGGTGAGAGTAATAATGCTTTCGGGATGGCAGAATTTGAAGCCGAAGTATTTAATTCTAAATATATTTTTTTAGTAGATTCAGGGAGTGAACTGACTGCTATAGACGATAGAATGTTTGAAAAAATAAAAAATCAGACTACAGAAACAATTCCACAATTACCAGTACTGGGAATTAGCGTTATAGGAGTAACGGGTGTTCGCAGTAAAAAAGTAACTAAACAAATAATGCTACAATTAAAAGTGAATGAGAACACAATAAATGTACCTTTCTTAGTTATTCCAAGACTAAATATGGGAGCTATAATAGGTAATGATTTTTTAAATAATTTCAAAGTAGAGTTAAATTATTACACACAGACTATGAAATTAAATAATAATAATAATATAGTTGAAATACCATTCATACAAAAGAAAACTGTGGGAATGAAAGCTTTAAGAATAATTAGTAAGGGAATGTTAATTTCTGACAATGATATAAATGAGTGTAGACCCTTAATGATAAATTATTGTAACTTGAGAGTAAATAATAATGAGTTATTTGAAGGTGAAAATAATTGGGAGGAGAAAATGAATAAAATCTTATATCAAGATGGGGAATTTAGCTACCAAGACAGAGAAAAAATAGTACTAATAATAAACAAAAATAAATCAGTTTTTTCAGAGGAACCCGGTTTAGTAAAGAATTTTAAAGGTAAATTAGTCGTTAAAGAAAAAACACCCTTTGCACCTAAAACCTATCCGGTACCATACTCCAAGAGGGGTTTAGTACAGGAGGAAATAAATAAAATGTTGAGGGAAGGTATAATAGAAAAATCTACATCACCATATTCCAACCCTTTAGTAGTGGTGACAAAGAAAGATTTATCGATAAGTTTATGTTTAGACGCAAGACAAGTAAACAGAATAATTGTTCCAGACAGAGAATCACCGGAACCAGTAAGCGAAATTCTGCAACTTTTTAGTGGGACCAAATACATCACTACCTTAGACTTGACTGCAGGCTACTGGCAGATAGAGCTAGAAGAGGAGTCTCGACAGTATGTGGCTTTTCTATACAACGGTAGGAATTACCAATTTCGCCGACTACCGTTTGGACTAAATGTAAGTGTTTCAATTTTTATCAAATGCCTGGATTATGTGCTAGGGAGAGAGATTTTAGAATTCACAACCGTTTATGTAGATGATATAGTAATTACATCACCAGACATTGATACACACTGTGAAAGGTTAGATAGGGTACTAAGTAGACTGCATGAGTATGGCATAACAGTTAAATTTAAGAAGTCAGAATTTTTGAAAGAACAAGTTAATTTCTTAAGACATATAATTTCAGCAAGGGGTATCAGTACAGACCCTAAGAAGGTAGAAATAATACAAAATTTTCCGATACCAAAAAATGTTAAGCAGTTGCAAAGTTTTTTAGGCTTATGCAATTATTATAGGCAATTTGTAGACAAATATTCATATTTAACAGTACAATTGGGACATTTATTAAATAAAGACAATCGATGGCGGTGGAATTTAAAAGAGCAAAATATATTTGAGCTGATAAAAAATAAATTCTTAAACACAGTTATATTAGCTCATCCTAATTTTTCAGAGCCATTTTATATACACACAGACGCATCAGACATTGCTTTGGGAGTAGAGTTGTTTCAGTTAGATGGGAGTGATAACCACCAAGTAGTAGCTTTTGCAAGTAGGTCTCTATTAACTAGTGAAAAGAACTACACTACTACGGAGAAGGAGGCGTTATCGATAGTTTTCGCCTGTAGAAAGTTCAGAACATACTTGTTAGGAAATAAGGTAATCATAAGGTCCGGCCATCAAGCGTTAACGTTTTTAAAGAACTGTAAAGTAACTCATGGTAGGTTAGTGCGGTGGATGCTAATATTACAGGAATATGACTTAACAATTGAGTATTGTAAGGGTAAAGAAAATATGGTAGCTGATGTCCTATCCAGAACAGATTTTGATATTAACACCGAAGTAGACATAGCAAATACATATAAAATATTTATAGTAAAAGAAGTAGATATGAAAAAATTAATAAGTAACTTAGCAGCAGAACAAGAGAGAGACACCGAACTTAATAAAATAATATTAGCTTTGAGTCAAATACCCAACGTACCTCATAAGTGGGAGAAACATTTTAGTTTGTTTAATAAACACTTATTTCATCGGGCAAATGAACAGGGAGATGATTGGAAGTTGTGTATCCCTAAAGTTATAATACCTGAAGTAGTGAGAGATTGCCATCTAAGGTATGGTCATATAGGCCCCAAGAAATGTAGTGACATATTAAAAGAATCATGTAAATTCAACAATATGGAAAGAATGGTGCGTAAAATGTTACAAACATGCGAAATTTGTCAGAAAGCTAAAGTAAACAATCGTAAACAGGAGGGTTTAATGCAGCATGTAATGCCAGACAGTCCTTTAGCATTAGTTGCTGTTGATTTATATGGCCCTTTACCCAAAGGTCGAGGAGGTGTAAACTATTTATTTGTTGTATTAGATGTTTTTACTAAATTTGTAAAACTATACCCGATTAAAAAGGCAACATCATCAGTGTTGGCTAGGAAAATAGTCAATGAATACCTTGTTGAAGTAGGTAAGCCTCAAGTAGTGTTATCAGATCATGGCTCGCAGTTCACCAGCAACATCTGGCGGGAAACTTTAGGTTGGGAAAATATTTTAGTTAAACATACATCAGTGTATCATCCACAGTCAAATCCAAGTGAACGGGTTATGCGGGAGTTAGGGAGAATGTTCAGAACCTTTTGCCATAAAAAACATTCTTTGTGGGCTATTTTTGTGTGCAAGATAGAGTGTTATATTAACAATAGTTTACATGAATCCACTAGTTACAGCCCATGTGAGTTAATGTTCCAGAGAAGGCCGGCACGCATATTAGAAGAGCTAGTAAAGTTTCCAACCCGGACGGAGATACCACATGATAGGAAATTGGTAATCGCTAGGGAGCGCCTGCTGAGTAAGGCCGAACAGCGGAAACGGAGACATGACCGGAATTTAACACCCATACAATACGAGGTAGGACAATTAGTATTAATAAAAACTCACGATCAGTCATCAGCGTTGGACAAAGAAATTAAGAAATTCTTCCTATTGTATGACAGTCCATATGAGGTTAGCCAAGTGAAAATGGAGAATGCTTATGTTTTAGTAGATTTGCAAACTCGAGAAATAAAAGGAACTTATAATGTGACCCAATTAAAAAAGTATTATCTAGCTGAGTGATGATGGATGTATTTATAAATATTAATATTTTCATACATAAACAGACATTTTTATATTCTATTATTATAAATTGTTATTATTGTTTATACACACATCATGTATTTTATGTAAATGGACATTAAGATAGGGAAAGTTAAGAAAGAAATGTATGAGGTTAAAACACCACCAAGACTAGAAATGTCATGTAATATAAATTGTCAATTTTAATTTTAAAAGGAAATATTATACTTGTGATTCCCCGACTTTTCGGGCGGTCACGGCCTCACCGAACCTTGACCGTGGAATTGGTTTAGCTTTAACAGCTATGGTTGGGGCACATTACGATTACGCGCTGACCATAACTGGCCATAGCTGTTATCGTTGTAAAGGTGTACTTTGAAATTGATGGGGGGTGAAATTTAGGGGAATCACCAAACTATGGAACAGCGGCTACCACTCTGCCCGCTTGGGGGTAGCAAAGACAGGTGGTAGACGCGCATTAAGGGCGCATAGTTATATAACACAGATATTATGATATCTAAATCTTTAAAATGTAACGCAGAAGCAAGGACACGGAGATGTTACATTCCTCCAAAATCTCAGTCCTTGTGGACGCAACTGGACGCCACAGTCCAGGGGGGGTCATAGTGTGTGTGGCAGGGAGGTTACCCAAGGTGGGTAACGAATTAAAAAATTTTTTGTTACATTTTAGTAATGATAACTCGCTATTAATTAATTTTGTTAAAATTAGAAGAAATAGATGCACTAGATATTTTATATATTGTGTTTATTATGTTTTATTGAGTTGATTGCATGTAGTATGTTAGGAATAAGGGTTATAAAAATATAATAATAAGTTTTCTGTGTTTAAAGATTTTTACTAAAAATGACATAAATTTATGATAGTTAAAATTTTCAATGAGATAAAAAAAAAAAAAAAAAAAAAAAAAAAAGAGAAACGAATTAATAAAAGTAAAGTGAGTTTAAAAGGATAATTTTATGATTTTATATGCAAATTCAATAATGTAAACTGTGTAAGTTTTAAATATAAATTGTTTACTTTAAGATAATAATAACAATGTGAATTATTAATGTACTATGGTTTCTTATGTTATATTTTGTTTGTTAGTGTAAGAGAATTTTATGAATTTAGATATTTTAAATGCATTTTAAATTGGGGATGAGAGTAATGTAATATGGTAATGGGAAATGTTCATGAGTCAATCGTCTGTTTAATTAAATTCTGATGGGAATCAGGGCAATGATTTTGAATTTTGGGGATAAAGTTAACAAGAGAAAGTAGATGGAATTTTAAAAGGGGTATCATATTGTTGGTAGGTATTTGATATATATGTTAGAAATTAAAAAAAAAAAAAAAAAAAAAAAAACCAGTGCTTCTTAGCGCAAACCAGCACCGCTAGGGGGAAACCGATCAGTTGGGGATATGGTGTTGTATAAGGCCACTATTTGATATTTTGATTTGTTGTTTCAGTGTTTAGTGATGCTGTGGCGGCGGACCAGGGCTGGCCAGCGCGTCAGAGCAGGGGCGTTAAGTATCTGTCTGACTCTACGGTGTTGGGATCTCGAGAGAGAAGTCCAGTATTGTCATTCAGGTGCGGTCACAGAAAACGGACCAAGGGTGAGTTGATTATATTTTTGTAAACTATACGGGGGGTTGTGGCGACATATCCTGGCTGATCCCTTTAGCAAGTATGAATGTGTCAATGAGGTTTTTTATGCTTCGGCATAAAATATCTCATTGAGGGGGGTATTGTAACATGGCATTTTGGCCTACCTGGGGTAATAAGGAAATTTGTATTTATTTCTTAATAAAGCCGATAATTTTTTTTCACATAATAGGGACAAACTTATGAACAAAAGGTATTTTGTTAGTCGCAGCAGTGGCAGCAGTGAGTGAGAATTATTCAGTAACATTATATTTTGAAAGACAGTTTCAACAACCGACAAATTGTGCCAAGGTCAGCTAATGACAAACACAAAACAGCAAAACAAATTATATAACTAACATCAGGCGATGTCGTCAGCGCCTTGCATAACAAATTATGTAATGATCGTCATGCCATCTTACATCAGAGGCGATCCTTGTTGTTGACTGCAGTGGTGTAACAAAAAACAGTCCGCTGGCGTATGAATACGAACTTTAAAACAATGAGAATTGGTAATACAACAACAGCGACAACACAAAATAGCGCCGGTAACCTGTCCCCAGTCTACAGCCATCTCCCGTGCAAGTGGCACGTTACGTTTTTTGCGGGCCCGCAACCTAAAATGTAAATACCGCAATGTAACAAAATGTGTATCTATATTCTGGTTTTTAGAAAGTATTACAACTGCAGAGTGAATTATTAGAGACAGTGAGTGAAATTGATAAAAAACAGTTCGGCCGTAAATATTGGACCTATAAAGCAGCAAACAGAGTACGCCCCAGGTGTTGAACTTCTCCGCATCAGCAGGAAAGTAGACGATTTCAATTAATTAAAATGCTGGGTTTTCTTTTTTATTTTATAAATTATAAAATCTTGGGGTAGTATGTGAGCGAGTGTGGGGGTTTTTTGTTTAATTATATATATTACGAAGTGCTGGTTTCCGTTTGACTTATATTAATTAGTCGTAAGTTTATATCTACATGCAAATTAATAAAACTAGTATAGTTAGGTGAAGCAAATATTGTTCAGAATGGTATTCTAAGAATAAACCGAAAGGTAAACAAAAAATTTGTCATGCTATAAAAAAATAAAGTAACATTTATTTGTGCTGGCAAATAGATGTTTGTCATTGCAATGCCTGTCGTGTTTCTCTGCCTAAGTACATCAGACGACACCCTGGTACACCCTGGCAAATAATTGCAACTGGTAAGTGACAGTTTTTTCAATATTCAATAATTTAATTAAAGCTCGTAGAGCTTCAGTATTGGGGTGGCTTATTTGTGTTGTAACATAATGCCTCTCCTTCAAAATTGGTCATTTTGGTAAAACACTAGCATAGTTTTTTATAAAATTATTAGTTATATATTATTTTTTCCTTTTTTTCTTGTTTATTTCTTCTTTCATATTTCTATTCTTACTTGATTCACTCCTTTTTATTTAGATCTGTTTTTATTTATTTCCATTAGCGCGTTCTCCCTTTTATATAATTTTTTCCCTAACTTCTAGTAACTGGTTTCTTCCATTACTACTTATTTTTCTGAGACCAGAGGAACATCATCTCTGCTCAGTTAATTTGATTGATGGACCTATTCTCAGTCAATCTTAAATACCTTTTTTGTCATCTTGTGACTTACATTAATAATAATAATATTTTTTGGGATTGTCCACTTCGTGGTTTTTTCGATCATTTTAGCCTTTTACTCATTTTTCCTTCTGCTGTACCTTTGCTATATACTGTTATTTACTCATATAGTTGATTGTTTTTTATCTATTTAGTTGTTAATTTCATTATTTCTAACTTTTCATTAGTTTGTTTTTCTTTTCTTCTTGTGATCATTTTAAATATCTTAGACATCTTTTTTCTTTTTTTTGGTTGATTACCATTATTTTGCTTTAGCCATTTGCTGTATATTTGCTTTATACACATTGTTTTTTCTTATACCAGTTCAGTTGATTTTTTTTTTTGAATACTCTGAATTCATTATAATTTTAGGTATTTGTATTAGCAGTTCTTGCTTGATTTTATTTTTGTTTATTTTGTCTTGTTTTAAATATTATTCTGAATAATATTTGTAAGTTTGTTGTTCATACTTTTTTACAGGAATTTTTGTAACTTATTCCTTGTTTTTACACATTTTTTTTTTAATATGTTATTTATATAAGATTGTAAGGTGATCTTACTTTGTAGGAATTTTTGTAACTTGTTCCTTTATTTTATATTTTATATTATGCCTCATATGTCATCGAAATATTGTTGTAGGCTGATCTTACATCTTTTGAATTTGGTAATTATTCTTTATTTGTTTATTATGGTTTATTTTTCCTCGTAAAACTTTTTTATAGAAGCTTGATTATACACTCCTTTTATCTTTTTTGTGGTTACGTTACTTATTTTGTACGTATAGTTACCATTGTCCTTGGTGATGACATAAGGTCCTATTTATAATTATAACAGTTTCTTTGTTATACCTTCAATTGTACTGGGTAGTTCACGGTTTTTTATTAATACTCTTTCTCCATCGTTATATTTAATTATTTTAGGTTGGTTTTGAGAATACTTTGCTTTTTGTTTCTCGATTTTCTCCGTGATTCAGCTGTACCATTTGTTTTCATCATATGGGTCTTCTGGGTTGTTTGGAAATTCTATTAATTCCTGTATCTCTCTACGTGGTTTTCTTCCAAACATCATTAAATATGGGGTGTTCTCAATAAAATGGTGGTAACTTAATATTCAAAAATTCTTCGGTTGAAGTTAAATATTTCTACCATTCCTTTTGATTATCATAGCAATACGTTCTTAAAATACGTCCCACCTCTCTCAACACTCTTTCTGCGGGATTACTGCTAGGGTGGTATACCGATGTTTTATATGTTTTTATGTTTAATTTTAATAATTCATCTCTCCATTTTTTTCCCTTTGAATTGTGTTCAGTGGTCTGTTATAATCATGTATGGTTTTCCAATTTCTGTGATGTATTTATTTTTTATAATGTCTAATATTTTATTTGTTGTTGCTCTGTTTATAGCGTATAACTTGCTGTACTTGGTGTATTGGTCCAATAGAATCACTATGTACTTGTATCTGTGTCTCCCTCCGCTACATGGTAATGGTCCACATATGTCGAGAAACACTTTTTCCAGTTTGGCGTTTGAAGTGATGGGTATCATCATTCCATCTTTTCTCTCGTTATTTATTTTGACCATCTGACATATTGTGCAGGTTTTAATGTTTTTATTTACCTTTCTAGTTATACCTTTAATGAATATTTCTTCCGCTAACGCTTTTACCATTTTGAGTGTTCCCATGTGTCCGTATCTTACATGGTAGTCTTTAATTATTTGGTTTTCGAGTGAATTTGGAACTACTAGTTTCCATGTTCCTTGGTTCTTTTTGGTTTTAATGAATAGTATATCTTTGTGTATGCTATAAAAGTTATTTATAATTTCCTCAGATTCCAACAGTCTTCTTCGTATGATTTTTGTATCTTGCTTCTGCTGTAGCACTATTTCGCTTACAATATCTTCCAGGTCCTTCCTATCCTTTAATATGTAATACACTTTGGCGATCTTCTCCTTTTCTCCTTCAAATGTTTGGTTTTCTACATTTATTCTGGACAATACGTACACTTATTTATTATGGTTTGATAGCTCTTCTCATTTAATTTGTCTTGGTCGTTTTAGTCATTTCTTGTCAATTATTCTTAAGCTTTTTCTTTAAATATCATTTATATTTTTTTGTTTTGGTTATTCTTAATTGGTTTAATGAATTTAATGCTCCTTCCCTTCCATTGGTTTACTTGGTCATTACCCTGAAAATCAGTCCCATTTCTCGGCGTGTTCATCTTCACTTCGTTTACCCATGGTCCGTCATTTCTATTTCACTTGTGGTTCGGATAACCTTGGTGTGTAGTAATTTTACCACAATTCTTCTAATACCATTTGTTCATTTGTCTCCATGTCTACATCATTCACTATATTATGTTGTTTATTAATCAAAGATGTTAATTGTATCTTCCTCATTAATGTTATCATTGATTTCTTTATTCTGCAATTCCAATTCTGGTGTACTCAAGTGTTTTAGAGACCTTCTTGATTTGTGACACACTATTTTGTTGAGAGTCTTTTCAATTTTGGGTATTTTCCATTTACTTATTGATTTGCTGAAGTTTTCCTCCGGTGGTTTGTTG
Organism: Magicicada septendecula; assembly: GCA_034769895.1. Lineage (NCBI taxonomy): Eukaryota > Metazoa > Arthropoda > Insecta > Hemiptera > Cicadidae > Magicicada > Magicicada septendecula. Next base: position 83,926,135 of record CM068369.1, read on the forward strand.
TGAATTCCCTCTATAATTGCTTTTAAGGTCTTCCTACAATCTTTATATTTCTTGAATTTGCTTTTTTTCAGTAAGGGGTAAATTAAACACATCAATTAGTCCATGCTTCATCATCTCCACTTCTTCTCTTGTTTTTAGTAGTTTCTTTTTATATATTTTTCCTATTTCCTTTGTTTTCTTAATCTTCTTTATTATTCAATTCTTCCTTACTCTTCTACGGTTGGTTTTTATATGCTTAATTTTCTAATTGTTTTTGCTATCTTTATTTTCAGAAAACAATACACTTTTGTCTTCTTTATTATCAATTTTTTCATTGATACCTTCAGAAGTGCTGTCTAGTGTTTCATTCAATTGTTTGAAATCACTATTTAATGTTTCATTAGGTTGATCTGCTTGGTAATTTGTTTCTTCCCATTTCTTATTCATCCCCGTTTTTGTCTGCTTCACTTCTTCACGAGGCCCTATTAGTATGTATCTTAATTCTCCCTTCAGTTCTTCATGACTTTTTCGGATGTCCTCCTTCAATTGCTGTTGTAAGGTTTCTTGATTTTTCCTTAAAGTATCCTTGTGTTCCTCCAGTTTCTCGTTGATTTGTCGTTTTAATGTCTCGTTATTTCCTTCAATTTTTTTGTTCAGTGTCTCAATATCTTCCCTTATTTCTCCCTTCATTTTGTCTATTTTTTCATTATTTTGATCTAGTTTTTTGTTAATTTTTTCCTCTTGTTTTTTTGAAGTTTCTGCTATATGATTCATTATATCTTGCAGGTTCAGGTTCTCTTTCTGAATGGGTTTACTTGGTTGGTCCCCGACTATTCCTTCCACTTCCGGTTCTGGTTGGGTTGTGTTTTGCTGTTGGTCCCCTTGGGTATCCTCTTCGATCATTTCCTCAATTATTTCTTCCATCATTTCCATGTCTTCTCCTTTGTTATTTTCAGTTCCCTGCTTAGCTTTATATCTTGTAACCATAGAATGTTGCATATTTTCCCGTAATCACCGCTAGTCGTGTTTTTCTAGCCTCACCAGTTGGTCGCCAATCTGTAACATCAAAATTCTGTCGTCGTCTCTGTAATAATGTATTTGTTGTGTGTTCGCCTCACACGGGTGTCGTTACATCTATGTGTTGCGCTAACGATGTCCGTTACGATCCTTCAATTACCAGTACAACGCGAGTGGAAACCTTACCTGTTATTCAATAGGGTGGTGCCAAATTGTTTATTTAAAACAATTAAATTAAAAGATAGTGTGGTAAACGGTGTTCTTAGCGATGACGGCCTGGAGCATTCAAATTTTGCTCCCGCCTTCGTTCGACATTCTTAATCAAGCAGTTAGTTCGCTAGATTTGCGAAGTGAGCGCTTGCCGTCATTCTCGTTCTCTTTGCTATATAATACACAATTTATACAATACACTTCCCTATGAAATAAAAACAATGGTTACACTCTGTACTAGTTTCTTTAATTATTCAATGGCAATTATTCTGTTTGAAAATCTAATTATTCTTGGTTATTAACAATTTTGCACCGACAATTAATATGAGTCTGATATCTCTAGGGGTTCGGCGAAGTCGATTTTGAACGAGCGATTTAGTAAAGTATGGCGAAAGTGTTGTCTGTTCAGATTTATTATCGTTCAAAATCTGGGTCCTTGTGATTACAAGAAAAATATTAATAATGATTACAATAAAAAGTACACTACCTTACATTATTTGTACTTTAATAATATAATGTGTGGCTACAATTTGTTCCTCCAGTGTAGTAAAGTGTGTTTCAAAAGTTCGCAATCTAATGCTGGGTTATTTCCTTAGTTAATAAATTTTCAGTGTTTGTTTATCTTACTTAATCTTTGAAAGAAATTATATTCAGTTTATAGTGAGAGTTCAGATAACTGTGGGAAATATTTAAAGTGAGTTTATTTCAGAAATATGGGTAATTTAATGATACTTAACACATCAGTAGGCTTGAGATGAACCGTTGTTCAGGTAAAATGGAATTGGGCTGCAATCGTATTCAATTTTCAATTGTCTGGGAATTCTGGCATCTTTTTCAAGTTAGTTGTCTCAATTTCTTCATTTAATTTGGTCCTTGGCATCAGTTAAAAGTTATTGTTCATCTTCTGTTGCTTACTGGTTCTGCTTTTTGAATTTTGGTTACTTTTTATACATTTTAAATTAAAATTTAGGTCGTTCAATAGCTGGCATCTAATCTGGATGAGCGTCACATTGAGAGTACTATGAAATTAACGGAAAATTCGTAACCAACCGTCTGTTGTCATGGTTACGAATTAATTCTGATTGGTTGATCATGACTTATAACCATTGTTATCAATTTTGAAATATTATTAAAATTACTGTATATCTTCTAATTGCTTTTATTCTTCTGTCTTCCTCCCTATGTATTAAATATTATCACTACTGTTAGTATTTCCTTTCAAAGATTATTTTGATATCCCATATGGTTGGGTTCTATAAACTATTAATGTTTGTACAATTATGTTAATATTTTTTAATTACATTTCTCTTTTAATTTAAGTCCTTTTTCTAACATTTTTCTTTTAATATGATTTACAAAATATCCTTGGCTAGCTACTCGCCTTAGATTTGTTAATTTTCTTGTTGATTTTATACAATTTGTAGTTATTTGTTTTTGACAGTAAGGTATTTCATAGGCCTAAGTAGCCATTGATTATATTTACTTATTTTATACAGATTATATCTCATCTTACTTTAATGTGTTTTGTTTTGTTATTATGATTGGTTGGTTTATTTGTTGATGTGTTTTGGATCTGATTTTATACTATTTGTGGATTTCTATTATTTTCTAAATCATGGATTGTTAATTATTTACTAACTGATTTTCCAGTGTAATTGTATTCAATTGATTATCCTTCTTATTTATCTATTTTGCCCTTGCCTTGCTCACTTCAAACGCCAAACTAGAAAAAGTGTTTCTCGACATATGTGGACCATTACCACGTAGCGGAGGGAGACACAGATACAAGTACATAGTGATTCTATTGGACCATTACGCCAAGTACACCAAGTTATACGCTATAAACAGAGCAACAACAAATAAAATATTAGACATTATAAAAAATAAATACATCACAGAAATTGGAAAACCATACATGATTATAACAGACCACGGAACACAATTCAAAGGGAAAAAGTGGAGAGATGAATTACTAAAATTAAACATAAAAACATATAAAATATCGGTATACCACCCTAGCAGTAATCCCGCAGAAAGAGTGTTGAGAGAGGTGGGACGTATTTTAAGAACGTATTGCTATGATAATCAAAAGGAATGGTAGAAATATTTAACTTCAACCGAAGAATTTTTGAATATTAAGTTACCACCATTTTATTGAGAACACCCCATATTTAATGATGTTTGGAAGAAAACCACGTAGAGAGATACAGGAATTAATAGAATTTCCAAACAACCCAGAAGACCCATATGATGAAAACAAATGGTACAGCTGAATCACGGAGAAAATCGAGAAACAAAAAGCAAAGTATTCTCAAAACCAACCTAAAATAATTAAATATAACGAAGGAGAAAGAGTATTAATAAAAAACCGTGAACTACCCAGTACAATTGAAGGTATAACAAAGAAACTGTTATTATTATACATAGGACTATATGTCATCACCAAGGACAATGGTAACAATACTCAAGCAAGAACTGCTAATACAAATACCTAAAATTATAATGAATTTAGAGTATTCAAAAAAAAAAAAAAAACACAACTGAACTGGTATAAGAAAAAAAAAATGTGTATAAAGCAAATATACAGCAAATGGCTAAAGCAAAATAATGGTAATCAACCAAGAAAAAGAAAAAAGATGTCTAAGATATTTAAAATGATCACAAGAAGAAAAGAAAAACAAACTAATGAAAAGTTAGAAATAATGAAATTAACAACTAAATAGATAAAAAAACAATCAACTGTATGAGTAAATAACAGTATATAGCAGAGGTACAGCAGAAGGAAGAATGAGTAAAAGGCTAAAATGATCGAAAAAACCACGAAGTGGACAATCCCAAAAAATATTATTATTATTAATGTAAGTCACAAGATGACGAAAAAGGTATTTAAGATTGACTGAGAATAGGTCCAGCAAGCAAATTAACTGAGCAGAGATGATGTTCCTCTGGTCTCAGAAAAATGAGTAGTAATGGAAGAAACCAGTTACTAAAAGTTAGGGAAAAATTATATAAAAGCGAAAACACACTAATGGAAATAAATAAAAACAGATCTAAATAAAAAGGAGTGAATCAAGTAAGAATAGAAATAAGAAGGAAGAAATAAACAAAAAAAAAAGGAAAAAATAATATATAACTAATAATTTTATAAAAAACTATGCTAGTGTTTTACCAAAATGACCAATTTTGAAGGAGAGGCATTATGTTACAACACAAATAAGCCACCCCAATACCAGGGATAAAAAAGATGAATCCACAATATAAAAATAATTCGTATAAAATAAAATGTGTAAAATAATGAAAATAAAATGACAATGACACAACAAACGACGACATGACCTAACCCAAGTGATTGACCAAATAAAAAAGAAACAAAAGGAGAAGGGAAAAACGAAACCAAACAAGAATGAAACCAATTGATGGAAGTGAATGACTACATACAACCAAATGAAATAAAACCAAGTGAGAAGGGGAAAACCAAAATAAAATGAAACAAAATAAGATGAAAGTGAAGAAGGAAAATGAACATGAAATTAACCAAGTATAAAGGAAATAAAGTGAAACCGAATGAGAAAACACTGACAAATAATATAGAATATGAAAAGGAGAAATGGTACACTCAAATGTAATATTGGAAACAAAACCAATAACTAACCAATGTATAAGATAATTATTCTTATCGATTGAAAGATAAAAGTAAATGATTTGATAAAACCCAATAAAGTAATGTGAAAAACAAAAGTACACTAACTCAAGAATTAGAGTTAGATGTGATAAAAAACTCTATAAAGACAAAAACTTATTAATAGTATAAATAATATTTGTAATGAGAGAGATAGTGAGATGGTGAGAATATAAAATCAACTAAGTGACAAAGAAAAAGTAATTATAGGGATTACCCACTAATAAACACTTAATATAAACATTTAGGAGTGCAAAAGTGAAAGTGTAAAACCCCAAAATAATTAGAAACCATATTAATAGGAATAAACACTGAAGAATCTATAATAAACACTATATGCCATTCGCTTTCGCGTGGCACCTAAGGGATTAGGAGACCCTTACACACACACGCACACAAATGCAGCTGCACGCGTCCGCTCCGGCCGGCAGGTAGATGACTCATAACTGGGGCCCTAATTGTGTAATTGCTACATCTTTAAAATATAAAATTTAACTACTGACATCAGTTTATTTGTAAACTTGTAACGGGGCATATTTTGGGCCTAATTTTGGGGCAGTTTGTATTTTTTTTTAATAAAACAAATAACATTTTTTGATAATAGGGACAAACGTAAACAAAGGTAATTCAGTGGTTGCGACGGTAGTGACAGTGGCAGCACTGCTGTTGACATTATATACGTGAAAATTATTGAAGCAAACAGAATCAACGAGCTGGAATTGTGCCAAGGTCAACCAATGACACACAAAACAGCGTAAACAAATTATGTAACGGATCGTCAGGCGAGGTTACGTCAGAGCCTAGCCTAACGGTGGAATGCAGTTATGTAACAAAACAGTCTGCTGGCGTAGTGATACAAACATAAAACAATCAGAATTGGTTATACAACCACGGCGACTTTATAAAATAGTGCCGGTAGCCTATTCTCAGTCTAAATTCAACACTCGCGCGAGTGGTACGTAAAAAGTTCTGGAACGTAATATGCGGGCCCGCAATGTAACAAAAATGTGTATCTTGATATATTTTGGTATTTAAAAGTATTATAACTACACAGTAGAGACAGTGAGTGAAATTGGAAATAAATTAACAGTTCGGCCATAAAAATGAAAAATACGAGAACCAACAAACTGTAAGCCACGAGTTGATATCTATGGCGTCAAATTCGCCGCAACAGCAGGAAAGTAGACAATTTTTCAAATCATTTAAAATACAATTCTTTTTTACAATTGAGCTCAATAAATAAAAATGTACAGTATAAAATAGTATGTGTGTGGGTATGCGTGAGTGTGCGTAGGTACCTATCTTAATATAACATAAAAGCATTGGTTTACGTTAAGTGATTTACATAATTAAGTAATTTGAATTATTAACACAGTAGTAATTTTCTATAGTCATTTTAATGTGTAACAAGGGTAATTTGATTTTTAAATATATTGCGTAAATATACCCTGAATAAAGTTTGATGTAAAGAAAATGTATCGCAGCCATGTTGGAATTTGTGGAAGGAGAAGGATTACATTTTGTTTTGTTCTCAATAGAATACTCAGATAATTAATAAATACGAGTTTAAAACTACTAAAGAAATTAAAGTCTAGCCTATTATTTCAATGCAACCATTTTGTTTCTCAGCTCGTCTATAGAATCCTGGACCCTAGTAAGTATAATTTCATGTTGGTACCATACAACATGGCGATTGAACTTGCCGCAAGTGTAAAAGTAAACAAAGTGTACTATGTCATTAAATAAAATTGATAATAATAATATACAACAATTGGCTTCCGAACGTAGGGACAATTTATATAAATACATTTATATAAATATAGGCCACTTGGAGAACAGAATGGTTGTTTAAGGTAACTAAAAAATGTAAACATAAGTAGTAAGTTTATGTCGTGATTATGTGTAGTATGGGTGAGTAGAATATTTTTTTTTAATAAGTATGTGTTACATATAAAAATATTTTGCAAAGAGATATATCTAAAAGATTTTAAGAAAAATGGCAGATAATAATGATGTCAGCTTATCTGACAGTCAGGTAGAAAGTCAAATAAGTAGCGACTCCGGAATTCAAACAAATGACAATAGTCTTGAGGAGTCAAAAATAATACAGACGGTTGAGATTCATTCAACACCTATTTTAGGAAGTCAAAATAAAAAATCTGATAATGATACTATGTTAACAAGATTGTATGATATGATGTACAATAGTTTAGAAAAACAAGACAGCATGTATAACTCTTTAGAAAAACAAGATAGTAATTTTAGAGAATTGAATGACAAATTTGACAAACAAAGTAGGGAGTTCAGTGAAAAATTAGATATACAGAGCAATTTTAATAAAAAAGTAGAAGAACAGAATATTCAGTTTCGACAGAGTATTAGCATGAAATTTGATGAACTTAAAACAGAAATTAAGAAAGTACAGATCAATTGTGAGAGTAACTGTAACAAATTGAAATATGAATTAAATGAAACGTGGAGTCAATCATTAGATAGTATGAATAATAAAATTGACGAAATAGAGAGTAGTGTGGTAGAAAAAACCAATGAACAAATACAAAAAGTAACCGAAAATTTTGATCGTAAAATAGATGAATGTAATGTTAGCAATGAGTACAAATTGAATTGTGTAGTTGATAAGGTTGAAGCATATGAAAATAATACTAATGTTAGAATAAATGAAATAGAAAGTAATTGCAAAACAGAGATACAAGTTATACAGAATACAGTAAATACTATAGATACAAGTAATAGACAATTTGAATATTTAAATAATAATAAATTTGTGTCAATTGAGCAGAGTATAGTTAATGTTAAAGATGAATTGAATATAGCTATAAATGAAAAACTGAATAGGGTTACTGAACACATAGTCATTGCCAAAGATATGAATAGCGATATTGATTTGGAGTTATTTAATCACGAAAACAGGGGGGTACACCCTATGCAGTTTTTGAATAGAGTCAGAGAATTTAATCAATTTTGTAGAAGTAGCTGGGAGGTACAATTGTTAAAAATCATGAAATGTTTTAGAGGGAATTCCGCGGTATGGGCGGAGGTGCATAAAGTAGACTGGGTAAATTATCGGTGTTTTGAAACGGCTTTTAGAGAGAAATATTGGTCGGAGGAGGAACAAGAGATATTACGGAGTAAAATTATGGGACCAGGTAATTTTGGGAACCAAGGGGGTAACGTAACTATGTATGTAATGCGACTATATAATGAGGCAAAATATTTAGAGCCACCGTTACCATTTGGGTCATTTGTCCGTCACATAAGCAAGCACTTACCGAGAGAAATACAAATTACATTAATGACTCGAGAGATTGTAGAAATCACGGAATTAGAGAAAATCTTAGACATATTTCAGAATATAAGAGAACGGGATATTAGTAGGCGGATAAACACACCAGTATCACATATAAGTGGGAATCATAATCAACTAAGGGGAATACACAATTTTCACCGGGGAGCGCGGGGAGGAAGTTTCGATAATAGGGGCGAGAGTTGGAGGTGTAGAGACTGTGAAACTGATAATTATGCTAATCGAACAAATTGTTTTAGATGTCGTCGAACCAGGGAGTGCGCCAGGAACGAGAGAACGAACCCACCACCAAATCAACAGTCGAGAGGAGGAGAATTTTATAGAGGAGCGCCCCGAGGAGGAGGACATTATAATAGAGGAAGAGGAGGAAATCATCCGGCGGTAGCAGGCCCATCCACGGAAAACTAAGGAAGACAATGGAGAAGCGGGCCCAACCATTGTCAACGGAGAACCGGGTCCAAGTAATCAATGAATACGCAAACAACGTTATCAAGGTGGACATGGCAAAAGAATTGTTAGAAGAAGAGGAGAACAGGGTGATGGAACGCAGAACAGGATTGACTGAGGTGACAATTAACATTGAAGGTAAGAATTATAAAACTTTGATTGATACCGGTAGCGAGATCTCAGTGGTTTCTGAAAATATTATGGGTGAATTAAAAGAGTTAAACAAGAATATACCGTCATTACCAGTTGCCGGGGTTACAGTAGTGGGGGTAACTGGGGTGAGAAGTAAGAGAATAACCAGACAAGTACAATTAAATATTTTAATAAATGAAGTTGAATTTGAAAACACTTTCCTAGTAGTTAAAGGGTTGAGTCTAGATGTAATATTGGGAAATGATTTTTTGGAAAGAAACGGAGCAGTAATAGATTTCAATAAACAAATAGTAAAATTTGAAAAGGGGAATAAACCAGTCAGAATAGAGTTTAAGAAAGTAGTAAATGAAAGTAAAGTCACGGGAATAAAAATGTTACATAAGCAGATAAACGATAGAGAGATAGAGACCAAGATAAATATATGTCTAGAGAGTGATAGCCTAGAAAATGAGGAGGGGGAAATGCATGAGCGTAATGAGAGTGTGTGGGCAGATAGAGCCGACAAATTTTTTAATGAAGATACAGTTGTAGGAAATACTCAGCGAGAGGAGCTGTGGGCAGTTGTGGAGCGGTACAGAGAGGTGTTTGATGAATCACCAGGGAGAGCGAAGGACTACATCTGCGAGCTGAAAGTTCAGGACCACGCACCATACATGCAGAGGAGCTACCCGGTGCCGTTTTCGAAGAGGAGAGCTGTACAGGAGGAACTAGACCGGATGATGCAGGGAGGCGTAATTGAACGCTCAGTATCACCCTATTCAAACCCTTTGGTAGTAGTGATCAGAAAGGATGGCAAGGTAAGGTTATGTTTAGATGCTCGGAAAATTAATCAAATTATTATACCTGACAGGGAATCTCCAGAACCAATAAATGAGATTTTGCAGAAGTTCAGCGGAGTCAAATACATGACGTCTTTAGACCTGACCGCTGGATACTGGCAGGTGCCATTAGCAACAGAGAGCAGAAAATACACGGCTTTTCTTTTTAACGGTAAGAATTACCAGTTCAAACGCTTACCTTTTGGATTAAACACCAGTGTTGCCAGTTTTATTAAATGTTTAGATAATATTTTACAACCTAAGGATTTAGACTTTTTAACTGTACATGTCGATGATATCTTGATAGCTTCTACAACATTCACTGAACATTTAGAACACATACAATATGTATTAGATAAGCTGCAAAGAGGGGGCTTAATAGTGAATTGGGACAAGTCTAAGTTTCTGCAGACAGAAATACATTTCTTAGGATTTATTATTACACAGGAGGGGATATTAGCCAACCCTGACAAAGTAGAAGCCATAATGCGATTCCCCGAACCTAAAAACATTAAGCAATTACAGAGTTTCTTAGGCCTATGCAATTTTTACAGGCAATTTCAGGAGAACTACGCCCACACAACATCTAAACTGAGTGCTGTACTGCAGAAGAATAAACAGTGGAGATGGGGCGATACGGAACGAACTGCGTTTAATGAAATTAAGAGAAAGTTTAGTCACATTATCATGATGAATCATCCCGATTTTAATAAAACTTTTTATTTGCAGACCGACGCCAGCAATGTAGCGCTAGGGGCGGAGCTCTACCAGGAGGGTAGCGACAAGGAACACCTAACGATCGCCTTCGCCAGTAGATCGCTGCTGTCGTCTGAGAAAAATTATACGACAACTGAAAAAGAACTTCTAAGTATTGTTTTCGCCGTGGGTAAATTCCGGACCTACATCCTCGGTAACACCACGATAATCCGGACGGACCACAAAGCATTGTCATTCCTTAATTCATGTAAGCTGACACATAGCAGATTAACCAGGTGGGTATTAGCCTTACAAGAATATAACTTTTCATGGGAGTACATAAAGGGGTCAGATAATAAGGTACCAGATACACTTTCTAGAATAGATGTTATAGACAATAAAACTGGTAGGGATCTTAAAGAAATAGAAATTTTTAGATTAACTAGAGAAGATAGAATTTTTGGTGAATAATTAAGTGACATTAAAAACATGCAAAGATCTGATAGCAAACTGGGTAAAGTAATTGTTAGTTTGGAAACAGATGTAGAGGGATCTGAAAATAATGAGCGGTTTCAAGTCTATCAAGGTATTTTGTTTAAAAAAGTAGATGGTGGGGAGCGTGATTGGAGGTTAGTTATACCCGAGGGATTAATAGATAAAATTGTTTGGGATTGTCATAATATAAGGTATGGTCATTTTGGGGCGAGAAAGTGTGCTAATGTTTTGAAAGAATCATGTATATTTAAGAATATGGAGAAGAGAGTTAGAAAAGTGTTAAGAGTGTGTGATTTATGTCAGAAATCGAAAGTAGTGAATTATAAAGTGGAAGGAGAGATGAATTACATAAAAGTAGAGAAACCTTTTGATTTAGTTGCAGTAGATTTATATGGACCATTACCCAGAGGTAGAGGGGGTGTGTTATATGTATTTGTAGTTCTAGACACCTTTTCAAAATTTGTAAAGTTATATAGCATTAAGAGAGCGACGAGTAAAGTACTCAGTGAGAAAATAGTAAAAGACTACATGCTTAATGTTGGAAAACCGAAAATTATATTATCTGACCACGGTCCACAGTTTATAAGCGGCAAGTGGCGGCAGACGCTTGGATGGGAAGGCATCATACCCAAGCATACGGCAGTGTATCATCCTCAGTCGAACCAAGCAGAACGGGTGATGAGAGAGATTGGCAGGATATTTCGGGCGTACTATCATGCCAAACACACAGAATGGCCATCCTACGTGAAGAAAGTAGAGGAGTGGCTGAATTGTACCACCCATGAGTCCACGGGATTTACGCCGCATGAGTTGATCAGGGGAACAAGGCCGCCCAGGATATTGGAACAACTTTTCAAATACCCACCAGAAGGTCAAGTTTTGGACAGGAACATGAAAATTAGATTGGCCAACGAGAACTTACGAGAGGAGAGCGAAGAAAACAGAAACATGATGCCAAGGGTAAATGGACCATGTATGAGGTAGGTCAATTAGTGCTAGTAAAAAGGCATGATTTGTCCAGCGCTCAAGATAGAGAAATAAAGAATTTTCTTGTTGTATGAAGGACCTTATGAAATTGTAGAAATAAAAATGCAGAATGCGTATGTGCTGAGGAACCCAGCGATGCAGGAAATAGTAGGTACTCAAAATGCGACAAATTTAAAATTATATCGGTCACTTTAATTAGGTTTATAAATAAGATTTCTAATATTGTTGTATGTTTACAGAAGGGATCCTCCCCCATTTTCGGGCGGTCACGATCTTACCAGTCCTGGCCGTGGAATTCGGAACTCGGAGGCGGGCCATGGTTGGCAGATCTTCCTTCGGGCGGTGAAAACAACGATGGTCCGGCTCCACCAAAATTGGTATAAAGTAGAAAACTTAACTACACATTTGAACGGGGAGGGGGACCCCAACAGGTACGTGACACAAATTATTTTTTTTAATACACTCCAGGTGCAGCGGTCTCGGTGTACCTGTCACGTGCCTGCACTGCCTTAGAGTGTTGTATATAATGGAGGCTGCACCTAAAAATAGGGCAGTGCGTACAAATTTAAAAGTTTCAGAACCAATGGCAAAATTAAAATTAGCCATTAGTTATAGTTCTGTTTAGTCCGAAAAGACAAATTTTGGAGCGAAGGGGTTAGGGACGGGTAGACGGCGGGGTGGAAGATAAAGGGGAATGGTAAGTAATGGGTGTTTGTGGACATAAATTCACGAAGTAGATCTGCGCGTCCCTATCCTCTTCGCATCGAAAAATCCGACTTTTCAGGCGACTGCGACCTTCCTAGACGTGTTGAAAGTTAAGATAGAGTCAGCCTTCAATGTAAATAGAATTTTTTGAAAAAAAAAAAAATACCAAAACAATTTTGGATGTGTATAATTTTAAATTTAAATAAATTTTAGAATTAAGTGACCAAATATAATTGTCAAGTTTTAGTATCAGTGAGCATGGGAACGTTTTGAAAAGATGTGTAATAAAATAAAAAACTTGTTATCAATACAAGATGTGGGGATAATTTTGGGGGGTAGATTGGTGCTCAATGAAGTGATAGAACAGTGGAGTGTGGAACTGCAATTGTAGAAAGTTTAGTTTTCAATTTTAATTAATTAGTTATTAAGTTGCTATTGCTGGGGTGGCATGTGCCCCAGTAGATAGCGGAAAGTGTTGGGGGTAACAGAGAGTGTTACCTCCATCGGAGGCCAACATGGCGAAAATGCACGGCACACCCTTTGTACAATTTTATATTGTAACTTGATAAATTGCCGTGCCGTGCATATTAATGATGACGAGTACACGCCTGAAGGAAGAGATGATTTCCCCGACTTTTCGGGCGATTACTGCCTTACCAGCACTAATCGTGGTTTTAGCTAGCGGTTAGCTATGGTCGTATCAAGTCCCTTGACCATAGCTGGCTTGAAATTGGTCTATATTAGAAATTAATGGGGGGTGAAACTAGGGGAAATCCCCCGGAACTATGGAACAGCGGCTACCACTCTGTCCGAGGAGGGACACATGTAAATGTAACGCAGAAGCAAGGACACGGAGATGTCAAATTCCTCCAAAATTTCAGTCCTTGTGGACGCAACTGGACGCCACAGTCCAGGGGGGGTCATAGTGTGTGTGGCAGGGAGGTTATCCAGGGGGGTAACGAATTAGAAATTTGTTGTATTTTAATAATGATGACTCGCTACTAAATAATTTTGTTTTGATTTGAAAAAATAGATGCACTAGATACTTCCTATATTGTGTTTATTATGTCTTATTGTGTTAATTGCATGTTGTATGTTAGGAATAAGGATTATAAAAATATAATAATATGTTTTCAATGTGCTTATAGGTTTTAAATAAAAAATTAAATAAATTTGTGATAGTTAAAATTTTCAATGGGTTGCAAAAGATAGAAGTTGGGTGATAGTAATTGTTTAAGTAAAACATTTGAGTCAGTCCAAGTTGAAAAATATTGAGGTATTAAAGAGAATGAGAGATGAAATACATGTAATAGAGAATGTGAGTATAAGTAGAGACACAGTAGTAATGGAGAATTTATGTAGAGTTTTGAGTGATATATTGAAGTTTATAATTGATGATGTTATTTTGTTGCAGTTGTAGTAAGGTAATGAGATTGAGATTTTGGGGATGGCAATTTTGTAGTAGGGGGTGGTTTTTGTAGGTAGTGTAATGTGGGAGTCCACAACATAATGATAAGTTGGGACGGGATTGGTATCGATTTAGTGGGAAAGGGGTTGCCTTAGGTAGAATCCAGGAACCAGATAAGGGAAATGAGTTTATTTGGGGGGGGGAAACACATATCTTATGTACAAAGGGTTAGAGAGTATTTTTTTTATATATTGAGAGAAGGTGGCGAATTGAGTTAAAGTAGTAAGTAGTTGGGTGTAGAGAAGGGTTAGTAGATTTTTGATAGTGGGGTGTCATACTAGTTAAAAGATTTTGTAAGGGAGCGGTAGAGTAATAAAAGGGTAAGATTATGAGTAAATGCCAAGTTGATAAAGTGAATTATAATGAATAACGGAGAATCACCCAAATTAATGAAAGGGAATAGTAAATGAAATGATGTGTAAAACAAAGATTGAAAAAAAAAAAAAATTTTTTTTGAGAAACGAATTAATAAAAGTTAAATTGAGATTAAAATGCAATTTTTATGATTTTATATGCAAATTAAATGATGTAAAGTGTGTAACATTTTAAATACAAATTGTTTATTTTAAGATAATAATAATAATGTAAATTATGAATGTACTATGTTTTCTTATGTTATATTGTGTTGTTAGGTATTCTGATATATGTTAGAAGTAAGTAAAAAACAAAACCAGTGCTTCTTAGCGCAAACCAGCACCGCTAGGGGGAAACAGATCAGTTGGGGATATGGGGTTGTATAAGGCCACTATTTGATATTTGATTTGTTGTTTCAGTGTTTGGTGATGCTGTGGCGGCGGACCTGAGCTGGCCAGCGCGTCAGAGCAGGGGCGTTAAGTATCTGTCTGACTCTACGGTGTTGGGATCTCGATAGAGAAGTCCAGTATTGTCATTCAGGTGCGGTCACAGTCACCGGACCAAGGGTGAGTTAATTATATTTTTTGTAAACCATACAGGGGGTTGTGGCGACATATCCTGGCTGATCCCTTTAGCAAGTATGAATGTGTCAATGAGATTTTTTATGCTTCGGCATAAAATATCTCATTGAGGGGGTATTGTAACGGGGCATATTTTGGGCCTAATTTTGGGGCAGTTTGTATTTTTTTTTTAATAAAACAAATAACATTTTTCGATAATAGGGACAAACGTAAACAAAGGTAAATTCAGTGGTTGCGACGGTAGCGACAGTGGCAGCACTGCTGTTGACATTTTATACGTGAAAATTATTGAAGCAAACAGAATCAACGAGCTGGAATTGTGCCAAGGTTAACCAATGACACACAAAACAGCGTAAACAAATTATGTAACGGATTGTCAGGCGAGGTTACGTCAGAGCCTAGCCTAACGGTGGAATGCAGTTATGTAACAAAACAGTCTGCTGGCGTAGTGATACAAACATAAAACAATCAGAATTGGTTATACAACCACGGCGACTTTATAAAATAGTGCCGGTGGCCTATTCCCAGTCTAAATTCAACACTCGCGCGAGTGGTACGTAAAAAGTTCCGGAACGTAATATGCGGGCCCGCAATGTAACAAAAATGTGTATCTTGATATATTTTGGTATTTAAAAGTATTATAACTACAAAGTAGAGACAGTGAGTGAAATTGGAAATAAATTAACAGTTCGGCCATAAAAATGAGAAATACGAGAACCAACAAACTGTAAGCCACGAGTTGATATCTATGGCGTCAAATTCGCCGCAACAGCAGGAAAGTAGACAATTTTTCAAATCATTTAAAATACAATTCTTTTTTACAATTGAGCTCAATAAATAAAAATGTACAGTATAAAATAGTATGTGTGTGGGTATGCGTGAGTGTGCGTAGGTACCTATCTTAATATAACATAAAAGCATTGGTTTACGTTAAGTGATTTACATAATTAAGTAATTTGAATTATTAACACAGTAGTAATTTTCTATAGTCATTTTAATGTGTAACAAGGGTAATTTGATTTTTAAATATATTGCGTAAATATACCCTGAATAAAGTTTGATGTAAAGAAAATGTATCGCAGCCATGTTGGAATTTGTGGAAGGAGAAGGATTACATTTTGTTTTGTTCTCAATAGAATACTCAGATAATTAATAAATACGAGTTTAAAACTACTAATGAAATTAAAGTCTAGCCTATTATTTCAATGCAACCATTTTGTTTCTCAGCTCGTCTATAGAATCCTGGACCCTAGTAAGTATAATTTCATGTTGGTACCATACAACATGGCGATTGAACTAGCCGCAAGTGTAAAAGTAAACAAAGTGTACTATGTCATTAAATAAAATTGATAATAATAATATACAACAAACTTCGTGCAATTCCAAGAAAAATGACACCAAACACGGTATGATTATGATAATATATGATGTTCAACATGCACAGTAGTATTTTATATTTAATATACCGGGTACCATTAATTTTTTTTTGGTTACATTTCGACATCAAAGTGTGTTATATATTGTTGATTTATTTTCACATTTATTTTTAGTGTGTTTATACACAGCATGTATCAATTAAAATGTAAACTTGTAAGTGCAGAATTAAAATAAGCTTACTTTTTAACCTCACAGTTTCTTCATGTAAGTGCCGGTAACTGGTTGAATTATTTTGTATCTTAATTATTATTAATTCTACCAACTACCTCGAAGCTACAATGAACCGCTGTTCAGCGACATTTTGAAGTCTGTCCGGAGTTTAGTTTTGACTAAGCGTCGTTATGAAAGATATTAGCCGAAACAACCCTATGACTCACTTCCTGTGTATAGGGCATCCGCTTTCGACGACAATGAATATGACTCACTTCCTGTGTAATAAGTAAGCGCCACTGTCGGGGGTGTCGAAAGCATCATTATTGTCGGTGGCTTTCCTTAGTAATGTGGTCGGTGTTGTGCTGTGTGTGGAGGTTTAAGTGTTACAGTTATGTCCTCTAAGTCTAAGCAAGAGTTACATTCACAAGCAAGAACGATAGTTGCTTCGGTGATACAGTATTTTTATATGGAAAAAAGTAATATGGGGCCTCTACTGGATGTAAGAAAAGTTTTGGAAAGAGTTTCATCAGCGTGTAATGTTCCCAAACGAACCGTCGCCCGGATAAATGCTCAATTGAAATCAGCGCTACGGGAGGAAACTGAGACCGTGGAAGATGATGCGAGTGACAGAGAAGACAGCGTAGATAATGAAGTTTCAGCCTGTAAGAAGATAAAAATAACAACGCCTAGGAAAACATCAGGAGGGCCACAACGAAATAGAAAAGTGACGGGCCTCGACGAGTTTGCGAAATCGGCCATAAGGCGGCACATCCTGCAGTACTACGAGCGGCGAGAGATACCATCCCTCGAGAAACTTGTGAGTTCGTTGAAGAATGCGAGTCTGTTCAACGGCGGGAAGACGGCATTGCATCGTAATGTACGATATTTGGGGTTTTTTTACAAGAAGTATAATAACCGAAGGGTTTTGATGGAAAAGCCTACAATCGCTTTATTAAGATGCCAGTTTTTACGTAAAGTCCGAAATGTAAATATTGAAAATGTTGTGTTCCTAGATGAAACATGGTTAAATGAAAATGTACATAATGACAAAGGATGGACCGACGATACAGTTAATACAATTTATTTTGAATGCTCCCTTAGGCAAGGGGAAAAGATAGATAATTTGCCATGCTGGAAGCCAGAAAGGATGGATCGAAGCTCCCCCACTCGTGTTTGAGTCAAAGAAGACGGGAGATTATCACGAAGAAATGGACCATAAAGTTTTTGAAAACTGGTTTTTTAATACACTAATCCCCGCAATACCCCCTGCGAGTACGATAATCATGGACAACGCTCCGTACCATTCCAGAAAAATAGACAAAGCACCAACTTCAAGCTCAACAAAAGCCGCAATGATCCACTGGCTGAAAGAGAAGAAAACTCCATTTCCCCCTGACTTCAGGAAGCCAGAAACTACGAATTGGTTTTGTTTCCAATATTACATTTGAGTGTACCATTTCTCCTTTTCATATTCTATATTATTTGTCAGTGTTTTCTCATTCGGTTTCACTTTATTTCCTTTATACTTGGTTAATTTCATGTTCATTTTCCTTCTTCACTTTCATCTTATTTTGTTTCATTTTATTTTGGTTTTCCCCTTCTCACTTGGTTTCATTTCATTTGGTTGTATGTAGTCATTCACTTCCTTCAATTGGTTTCATTCTTGTTTGGTTTCGTTTTTCCCTTCTCTTTTGTTTCTTTTTTATTTGGTCAATCACTTGGGTTAGGTCATGTCGTCGTTTGTTGTGTCATTGTCATTTTATTTTCATTATTTTACACATTTTATTTTATATGAATTATTTTTTATTTTGTGGATTCATCTTTTTTATCCCTGGTATTGGGGTGGCTTATTTGTGTTGTAACATAATGCCTCTCCTTCAAAATTGGTCATTTTGGAAAAACACTAGCATAGTTTTTTATGAAATTATTAGTTATATATTATTTTTTCCTTTTTTTCTTGTTTATTTCTTCTTTCATATTTCTATTCTTACTTGATTCACTCCTTTTTATTTAGATCTGTTTTTATTTATTTTCATTTGCGCGTTCTCCCTTTTATATAATTTTTCCCTAACTTCTAGTAACTGGTTTCTTCCATTACTACTTATTTTTCTGAGACCAGAGGAACATCATCTCTGCTCAGTTAATTTGATTGCTGGACCTATTCTCAGTCAATCTTAAATACCTTTTTCATCATCTTGTGACTTACATTAATAATAATAATAATATTTTTTGGGATTGTCCACTTCGTGGTTTTTTCGATCATTTTAGCCTTTTACTCATTCTTCCTTCCTCTGTACCTTTGCTATATACTGTTATTTACTCATACAGTTGATTGTTTTTTATCTATTTAGTTGTTAATTTCATTATTTCTAACTTTTCATTAGTTTGTTTTTCTTTTCTTCTTGTGATCATTTTAAATATCTTAGACATCTTTTTTCTTTTTTTTGGTTGATTACCATTATTTTGCTTTAGCCATTTGCTGTATATTTGCTTTATACACATTGTTTTTTCTTATACCAGTTCAGTTGATTTTTTTTTTGAATACTCTGAATTCATTATAATTTTAGGTATTTGTATTAGCAGTTCTTGCTTGATTTTATTTTTGTTTATTTTGTCTTGTTTTAAATATTATTCTGGATAATATTTGTAAGTTTGTTGTTCATACTTTTTTACAGGAATTTTTGTAACTTATTCCTTGTTTTTCCACTTTTTTTTTTAATATGTTATTTATATAAGATTGTAAGGTGATCTTTCTTTGTAGGAATTTTTGTAACTTGTTCCTTTATTTTATATTTTATATTATGCCTCATATGTCATCGAAATATTGTTGTAGGCTGATCTTACATCTTTTGAATTTGGTAATTATTCTTTATTTGTTTATTATGGTTTATTTTTCCTCTTAAAACTTTTTTATAGAAGCTTGATTATACACTCCTTTTATCTTTTTTGTGGTTACGTTACTTATTTTGTAAGTATTGTTACCATTGTCCTTGGTGATGACATAAGGTCCTATGTATAATAATAACAGTTTCTTTGTTATACCTTCAATTGTACTGGGTAGTTCACGGTTTTTTGTTAATACTCTTTCTCCTTCGATATATTTAATTATTTTAGGTTAGTATGCCATAAGACGACCAAATGAATAAATATATTGAACTTACTGATTTCAATCTCTTTCGCAGCATTGCCTCATGTACTCCCACAAATTTTGCTGCAGCTCTCACACTACTGCCTGCTGCAATTTTATCTTGAGCTGTGGTCAATTGCACTTGAGTGAACAACTGCCTATCACTTTTATGTTTATATTTTGATGACAAGGTACCTGGAATGAAGAAACTCATTGAAGGCACAATCTCATATGAAGTGTCCCAAGAGTACGCATTAAAGAAGCCAGTGCGTACTCTTACGACATCGCGCCATTTTGAATTTTGGACATCTTAATATCGAAACTACGTCATGTATTAAATAAATTTGCCAATAAATATGAACCAGGAACATGTAATAATAAAATATAAAAAATACAATTTAAGATATTAACATTTACATGTAAAAACAATATACTACTTTGCGACAAATATAAGAACAAAATAGTAGTAACGCAACAAATTCAACATATCTCCTCTCTTGGTGAAAAAATCTCGACTGCCGCGTGCCAACGGGATTCGGCTGGTTAAGAAGCACATCCCCTGCTTGCGACAGATGCTGAAATCTATAGGTTAAAAATGAAGCTCAATGCGCACTCTTGGGCAGTCTTACCCTACTTTAATGTGTTTTGTTTTGTTATTATGATTGGTTGGTTTATTTATTGATGTGTTTTGGATCTGGTTTTATACTATTTGTGGGTTTCTATTATTTTCTAAATCATGGCTTGTTAATTATTTCCTAACTGATTTTCCAGTGTAATTGTATTCAATTGATTATCCTTTTTTTTTTCTATTTTGCCCTTGTTAACAATATGGCTATTACTTACTATTAAAACATAACATCTAGGCCTATGGTCTGTACAATTCCTTCAGCCATATCCTATTCATAAATTTAATTAAACAATTTTTTAACAGTTGTTAGGTAATGTTTGTTTCCAATTCATTTCATTCCTTATTATTTTTTGGGTGATAAACATCATCACACCTTTTAAACTTACTTAATTGATTATCCCTTATAACTTGGGGTGTTTATTGATTTCATTTTTGATTTCTTATTTCTTAAATAATCTCTATCTTCTATCCATGGTAACACTAACTGTTTACCTTTTTAAATACTATTGTATACAATTAAACTTAATTTTATTAACAATAAGATTCTTTTTTAAATAATAATGTCACCATCAATCTTCAGTGTTCATTACAGGTTATTATCTGTTTACTTCTAATACTAACATTAACAACATTCTTAATTATTAATATGGTTCACCATTAACCATTTAGTGTTTATTATAGATTCTTCAGTGTTTATTCCTATTAATATGGTTTCTAATTATTTTGGGGTTTTACACTTTCACTTTTGCACTCATCAAAATGTTTATATTAAGTGTTTATTAGTGGGTAATCCCTATAATTACTTTTTCTTTGTCACTTAGTTGATTTTATATTCTCACCATCTCACTATCTCTCTCATTACAAATATTATTTATACTATTAATAAGTTTTTGTCTTTATAGAGTTTTTTATCACATCTAACTCTAATTCTTGGGTTAGTGTACTTTTGTTTTTCACATTACTTTATTGGGTTTTATCAAATCATTTACTTTTATCTTTCAATCGATAAGAATAATTATCTTATACATTGGTTAGTTATTGGTTTTGTTTCCAATATTACATTTGAGTGTACCATTTCTCCTTTTCATATTCTATATTATTTGTCAGTGTTTTCTCATTCGGTTTCACTTTATTTCCTTTATACTTGGTTAATTTCATGTTCATTTTCCTTCTTCACTTTTATCTTATTTTGTTTCATTTTATTTTGGTTTTCCCTTCTCACTTGGTTTCATTTCATTTGGTTGTATGTAGTCATTCACTTCCTTCAATTGGTTTCATTCTTGTTTGGTTTCGTTTTTCCCTTCTCCTTTTGTTTCTTTTTTATTTGGTCAATCACTTGGGTTAGATCATGTCGTCGTTTGTTGTGTCATTGTCATTTTATTTTCTTGGATTTCGTTGTCCATGACGTGTCCGTTACTTAACTAAATATCACTATAATATTGACGACTCGGAACACAAGTTTTTTACGTAAAGTTTTACCTTACAGCCTAAACCGGCTTTCACCTATAGAAGGCTTCATCAGAGGCTGTCGTTAGTAGCGCTACTACACGTACACACAAAAGGCCGAAAACTAGACACTCTAGAACAATTAGAAATATACAAACACACAAAAACAAATAAAAACGACATCCTAAACGAACAGACACCATTCAAATCGCACGCATTATTCGAACACATCTCACCACACACACACAGCTTCAATCTTTCGAAACACTACCTCGTCGCCAACAACAAGACGAGCAGCGCTACTAACGACAGCCTCTGATGAAGCCTTCTATAGGTGAAAGCCGGTTTAGGCTGTAAGGTAAAACTTTACGTTTTTACTTATAAAAAATTTGTGTTCCGAGTCGTCAATATTATAGTGATATTCATTTTATTTTCATTATTTTACACATTTTATTTTATACGAATTATTTTTTATATTGTGGATTCATCTTTTTTATCCCTGGTATTGGGGTGGCTTATTTGTGTTGTAACTTAATGCCTCTCCTTCAAAATTGGTCATTTTGGTAAAACACTAGCATAGTTTTTTATGAAATTATTAGTTATATATTATTTTTTCCTTTTTTCTTGTTTATTTCTTCTTTCATATTTCTATTCTTACTTGATTCACTCCTTTTTATTTAGATGTTTTTATTTATTTCCATTAGCGCGTTCTCCCTTTTATATAATTTTTTCCCTAACTTCTAGTAACTGGTTTCTTCCATTACTACTTACTTTTCTGAGACCAGAGGAACATCATCTCTGCTCAGTTAATTTGATTGCTGGACCTATCCTCAGTCAATCTTAAATACCTTTTTCGTCATCCTGTGACTTACATTAATAATAATAATATTTTTGGGGATTGTCCACTTCGTGGTTTTTTCGATCATTTTAGCCTTTTACTCATTCTTCCTTCTGCTGTACCTTTGGTATATACTGTTATTTACTCATACAGTTGATTGTTTTTTATCTATTTAGTTGTTAATTTCATTATTTCTAACTTTTCATTAGTTTGTTTTTATTTTCTTCTTGTGATCATTTTAAATATCTTAGACATCTTTTTTCTTCTATTTGGTTGATTACCATTATTTTTTTTTAGTCATTTGCTGTATATTTGCTTTATACACATTTTTTTTTTTTCTTATACCAGTTCAGTTTTTTTTTTTGAATACTCTAAATTCATTATAATTTTAGGTATTTGTATTAGCAGTTCTTGCTTGATTTTATTTTTGTTTATTTTGTCTTGTTTTAAATATTATTCTGAATAATATTTGTAAGTTTGTTGTTCATACTTTTTTACAGGAATTTTTGTAACTTATTCCTTGTTTTTACACATTTTTTTTTAAAATATGTTATCTATATAAGATTGTAAGGTGATCTTACTTTGTAGGAATTTTTGTAACTTGTTCCTTTATTTTATATTTTATATTATGCCTCATATGTCATCGAAATATTGTTGTAGGCTGATCTTACATCTTTTGAATTTGGTAATTATTCTTTATTTGTTTATTATGGTTTATTTTTCCTCGTAAAACTTTTTTATAGAAGCTTGATTATACACTCCTTTTATGTTTTTTGTGGTTACATTACTTATTTTGTAAGTATTGTTACCATTGTCCTTGGTGATGACATAAGGTCCTATGTATAATAATAACAGTTTCTTTGTTATACCTTCAATTGTACTGGGTAGTTCACGGTTTTTTATTAATACTCTTTCTCCATCATTATATTTAATTATTTTAGGTTGGTTTTGAGAATACTTTGCTTTTTGTTTCTCGATTTTCTCCATGATTCAGTTGTACCATTTGTTTTCATCATATGGGTCTTCTGGGTTTTTTGGAAATTCTATTAATTCCTGTATCTCTCTACGTGGTTTTCTTCCAAACATCATTAAATATGGAGTGTTTTCAATAGAATGGTGGTAACTTAATATTCAAAAATTCTCCGGTTGAAGTTAAATATTTCTGCCATTCCTTTTGATTATCATAGCAATACGTTCTTAAAATACGTCCCATCTCTCTCAACACTCTTTCTGCGGGATTACTGCTAGGGTGGTATACGGATGTTTTATATGTTTTTATGTTTAATTTTAGTAATTCATCTCTCCACTTTTTCCCTTTGAATTGTGTTCCGTGGTCTGTTATAATCATGTATGGTTTTCCAATTTCTGTGATGTATTTATTTCTTATAATGTCTAATATTTTATTTGTTGTTGCTCTGTTTATAGCGTATAACTTGGTGTACTTGGCGTAATGGTCCAATAGAATCACTATGTACTTGTATCTGTGTCTCCCTCCGCTACATGGTAATGGTCCACATATGTCGAGAAACACTTTTTCCAGTTTGGCGTTTGAAGTGATGGGTATCATCGTTCCATCTTTTCTCTCGTTATTTATTTTGACCAACTGACATATTGTGCAGGTTTTAATGTTTTTATTTACCTTTCTATTTATACCTTTAATGAATATTTCTTCCGCTAACACT
This sequence comes from Magicicada septendecula, assembly GCA_034769895.1. Taxonomy (NCBI): domain Eukaryota; kingdom Metazoa; phylum Arthropoda; class Insecta; order Hemiptera; family Cicadidae; genus Magicicada; species Magicicada septendecula. The sequence continues at coordinate 83,950,360 of CM068369.1, forward strand.
TTTACCATTTTGAGTGTTCCCATGTGTCCGTATCTTACATGGTAGTCTTTAATTATTTGGTTTTCGAGTGAATTTGGAACTACTAGTTTCCATGTTCCTTGGTTCTTTTTGGTTTAAATGAATAGTATATCTTTGTGTGTGCTATAAAAGTTATTTATAATTTCCTCAGATTCCAACAGTCTTCTTCGTATGTTTAAGATTTTTGTATCTTGCTTCTGCTGTAGCACTATTTCGCTTACAATATCTTCCAGGTCCTTCCTATCCTTTAATATGTAATACACTTTGGCGATCTTCTCCTTTTCTCCTTCAAATGTTTGGTTTTCTACATTTATTCTGGACAATACGTACACTTATTTATTATGGTTTGATAGCTCTTCTCATTTAATTTGTCTTGGTCGTTTTAGTCATTTCTTGTCAATTATTCTTAAGCTTTTTCTTTAAATATCATTTATATTTTTTGTTTTGGTTATTCTTAATTGGTTTAATGAATTTAATGCTCCTTCCCTTCCATTGGTTTGCTTGGTCATTACCCTGAAAATCAGTCCCATTTCTCGGCGTGTTCATCTTCACTTCGTTTACACATGGTCCATCATTTCTATTTCACTTGTGGTTCGGATAACCTTGGTGTGTAGTACTATTTCTGTCCGTGTGAAATAGGTATCTTCTATCTTTTACCACAATTCTTCTAATACCATTTGTTCATTTGTCTCCATGTCTACATCATTCACTATGTTATGTTGTTTATTAATCAAAGATGTTAATTGTATCTTCCTCATTAATGTTATCATTGATTTCTTTATTCTGCATTTCCAATTGTGGTGTACTCAAGTGTTTTAGAGACCTTCTTGATTTGTGACACACTATTTTGTTGAGAGTCTTTTCAATTTTGGGTATTTTCTATTTACTTATTGATTTGCTGAAGATTTCCTCCGCTGGTTTGTTGTGAATTCCCTCTATAATTGCTTTTAAGGTCTTCCTACAATCTTTATATTTCATGAATTTGCTTTGGTCGGTAAGGGGTAAATTAAACGCATCAATTAGTCCATGCTTCATCATCTCCACTTCTTCTCTTGTTTTTAGTAGTTTCTTTTTATATATTTTTCCTATTTCCTTTGTTTTCTTAATCTTCTTTATTATTCAATTCTTCCTTACTCTTCTACGGTTGGTTTTTATATGCTTAATTTTCTAATTGTTTTTGCTATCTTTATTTTCAGAAAACAATACACTTTTGTCTTCTTTATTATCAATTTTTTCATTGATACCTTCAGAAGTGCTGTCTAGTGTTTCATTCAATTGTTTGAAATCACTATTTAATGTTTCATTAGGTTGATCTGCTTGGTAATTTGTTTCTTCCCATTTCTTATTCATCCCCGTTTTTGTCTGCTTCACTTCTTCACGAGGCCCTATTAGTATGTATCTTAATTCTCCCTTCAGTTCTTCATGACTTTTTCGGATGTCCTCCTTCAATTGCTGTTGTAAGGTTTCTTGATTTTTCCTTAAAGTATCCTTGTGTTCCTCCAGTTTCTCGTTGATTTGTCGTTTTAATGTCTCGTTATTTCCTTCAATTTTTTTGTTCAGTGTCTCAATATCTTCCCTTATTTCTCCCTTCATTTTGTCTATTTTTTCATTATTTTGATCTAGTTTTTTGTTAATTTTTTCCTCTTGTTTTTTTGAAGTTTCTGCTATATGATTCATTATATCTTGCAGGTTCAGGTTCTCTTTCTGAATGGGTTTACTTGGTTGGTCCCCGACTATTCCTTCCACTTCCGGTTCTGGTTGGGTTGTGTTTTGCTGTTGGTCCCCTTGGGTATCCTCTTCGATCATTTCCTCAATTATTTCTTCCATCATTTCCATGTCTTCTCCTTTGTTATTTTCAGTTCCCTGCTTAGCTTTATATCTTGTAACCATAGAATGTTGCATATTTTCCCATAATCGCCGCTAGTCATGTTTTTCTAGCCTCACCAGTTGGTCGCCAATCTGTAACATCAAAATTCTGTCGTCGTCTCTGTAATAATGTATTTGTTGTGTGTTCGCCTCACACGGGTGTCGTTACATCTATGTGTTGCGCTAACGATGTCCGTTACGATCCTTCAATTACCAGTACAACGCGAGTGGAAACCTTACCTGTTATTCAATAGGGTGGTGCCAAATTGTTTATTTAAAACAATTAAATTAAAAGATAGTGTGGTAAACGGTGTTCTTAGCGATGACGGCCTGGAGCATTAAAATTTTGCTCCCGCCTTCGTTCGACATTCTTAATCAAGCAGTTAGTTCGCTAGATTTGCGAAGTGAGCGCTTGTCGTCATTCTCGTTCTCTTTGCTATATAATACACAATTTATACAATACACTTCCCTATGAAATAAAAACAATGGTTACACTCTGTACTAGTTTCTTTAATTATTCAATGGCAATTATTCTGTTTGACAATCTAATTATTCTTGGTTATTAACAATTTTGCACCGACAATTAATATGAGTCTGATATCTCTAGGGGTTCGGCGAAGTCGATTTTGAACGAGCGATTTAGTAAAGTATGGCGAAAGTGTTGTCTGTTCAGATTTATTATCGTTCAAAATCTGGGTCCTTGTGATTACAAGAAAAATATTAATAATGATTACAATAAAAAGTACACTACCTTACATTATTTGTACTTAAATAATATAATGTGTGGCTACAATTTGTTCCTCCAGTGTAGTAAAGTGTGTTTCAAAAGTTCGCAATCTAATGCTAGGTTATTTCCTTAGTTAATAAATTTTCAGTGTTTGTTTATCTTCCTTAATCTTTGAAAGAAATTATATTCAGTTTATAGTGAGAGTTCAGATAACTGTGGGAAATATTTAAAGTGAGTTTATTTCTGAAATATGGGTAATTTAATGATACTTAACACATCAGTAGGCTTGAGATGAACCGTTGTTCAGGTAAAATGGAATTGGGCTGCAATCGTATTCAATTTTCAATTGTCTGGGACTTCTGGCATCTTTTTCAAGTTAGTTGTCTCAATTTCTTCATTTAATTTGGTCCTTGGCATCAGTTAAAAGTTATTGTTCATCCTGTGCTGCTTACTGGTTCTGCTTTTTGAATTTTGGTTACTTTTTATACATTTTAAATTAAAATTTAGGTCGTTCAATAGCTGGCGTCTAATCTGGATGAGCGTCACATTGAGAGTACTATGAAATTAACGGAAAATTCGTAACCAACGGTCTGTTGTCATGGTTACGAATTAATTCTGATTGGTTGATCATGACTTATAACCATTGTTATCAATTTTGAAATATTATTAAAAATTACTGTATATCTTCTAATTGCTTTTATTCTTCTGTCTTCCTCCCTATGTATTAAATATTATCACTACTGTTAGTATTTCCTTTCAAAGATTATTTTGATATCCCATATGGTTGCGTTCTATAAACTATTAAAGTTTGTACAATTATGTTAATATTTTTTAATTACATTTCTCTTTTAATTTAAGTCCTTTTTCTAACATTTTTCTTTTAATATGATTTACAAAATATCCTTGGCTAGCTACTCGCCTTAGATTTGTTAATTTTCTTGTTGATTTTATACAATTTGTAGTTATTGGTTTTTGACAGTAAGGTATTTCATAGACCTAAGTAGCCGTTGATTATATTTACTTATTTTATACAGATTATATCTCATCTTACTTTAATGTGTTTTGTTTTGTTATTATGATTGGTTGGTTTATTTGTTGATGTGTTTTGGATCTGATTTTATACTATTTGTGGGTTTCTATTATTTTCTAATTCATGGATTGTTAATTATTTCCTAACTGATTTTCCAGTGTAATTGTATTCAATTGATTACCCTTCTTATTTATCTATTTTGCCCTTGCCTTGCCCACTTCAAACGCCAAACTGGAAAAAGTGTTTCTCGACATATGTGGACCATTACCACGTAGCGGAGGGAGACACAGATACAAGTACATAGTGATTCTATTGGACCATTACGCCAAGTACACCAAGTTATACGCTATAAACAGAGCAACAACAAATAAAATATTAGACATTATAAAAAATAAATACATCACAGAAATTGGAAAACCATACATGATTATAACAGACCACGGAACACAATTCAAAGGGAAAAAGTGGAGAGATGAATTACTAAAATTAAACATAAAAACATATAAAACATCCGTATACCACCCTAGCAGTAATCCCGCAGAAAGAGTGTTGAGAGAGATGGGATGTATTTTAAGAACGTATTGCTATGATAATCAAAAGGAATGGCAGAAATATTTAACTTCAACCGGAGAATTTTTGAATATTAAGTTACCACCATTTTATTGAGAACACCCCATATTTAACGATGTTTGGAAGAAAACCACGTAGAGAGATACAGGAATTAATAGAATTTCCAAACAACCCAGAAGACCCATATGATGAAAACAAATGGTACAGCTGAATCATGGAGAAAATCGAGAAACAAAAAGCAAAGTATTCTCAAAACCAACCTAAAATAATTAAATATAATGAAGGAGAAAGAGTATTAATAAAAAACCGTGAACTACCCAGTACAATTGAAGGTGTAACAAAGAAACTGTTATTATTATACATAGGACCTTATGTCATCACCAAGGACAATGGTAACAATACTTACAAAATAAGTAATGTAACCACAAAAAACATAAAAGGAGTGTATAATCAAGCTTCTATAAAAAAGTTTTACGAGGAAAAATAAACCATAATAAACAAATAAAGAATAATTACCAAATTCAAAAGATGTAAGATCAGCCTACAACAATATTTCGATGACATATGAGGCATAATATAAAATATAAAATAAAGGAACAAGTTACAAAAATTACTATAAAGTAAGATCACCTTACAATCTTATATAAATAACATATATAAAAAAAAAGTGTAAAAAGAAGGAATAAGTTACAAAAATTCCTGTAAAAAAGTATGAACAACAAACTTACAAATATTATTCAGAATAATATTTAAAACAAGACAAAATAAACAAAAATAAAATCAAGCAAGAACTGCTAATACAAATACCTAAAATTATAATGAATTCAGAGTATTCAAAAAAAAAATCAACTGAACTGGTATAAGAAAAAACAATGTGTATAAAGCAAATATACAGCAAATGGCTAAAGCAAAATAATGGTAATCAACCAAAAAAAAGAAAAAAGATGTCTAAGATATTTAAAATGATCACAAGAAGAAAAGAAAAACAAACTAATGAAAAGTTAGAAATAATGAAATTAACAACTAAATAGATAAAAAACAATCAACTGTATGAGAAAATAACAGTATATAGCAAAGGTACAGCAGAAGGAAGAATGAGGAAAAGGCTAAAATGATCGAAATAACCACGAAGTGGACAATCCCAGAAAATATTATTATTATTAATGTAAGTCACAAGATGACGAAAAAGGTATTTAAGATTGACTGAGAATAGGTCCAGCAATCAAATTAACTGAGCAGAGATGATGTTCCTCTGGTCTCAGAAAAATGAGTAGTAATGGAAGAAACCAGTTACTAGAAGTTACGGAAAAAATTATATAAAAGGGAGAACGCACTAATGGAAATAAATAAAAACAGATCTAAATAAAAAGGAGTGAATCAAGTAAGAATAGAAATAAGAAGGAAGAAATAAACAAGAAAAAAAGGCAAAATAATATATAACTAATAATTTCATAAAAAACTATGCTAGTGTTTTACCAAAATGACCAATTTTGAAGGAGAGGCATTATGTTACAACACAAATAAGCCACCCCAATACCAGGGATAAAAAAGATGAATCCACAATATAAAAAATAATTCGTATAAAATAAAATGTGTAAAATAATGAAAATAAAATGACAATGACACAACAAACGACGACATGACCTAACCCAAGTGATTGACCAAATAAAAAAGAAACAAAAGGAGAAGGGAAAAACGAAACCAATTGAAGGAAGTGAATGACTACATACAACCAAATGAAATGAAACCAAGTGAGAAGGGGAAAACCAAAATAAAATGAAACAAAATAAGATGAAAGTGAAGAAGGAAAATGAACATGAAATTAACCAAGTATAAAGGAAATAAAGTGAAACCGAATGAGAAAACACTGACAAATAATATAGAATATGAAAAGGAGAAATGGTACACTCAAATGTAATATTGGAAACAAAACCAATAACTAACCAATGTATAAGATAATTATTCTTATCGATTGAAAGATAAAAGTAAATGATTTGATAAAACCCAATAAAGTAATGTGAAAAACAAAAGTACACTAACCCAAGAATTAGAGTTAGATGTGATAAAAAACTCTATAAAGACAAAAACTTATTAATAGTATAAATAATATTTGTAATGAGAGAGATAGTGAGATGGTTAGAATATAAAATCATCTAAGTGACAAAGAAAAAGTAATTATAGGGTTTACCCACTAATAAACACTTAATATAAACATTTAAGGAGTGCAAAAGTGAAAGTGTAAAACCCCAAAATAATTAGAAACCATATTAATTGGAATAAACACTGAAGAATCTATAATAAACACTAAATGGTTAATGGTGAACCATATTAATAATTAAGAATGTTGTTAATGATAGTATTAGAATTAAACAGATAATAACCTGTAATGAACACTGAAGATTGATGGTGGCATTATTATTTAAAAAAGAATCTTATTGTTAATAAAATTAAGTTTAATTGTATACAATATTATTTAAAAAGGTAAACAGTTAGTGTTACCATGGATAGAAGATAGAGATTATTTAAGAAATAAGAAATTAAAAATGAAATCAATAAACACCCCAAGTTATAAGGGATAATCAATTAAGTAAGTTTAAAAGGTGTGATGATGTTTATCACCCAAAAAATAATAAGGAATGAAATGAATTGTAAACAAACATTACCTAACAACTGTTAAAAAATTGTTTAATTAAATTTATGAATAGGATATGGCTGAAGGAATTGTACAGACCATAGGCCTAGATGTTATGTTTTAATAGTAAGTAATAGCCATATTGTTAACAAGGGCAAAATAGATAAATAAGAAGGATAATCAATTGAATACAATTACACTGGAAAATCAGTTAGGAAATAATTAACAAGCCATGATTTAGAAAATAATAGAAACCCACAAATAGTATAAAACCAGATCCAAAACACATCAACAAATAAACCAACCAATCATAATAACAAAACAAAACACATTAAAGTAGGGTAAGACTGCCCAAGAGTACGCATTGAGCTTCATTTTTAACCTATAGATTTCAGCATCTGTCGCAAGCAGGGGATGTGCTTCTTAACCAGCCGAATCCCGTTGGCACGCGGCAGTCGAGATTTTTTCACCAAGAGAGGAGGTATGTTGAATTTGTTGCATTACTACTATTTTGTTCTTATATTTGTTGCAAAGTAGTATATTGTTTTTACATGTAAATGTTAATATCTTAAATTGTATTTTTTATATTTTATTATTACATGTTCCTGGTTCATATTTATTGGCAAATTTATTTAATACATGAAGTAGTTTCGATATTAAGATGTCCAAAATTCAAAATGGCGCGATGTCGTAAGAGTACGCACTGGCTTCTTTAATGCGTACTCTTGGGACACTTCATATGAGATTGTGCCTTCAATGAGTTTCTTCATTCCAGGTACCTTGTCATCAAAATATAAACATAAAAGTGATAGGCAGTTGTTCACTCAAGTGCAATTGACCACAGCTCAAGATAAAATTGCAGCAGGCAGTAGTGTGAGAGCTGCAGCAAAATTTGTGGGAGTACATGAGGCAATGCTGCGAAAGAGATTGAAATCAGTAAGTTCAATATATTTATTCATTTGGTCGTCTTATGGCATACTAACAATAGTAGGCCTAAGCCTACTATCCCTAAAATAATAAAAAGGCCTAATAATAATTAGCCTATGGTGATAGCCTATTAATTATTTTGGTAATAATAATAATAATAATAATAATAATAATAATAAAAAATAAAAAAATAATAATAATAATAATAATAATGACCGCCTCCGTGATGTAGTGGTCAGCACGTCTGACTACTAATCCGGAGGTTCCGCGTTCGATCCCTGGCACCCCCGAAAATTTTTCCGAGGGAAATGGATCTGGAACGGGGTCCACCCAGCCTAGTGAGGACAAACGGGTAGCTACTTGACCGATTGGTAGCGGATCTGGTTAAGAAGGTTGGCATCTTAACAGGTTGAGAGGTGCGTGGTGCTAACCACATCACCCCTCTATCCACCAGCTGCTAGACAGTGGTGGCAACCTGGCCGACCGGCCTAGACTCCTCGAAGCTGTTGAGCCACAGATTTTTAATAATAATAATAATAATAATAATAATAATAATAATAATAATAACAAATGTCTCCTTTAGGAATGAATATTAATTTTTAAATGTTATTTTCAGGGAACAATACCAACTTCCTTAGGCAGATTTAAACAAACATTTTTGAAGCAGGAAGAGGAATCCTTGGTGGCTCGTATTAAGATTTTAGACAGCAAATTTTTTGGCATAACAAGGAAACAATTAATGTCTGTAGTGTTCCAATATGCTACACAGAATAATATTGCTCATCCATTCAACAAGAATAAGAAGATGGCAGGTGATAAATGGGTGAGAAATTTCTGCGAAAGGCACTCCTTAACATTACGGCAGCCGGAGAAATGCTCTCTAGGAAGAGCCATTGGGCTTAATAGAGTACAATTTGACAAGTTCCATAAAAACCTTAAAATAATCTTAGATGAGAACCCTGCACTTTCTGCAAGCGACATCTTTAATATGGACGAAACAAATGTGTCAACTGTTCCCAACAACCTTCCGAAAGTAATTTCTCCAAAAGGGAAACGGCTCGTGCCAAACGTTGTCTCTCAAGAACGAGGAGAGTTGGTGACTGCAGTTTGCTGTGTCAGCGCTGCGGGTTACTATGTTCCACCTGCTCTCATCTTTCCGGGAAAGAGATTCAAACCAGAATTTTGTGATAGAACACCACCAGACACTTTGGGAATGGTATCTGATTCAGGTTTCATAAATTCAGAGTTGTTTATGACCTGGTTACAACACTTCACAAGATATGTGAATCCGTCTCTCAAAAAGAAGAAATTGTTACTACTTGACAACCCAGTGGCGGCGCTAACGAAATGGGGGGCCCCCCTGCGAAACTAATTAGGGGGCCCTATAAAAATGGTTAAATTTTGTATACGTAATAGGGGAAAACACTCAAATAAGTTTCTATTTACGTGTTTCACAAAAATGGTTTGTGAATACTTTCTCGTCTATCACAAAGTGTTTGCAATTTGCAAAGGATGTTTTACATGTATACAAACTCTTAAAATTCATTGTCGCTAAATAGACAAAGTTCTGTAATACACTTCTTGCTAGGCCTTTGTAAAAGAGTTAAAATTATTGATTTGAAAGTTAATGTTGGCCTAAGAGCATGTGAAAAATAAGATCATAAACTATCTTTATCAAATATGATATATAATAATTTCTATAATAGTTTATGGTACTTATTCTAGTGTACCGACTCTTGATTTATCTCAGGGCGCCAGTAATAATAAACACAAATTAAAGTATGTTAATCACTTTAATGACAATTTGTATTTATACATTACAAAATTAAAATCTTCTTATATGAATTGAATTACTTATTGAAAAAATTTAAATATGATTAACTAGCAGTGAGTCCTTTATGACAGATTGAGTCACTATGTTGCATATAACATATGTTTAATTATCAAAAACATAGAATTTAATGTTCATCATTCTTTACTTGCGTAAATCCTTCCAAAGTGCGTGGTCCTGAAGCTATTGTAGATCGGTGATTCGTCAGTAGCCGTCGTCGTGTTGATCCTTGTTAAGACTGCACAATTCACTTTATCACCAATGCACTACACTAACATATGGATTATACCTCTAACTATGTTGTATAATTACACTGGACACAAAGATGACAGAATATAACTTAAGTGCATTTAACTCACTTCACGTCACGTTTGGCCCGACTAATTGATACCGTCGTAACTTTCTTTCGAACTCCAACGCCTCCTTCCACGAATTACCGCCACGTATAGAATTAACAGAACTTCGTATGTATTATTATTTATTATTGTTTATTATAACTTCGATTATACACTCTTTGACTTATTATGATTTATGAAACTTGCTTTATAACTTCAATATTAATAATTATCGCGTTCCCGTACTTTGTTATTTCTGAGAAATTTACTGATTCTTTCCGTTAATTATTAAAATATATATATTATTTGACGCAAAACAACGTACACTAGTCTCTTCGTATAATTCCGCCGATATTAAGAAGACTGCCCTTATTTCCCTCTCAGTTCACAATATACACATGCCTCAAGTTTCCCTTACTTACGAACTACAACAAAACGCTCCTATAGGTACAAACTACCGCTAAATACGAATTCAACCAATCTGCTTAACTAAAACTTCCCGCGCAACGTATGACGCTTTTTCTGATTCGCCCAACGTTTTTCCGTGTACACGTGTTTACAGAAAGTAGCGTCTCTCGCTATCTCTCTCGCACAACAAGACCGCTTTCCCTCGACAGCTATTGTTATATGCACTTAGGTTTTACAACGTTTGGTAAACACCCTTACTATCTGAAACATAATACAGTTAATGACAGTAGTGTCCCAAATCGTGCCTTAACATACAGTACATGCATTATCGAGCTTTTAGCAAGTAATTCTTTTCACTTTATTGCCGCCTCGCTTTCTAAATGCCTCTCTGCTTTCTCAAACACACCCTTATTTCTATTTTCAGCATAGTTTATTTATTAAAATTATAAATAGGTCAAATTTTTCGTTACATAACGTTCAATTTTTTCAAAATTGTAAACAAGTTTAATTGATGCGTCCCTAAAATTATTATAATTATAAGTTCTTTGTTCAATATTCTATTAACTTGATATAATTAATACATTCATTATAATTAAAATTAACAACATATTCAATTTACGTAATTGCCTTAAATTTCTTAGTATAATTAGGTGAGTATTTTATTACAACACTACTCCTAATACATTCATTATTGAATACTAGACCTTAAGGGTTGGTCTGGTTTTATGACTTGTTTACAAACAAATTATCCGTCCCTCTCTACCTGACTTGTCAACAACTCTTTAAAATGTGGGTGGTCTACTTTCTCTTTCAATAACATCTGTTACACACAACAATTTCCCTTTTTAAACATCTGGTGACCATTCTTATTTACTTATTTTCTAAATTTTTGTAATTTCTTATATAACTAACTTTCATTATACATTATTACATTGACTTTCCTTACATTTATTTTTGCTACCTATTACTATTACATTAATATACGGATGTGTGCTATTACATTATGTTTTCTTAATTTTCGTGTGGTGTTTCTGTGTGCGTGTGTGTGTGTGTGTGTTTTGGGTTTCTTCCTCCATTCCTTCATTATCTGCTCGTTTTTTCTCTCTACTGCTGCTACGCTCTCTATCTTGTCGTCCTTGCCTCCTTACCTCTATCTCCTTTCTATATATTTCTTTTATTCGTTCTGCTTCTGGAAGTCCCTCTTTGCGTAACTCTCTCTCTTGTCTTTCTTTCTCTTTCTGTTTCTCTTCTTTACGAGACTTGAGCGCTTCTTTGTTTCGATGACTTCGAAACTCTGAGCGGCTTAATAGAGAGCTTTCTTCTTTCATAGTTAACTTATCCCTATTGTGTCTTCGATGTTCATCTCTGTGATGCTTTGAATGATGATGTCTTTTTCTGTGACTCTGCGGCTGTGAGATCTGGATTTACGTACATGTGTTTGGGATGGTTTAATCTCCCACGGATCTGCTGTATCTTCTTCTGATATACTGTTAAGACACTGGAAGTCTTCGGCACTCCGGCAACCATGAATAGCTGGCCAGTAAGGGGTTAATGGATCTTTTTCGAGTTCTATTGCTTCATCAACATCATGATTAGTAACATGTAAAGGAGACGTTTCATCTTCACCTCTTCTATCCATATTTGAATTCCTCCCTTCATCAACATCCATCATTACAGGTGATTCTGATTCCTTTGACTTAACTACTATTTCTGTTTCTTCCGACTCACAGTCGATATTTTCGCTCACCGTATCGTCTTCGCATCTTTTGTTTATAACTTGAATGTTATTACTATACCGTTCGTCCAACTCTATGAATTGCTGTTTAGTATTTATACTAAATTTAGTAATTTTGTCGGTATTGTCTTGTATTTTGTGGTTCGTCTCTACTTGGTAGTCTTGGAACTGTTTTTTGTTGTTTATTCTTTCTTGTTCTATTTGCATGGCGACTTCGTTTCTTATTTCTACGTGTTTTTTATGTATTTGTTCGTTCATTTGTAGTAATGCTTGTTCTAATCTCACCTCATGTTGTTCTAACCGTTCGTCTGTTTTTTTCGCATGTTCAGCAATTTGTTGTGAGATTTGTTCTTTTGTATTTCTTGATTCTTCTTGTATTTGAAGTGTCAGTCGTTTTTCTGTTTGTTCTGATTGTTTCAGTAGTTTTTCTGTTTTTTCTGATTGTTTTTCTATCTCTTCTTCTATTCGTCGTGTGTTTTGTGACAACTGTTGTTCTAGTACTTGTTGTAGTATTGTGTAGATATCAGTGTTTTTGTCTGTCTCTGGTGGTGTTTGACTTACCGGTCGTTCTTGGACTTCTGTTACTACTGTTGGTGTAAAATTGTTGTGTTTCTGCGTTTTCATTGTTCTGTCTGTTTAGTCCCAGCGTCCCTGATGCTTCATCCTCCTCTGAAATATCTGCAAGCGTGTCTGGATCGCCTAGTTGATTATTTATTTGGAACTCCATAGCGTTGCTTTCGGTACTTGTGTTTGTGCTCATATTGCTGTATAGGTTAGAAATGTTGTTTTGTATGTCCTTGTTTCTCCTACTCCTACTTCGTGTAATCATAAAATCATAAACTATGTTTTATACTATTTCTTAATTTCTATTTGTTCTTAATTTATAATTTATTTAATAGTGACTCAATCGTGTCCCACGTTCCGGGCGACAGAATATAATACACTTCTTGCTAGGCCTTTGTAAAAGAGTTAAAATTATTGATTTGAAAGTTAATGTTGGCCTAAGAGCATGTGAAAAATAAGATCATAAACTATCTTTATCAAATATGATATATAATAATTTCTATAATAGTTTATGGTACTTATTCTAGTGTACCGACTCTTGATTTATCTCAGGGCGCCAGTAATAATAAACACAAATTAAAGTATGTTAATCACTTTAATGACAATTTGTATTTGTACATTACAAAATTAAAATCTTCTTATATGAATTGAATTACTTATTGAAAAAATTTAAATATGATTAACTAGCAGGGAGTCCTTTATGACAGATTGAGTCACTATGTTGCATATAACATATGTTTAATTATCAAAAACATAGAATTTAATGTTCATCATTCTTTACTTGCGTAAATCCTTCCAAAGTGCGTGGTCCTGAAGCTATTGTAGATCGGTGATTCGTCAGTAGCCGTCGTCGTGTTGATCCTTGTTAAGACTGCACAATTCACTTTATCACCAAGGCACTACACTAACATATGGATTATACCTCTAACTATGTTGTATAACTACACTGGACACAAAGATGACAGAATATAACTTAAGTGCATTTAACTCACTTCACGTCACGTTTGGCCCGACTAATTGATACCGTCGTAACTTTCTTTCGAACTCCAACGCCTCCTTCCACGAATTACCGCCACGTATAGAATTAACAGAACTTCGTATGTATTATTATTTATTATTGTTTATTATAACTTCGATTATACACTCTTTGACTTATTATGATTTATGAAACTTGCTTTATAACTTCAATATTAATAATTATCGCGTTCCCGTACTTTGTTATTTCTGAGAAATTTACTGATTCTTTCCGTTAATTATTAAAATATATATATTATTTGACGCAAAACAACGTACACTAGTCTCTTCGTATAATTCCGCCGATATTAAGAAGACTGCCCTTATTTCCCTCTCAGTTCACAATATACACATGCCTCAAGTTTCCCTTACTTACGAACTACAACAAAACGCTCCTATAGGTACAAACTACCGCTAAATACGAATTCAACCAATCTGCTTAACTAAAACTTCCCGCGCAACGTATGACGCTTTTTCTGATTCGCCCAACGTTTTTCCGTGTACACGTGTTTACAGAAAGTAGCGTCTCTCGCTATCTCTCTCGCACAACAAGACCGCTTTCCCTCGACAGCTATTGTTATATGCACTTAGGTTTTACAACGTTTGGTAAACACCCTTACTATCTGAAACATAATACAGTTAATGACAGTAGTGTCCCAAATCGTGCCTTAACATACAGTACATGCATTATCGAGCTTTTAGCAAGTAATTCTTTTCACTTTATTGCCGCCTCGCTTTCTAAATGCCTCTCTGCTTTCTCAAACACACCCTTATTTCTATTTTCAGCATAGTTTATTTATTAAAATTATAAATAGGTCAAATTTTTCGTTACATAACGTTCAATTTTTTCAAAATTGTAAACAAGTTTAATTGATGCGTCCCTAAAATTATTATAATTATAAGTTCTTTGTTCAATATTCTATTAACTTGATATAATTAATACATTCATTATAATTAAAATTAACAACATATTCAATTTACGTAATTGCCTTAAATTTCTTAGTATAATTAGGTGAGTATTTTATTACAACACTACTCCTAATACATTCATTATTGAATACTAGACCTTAAGGGTTGGTCTGGTTTTATGACTTGTTTACAAACAAATTATCCGTCCCTCTCTACCTGACTTGTCAACAACTCTTTAAAATGTGGGTGGTCTACTTTCTCTTTCAATAACATCTGTTACACACAACAATTTCCCTTTTTAAACATCTGGTGACCATTCTTATTTACTTATTTTCTAAATTTTTGTAATTTCTTATATAACTAACTTTCATTATACATTATTACATTGACTTTCCTTACATTTATTTTTGCTACCTATTACTATTACATTAATATACGGATGTGTGCTATTACATTATGTTTTCTTAATTTTCGTGTGGTGTTTCTGTGTGCGTGTGTGTGTGTGTGTGTGTTTTGGGTTTCTTCCTCCATTCTTTCATTATCTGCTCGTTTTTTCACTCTACTGCTGCTACGCTCTCTATCTTGTCGTCCTTGCCTCCTTACCTCTATCTCCTTTCTATATATTTCTTTTATTCGTTCTGCTTCTGGAAGTCCCTCTCTGCGTAACTCTCTCTCTTGTCTTTCTTTCTCTTTCTGTTTCTCTTCTTTACGAGACTTGAGCGCTTCTTTGTTTCGATGACTTCGAAACTCTGAGCGGCTTAATAGAGAGCTTTCTTCTTTCATAGTTAACTTATCCCTATTGTGTCTTCGATGTTCATCTCTGTGATGCTTTGAATGATGATGTCTTTTTCTGTGACTCTGCGGCTGTGAGATCTGGATTTACGTACATGTGTTTGGGATGGTTTAATCTCCCACGGATCTGCTGTATCTTCTTCTGATATACTGTTAAGACACTGGAAGTCTTCGGCACTCCGGCAACCATGAATAGCTGGCCAGTAAGGGGTTAATGGATCTTTTTCGAGTTCTATTGCTTCATCAACATCATGATTAGTAACATGTAAAGGAGACGTTTCATCTTCACCTCTTCTATCCATATTTGAATTCCTCCCTTCATCAACATCCATCATTACAGGTGATTCTGATTCCTTTGACTTAACTACTATTTCTGTTTCTTCCGACTCACAGTCGATATTTTCGCTCACCGTATCGTCTTCACATCTTTTGTTTATAACTTGAATGTTATTACTATACCGTTCGTCCAACTCTATGAATTGCTGTTTAGTATTTATAATAAGTTCAGTAATTTTGTCGGTATTGTCTTGTATTTTGTGGTTCGTCTCTACTTAGTAGTCTTGGAACTGTTTTTTGTTGTTTATTCTTTCTTGTTCTATTTGCATGGCGACTTTGTTTCTTATTTCTACGTGTTTTTTATGTATTTCTTAGTTCATTTGTAGTAATGCTTGTTCTAATCTCACCTCATGTTGTTCTAACCGTTCGTCTGTTTTTTTCGCATGTTCAGCAATTTGTTGTGAGATTTGTTCTTTTGTATTTCTTGATTCTTCTTGTATTTGAAGTGTCAGTCGTTTTTCTGTTTGTTCTGATTGTTTCAGTAGTTTTTCTGTTTTTCTGATTGTTTTTGTATCTCTTCTTCTATTCGTCGTGTGTTTTGTGACAACTGTTGTTCTAGTACTTGTTGTAGTATTGTGTAGATATCAGTGTTTTTGTCTGTCTCTGGTGGTGTTTGACTTACCGGTCGTTCTTGGACTTCTGTTACTACTGTTGGTATAAAATTGTTGTGTTTCTGCGTTTTCATTGTTCTGTCTGTTTAGTCCCAGCGTCCCTGATGCTTCATCCTCCTCTGAAATATCTGCAAGCGTGTCTGGATCGCCTAGTTGATTATTTATTTGGAACTCCATAGCGTTGCTTTCGGTACTTGTGTTTGTGCTCATATTGCTGTATATGTTAGAAATGTTGTTTTGTATGTCCTTGTTTCTCCTACTCCTACTTCGTGTAATCATAAAATCATAAACTATGTTTTATACTATTTCTTAATTTCTATTTGTTCTTAATTTATAATTTATTTAATAGTGACTCAATCGTGTCCCACGTTCCGGGCGACAGAATATAATACACTTCTTGCTAGGCCTTTGTAAAAGAGTTAAAATTATTGATTTGAAAGTTAATGTTGGCCTAAGAGCATGTGAAAAATAAGATCATAAACTATCTTTATCAAATATGATATATAATAATTTCTATAATAGTTTATGGTACTTATTCTAGTGTACCGACTCTTGATTTATCTCAGGGCGCCAGTAATAATAAACACAAATTAAAGTATGTTAATCACTTTAATGACAATTTGTATTTATACATTACAAAATTAAAATCTTCTTATATGAATTGAATTACTTATTGAAAAAATTTAAATATGATTAACTAGCAGTGAGTCCTTTATGACAGATTGAGTCACTATGTTGCATATAACATATGTTTAATTATCAAAAACATAGAATTTAATGTTCATCATTCTTTACTTGCGTAAATCCTTCCAAAGTGCGTGGTCCTGAAGCTATTGTAGATCGGTGATTCGTCAGTAGCCGTCGTCGTGTTGATCCTTGTTAAGACTGCACAATTCACTTTATCACCAATGCACTACACTAACATATGGATTATACCTCTAACTATGTTGTATAATTACACTGGACACAAAGATGACAGAATATAACTTAAGTGCATTTAACTCACTTCACGTCACGTTTGGCCCGACTAATTGATACCGTCGTAACTTTCTTTCGAACTCCAACGCCTCCTTCCACGAATTACCGCCACGTATAGAATTAACAGAACTTCGTATGTATTATTATTTATTATTGTTTATTATAACTTCGATTATACACTCTTTGACTTATTATGATTTATGAAACTTGCTTTATAACTTCAATATTAATAATTATCGCGTTCCCGTACTTTGTTATTTCTGAGAAATTTACTGATTCTTTCCGTTAATTATTAAAATATATATATTATTTGACGCAAAACAACGTACACTAGTCTCTTCGTATAATTCCGCCGATATTAAGAAGACTGCCCTTATTTCCCTCTCAGTTCACAATATACACATGCCTCAAGTTTCCCTTACTTACGAACTACAACAAAACGCTCCTATAGGTACAAACTACCGCTAAATACGAATTCAACCAATCTGCTTAACTAAAACTTCCCGCGCAACGTATGACGCTTTTTCTGATTCGCCCAACGTTTTTCCGTGTACACGTGTTTACAGAAAGTAGCGTCTCTCGCTATCTCTCTCGCACAACAAGACCGCTTTCCCTCGACAGCTATTGTTATATGCACTTAGGTTTTACAACGTTTGGTAAACACCCTTACTATCTGAAACATAATACAGTTAATGACAGTAGTGTCCCAAATCGTGCCTTAACATACAGTACATGCATTATCGAGCTTTTAGCAAGTAATTCTTTTCACTTTATTGCCGCCTCGCTTTCTAAATGCCTCTCTGCTTTCTCAAACACACCCTTATTTCTATTTTCAGCATAGTTTATTTATTAAAATTATAAATAGGTCAAATTTTTCGTTACATAACGTTCAATTTTTTCAAAATTGTAAACAAGTTTAATTGATGCGTCCCTAAAATTATTATAATTATAAGTTCTTTGTTCAATATTCTATTAACTTGATATAATTAATACATTCATTATAATTAAAATTAACAACATATTCAATTTACGTAATTGCCTTAAATTTCTTAGTATAATTAGGTGAGTATTTTATTACAACACTACTCCTAATACATTCATTATTGAATACTAGACCTTAAGGGTTGGTCTGGTTTTATGACTTGTTTACAAACAAATTATCCGTCCCTCTCTACGTGACTTGTCAACAACTCTTTAAAATGTGGGTGGTCTACTTTCTCTTTCAATAACATCTGTTACACACAACAATTTCCCTTTTTAAACATCTGGTGACCATTCTTATTTACTTATTTTCTAAATTTTTGTAATTTCTTATATAACTAACTTTCATTATACATTATTACATTGACTTTCCTTACATTTATTTTTGCTACCTATTACTATTACATTAATATACGGATGTGTGCTATTACATTATGTTTTCTTAATTTTCGTGTGGTGTTTCTGTGTGCGTGTGTGTGTGTGTGTTTTGGGTTTCTTCCTCCATTCCTTCATTATCTGCTCGTTTTTTCTCTCTACTGCTGCTACGCTCTCTATCTTGTCGTCCTTGCCTCCTTACCTCTATCTCCTTTCTATATATTTCTTTTATTCGTTCTGCTTCTGGAAGTCCCTCTCTGCGTAACTCTCTCTCTTGTCTTTCTTTCTCTTTCTGTTTCTCTTCTTTACGAGACTTGAGCGCTTCTTTGTTTCGATGACTTCGAAACTCTGAGCGGCTTAATAGAGAGCTTTCTTCTTTCATAGTTAACTTATCCCTATTGTGTCTTCGATGTTCATCTCTGTGATGCTTTGAATGATGATGTCTTTTTCTGTGACTCTGCGGCTGTGAGATCTGGATTTACGTACATGTGTTTGGGATGGTTTAATCTCCCACGGATCTGCTGTATCTTCTTCTGATATACTGTTAAGACACTGGAAGTCTTCGGCACTCCGGCAACCATGAATAGCTGGCCAGTAAGGGGTTAATGGATCTTTTTCGAGTTCTATTGCTTCATCAACATCATGATTAGTAACATGTAAAGGAGACGTTTCATCTTCACCTCTTCTATCCATATTTGAATTCCTCCCTTCATCAACATCCATCATTACAGGTGATTCTGATTCCTTTGACTTAACTACTATTTCTGTTTCTTCCGACTCACAGTCGATATTTTCGCTCACCGTATCGTCTTCGCATCTTTTGTTTATAACTTGAATGTTATTACTATACCGTTCGTCCAACTCTATGAATTGCTGTTTAGTATTTATAATAAGTTCAGTAATTTTGTCGGTATTGTCTTGTATTTTGTGGTTCGTCTCTACTTAGTAGTCTTGGAACTGTTTTTTGTTGTTTATTCTTTCTTGTTCTATTTGCATGGCGACTTTGTTTCTTATTTCTACGTGTTTTTTATGTATTTCTTAGTTCATTTGTAGTAATGCTTGTTCTAATCTCACCTCATGTTGTTCTAACCGTTCGTCTGTTTTTTTCGCATGTTCAGCAATTTGTTGTGAGATTTGTTCTTTTGTATTTCTTGATTCTTCTTGTATTTGAAGTGTCAGTCGTTTTTCTGTTTGTTCTGATTGTTTCAGTAGTTTTTCTGTTTTTCTGATTGTTTTTGTATCTCTTCTTCTATTCGTCGTGTGTTTTGTGACAACTGTTGTTCTAGTACTTGTTGTAGTATTGTGTAGATATCAGTGTTTTTGTCTGTCTCTGGTGGTGTTTGACTTACCGGTCGTTCTTGGACTTCTGTTACTACTGTTGGTGTAAAATTGTTGTGTTTCTGCGTTTTCATTGTTCTGTCTGTTTAGTCCCAGCGTCCCTGATGCTTCATCCTCCTCTGAAATATCTGCAAGCGTGTCTGGATCGCCTAGTTGATTATTTATTTGGAACTCCATAGCGTTGCTTTCGGTACTTGTGTTTGTGCTCATATTGCTGTATATGTTAGAAATGTTGTTTTGTATGTCCTTGTTTCTCCTACTCCTACTTCGTGTAATCATAAAATCATAAACTATGTTTTATACTATTTCTTAATTTCTATTTGTTCTTAATTTATAATTTATTTAATAGTGACTCAATCGTGTCCCACATTCCGGGCGACAGAATATAATACACTTCTTGCTAGGCCTTTGTAAAAGAGTTAAAATTATTGATTTGAAAGTTAATGTTGGCCTAAGAGCATGTGAAAAATAAGATCATAAACTATCTTTATCAAATATGATATATAATAATTTCTATAATAGTTTATGGTACTTATTCTAGTGTACCGACTCTTGATTTATCTCAGGGCGCCAGTAATAATAAACACAAATTAAAGTATGTTAATCACTTTAATGACAATTTGTATTTATACATTACAAAATTAAAATCTTCTTATATGAATTGAATTACTTATTGAAAAAATTTAAATATGATTAACTAGCAGTGAGTCCTTTATGACAGATTGAGTCACTATGTTGCATATAACATATGTTTAATTATCAAAAACATAGAATTTAATGTTCATCATTCTTTACTTGCGTAAATCCTTCCAAAGTGCGTGGTCCTGAAGCTATTGTAGATCGGTGATTCGTCAGTAGCCGTCGTCGTGTTGATCCTTGTTAAGACTGCACAATTCACTTTATCACCAATGCACTACACTAACATATGGATTATACCTCTAACTATGTTGTATAATTACACTGGACACAAAGATGACAGAATATAACTTAAGTGCATTTAACTCACTTCACGTCACGTTTGGCCCGACTAATTGATACCGTCGTAACTTTCTTTCGAACTCCAACGCCTCCTTCCACGAATTACCGCCACGTATAGAATTAACAGAACTTCGTATGTATTATTATTTATTATTGTTTATTATAACTTCGATTATACACTCTTTGACTTATTATGATTTATGAAACTTGCTTTATAACTTCAATATTAATAATTATCGCGTTCCCGTACTTTGTTATTTCTGAGAAATTTACTGATTCTTTCCGTTAATTATTAAAATATATATATTATTTGACGCAAAACAACGTACACTAGTCTCTTCGTATAATTCCGCCGATATTAAGAAGACTGCCCTTATTTCCCTCTCAGTTCACAATATACACATGCCTCAAGTTTCCCTTACTTACGAACTACAACAAAACGCTCCTATAGGTACAAACTACCGCTAAATACGAATTCAACCAATCTGCTTAACTAAAACTTCCCGCGCAACGTATGACGCTTTTTCTGATTCGCCCAACGTTTTTCCGTGTACACGTGTTTACAGAAAGTAGCGTCTCTCGCTATCTCTCTCGCACAACAAGACCGCTTTCCCTCGACAGCTATTGTTATATGCACTTAGGTTTTACAACGTTTGGTAAACACCCTTACTATCTGAAACATAATACAGTTAATGACAGTAGTGTCCCAAATCGTGCCTTAACATACAGTACATGCATTATCGAGCTTTTAGCAAGTAATTCTTTTCACTTTATTGCCGCCTCGCTTTCTAAATGCCTCTCTGCTTTCTCAAACACACCCTTATTTCTATTTTCAGCATAGTTTATTTATTAAAATTATAAATAGGTCAAATTTTTCGTTACATAACGTTCAATTTTTTCAAAATTGTAAACAAGTTTAATTGATGCGTCCCTAAAATTATTATAATTATAAGTTCTTTGTTCAATATTCTATTAACTTGATATAATTAATACATTCATTATAATTAAAATTAACAACATATTCAATTTACGTAATTGCCTTAAATTTCTTAGTATAATTAGGTGAGTATTTTATTACAACACTACTCCTAATACATTCATTATTGAATACTAGACCTTAAGGGTTGGTCTGGTTTTATGACTTGTTTACAAACAAATTATCCGTCCCTCTCTACCTGACTTGTCAACAACTCTTTAAAATGTGGGTGGTCTACTTTCTCTTTCAATAACATCTGTTACACACAACAATTTCCCTTTTTAAACATCTGGTGACCATTCTTATTTACTTATTTTCTAAATTTTTGTAATTTCTTATATAACTAACTTTCATTATACATTATTACATTGACTTTCCTTACATTTATTTTTGCTACCTATTACTATTACATTAATATACGGATGTGTGCTATTACATTATGTTTTCTTAATTTTCGTGTGGTGTTTCTGTGTGCGTGTGTGTGTGTGTGTTTTGGGTTTCTTCCTCCATTCCTTCATTATCTGCTCGTTTTTTCTCTCTACTGCTGCTACGCTCTCTATCTTGTCGTCCTTGCCTCCTTACCTCTATCTCCTTTCTATATATTTCTTTTATTCGTTCTGCTTCTGGAAGTCCCTCTCTGCGTAACTCTCTCTCTTGTCTTTCTTTCTCTTTCTGTTTCTCTTCTTTACGAGACTTGAGCGCTTCTTTGTTTCGATGACTTCGAAACTCTGAGCGGCTTAATAGAGAGCTTTCTTCTTTCATAGTTAACTTATCCCTATTGTGTCTTCGATGTTCATCTCTGTGATGCTTTGAATGATGATGTCTTTTTCTGTGACTCTGCGGCTGTGAGATCTGGATTTACGTACATGTGTTTGGGATGGTTTAATCTCCCACGGATCTGCTGTATCTTCTTCTGATATACTGTTAAGACACTGGAAGTCTTCGGCACTCCGGCAACCATGAATAGCTGGCCAGTAAGGGGTTAATGGATCTTTTTTGAGTTCTATTGCTTCATCAACATCATGATTAGTAACATGTAAAGGAGACGTTTCATCTTCACCTCTTCTATCCATATTTGAATTCCTCCCTTCATCAACATCCATCATTACAGGTGATTCTGATTCCTTTGACTTAACTACTATTTCTGTTTCTTCCGACTCACAGTCGATATTTTCGCTCACCGTATCGTCTTCGCATCTTTTGTTTATAACTTGAATGTTATTACTATACCGTTCGTCCAACTCTATGAATTGCTGTTTAGTATTTATACTAAGTTCAGTAATTTTGTCGGTATTGTCTTGTATTTTGTGGTTCGTCTCTACTTAGTAGTCTTGGAACTGTTTTTTGTTGTTTATTCTTTCTTGTTCTATTTGCATGGCGACTTCGTTTCTTATTTCTACGTGTTTTTTATGTATTTGTTCGTTCATTTGTAGTAATGCTTGTTCTAATCTCACCTCATGTTGTTCTAACCGTTCGTCTGTTTTTTTCGCATGTTCAGCAATTTGTTGTGAGATTTGTTCTTTTGTATTTCTTGATTCTTCTTGTATTTGAAGTGTCAGTCGTTTTTCTGTTTGTTCTGATTGTTTCAGTAGTTTTTCTGTTTTTCTGATTGTTTTTGTATCTCTTCTTCTATTCGTCGTGTGTTTTGTGACAACTGTTGTTCTAGTACTTGTTGTAGTATTGTGTAGATATCAGTGTTTTTGTCTGTCTCTGGTGGTGTTTGACTTACCGGTCGTTCTTGGACTTCTGTTACTACTGTTGGTGTAAAATTGTTGTGTTTCTGCGTTTTCATTGTTCTGTCTGTTTAGTCCCAGCGTCCCTGATGCTTCATCCTCCTCTGAAATATCTGCAAGCGTGTCTGGATCGCCTAGTTGATTATTTATTTGGAACTCCATAGCGTTGCTTTCGGTACTTGTGTTTGTGCTCATATTGCTGTATATGTTAGAAATGTTGTTTTGTATGTCCTTGTTTCTCCTACTCCTACTTCGTGTAATCATAAAATCATAAACTATGTTTTATACTATTTCTTAATTTCTATTTGTTCTTAATTTATAATTTATTTAATAGTGACTCAATCGTGTCCCACGTTCCGGGCGACAGAATATAATACACTTCTTGCTAGGCCTTTGTAAAAGAGTTAAAATTATTGATTTGAAAGTTAATGTTGGCCTAAGAGCATGTGAAAAATAAGATCATAAACTATCTTTATCAAATATGATATATAATAATTTCTATAATAGTTTATGGTACTTATTCTAGTGTACCGACTCTTGATTTATCTCAGGGCGCCAGTAATAATAAACACAAATTAAAGTATGTTAATCACTTTAATGACAATTTGTATTTATACATTACAAAATTAAAATCTTCTTATATGAATTGAATTACTTATTGAAAAAATTTAAATATGATTAACTAGCAGTGAGTCCTTTATGACAGATTGAGTCACTATGTTGCATATAACATATGTTTAATTATCAAAAACATAGAATTTAATGTTCATCATTCTTTACTTGCGTAAATCCTTCCAAAGTGCGTGGTCCTGAAGCTATTGTAGATCGGTGATTCGTCAGTAGCCGTCGTCGTGTTGATCCTTGTTAAGACTGCACAATTCACTTTATCACCAATGCACTACACTAACATATGGATTATACCTCTAACTATGTTGTATAATTACACTGGACACAAAGATGACAGAATATAACTTAAGTGCATTTAACTCACTTCACGTCACGTTTGGCCCGACTAATTGATACCGTCGTAACTTTCTTTCGAACTCCAACGCCTCCTTCCACGAATTACCGCCACGTATAGAATTAACAGAACTTCGTATGTATTATTATTTATTATTGTTTATTATAACTTCGATTATACACTCTTTGACTTATTATGATTTATGAAACTTGCTTTATAACTTCAATATTAATAATTATCGCGTTCCCGTACTTTGTTATTTCTGAGAAATTTACTGATTCTTTCCGTTAATTATTAAAATATATATATTATTTGACGCAAAACAACGTACACTAGTCTCTTCGTATAATTCCGCCGATATTAAGAAGACTGCCCTTATTTCCCTCTCAGTTCACAATATACACATGCCTCAAGTTTCCCTTACTTACGAACTACAACAAAACGCTCCTATAGGTACAAACTACCGCTAAATACGAATTCAACCAATCTGCTTAACTAAAACTTCCCGCGCAACGTATGACGCTTTTTCTGATTCGCCCAACGTTTTTCCGTGTACACGTGTTTACAGAAAGTAGCGTCTCTCGCTATCTCTCTCGCACAACAAGACCGCTTTCCCTCGACAGCTATTGTTATATGCACTTAGGTTTTACAACGTTTGGTAAACACCCTTACTATCTGAAACATAATACAGTTAATGACAGTAGTGTCCCAAATCGTGCCTTAACATACAGTACATGCATTATCGAGCTTTTAGCAAGTAATTCTTTTCACTTTATTGCCGCCTCGCTTTCTAAATGCCTCTCTGCTTTCTCAAACACACCCTTATTTCTATTTTCAGCATAGTTTATTTATTAAAATTATAAATAGGTCAAATTTTTCGTTACATAACGTTCAATTTTTTCAAAATTGTAAACAAGTTTAATTGATGCGTCCCTAAAATTATTATAATTATAAGTTCTTTGTTCAATATTCTATTAACTTGATATAATTAATACATTCATTATAATTAAAATTAACAACATATTCAATTTACGTAATTGCCTTAAATTTCTTAGTATAATTAGGTGAGTATTTTATTACAACACTACTCCTAATACATTCATTATTGAATACTAGACCTTAAGGGTTGGTCTGGTTTTATGACTTGTTTACAAACAAATTATCCGTCCCTCTCTACCTGACTTGTCAACAACTCTTTAAAATGTGGGTGGTCTACTTTCTCTTTCAATAACATCTGTTACACACAACAATTTCCCTTTTTAAACATCTGGTGACCATTCTTATTTACTTATTTTCTAAATTTTTGTAATTTCTTATATAACTAACTTTCATTATACATTATTACATTGACTTTCCTTACATTTATTTTTGCTACCTATTACTATTACATTAATATACGGATGTGTGCTATTACATTATGTTTTCTTAATTTTCGTGTGGTGTTTCTGTGTGCGTGTGTGTGTGTGTGTGTTTTGGGTTTCTTCCTCCATTCTTTCATTATCTGCTCGTTTTTTCACTCTACTGCTGCTACGCTCTCTATCTTGTCGTCCTTGCCTCCTTACCTCTATCTCCTTTCTATATATTTCTTTTATTCGTTCTGCTTCTGGAAGTCCCTCTCTGCGTAACTCTCTCTCTTGTCTTTCTTTCTCTTTCTGTTTCTCTTCTTTACGAGACTTGAGCGCTTCTTTGTTTCGATGACTTCGAAACTCTGAGCGGCTTAATAGAGAGCTTTCTTCTTTCATAGTTAACTTATCCCTATTGTGTCTTCGATGTTCATCTCTGTGATGCTTTGAATGATGATGTCTTTTTCTGTGACTCTGCGGCTGTGAGATCTGGATTTACGTACATGTGTTTGGGATGGTTTAATCTCCCACGGATCTGCTGTATCTTCTTCTGATATACTGTTAAGACACTGGAAGTCTTCGGCACTCCGGCAACCATGAATAGCTGGCCAGTAAGGGGTTAATGGATCTTTTTCGAGTTCTATTGCTTCATCAACATCATGATTAGTAACATGTAAAGGAGACGTTTCATCTTCACCTCTTCTATCCATATTTGAATTCCTCCCTTCATCAACATCCATCATTACAGGTGATTCTGATTCCTTTGACTTAACTACTATTTCTGTTTCTTCCGACTCACAGTCGATATTTTCGCTCACCGTATCGTCTTCACATCTTTTGTTTATAACTTGAATGTTATTACTATACCGTTCGTCCAACTCTATGAATTGCTGTTTAGTATTTATAATAAGTTCAGTAATTTTGTCGGTATTGTCTTGTATTTTGTGGTTCGTCTCTACTTAGTAGTCTTGGAACTGTTTTTTGTTGTTTATTCTTTCTTGTTCTATTTGCATGGCGACTTTGTTTCTTATTTCTACGTGTTTTTTATGTATTTGTTCGTTCATTTGTAGTAATGCTTGTTCTAATCTCACCTCATGTTGTTCTAACCGTTCGTCTGTTTTTTTCGCATGTTCAGCAATTTGTTGTGAGATTTGTTCTTTTGTATTTCTTGATTCTTCTTGTATTTGAAGTGTCAGTCGTTTTTCTGTTTGTTCTGATTGTTTCAGTAGTTTTTCTGTTTTTCTGATTGTTTTTGTATCTCTTCTTCTATTCGTCGTGTGTTTTGTGACAACTGTTGTTCTAGTACTTGTTGTAGTATTGTGTAGATATCAGTGTTTTTGTCTGTCTCTGGTGGTGTTTGACTTACCGGTCGTTCTTGGACTTCTGTTACTACTGTTGGTGTAAAATTGTTGTGTTTCTGCGTTTTCATTGTTCTGTCTGTTTAGTCCCAGCGTCCCTGATGCTTCATCCTCCTCTGAAATATCTGCAAGCGTGTCTGGATCGCCTAGTTGATTATTTATTTGGAACTCCATAGCGTTGCTTTCGGTACTTGTGTTTGTGCTCATATTGCTGTATAGGTTAGAAATGTTGTTTTGTATGTCCTTGTTTCTCCTACTCCTACTTCGTGTAATCATAAAATCATAAACTATGTTTTATACTATTTCTTAATTTCTATTTGTTCTTAATTTATAATTTATTTAATAGTGACTCAATCGTGTCCCACGTTCCGGGCGACAGAATATAATACACTTCTTGCTAGGCCTTTGTAAAAGAGTTAAAATTATTGATTTGAAAGTTAATGTTGGCCTAAGAGCATGTGAAAAATAAGATCATAAACTATCTTTATCAAATATGATATATAATAATTTCTATAATAGTTTATGGTACTTATTCTAGTGTACCGACTCTTGATTTATCTCAGGGCGCCAGTAATAATAAACACAAATTAAAGTATGTTAATCACTTTAATGACAATTTGTATTTATACATTACAAAATTAAAATCTTCTTATATGAATTGAATTACTTATTGAAAAAATTTAAATATGATTAACTAGCAGTGAGTCCTTTATGACAGATTGAGTCACTATGTTGCATATAACATATGTTTAATTATCAAAAACATAGAATTTAATGTTCATCATTCTTTACTTGCGTAAATCCTTCCAAAGTGCGTGGTCCTGAAGCTATTGTAGATCGGTGATTCGTCAGTAGCCGTCGTCGTGTTGATCCTTGTTAAGACTGCACAATTCACTTTATCACCAATGCACTACACTAACATATGGATTATACCTCTAACTATGTTGTATAATTACACTGGACACAAAGATGACAGAATATAACTTAAGTGCATTTAACTCACTTCACGTCACGTTTGGCCCGACTAATTGATACCGTCGTAACTTTCTTTCGAACTCCAACGCCTCCTTCCACGAATTACCGCCACGTATAGAATTAACAGAACTTCGTATGTATTATTATTTATTATTGTTTATTATAACTTCGATTATACACTCTTTGACTTATTATGATTTATGAAACTTGCTTTATAACTTCAATATTAATAATTATCGCGTTCCCGTACTTTGTTATTTCTGAGAAATTTACTGATTCTTTCCGTTAATTATTAAAATATATATATTATTTGACGCAAAACAACGTACACTAGTCTCTTCGTATAATTCCGCCGATATTAAGAAGACTGCCCTTATTTCCCTCTCAGTTCACAATATACACATGCCTCAAGTTTCCCTTACTTACGAACTACAACAAAACGCTCCTATAGGTACAAACTACCGCTAAATACGAATTCAACCAATCTGCTTAACTAAAACTTCCCGCGCAACGTATGACGCTTTTTCTGATTCGCCCAACGTTTTTCCGTGTACACGTGTTTACAGAAAGTAGCGTCTCTCGCTATCTCTCTCGCACAACAAGACCGCTTTCCCTCGACAGCTATTGTTATATGCACTTAGGTTTTACAACGTTTGGTAAACACCCTTACTATCTGAAACATAATACAGTTAATGACAGTAGTGTCCCAAATCGTGCCTTAACATACAGTACATGCATTATCGAGCTTTTAGCAAGTAATTCTTTTCACTTTATTGCCGCCTCGCTTTCTAAATGCCTCTCTGCTTTCTCAAACACACCCTTATTTCTATTTTCAGCATAGTTTATTTATTAAAATTATAAATAGGTCAAATTTTTCGTTACATAACGTTCAATTTTTTCAAAATTGTAAACAAGTTTAATTGATGCGTCCCTAAAATTATTATAATTATAAGTTCTTTGTTCAATATTCTATTAACTTGATATAATTAATACATTCATTATAATTAAAATTAACAACATATTCAATTTACGTAATTGCCTTAAATTTCTTAGTATAATTAGGTGAGTATTTTATTACAACACTACTCCTAATACATTCATTATTGAATACTAGACCTTAAGGGTTGGTCTGGTTTTATGACTTGTTTACAAACAAATTATCCGTCCCTCTCTACCTGACTTGTCAACAACTCTTTAAAATGTGGGTGGTCTACTTTCTCTTTCAATAACATCTGTTACACACAACAATTTCCCTTTTTAAACATCTGGTGACCATTCTTATTTACTTATTTTCTAAATTTTTGTAATTTCTTATATAACTAACTTTCATTATACATTATTACATTGACTTTCCTTACATTTATTTTTGCTACCTATTACTATTACATTAATATACGGATGTGTGCTATTACATTATGTTTTCTTAATTTTCGTGTGGTGTTTCTGTGTGCGTGTGTGTGTGTGTGTTTTGGGTTTCTTCCTCCATTCCTTCATTATCTGCTCGTTTTTTCTCTCTACTGCTGCTACGCTCTCTATCTTGTCGTCCTTGCCTCCTTACCTCTATCTCCTTTCTATATATTTCTTTTATTCGTTCTGCTTCTGGAAGTCCCTCTCTGCGTAACTCTCTCTCTTGTCTTTCTTTCTCTTTCTGTTTCTCTTCTTTACGAGACTTGAGCGCTTCTTTGTTTCGATGACTTCGAAACTCTGAGCGGCTTAATAGAGAGCTTTCTTCTTTCATAGTTAACTTATCCCTATTGTGTCTTCGATGTTCATCTCTGTGATGCTTTGAATGATGATGTCTTTTTCTGTGACTCTGCGGCTGTGAGATCTGGATTTACGTACATGTGTTTGGGATGGTTTAATCTCCCACGGATCTGCTGTATCTTCTTCTGATATACTGTTAAGACACTGGAAGTCTTCGGCACTCCGGCAACCATGAATAGCTGGCCAGTAAGGGGTTAATGGATCTTTTTCGAGTTCTATTGCTTCATCAACATCATGATTAGTAACATGTAAAGGAGACGTTTCATCTTCACCTCTTCTATCCATATTTGAATTCCTCCCTTCATCAACATCCATCATTACAGGTGATTCTGATTCCTTTGACTTAACTACTATTTCTGTTTCTTCCGACTCACAGTCGATATTTTCGCTCACCGTATCGTCTTCGCATCTTTTGTTTATAACTTGAATGTTATTACTATACCGTTCGTCCAACTCTATGAATTGCTGTTTAGTATTTATAATAAGTTCAGTAATTTTGTCGGTATTGTCTTGTATTTTGTGGTTCGTCTCTACTTAGTAGTCTTGGAACTGTTTTTTGTTGTTTATTCTTTCTTGTTCTATTTGCATGGCGACTTTGTTTCTTATTTCTACGTGTTTTTTATGTATTTCTTAGTTCATTTGTAGTAATGCTTGTTCTAATCTCACCTCATGTTGTTCTAACCGTTCGTCTGTTTTTTTCGCATGTTCAGCAATTTGTTGTGAGATTTGTTCTTTTGTATTTCTTGATTCTTCTTGTATTTGAAGTGTCAGTCGTTTTTCTGTTTGTTCTGATTGTTTCAGTAGTTTTTCTGTTTTTCTGATTGTTTTTGTATCTCTTCTTCTATTCGTCGTGTGTTTTGTGACAACTGTTGTTCTAGTACTTGTTGTAGTATTGTGTAGATATCAGTGTTTTTGTCTGTCTCTGGTGGTGTTTGACTTACCGGTCGTTCTTGGACTTCTGTTACTACTGTTGGTGTAAAATTGTTGTGTTTCTGCGTTTTCATTGTTCTGTCTGTTTAGTCCCAGCGTCCCTGATGCTTCATCCTCCTCTGAAATATCTGCAAGCGTGTCTGGATCGCCTAGTTGATTATTTATTTGGAACTCCATAGCGTTGCTTTCGGTACTTGTGTTTGTGCTCATATTGCTGTATATGTTAGAAATGTTGTTTTGTATGTCCTTGTTTCTCCTACTCCTACTTCGTGTAATCATAAAATCATAAACTATGTTTTATACTATTTCTTAATTTCTATTTGTTCTTAATTTATAATTTATTTAATAGTGACTCAATCGTGTCCCACGTTCCGGGCGACAGAATATAATACACTTCTTGCTAGGCCTTTGTAAAAGAGTTAAAATTATTGATTTGAAAGTTAATGTTGGCCTAAGAGCATGTGAAAAATAAGATCATAAACTATCTTTATCAAATATGATATATAATAATTTCTATAATAGTTTATGGTACTTATTCTAGTGTACCGACTCTTGATTTATCTCAGGGCGCCAGTAATAATAAACACAAATTAAAGTATGTTAATCACTTTAATGACAATTTGTATTTATACATTACAAAATTAAAATCTTCTTATATGAATTGAATTACTTATTGAAAAAATTTAAATATGATTAACTAGCAGTGAGTCCTTTATGACAGATTGAGTCACTATGTTGCATATAACATATGTTTAATTATCAAAAACATAGAATTTAATGTTCATCATTCTTTACTTGCGTAAATCCTTCCAAAGTGCGTGGTCCTGAAGCTATTGTAGATCGGTGATTCGTCAGTAGCCGTCGTCGTGTTGATCCTTGTTAAGACTGCACAATTCACTTTATCACCAATGCACTACACTAACATATGGATTATACCTCTAACTATGTTGTATAATTACACTGGACACAAAGATGACAGAATATAACTTAAGTGCATTTAACTCACTTCACGTCACGTTTGGCCCGACTAATTGATACCGTCGTAACTTTCTTTCGAACTCCAACGCCTCCTTCCACGAATTACCGCCACGTATAGAATTAACAGAACTTCGTATGTATTATTATTTATTATTGTTTATTATAACTTCGATTATACACTCTTTGACTTATTATGATTTATGAAACTTGCTTTATAACTTCAATATTAATAATTATCGCGTTCCCGTACTTTGTTATTTCTGAGAAATTTACTGATTCTTTCCGTTAATTATTAAAATATATATATTATTTGACGCAAAACAACGTACACTAGTCTCTTCGTATAATTCCGCCGATATTAAGAAGACTGCCCTTATTTCCCTCTCAGTTCACAATATACACATGCCTCAAGTTTCCCTTACTTACGAACTACAACAAAACGCTCCTATAGGTACAAACTACCGCTAAATACGAATTCAACCAATCTGCTTAACTAAAACTTCCCGCGCAACGTATGACGCTTTTTCTGATTCGCCCAACGTTTTTCCGTGTACACGTGTTTACAGAAAGTAGCGTCTCTCGCTATCTCTCTCGCACAACAAGACCGCTTTCCCTCGACAGCTATTGTTATATGCACTTAGGTTTTACAACGTTTGGTAAACACCCTTACTATCTGAAACATAATACAGTTAATGACAGTAGTGTCCCAAATCGTGCCTTAACATACAGTACATGCATTATCGAGCTTTTAGCAAGTAATTCTTTTCACTTTATTGCCGCCTCGCTTTCTAAATGCCTCTCTGCTTTCTCAAACACACCCTTATTTCTATTTTCAGCATAGTTTATTTATTAAAATTATAAATAGGTCAAATTTTTCGTTACATAACGTTCAATTTTTTCAAAATTGTAAACAAGTTTAATTGATGCGTCCCTAAAATTATTATAATTATAAGTTCTTTGTTCAATATTCTATTAACTTGATATAATTAATACATTCATTATAATTAAAATTAACAACATATTCAATTTACGTAATTGCCTTAAATTTCTTAGTATAATTAGGTGAGTATTTTATTACAACACTACTCCTAATACATTCATTATTGAATACTAGACCTTAAGGGTTGGTCTGGTTTTATGACTTGTTTACAAACAAATTATCCGTCCCTCTCTACCTGACTTGTCAACAACTCTTTAAAATGTGGGTGGTCTACTTTCTCTTTCAATAACATCTGTTACACACAACAATTTCCCTTTTTAAACATCTGGTGACCATTCTTATTTACTTATTTTCTAAATTTTTGTAATTTCTTATATAACTAACTTTCATTATACATTATTACATTGACTTTCCTTACATTTATTTTTGCTACCTATTACTATTACATTAATATACGGATGTGTGCTATTACATTATGTTTTCTTAATTTTCGTGTGGTGTTTCTGTGTGCGTGTGTGTGTGTGTGTTTTGGGTTTCTTCCTCCATTCCTTCATTATCTGCTCGTTTTTTCTCTCTACTGCTGCTACGCTCTCTATCTTGTCGTCCTTGCCTCCTTACCTCTATCTCCTTTCTATATATTTCTTTTATTCGTTCTGCTTCTGGAAGTCCCTCTCTGCGTAACTCTCTCTCTTGTCTTTCTTTCTCTTTCTGTTTCTCTTCTTTACGAGACTTGAGCGCTTCTTTGTTTCGATGACTTCGAAACTCTGAGCAGCTTAATAGAGAGCTTTCTTCTTT
The DNA here is from genome assembly GCA_034769895.1 of Magicicada septendecula. Lineage (NCBI taxonomy): Eukaryota > Metazoa > Arthropoda > Insecta > Hemiptera > Cicadidae > Magicicada > Magicicada septendecula. The sequence continues at coordinate 83,984,068 of CM068369.1, forward strand.
CATAGTTAACTTATCCCTATTGTGTCTTCGATGTTCATCTCTGTGATGCTTTGAATGATGATGTCTTTTTCTGTGACTCTGCGGCTGTGAGATCTGGATTTACGTACATGTGTTTGGGATGGTTTAATCTCCCACGGATCTGCTGTATCTTCTTCTGATATACTGTTAAGACACTGGAAGTCTTCGGCACTCCGGCAACCATGAATAGCTGGCCAGTAAGGGGTTAATGGATCTTTTTTGAGTTCTATTGCTTCATCAACATCATGATTAGTAACATGTAAAGGAGACGTTTCATCTTCACCTCTTCTATCCATATTTGAATTCCTCCCTTCATCAACATCCATCATTACAGGTGATTCTGATTCCTTTGACTTAACTACTATTTCTGTTTCTTCCGACTCACAGTCGATATTTTCGCTCACCGTATCGTCTTCGCATCTTTTGTTTATAACTTGAATGTTATTACTATACCGTTCGTCCAACTCTATGAATTGCTGTTTAGTATTTATACTAAGTTCAGTAATTTTGTCGGTATTGTCTTGTATTTTGTGGTTCGTCTCTACTTAGTAGTCTTGGAACTGTTTTTTGTTGTTTATTCTTTCTTGTTCTATTTGCATGGCGACTTCGTTTCTTATTTCTACGTGTTTTTTATGTATTTGTTCGTTCATTTGTAGTAATGCTTGTTCTAATCTCACCTCATGTTGTTCTAACCGTTCGTCTGTTTTTTTCGCATGTTCAGCAATTTGTTGTGAGATTTGTTCTTTTGTATTTCTTGATTCTTCTTGTATTTGAAGTGTCAGTCGTTTTTCTGTTTGTTCTGATTGTTTCAGTAGTTTTTCTGTTTTTCTGATTGTTTTTGTATCTCTTCTTCTATTCGTCGTGTGTTTTGTGACAACTGTTGTTCTAGTACTTGTTGTAGTATTGTGTAGATATCAGTGTTTTTGTCTGTCTCTGGTGGTGTTTGACTTACCGGTCGTTCTTGGACTTCTGTTACTACTGTTGGTGTAAAATTGTTGTGTTTCTGCGTTTTCATTGTTCTGTCTGTTTAGTCCCAGCGTCCCTGATGCTTCATCCTCCTCTGAAATATCTGCAAGCGTGTCTGGATCGCCTAGTTGATTATTTATTTGGAACTCCATAGCGTTGCTTTCGGTACTTGTGTTTGTGCTCATATTGCTGTATATGTTAGAAATGTTGTTTTGTATGTCCTTGTTTCTCCTACTCCTACTTCGTGTAATCATAAAATCATAAACTATGTTTTATACTATTTCTTAATTTCTATTTGTTCTTAATTTATAATTTATTTAATAGTGACTCAATCGTGTCCCACGTTCCGGGCGACAGAATATAATACACTTCTTGCTAGGCCTTTGTAAAAGAGTTAAAATTATTGATTTGAAAGTTAATGTTGGCCTAAGAGCATGTGAAAAATAAGATCATAAACTATCTTTATCAAATATGATATATAATAATTTCTATAATAGTTTATGGTACTTATTCTAGTGTACCGACTCTTGATTTATCTCAGGGCGCCAGTAATAATAAACACAAATTAAAGTATGTTAATCACTTTAATGACAATTTGTATTTATACATTACAAAATTAAAATCTTCTTATATGAATTGAATTACTTATTGAAAAAATTTAAATATGATTAACTAGCAGTGAGTCCTTTATGACAGATTGAGTCACTATGTTGCATATAACATATGTTTAATTATCAAAAACATAGAATTTAATGTTCATCATTCTTTACTTGCGTAAATCCTTCCAAAGTGCGTGGTCCTGAAGCTATTGTAGATCGGTGATTCGTCAGTAGCCGTCGTCGTGTTGATCCTTGTTAAGACTGCACAATTCACTTTATCACCAATGCACTACACTAACATATGGATTATACCTCTAACTATGTTGTATAATTACACTGGACACAAAGATGACAGAATATAACTTAAGTGCATTTAACTCACTTCACGTCACGTTTGGCCCGACTAATTGATACCGTCGTAACTTTCTTTCGAACTCCAACGCCTCCTTCCACGAATTACCGCCACGTATAGAATTAACAGAACTTCGTATGTATTATTATTTATTATTGTTTATTATAACTTCGATTATACACTCTTTGACTTATTATGATTTATGAAACTTGCTTTATAACTTCAATATTAATAATTATCGCGTTCCCGTACTTTGTTATTTCTGAGAAATTTACTGATTCTTTCCGTTAATTATTAAAATATATATATTATTTGACGCAAAACAACGTACACTAGTCTCTTCGTATAATTCCGCCGATATTAAGAAGACTGCCCTTATTTCCCTCTCAGTTCACAATATACACATGCCTCAAGTTTCCCTTACTTACGAACTACAACAAAACGCTCCTATAGGTACAAACTACCGCTAAATACGAATTCAACCAATCTGCTTAACTAAAACTTCCCGCGCAACGTATGACGCTTTTTCTGATTCGCCCAACGTTTTTCCGTGTACACGTGTTTACAGAAAGTAGCGTCTCTCGCTATCTCTCTCGCACAACAAGACCGCTTTCCCTCGACAGCTATTGTTATATGCACTTAGGTTTTACAACGTTTGGTAAACACCCTTACTATCTGAAACATAATACAGTTAATGACAGTAGTGTCCCAAATCGTGCCTTAACATACAGTACATGCATTATCGAGCTTTTAGCAAGTAATTCTTTTCACTTTATTGCCGCCTCGCTTTCTAAATGCCTCTCTGCTTTCTCAAACACACCCTTATTTCTATTTTCAGCATAGTTTATTTATTAAAATTATAAATAGGTCAAATTTTTTGTTACATAACGTTCAATTTTTTCAAAATTGTAAACAAGTTTAATTGATGCGTCCCTAAAATTATTATAATTATAAGTTCTTTGTTCAATATTCTATTAACTTGATATAATTAATACATTCATTATAATTAAAATTAACAACATATTCAATTTACGTAATTGCCTTAAATTTCTTAGTATAATTAGGTGAGTATTTTATTACAACACTACTCCTAATACATTCATTATTGAATACTAGACCTTAAGGGTTGGTCTGGTTTTATGACTTGTTTACAAACAAATTATCCGTCCCTCTCTACCTGACTTGTCAACAACTCTTTAAAATGTGGGTGGTCTACTTTCTCTTTCAATAACATCTGTTACACACAACAATTTCCCTTTTTAAACATCTGGTGACCATTCTTATTTACTTATTTTCTAAATTTTTGTAATTTCTTATATAACTAACTTTCATTATACATTATTACATTGACTTTCCTTACATTTATTTTTGCTACCTATTACTATTACATTAATATACGGATGTGTGCTATTACATTATGTTTTCTTAATTTTCGTGTGGTGTTTCTGTGTGCGTGTGTGTGTGTGTGTGTTTTGGGTTTCTTCCTCCATTCTTTCATTATCTGCTCGTTTTTTCACTCTACTGCTGCTACGCTCTCTATCTTGTCGTCCTTGCCTCCTTACCTCTATCTCCTTTCTATATATTTCTTTTATTCGTTCTGCTTCTGGAAGTCCCTCTCTGCGTAACTCTCTCTCTTGTCTTTCTTTCTCTTTCTGTTTCTCTTCTTTACGAGACTTGAGCGCTTCTTTGTTTCGATGACTTCGAAACTCTGAGCGGCTTAATAGAGAGCTTTCTTCTTTCATAGTTAACTTATCCCTATTGTGTCTTCGATGTTCATCTCTGTGATGCTTTGAATGATGATGTCTTTTTCTGTGACTCTGCGGCTGTGAGATCTGGATTTACGTACATGTGTTTGGGATGGTTTAATCTCCCACGGATCTGCTGTATCTTCTTCTGATATACTGTTAAGACACTGGAAGTCTTCGGCACTCCGGCAACCATGAATAGCTGGCCAGTAAGGGGTTAATGGATCTTTTTCGAGTTCTATTGCTTCATCAACATCATGATTAGTAACATGTAAAGGAGACGTTTCATCTTCACCTCTTCTATCCATATTTGAATTCCTCCCTTCATCAACATCCATCATTACAGGTGATTCTGATTCCTTTGACTTAACTACTATTTCTGTTTCTTCCGACTCACAGTCGATATTTTCGCTCACCGTATCGTCTTCACATCTTTTGTTTATAACTTGAATGTTATTACTATACCGTTCGTCCAACTCTATGAATTGCTGTTTAGTATTTATAATAAGTTCAGTAATTTTGTCGGTATTGTCTTGTATTTTGTGGTTCGTCTCTACTTAGTAGTCTTGGAACTGTTTTTTGTTGTTTATTCTTTCTTGTTCTATTTGCATGGCGACTTTGTTTCTTATTTCTACGTGTTTTTTATGTATTTGTTCGTTCATTTGTAGTAATGCTTGTTCTAATCTCACCTCATGTTGTTCTAACCGTTCGTCTGTTTTTTTCGCATGTTCAGCAATTTGTTGTGAGATTTGTTCTTTTGTATTTCTTGATTCTTCTTGTATTTGAAGTGTCAGTCGTTTTTCTGTTTGTTCTGATTGTTTCAGTAGTTTTTCTGTTTTTTCTGATTGTTTTTGTATCTCTTCTTCTATTCGTCGTGTGTTTTGTGACAACTGTTGTTCTAGTACTTGTTGTAGTATTGTGTAGATATCAGTGTTTTTGTCTGTCTCTGGTGGTGTTTGACTTACCGGTCGTTCTTGGACTTCTGTTACTACTGTTGGTGTAAAATTGTTGTGTTTCTGCATTTTCATTGTTCTGTCTGTTTAGTCCCAGCGTCCCTGATGCTTCATCCTCCTCTGAAATATCTGCAAGCGTGTCTGGATCGCCTAGTTGATTATTTATTTGGAACTCCATAGCGTTGCTTTCGGTACTTGTGTTTGTGCTCATATTGCTGTATAGGTTAGAAATGTTGTTTTGTATGTCCTTGTTTCTCCTACTCCTACTTCGTGTAATCATAAAATCATAAACTATGTTTTATACTATTTCTTAATTTCTATTTGTTCTTAATTTATAATTTATTTAATAGTGACTCAATCGTGTCCCACGTTCCGGGCGACAGAATATAATACACTTCTTGCTAGGCCTTTGTAAAAGAGTTAAAATTATTGATTTGAAAGTTAATGTTGGCCTAAGAGCATGTGAAAAATAAGATCATAAACTATCTTTATCAAATATGATATATAATAATTTCTATAATAGTTTATGGTACTTATTCTAGTGTACCGACTCTTGATTTATCTCAGGGCGCCAGTAATAATAAACACAAATTAAAGTATGTTAATCACTTTAATGACAATTTGTATTTATACATTACAAAATTAAAATCTTCTTATATGAATTGAATTACTTATTGAAAAAATTTAAATATGATTAACTAGCAGTGAGTCCTTTATGACAGATTGAGTCACTATGTTGCATATAACATATGTTTAATTATCAAAAACATAGAATTTAATGTTCATCATTCTTTACTTGCGTAAATCCTTCCAAAGTGCGTGGTCCTGAAGCTATTGTAGATCGGTGATTCGTCAGTAGCCGTCGTCGTGTTGATCCTTGTTAAGACTGCACAATTCACTTTATCACCAATGCACTACACTAACATATGGATTATACCTCTAACTATGTTGTATAATTACACTGGACACAAAGATGACAGAATATAACTTAAGTGCATTTAACTCACTTCACGTCACGTTTGGCCCGACTAATTGATACCGTCGTAACTTTCTTTCGAACTCCAACGCCTCCTTCCACGAATTACCGCCACGTATAGAATTAACAGAACTTCGTATGTATTATTATTTATTATTGTTTATTATAACTTCGATTATACACTCTTTGACTTATTATGATTTATGAAACTTGCTTTATAACTTCAATATTAATAATTATCGCGTTCCCGTACTTTGTTATTTCTGAGAAATTTACTGATTCTTTCCGTTAATTATTAAAATATATATATTATTTGACGCAAAACAACGTACACTAGTCTCTTCGTATAATTCCGCCGATATTAAGAAGACTGCCCTTATTTCCCTCTCAGTTCACAATATACACATGCCTCAAGTTTCCCTTACTTACGAACTACAACAAAACGCTCCTATAGGTACAAACTACCGCTAAATACGAATTCAACCAATCTGCTTAACTAAAACTTCCCGCGCAACGTATGACGCTTTTTCTGATTCGCCCAACGTTTTTCCGTGTACACGTGTTTACAGAAAGTAGCGTCTCTCGCTATCTCTCTCGCACAACAAGACCGCTTTCCCTCGACAGCTATTGTTATATGCACTTAGGTTTTACAACGTTTGGTAAACACCCTTACTATCTGAAACATAATACAGTTAATGACAGTAGTGTCCCAAATCGTGCCTTAACATACAGTACATGCATTATCGAGCTTTTAGCAAGTAATTCTTTTCACTTTATTGCCGCCTCGCTTTCTAAATGCCTCTCTGCTTTCTCAAACACACCCTTATTTCTATTTTCAGCATAGTTTATTTATTAAAATTATAAATAGGTCAAATTTTTCGTTACATAACGTTCAATTTTTTCAAAATTGTAAACAAGTTTAATTGATGCGTCCCTAAAATTATTATAATTATAAGTTCTTTGTTCAATATTCTATTAACTTGATATAATTAATACATTCATTATAATTAAAATTAACAACATATTCAATTTACGTAATTGCCTTAAATTTCTTAGTATAATTAGGTGAGTATTTTATTACAACACTACTCCTAATACATTCATTATTGAATACTAGACCTTAAGGGTTGGTCTGGTTTTATGACTTGTTTACAAACAAATTATCCGTCCCTCTCTACCTGACTTGTCAACAACTCTTTAAAATGTGGGTGGTCTACTTTCTCTTTCAATAACATCTGTTACACACAACAATTTCCCTTTTTAAACATCTGGTGACCATTCTTATTTACTTATTTTCTAAATTTTTGTAATTTCTTATATAACTAACTTTCATTATACATTATTACATTGACTTTCCTTACATTTATTTTTGCTACCTATTACTATTACATTAATATACGGATGTGTGCTATTACATTATGTTTTCTTAATTTTCGTGTGGTGTTTCTGTGTGCGTGTGTGTGTGTGTGTGTTTTGGGTTTCTTCCTCCATTCCTTCATTATCTGCTCGTTTTTTCTCTCTACTGCTGCTACGCTCTCTATCTTGTCGTCCTTGCCTCCTTACCTCTATCTCCTTTCTATATATTTCTTTTATTCGTTCTGCTTCTGGAAGTCCCTCTCTGCGTAACTCTCTCTCTTGTCTTTCTTTCTCTTTCTGTTTCTCTTCTTTACGAGACTTGAGCGCTTCTTTGTTTCGATGACTTCGAAACTCTGAGCGGCTTAATAGAGAGCTTTCTTCTTTCATAGTTAACTTATCCCTATTGTGTCTTCGATGTTCATCTCTGTGATGCTTTGAATGATGATGTCTTTTTCTGTGACTCTGCGGCTGTGAGATCTGGATTTACGTACATGTGTTTGGGATGGTTTAATCTCCCACGGATCTGCTGTATCTTCTTCTGATATACTGTTAAGACACTGGAAGTCTTCGGCACTCCGGCAACCATGAATAGCTGGCCAGTAAGGGGTTAATGGATCTTTTTCGAGTTCTATTGCTTCATCAACATCATGATTAGTAACATGTAAAGGAGACGTTTCATCTTCACCTCTTCTATCCATATTTGAATTCCTCCCTTCATCAACATCCATCATTACAGGTGATTCTGATTCCTTTGACTTAACTACTATTTCTGTTTCTTCCGACTCACAGTCGATATTTTCGCTCACCGTATCGTCTTCGCATCTTTTGTTTATAACTTGAATGTTATTACTATACCGTTCGTCCAACTCTATGAATTGCTGTTTAGTATTTATACTAAGTTCAGTAATTTTGTCGGTATTGTCTTGTATTTTGTGGTTCGTCTCTACTTAGTAGTCTTGGAACTGTTTTTTGTTGTTTATTCTTTCTTGTTCTATTTGCATGGCGACTTCGTTTCTTATTTCTACGTGTTTTTTATGTATTTGTTCGTTCATTTGTAGTAATGCTTGTTCTAATCTCACCTCATGTTGTTCTAACCGTTCGTCTGTTTTTTTCGCATGTTCAGCAATTTGTTGTGAGATTTGTTCTTTTGTATTTCTTGATTCTTCTTGTATTTGAAGTGTCAGTCGTTTTTCTGTTTGTTCTGATTGTTTCAGTAGTTTTTCTGTTTTTCTGATTGTTTTTGTATCTCTTCTTCTATTCGTCGTGTGTTTTGTGACAACTGTTGTTCTAGTACTTGTTGTAGTATTGTGTAGATATCAGTGTTTTTGTCTGTCTCTGGTGGTGTTTGACTTACCGGTCGTTCTTGGACTTCTGTTACTACTGTTGGTGTAAAATTGTTGTGTTTCTGCGTTTTCATTGTTCTGTCTGTTTAGTCCCAGCGTCCCTGATGCTTCATCCTCCTCTGAAATATCTGCAAGCGTGTCTGGATCGCCTAGTTGATTATTTATTTGGAACTCCATAGCGTTGCTTTCGGTACTTGTGTTTGTGCTCATATTGCTGTATATGTTAGAAATGTTGTTTTGTATGTCCTTGTTTCTCCTACTCCTACTTCGTGTAATCATAAAATCATAAACTATGTTTTATACTATTTCTTAATTTCTATTTGTTCTTAATTTATAATTTATTTAATAGTGACTCAATCGTGTCCCACGTTCCGGGCGACAGAATATAATACACTTCTTGCTAGGCCTTTGTAAAAGAGTTAAAATTATTGATTTGAAAGTTAATGTTGGCCTAAGAGCATGTGAAAAATAAGATCATAAACTATCTTTATCAAATATGATATATAATAATTTCTATAATAGTTTATGGTACTTATTCTAGTGTACCGACTCTTGATTTATCTCAGGGCGCCAGTAATAATAAACACAAATTAAAGTATGTTAATCACTTTAATGACAATTTGTATTTATACATTACAAAATTAAAATCTTCTTATATGAATTGAATTACTTATTGAAAAAATTTAAATATGATTAACTAGCAGTGAGTCCTTTATGACAGATTGAGTCACTATGTTGCATATAACATATGTTTAATTATCAAAAACATAGAATTTAATGTTCATCATTCTTTACTTGCGTAAATCCTTCCAAAGTGCGTGGTCCTGAAGCTATTGTAGATCGGTGATTCGTCAGTAGCCGTCGTCGTGTTGATCCTTGTTAAGACTGCACAATTCACTTTATCACCAATGCACTACACTAACATATGGATTATACCTCTAACTATGTTGTATAATTACACTGGACACAAAGATGACAGAATATAACTTAAGTGCATTTAACTCACTTCACGTCACGTTTGGCCCGACTAATTGATACCGTCGTAACTTTCTTTCGAACTCCAACGCCTCCTTCCACGAATTACCGCCACGTATAGAATTAACAGAACTTCGTATGTATTATTATTTATTATTGTTTATTATAACTTCGATTATACACTCTTTGACTTATTATGATTTATGAAACTTGCTTTATAACTTCAATATTAATAATTATCGCGTTCCCGTACTTTGTTATTTCTGAGAAATTTACTGATTCTTTCCGTTAATTATTAAAATATATATATTATTTGACGCAAAACAACGTACACTAGTCTCTTCGTATAATTCCGCCGATATTAAGAAGACTGCCCTTATTTCCCTCTCAGTTCACAATATACACATGCCTCAAGTTTCCCTTACTTACGAACTACAACAAAACGCTCCTATAGGTACAAACTACCGCTAAATACGAATTCAACCAATCTGCTTAACTAAAACTTCCCGCGCAACGTATGACGCTTTTTCTGATTCGCCCAACGTTTTTCCGTGTACACGTGTTTACAGAAAGTAGCGTCTCTCGCTATCTCTCTCGCACAACAAGACCGCTTTCCCTCGACAGCTATTGTTATATGCACTTAGGTTTTACAACGTTTGGTAAACACCCTTACTATCTGAAACATAATACAGTTAATGACAGTAGTGTCCCAAATCGTGCCTTAACATACAGTACATGCATTATCGAGCTTTTAGCAAGTAATTCTTTTCACTTTATTGCCGCCTCGCTTTCTAAATGCCTCTCTGCTTTCTCAAACACACCCTTATTTCTATTTTCAGCATAGTTTATTTATTAAAATTATAAATAGGTCAAATTTTTCGTTACATAACGTTCAATTTTTTCAAAATTGTAAACAAGTTTAATTGATGCGTCCCTAAAATTATTATAATTATAAGTTCTTTGTTCAATATTCTATTAACTTGATATAATTAATACATTCATTATAATTAAAATTAACAACATATTCAATTTACGTAATTGCCTTAAATTTCTTAGTATAATTAGGTGAGTATTTTATTACAACACTACTCCTAATACATTCATTATTGAATACTAGACCTTAAGGGTTGGTCTGGTTTTATGACTTGTTTACAAACAAATTATCCGTCCCTCTCTACCTGACTTGTCAACAACTCTTTAAAATGTGGGTGGTCTACTTTCTCTTTCAATAACATCTGTTACACACAACAATTTCCCTTTTTAAACATCTGGTGACCATTCTTATTTACTTATTTTCTAAATTTTTGTAATTTCTTATATAACTAACTTTCATTATACATTATTACATTGACTTTCCTTACATTTATTTTTGCTACCTATTACTATTACATTAATATACGGATGTGTGCTATTACATTATGTTTTCTTAATTTTCGTGTGGTGTTTCTGTGTGCGTGTGTGTGTGTGTGTTTTGGGTTTCTTCCTCCATTCTTTCATTATCTGCTCGTTTTTTCTCTCTACTGCTGCTACGCTCTCTATCTTGTCGTCCTTGCCTCCTTACCTCTATCTCCTTTCTATATATTTCTTTTATTCGTTCTGCTTCTGGAAGTCCCTCTCTGCGTAACTCTCTCTCTTGTCTTTCTTTCTCTTTCTGTTTCTCTTCTTTACGAGACTTGAGCGCTTCTTTGTTTCGATGACTTCGAAACTCTGAGCGGCTTAATAGAGAGCTTTCTTCTTTCATAGTTAACTTATCCCTATTGTGTCTTCGATGTTCATCTCTGTGATGCTTTGAATGATGATGTCTTTTTCTGTGACTCTGCTGCTGTGAGATCTGGATTTACGTACATGTGTTTGGGATGGTTTAATCTCCCACGGATCTGCTGTATCTTCTTCTGATATACTGTTAAGACACTGGAAGTCTTCGGCACTCCGGCAACCATGAATAGCTGGCCAGTAAGGGGTTAATGGATCTTTTTCGAGTTCTATTGCTTCATCAACATCATGATTAGTAACATGTAAAGGAGACGTTTCATCTTCACCTCTTCTATCCATATTTGAATTCCTCCCTTCATCAACATCCATCATTACAGGTGATTCTGATTCCTTTGACTTAACTACTATTTCTGTTTCTTCCGACTCACAGTCGATATTTTCGCTCACCGTATCGTCTTCGCATCTTTTGTTTATAACTTGAATGTTATTACTATACCGTTCGTCCAACTCTATGAATTGCTGTTTAGTATTTATACTAAGTTCAGTAATTTTGTCGGTATTGTCTTGTATTTTGTGGTTCGTCTCTACTTGGTAGTCTTGGAACTGTTTTTTGTTGTTTATTCTTTCTTGTTCTATTTGCATGGCGACTTCGTTTCTTATTTCTACGTGTTTTTTATGTATTTGTTCGTTCATTTGTAGTAATGCTTGTTCTAATCTCACCTCATGTTGTTCTAACCGTTCGTCTGTTTTTTTCGCATGTTCAGCAATTTGTTGTGAGATTTGTTCTTTTGTATTTCTTGATTCTTCTTGTATTTGAAGTGTCAGTCGTTTTTCTGTTTGTTCTGATTGTTTCAGTAGTTTTTCTGTTTTTCTGATTGTTTTTGTATCTCTTCTTCTATTCGTCGTGTGTTTTGTGACAACTGTTGTTCTAGTACTTGTTGTAGTATTGTGTAGATATCAGTGTTTTTGTCTGTCTCTGGTGGTGTTTGACTTACCGGTCGTTCTTGGACTTCTGTTACTACTGTTGGTGTAAAATTGTTGTGTTTCTGCGTTTTCATTGTTCTGTCTGTTTAGTCCCAGCGTCCCTGATGCTTCATCCTCCTCTGAAATATCTGCAAGCGTGTCTGGATCGCCTAGTTGATTATTTATTTGGAACTCCATAGCGTTGCTTTCGGTACTTGTGTTTGTGCTCATATTGCTGTATATGTTAGAAATGTTGTTTTGTATGTCCTTGTTTCTCCTACTCCTACTTCGTGTAATCATAAAATCATAAACTATGTTTTATACTATTTCTTAATTTCTATTTGTTCTTAATTTATAATTTATTTAATAGTGACTCAATCGTGTCCCACGTTCCGGGCGACAGAATATAATACACTTCTTGCTAGGCCTTTGTAAAAGAGTTAAAATTATTGATTTGAAAGTTAATGTTGGCCTAAGAGCATGTGAAAAATAAGATCATAAACTATCTTTATCAAATATGATATATAATAATTTCTATAATAGTTTATGGTACTTATTCTAGTGTACCGACTCTTGATTTATCTCAGGGCGCCAGTAATAATAAACACAAATTAAAGTATGTTAATCACTTTAATGACAATTTGTATTTATACATTACAAAATTAAAATCTTCTTATATGAATTGAATTACTTATTGAAAAAATTTAAATATGATTAACTAGCAGTGAGTCCTTTATGACAGATTGAGTCACTATGTTGCATATAACATATGTTTAATTATCAAAAACATAGAATTTAATGTTCATCATTCTTTACTTGCGTAAATCCTTCCAAAGTGCGTGGTCCTGAAGCTATTGTAGATCGGTGATTCGTCAGTAGCCGTCGTCGTGTTGATCCTTGTTAAGACTGCACAATTCACTTTATCACCAATGAATGCACTACACTAACATATGGATTATACCTCTAACTATGTTGTATAATTACACTGGACACAAAGATGACAGAATATAACTTAAGTGCATTTAACTCACTTCACGTCACGTTTGGCCCGACTAATTGATACCGTCGTAACTTTCTTTCGAACTCCAACGCCTCCTTCCACGAATTACCGCCACGTATAGAATTAACAGAACTTCGTATGTATTATTATTTATTATTGTTTATTATAACTTCGATTATACACTCTTTGACTTATTATGATTTATGAAACTTGCTTTATAACTTCAATATTAATAATTATCGCGTTCCCGTACTTTGTTATTTCTGAGAAATTTACTGATTCTTTCCGTTAATTATTAAAATATATATATTATTTGACGCAAAACAACGTACACTAGTCTCTTCGTATAATTCCGCCGATATTAAGAAGACTGCCCTTATTTCCCTCTCAGTTCACAATATACACATGCCTCAAGTTTCCCTTACTTACGAACTACAACAAAACGCTCCTATAGGTACAAACTACCGCTAAATACGAATTCAACCAATCTGCTTAACTAAAACTTCCCGCGCAACGTATGACGCTTTTTCTGATTCGCCCAACGTTTTTCCGTGTACACGTGTTTACAGAAAGTAGCGTCTCTCGCTATCTCTCTCGCACAACAAGACCGCTTTCCCTCGACAGCTATTGTTATATGCACTTAGGTTTTACAACGTTTGGTAAACACCCTTACTATCTGAAACATAATACAGTTAATGACAGTAGTGTCCCAAATCGTGCCTTAACATACAGTACATGCATTATCGAGCTTTTAGCAAGTAATTCTTTTCACTTTATTGCCGCCTCGCTTTCTAAATGCCTCTCTGCTTTCTCAAACACACCCTTATTTCTATTTTCAGCATAGTTTATTTATTAAAATTATAAATAGGTCAAATTTTTCGTTACATAACGTTCAATTTTTTCAAAATTGTAAACAAGTTTAATTGATGCGTCCCTAAAATTATTATAATTATAAGTTCTTTGTTCAATATTCTATTAACTTGATATAATTAATACATTCATTATAATTAAAATTAACAACATATTCAATTTACGTAATTGCCTTAAATTTCTTAGTATAATTAGGTGAGTATTTTATTACAACACTACTCCTAATACATTCATTATTGAATACTAGACCTTAAGGGTTGGTCTGGTTTTATGACTTGTTTACAAACAAATTATCCGTCCCTCTCTACCTGACTTGTCAACAACTCTTTAAAATGTGGGTGGTCTACTTTCTCTTTCAATAACATCTGTTACACACAACAATTTCCCTTTTTAAACATCTGGTGACCATTCTTATTTACTTATTTTCTAAATTTTTGTAATTTCTTATATAACTAACTTTCATTATACATTATTACATTGACTTTCCTTACATTTATTTTTGCTACCTATTACTATTACATTAATATACGGATGTGTGCTATTACATTATGTTTTCTTAATTTTCGTGTGGTGTTTCTGTGTGCGTGTGTGTGTGTGTGTTTTGGGTTTCTTCCTCCATTCCTTCATTATCTGCTCGTTTTTTCTCTCTACTGCTGCTACGCTCTCTATCTTGTCGTCCTTGCCTCCTTACCTCTATCTCCTTTCTATATATTTCTTTTATTCGTTCTGCTTCTGGAAGTCCCTCTCTGCGTAACTCTCTCTCTTGTCTTTCTTTCTCTTTCTGTTTCTCTTCTTTACGAGACTTGAGCGCTTCTTTGTTTCGATGACTTCGAAACTCTGAGCGGCTTAATAGAGAGCTTTCTTCTTTCATAGTTAACTTATCCCTATTGTGTCTTCGATGTTCATCTCTGTGATGCTTTGAATGATGATGTCTTTTTCTGTGACTCTGCGGCTGTGAGATCTGGATTTACGTACATGTGTTTGGGATGGTTTAATCTCCCACGGATCTGCTGTATCTTCTTCTGATATACTGTTAAGACACTGGAAGTCTTCGGCACTCCGGCAACCATGAATAGCTGGCCAGTAAGGGGTTAATGGATCTTTTTCGAGTTCTATTGCTTCATCAACATCATGATTAGTAACATGTAAAGGAGACGTTTCATCTTCACCTCTTCTATCCATATTTGAATTCCTCCCTTCATCAACATCCATCATTACAGGTGATTCTGATTCCTTTGACTTAACTACTATTTCTGTTTCTTCCGACTCACAGTCGATATTTTCGCTCACCGTATCGTCTTCGCATCTTTTGTTTATAACTTGAATGTTATTACTATACCGTTCGTCCAACTCTATGAATTGCTGTTTAGTATTTATACTAAGTTCAGTAATTTTGTCGGTATTGTCTTGTATTTTGTGGTTCGTCTCTACTTGGTAGTCTTGGAACTGTTTTTTGTTGTTTATTCTTTCTTGTTCTATTTGCATGGCGACTTCGTTTCTTATTTCTACGTGTTTTTTATGTATTTGTTCGTTCATTTGTAGTAATGCTTGTTCTAATCTCACCTCATGTTGTTCTAACCGTTCGTCTGTTTTTTTCGCATGTTCAGCAATTTGTTGTGAGATTTGTTCTTTTGTATTTCTTGATTCTTCTTGTATTTGAAGTGTCAGTCGTTTTTCTGTTTGTTCTGATTGTTTCAGTAGTTTTTCTGTTTTTCTGATTGTTTTTGTATCTCTTCTTCTATTCGTCGTGTGTTTTGTGACAACTGTTGTTCTAGTACTTGTTGTAGTATTGTGTAGATATCAGTGTTTTTGTCTGTCTCTGGTGGTGTTTGACTTACCGGTCGTTCTTGGACTTCTGTTACTACTGTTGGTGTAAAATTGTTGTGTTTCTGCGTTTTCATTGTTCTGTCTGTTTAGTCCCAGCGTCCCTGATGCTTCATCCTCCTCTGAAATATCTGCAAGCGTGTCTGGATCGCCTAGTTGATTATTTATTTGGAACTCCATAGCGTTGCTTTCGGTACTTGTGTTTGTGCTCATATTGCTGTATAGGTTAGAAATGTTGTTTTGTATGTCCTTGTTTCTCCTACTCCTACTTCGTGTAATCATAAAATCATAAACTATGTTTTATACTATTTCTTAATTTCTATTTGTTCTTAATTTATAATTTATTTAATAGTGACTCAATCGTGTCCCACGTTCCGGGCGACAGAATATAATACACTTCTTGCTAGGCCTTTGTAAAAGAGTTAAAATTATTGATTTGAAAGTTAATGTTGGCCTAAGAGCATGTGAAAAATAAGATCATAAACTATCTTTATCAAATATGATATATAATAATTTCTATAATAGTTTATGGTACTTATTCTAGTGTACCGACTCTTGATTTATCTCAGGGCGCCAGTAATAATAAACACAAATTAAAGTATGTTAATCACTTTAATGACAATTTGTATTTATACATTACAAAATTAAAATCTTCTTATATGAATTGAATTACTTATTGAAAAAATTTAAATATGATTAACTAGCAGTGAGTCCTTTATGACAGATTGAGTCACTATGTTGCATATAACATATGTTTAATTATCAAAAACATAGAATTTAATGTTCATCATTCTTTACTTGCGTAAATCCTTCCAAAGTGCGTGGTCCTGAAGCTATTGTAGATCGGTGATTCGTCAGTAGCCGTCGTCGTGTTGATCCTTGTTAAGACTGCACAATTCACTTTATCACCAATGCACTACACTAACATATGGATTATACCTCTAACTATGTTGTATAATTACACTGGACACAAAGATGACAGAATATAACTTAAGTGCATTTAACTCACTTCACGTCACGTTTGGCCCGACTAATTGATACCGTCGTAACTTTCTTTCGAACTCCAACGCCTCCTTCCACGAATTACCGCCACGTATAGAATTAACAGAACTTCGTATGTATTATTATTTATTATTGTTTATTATAACTTCGATTATACACTCTTTGACTTATTATGATTTATGAAACTTGCTTTATAACTTCAATATTAATAATTATCGCGTTCCCGTACTTTGTTATTTCTGAGAAATTTACTGATTCTTTCCGTTAATTATTAAAATATATATATTATTTGACGCAAAACAACGTACACTAGTCTCTTCGTATAATTCCGCCGATATTAAGAAGACTGCCCTTATTTCCCTCTCAGTTCACAATATACACATGCCTCAAGTTTCCCTTACTTACGAACTACAACAAAACGCTCCTATAGGTACAAACTACCGCTAAATACGAATTCAACCAATCTGCTTAACTAAAACTTCCCGCGCAACGTATGACGCTTTTTCTGATTCGCCCAACATTTTTCCGTGTACACGTGTTTACAGAAAGTAGCGTCTCTCGCTATCTCTCTCGCACAACAAGACCGCTTTCCCTCGACAGCTATTGTTATATGCACTTAGGTTTTACAACGTTTGGTAAACACCCTTACTATCTGAAACATAATACAGTTAATGACAGTAGTGTCCCAAATCGTGCCTTAACATACAGTACATGCATTATCGAGCTTTTAGCAAGTAATTCTTTTCACTTTATTGCCGCCTCGCTTTCTAAATGCCTCTCTGCTTTCTCAAACACACCCTTATTTCTATTTTCAGCATAGTTTATTTATTAAAATTATAAATAGGTCAAATTTTTCGTTACATAACGTTCAATTTTTTCAAAATTGTAAACAAGTTTAATTGATGCGTCCCTAAAATTATTATAATTATAAGTTCTTTGTTCAATATTCTATTAACTTGATATAATTAATACATTCATTATAATTAAAATTAACAACATATTCAATTTACGTAATTGCCTTAAATTTCTTAGTATAATTAGGTGAGTATTTTATTACAACACTACTCCTAATACATTCATTATTGAATACTAGACCTTAAGGGTTGGTCTGGTTTTATGACTTGTTTACAAACAAATTATCCGTCCCTCTCTACCTGACTTGTCAACAACTCTTTAAAATGTGGGTGGTCTACTTTCTCTTTCAATAACATCTGTTACACACAACAATTTCCCTTTTTAAACATCTGGTGACCATTCTTATTTACTTATTTTCTAAATTTTTGTAATTTCTTATATAACTAACTTTCATTATACATTATTACATTGACTTTCCTTACATTTATTTTTGCTACCTATTACTATTACATTAATATACGGATGTGTGCTATTACATTATGTTTTCTTAATTTTCGTGTGGTGTTTCTGTGTGCGTGTGTGTGTGTGTGTTTTGGGTTTCTTCCTCCATTCCTTCATTATCTGCTCGTTTTTTCTCTCTACTGCTGCTACGCTCTCTATCTTGTCGTCCTTGCCTCCTTACCTCTATCTCCTTTCTATATATTTCTTTTATTCGTTCTGCTTCTGGAAGTCCCTCTCTGCGTAACTCTCTCTCTTGTCTTTCTTTCTCTTTCTGTTTCTCTTCTTTACGAGACTTGAGCGCTTCTTTGTTTCGATGACTTCGAAACTCTGAGCGGCTTAATAGAGAGCTTTCTTCTTTCATAGTTAACTTATCCCTATTGTGTCTTCGATGTTCATCTCTGTGATGCTTTGAATGATGATGTCTTTTTCTGTGACTCTGCGGCTGTGAGATCTGGATTTACGTACATGTGTTTGGGATGGTTTAATCTCCCACGGATCTGCTGTATCTTCTTCTGATATACTGTTAAGACACTGGAAGTCTTCGGCACTCCGGCAACCATGAATAGCTGGCCAGTAAGGGGTTAATGGATCTTTTTCGAGTTCTATTGCTTCATCAACATCATGATTAGTAACATGTAAAGGAGACGTTTCATCTTCACCTCTTCTATCCATATTTGAATTCCTCCCTTCATCAACATCCATCATTACAGGTGATTCTGATTCCTTTGACTTAACTACTATTTCTGTTTCTTCCGACTCACAGTCGATATTTTCGCTCACCGTATCGTCTTCGCATCTTTTGTTTATAACTTGAATGTTATTACTATACCGTTCGTCCAACTCTATGAATTGCTGTTTAGTATTTATACTAAGTTCAGTAATTTTGTCAGTATTGTCTTGTATTTTGTGGTTCGTCTCTACTTGGTAGTCTTGGAACTGTTTTTTGTTGTTTATTCTTTCTTGTTCTATTTGCATGGCGACTTCGTTTCTTATTTCTACGTGTTTTTTATGTATTTGTTCGTTCATTTGTAGTAATGCTTGTTCTAATCTCACCTCATGTTGTTCTAACCGTTCGTCTGTTTTTTTCGCATGTTCAGCAATTTGTTGTGAGATTTGTTCTTTTGTATTTCTTGATTCTTCTTGTATTTGAAGTGTCAGTCGTTTTTCTGTTTGTTCTGATTGTTTCAGTAGTTTTTCTGTTTTTCTGATTGTTTTTGTATCTCTTCTTCTATTCGTCGTGTGTTTTGTGACAACTGTTGTTCTAGTACTTGTTGTAGTATTGTGTAGATATCAGTGTTTTTGTCTGTCTCTGGTGGTGTTTGACTTACCGGTCGTTCTTGGACTTCTGTTACTACTGTTGGTGTAAAATTGTTGTGTTTCTGCGTTTTCATTGTTCTGTCTGTTTAGTCCCAGCGTCCCTGATGCTTCATCCTCCTCTGAAATATCTGCAAGCGTGTCTGGATCGCCTAGTTGATTATTTATTTGGAACTCCATAGCGTTGCTTTCGGTACTTGTGTTTGTGCTCATATTGCTGTATATGTTAGAAATGTTGTTTTGTATGTCCTTGTTTCTCCTACTCCTACTTCGTGTAATCATAAAATCATAAACTATGTTTTATACTATTTCTTAATTTCTATTTGTTCTTAATTTATAATTTATTTAATAGTGACTCAATCGTGTCCCACGTTCCGGGCGACAGAATATAATACACTTCTTGCTAGGCCTTTGTAAAAGAGTTAAAATTATTGATTTGAAAGTTAATGTTGGCCTAAGAGCATGTGAAAAATAAGATCATAAACTATCTTTATCAAATATGATATATAATAATTTCTATAATAGTTTATGGTACTTATTCTAGTGTACCGACTCTTGATTTATCTCAGGGCGCCAGTAATAATAAACACAAATTAAAGTATGTTAATCACTTTAATGACAATTTGTATTTATACATTACAAAATTAAAATCTTCTTATATGAATTGAATTACTTATTGAAAAAATTTAAATATGATTAACTAGCAGTGAGTCCTTTATGACAGATTGAGTCACTATGTTGCATATAACATATGTTTAATTATCAAAAACATAGAATTTAATGTTCATCATTCTTTACTTGCGTAAATCCTTCCAAAGTGCGTGGTCCTGAAGCTATTGTAGATCGGTGATTCGTCAGTAGCCGTCGTCGTGTTGATCCTTGTTAAGACTGCACAATTCACTTTATCACCAATGCACTACACTAACATATGGATTATACCTCTAACTATGTTGTATAATTACACTGGACACAAAGATGACAGAATATAACTTAAGTGCATTTAACTCACTTCACGTCACGTTTGGCCCGACTAATTGATACCGTCGTAACTTTCTTTCGAACTCCAACGCCTCCTTCCACGAATTACCGCCACGTATAGAATTAACAGAACTTCGTATGTATTATTATTTATTATTGTTTATTATAACTTCGATTATACACTCTTTGACTTATTATGATTTATGAAACTTGCTTTATAACTTCAATATTAATAATTATCGCGTTCCCGTACTTTGTTATTTCTGAGAAATTTACTGATTCTTTCCGTTAATTATTAAAATATATATATTATTTGACGCAAAACAACGTACACTAGTCTCTTCGTATAATTCCGCCGATATTAAGAAGACTGCCCTTATTTCCCTCTCAGTTCACAATATACACATGCCTCAAGTTTCCCTTACTTACGAACTACAACAAAACGCTCCTATAGGTACAAACTACCGCTAAATACGAATTCAACCAATCTGCTTAACTAAAACTTCCCGCGCAACGTATGACGCTTTTTCTGATTCGCCCAACATTTTTCCGTGTACACGTGTTTACAGAAAGTAGCGTCTCTCGCTATCTCTCTCGCACAACAAGACCGCTTTCCCTCGACAGCTATTGTTATATGCACTTAGGTTTTACAACGTTTGGTAAACACCCTTACTATCTGAAACATAATACAGTTAATGACAGTAGTGTCCCAAATCGTGCCTTAACATACAGTACATGCATTATCGAGCTTTTAGCAAGTAATTCTTTTCACTTTATTGCCGCCTCGCTTTCTAAATGCCTCTCTGCTTTCTCAAACACACCCTTATTTCTATTTTCAGCATAGTTTATTTATTAAAATTATAAATAGGTCAAATTTTTCGTTACATAACGTTCAATTTTTTCAAAATTGTAAACAAGTTTAATTGATGCGTCCCTAAAATTATTATAATTATAAGTTCTTTGTTCAATATTCTATTAACTTGATATAATTAATACATTCATTATAATTAAAATTAACAACATATTCAATTTACGTAATTGCCTTAAATTTCTTAGTATAATTAGGTGAGTATTTTATTACAACACTACTCCTAATACATTCATTATTGAATACTAGACCTTAAGGGTTGGTCTGGTTTTATGACTTGTTTACAAACAAATTATCCGTCCCTCTCTACCTGACTTGTCAACAACTCTTTAAAATGTGGGTGGTCTACTTTCTCTTTCAATAACATCTGTTACACACAACAATTTCCCTTTTTAAACATCTGGTGACCATTCTTATTTACTTATTTTCTAAATTTTTGTAATTTCTTATATAACTAACTTTCATTATACATTATTACATTGACTTTCCTTACATTTATTTTTGCTACCTATTACTATTACATTAATATACGGATGTGTGCTATTACATTATGTTTTCTTAATTTTCGTGTGGTGTTTCTGTGTGCGTGTGTGTGTGTGTGTTTTGGGTTTCTTCCTCCATTCCTTCATTATCTGCTCGTTTTTTCTCTCTACTGCTGCTACGCTCTCTATCTTGTCGTCCTTGCCTCCTTACCTCTATCTCCTTTCTATATATTTCTTTTATTCGTTCTGCTTCTGGAAGTCCCTCTCTGCGTAACTCTCTCTCTTGTCTTTCTTTCTCTTTCTGTTTCTCTTCTTTACGAGACTTGAGCGCTTCTTTGTTTCGATGACTTCGAAACTCTGAGCGGCTTAATAGAGAGCTTTCTTCTT
Source organism: Magicicada septendecula (assembly GCA_034769895.1). NCBI lineage: Eukaryota > Metazoa > Arthropoda > Insecta > Hemiptera > Cicadidae > Magicicada > Magicicada septendecula. The sequence continues at coordinate 84,006,108 of CM068369.1, forward strand.
TCATAGTTAACTTATCCCTATTGTGTCTTCGATGTTCATCTCTGTGATGCTTTGAATGATGATGTCTTTTTCTGTGACTCTGCGGCTGTGAGATCTGGATTTACGTACATGTGTTTGGGATGGTTTAATCTCCCACGGATCTGCTGTATCTTCTTCTGATATACTGTTAAGACACTGGAAGTCTTCGGCACTCCGGCAACCATGAATAGCTGGCCAGTAAGGGGTTAATGGATCTTTTTCGAGTTCTATTGCTTCATCAACATCATGATTAGTAACATGTAAAGGAGACGTTTCATCTTCACCTCTTCTATCCATATTTGAATTCCTCCCTTCATCAACATCCATCATTACAGGTGATTCTGATTCCTTTGACTTAACTACTATTTCTGTTTCTTCCGACTCACAGTCGATATTTTCGCTCACCGTATCGTCTTCGCATCTTTTGTTTATAACTTGAATGTTATTACTATACCGTTCGTCCAACTCTATGAATTGCTGTTTAGTATTTATACTAAGTTCAGTAATTTTGTCGGTATTGTCTTGTATTTTGTGGTTCGTCTCTACTTGGTAGTCTTGGAACTGTTTTTTGTTGTTTATTCTTTCTTGTTCTATTTGCATGGCGACTTCGTTTCTTATTTCTACGTGTTTTTTATGTATTTGTTCGTTCATTTGTAGTAATGCTTGTTCTAATCTCACCTCATGTTGTTCTAACCGTTCGTCTGTTTTTTTCGCATGTTCAGCAATTTGTTGTGAGATTTGTTCTTTTGTATTTCTTGATTCTTCTTGTATTTGAAGTGTCAGTCGTTTTTCTGTTTGTTCTGATTGTTTCAGTAGTTTTTCTGTTTTTCTGATTGTTTTTGTATCTCTTCTTCTATTCGTCGTGTGTTTTGTGACAACTGTTGTTCTAGTACTTGTTGTAGTATTGTGTAGATATCAGTGTTTTTGTCTGTCTCTGGTGGTGTTTGACTTACCGGTCGTTCTTGGACTTCTGTTACTACTGTTGGTGTAAAATTGTTGTGTTTCTGCGTTTTCATTGTTCTGTCTGTTTAGTCCCAGCGTCCCTGATGCTTCATCCTCCTCTGAAATATCTGCAAGCGTGTCTGGATCGCCTAGTTGATTATTTATTTGGAACTCCATAGCGTTGCTTTCGGTACTTGTGTTTGTGCTCATATTGCTGTATATGTTAGAAATGTTGTTTTGTATGTCCTTGTTTCTCCTACTCCTACTTCGTGTAATCATAAAATCATAAACTATGTTTTATACTATTTCTTAATTTCTATTTGTTCTTAATTTATAATTTATTTAATAGTGACTCAATCGTGTCCCACGTTCCGGGCGACAGAATATAATACACTTCTTGCTAGGCCTTTGTAAAAGAGTTAAAATTATTGATTTGAAAGTTAATGTTGGCCTAAGAGCATGTGAAAAATAAGATCATAAACTATCTTTATCAAATATGATATATAATAATTTCTATAATAGTTTATGGTACTTATTCTAGTGTACCGACTCTTGATTTATCTCAGGGCGCCAGTAATAATAAACACAAATTAAAGTATGTTAATCACTTTAATGACAATTTGTATTTATACATTACAAAATTAAAATCTTCTTATATGAATTGAATTACTTATTGAAAAAATTTAAATATGATTAACTAGCAGTGAGTCCTTTATGACAGATTGAGTCACTATGTTGCATATAACATATGTTTAATTATCAAAAACATAGAATTTAATGTTCATCATTCTTTACTTGCGTAAATCCTTCCAAAGTGCGTGGTCCTGAAGCTATTGTAGATCGGTGATTCGTCAGTAGCCGTCGTCGTGTTGATCCTTGTTAAGACTGCACAATTCACTTTATCACCAATGCACTACACTAACATATGGATTATACCTCTAACTATGTTGTATAATTACACTGGACACAAAGATGACAGAATATAACTTAAGTGCATTTAACTCACTTCACGTCACGTTTGGCCCGACTAATTGATACCGTCGTAACTTTCTTTCGAACTCCAACGCCTCCTTCCACGAATTACCGCCACGTATAGAATTAACAGAACTTCGTATGTATTATTAATTATTATTGTTTATTATAACTTCGATTATACACTCTTTGACTTATTATGATTTATGAAACTTGCTTTATAACTTCAATATTAATAATTATCGCGTTCCCGTACTTTGTTATTTCTGAGAAATTTACTGATTCTTTCCGTTAATTATTAAAATATATATATTATTTGACGCAAAACAACGTACACTAGTCTCTTCGTATAATTCCGCCGATATTAAGAAGACTGCCCTTATTTCCCTCTCAGTTCACAATATACACCCAAAACGCTCCTATAGGTACAAACTACCGCTAAATACGAATTCAACCAATCTGCTTAACTAAAACTTCCCGCGCAACGTATGACGCTTTTTCTGATTCGCCCAACGTTTTTCCGTGTACACGTGTTTACAGAAAGTAGCGTCTCTCGCTATCTCTCTCGCACAACAAGACCGCTTTCCCTCGACAGCTATTGTTATATGCACTTAGGTTTTACAACGTTTGGTAAACACCCTTACTATCTGAAACATAATACAGTTAATGACAGTAGTGTCCCAAATCGTGCCTTAACATACAGTACATGCATTATCGAGCTTTTAGCAAGTAATTCTTTTCACTTTATTGCCGCCTCGCTTTCTAAATGCCTCTCTGCTTTCTCAAACACACCCTTATTTCTATTTTCAGCATAGTTTATTTATTAAAATTATAAATAGGTCAAATTTTTCGTTACATAACGTTCAATTTTTTCAAAATTGTAAACAAGTTTAATTGATGCGTCCCTAAAATTATTATAATTATAAGTTCTTTGTTCAATATTCTATTAACTTGATATAATTAATACATTCATTATAATTAAAATTAACAACATATTCAATTTACGTAATTGCCTTAAATTTCTTAGTATAATTAGGTGAGTATTTTATTACAACACTACTCCTAATACATTCATTATTGAATACTAGACCTTAAGGGTTGGTCTGGTTTTATGACTTGTTTACAAACAAATTATCCGTCCCTCTCTACCTGACTTGTCAACAACTCTTTAAAATGTGGGTGGTCTACTTTCTCTTTCAATAACATCTGTTACACACAACAATTTCCCTTTTTAAACATCTGGTGACCATTCTTATTTACTTATTTTCTAAATTTTTGTAATTTCTTATATAACTAACTTTCATTATACATTATTACATTGACTTTCCTTACATTTATTTTTGCTACCTATTACTATTACATTAATATACGGATGTGTGCTATTACATTATGTTTTCTTAATTTTCGTGTGGTGTTTCTGTGTGCGTGTGTGTGTGTGTGTTTTGGGTTTCTTCCTCCATTCTTTCATTATCTGCTCGTTTTTTCTCTCTACTGCTGCTACGCTCTCTATCTTGTCGTCCTTGCCTCCTTACCTCTATCTCCTTTCTATATATTTCTTTTATTCGTTCTGCTTCTGGAAGTCCCTCTCTGCGTAACTCTCTCTCTTGTCTTTCTTTCTCTTTCTGTTTCTCTTCTTTACGAGACTTGAGCGCTTCTTTGTTTCGATGACTTCGAAACTCTGAGCGGCTTAATAGAGAGCTTTCTTCTTTCATAGTTAACTTATCCCTATTGTGTCTTCGATGTTCATCTCTGTGATGCTTTGAATGATGATGTCTTTTTCTGTGACTCTGCTGCTGTGAGATCTGGATTTACGTACATGTGTTTGGGATGGTTTAATCTCCCACGGATCTGCTGTATCTTCTTCTGATATACTGTTAAGACACTGGAAGTCTTCGGCACTCCGGCAACCATGAATAGCTGGCCAGTAAGGGGTTAATGGATCTTTTTCGAGTTCTATTGCTTCATCAACATCATGATTAGTAACATGTAAAGGAGACGTTTCATCTTCACCTCTTCTATCCATATTTGAATTCCTCCCTTCATCAACATCCATCATTACAGGTGATTCTGATTCCTTTGACTTAACTACTATTTCTGTTTCTTCCGACTCACAGTCGATATTTTCGCTCACCGTATCGTCTTCGCATCTTTTGTTTATAACTTGAATGTTATTACTATACCGTTCGTCCAACTCTATGAATTGCTGTTTAGTATTTATACTAAGTTCAGTAATTTTGTCGGTATTGTCTTGTATTTTGTGGTTCGTCTCTACTTGGTAGTCTTGGAACTGTTTTTTGTTGTTTATTCTTTCTTGTTCTATTTGCATGGCGACTTCGTTTCTTATTTCTACGTGTTTTTTATGTATTTGTTCGTTCATTTGTAGTAATGCTTGTTCTAATCTCACCTCATGTTGTTCTAACCGTTCGTCTGTTTTTTTCGCATGTTCAGCAATTTGTTGTGAGATTTGTTCTTTTGTATTTCTTGATTCTTCTTGTATTTGAAGTGTCAGTCGTTTTTCTGTTTGTTCTGATTGTTTCAGTAGTTTTTCTGTTTTTCTGATTGTTTTTGTATCTCTTCTTCTATTCGTCGTGTGTTTTGTGACAACTGTTGTTCTAGTACTTGTTGTAGTATTGTGTAGATATCAGTGTTTTTGTCTGTCTCTGGTGGTGTTTGACTTACCGGTCGTTCTTGGACTTCTGTTACTACTGTTGGTGTAAAATTGTTGTGTTTCTGCGTTTTCATTGTTCTGTCTGTTTAGTCCCAGCGTCCCTGATGCTTCATCCTCCTCTGAAATATCTGCAAGCGTGTCTGGATCGCCTAGTTGATTATTTATTTGGAACTCCATAGCGTTGCTTTCGGTACTTGTGTTTGTGCTCATATTGCTGTATATGTTAGAAATGTTGTTTTGTATGTCCTTGTTTCTCCTACTCCTACTTCGTGTAATCATAAAATCATAAACTATGTTTTATACTATTTCTTAATTTCTATTTGTTCTTAATTTATAATTTATTTAATAGTGACTCAATCGTGTCCCACGTTCCGGGCGACAGAATATAATACACTTCTTGCTAGGCCTTTGTAAAAGAGTTAAAATTATTGATTTGAAAGTTAATGTTGGCCTAAGAGCATGTGAAAAATAAGATCATAAACTATCTTTATCAAATATGATATATAATAATTTCTATAATAGTTTATGGTACTTATTCTAGTGTACCGACTCTTGATTTATCTCAGGGCGCCAGTAATAATAAACACAAATTAAAGTATGTTAATCACTTTAATGACAATTTGTATTTATACATTACAAAATTAAAATCTTCTTATATGAATTGAATTACTTATTGAAAAAATTTAAATATGATTAACTAGCAGTGAGTCCTTTATGACAGATTGAGTCACTATGTTGCATATAACATATGTTTAATTATCAAAAACATAGAATTTAATGTTCATCATTCTTTACTTGCGTAAATCCTTCCAAAGTGCGTGGTCCTGAAGCTATTGTAGATCGGTGATTCGTCAGTAGCCGTCGTCGTGTTGATCCTTGTTAAGACTGCACAATTCACTTTATCACCAATGCACTACACTAACATATGGATTATACCTCTAACTATGTTGTATAATTACACTGGACACAAAGATGACAGAATATAACTTAAGTGCATTTAACTCACTTCACGTCACGTTTGGCCCGACTAATTGATACCGTCGTAACTTTCTTTCGAACTCCAACGCCTCCTTCCACGAATTACCGCCACGTATAGAATTAACAGAACTTCGTATGTATTATTATTTATTATTGTTTATTATAACTTCGATTATACACTCTTTGACTTATTATGATTTATGAAACTTGCTTTATAACTTCAATATTAATAATTATCGCGTTCCCGTACTTTGTTATTTCTGAGAAATTTACTGATTCTTTCCGTTAATTATTAAAATATATATATTATTTGACGCAAAACAACGTACACTAGTCTCTTCGTATAATTCCGCCGATATTAAGAAGACTGCCCTTATTTCCCTCTCAGTTCACAATATACACATGCCTCAAGTTTCCCTTACTTACGAACTACAACAAAACGCTCCTATAGGTACAAACTACCGCTAAATACGAATTCAACCAATCTGCTTAACTAAAACTTCCCGCGCAACGTATGACGCTTTTTCTGATTCGCCCAACATTTTTCCGTGTACACGTGTTTACAGAAAGTAGCGTCTCTCGCTATCTCTCTCGCACAACAAGACCGCTTTCCCTCGACAGCTATTGTTATATGCACTTAGGTTTTACAACGTTTGGTAAACACCCTTACTATCTGAAACATAATACAGTTAATGACAGTAGTGTCCCAAATCGTGCCTTAACATACAGTACATGCATTATCGAGCTTTTAGCAAGTAATTCTTTTCACTTTATTGCCGCCTCGCTTTCTAAATGCCTCTCTGCTTTCTCAAACACACCCTTATTTCTATTTTCAGCATAGTTTATTTATTAAAATTATAAATAGGTCAAATTTTTCGTTACATAACGTTCAATTTTTTCAAAATTGTAAACAAGTTTAATTGATGCGTCCCTAAAATTATTATAATTATAAGTTCTTTGTTCAATATTCTATTAACTTGATATAATTAATACATTCATTATAATTAAAATTAACAACATATTCAATTTACGTAATTGCCTTAAATTTCTTAGTATAATTAGGTGAGTATTTTATTACAACACTACTCCTAATACATTCATTATTGAATACTAGACCTTAAGGGTTGGTCTGGTTTTATGACTTGTTTACAAACAAATTATCCGTCCCTCTCTACCTGACTTGTCAACAACTCTTTAAAATGTGGGTGGTCTACTTTCTCTTTCAATAACATCTGTTACACACAACAATTTCCCTTTTTAAACATCTGGTGACCATTCTTATTTACTTATTTTCTAAATTTTTGTAATTTCTTATATAACTAACTTTCATTATACATTATTACATTGACTTTCCTTACATTTATTTTTGCTACCTATTACTATTACATTAATATACGGATGTGTGCTATTACATTATGTTTTCTTAATTTTCGTGTGGTGTTTCTGTGTGCGTGTGTGTGTGTGTGTTTTGGGTTTCTTCCTCCATTCCTTCATTATCTGCTCGTTTTTTCTCTCTACTGCTGCTACGCTCTCTATCTTGTCGTCCTTGCCTCCTTACCTCTATCTCCTTTCTATATATTTCTTTTATTCGTTCTGCTTCTGGAAGTCCCTCTCTGCGTAACTCTCTCTCTTGTCTTTCTTTCTCTTTCTGTTTCTCTTCTTTACGAGACTTGAGCGCTTCTTTGTTTCGATGACTTCGAAACTCTGAGCGGCTTAATAGAGAGCTTTCTTCTTTCATAGTTAACTTATCCCTATTGTGTCTTCGATGTTCATCTCTGTGATGCTTTGAATGATGATGTCTTTTTCTGTGACTCTGCGGCTGTGAGATCTGGATTTACGTACATGTGTTTGGGATGGTTTAATCTCCCACGGATCTGCTGTATCTTCTTCTGATATACTGTTAAGACACTGGAAGTCTTCGGCACTCCGGCAACCATGAATAGCTGGCCAGTAAGGGGTTAATGGATCTTTTTCGAGTTCTATTGCTTCATCAACATCATGATTAGTAACATGTAAAGGAGACGTTTCATCTTCACCTCTTCTATCCATATTTGAATTCCTCCCTTCATCAACATCCATCATTACAGGTGATTCTGATTCCTTTGACTTAACTACTATTTCTGTTTCTTCCGACTCACAGTCGATATTTTCGCTCACCGTATCGTCTTCGCATCTTTTGTTTATAACTTGAATGTTATTACTATACCGTTCGTCCAACTCTATGAATTGCTGTTTAGTATTTATACTAAGTTCAGTAATTTTGTCGGTATTGTCTTGTATTTTGTGGTTCGTCTCTACTTGGTAGTCTTGGAACTGTTTTTTGTTGTTTATTCTTTCTTGTTCTATTTGCATGGCGACTTCGTTTCTTATTTCTACGTGTTTTTTATGTATTTGTTCGTTCATTTGTAGTAATGCTTGTTCTAATCTCACCTCATGTTGTTCTAACCGTTCGTCTGTTTTTTTCGCATGTTCAGCAATTTGTTGTGAGATTTGTTCTTTTGTATTTCTTGATTCTTCTTGTATTTGAAGTGTCAGTCGTTTTTTCTGTTTGTTCTGATTGTTTCAGTAGTTTTTCTGTTTTTCTGATTGTTTTTGTATCTCTTCTTCTATTCGTCGTGTGTTTTGTGACAACTGTTGTTCTAGTACTTGTTGTAGTATTGTGTAGATATCAGTGTTTTTGTCTGTCTCTGGTGGTGTTTGACTTACCGGTCGTTCTTGGACTTCTGTTACTACTGTTGGTGTAAAATTGTTGTGTTTCTGCGTTTTCATTGTTCTGTCTGTTTAGTCCCAGCGTCCCTGATGCTTCATCCTCCTCTGAAATATCTGCAAGCGTGTCTGGATCGCCTAGTTGATTATTTATTTGGAACTCCATAGCGTTGCTTTCGGTACTTGTGTTTGTGCTCATATTGCTGTATATGTTAGAAATGTTGTTTTGTATGTCCTTGTTTCTCCTACTCCTACTTCGTGTAATCATAAAATCATAAACTATGTTTTATACTATTTCTTAATTTCTATTTGTTCTTAATTTTATAATTTATTTAATAGTGACTCAATCGTGTCCCACGTTCCGGGCGACAGAATATAATACACTTCTTGCTAGGCCTTTGTAAAAGAGTTAAAATTATTGATTTGAAAGTTAATGTTGGCCTAAGAGCATGTGAAAAATAAGATCATAAACTATCTTTATCAAATATGATATATAATAATTTCTATAATAGTTCTATGGTACTTATTCTAGTGTACCGACTCTTGATTTATCTCAGGGCGCCAGTAATAATAAACACAAATTAAAGTATGTTAATCACTTTAATGACAATTTGTATTTATACATTACAAAATTTAAATCTTCTTATATGAATTGAATTACTTATTGAAAAAATTTAAATATGATTAACTAGCAGTGAGTCCTTTATGACAGATTGAGTCACTATGTTGCATATAACATATGTTTAATTATCAAAAACATAGAATTTAATGTTCATCATTCTTTACTTGCGTAAATCCTTCCAAAGTGCGTGGTCCTGAAGCTATTGTAGATCGGTGATTCGTCAGTAGCCGTCGTCGTGTTGATCCTTGTTAAGACTGCACAATTCACTTTATCACCAATGCACTACACTAACATATGGATTATACCTCTAACTATGTTGTATAATTACACTGGACACAAAGATGACAGAATATAACTTAAGTGCATTTAACTCACTTCACGTCACGTTTGGCCCGACTAATTGATACCGTCGTAACTTTCTTTCGAACTCCAACGCCTCCTTCCACGAATTACCGCCACGTATAGAATTAACAGAACTTCGTATGTATTATTAATTATTATTGTTTATTATAACTTCGATTATACACTCTTTGACTTATTATGATTTATGAAACTTGCTTTATAACTTCAATATTAATAATTATCGCGTTCCCGTACTTTGTTATTTCTGAGAAATTTACTGATTCTTTCCGTTAATTATTAAAATATATATATTATTTGACGCAAAACAACGTACACTAGTCTCTTCGTATAATTCCGCCGATATTAAGAAGACTGCCCTTATTTCCCTCTCAGTTCACAATATACACATGCCTCAAGTTTCCCTTACTTACGAACTACAACAAAACGCTCCTATAGGTACAAACTACCGCTAAATACGAATTCAACCAATCTGCTTAACTAAAACTTCCCGCGCAACGTATGACGCTTTTTCTGATTCGCCCAACGTTTTTCCGTGTACACGTGTTTTACAGAAAGTAGCGTCTCTCGCTATCTCTCTCGCACAACAAGACCGCTTTCCCTCGACAGCTATTGTTATATGCACTTAGGTTTTACAACGTTTGGTAAACACCCTTACTATCTGAAACATAATACAGTTAATGACAGTAGTGTCCCAAATCGTGCCTTAACATACAGTACATGCATTATCGAGCTTTTAGCAAGTAATTCTTTTCACTTTATTGCCGCCTCGCTTTCTAAATGCCTCTCTGCTTTCTCAAACACACCCTTATTTCTATTTTCAGCATAGTTTATTTATTAAAATTATAAATAGGTCAAATTTTTCGTTACATAACGTTCAATTTTTTCAAATTGTAAACAAGTTTAATTGATGCGTCCCTAAAATTATTATAATTATAAGTTCTTTGTTCAATATTCTATTAACTTGATATAATTAATACATTCATTATAATTAAAATTAACAACATATTCAATTTACGTAATTGCCTTAAATTTCTTAGTATAATTAGGTGAGTATTTTATTACAACACTACTCCTAATACATTCATTATTGAATACTAGACCTTAAGGGTTGGTCTGGTTTTATGACTTGTTTACAAACAAATTATCCGTCCCTCTCTACCTGACTTGTCAACAACTCTTTAAAATGTGGGTGGTCTACTTTCTCTTTCAATAACATCTGTTACACACAACAATTTCCCTTTTTAAACATCTGGTGACCATTCTTATTTACTTATTTTCTAAATTTTTGTAATTTCTTATATAACTAACTTTCATTATACATTATTACATTGACTTTCCTTACATTTATTTTTGCTACCTATTACTATTACATTAATATACGGATGTGTGCTATTACATTATGTTTTCTTAATTTTCGTGTGGTGTTTCTGTGTGCGTGTGTGTGTGTGTGTTTTGGGTTTCTTCCTCCATTCTTTCATTATCTGCTCGTTTTTTTCTCTCTACTGCTGCTACGCTCTCTATCTTGTCGTCCTTGCCTCCTTACCTCTATCTCCTTTCTATATATTTCTTTTATTCGTTCTGCTTCTGGAAGTCCCTCTCTGCGTAACTCTCTCTCTTGTCTTTCTTTCTCTTTCTGTTTCTCTTCTTTACGAGACTTGAGCGCTTCTTTGTTTCGATGACTTCGAAACTCTGAGCGGCTTAATAGAGAGCTTTCTTCTTTCATAGTTAACTTATCCCTATTGTGTCTTCGATGTTCATCTCTGTGATGCTTTGAATGATGATGTCTTTTTCTGTGACTCTGCTGCTGTGAGATCTGGATTTACGTACATGTGTTTGGGATGGTTTAATCTCCCACGGATCTGCTGTATCTTCTTCTGATATACTGTTAAGACACTGGAAGTCTTCGGCACTCCGGCAACCATGAATAGCTGGCCAGTAAGGGGTTAATGGATCTTTTTCGAGTTCTATTGCTTCATCAACATCATGATTAGTAACATGTAAAGGAGACGTTTCATCTTCACCTCTTCTATCCATATTTGAATTCCTCCCTTCATCAACATCCATCATTACAGGTGATTCTGATTCCTTTGACTTAACTACTATTTCTGTTTCTTCCGACTCACAGTCGATATTTTCGCTCACCGTATCGTCTTCGCATCTTTTGTTTATAACTTGAATGTTATTACTATACCGTTCGTCCAACTCTATGAATTGCTGTTTAGTATTTATACTAAGTTCAGTAATTTTGTCGGTATTGTCTTGTATTTTGTGGTTCGTCTCTACTTGGTAGTCTTGGAACTGTTTTTTGTTGTTTATTCTTTCTTGTTCTATTTGCATGGCGACTTCGTTTTCTTATTTCTACGTGTTTTTTTATGTATTTGTTCGTTCATTTGTAGTAATGCTTGTTCTAATCTCACCTCATGTTGTTCTAAACCGTTCGTCTGTTTTTTTCGCATGTTCAGCAATTTGTTGTGAGATTTGTTCTTTTGTATTTCTTGATTCTTCTTGTATTTGAAGTGTCAGTCGTTTTTTCTGTTTGTTCTGATTGTTTCAGTAGTTTTTCTGTTTTTCTGTTTTTGTATCTCTTCTTCTATTCGTCGTGTGTTTTGTGACAACTGTTGTTCTAGTACTTGTTGTAGTATTGTGTAGATATCAGTGTTTTTGTCTGTCTCTGGTGGTGTTTGACTTACCGGTCGTTCTTGGACTTCTGTTACTACTGTTGGTGTAAAATTGTTGTGTTTCTGCGTTTTCATTGTTCTGTCTGTTTAGTCCCAGCGTCCCTGATGCTTCATCCTCCTCTGAAATATCTGCAAGCGTGTCTGGATCGCCTAGTTGATTATTTATTTGGAACTCCATAGCGTTGCTTTCGGTACTTGTGTTTGTGCTCATATTGCTGTATATGTTAGAAATGTTGTTTTGTATGTCCTTGTTTCTCCTACTCCTACTTCGTGTAATCATAAAATCATAAACTATGTTTTATACTATTTCTTAATTTCTATTTGTTCTTAATTTATAATTTATTTAATAGTGACTCAATCGTGTCCCACGTTCCGGGCGACAGAATATAATACACTTCTTGCTAGGCCTTTGTAAAAGAGTTAAAATTATTGATTTGAAAGTTAATGTTGGCCTAAGAGCATGTGAAAAATAAGATCATAAACTATCTTTATCAAATATGATATATAATAATTTCTATAATAGTTTATGGTACTTATTCTAGTGTACCGACTCTTGATTTATCTCAGGGCGCCAGTAATAATAAACACAAATTAAAGTATGTTAATCACTTTAATGACAATTTGTATTTATACATTACAAAATTAAAATCTTCTTATATGAATTGAATTACTTATTGAAAAAATTTAAATATGATTAACTAGCAGTGAGTCCTTTATGACAGATTGAGTCACTATGTTGCATATAACATATGTTTAATTATCAAAAACATAGAATTTAATGTTCATCATTCTTTACTTGCGTAAATCCTTCCAAAGTGCGTGGTCCTGAAGCTATTGTAGATCGGTGATTCGTCAGTAGCCGTCGTCGTGTTGATCCTTGTTAAGACTGCACAATTCACTTTATCACCAATGCACTACACTAACATATGGATTATACCTCTAACTATGTTGTATAATTACACTGGACACAAAGATGACAGAATATAACTTAAGTGCATTTAACTCACTTCACGTCACGTTTGGCCCGACTAATTGATACCGTCGTAACTTTCTTTCGAACTCCAACGCCTCCTTCCACGAATTACCGCCACGTATAGAATTAACAGAACTTCGTATGTATTATTATTTATTATTGTTTATTATAACTTCGATTATACACTCTTTGACTTATTATGATTTATGAAACTTGCTTTATAACTTCAATATTAATAATTATCGCGTTCCCGTACTTTGTTATTTCTGAGAAATTTACTGATTCTTTCCGTTAATTATTAAAATATATATATTATTTGACGCAAAACAACGTACACTAGTCTCTTCGTATAATTCCGCCGATATTAAGAAGACTGCCCTTATTTCCCTCTCAGTTCACAATATACACATGCCTCAAGTTTCCCTTACTTACGAACTACAACAAAACGCTCCTATAGGTACAAACTACCGCTAAATACGAATTCAACCAATCTGCTTAACTAAAACTTCCCGCGCAACGTATGACGCTTTTTCTGATTCGCCCAACATTTTTCCGTGTACACGTGTTTACAGAAAGTAGCGTCTCTCGCTATCTCTCTCGCACAACAAGACCGCTTTCCCTCGACAGCTATTGTTATATGCACTTAGGTTTTACAACGTTTGGTAAACACCCTTACTATCTGAAACATAATACAGTTAATGACAGTAGTGTCCCAAATCGTGCCTTAACATACAGTACATGCATTATCGAGCTTTTAGCAAGTAATTCTTTTCACTTTATTGCCGCCTCGCTTTCTAAATGCCTCTCTGCTTTCTCAAACACACCCTTATTTCTATTTTCAGCATAGTTTATTTATTAAAATTATAAATAGGTCAAATTTTTCGTTACATAACGTTCAATTTTTTCAAAATTGTAAACAAGTTTAATTGATGCGTCCCTAAAATTATTATAATTATAAGTTCTTTGTTCAATATTCTATTAACTTGATATAATTAATACATTCATTATAATTAAAATTAACAACATATTCAATTTACGTAATTGCCTTAAATTTCTTAGTATAATTAGGTGAGTATTTTATTACAACACTACTCCTAATACATTCATTATTGAATACTAGACCTTAAGGGTTGGTCTGGTTTTATGACTTGTTTACAAACAAATTATCCGTCCCTCTCTACCTGACTTGTCAACAACTCTTTAAAATGTGGGTGGTCTACTTTCTCTTTCAATAACATCTGTTACACACAACAATTTCCCTTTTTAAACATCTGGTGACCATTCTTATTTACTTATTTTCTAAATTTTTGTAATTTCTTATATAACTAACTTTCGTTATACATTATTACATTGACTTTCCTTACATTTATTTTTGCTACCTATTACTATTACATTAATATACGGATGTGTGCTATTACATTATGTTTTCTTAATTTTCGTGTGGTGTTTCTGTGTGCGTGTGTGTGTGTGTGTTTTGGGTTTCTTCCTCCATTCCTTCATTATCTGCTCGTTTTTTCTCTCTACTGCTGCTACGCTCTCTATCTTGTCGTCCTTGCCTCCTTACCTCTATCTCCTTTCTATATATTTCTTTTATTCGTTCTGCTTCTGGAAGTCCCTCTCTGCGTAACTCTCTCTCTTGTCTTTCTTTCTCTTTCTGTTTCTCTTCTTTACGAGACTTGAGCGCTTCTTTGTTTCGATGACTTCGAAACTCTGAGCGGCTTAATAGAGAGCTTTCTTCTTTCATAGTTAACTTATCCCTATTGTGTCTTCGATGTTCATCTCTGTGATGCTTTGAATGATGATGTCTTTTTCTGTGACCCTGCGGCTGTGAGATCTGGATTTACGTACATGTGTTTGGGATGGTTTAATCTCCCACGGATCTGCTGTATCTTCTTCTGATATACTGTTAAGACACTGGAAGTCTTCGGCACTCCGGCAACCATGAATAGCTGGCCAGTAAGGGGTTAATGGATCTTTTTCGAGTTCTATTGCTTCATCAACATCATGATTAGTAACATGTAAAGGAGACGTTTCATCTTCACCTCTTCTATCCATATTTGAATTCCTCCCTTCATCAACATCCATCATTACAGGTGATTCTGATTCCTTTGACTTAACTACTATTTCTGTTTCTTCCGACTCACAGTCGATATTTTCGCTCACCGTATCGTCTTCGCATCTTTTGTTTATAACTTGAATGTTATTACTATACCGTTCGTCCAACTCTATGAATTGCTGTTTAGTATTTATACTAAGTTCAGTAATTTTGTCGGTATTGTCTTGTATTTTGTGGTTCGTCTCTACTTAGTAGTCTTGGAACTGTTTTTTGTTGTTTATTCTTTCTTGTTCTATTTGCATGGCGACTTCGTTTCTTATTTCTACGTGTTTTTTATGTATTTGTTCGTTCATTTGTAGTAATGCTTGTTCTAATCTCACCTCATGTTGTTCTAACCGTTCGTCTGTTTTTTTCGCATGTTCAGCAATTTGTTGTGAGATTTGTTCTTTTGTATTTCTTGATTCTTCTTGTATTTGAAGTGTCAGTCGTTTTTCTGTTTGTTCTGATTGTTTCAGTAGTTTTTCTGTTTTTCTGATTGTTTTTGTATCTCTTCTTCTATTCATCGTGTGTTTTGTGACAACTGTTGTTCTAGTACTTGTTGTAGTATTGTGTAGATATCAGTGTTTTTGTCTGTCTCTGGTGGTGTTTGACTTACCGGTCGTTCTTGGACTTCTGTTACTACTGTTGGTGTAAAATTGTTGTGTTTCTGCGTTTTCATTGTTCTGTCTGTTTAGTCCCAGCGTCCCTGATGCTTCATCCTCCTCTGAAATATCTGCAAGCGTGTCTGGATCGCCTAGTTGATTATTTATTTGGAACTCCATAGCGTTGCTTTCGGTACTTGTGTTTGTGCTCATATTGCTGTATATGTTAGAAATGTTGTTTTGTATGTCCTTGTTTCTCCTACTCCTACTTCGTGTAATCATAAAATCATAAACTATGTTTTATACTATTTCTTAATTTCTATTTGTTCTTAATTTATAATTTATTTAATAGTGACTCAATCGTGTCCCACGTTCCGGGCGACAGAATATAATACACTTCTTGCTAGGCCTTTGTAAAAGAGTTAAAATTATTGATTTGAAAGTTAATGTTGGCCTAAGAGCATGTGAAAAATAAGATCATAAACTATCTTTATCAAATATGATATATAATAATTTCTATAATAGTTTATGGTACTTATTCTAGTGTACCGACTCTTGATTTATCTCAGGGCGCCAGTAATAATAAACACAAATTAAAGTATGTTAATCACTTTAATGACAATTTGTATTTATACATTACAAAATTAAAATCTTCTTATATGAATTGAATTACTTATTGAAAAAATTTAAATATGATTAACTAGCAGTGAGTCCTTTATGACAGATTGAGTCACTATGTTGCATATAACATATGTTTAATTATCAAAAACATAGAATTTAATGTTCATCATTCTTTACTTGCGTAAATCCTTCCAAAGTGCGTGGTCCTGAAGCTATTGTAGATCGGTGATTCGTCAGTAGCCGTCGTCGTGTTGATCCTTGTTAAGACTGCACAATTCACTTTATCACCAATGCACTACACTAACATATGGATTATACCTCTAACTATGTTGTATAATTACACTGGACACAAAGATGACAGAATATAACTTAAGTGCATTTAACTCACTTCACGTCACGTTTGGCCCGACTAATTGATACCGTCGTAACTTTCTTTCGAACTCCAACGCCTCCTTCCACGAATTACCGCCACGTATAGAATTAACAGAACTTCGTATGTATTATTATTTATTATTGTTTATTATAACTTCGATTATACACTCTTTGACTTATTATGATTTATGAAACTTGCTTTATAACTTCAATATTAATAATTATCGCGTTCCCGTACTTTGTTATTTCTGAGAAATTTACTGATTCTTTCCGTTAATTATTAAAATATATATATTATTTGACGCAAAACAACGTACACTAGTCTCTTCGTATAATTCCGCCGATATTAAGAAGACTGCCCTTATTTCCCTCTCAGTTCACAATATACACATGCCTCAAGTTTCCCTTACTTACGAACTACAACAAAACGCTCCTATAGGTACAAACTACCGCTAAATACGAATTCAACCAATCTGCTTAACTAAAACTTCCCGCGCAACGTATGACGCTTTTTCTGATTCGCCCAACGTTTTTCCGTGTACACGTGTTTACAGAAAGTAGCGTCTCTCGCTATCTCTCTCGCACAACAAGACCGCTTTCCCTCGACAGCTATTGTTATATGCACTTAGGTTTTACAACGTTTGGTAAACACCCTTACTATCTGAAACATAATACAGTTAATGACAGTAGTGTCCCAAATCGTGCCTTAACATACAGTACATGCATTATCGAGCTTTTAGCAAGTAATTCTTTTCACTTTATTGCCGCCTCGCTTTCTAAATGCCTCTCTGCTTTCTCAAACACACCCTTATTTCTATTTTCAGCATAGTTTATTTATTAAAATTATAAATAGGTCAAATTTTTCGTTACATAACGTTCAATTTTTTCAAAATTGTAAACAAGTTTAATTGATGCGTCCCTAAAATTATTATAATTATAAGTTCTTTGTTCAATATTCTATTAACTTGATATAATTAATACATTCATTATAATTAAAATTAACAACATATTCAATTTACGTAATTGCCTTAAATTTCTTAGTATAATTAGGTGAGTATTTTATTACAACACTACTCCTAATACATTCATTATTGAATACTAGACCTTAAGGGTTGGTCTGGTTTTATGACTTGTTTACAAACAAATTATCCGTCCCTCTCTACCTGACTTGTCAACAACTCTTTAAAATGTGGGTGGTCTACTTTCTCTTTCAATAACATCTGTTACACACAACAATTTCCCTTTTTAAACATCTGGTGACCATTCTTATTTACTTATTTTCTAAATTTTTGTAATTTCTTATATAACTAACTTTCATTATACATTATTACATTGACTTTCCTTACATTTATTTTTGCTACCTATTACTATTACATTAATATACGGATGTGTGCTATTACATTATGTTTTCTTAATTTTCGTGTGGTGTTTCTGTGTGCGTGTGTGTGTGTGTGTTTTGGGTTTCTTCCTCCATTCTTTCATTATCTGCTCGTTTTTTCTCTCTACTGCTGCTACGCTCTCTATCTTGTCGTCCTTGCCTCCTTACCTCTATCTCCTTTCTATATATTTCTTTTATTCGTTCTGCTTCTGGAAGTCCCTCTCTGCGTAACTCTCTCTCTTGTCTTTCTTTCTCTTTCTGTTTCTCTCTTCTTTACGAGACTTGAGCGCTTCTTTGTTTCGATGACTTCGAAACTCTGAGCGGCTTAATAGAGAGCTTTCTTCTTTCATAGTTAACTTATCCCTATTGTGTCTTCGATGTTCATCTCTGTGATGCTTTGAATGATGATGTCTTTTTCTGTGACTCTGCTGCTGTGAGATCTGGATTTACGTACATGTGTTTGGGATGGTTTAATCTCCCACGGATCTGCTGTATCTTCTTCTGATATACTGTTAAGACACTGGAAGTCTTCGGCACTCCGGCAACCATGAATAGCTGGCCAGTAAGGGGTTAATGGATCTTTTTCGAGTTCTATTGCTTCATCAACATCATGATTAGTAACATGTAAAGGAGACGTTTCATCTTCACCTCTTCTATCCATATTTGAATTCCTCCCTTCATCAACATCCATCATTACAGGTGATTCTGATTCCTTTGACTTAACTACTATTTCTGTTTCTTCCGACTCACAGTCGATATTTTCGCTCACCGTATCGTCTTCGCATCTTTTGTTTATAACTTGAATGTTATTACTATACCGTTCGTCCAACTCTATGAATTGCTGTTTAGTATTTATACTAAGTTCAGTAATTTTGTCGGTATTGTCTTGTATTTTGTGGTTCGTCTCTACTTGATAGTCTTGGAACTGTTTTTTGTTGTTTATTCTTTCTTGTTCTATTTGCATGGCGACTTCGTTTCTTATTTCTACGTGTTTTTTATGTATTTGTTCGTTCATTTGTAGTAATGCTTGTTCTAATCTCACCTCATGTTGTTCTAACCGTTCGTCTGTTTTTTCGCATGTTCAGCAATTTGTTGTGAGATTTGTTCTTTTGTATTTCTTGATTCTTCTTGTATTTGAAGTGTCAGTCGTTTTTCTGTTTGTTCTGATTGTTTCAGTAGTTTTTCTGTTTTTCTGATTGTTTTTGTATCTCTTCTTCTATTCGTCGTGTGTTTTGTGACAACTGTTGTTCTAGTACTTGTTGTAGTATTGTGTAGATATCAGTGTTTTTGTCTGTCTCTGGTGGTGTTTGACTTACCGGTCGTTCTTGGACTTCTGTTACTACTGTTGGTGTAAAATTGTTGTGTTTCTGCGTTTTCATTGTTCTGTCTGTTTAGTCCCAGCGTCCCTGATGCTTCATCCTCCTCTGAAATATCTGCAAGCGTGTCTGGATCGCCTAGTTGATTATTTATTTGGAACTCCATAGCGTTGCTTTCGGTACTTGTGTTTGTGCTCATATTGCTGTATAGGTTAGAAATGTTGTTTTGTATGTCCTTGTTTCTCCTACTCCTACTTCGTGTAATCATAAAATCATAAACTATGTTTTATACTATTTCTTAATTTCTATTTGTTCTTAATTTATAATTTATTTAATAGTGACTCAATCGTGTCCCACGTTCCGGGCGACAGAATATAATACACTTCTTGCTAGGCCTTTGTAAAAGAGTTAAAATTATTGATTTGAAAGTTAATGTTGGCCTAAGAGCATGTGAAAAATAAGATCATAAACTATCTTTATCAAATATGATATATAATAATTTCTATAATAGTTTATGGTACTTATTCTAGTGTACCGACTCTTGATTTATCTCAGGGCGCCAGTAATAATAAACACAAATTAAAGTATGTTAATCACTTTAATGACAATTTGTATTTATACATTACAAAATTAAAATCTTCTTATATGAATTGAATTACTTATTGAAAAAATTTAAATATGATTAACTAGCAGTGAGTCCTTTATGACAGATTGAGTCACTATGTTGCATATAACATATGTTTAATTATCAAAAACATAGAATTTAATGTTCATCATTCTTTACTTGCGTAAATCCTTCCAAAGTGCGTGGTCCTGAAGCTATTGTAGATCGGTGATTCGTCAGTAGCCGTCGTCGTGTTGATCCTTGTTAAGACTGCACAATTCACTTTATCACCAATGCACTACACTAACATATGGATTATACCTCTAACTATGTTGTATAATTACACTGGACACAAAGATGACAGAATATAACTTAAGTGCATTTAACTCACTTCACGTCACGTTTGGCCCGACTAATTGATACCGTCGTAACTTTCTTTCGAACTCCAACGCCTCCTTCCACGAATTACCGCCACGTATAGAATTAACAGAACTTCGTATGTATTATTATTTATTATTGTTTATTATAACTTCGATTATACACTCTTTGACTTATTATGATTTATGAAACTTGCTTTATAACTTCAATATTAATAATTATCGCGTTCCCGTACTTTGTTATTTCTGAGAAATTTACTGATTCTTTCCGTTAATTATTAAAATATATATATTATTTGACGCAAAACAACGTACACTAGTCTCTTCGTATAATTCCGCCGATATTAAGAAGACTGCCCTTATTTCCCTCTCAGTTCACAATATACACATGCCTCAAGTTTTCCTTACTTACGAACTACAACAAAACGCTCCTATAGGTACAAACTACCGCTAAATACGAATTCAACCAATCTGCTTAACTAAAACTTCCCGCGCAACGTATGACGCTTTTTCTGATTCGCCCAACGTTTTTCCGTGTACACGTGTTTACAGAAAGTAGCGTCTCTCGCTATCTCTCTCGCACAACAAGACCGCTTTCCCTCGACAGCTATTGTTATATGCACTTAGGTTTTACAACGTTTGGTAAACACCCTTACTATCTGAAACATAATACAGTTAATGACAGTAGTGTCCCAAATCGTGCCTTAACATACAGTACATGCATTATCGAGCTTTTAGCAAGTAATTCTTTTCACTTTATTGCCGCCTCGCTTTCTAAATGCCTCTCTGCTTTCTCAAACACACCCTTATTTCTATTTTCAGCATAGTTTATTTATTAAAATTATAAATAGGTCAAATTTTTCGTTACATAACGTTCAATTTTTTCAAAATTGTAAACAAGTTTAATTGATGCGTCCCTAAAATTATTATAATTATAAGTTCTTTGTTCAATATTCTATTAACTTGATATAATTAATACATTCATTATAATTAAAATTAACAACATATTCAATTTACGTAATTGCCTTAAATTTCTTAGTATAATTAGGTGAGTATTTTATTACAACACTACTCCTAATACATTCATTATTGAATACTAGACCTTAAGGGTTGGTCTGGTTTTATGACTTGTTTACAAACAAATTATCCGTCCCTCTCTACCTGACTTGTCAACAACTCTTTAAAATGTGGGTGGTCTACTTTCTCTTTCAATAACATCTGTTACACACAACAATTTCCCTTTTTAAACATCTGGTGACCATTCTTATTTACTTATTTTCTAAATTTTTGTAATTTCTTATATAACTAACTTTCATTATACATTATTACATTGACTTTCCTTACATTTATTTTTGCTACCTATTACTATTACATTAATATACGGATGTGTGCTATTACATTATGTTTTCTTAATTTTCGTGTGGTGTTTCTGTGTGCGTGTGTGTGTGTGTGTTTTGGGTTTCTTCCTCCATTCTTTCATTATCTGCTCGTTTTTTCTCTCTACTGCTGCTACGCTCTCTATCTTGTCGTCCTTGCCTCCTTACCTCTATCTCCTTTCTATATATTTCTTTTATTCGTTCTGCTTCTGGAAGTCCCTCTCTGCGTAACTCTCTCTCTTGTCTTTCTTTCTCTTTCTGTTTCTCTCTTCTTTACGAGACTTGAGCGCTTCTTTGTTTCGATGACTTCGAAACTCTGAGCGGCTTAATAGAGAGCTTTCTTCTTTCATAGTTAACTTATCCCTATTGTGTCTTCGATGTTCATCTCTGTGATGCTTTGAATGATGATGTCTTTTTCTGTGACTCTGCTGCTGTGAGATCTGGATTTACGTACATGTGTTTGGGATGGTTTAATCTCCCACGGATCTGCTGTATCTTCTTCTGATATACTGTTAAGACACTGGAAGTCTTCAGCACTCCGGCAACCATGAATAGCTGGCCAGTAAGGGGTTAATGGATCTTTTTCGAGTTCTATTGCTTCATCAACATCATGATTAGTAACATGTAAAGGAGACGTTTCATCTTCACCTCTTCTATCCATATTTGAATTCCTCCCTTCATCAACATCCATCATTACAGGTGATTCTGATTCCTTTGACTTAACTACTATTTCTGTTTCTTCCGACTCACAGTCGATATTTTCGCTCACCGTATCGTCTTCGCATCTTTTGTTTATAACTTGAATGTTATTACTATACCGTTCGTCCAACTCTATGAATTGCTGTTTAGTATTTATACTAAGTTCAGTAATTTTGTCGGTATTGTCTTGTATTTTGTGGTTCGTCTCTACTTGATAGTCTTGGAACTGTTTTTTGTTGTTTATTCTTTCTTGTTCTATTTGCATGGCGACTTCGTTTCTTATTTCTACGTGTTTTTTATGTATTTGTTCGTTCATTTGTAGTAATGCTTGTTCTAATCTCACCTCATGTTGTTCTAACCGTTCGTCTGTTTTTTCGCATGTTCAGCAATTTGTTGTGAGATTTGTTCTTTTGTATTTCTTGATTCTTCTTGTATTTGAAGTGTCAGTCGTTTTTCTGTTTGTTCTGATTGTTTCAGTAGTTTTTCTGTTTTTCTGATTGTTTTTGTATCTCTTCTTCTATTCGTCGTGTGTTTTGTGACAACTGTTGTTCTAGTACTTGTTGTAGTATTGTGTAGATATCAGTGTTTTTGTCTGTCTCTGGTGGTGTTTGACTTACCGGTCGTTCTTGGACTTCTGTTACTACTGTTGGTGTAAAATTGTTGTGTTTCTGCGTTTTCATTGTTCTGTCTGTTTAGTCCCAGCGTCCCTGATGCTTCATCCTCCTCTGAAATATCTGCAAGCGTGTCTGGATCGCCTAGTTGATTATTTATTTGGAACTCCATAGCGTTGCTTTCGGTACTTGTGTTTGTGCTCATATTGCTGTATAGGTTAGAAATGTTGTTTTGTATGTCCTTGTTTCTCCTACTCCTACTTCGTGTAATCATAAAATCATAAACTATGTTTTATACTATTTCTTAATTTCTATTTGTTCTTAATTTATAATTTATTTAATAGTGACTCAATCGTGTCCCACGTTCCGGGCGACAGAATATAATACACTTCTTGCTAGGCCTTTGTAAAAGAGTTAAAATTATTGATTTGAAAGTTAATGTTGGCCTAAGAGCATGTGAAAAATAAGATCATAAACTATCTTTATCAAATATGATATATAATAATTTCTATAATAGTTTATGGTACTTATTCTAGTGTACCGACTCTTGATTTATCTCAGGGCGCCAGTAATAATAAACACAAATTAAAGTATGTTAATCACTTTAATGACAATTTGTATTTATACATTACAAAATTAAAATCTTCTTATATGAATTGAATTACTTATTGAAAAAATTTAAATATGATTAACTAGCAGTGAGTCCTTTATGACAGATTGAGTCACTATGTTGCATATAACATATGTTTAATTATCAAAAACATAGAATTTAATGTTCATCATTCTTTACTTGCGTAAATCCTTCCAAAGTGCGTGGTCCTGAAGCTATTGTAGATCGGTGATTCGTCAGTAGCCGTCGTCGTGTTGATCCTTGTTAAGACTGCACAATTCACTTTATCACCAATGCACTACACTAACATATGGATTATACCTCTAACTATGTTGTATAATTACACTGGACACAAAGATGACAGAATATAACTTAAGTGCATTTAACTCACTTCACGTCACGTTTGGCCCGACTAATTGATACCGTCGTAACTTTCTTTCGAACTCCAACGCCTCCTTCCACGAATTACCGCCACGTATAGAATTAACAGAACTTCGTATGTATTATTATTTATTATTGTTTATTATAACTTCGATTATACACTCTTTGACTTATTATGATTTATGAAACTTGCTTTATAACTTCAATATTAATAATTATCGCGTTCCCGTACTTTGTTATTTCTGAGAAATTTACTGATTCTTTCCGTTAATTATTAAAATATATATATTATTTGACGCAAAACAACGTACACTAGTCTCTTCGTATAATTCCGCCGATATTAAGAAGACTGCCCTTATTTCCCTCTCAGTTCACAATATACACATGCCTCAAGTTTCCCTTACTTACGAACTACAACAAAACGCTCCTATAGGTACAAACTACCGCTAAATACGAATTCAACCAATCTGCTTAACTAAAACTTCCCGCGCAACGTATGACGCTTTTTCTGATTCGCCCAACGTTTTTCCGTGTACACGTGTTTACAGAAAGTAGCGTCTCTCGCTATCTCTCTCGCACAACAAGACCGCTTTCCCTCGACAGCTATTGTTATATGCACTTAGGTTTTACAACGTTTGGTAAACACCCTTACTATCTGAAACATAATACAGTTAATGACAGTAGTGTCCCAAATCGTGCCTTAACATACAGTACATGCATTATCGAGCTTTTAGCAAGTAATTCTTTTCACTTTATTGCCGCCTCGCTTTCTAAATGCCTCTCTGCTTTCTCAAACACACCCTTATTTCTATTTTCAGCATAGTTTATTTATTAAAATTATAAATAGGTCAAATTTTTCGTTACATAACGTTCAATTTTTTCAAAATTGTAAACAAGTTTAATTGATGCGTCCCTAAAATTATTATAATTATAAGTTCTTTGTTCAATATTCTATTAACTTGATATAATTAATACATTCATTATAATTAAAATTAACAACATATTCAATTTACGTAATTGCCTTAAATTTCTTAGTATAATTAGGTGAGTATTTTATTACAACACTACTCCTAATACATTCATTATTGAATACTAGACCTTAAGGGTTGGTCTGGTTTTATGACTTGTTTACAAACAAATTATCCGTCCCTCTCTACCTGACTTGTCAACAACTCTTTAAAATGTGGGTGGTCTACTTTCTCTTTCAATAACATCTGTTACACACAACAATTTCCCTTTTTAAACATCTGGTGACCATTCTTATTTACTTATTTTCTAAATTTTTGTAATTTCTTATATAACTAACTTTCATTATACATTATTACATTGACTTTCCTTACATTTATTTTTGCTACCTATTACTATTACATTAATATACGGATGTGTGCTATTACATTATGTTTTCTTAATTTTCGTGTGGTGTTTCTGTGTGCGTGTGTGTGTGTGTGTTTTGGGTTTCTTCCTCCATTCCTTCATTATCTGCTCGTTTTTTCTCTCTACTGCTGCTACGCTCTCTATCTTGTCGTCCTTGCCTCCTTACCTCTATCTCCTTTCTATATATTTCTTTTATTCGTTCTGCTTCTGGAAGTCCCTCTTTGCGTAACTCTCTCTCTTGTCTTTCTTTCTCTTTCTGTTTCTCTTCTTTACGAGACTTGAGCGCTTCTTTGTTTCGATGACTTCGAAACTCTGAGCGGCTTAATAGAGAGCTTTCTTCTTTCATAGTTAACTTATCCCTATTGTGTCTTCGATGTTCATCTCTGTGATGCTTTGAATGATGATGTCTTTTTCTGTGACTCTGCGGCTGTGAGATCTGGATTTACGTACATGTGTTTGGGATGGTTTAATCTCCCACGGATCTGCTGTATCTTCTTCTGATATACTGTTAAGACACTGGAAGTCTTCGGCACTCCGGCAACCATGAATAGCTGGCCAGTAAGGGGTTAATGGATCTTTTTCGAGTTCTATTGCTTCATCAACATCATGATTAGTAACATGTAAAGGAGACGTTTCATCTTCACCTCTTCTATCCATATTTGAATTCCTCCCTTCATCAACATCCATCATTACAGGTGATTCTGATTCCTTTGACTTAACTACTATTTCTGTTTATTCCGACTCACAGTCGATATTTTCGCTCACCGTATCGTCTTCGCATCTTTTGTTTATAACTTGAATGTTATTACTATACCGTTCGTCCAACTCTATGAATTGCTGTTTAGTATTTATACTAAGTTCAGTAATTTTGTCGGTATTGTCTTGTATTTTGTGGTTCGTCTCTACTTGGTAGTCTTGGAACTGTTTTTTGTTGTTTATTCTTTCTTGTTCTATTTGCATGGCGACTTCGTTTCTTATTTCTACGTGTTTTTTATGTATTTGTTCGTTCATTTGTAGTAATGCTTGTTCTAATCTCACCTCATGTTGTTCTAACCGTTCGTCTGTTTTTTTCGCATGTTCAGCAATTTGTTGTGAGATTTGTTCTTTTGTATTTCTTGATTCTTCTTGTATTTGAAGTGTCAGTCGTTTTTCTGTTTGTTCTGATTGTTTCAGTAGTTTTTCTGTTTTTCTGATTGTTTTTGTATCTCTTCTTCTATTCGTCGTGTGTTTTGTGACAACTGTTGTTCTAGTACTTGTTGTAGTATTGTGTAGATATCAGTGTTTTTGTCTGTCTCTGGTGGTGTTTGACTTACCGGTCGTTCTTGGACTTCTGTTACTACTGTTGGTGTAAAATTGTTGTGTTTCTGCGTTTTCATTGTTCTGTCTGTTTAGTCCCAGCGTCCCTGATGCTTCATACTCCTCTGAAATATCTGCAAGCGTGTCTGGATCGCCTAGTTGATTATTTATTTGGAACTCCATAGCGTTGCTTTCGGTACTTGTGTTTGTGCTCATATTGCTGTATAGGTTAGAAATGTTGTTTTGTATGTCCTTGTTTCTCCTACTCCTACTTCGTGTAATCATAAAATCATAAACTATGTTTTATACTATTTCTTAATTTCTATTTGTTCTTAATTTATAATTTATTTAATAGTGACTCAATTGTGTCCCACGTTCCGGGCGACAGAATATAATACACTTCTTGCTAGGCCTTTGTAAAAGAGTTAAAATTATTGATTTGAAAGTTAATGTTGGCCTAAGAGCATGTGAAAAATAAGATCATAAACTATCTTTATCAAATATGATATATAATAATTTCTATAATAGTTTATGGTACTTATTCTAGTGTACCGACTCTTGATTTATCTCAGGGCGCCAGTAATAATAAACACAAATTAAAGTATGTTAATCACTTTAATGACAATTTGTATTTATACATTACAAAATTAAAATCTTCTTATATGAATTGAATTACTTATTGAAAAAATTTAAATATGATTAACTAGCAGTGAGTCCTTTATGACAGATTGAGTCACTATGTTGCATATAACATATGTTTAATTATCAAAAACATAGAATTTAATGTTCATCATTCTTTACTTGCGTAAATCCTTCCAAAGTGCGTGGTCCTGAAGCTATTGTAGATCGGTGATTCGTCAGTAGCCGTCGTCGTGTTGATCCTTGTTAAGACTGCACAATTCACTTTATCACCAATGCACTACACTAACATATGGATTATACCTCTAACTATGTTGTATAATTACACTGGACACAAAGATGACAGAATATAACTTAAGTGCATTTAACTCACTTCACGTCACGTTTGGCCCGACTAATTGATACCGTCATAACTTTCTTTCGAACTCCAACGCCTCCTTCCACGAATTACCGCCACGTATAGAATTAACAGAACTTCGTATGTATTATTATTTATTATTGTTTATTATAACTTCGATTATACACTCTTTGACTTATTATGATTTATGAAACTTGCTTTATAACTTCAATATTAATAATTATCGCGTTCCCGTACTTTGTTATTTCTGAGAAATTTACTGATTCTTTCCGTTAATTATTAAAATATATATATTATTTGACGCAAAACAACGTACACTAGTCTCTTCGTATAATTCCGCCGATATTAAGAAGACTGCCCTTATTTCCCTCTCAGTTCACAATATACACATGCCTCAAGTTTCCCTTACTTACGAACTACAACAAAACGCTCCTATAGGTACAAACTACCGCTAAATACGAATTCAACCAATCTGCTTAACTAAAACTTCCCGCGCAACGTATGACGCTTTTTCTGATTCGCCCAACGTTTTTCCGTGTACACGTGTTTACAGAAAGTAGCGTCTCTCGCTATCTCTCTCGCACAACAAGACCGCTTTCCCTCGACAGCTATTGTTATATGCACTTAGGTTTTACAACGTTTGGTAAACACCCTTACTATCTGAAACATAATACAGTTAATGACAGTAGTGTCCCAAATCGTGCCTTAACATACAGTACATGCATTATCGAGCTTTTAGCAAGTAATTCTTTTCACTTTATTTCCGCCTCGCTTTCTAAATGCCTCTCTGCTTTCTCAAACACACCCTTATTTCTATTTTCAGCATAGTTTATTTATTAAAATTATAAATAGGTCAAATTTTTCGTTACATAACGTTCAATTTTTTCAAAATTGTAAACAAGTTTAATTGATGCGTCCCTAAAATTATTATAATTATAAGTTCTTTGTTCAATATTCTATTAACTTGATATAATTAATACATTCATTATAATTAAAATTAACAACATATTCAATTTACGTAATTGCCTTAAATTTCTTAGTATAATTAGGTGAGTATTTTATTACAACACTACTCCTAATACATTCATTATTGAATACTAGACCTTAAGGGTTGGTCTGGTTTTATGACTTGTTTACAAACAAATTATCCGTCCCTCTCTACCTGACTTGTCAACAACTCTTTAAAATGTGGGTGGTCTACTTTCTCTTTCAATAACATCTGTTACACACAACAATTTCCCTTTTTAAACATCTGGTGACCATTCTTATTTACTTATTTTCTAAATTTTTGTAATTTCTTATATAACTAACTTTCATTATACATTATTACATTGACTTTCCTTACATTTATTTTTGCTACCTATTACTATTACATTAATATACGGATGTGTGCTATTACATTATGTTTTCTTAATTTTCGTGTGGTGTTTCTGTGTGCGTGTGTGTGTGTGTGTGTGTTTTGGGTTTCTTCCTCCATTCTTTCATTATCTGCTCGTTTTTTCTCTCTACTGCTGCTACGCTCTCTATCTTGTCGTCCTTGCCTCCTTACCTCTATCTCCTTTCTATATATTTCTTTTATTCGTTCTGCTTCTGGAAGTCCCTCTCTGCGTAACTCTCTCTCTTGTCTTTCTTTCTCTTTCTGTTTCTCTTCTTTACGAGACTTGAGCGCTTCTTTGTTTCGATGACTTCGAAACTCTGAGCGGCTTAATAGAGAGCTTTCTTCTTTCATAGTTAACTTATCCCTATTGTGTCTTCGATGTTCATCTCTGTGATGCTTTGAATGATGATGTCTTTTTCTGTGACTCTGCGGCTGTGAGGTCTGGATTTACGTACATGTGTTTGGGATGGTTTAATCTCCCACGGATCTGCTGTATCTTCTTCTGATATACTGTTAAGACACTGGAAGTCTTCGGCACTCCGGCAACCATGAATAGCTGGCCAGTAAGGGGTTAATGGATCTTTTTCGAGTTCTATTGCTTCATCAACATCATGATTAGTAACATGTAAAGGAGACGTTTCATCTTCACCTCTTCTATCCATATTTGAATTCCTCCCTTCATCAACATCCATCATTACAGGTGATTCTGATTCCTTTGACTTAACTACTATTTCTGTTTCTTCCGACTCACAGTCGATATTTTCGCTCACCGTATCGTCTTCGCATCTTTTGTTTATAACTTGAATGTTATTACTATACCGTTCGTCCAACTCTATGAATTGCTGTTTAGTATTTATACTAAGTTCAGTAATTTTGTCGGTATTGTCTTGTATTTTGTGGTTCGTCTCTACTTGGTAGTCTTGGAACTGTTTTTTGTTGTTTATTCTTTCTTGTTCTATTTGCATGGCGACTTCGTTTCTTATTTCTACGTGTTTTTTATGTATTTGTTCGTTCATTTGTAGTAATGCTTGTTCTAATCTCACCTCATGTTGTTCTAACCGTTCGTCTGTTTTTTTCGCATGTTCAGCAATTTGTTGTGAGATTTGTTCTTTTGTATTTCTTGATTCTTCTTGTATTTGAAGTGTCAGTCGTTTTTCTGTTTGTTCTGATTGTTTCAGTAGTTTTTCTGTTTTTCTGATTGTTTTTGTATCTCTTCTTCTATTCGTCGTGTGTTTTGTGACAACTGTTGTTCTAGTACTTGTTGTAGTATTGTGTAGATATCAGTGTTTTTGTCTGTCTCTGGTGGTGTTTGACTTACCGGTCGTTCTTGGACTTCTGTTACTACTGTTGGTGTAAAATTGTTGTGTTTCTGCGTTTTCATTGTTCTGTCTGTTTAGTCCCAGCGTCCCTGATGCTTCATCCTCCTCTGAAATATCTGCAAGCGTGTCTGGATCGCCTAGTTGATTATTTATTTGGAACTCCATAGCGTTGCTTTCGGTACTTGTGTTTGTGCTCATATTGCTGTATAGGTTAGAAATGTTGTTTTGTATGTCCTTGTTTCTCCTACTCCTACTTCGTGTAATCATAAAATCATAAACTATGTTTTATACTATTTCTTAATTTCTATTTGTTCTTAATTTATAATTTATTTAATAGTGACTCAATCGTGTCCCACGTTCCGGGCGACAGAATATAATACACTTCTTGCTAGGCCTTTGTAAAAGAGTTAAAATTATTGATTTGAAAGTTAATGTTGGCCTAAGAGCATGTGAAAAATAAGATCATAAACTATCTTTATCAAATATGATATATAATAATTTCTATAATAGTTTATGGTACTTATTCTAGTGTACCGACTCTTGATTTATCTCAGGGCGCCAGTAATAATAAACACAAATTAAAGTATGTTAATCACTTTAATGACAATTTGTATTTATACATTACAAAATTAAAATCTTCTTATATGAATTGAATTACTTATTGAAAAAATTTAAATATGATTAACTAGCAGTGAGTCCTTTATGACAGATTGAGTCACTATGTTGCATATAACATATGTTTATTTATCAAAAACATAGAATTTAATGTTCATCATTCTTTACTTGCGTAAATCCTTCCAAAGTGCATGGTCCTGAAGCTATTGTAGATCGGTGATTCGTCAGTAGCCGTCGTGTTGATCCTTGTTAAGACTGCACAATTCACTTTATCACCAATGCACTACACTAACATATGGATTATACCTCTAACTATGTTGTATAATTACACTGGACACAAAGATGACAGAATATAACTTAAGTGCATTTAACTCACTTCACGTCACGTTTGGCCCAACTAATTGATACCGTCGTAACTTTCTTTCGAACTCCAACGCCTCCTTCCACGAATTACCGCCACGTATAGAATTAACAGAACTTCGTATGTATTATTATTTATTATTGTTTATTATAACTTCGATTATACACTCTTTGACTTATTATGATTTATGAAACTTGCTTTATAACTTCAATATTAATAATTATCGCGTTCCCGTACTTTGTTATTTCTGAGAAATTTACTGATTCTTTCCGTTAATTATTAAAATATATATATTATTTGACGCAAAACAAGATACACGAGTCTCTTCGTATAATTCCGCCGATATTAAGAAGACTGCCCTTATTTCCCTCTAAGTTCACAATATATACATGCCTCAAGTTTCCCTTACTTACGAACTACAACAAAACGCTCCTATTGGTACAAACTACCGCTAAATACGAATTCAACCAATCTGCTTAACTAAAACTTCCCGCGCAACGTATGACGCTTTTTCTGATTCGCCCAACGTTTTTCCGTGTACACGTGTTTACAGAAAGTAGCGTCTCTCGCTATCTCTCTCGCACAACAAGACCGCTTTCCCACGACAGCTATTGTTATATGCACTTAGGTTTTACAACGTTTGGTAAACACCCTTACTATCTGAAACACAATACAGTTTATGACAGTAGTGTCCCAAATCGTACCTTAACATACAGTACATGCATTATCGAGCTTTTAGCAAGTAATTCTTTTCACTTTATTGCCGCCTCGCTTTCTAAATGCCTCTCTGCTTTCTCAAACACACCCTTATTTCTATTTTCAGCATAGCTTATTTATAAAAATTATAAATAGGTCAAATTTTTCGTTACAGTTCTATACAAACTATAAAAAAACCAAAACAAAAATAATTATTTATTTTTACGTCAAAGATCTAAATTCAGACTATGAAACAATACCTCATACAGAGTGTTAAAAATGTATTATTTAAAAACGAATATCAAAGTAACATTTTAGCTTTTTTCAAACATTTAAATTAGTTTGTAACTGAATTTGTGAAATTCTTGAATATACTCTATACACGTTCTCCTTAAGTCTAATCCAATTCAATAACACTCGAACTCAAGTAATGTACAATATTTACTGATGAGGATCAACCAAAGTTCACTGTTTTCCTAAGCCTAGTCTTCTTTTTTTGATAGCTAAGAACTTTTCAAACACTTTGTTGATATTAGTTTTCTGTGTCTCTTCATGCTCAATGCTTAACAGTGCCAAATCACACAACTGAGTTTGGGCCATGGCACTTCTTAAGTATGACTTAATTAATTTAAGTTTTGAAAAGCTTCTTTCCACTGTAGCTGTTGTGACAGGTATGGTTAAATAAAGCTGCAAAGCTGTAGTTAAGTCTGGGAGGCAGCTCATAAGGCAGCTGTTTTCTTCAACCAGTAAATTCATCATTTCTCGAATGCTTTTCTTGTGTACAATTTCTTTGGCCATCAGAGCTTTGAAGGATATTACTTGGTCAGGCAGTGATGTGGAAAGGTCACCAGGATACACATTTACCAGAGCCTTACTTTTCTCCACTATTGTCTCTTGTGAGAAGTTTACTAAATTCTGAGGCATCAGGAATGAAAACCTATCATCAATGCAACGAAATCCTTCGAATCTCATTTGTAGCTGAGCTATTACAATATCTAGTGTTGGATTGAAAACTTTTACTTCAAATGATTTCACTGGGTCATCAATTCTATGGTCAACTGATAATTCAACAAAAAAGCGTTTTACAACTTGCTTATGCTTATTTTTCATGTTACAAGTTATGTCCCATGACTGGGCCAACTGTTTAGCACCAGCAAGAAAGCCGGCAAAGTCCTTTCTTAAAACTTTTAACTCATCACAAGCGCGGCTTAGAAACTGCCACGCTCTGCCTAGGTCAACAGTTGGCCTCTGTAGTGCTTTTGAAGTTATATTTACATTCTCTAAAATCTTAGTTTCAAGGCAGAGCACAAGAATAAATTCAAAGTTTTCCAGGTGGTTTCTAATTGCTAATGCTTCTTCTGCCTTGGGTTTTTTTGAGCTGTATAGAATAATTTCTGTCAAACACTTAATCACAATTTTGAAACCATTTCTTAAAGCTAACAGACAGTCGTGTCTAGAAGACCACCTTGTTGGACATAGCTTTTTTAAAGTTAGATTTTTGGCAGAGCTGTCTTCTTTAACGGCAGTGTTAAGTTCTTGCCATCTATGTAAGCTTTCACTGGAAAACACATAAGTTTTCTGTACTATGTCATAAAATTGTCTTATTTCAGAAATATTTGATACTGAATCATTGATCACCAAGTTCAGTTTATGTGCAGCACAGTGTACGTAATCCGCGTTTGGGACTATATCCATAATTCTTTTCTGTAACCCAGAGTATTTCCCGCTCATTGTTGCTGCACCATCATAACCTTGACCTCTACACTTACTAATGTCAATTTCATTTGTTTTCAAAAAGTCTAAAATCTTACTTTGAAACCCCTCACTGTTGGGATCCTTTATTTCTTGAAATCCCAAAACGGACTCACTAATCACAGTTTTATAATTGCCAGGAGATTCTTCTACTATGTTAATGTATCTGATTACAACACTCATTTGGTTAATCTTAGAAATGTCTTGTGTGCTATCAACAATTATAGAAAAAAAGGAGACAAGTGAATCTGTTTTAGTAAGGCAGTCAATACTGATTTTCCTAGCAAGTTAATGATTTCATTTTGAATGTCATCGTGGAGGTATTTTCATCTGTTTTTTTCATTTTCTAAGTGTGCACTAAGGAGAGAATCGTAGCGAGAAATTAAAGATAGTATGTTCAAAAAATGTCCACTTTCAGGATTTATTTCATGTAATGATTCTCTATGGCCAAGAAACGGCAATGAACACAGTGCCATGGTTCGAATGACATCCACAATCCATATGAAAATATCTTTCCATTTTTTCCGCTCATCGGAAATTTGATCAGCTACCGTTTTACTCTTTTTCCAAGTGGCATACGTGAGACAAGATTGTAAATGAGCATTGCTACTTTCATGAACTTTAATTTTTTTACTGAGACCTTTCCAATCTCTAATATCGCCTTCACGCCAGCTTTGGGCATCAGCACTTTGGGTGAAAAGCCAACATGGTAAACAATAGACTCCATCTAGATTACGGGAGTAACAAAGCCAAAACCTGTGAACAATTTGGCCTGCTGCAGTTTTGAAAGAATAATATGCTGTACTGAAAGACCGCTTAGAAACGGAATCCTTCGGGAAAGGACCCTTTGTTTGACAAAGTTCACTTAACGTTATTAACTTTTTCACCTCGTCTGTCATTGTAGCTTGATTTTTATAGAATGCAATATCTGTCTCAAAACTTTGGCAGTTTGGATCGGAAGGGCCTGCTAAACTAGTTTTATTTGCGTGATTACTTATAACTTCAGTTGGTTCAAACTGATTTTCTGGTCCAGGTATGTCTTCGGACTGGCGAACACATTCAATGCCTAGCAGTTGTTCTTCTTGTTCATGTTGCAGTTGCTTATTTGTTTCCGTAGTTGTATCACTTGTATCCGACGGACTAATGTTTAAATCAGGTTTATTGTCACTGTCACAATCAACTTCAAGTCCGATTTTTGTTTCTTTTTCATTACTTGCACTTGACCCGGGTTTGGGTTGTTCAACTTCACATTTTGATGATTTTTTAAAAAACTGGTCGAGTTTTGAAAGTTTACTTTTAGATTCTTCTCGTTGTTTTTGCAGTTTCCTTTTCGTAGCACCACTTAAATATTCACGCTTACTTTCCATTTTATAAACTATGTCTCTAACACTCTAACTCTACCCAAACAAAATACAAAAACTAAAATCAAATGTTAAGTCATTAAACTTAAACGGCACTAAATTACGAAATGAAAGCAATACAGTACAATCGTGCAGGAGATGCGACGCACTACTGAGTACTGAACTACATTGTATTGTGTTTGTTTACGTCTCCTCAGTGCCGAGTGACTCATCGCACGGACGTACGGGCACCACAAGAGATAAGATAAGCTTCGCTTACAAACTACAAACAGTAATGTCATTTCGGAAAACGTAGTTTTTTTGCATGTCTATACACTTAAATAAAACGTATATTTTGTATTTTAAATACAAATTTGCCGGTAGTCGGACCCCATTAAAACTTTTTTCCTATTATAGCTCGTTTCATATTGTTTTCTAGGGGCCAGAGTGGTGGGGCCCCCCAGAGGGTCGAGGCCCCCCGCGCCGCGGGGTCTGCGGGGCCTTATCGCTGCCACTGTGACAACCATATATCATATTGTACTTTGTCAGCAATTGAATATTGCCGAGGAAAAGGCATCATGTTGTTGTCTTTGCCACCCCATGCCAGCCACAAACTGCAGCTCCTTGGTGTGGCATTTTTCGGACCCTTGAAGAAGTTCCTGTCAGAAGAATGTGATCGGTGGGTCACGGAACATCCAGGTCGACCTATAACAATTTATCAAGTGGGTGAGATTTTTTGCTCGGCCTACTCCAAGACTGCTTCTGTTGAAAGAGCTGTAAAATCATTCCAATGCACTGGAGGTTTCCCACAAAATCCCTCAGTTTTTAGGGATGAAAACTTCATGCCTGCATCAGTGACTGAGAGGGAGTTAGAAGGTCCAATGCCCTCTCAAGAATCTGATTTGAGAAACGAGGCTGGGCCATCGTTTGAGAGGGAGAATAATGTAACAAATGGCCAAAATCAGGAAGCCAACATCCCACCAAGAAACCAGAATGGATTTCAAGATCAAAGCAGGTCTGCAGCCACAGAAATTCAAAGTCCTACAAGTAGTACGTCAGCTAAGCAGGCAGACCTTCTTCCTAGCCCGAAAGGATGTAGAGGAAATAAGAGAGGGGGAAGATCAAAATCATCCACAATAATGACTTCCACCCCTTTCAAGAAGACTCTTGAGGAAGAAACTATTGCAAAAAAGAGACCCAAGAGAAATGCGGTGAAAAAACTAACTTTCACATTGGAAGAAGGTGACGACGATGATGATGGGGAATGTTTCGACGATGAACAACATGATGATCCAGCCTGCATTTATTGTAACAGTCTGTATTCTAAATCCAAGTTCGCGAAGGTTGGATCCAGTGCCAGAGCTGCCAATTGTGGGCCCATACTGAATATGCCGGCGTTGAACGTCGAACAAAAATGTATAAATGTGAACTGTGTATGTAAAAGTTTTTGGTATCAATAATAAATAATTTTCTTCCTTATAGAACTTCGTTTTTATTGTTTTTATTTAGTGCGTACTCTTGTGCTCACTAAATGCGTACTCTTGGGACGCTGTATGCCTAAGAGTACGCATTTGCATATTTTAACTAAAGGCAGCCTAGTATTTAAATAGGTCTTTTCATTGAGTTAACACCTTAATATTGTTTCAATAACTTAACAAGGAAGAGATTAAGCTAATTTCCACAACTCTAATTTGGACTAAAGTTTAAGAAATTTTATTACAAATAAAAAGTACGCACTCTTAGGCAGTCTTACCCATAATCTGTATAAAATAAGTAAATATAATCAATGGCTACTTAGGCCTATGAAATACCTAACTGTCAAAAACAAATAACTACAAATTGTATAAAATCAACAAGGAAATTAACAAATCCAAGGCGAGTAACTAGCCAAGGATAATTTGTAAATCATATTAAAAGAAAAATGTTAGAAAAAAGACTTAAATTAAAAGAGAAATGTAATTAACAAATGTTAACATAATTGTACAAACATTAATAGTTTATAGAACCCAACCATATGGGATATCAAAATAATCTTTGAAAGGAAATACTAACAGTAGTGATAATATTTAATACATAGGGAGGAAGACAGAAGAATAAAAGCAATTAGAAGATATACAGTAATTTTAAATAATAATTCAAAATTGATAACAATGGTTATAAGTCAGACCAACATATCAGAATTTATTCGTAACCATGACAACAGACCATTGGTTACGAATTTTCCGTTAATTTTATAGTACCTACTCTCAATGTGACGCTCATCCAGATTAGACGCCAGATATTGAACGACCTAAATTTTAATTTAAAATGTATAAAAAGTAACAAAAATTCAAAAAGCAGAACCAGTAAGCAGCAGAAGATGAACAATAACTTTTAACTGAAGCCAAGGACCAAATTAAACAAAAATTAAATGAAGAAATTGAGACAACTAACTTGAAAAAGATGCCAGAAGTCCCAGACAATTGAAAATTGAATACGATTGCAGCCCAATTCCATTTTAGCTGAACAACGGTTCATCTCAAGCCTACTGATGTGTTAAGTATCATTAAATTACCCATATTCCAGAAATAAACTCACTTTAAATATTTCTCACAGTTATCTGAACTCTCACTATAAACTGAATATAATT
The DNA here is from genome assembly GCA_034769895.1 of Magicicada septendecula. Lineage (NCBI taxonomy): Eukaryota > Metazoa > Arthropoda > Insecta > Hemiptera > Cicadidae > Magicicada > Magicicada septendecula. The sequence continues at coordinate 84,043,827 of CM068369.1, forward strand.
TCTTTCAAAGATTAAGTAAGATAAACAAACACTGAAAATTTATTAACTAAGGAAATAACCTAGCATTAGATTGCGAACTTTTGAAACACACTTTACTACACTGGAGGAACAAATTGTAGCTACACATTATATTATTTAAGTACAAATAATGTAAGGTAGTGTACTTTTTATTGTAATCATTATTAATATTTTTCTTGTAATCACAAGGACCTAGATTTTGAAAGATAATAAATCTGAACAGACAACACTGTCGCCATACTTTACTAAATTGCTCGTTCAAAATCGACTTCGCCGAACCCCTAGAGATATCAGACTCATATTAATTGTCGGTGCAAAATTGTTAATAACCAAGAATAATTAGATTGTCAAACGGAATAATTACCATTGAATAATTAAAGAAACTAGTACAGAGTGTAACCATTGTTTTTATTTCATAGGGAAGTGTATTGTATAAATTGTGTATTATATAGCAAAGAGAACGAGAATGACGGCAAGCGCTCACTTTGCAAATCTAGCGAACTAACTGCTCGATTAAGAATGTCGAACGAAGGCGGGAGCAAAATTTGAATGCTCCAGGCCGTCATCGCTAAGAACACCGTTTAACACACTATCTATTTATTTAATTGTTTTAAGGAAGGCGCCACCCGGGATTTATAAACCCCTATTGAATAACAGGTAAGGTTTCCACTCGCGTTGTACTGGTAATTGAAGGTTCGCAACGGACATCGTTAGCGCAACACATAGATGTAACGACACCCGTGTGAGGCGAACACAGAACATATACATAATTACAGAGACGACGACAGAATTTTGATGTTACAATACTAATGATAAAATAGTTGAAGTGGTAGTGTTAGAGAATAAGACAGTGAATAATGATAATGATGATAGTGTAGGGGTGGTAGAAAATGGTAGAGACAGATCAATCAAACGAAAAATAAAGACGATCAGATAACAAATAATAAGGTGAGTAATAGCTATAATAATGATGTTATAAATGGAAATGAGAATAATAAATCTGAAAATGACATGATGAAGTATTTGTGTAGCATGATGTGCAGGATGAGTAGTAAATTAGATGAACAAAACGCAATATTAGATAACATGATTAATAAAATGAAGAAACGAGATGAGAAGTGGGAAAGAGATAGATATAAATTAAAAGAGAATAAAGAAAGTGACCTTAACCAGGTAAGTAGTTCTGATAGTGGAGGTAATAATGATGACGATACTTTTACAGACAACAGTGTTAGTTTAAGTGCAGTTAAAATAAAAAACGACGAGGTCAGTAAAAATAACGGAAATACAAGTGATGATAGTAATGATGATGGTTTAAGTGCAAATAAAATAGTAATTGAAAAGGTAAGTAGGGGTGAGAATAGTGGTGATATAATTAAAAACATGGTTTTAGAGAGTAAAGTTGTGAATAATGATAGTGGTGATGAAGTTTTAGTGGAAATAGAAATTATTAATGAGATAGTGGTTGATGAGATTGAGAGAGAGTGTGACGAGAGGTTAGGTTGGCAAAGGGCAAACTTTCCCTGATGTTTAAGTGGAGTAAAAACTCCACAAGTGGTTTACGAGGACACAGCTTCCTCTAGAGGTTGTGTGAGAGACGAGGTGTCTCTAAATGGTCCTTTAATTTTGTGTGGTAAACCTGGTAAAGCCAGGAAGTGTTATAGTAATTTTGTGGTGCCCTTTGCATGGAGTGAAGTAGTTCAGGGGGTTGTGACGGGTGTTATGATGAGAGGTATTTTGAGAGAGAGAGAGAGAGAGAGAGAGAGAGAGAGAGAGAGAGAGAGAGACAGTGGTTCAAGTTAAATAGAGGTTATGATGGGTTGGTCAAGAGAATAAATATGGAGAGAAATGATGATTATATTATTAACAGTGTAGACTTACCTTGGGTAGCAACGAGTGCAGAAATAATAAATGAAAATAGTATTATTGAGAATAAGCACTTACTTGGCAATGTAACTGGTGTAGTAGTAGATGTCTGTTGTGATGAGATGATTATGTATCAAATTATGACAGATAAAAATAATGGATACTGGACATTACCCAAAGTAGACATGGCATATGATAGAATAATAATGGGGGATAATCCTGTGAATTATTATTATGGGATAATGGATGGAGTGAATTCAAACGGTTATTATATTAATGGTAATAATATAATGAATTTAAATAAAAATGAGAATTGTTATATTAAAATAAGATTAATTTTCGATGATGGTGGTTAGACATTTATTGTTAATGAACATTTAATTATGAGAGTGTAGTGGTTTTAGATACTGGATTGAATAAGGTAATGATTTTTTTGGTAAACAATGACATTTAATGAAACAGGTTGTATATAAAGTTGTATTGTATTTAAATGTGTTATATGTAATTATGGAGGATGGTTATGTCGTTATGTGGACATTGTATTTAATGTAGTCAATTTACAGGTCAGTTTGAGGTCATGTCAGTAATAATATTTTGTTCGAAGTGAATAATTAACAGTGTGTAGTCATGAACCTTTATAATAAAAATTAAATTAATATAAAATGTTTAAAAGATAGAAATTTCTGTAGTAAATTTAAAAGTTTTGATTTGAAGATTATAAAAAAATGATAAATGAATTTTATTATGAAAGTAAACAAATGCAAGATGAAATTAAATGAATTGAAATTGTTTTGAATAATGTAATTGAAGTAACTTACAGCATTTGGATTATACTGTAATTAAAATTTATGTGAAAGGATTTAATTAATGTAAAATGTTTTAAGTAATGCAATTAAAGTAATTAATTAAAAGAGATGGTCTAGTTAATTTAAAAGATGGAAATATGTGTAATAAACTTGAATAATTTATTTTTGATTTGAAATAGATAATAAATGGTAGACAATTAAAATTAAATGATTAAATTTTTAATTGAAAGTAAAAATTGAAGTGATAATGCAAGATAAACAGTTAAAATGTTTAATCAATAGAAATTGAAATTAAATGTGTGTAATGTTAGTAAATTTTGTTCAAATTCAGAGATGAAATGTTTTATGTTAACCTGAGGTTAGTAATGTTTATTTTGAGTCTAGATTTTTGTGATATATAAATTTTTATTGGCTTAGGATCTAATTATGTATAGATGTGTATCATGTATTTTGTATTATTAATAATTGCTGTGGTTTTAAATAATTTACTGTATGGTATTAATTCTGTTTTGCATTGTATAAAGTTAACTGAAGTAGTGTGTCTTGTAATAAGGAAATTGAAAGAGTATATGTAGATTTTAATGGAAAGGGAATATTGTTAATTGAATTAATAATGGAATGGGGTAATCCTTTTTGTGATTGGAGTTTGTAGTTGAATTTGAATTCTTTTTGGAGTTTAATTTTGTTGTTGTTGTTGTTTCTAACATAAATGATCAATGTGTGTTGTGTATGTTACAGAGAAAAAGATATCAAATATAATATGTTTATGTTAAGGATATATGTAGGCAAACCATGTAATGTATATTCAAAATAAGAAACCAGTACTTTGGAAAAGACAAACCAGTATGGGTTAAGAGGAAACCAAATCAATTGAGGATATGGTATGGTGAAAGGCCAGTTATTGACGTTTTTATTGAATTGTTATAGAGTCTTGTGATACTGTGGTGGCGTGCCTGTCTGCCTTTATGGTGTTGGGATCTCAACAAGGGAAGTCCAGTAAGGTCATGCAGGTGCAGCCGCAGTCACCGGAATAGGGGGTAAGTTACCCATGATTTTGTAAGAAAGTAAAGAAAGGTTGTGGTGCCATATACTAGCTGGTCCCCTTAGGTTTTAGGCAATGAGAGTTTTTCTGTTTCAGAAAAAACCTCTCATTGGGGGGAGGGTATTGTAACGGGAGAAAGCAGAGGGTTTTAATTTCATAATTTTCTTGTAACAATTTGTAGCCAATCATGCTAGGCAACACTTTTAGATCACCAAATGTGTGACTTTTGTGAACACCTGGTAGTCAGTTCGGTGATATGCTGTGCAAAGTACAAAGGAAATTAGAACATTGGAATGTGTAAGAGCGCGCGTGTGTGCCACCTTTTGCGACATGTGCTCATAGGACATGAAACGGTATGAGAAAGTATGTAATCTCTTAACCAAAATTCATCACGGAAGTAAGGCGGATTATTTCCGTTATCCGCACTTGAACCAATCACAGAACAAGTTAATGCCATGCGACCAACGCCTAACGCCAGGCATGTGGGCAACCAAGAGCACGAGGTTCGCCCAGTTCGTCACCATTAGTCAAACAGTGCAATCGAAAGTCCAGCACCGTCTCAGTAAAAAAGTGATGGGAGGCCAGCGCGTGTAAGTACGCGCGGCCTACCCTAAAATTATATAAAGTAAGAAAATAGGGAAGAGTAAGTGGAAGTGACGTAAAAAGAAAATGTAACCTGGAATTATAACAGTGTCAGTGAAAGCTAGAGCGAAAGTGAACTGAAAGACTTGTGGAACCATTTTGGATAGCGTATACAGTTAAGTACCGTGAATATATTGGCCAAAAGGGTGTTGAAGGTTGTACCGACACCAAAATTCTAAAAGAAATAAGCGCATCTATTTAAATCAAGCTTAAATAATATATATAGTAATCATGATTGAATCATGACATCATGAATTCCATAGATTATAGAAGCAGGTCAAAACAAATTTTAAAAATAAATTACAATAAAAAAGTATGTTACCGCTTTAAAAGGAATATAGATAAATTAAATACAATAGAAATAGAAATATATGGTAAAACATCAGTATTATCATTAATCATTGATGTACCAGTGACATCCTGGTTTAATGAACCATATAATAAAATGATTCAAATAAGATTTGAACAAAGTGACAGGATAACAGAAAAAAAATGAAATACGAGAAGGAAGCGAGAAATGTCACAAGGAAAGAAATAATTATGAAGACAATGATAGTCTGGAAAATAAGGACAACTGAGATTATAGACCACGGCTAAATTAAATACCATACACCATGAAGAAAAGGGACGGATTTGATGATAACCGATAAAAAAAAACCTCAAAATTCTAAATTAAGTAAGAACAGCTTACCATGAGTTAAAGAAGAAATTATTTTGAATCTATTAAGAAGGAAACATCAAAATCCTAAATTAAGTAAGTTCAACTTACATGAATTATTTGAAATGATTATATATAACATCAAAATTCTAAACAAAGTAAGATCAACTTACATGAATTATTTGAAATGACTATTATATAAAAAACGAATTTGATAACCAAAAAATACCACCAAATTCTAAAAAAAAAAATGTAAGAACAATTTACATCATACTTTAGGAAAAATATTATGAAGAATGAAACATAACATAACCAATTATTTCTTCAATACCAAAGATCATGTTCAGCAATAATTACTTTTGAAGGAGGGCAATTATGTAACGACACCAAAATTCTAAAAGAAATAAGCGCATCTATTTAAATCAAGCTTAAATAATATATATAGTAATATAATAATAATAATGGAGCACAATATTAATGACAAAAGCCTAAGAGAAATTTAATAAACTAATTAGAAAATGAACTTGCTGAAGAAGAGTTGCAGTATAAAAACAGATAGAATAATAGAAGGATAATTAAAACTACTATATTACAAGAGGTATTGAATAACAAAGGTGAATGACATTAAAGCTAATAAATCATTGAATTCTGAAGTGTAAAAGAGAAAGAAATCTACTTAAGAAATATACCAACAGTAATATTGAATATAATAAATAAATGGAGTTATTGGACCGCAATGTAGAATAAGAAAAAAATATTCAGAAGATAAAAGATTCCAATGATGTGTATAATGATAAGATTTATAATTATTTTCAGTGGCGTATGCTGAGTTCGAGACCTGGACTAGCTCACCTTAGAATTGAAGAAAATGCACTGGAGGGGGTCCCCCTCGTTCATATTTCAAGCTTTTTGAAGTGATGTGTTGTTGTGACACCATGCCAATGCATTCTAACTTATATAATAATGACTGATACTTCAACAATAATTATGAAATGGCATCATTAGAAAGACAAAAGCAAGCAAAGAACTTCAATACTTCATTTATTTATTTATTTATAGCATACATTTGTTCCACCGAAGTCACTAGGGCCGGATGGCGGTAGTGAAACAAATAAAAGATTACAAAAGATTAGAGAAAGCAAGAACTATATCATTACATCATGAGGAAATAATATATAATTATACTGAAGAAAGTTTGACTTACTTCGACGACGGCTCTGTGTAGACTTATTTGAACAAGAACTCCATTCTTCTCTCCTTTTGTGTGAATTTCAGGATTAATTTTAATAAAATGTTTCTTCTGATCACTTTTTCATATTAAGAAGAATGTTTTTCTCAATAGATATAACAGCCAAGTTGCTTAACCGGACTTGTCCTTGTGTGGCTCTGAGGTAAGTCTTAATCCTCTTTAGAGCGGAGAAACTTCTTTCAACAGTTGCAGTTGTAGATGGAAATGTCAATGTTAATTCTGCTAGTTTGTACACTTCACTAAACACTATGTCCAAATTATTGAGTTTCATATAAATAGTAATCTCATTCTCTGATTTTTTCTTATACTCATCTAGAGTATAAAGCACATTTAGTTCATTTTTGAGGCGAACAATGTCAAAGTATGAACTATATGGTTCTTTAAGTTCTGTCATCAGATTTTGTGGGAAACTTTTGCAAAATGTATCAAAATTGTTTGAATCCAATAAAGACACGAATTTAAGATCCTTTTGGGACTCAAACCTGAATTTTATCTGGGACATCACTGTGTCCAGAATTTCGTTAAAAATATGCTGCCATTTGGAACGGTCATCATTTCTCTGTCTTTTGTGTCTTGGTTCATATTCTTTATCTTCATTATCTTCATATTCAGAATTACTTGTAGCTTCTGTCCATACAAGATCAAAATCTTCATCTCTAATTTTCTGCAGAGTATCATAGAATTCATTGACTTTGTTCATGCAGTAAGAAATGTTCAAACATTTTTTTTGCATTATGTCAAAAAGAACATCAGAAATTGCAAATATTTTGCTGAAACTAAGAAGAAGAAATCTAGTGTCGAATTTATGTAAAAAACAAACAAAGCCTGAAGCAGTATTCACTTCTTCACCTGTCCAGTCACCGGGTTCATCTTCTATTGATGAAAAGAACATGATAAGAGGCCTTCTATATTCTTTGACAGTATTTACAAGCCTTGATGAGAAATTCCACCTTGTTGGTGCCACTCTCGGTAGTTTCTTCCCCATAATGTTTTTTAGAGCAGTTGTGCGGACTGTAGAATGTGAAAAAAGCTAGGTATTCCTGATAAAGTGATGAAAAACCGTTTACATTCTGCTACAAAATTTGTAGACTTTGACAAAACCAAATTCAGCCTGTGACTACAGCACTGAATAAAAGTTGCTGATGGGTACTTATTTTTCACCAAGGTTTGAAGTCCAGACACATGGCCGGCCATAACAGCTGCTCCATCGAAAGTTTGGGCTATAAGTTTTTTTGAACATTCTAAATCATCCACAACCTTGGTGACATGTTGGAACAATCCTTGTGCAGTTCGGTCTAAACTGACATCAGTGAAGTGCAAAAATCATTCCTGACAGTTTCCTTCATTATCGACAAATCGTAAAACTGTTGATAATTGACTTTTATTGGTTACGTCAGTTGTCTCATCTAGTAATATTGCAACGAATGTTGCATTAGATATTTCCGATTTGATTTTGTCTGTAATTACGCTACCTACTGCGTCAATTAAATCATTTTGTATTACCGGTGACGTTCCTCTAAAAATTGTTGCGGTTTTTAAATGGTTTGCTATTGTTTGCTCATACATTGATAAAAATTCCAAAAGTTCTATGTACATGCCTTTATTTGTTGAATCGCTAGACTCATTGTGGCCCCTAAATGGACATTCTTGCTTCCCTAGGAATGTTACTGCGTCAATCAGTCTTCTTAAAATAATTCTATTTTCCTTTACTTTTTCATTATGTAGACTGTCGGCAATCTTTTTCTGTAAATTAAGGGAATGATCGATTCTTTGAAAACTGAATGTCTGTAACGTATTGAATGCTCGTATATGACTAAGTGATTTTTGATGTTTATCACAAGCCGTTAGCAAATAATTTAAATTATTAAATCCTGTCTTATTCCAAGGACTTGTATCGGTGCAAAAAAGCAAACACGCCCAGCAGTACAATTTATTAGTTGTACTTGATCCAGTTAACCAAGGGAATTTTTTGTAGTTGGCCTCACTAAAACATCTAGTATACACTCTGTTCTTTTCTTTATGTTCACTTTCAAGTTCTAGAAGGGATGGCTGAGGCCTACCTATCTTTACAATTTGAAGCTTATCCTCATACGGAAGCTGAGCAAATTGTGTCTTTGTCAATAGTTTATTAACTATATCACTCATCTTAATTTATTATTCAAACCGCACAGCACAAAATATCATTCACAAAATTATAACTAATTTTAAAATGAACCACTGCTTTACGTGCCACACGGCCTACTGTCTCACACTGTTGGCTAGCTCTCCAAGGAGCGAAGCCTAGCCTACGATAAACATCATTGCCCCCACCAAGTCCCTCAGCGTTGTCATAGCAACGCTATTGAATCGTGACGAGGAAAGGCTTCGCAAGTTACTTGCGAAGCCTGAGTAAAGCAAGTTGCAGCGATTCAGGCGCCGTTATATGCGAAGTTGTATTGTCTGTAATTAGTAATTACGCTACTACGAAACAGAAGTAAACACGTGAGGGAAACACGTCTGACTTCGATAAAATGAACAATTTTATGGAAATTCCTAATAGATTTTTTTGTGCTTTAATCATTGGGCTTCGCAGCTAGCCTAGCTAGCCTAGAATATACGCCCCTGATTATTTTATTTATAGAGTGAGAAAGCTAAGGTGCCACTTTAGAATTATTTTATGGGCAGCAGCCAATGTGCACTGTACCAGGTATGTGAATGTTTGGATGAGCAATTGGACGTAAAAGGGCCACTCAACGCCGATATTCATTCATAATACCATATTAATATAGGGGGGAATCATTTAACATTAGTATGGAATCAATTTTAATAAAAGAATGGAATATATAAATAAAATATACAATGAACCAAGAGAAAACTCAAGAATTACAATTCGTTAAAGCCACCAATACAAATAAATAAACTCCAGAGATAAAGAAGAAAATAACTGGTATCAATAAGAAAGGTAGGTTTCAATTTGCCTATAATAATGAAGAATTTGTTTCATAAATGTCAATCTTATCACCAAGCAATATTAATACCATAATATCATACACTTTAATTGTTGAAGACATCAGCAAGCAATAACAACAAGTTATCTAAACAAATCGAAATCAAAATAATTTGAAGGAAGAAACAATAATAAATAAAAGTGTGAACCTATTAACAAACCAAAAGTCCTACAACAGACATTACTGTGACAGATTACTATAATATATAGACAGTACCCAGTTAGATTTGGAGTATTCCTTAAACAAATAAATAATGATAATAAATTTAATGAATAATAAATGAATCAATTAGAAAGTCATATAAAGTATAATACAAATTTAGAAGTAAATGTAAAATGTAAAAAGATGTGCTGCAAATGTAATATAAACAAATGTAATTAATTGGTAAGAGGATGTGAGATACAGTGATATTCAATTAAGAAGAACTGTGAGTGGATAGTAATTATAAACAATTATTTAATGAAATGAATTACTAATCCATAGTACCAGATGATACTAACATTAACATTTAGTTTTTTCTTTATTAGTGTTGAGTTATATAAGTTTAATAGATACTAATCACACAGACAATGGTTTAAAAGTGTGCATTCAGTTAAGCCCTGAAGGGAATTATAGTAATTAAAATATAATTGTTAATTAATAGTTTGTTTATATTTAAAAAATTAATTAATATAAAACAAGTGTAAGCAGGATCGATTATGAGTCTTCCAATATAAAAATATAATCAGTCAACATAGGCCTAGATGATTATGTTCAGTAAATAATAAATTATTCAAAAATATTTGTCAAATTACAAATAACTATATTTGATATTAAAAATGTTCATAGTTTTTTCAGATAAAATAATATGTAAATTGTATTAAGTATTACGATGTCATAACTAAAAAGCAACTTGTATGTAGAAGGTAAAATAATGTATTATATAAAAATAATATCCTATGACAACTAAATCTCAATTTGAACAGATATGACCAGAGTATTTATGTGTATCCAGGAAACCAAAAGAGAGAAAATGAATGTTGTTGATTATTATTAAAAAATAATAAGCCAAGAAGGAGAGTTGAGTGTAAAGTCTGAAAACAAGCTAATTGTTTATACAAAACATACGAATATTATTAAAAAATAATATAATAGAAAGTAAAAAAACCTTATATCAAACTATAACAGAATATAAAATTGGAGCAGCTAAGAAATATCATAAACAAATCACCTTTAAAACATTACTGATCCAACAACCGGAAGGAACAACTACACTTGGATTAACTTAATAACAGGACACTGGACTTCAATCACAATATCCCAAAAGAAGGCTTCGGACCACAGAAGTGACAAGAGTTAACATTTTTTGAACACCAAAAGAAGTGGATTCTTTCATTTTGACAACATAAACAAACTAACATTGGAATTTTCCATCACAGATACCAGAAGGCTGTGTGAACTGAACTGAACTGATACACATTGTGTAACGTATATTTATTATTATAATTAATACTTAATTTATATTATTCATTATTATTATTGTTTGTAAAGTAATGTACTTTCTATACTTGTTTTTTCTTTATAATTACTGAACCTTTATATCAGCCAAAAGAACCTAAAAATAATATAAACAAAGAGAAGAGAATCGACCCTGAGATTTATAAATTATATTAATAGTTACACTGAATAAACTATAGAAATTTTTTTGAATAAAAATACAATACTATTATTATTACCAGATACTATTCCATGGGTTTTTATTTATATAGAATTAACAAGGTTTACTAATGGATGTACACAAAGAGAGGGATAAATTAATTTAAAACCCGTCTTGTGGTAATTTGACACATCCAAGTTGAGGCATAAAGAACCTGTAAGCCCTGAAGGGTAATAGATTAGCGCCTACAACAGTGGGGCTTTAGAAGAGATTGATAAGGGACAAAATACGTGGAGTTACAAGGTTTAAATTAAAGAGCTCATTAGTTAAAAGGTGGGTTATCAGAAATAAATAGTAAGAGAGAGTGAGTGTGAGAAAATTTGTCTGAAAAATATTGGTTTCGTCAAATAATTGTATGTTTAGAATGGTTAAGAGTATTTCGTAAAAGTAAGAAAAAATAACAGAAGGAAGTTAAATTCAAGTATATAATAAATCAGAGTTGTTTTAAACAAGAAACATGTGTTAGGCTTAGTCATTTCCCCTATAACCATTTCCTATAAATTGTGCTGAAAAACTCGTCTAACTAATCGGAGATTTTCTGAATTAAGGGAGGTCGGATAGCAAAATTGTTCAAAGTTTTTTATTTAAGGGAAAGAGTGAAGGTTTCCAGATCTATCCTTTTAAAGATATTGGTGGCGGCCTTGATGTAGTGATGGTGTTTGGAAAAAAGTAAGTTTGCTAGAAAAGATCGCATAAGGTAGGTAAGATTCTGGCAGTGTATATTTATAAAAATGTTTGTTTAGTTACAAGTGGCGAGCCCCTGCCAAGATATTCGTATAAATATTATATGAATTAGACCTGTTTCGAAGCACAGAAAATAGGATTTGGGTAACAGTGTACTTGTGAAATTATTGTATATGTTAAACGTATATTTTATGGTTATGTTTTGGTATCATAGCGTATTAAATTATTGTGTATTTACTTTTACGTATTGATAACGATTTTATGTGTGGAGTTAAATTGAATAATTATCGAGTAATAGAAGGGTTGTAATTGTTTTAAATAAAGGTTATTATATAAATAATTTTGTTTAACATGGCTGAGGCACAAGTAACCGAAATATTCTTCTCATGGGAGGAATGGGAAGAAGAGTTCAGAGGGATTGTGAATAAAATGATGGATGATGAGTGGTGTAAACTGGATGATAATTTCAGATGAATGGAAGAACAAGAAGAGGGAAAATTTGCTGAAATGGAAAAGCATAGTGATAAGATGAATACTAATGATAAAATAGTTGAAGTGGTAGTGTTAGAGAATAAGACAGTGAATAATGATAATGATGATAGTGTAGGGGTGGTAAAAAATGGTAGAGACAGAGCAACTAAACAAAAGTAAAGATGATCAGATAACAAATAATAAGGTGAGTAATAGCTATAATAATGATGTTATAAATGAAAATGAGAATAATAAATCTGAAAATGAAATGATGAAGTATTTGTGTAGCATGATGTGCAGGATGAGTAATAAATTAGATGAACAAAACGCAATATTAGATGACATGATTAATAAAATGAAAAAACGAGATGAGAAGTGGGAAAGAGATAGATATAAATTAAAGGAGAATAAAGAGAGTGACCTTAACCAGGTAAGTAGTTTTGATAGTGGAGGTAATAATGATGACGATACTTTTACAGACAACAGTGTTAGTTTAAGTGCAGTTAAGATAAAAAACAATGAGGTCAGTGAAAATAACGGAAATATAAGTGATGATAGTAATGATGATAGATTAAGTGCAAATAAAGTAGTAATTGAAAAGGTAAGTAGGGTTGAGAATAATGGTGATATAATTAAAAATGTGGTTAGAGAGTAAAGTTGTGAATAATGATAGTGGTGATGAAGTTTTAGTGGAAATAGAAATTATTAATGAGATAGTTGTTGATGAGATTGAGAGAGTGTGACAAGAGGTTAGGTTGGCAAAGGGCAAACTCTCCCTGTTGTTTAAGTGGAGTAAAGACTCCACAAGTGGTTTACGAGGACAGAGTTTCCTCTAGAGGTTGTGTGAGAGATGAGGTGTCTCTTAATGGTCCTTTAATTTTGTGTGGTAAACCTGGTAAAGCCAGGAAGTGTTATAGTAATTTTGTGGTGCCCTTTGCATGGAGTGAAGTAGTTCAGGGGGTTTGTGACAGGTGTTATGATGAGAGGTATTTTGAGAGAGAGAGAGAGAGAGAGAGTGAGTTGTTAAAGTTAAATAGAGGTTATAATGGGTTGGTCAAGAGAATAAATATTGAGAGAAATGATGATTATATTATTAGCAGTGTAGATTTACCTTGGGTAGTGATGAGTATTGAAATAATGAATGAAAATAGTATTATTGAGAATAAGCACTTACTTGGCAATGTAACTGGTGTAGTAGTAGATGGCTATTGTGATGAGATGATTACGTATCAAATTATGACAGATAAAAATAATGGATACTGGACATTACCCAAAGTAGACATGGCATATGATAGAATAATAATGGGGGATAATCCTGTGAATTATTATTATGGGATAATGGATGGAATGAATTCAAACGGTTATTATATGAATGGTAATAATATAATGAATTTAAATAAAAATGAGAATTGTTATATTAAAATAAGATTAATTTTCGATTATGGTGGTTAGACAGTTATTGTTAATGAACATTTAATTATGGGAGTGTAGTGGTTTTAGATACTGGATTGAATAAGGTAATGATTTTTTGGTAAACAATGACATTTTATGAAACAGGTTGTATATAAAGTTGTATTGTATTTAAATGTGTTAGATGTAATTATGGAGGATGGTTATGTTGTTATGTGGACACTGTATTTAATGTAGTCAATTTACAGGTTTGTTTGAGATCATGTCAGTAATAATATTTTGTTTGAAGTGAATAATTAACAGTGTGTAGTCATGAATCTTAATAATAAAAATTAAAGTACTGTAAAATGTTTAAAAGATTGAAATTTCAGTAGTAAATTTAAAAGTTTTGATTTGAAGGTTATAAAAAAATGATAAATGAATTTTATTATGTAAGTAAACAAATGCAAGATGAATTTAAATGAATTGAAATTGTTTTGAATAATGTAATTGAAGTAACTTACAGCGTTTGAATTATAATGTAATTAAAATTTATGTGAGAGGATTTAATTAATGTAAAATGTTTTAAGTAATGCAATCAACGTAATTAATTAAAAGAGATGGTCAAATTAATTTAAAAAATGGAAAAATGTGTAATAAACTTGAATAATTTATTTTTGATTTGAAATAGATAATAAATTGTAGACAATTAAAATTAAATGATTAAAATGTTTAATTGAAAGTAAAATTTGAAGTGATCATGCAAGATAAACAGTTAAAATGTTTAATCTATAGAAATTGAAATTAACAGTGGTGTAATGTTAGTAAATTTTATTCAAATTCAGAGATGAAATGTTTTATGTTAACCTGATGTTAGTAATGTTTATATTGAGTCTAGATTTTTGTTATATATAAATTTTTATTTGCTTAGGATCTAATTATGTATAGATGGGTAACATGTATTGTGTATTTTTAATAATTGCTGTGGTTTTAAATAATTTGCTGTATGGTATTAATCCTGTTTTGCATTGTATAAAATTTACTGAATTAGTGTGTCTTGTAATAAGGACATTGAAAGAGTATATGTAGATTTTAATGGAAAGGGAATATTGTTAATTGAATTAATAATGGAATGGGGTAATCCTTTTTGTGATTGGAGTTGGTAGTTGAATTTGAATGATTATTGTATTTTAATTTATTTTATTTTTGTTGTTGTTTCTAACATAAATGATCAATGTGTGTTGTGTATGTTACAGAGATAAAGATATCAAATATAATATGTTTATGTTAAGGATATATGTAGGCAAACCATGTAATGTATATTCAAAATAAGAAACCAGTACTTTGCAAAAGACAAACCAGTACGGGCTAAGAGGAAACCAAAGCATTTGAGGATATGGTATGGTGAAAGGCCAGTTATTGACATTTTTATTGAATTGTTATAGAGTCTTGTGATACTGTGGTGGCGTGCCTGTCTGACTTTCTGGTGTTGGGATCTCGACAAGGGAAGTCCAGTAATGTCATGCAGGTGCAGCCGCAGTCACCGGAATGGGGGTAAGTTACCCATGATTTTGTAAGAAAGTAAAGGAAGGTTGTGGTGCCATATACTAGCTGGTCCTCTTAGGTTTTAGGCAATGAGAGTTTTTCTGTTTTGGCAGAAAACCTCTCATTGGGGGGAGGGTATTGTAACGGGACAAAGCAGAGGGTTTTAATTTCATAATTTTCTTGTAACAATTTGTAGCCAATCATGCTAGGCAACACTTTTAGATCACCAAATGTGTGACTTTTGTGAACACCTGGTAGTCAGTTCGGTGCCATGCTGTTCAAAGTACAAAGGAAATTAAAACATTGGAATGTGTAAAAGCGCGCGTGTGTGCCGCCTTTTGTGACATGTGCTCATAGGACATGAAACGGTATGAGAAAGTATGTAATCTCTTAACCAAAATTCATCACGGAAGTAAGGCGGATTATTTCCGTTATCCGCACTTGAACCTATCACAGAACAAGTTAACGCCACGCGACCAACGCCTAACGCCAGGCATGTGGGCAACCAAGAGCACGAGGTTCGCCCAGTTCATCACCGTTAGCCAAACAGTGCAGTCGAAAGTCCAGCACCGTCTCAGTAAAAAAGTGACGGGAGGCCAGCGCGTGTAAGTACGCGCGGCCTACCCTAAAATTATATAAAGTAAGAAAATAGGGAAGAGTAAGTGGAAGTGACGTAAAAAGAAAATGTAACCTGGAATTATAACAGTGTCAGTGAAAGCTAGAGCGAAAGTGAACTGAAAGACTTGTGGAACCATTTTGGATAGCGTGGACAGTTAAGTACAGTGAATATATTGGCCAAAAAGGTTTTGAAGATTTAAATTAAAGAGCTCATTAGTAAAATGGTGGGTTATCAGAAATAAATAGTAAGAGAGAGTGAGTGTGAGAAAATTTGTATGAAAAATAATGGTTTCGTCAAATAATTGTATGTTTAGAATGGTTAAGAGTATTTCGTAAAAGTAAGAAAAAATAACAGAAGTAAGTTAAATTCAAGTATATAATAAATCAGATTTGTTTTAAACAAGAAACATGTGTTAGGCTTAGTCATTTCCCCTATAACAATTTCCTATAAATTGTGCTGAAATACTCGTCTAACGAATGAAGGTTTCCAGATCTATCCTGCCTGAGGAGGAGGTCGTACAAATGATTTTCGAAGGGGTCACTCCCCAGGAGAGGTCACGTTTACATTTTGCCGAGCGGCCGCGCAGTTTTGAAGATCTGAACAAGCTGTGTGTGTTATCCCGGGCCATACAGACGAATGATGAGTCCCGAGGGCCCGTAAGGACTAGTCAGTGCGAGTTTCGAGGAGAGGAGCGACGTGCAGTACAGTCCCAACCCCGACCGGAAAGAACCGCTGGCGATCGGGGCGGACTTTTGAGAGGTGTAGTTTGTTTTCGCTGTAGAAGACAGGGGCATGTTGCCCGCAATTGTCCGGAGGGTGGTGTGCGTCCGACGCTTCCCCCGAGGGTCCGGTCTTCAAAAAACTAAATAGCCAGGGGAAGACAGGTCGGAGGTTGTCTTCCCCTCGCAATAAGTCTTTTCTGTGTCCTACTACCTCCAGGCCAATGATAGGTCCCGACTCTTCTAACATCAAGGTCCTCGCTACTGTCCCGCAACAGGCTTCTATATGCCCCTTTCTGTCGGTCGAGGTAAAAAGGGGTCACCTCAGAGCGTTACTAGACTACGGTTCAGTCCGATCTATTATCTCATCGCGAGTGTGTGCGGACCTTGAGAAGCAGGGCTTAATAAAGAGTTCGGATCGGTCGTCCGTAGTATGCTGGACTGCGTCACGGGAAATCCTGCCCATCTCCCGGGTGATTTCCTTTAAGTTCAAAATCGACGGTTTTTCTTGGGTGTGGCCTTTTCTAGTTTCTCCGGCTCTGGGAGTTGATTGTATCGTTGGTGCAGACTTCATCGCTAAAAGTGGTCTCGTGTTGGACATCCATGGGCACCAATGTTATTTCAAGTTTAATCGGGGAGTCGTTATTCCGTTCCTTGGATACCAGGGAGCCAAGGGAGGTATCCAAGAGGTGGCTTGTCCCGATTCTGCACGAGACCATCTCACTCCGTCCCAGCAGAAGGACTTAGACCAACTGTGTGAGGAATTTTCCTCGGTGTTAACTCCTACCTTGGGACTCACACATTTGTTGGAGTACAAAATTCGTCTTACTGACTCCAAAATAGTGAGGTCACACCCTTATAAATTCCCCCCTCCGAAAATGGCCGTTCTAAGGGAGAAGGTTCAAGAGCTGTTAGAGCAAGGGGTCATTGAACCTTCCAATTCTAGTTATGCTAGTCCAGCGTTCCTGGTACCCAAGCCTGGGGGTAAGCACCGTATGGTGATAGATTACAGAAAATTAAATGCAAACATTGAAGTGGATTCGGTTCCCCTTCCGGATCTCCACTTGGCTTTTGACTGGTTTAGTGAGGCCAAGTACTTCACCGTGATTGACCTCAATGCTGCATATCACCAGATCCCTTTATCCAAGGAAAGCAGACCTTACACGGCGTTCTGTGTGCCGTGGAATTTATATCAGTATACTCGAGTTCCTATGGGTCTGGCAGTGGGCGCCCAAACCCTCACGCGTCTACTCGACCGGGTATTTCAGGATGTTAAATTTAAATTCATTTTCAACTACTTGGATGACTTGCTAGTGTACAGCAAGACGTATGAAGAACATCTATGTCATCTAAGGGAGGTGATGTGCAGATTGAGGAGCGCGGGCCTCACGGTTAATCCTGAGAAAGTGCGGTTCGCACAGGAGAGTATTTCATTTTTGGGTCATCTGGTCTCGCACCGGGGTGTCACACTGGACCCTGAAAGGACACAGGGCATCCAGGACTTTCCACCTCCTAGGGATGCCAAAGGCATCGCTAGGTTTGTCGGCATGGTAAATTTTTACAGGAGGTTTATTCCAGATGCAGCAGAGATAGCTGCACCATTGAATGAATTGAGAAAGAAAGGGACCAAATTTATGTGGGGTGAGAGACAGCAGAAGGCCTTTGAGACCTTGAAGGAAGCTATCATCTCCCCACCGGTGCTACGGATGCCAGATTATTCACAACCGTTTATCCTGCAGACGGACGCGAGTTCGGTGGCGCTCGGGGCGGTTCTGTCCCAAGTCGTTGATGGTGCTAGGCAGCCTGTGGCTTTTATTTCCCGAACGTTGACCCAGCAAGAACAAAAGTCTTCAGTGTATGAGCTAGAGTGTTTAACTGTGGTGTACGCTCTAGGCAAGTTCAGGCGTTTCTTGGAACATGCTGAGTTCCTGCTCGAGGCCGACAATCAGGCTCTCTCTTGGCTTCTTGCTCATCCCCGGCAACTGGGTAAAATTGGTAGATGGGTGGTCAAGATCTCATCCTTCAAGTTCAAGGTGCAACACATTAGGGGAACTCAAAATGTGGTTGCAGATGCTTTGTCACGCATGTTTTCCCAGCCCAGTGAAGTCCAATCTGAGCAACCCTGTTCCGTTCTCCTAGACTTTCCGTTAGCCTTCACTGATGTGTTACCCCATCAGTTGAATGACGAAGAGCTGGGTCCGATCATCCAGAATATAAAGGAGGGTAACGTACAGGCCCCTTACTTCTTGTCCAAGGGCGTCCTGTGTTGTAGAGAGAGAAAGGGACGTGCCCCTAAGATCGTGCTGCCTAGCAAGTTAGTGCCCATGGTCTTCAGCTATTATCATAATTCCCCAGTAGGAGGCCACAAGGGAATTTCTAAGACCATTTCCAGCATTAGGCGACACTTCATCTGGAAGGGCATGGATAGGGACATTGCAACGAGGGTTAAGAGTTGTCATCTATGTGGCTTGAGCAAGCCTGCCCAGAACACCAAGTTAGGGTTATTGTCATCGGACGTGGCGAGCAGACCGATGGAGAAGTTATTCGTAGACTAAGTGGGACCTCTCCCGCGTAGCAAGTCAGGTAATTCTTACCTGCTTGTTTGTGTGGATGCTTTTTCGAAGTTTGCCTGGCTATTGCCCTTACGGCAGGCAACGGCTTGTTTGACCATAAGCGCGCTCCAGAATCATGTTTTTCAGCATTTTGGTCTTCCGACCATCATTGTCTCTGACAATGGTCCCCAGTTCATTTCGGGTGAGTTCCGGCGGATGTGTTTCGCCAGTGGGATCAAACATGTAACCACTTCTCCTTATTACCCACAGCCGTCCCATACGGAGAGATTCAATAGGAATCTCAGGTCTGCACTCATTGGTTATCATGCTGAGCAACAGACCACCTGGGACCAGAATCTGAAGTGGTTACAGCTAGCCTTTAATACGGCCCTACATGATAGTCATCGGGCCGTTCCCTTTGAAATTATGTTTGGATTCTCGCCCGCACTCCCGTTGACTAACTTGTGGAACATTGAGGATCTTCTACCACGGGAGATAGATAATGGAACAGCAGAGATGTGGAAGGAGGCTCGGAAGAATTTGCTGCGAGCGCACGAGCGGGTCCGTCGACGATATAATCAGGGGCGAATTCCTAACCCCTTTCAGACCGGAGACTGGGTCTACTATCAAAGCCATCGATCAGCTCAGCTGTGGACAAGAGAGCCGCTAAGTTATGCTATCGCTGGTCGGGGCCATATCGTATCCTGGGGTTCGCGTCGGCGGTGACGGCTCGGTTGGGCGAACCGGGAAGTGATTCCAAGGAAATCACAACACATATTTCGAAGCTGAAGCTCTGTCGGAAAGGGTAGACGGGCTGATGTAGGGAAGGGGGGGCGAAAATGGGTGGCCTCCAGGTATATGGGGGATAGTGTCACTCTAAAGGGGTGTGCTCGGGGGGTGTGCAAGAGAATGTTAGGGTAGCGGGTAGATGTTCCCCACGGTCCCGGTGGGTTTCGTCTACTTCAGGGATGCGCCCCTGCCTGCGCGAGCCTTGGTTTTCTCCGTTCTTCCTTATTTCTGGAGGAAGCCATGTCCTTACCTTTCGTCCCAGGTCTTTACCTTTCAATGATCCTTGTCCTTTCCATCTTCCCGATTGTCCTAACCCTCCCCTTACAAAACAAAACAAAAAAATAAATTAAAAAAAGTAGAAAATGATAAAAAAAATAAAAAAAAAGGAGTTAGAGAGAGGAGTGAAACTTGTGGAGTTGGCGAGGTCAGTTGTGCACTTCATCGACTCTATAAGTTTTGGCATGCCCTTGGAGCACACATGTAATTTTGTTGTAGGTTAGGTAAATAACATATTGATAGGTTGCATTGCATTTGTATGCTATCAAGAATTTCGAGTATCGCATCATGGAGGCCATCCTAACCCCCCCCTAGTCATGGGGATGTAGGTTGTATTTTGAGATAATGTGGTTGTTTTGTTTTTGGGTTAGACCCTCCCGTGTAACTATAGGGCATGTGGTCCTGTTAAGGTAGCATTGGTGTCTCAAGCGTGAGTGGACAAGCCTCAGGAGGTCAGAACTCAGGTAGCTCTCGAACTTGTCTTTCTTCTTTTCTTCTTCTGTCCTTCTTTCTGTATGCTGGCCCTGATCAGGTCAGCGTGCAGTGTAAGCACACTTACACACTACACGTCTTCTTTCTGCTCTTTCGTTTTCCTTCTGAGCCTCTGTTCTCCGGAGAGCGAGGGCTACTGCGAACACCAATGAATACCCGTGTTTTAAAAGACTATTGGGGTACACTGCAGGGTACCCCTGAGTTCAAGTGTGGGGCAACCAGGTTGCCCTTTTGGGGTGGGGGTGTGCCGGAGTTTGCACAACCCGGCGTTTGAGGAAATGCAATCCTAGTTTTTTTCCTGATTCGGATAAGTGTCGAGTTATTAGTTGGGAAGCGCAATATTGGTGGCACTGTTTCGACTGTGAACGCGATCTAGCGGCGGAGTTCAGGTTTCGGTTTTGAGCACATGCCAAATGGTCAGTTACGGCCTTGCTCTCACTGAATAAACAACTCAGGCCGCCTTCCTCAGCAGCAGTCCATTTTTGTGTGTCGTCTTCCTCATCTTTATGGCAGGCTAATTGCTTAAGACTCACCGGGTTCTCGCCCAAGAATGGAGATCTGACCACAGCTTGGTGTGCTGCCACCGTCACCAGCTATGAACCACTGAAGCTTCGTCTGTAACCGAGGAGGGAGGACTAGCTGCCACCAACAATGATGGAACCGCCCGCTTCGTATGAGGTGATATAAACTCTTTTTTTGTTTTATCCTGGCCCGTGGAACATCCCATGTGAGGTGTTTGTGCTATAGCAGTTTAACTTTATTCAGCGACATGTTTAAATCGGGGGTGTGTCGGCAAGAGAATTTCAATGTAAATTAAACTTGATAATACAGTACAACCACTGCAATTGTAAGCTGACCTGTGGGAGGGTACCAGAGCGGTTTTCATATGTATTATGGGTGCAAAAGTTGTAAGGGAAAATTTTTTCTAAATTAAGTATAAAGGTATGATTTTCTTGATTCCGAACCGGCTGGTTCGGATGTCTTTCTTAGATTATTACTGGGGTTTTACATTTTATGATTTTCCTGTATACTAGTGTTTGTTTTTTATTCTGTTTCCGGGTGTTATTTAATAAATGGGTTTTCTGTTCACAAGGTAGGCACCTGTTGGTGCCATTTCATGCAGGTTTTCTACGGGTTATATTTGGTCAGGTCAGGCAGGCTCTGGTACACTCATGCAGCCGGACGAATACAGCTTGTTTTATTTTATATATGCACAGATGGCTGAAATTAACATTTTCTATTTCTTTAAGGTCTATATATTTAATATTTTGAGTTTATAAAATTTTACATGGAATTAAATTGTACAGGCGTTACTTATATTTTGTAACTTAGATTGTCTGGCCATTATATGCTAAACCTGTCTTTGTTAATTTTTGTAATTGTCAGATTTTGTTAAGGTCAGGCTGGCTGTATGTAGCAGTTATGCTGTTGTTACTATCAAATCCTTATGGTTAAATAATGACTAGGTATATAATTAAATAAATGAATAATTTCTAAACATTTTACATTCTTATGACAGATTTTTAGAAAGGTTCTGTGCATTATATAGATCAACAAGTTTCACATTTTGCTTATTATTATAGCAAGCTTTAACTTATCATTATATTTTTTTTTAATTACAAGCCATTCCAAATGTTTTCTCAATTTATAATGTATATTTGTATCTGACATGGAATTGTTACAGTTCTTAGTTAATTATGCGGGCTGCCGACATTATAAAAATGTATAAGGGGTGGTCTTGGTAGATGACATTAATTTCCATTTATTTAGTAGATATTGGCGGGTCAGTTATTTGATGTTTCTATATCACGGGGCGATAAAGGAATAATATACAGGCGGGCCGTGGGGCATTTGAGTATGATGGCATATGAGTTGTAACTGTGATTTTGTGAAAATTAATTGTGATGTCAGAGGCTGTTATGTGTTATGTGTTCTAGAGAGGGAGTGATAAATATATACTTAAAAGTACCTTTTTATAATGTCGAGATTAAAAAAAAAGAAAAATAATAAAAAATTTGGTTGAGTTATGATCATGATCAGTTCAGATTGAAGGGATATATATATATATAAATAGATGTATTATGTTCGATTTTTATGTTTGTTATCAATGTGTTATAAACAGGGACTATATATGTATAATTATGTGATTTTGGACATTAAGGGGTATTACGGGGTTTTGGGATTGTGATACATGTAATTTCACCCAATAAATGCTGTTATTGTTGGTTACCAGAGAGTTTAATTGCAAGTCCCATCTCACTGGACCCAGCGCATTTTTTGCTTCTCTAGGCCTTCTGCCTAGTTTTAAATATCTAGTGGCCCCTCTTTAAAAAACAAAAAAAATTTATAAATTAAAAAATAAAGAGGGGTTACATTTGGTAGCAAAGCGTGGTTGTATCTAGGGTTCTATCCTTCGGTGTGATGGGGCTTGCAAACTCAGAAAACATTTGGAGCAAAATGAAACTTCAAAAAAAAAGAGATTAACACATAGGTCAATGTCAAAGATATTGAACGATTTTCTTAAATTTTGTTTATATTAAAACAATACCGTTGTTTGACAGTAGTTAGGAGAGAGAGTAAAGAAATTCAAAGAGAATTACTCTGTTAGTATACGATTGAGTATTTCAAATTTTTCCGCTCGTGGCATCAGCTGATTTCTACTTTTACGAACCCATTTGAGGTTAAATGACTTCAAATAGTACGTAATAATTTCTTGATGTCCGGACTGATTTCCTTTGTCTTCTCGATCTTCTTATTACCTGTAACCAACTACCATCTACTGGAAATAATACACATTTTATTATTTAAACCACAAGGCATTCCTTGAATTTATTTAACATTTTATGGTGTCCCAAAACATGAATGGATAATCGATTATTTCATAAATTACAGTGTTATTTCGATCTTACTTTTACAAACATATATCACATAACAAATATTTTTATTTTTTTCAGTTTAATAACGAGAAAGAAATATGTAATTAATTTCCTAGGGTTATTTAAGGTTCTTTGAACTCTGAGGAAGTCAGAAATGTTTATGGGCCAGTATCAAACTTTACATGAATTATTTTAAAATTTAGTATAATCTATATTATGCAGTTGATTTTTTGACCGCTAAAGCGCAGATTACTTTTCTTCACTGACGAAAACGAACACTAAACATCATGGCGGCCGGACTGTTAGCAACAAAACCACGTTTTGCTGTTTTTTGGTTAACTAAAATAAAGTGTATGTTAACCTTGTTCCCAGATGAATTTAAAGAGATGGTGCTGTTTCTAGTGTTCTAAGTTTATAGTTGAGGTGTAATTTAGTTAAATTTGAATAGGAAACGATCTCACCCAATGATGTTGACTTTCTGGAGACTAGGCTTGAAAGTGGATGGCTGACTTTACAATTTCCATCAAATTGCTGGCGTGAATTATTCTGTTCAAAGGATGTCTAGGATGTAGTGGATATCACTCATAAAATTTATTCATTTTGTGATGGTTAGTTCCGAATCGTAGTTATTATTTTCTTAATTTTTACCAAACATTACATTAGTTTCAACTGCTCAATTCCAATATATCTGAACAATCAATTTATATCTTGTTAGCTAGTTACTCCTAGTAATCAAGAAGTTGATGGTTTTTTATTGGCTAATCTAGATACATTTTAGTATATAGGCTAATAATAATTATTATTACTTCATTTCTTCTTTTTAGAAAAAATAATCCTTTACAAATTTTACCTATAATCAAATTTAATTTATTTACCGTTTTTCTTTATATCTTTAATTAAACTTGTCTACTGGTATTTTATATTTTAATTCCTTTTATATTGGTTTGTTTATGATTTATAATTCATTTAATGTATCCTTACTCTACACTATATTTTATATGCCATCTTGCTAACATAGTATTATTTGACCATTATTATTATTTTATATATAACCCTGGATTATTTTACATCTAAACAAAATAATTATAGTAAACAAAAATATTACTCCTAGTTATAAGACCTTTGTGGCCTACACAATATAAAATTACAACAAATACAAAAAACATAAAACTTGTCAATAGTATCATAGTCTATTGCTACAATACTGATTTTTTTCATCTCCAGCACAAATTTTTGAGATGCTCTTTTTAAATGTTTGACACTTTCACCAATTACACTATGTTCCACTTTGTACACTGCACTTTTATGATTATTGTTTACAGTGTTTTTAGAGTACAAATGTTCTCTTAGCTTGATACCTAATCCCCATTTCTGGCTTTTAAAAATGGGTGATTACTGGTTTTTACTCTGGTGATTATGTTATCATATTTGGGCAGGGGTTATGTAATGTTACAATATGTAGTAACCCCTCTTAAAAAAAAAAAAAAAAAAAATTTATAAAGTATTAAAAAATAAAGAGGGGTTACAATAATAAATGGTAGACAATTAAAATTAAATGATTAAAATGTTTAATTGAAAGAAAAATTTGAAGTGATAATGCAAGATAAACAGTTAAAATGTTTAATCAATAGAAATTGAAATTAAAAGTTGTGTAATGTTAGTAAATTTTATTCAAATTCAGAGATGAAATGTTTTATGTTAACCTGAGATTAGTAATGTTTATTTTGAGTCTAGATTTTTGTGATATATAAATGTTTATTTGCTTAGGATGTAATTATGTATAGATGTGTAACATTTATTGTGTATTTTTAATAATTGCTGTGGTTTTAAATAATTTGGTGTATGGTATTAATCCTGTTTTGCATTGTATAAAGTTAACTGAAGTAGTGTGTCTTGTAATAAGGACATTGAAAGAGTATATGTAGATTTTAATGGAAAGGGAATATTGTTAATTGAATTAATAATAGAATGGGGTAATCCTTTTTGTGATTGGAGTTGGTAGTTGAATTTGAATTATTTTTGGAATTTAATTTTTTTTATTTTTGTTTGTTGTTTCTAACATAAATGATCAATGTGTGTTGTGTATGTTACAGAGATAAATATATCAAATATAATATGTTTATGTTAAGGATATATGTAGGCAAACCTAGTAATGTATATTCAAAATAAGAAACCAGTACGGGCTAAGAGGAAACTAAATCAGTTGAGGAAATGGGGTTGGTGAAAGGCCAGTTATTGACGTTTTTATTGAATTGTTATAGAGTCTTGTGATACTGTGGTGGCGTGCCTGTCTGACTTTATGGTGTTGGGATCTCGACAAGGGAAGTCCAGTAAGGTCATGCAGGTGCAGCCGCAGTCACCAGTCTAGGGGGGTAAGTTAGCTATGATTTTGTAAGAAAGTAAAGGAACGTTGTAGCGCCATATCCTAGCTGGTCCTCTAAGGTTTTAGGCAATGAGAGTTTTCCTGTTTCGGCAGAAAATCTCTCATTGGTGGTGGGGGGGTATTGTAACGGGACAAAGCAGGTGGTTTTAATTTCATAATTTTCTTGTAACAATTTGTAGCCAATCATGCTAGGCAACACTTTTTGATCACCAAATGTGTGACTTTTGTGAACACCTGGTAGTCAGTTCGGTGATTTGCTGTGCAAAGTACAAAGGAAATTAGAACATTGGAATGTGTAAGAGCGCGCGTGTTTGCCACCTTTTGCGACATGTGCTCATAGGACACGAAACGGTATGAGAAAGTATGTAATCTCCAAACCAAAATTCATCATGGAAGTAAGGCGGATTATTTCCGTTATCCTCACTTGAACCAATCACAGAACAAGTTAACGCCACACGACCAACGCCTAACGCCAGGCATGTGGGCAACCAAGAGCACGAGGTTCGCCCAGTTCGTCACCATTAGTCAAACAGTGCAGTCGAAAGTCCAGCACCGTCTCAGTAAAAAAGTGACGGGAGGCCAGCGCGTGTAAGTACGCTCGGCCTACCCTAAAATTGTATAAAGTAAGAAAATAGGGAAGAGGAAGAGGAAGTGACGTAAAAAGAAAATGTAAACTGGAATTATAACAGTGTCAGTGAAAGCTAGAATGAAAGTGAACTGAAAGACTTGTGGAACTATTTTGGATAGCGTGGACAGTTAAGTACCGTGAATATATTGGCCAAAAGGGTGTTGAAGATTTAAATTAAAGAGCTCATTAGTTAAATGGGGGGTTATCAGAAATAAATAGTAAGAGACAGTGAGTGTGAGAAAATTAGTATGAAAAATACTGGTTTCGTCAAATAATTGTATGTTTAGAATGGTTAAAGAGTATTTCGTAAAAGTAAGAAAAAATAACAGAAGTAAGTTAAATTCAAGTATATAATAAATCAGAGTTGTTTTAAACAAGAAACATGTGTTGGGCTTAGTCAGAAGCGGCGTAAGGCGTGGGCGACGTGGGCCACCGCCTACGACCTCGCGGTCCGAGGGGCCTCGCGCCTCGAAGGTTTATGCAGCTTTCTTTAACTCATGAAAAATATTTAGCTAGGACCATTAAAAGCCGTGACCGCGAGTAAAGATTTTACTCATCATAAAACGACAAATCCCACCGGCTAGCAAGCATCTGGCAATACTAACCTACCACATTAGTTTTTTAAAAATCTAGTCTAGCAACCAGTGTTGCCAAATTACGGGTAATTACCCGAACTGCGGGTAAATTTACCTTATACGGGTAAGGTAGTGGGTATTTTCTATCATTGGTAACACTGCTAGCAACATTTGCGCATGCGTCAGTAGACACACGCTTCTCAACGGCTAGAGAGCCCATCTGAGTGCCGCACGCAGTCATTCCATCGTGCGCCGTATGTAATCTTATTTTGTTTTTCTCACAGATTTTGATGTGAGAATGAGTGTGGTTCATTGTTTGAAAACGATAAATATTAAATAAATAGGCAGTGATTGTTGATCGGTCCGGTACATTGAACTGAAATTAGTAAAAACTGTTTTATGTTTAGAACTTTTAGAAGTTGATAAGTTTGATATTTTGCGCGGTTATTATTATTAGTCAATAATACCAACACAGGTCAATTCTCAGCCTATGCGTAGCCAGTTCATAACAATATTATCAAAAAAATAAATTTAAACACCATCGTGTGCATGACCCCCCAGTCGACATGCGTGAATTACTACATCTTAGGTAATTATACTTTCACATGTTAGACACACATTATAATAATTTTATTCATAAAAGTCATAATATGAATAAAGCTAAATAAAAATTGAGTCTATCGTATAGTTTATAATTACATTGTTTTTTTTTTTTAATTTAGCTTTGGTTCTCATTTTAGCGTGGAATGGCTGAACTGATAGTTTGTGAGCTAACATGTTTTTTTCTTAATTTTGGAAACTTTGAAAGGTATGTGTTTTGCTATTAATTATATACAGTCATATTAGTTTAAATTCATGCTAGTGTATTATTACATTGGATAAAATATAAATTTTATTACAAAATTTGTTAAAATATACATATTAAATATATATATTTTAATAAGTTTTGTAATAAAATTGTGTACTAAAAACTAAAACGCATCTACTTTTCATTTAATTAAAATTTATTCCGGGACTTCGAATTTCTCTCAGCGAACCTGATTATAACTATAGTGGAAAAAGTACTTGAAAGCAAATATTTTTTTATATAAAAAGTTTATAACTTTAAAAATCGTGACCATTTGGAAATAAGTGTTAATCGCATATAACAATGATTTTATAAACTTTATTTGTTTCATCACATTTTCCTTAGTCTCTCCTTATTACATGTTAGTATTCTTGAGTTTAAAACCTTGGCTTTTGACAATAATTTATTGTGACATTGCACTTACTTGTTCACTTACAATTATATATGTATACATACATATAAATCTTATACATACGCTTTGATAATTTATTTATTCATTTATGAATTAGTTATGGATGCATAATACTTTAATTTTGTGATGCTAATTTTATTATTATCTTGCATCTTGGTGTTTCATTTTCTTATTTTTTGTTGAAAACTGTAATGTCAGTGCTTCGTGCTTTACTATCCACAAAATATCAGTAGGCAATATTAAAAATATATAAGACAATATTAAACACAAGAAATGACATTTAGATTTTGTTATTATTAATTATTAATATATTATAATTATTTATAATATTATATTTATAATATAATATTATAAATAATTATTCGTTGTGGACATGTGTAGTAGGTTTTATAATGTGTAGGTACTTAAAATACACTCTAAACCTGAATGTAGGAAATCTGACGCGCCAATGTAGGAAACGAGAGATTCCTACATTCGTAAAGTAGGAAACCAGCATTTTATACATTGTAATGCAGGAAACTAGCATTTCCTACTTTCATAAAGTAGGAAATCAGAATTTCCTACATTTATACAGATAAATTAAAAAATTAATCATCTTTTCACCTTAGAGATAGAATAATTAAATAGGTTCTATATAATTATTAATATACAACAGTCAAAAAGAAAATTAAATATATTAATGAAATTATAGATAGAATGTTTAAAGCGGTAGATGTCATTGTCTCAAGCGCCACGTGCTACTGTATGGAACGCTCATGAGGTTATGATCTTCATTATGAGCTTACTATTCAGACAGCTAATGATATGAAAATTTTGTTTAATGTATTTATTGTCAAATCATTTAGTAAATAAAATAAACTGTACTGAGTTCCATTATTCTTATACATGTTCAGTGAAGGCTCATTGCATAATTAATATAATTATATATCTTTATTTCCTCACTTTAGATACCCACTTTTAAAAATTTTGGAGTGACCTTATCGTACTAGCAATTTTTACTATCTTACTTATTTTTTTATTTGCAGTAAGCCACATACACATATTTTGAGCAATTTTTTTTTAATTGAGATGCAAATACATTTATCTAGACATACAATTTATACATGGTCTCGAAGACTGACTTCAAATCATACAAGTCTTCGAAGAGTTCGAAGAATATAACTCTCTATAGAAATTCAATTTGATTTCTTATTTTTATAAATAACTTTGTTTTAAATATATTAAACTGTAACATCAGTACATAAAGGTTATTATAAGTACATGCCAAATTTTTCTTATAGATAGGTCTGGAAATTGAGAATTTGATTTTCAATGTTTATAAAAAATTTGGTATATATTTACAATAACCTTTATATATTAATGCTATTGACTCATATGTTTAAAATAAAGTGCTTAATAGAAATCAAATTGAATGGCATTTATAAGTTCATAAACCCTTATATTTTAAAACTTAAAGTCTTCAAAGGTGATTTGTCGAAGCCATGATTCGAAGTCAGTCTTCGAGACCATGTATAAATTGTATGTCTAGATAAATGTATTTGCATTTCAATTAAAAAAAAATTGCTTAATTATATGTATGTGGCTTACTGCAAATAAAAAAAAGTAAGATATTAAAAAAAATTGCTGGTAGGATATGGTCACTCCAAAATTTTTAAAAGTGGTTATGTTATTATGTTATTATTGTTTACAGGTTACAGATACAATATACGACCTTCTTATCTTAACATGTCAGGCCCAGGCCCCAGGAGAGATAGAGATATCGGGAGAAAATGGGAATCTGGTTCAGCAAAAAGAAAAAGAAAAGCTGAAAAAGCTGTATCAAATCAGGTTTTAAGTTCAGGTATGATGAAGTTTCTCAAAAAAACTGCATCTTGTAGTACAGAATCATCTGAATCGATTGCTTCGACTTCCAAAAAAAATATAGCCACGTCTGAGACTCCGTTGAATTTGGGAAGTACTCCAGACGCACTGAGTACCGAACCACAGTCGGAAATAGAGATAGGATCAAACTCTAGCCAATCAGAATCTGAAACTGAAACTCCTGTGTTGAGCAGTATAATTCACAAAGAACAAATAGGTTCTCCGCCAGTTAGCAGCAATGTCAGTGATGTAGTTAAACAAGCATTTGTTAGTTCGGATCCGGGAATGTGGACGTTTCCCATAACGGATTCTCAGCGTCATGATATAGTTCAAAGCGGCCCTACACAGCAGTTAAATAACAGTGATGAAGATTATCCCAAAGACGATGATCATAGGCACTTTTCTAATTTTCATTTTTCAAGAAAACTAATTAATGGTGAAACTCAACATCGTCGCTGGTTGGTTTATTCAAATTCTCAAAATAAAATTTTCTGTTTTCCATGCAGACTATTTGGCAATTCACAAACTCAGATGGTACAGGGAGGGTGCTGTGACTGGAAACACTTAAGTAGTATTTTACAAAGGCATGAGAATACCAAAGAACATATGGCATTTATGTTCCAATGGATGACATTAGAGAAAGGAATAAAGCATGGAAAAACAATAGACCAAGAAAACGAAAGGCTAATTCGTGAATCTCAAAAACATTGGCACAATTTGTTTGAGAGATTAATTGATATCATTAATTTCTTAGCCTCTCATAATCTGGCATTTAGAGGTCACAGAGAATCTTTCAAGATAGGCGACGACAGTGGGAATTCTGGTAACTTCATAGACTTGTTTAAATTGATATCTAAATATGATCCTACATTACGGGAACACATGAAACGCATTAATGACAAACAACTTGCACACCATTATCTAAGCCACGATATTCAAAATGAATTGATCACATTGATGTCAAAAACAATTTCCGATAAAGTGATTCGTAGGGTAAAAGAGGCAAAATATTATTCTATTTTGCTCGACTGCACTATAGACTATAGTCGAGTTGAACAAATGTCAGTTATCTTAAGATTTTGTAATACATCAACCGGCACAATAGAAGAAAACTTTATCGGATTTCTTGCTGTCGCTGAGACGACTGGAGAATATCTAACTAATGCAATACTGGAAGACCTAGAAAAAAATGGATTAGATATTCAAAACTGTCGTGGCCAAGGATACGACAATGGTGCAAATATGGTAGGCATAAATAGTGGAGTTAAAACTCGAATATTAAATATTAATCCCAGGGCATTTTTTACACCTTGCGGGTGTCATATTTGGAATCTGCTGTTGGTAGATGCAGCTAATTCTTCTGCGGCAGCAAAAACATTTTTTGGTTTCATTCAGAAAATTTATTTGCTATTTTCAAGATCCAGCAAACGCTGGGAATTAATCAAAGGCAAATTAAAGCTTACTATGAAGCCTTTATCAGACACAAGGTGGGAAAGCAGAATCGAGGCAGTGAAGGCTATATTATTGCAATTTGATGATGTTGTTGAATGCATTGAAAGCTTAAAAAATCACACGGAACAATCAGACACACTCAGTGATTGTGATTCGGTTTTGAACGAAATGCTCAGCTTAGAATTTATCATATCATTACATTTATGGTATGAGATATTATCGCGGGTTAATATCATAAGCAAATTATGGCAATCTGTACAAGTCCATTTAAGCATTGCTCTTGAACATTTGCGTACATTTTGTGACTGGATCAAAGAATATCGACAAACTGGGTTCGAACAATGCTTGTCTGACGCTCGTCAATTTATTGAGAAAAGCAGTTATGATCTGCCAAAAGACTTTAAAAATAAAAGGGTAGCCAAAAAGAAAACGATGTTCGATTATGAAAGCAGCGATGAACCTATACAGTCTCCCAAAAGCCGGTATGAAACAGATTTTTTTAACACCATGATTGATTCCATAGTGAGCAATATGGATTCAAGATTTATATCTTGAAATCAACATTTTGAAAATTTTGGTTTTCTCTATGATCTAAGCAAGTTAAAAAATATTCCAAAAGAGCATATATTAAAAAACTGTCAAGATTTACACACAGTTCTGCGAGTGGGTGAGAGCAGTGACTTCCAACCTTACGAATTATATGAAGAATTACAAACAATGATCCCAAATTTACCAGACTTCATTAAAGATGTGAAACAGCTGCTCCAATACGTAGTAGAAAATAACTTAAAAGAAATTTACCCAAATATTTATATTGTCATTCGAATTTTGTTAACAGTACCAGTAAGTACAGCCTCCGCTGAAAGGAGCTTTTCAAAATTAAAACTAATAGAAAATTATTTAAGAAGTACAATGGGTCAGCAAAGACTTTCAGCTTTGGCAGTTTTATCTATTGAAGCAGATATAGCATCTAAGCTGGATTACGATACAGTTATTAAAGAGTTCAGTAAGGCTAAAAGCAGGAAATTTCTGTTTCTTTAATTCTTTACTATTAGTTATTACTTAATAATGTTAGTTAAAGTGAAGATGTTTGCATTTTTATGAATAAAAATTTGACAGTTTCAAAAAATTGTTTTCTCTATATAAAATCCGTCCTCTTGCGCCACCAGAGGGCCTCGCAAAATTTATCTTGCCCACATCAAATTTAGGTCTTGCCCCGCCCCTAGGCTTAGTCATTTCCCCAGTAACCATTTCCTATAAATTGTGCTGAAAAACTCGTTTAACGAATCGGGGATTTTCTCAATTAAGGGAGTTCGGATAGCAAAATTGTCCAAGTGCTTTTTATTTAAGGGAAAGAGTGTGAAGGTTTCCAGATGTATCCTTTTAAAGATATTGGTGGCGGCCCTGAAGTACTGATGGTGTTTGGAAGAAAGTAAGTTTGCGAGAAAAGATCGCATAAGGTAGGTAAGATTCTGGCAGTGTATATTTATAAAAATGTTTGTCTAGTTACAATTGGCTAGCCCCTGCCAAGATATTCGAATAAATATTATATGAATTAGACCTGTTTTGAAGCACAGAAAATAGGATTTGGGTAACAGTGTACTTGTGAAATTATTGTATATGTTAAACGTATATTTTATGGTTATGTTTTGGTAGTATAGCGTATGAAATTATTGTGCGTTTACTTTTACGTATTGATAACGATTTTATGTGTGGAGTTAAATTGAATAATTATCGAGTAATAGTAGGGTTGTAATTGTTTTATATAAAGGTTATTATATAAATAATTTTGTTTAACATGGCTGAGGCACAAGTAACCGAAATAGACTTCTCATGGGAGGAATGGGAAGGCGAGTTCAGAGGGATTGTGAATAAAATGATGGATGATGAGTGGTGTAAACTGGATGATAATTTCAGACGAATGGAAGAACAAGAAGAGGGAAAATTTGCTGAAATGGAAAAGCATAGTGATAAGATGAATACTAATGATAAAATAGTTGTTTAAGTGGTAGTGTTAGAGAATAAGACACTGAATATATGATAATGATGATAGTGTAGGGGTGGTAGAAAATGGTAGAGACAGATCAATTAAACGAAAATAAAGCCGATCAGATAACAAATAATAAGGTGAGTAATAGCTATAATAATGATGTTATAAATGAAAATGAGAATAATAAATCTGAAAATGATATGATGAAGTATTTGTGTAGCATGATGTGCAGGATGAGTAATAAATTAGATGAACAAAACGCAGTATTAGATTACATGATTAATAAAATGAAAAAACGAGATGAGAAGTGGGAAAGAGATAGATATAAATTAAAGGAGAACAAAGAAAGTGACCTTCACCAGGTAAGTAGTTCTGATAGTGGAGGTAATAATGATGACAATACTTTTACAGACAACAGTGTTAGTTTAAGTGCAGTTAAGATAAAAAATGACGAGGTCAGTGAAAATAACGGAAATACAAGTGATGACAGTAATGATGATAGTTTAAGTGGAAATAAAGTAGTAATTGAAAAGGTAAGTATGGTTGAGAATAATGGTGATATAATTAAAAATGTGGTGTTAGAGAGTAAAGTTGTGAATAATGATAGTGGTGATGAAGTTTTAGTGGAAATAGAAATTATTAATGAGATAGTGGTTGATGAGATTGAGAGAGAGTGTGACGAGAGGTTAGGTTGGCAAAGGGCAAACTCTCCCTGTTGTTTAAGTGGAGTAAAGACTCCACAAGTGGTTTACGAGGACAGAGTTTCCTCTAGAGTTTGTGTGAGAGACGAGGTTCTCTAAATGGTCCCTTAATTTTGTGTAGTAAACCTGGTAAAGCCAGAAAGTGTTATTGTTAAGACATTGCACATTGTACTTGCTTACGCGCAACCTGCCTAGCGCACTTACGTCACCGTGGCGGTGTTCCACGTGGGCACCCCGCTGCGACTAATCAGTCTACACTCAATCTTTGAACAGTGCGTTTGCACACTTGTTTTCTAGCCAAGCCGCGGCAACCTAAATTTGCTATGTTCTTCTTATTTCTGATCTAGCTTCAATGCTACACATTACGTAGCCTTACATTCATCTTATATTTGGCTATGAGCTAAGACGTAATTGCGTAGGCCTGCGCTTCTAAATGCTTTCAATAAACGTTACTTAATCATAATTTACAGTCCACTAATTAATTTAATACACTTTCTGACTTCCTACCAGCTTCCTTAAGCTTGCAAAGCTAACTCAAGGTGATTTCGAGAGTGTTAAGCATGCAACATTTGGTCCTCCGCAACCGGATATTATTCTAGCCTTACAGGCAGAATTCTCTGTCCACAAGCGACAACATTTTCGGATCGCGAGCGACCGCACTTTCGCCCAGCGACAGCATTCTCGTCCAGCGACAGCATTCTTGTCCAGCGGCAACAAATGGTCCTCCGTACCCGGATTTGTATTTCACGGACGTGACTAAATCCATGGACAATTCGTCTTATGGTTTAGTGCATTAAGCAGGCCTATCAACATTTCCTTTCTTCAATTTAAATTCAACAACTCGTCAATTAGCACCTACTTCTGGGAATCGCATCACACGACATTGGGGACTTCATATTTCGCCAACCAAACATTGGAATCATCATTGCAGCATATCCAGCACGTGGTATTCAGCATTGGGAAAATCCAGAGCAGCCTATCTAAACAGGATTCCATCGCATTGGACATCACCGGACAGGCAACGACCATGTCCACATTATCCATGCTTGAGTACATGACACGACTACGAGGGTTCCGACAGGCTTTCGATACCTTCTAGAACATGCCGATAAGTACCATTTCAACTGATTGAACTCATGTTGTGCATTAGTTTCAACTTGCATAATTCGCATATTTTTTCTCAATATTATTAAATTATACAAAGCAGTATAGAAATAATAATATGATTTAATAATCTAAAACAATTTAAATATTTTTCAATAATTTGAATATGAACTTATAATTTTTTCTGAACTCAATTAATATTCTCTTTATTTCTAAGTCATATCTTTTCAAACAGCACTCATGTCATTGATGATTACTGCTATATTGTTTGTAACGCCTAATTCAGGATTTTATTGTCACATAAATTTAGTTAAGATATGTTAGTAAGTATTACCGTGTCGTTGCGTGACTTTATGATTTGGACTTCCTGCCT
The DNA here is from genome assembly GCA_034769895.1 of Magicicada septendecula. Lineage (NCBI taxonomy): Eukaryota > Metazoa > Arthropoda > Insecta > Hemiptera > Cicadidae > Magicicada > Magicicada septendecula. Next base: position 84,079,528 of record CM068369.1, read on the forward strand.
GGTCTGGCTCATCTCGTTGCATTAACTTGGCCTTTGTAGCATCATTTAAATTCTTGTTCTTTTTATTTGTTCATACCCAATCATGGCGGATATGAAGGCGCTGATCAAGAAACGTGGCACGATCAAGGCCTCTATATCGCGCATAAATACTTATGCCGACAATTTCGATCATGATACGCATGACAATCATGCATTAAAAATAAAGCTTCGCCACCTTATGGAACTATCGGCTAAATATGATGAGATCCAAACACAAATCGAGTCTGAGGACTCCGATTTTGCTTCTGCTAGCGATAGGGTTCAAACAGAAGACGATTTATGCAGCATAGAATGCAAGCTGCAAAATTTAGTAGACCATGCCGAGGAAATGACCAGGAAGGCAGCAAGTCCATCGGAGGTGGTTGCATTCAGCACGCCTCCCATTCAATTGCAACCTATTAAGCTACCCTGCTTCTCAGGTGATATAATCGAGTGGCAACACTTTTACCACATGTTTTTGGAGCTAGTTCATGTCCGAACGGACCTAACTGGCATCCAGAAGCTTCATTATTTGCAGTTATCATTAAAAGACGAGGCGCTGAATGTCATAAAATCGCTACCTATCACGCACGAAAATTACACGGTGGCCATTGAGTTGTTAAGGGCGCACTATGACAATAAATTGATTGTAACCACTTATCACGCAGCAAACGTACTGGGCATGAGACACATTCAACGTGAGTCCGTGCTCAGCATTTCTAAATTCATAGATGAGCTCACCGCCAACATAAATGCGCTGAACTCATTAAAACTTTCTGTAAATACGTTCGAGCTTATTTTTGTGCATTTTCTATCCCAAAAACTTGACGAGCATACGTGCAGGTTGTGGAAGGAAACCTTAGGCGAAAAACAACTTCCTATTTATGATAATTTCATTAAGTTTTTAAATTCAAGACGTCAGCTGTTACAAAACATAAATGCATCGACCGGTTCGCCTGGCTTTGGAAGGGTTGGCGATAATGCTTCTTATCGCAAGTCAACTAAGCGCGCGGAGTTCACTGGATCACTAGTGCACACTCCACCAAACAATAAATCTTGTCAGCTGTGTCGTGGTAGTCACAAACTACTTGAATGCCCGAAATTTATCGCCCTACCGCCTATACAATGTAAAGAAGTGTTGATACATAATAAACTATGCCTGAATTGTACTCGCTCGGGCCATAACAGCTCGTGTTGTCCTTCCAAATTTTCATGCAAGGCATGCGCGAAAAGGCACCACACTATGCTCCATGCTTCGATAAATCAGTCTGGCAACAGGAACAATAAGCAATGTTCCCTGAAGCTACAGACAAACAAGTCAATTTTATTATCTACCGCCGTATGCACTACTATCAATCATCACGGTAAAAGACGCCCAGTGAGAATCCTGTTGGATTCAGGGTCCCAAGCTAATTTTTGTACCATGGGTTTCGCCCGCCGCATGGGCCTAAGGCTAAACAAATCCGAGCTGCCTATCGCAGGTATAAATAACTCATCATGTCAGGCCAATTTTAGCACGCGCGTGCGCTTAAACTCACGTTATAGGGACTTCACCTTGAATGTACACTGCGCTGTTCTGCCCCGAATCACAAACAATCTTCCAACCGAATCCTTTGACATCGCTTCCTTGAAACTTCCTAGAGGGATATTTTTAGCTGACCCGCAATTTAATAATTCGTCCCAAATTGACATATTACTTGGGGCACAAAACTTTTTGCAATTAATTGAGCCGACCAAATTCGTTCGAAGTCCACATTTTCCAACAATCCAAGAAACTAAACTAGGGTTTATACTCGCTGGGAATCTACCCTTCAACATGGATATGACCAAACCCGTCTCTTCATTCATTGCCCTCGACGATAATAATGCTGTCTCATCGCAACTCAAGGCCTTCTGGCAGTTGGAGGATGTTTCGCACCATACTCCTTCAGATGCGGAATCGGAGTGTGAAAATCACTAAATCGCAAACACCTATCGTAATGATAGTGGTAGGTTCGTTGTGTCGCTACCCCGCACTACAGAATGCCTCGGAGATTCCCTCACCGGAGCGGTTCGTAGGTTTCAAACCCTTGAACTCAAGTTTAGGCAAAACCAGTCTTTACACAAGGATTATGTTGACTTTATGCAAGAATATTTAAATCTCGGCCATATGTCTCCGCTTGATTCCTATGACTTGTCAGTTGACAAATCGAACATTTTTTATCTACCTCACCATGCCGTCTTTAAGACTACGAGCACCACCACTAAACTTCGCGTTGTTTTTTATGGTTCGGCCAAGGCGTCCAACGATTTGTCGTTAAACGACACCCTTATGGTCGGCCCCACGATCCAGCAGGATCTTTTCGCCATTATGACCAGATTTAGAACTCATCGTTACGCTTTCATCACGGACATAGAAAAAATGTGTCGCCAAATTTTGGTCTCCCCGCGTGATTCCAATTTACAAAGAATTGTTTGGCGTGACTCTCCCCACAAGGAGCTCAAACATTATGCTTTAAGAACAGTCACGTACGGGACTGCCAGTGCATCATTTCTTGCAACGAGATGTTTAAAACAAATCGCCCAGGAGAATAGTACTCAGTACCCCCTGGCCTGTTCAGTCATTGCTAACGACTTTTACGTCGATGACCTCCTCACCGGTTCCGATAGCTCACCCGTTCTAATCCAATTGAATACCGACATTTCTGAGTTGCTAAGCCGCTACGGCTTCACTCTTCACAAATGGTCGTCTAACGACCGGAATATAACATCTTCGTACACTAACTCGTCCCTGGACTTTAACAAGGACAAAACAGTCCGCACTTTGGGCATTCAGTGGGACGTCATAGCGGACAGCTTCGTATACAATATACAAAGAAATTTTAAAATTGATCGTTTCAATAAAAGAAAGGTGTTATCTGTCATCGCTGGTATTTATGATCCATTGGGTTTAATTGGGCCTATCACGTTTTGGTGCAAGTACTTTATGCAAACACTTTGGTCTTCGGGTACAAACTGGGACGACCCGCTTTCTGATTCCTTATCTATTAAATGGACTGAGCTCTACGCTCAATTATGTTCAGACACTCATTTTAGGATCCCGAGGGCTGTAAAGGATTCAGGTACTTCGTCAATCATCTCATTCCAATTACACGGGTTCGCCGACGCGTCTGTAAAAGGTTACGCATGCTGTATCTATGTGCGCAAGGTATATTCCGATAATAGTATTTCGTCTCATTTATTGTGCTCTAAATCAAGAGTTGCCCCGTTAAGGCAAATTTCCTTACCTCGTCTCGAGCTGTGCGCCTGTTTGTTATTATCGCAGTTGGTTTCTAAGGTCGTCCATGCCGTGGCCTACAAGTTCAGCGAGTTATATTTTTACTCTGATTCGACGATTGCCCTTCACTGGATTCATCAAACGCCGTCCAGGTGGAAGGTATTTGTAGCGAACCGTGTTTCTGAAATTCAGCAGCTCACTAGTCTGGGCAATTGGTATCATGTCTCGTCTCATGATAATCCCGCGGACATTCTATCCCGCGGTTGTTTACCCCGTTTGTTACGCAACCACCGGCAATGGTGGCATGGTCCTTATTGGCTACTAAAGAAGCCTTCGGACTGACCGACTCGTCCCTTCGATTCCAATGCCGCTTACGCTCATCCGGAGTTGGACAAGGAAGTACGTAAACAGGCCCTGCTCGCGTTGACTACCGCTTCACACTTTTCAAACTATGTTGAAAATTACTCTTCTCTCACTAGGCTTCTACGCGGTTTTGCTTACTGCCTGCGTTTTATTCATAACGCTAAGTCTCCCGCTTCCAGTAGAAGCACCTCCTTTTTATCTGCGCATGAGTTAAACAGCGCGCTCTTGGTTTTTATTCGCCAAGCCCAGTTTTCGCATTTCAATGTTGAAATTAAGCAATTACAGGCACATCGCCCTATACCTACTGATAGTAAAACATTCTCACTTAATCCTTTTCTTGATAACGCCGGTATATTGCGTGTTGGCGGTCGCCTTCAGCAGTCTCAGCTAAGTTACAGTAACAAGCATCAAATCATACTACATCCGCAGGCTCATCTTACTCGATTAATTATTGAATATGAACACATTCGATTACTCCACGGTGGAGTACAACTTACGCAATGTTCGTTGCGCCAAAAGTATTGGATTATAAACGACAAGTCGTACATACGCTCGGTCATTCACAAATGTATTACTTGTTTTCGCTTTCGCGCGCCTGGTTCCAGCCAACTGTTAGGTCAATTACCCGCGCCTAGGTCACCCCTTCCAAGCCATTCTCACAATGCGCCGTGGACTACGCCGGTCCTATGTTGTTACGCCAGGGCGGGCAAAGGTCCAAATCCTTTGCTAAGGCCTACATTTCTCTGTTCATCTGCTTGTCCACCAAGGCTATTCACCTTGAATTGGTTTCAGATTTGTCGGCAGACGCCTTTTTGGCCGCCTTGAAACGTTTCATATCCCGGAGGGGCATCCCCGAACAAATATTCTCCGATAACGGTACTAATTTCCGACGGGCTGGCACTATATTACACCAGATATACAAGCTCTTCCAGCAGGACGAGTTTCAAAGGTCCGATCAAGACTTTGCCAGTCCACATGGGACTAAGTCAAGCCCGTCCCTTATTATCCATGTCAAATGATGCTGGGGATCCCGTGCCGTTGACTCCAGCTCACTTTTTGGTTGGCTCCCCCCTTACCGCGCTACCGGAACCCGATTATTCGGATACAAATATGGGTCGCTTGGGTAGATGGCAGCTTTTGCAAGGGTTTACTCGTTCCATTTGGAAGAGTTGGTCGAGAGACTATCTGCACCAGCTGCAGCAGCGAAACAAGTGGAAAAAGCAGTCGAAAAATTTATCGGTAGGACAACTAGTCCTTATTCTGGATGACAATGCCCCACTTTTGGAAGCGCGGCATTGTCACTCAGACCTATCTTGGGCAGGATTCGTTGGTACGGGTCGCGGACGTCCGTACTGCTAACGGTATTCTGCGTAGACCCATTCATAAGCTGTGCCCACTTCCGGTGGCATCAGACTGATTGCGCCTCGGTGTTTCATGCCCGGGACATTGCCGGTCGAGCACATGCTCTTCCACACACATTTTATTGACTACAATGTTGTTTATGTAATTTATGTAAGGTATACCATTTATGCACTTGTATGTATTGTATCATTAATGGACGCCATGTAGCGGTGCATTGGTGAACATTTAAACGTTTTTCTTTTTCTTAGTGTGATGTCAATTATGGTGAAAGGTGTGGTGCAGTGTATATTATTATATTAAATTTTTTGGGTATTTTTATTATATTATTATGTTAAATTTTTTGGTATTTTCATTATATTATTATACTAAATTTTTTGAGTATTTTTATTGTACAATATTATCAATATTTGTGGCATACTTCTACTGTATATTGTCACAGTGAATTTTCCAGATATATTACCTTGTATTGCTGCGCAATACTGTTTATTACACGCTAAGTGTCACGCTGTTATTTTTTAAATTGGTTGTATTTCTTTAATGTTTGTGCAAAGCCACCCACGGTGTCCTTATTGCCATGTATTATTGTTATTATTGTTCATGGTTTATCGCATATTCAAGCCTTTGGATTATTGTTACATATTACCTATGGAGCATTGATTAATGATGTATTTAATTATATTAATGATGTACTCGTTTATATTATATTTGTATGTTTGCCAGTATTCATGTATACTTGTATGCGCTAAATAATTTGTTCTTTTTTTTTACTGCAAACTATTTCAAAATCGCCGATTTTGAGGCGGGCAGTATGTTAAGACATTGCATATTGTACTTGCTTACGCGCAACCTGCCTAGCGCACTTACGTCACCGTGGCGGTGTTCCACGTGGGCACCCCGCTGCGACTAATCAGTCTACACTCAATCTTTGAACAGTGCGTTTGCACACTTGTTTTCTAGCCAAGCCGCGGCAACCTAAATTTGCTATGTTCTTCTTATTTCTGATCTAGCTTCAATGCTACACATTACGTAGCCTTACATTCATCTTATATTTGGCTATGAGCTAAGACGTAATTGCGTAGGCCTGCGCTTCTAAATGCTTTCAATAAACGTTACTTAATCATAATTTACAGTCCACTAATTAATGTAATACACTTTCTGACTTCCTACCAGCTTCCTTAAGCTTGCAAAACTAACTCAAGATGATTTCGAGAGTGTTAAGCATGTAACAGTTATAGTAATTTTGTGGTGCCCTTTGCAAGGAGTACTTCAGGGGGTTGTGACAGGTGTTATGATGAGAGGTATTTTGGGGGAGAGAGAGAGAGAGAGAGAGAGAGAGAGAGAGAGTGGTTAAAGTTAAATAGAGGTTATGATGGGTTGGTCAAGAGAATAAATATTGAGAGAAATGATGATTATATTATTAGCAGTGTAGACTTACCTTGGGTAGTAATGAGTACAGAAATAATAAATGAAAATAGTATTATTGAGAATAAGCACTTACTTGGCAATGTAACTGGTGTAGTAGTAGATGGCTATTGTGATGAGATGATTACGTATCAAATTATGACAGATAAAAATAATGGATACTGGACATTACCCAAAGTAGACATGGCATATGATAGAATAATAAGGGGGGATAATCCTGTGAATTATTAATATGGGATAATGGATGGAATGAATTCAAACGGTTATTATATTAATGGTAATAATATAATGAATTTAAATAAAAATGAGAATTGTTATATTAAAATAAGTTTAATTTTCGATTATGGTGGTTAGACAGTTATTGTTAATGAACATTTAATTATGAGAGTGTAGTGGTTTTAGATACTGGATTGAATAAGGTAATGATTTTTTTGGTAAACAATGACATTTAATGAAACAGGTTGTATATAAAGTTGTATTGTATTTAAATGTGTTAGATGTAATTATGCAGGAAGGTTATGTCGTTATGTGGACATTGTATTTAATGTAGTCAATTTACAGGTTAGTTTGAGGTCATGTCAGTAATAATATTTTGTTTGAAGTGAATAATTAACAGTGTGTAGTCATGAACCTTTATAATAAAAATTAAATTACTGTAAAATGTTTAAAAGATAGACATTTCGGTAGTAAATTTAAAAGTTTTGATTTGAAGGTTATAAAAAAATGATAAATGAATTTTATTATGAAAGTAAACAAATGCAAGATGATATTAAATGAATTGAAATTGTTTTGATTAATGTAATTGAAGTAACTTACAGCGTTTGGATTATAATGTAATTAAAATTTATGTGAGAGGATTTAATAAATGTAAAAAGTTTTAAGGAATGCAATTAAAGTAATTAATTAAAAGTGATGGTCTAATTAATTTAAAAGATGGAAATATGTGTAATAAACTTGAATAATTAATTTTTGATTTGAAATAAATAATGTGCCGGAGTTTGCACAATCCGGCGTTTGAGGAAATGCAATCCTAGTTTTTTCCTGATTCGGATAAGTGTCGAGTTATTAGTTGGGAAGCGCAATATTGGTGGCATTGTTTCGACTGTGAACGCGATCTAGCGGCGGAGTTCAGGTTTCGGTTTTGAGCACATGCCAAATGGTCAGTTCCGGCCTTGCTCTCACTGAATAAACAACTCAGGCCGCCTTCCTCGGTAGCAGTCCATTTTTGTGTGTCGTCTTCCTCATCTTTATGGCAGGCTAATTTCTTAAGGCTCACCGGGTTCTCGCCCAAGAATGGAGATCTGACCACAGCTTGGTGTGCTGCCACCGTCACCAGCTGTGAACCACTGAAGCTTCGTCTGTAACCGAGGAGGGAGGACTAGCTTCCACCAACAATGATGGAACCGCCCGCTTCGTATGAGGTGATATAAACTATTTTTTTATTTTATCCTGGCCCGTGGAACATCCCATGTGAGGTGTTTGTGCTATAGCAGTTTAACTTTATTCAGCGACATGGTTAAATCGGGGGTGTGTCGGCAAGACAATTTCAATGTAAATTAAACTTGATAATACAGTACAACCACTGCAATTGTAAGCTGACCTGTGGGAGGGTACCAGAGCGGTTTTCATATGTATTATGGGTGCAAAAGTTGTAAGGGAAAATTTTTTCTAAATTAAGTATAAAGGTATGATTTTCTTGATTCCGAACCGGCTGGTTCGGATGTCTTTCTTAGATTATTACTGGGGTTTTACATTTTATGATTTTCCTGTATACTAGTGTTTGTTTTTTATTCTGTTTCCGGGTGTTATTTAATAAATGGGTTTTCTGTTCACAAGGTAGGCACCTGTTGGTGCCATTTCATGCAGGTTTTCTACGGGTTATATTTGGTCAGGTCAGGCAGGCTCTGGTACACTCATGCAGCCGGACGAATACAGCTTGTTTTATTTTATATATGCGCAGATGGCTGAAATTAACATTTTCTATTTCTTTAAGGTCTATATATTTAATATTTTGAGTTTATAAAATTTTACATGGAATGAATTTGTACAGGCGGTACTTATATTTTGTAACTTAGATTTTCTGGCCATTATATGCTAAACCTGTCTTTGTTAATTTTTGTAATTGTCAGATTTTGTTAAGGTCAGGCTGGCTGTATTTAGCAGTTATGCTGTTGTTACTATCAAATCCTTATGGTTAAATAATGACTAGGTATATAATTAAATAAATGAATAATTTCTAAACATTTTACATTCTTATGACAGATTTTTAGAAAGGTTCTGTGCATTATATAGATCAACAAGTTTCACATTTTGCTTATTATTATAGCAAGCTTTAACTTATCATTATATTTTTTTTAATTACAAACCATTCCAAATGTTTTCTCAATTTATAATGTATATTTGTATCTGACAAGGAATTGTTACAGTTCTTAGTTAATTATGCGGGCTGCCGACATTATAAAAATGTATAAGGGGTGGTATTGGTAGATGACATTAGTTTCCATTTATTTAATAGATAGAACCCGGGGGTCTGTTCGAAGGAAGGATCAGTACTCGAAGTTTTCTGATTTGATTTCTTGTTAATTATTGTTGCGTGTTGTGTAGGTGTAATACTATTCAAGCGGTTTAGGGATGAGCGGAATTAATTCAGAATTGTTTCTCAAGCACGAGCTCGAGTTCGAGATTAAGTCCCGGGGTGGGAGGCCCCAGGGGGATGTCGCTTCCTTGAGGAAGCAGCTAAGGGACGCCCTCTCCGCCGGAGGAGCGACGTCCATTGTTAAAGTTACCGATGTGACGGCGGAAATGGACCTATGCCAGGAGAAGTGGGGGGAGTTGCGGGAGGTGATGGAAGATCTGGAGTCGGCCCCATCCACCCTGAGGGCGGGGCAGAGAGTGCGGCAGCGGGTGGAACACCTATAACACCGACTCGAGAACTTGTCCGCCCAGACGGCGATCGCCGAAGTCAGCGCTATACTCAAGTTGCTTACGGACCAGGTGGTGAAGGCATTGCGGAATTTTGATCCGGGGCAATCTCACACTCCCGTGGACTCTCCTCATCCTCCTAAGTTGGACATGGAGCAGACGCCGAGTCCGCCGGCTCAGTTGCCTGCTTTCTCGGGCGGGTCAGGCGTTGCTTATGATAAATTACCGAATCCCCTTCCACGATTATCCAGCAGCTACCGGTCGTAGATGGCCTGGATGTGGACAAGCTGATGTTGTTTTTTAAAATCTTGTTCCAGCTGTCTGACTTCCCGGGCATGTCAGACTGCACTCTCCTTGAGCTCGTGTATCCCTACTGTCGTGGGTCCATGGTTGAGCGGGTCGCACAGACTATACGATGTGGCGGCAGTGTGACGTCTTTCCATCGGGGGGTGTTGGACGCATGCGTGCCTGGTAGAGTGCGGGAACAACTTCGATATCGACATTGTTATCGGGTACAAGCAAACGGGGAGAGTTTCGCTGAGTTTTTGCTCAGCATCCGTGAGTCTGTAAGAATCTTAGGGTTGGGACTGCCTGAGGAGGAGGTCGTACAAATGATTTTCGAAGGGGTCACTCCCCAGGAGAGGTCACGTTTACATTTTGCCGAGCGGCCGCGCAGTTTTGAAGATCTGAACAAGCTGTGTGTGTTATCCTGGGCCATACAGGCGAATGATGAGTCCCGAGGGCCCGTAAGGACTAGTCAGTGCGAGTTTCGAGGAGAGGAGCGACGTGCAGTACAGTCCCAAACCCGACCGGAAAGAACCGCCGGCGATCGGGGCGGACTTTTGAGAGGTGTAGTTTGTTTTCGCTGTAGAAGACAGGGGCATGTTGCCCGCAATTGTCCGGAGGGTGGTGTGCGTCCGACGCTTCCCCCGAGGGTCCGGTCTTCAAAAAACTAAATAGCCAGGGGAAGACAGGTCGGAGGTTGTCTTCCCCTCGCAATAAGTCTTTTCTGTGTCCTACTACCTCCAGGCCAATGATAGGTCCCGACTCTTCTAACATCAAGGTCCTCGCTACTGTCCCGCAACAGGCTTCTATATGCCCCTTTCTGTCGGTCGAGGTAAAAAGGGGTCACCTCAGAGCGTTACTAGACTACGGTTCAGTCCGATCTATTATCTCATCGCGAGTGTGTGCGGACCTTGAGAAGCAGGGCTTAATAAAGAGTTCGGATCGGTCGTCCGTAGTATGCTGGACTGCGTCACGGGAAATCCTGCCCATCTCCCGGGTGATTTCCTTTAAGTTCAAAATCGACGGTTTTTCTTGGGTGTGGCCTTTTCTAGTTTCTCCGGCTCTGGGAGTTGATTGTATCGTTGGTGCAGACTTCATCGCTAAAAGTGGTCTCGTGTTGGACATCCATGGGCACCAATGTTATTTCAAGTTTAATCGGGGAGTCGTTATTCCGTTCCTTGGATACCAGGGAGCCAAGGGAGGTATCCAAGAGGTGGCTTGTCCCGATTCTGCACGAGACCATCTCACTCCGTCCCAGCAGAAGGACTTAGACCAACTGTGTGAGGAATTTTCCTCGGTGTTAACTCCTACCTTGGGACTCACACATTTGTTGGAGTACAAAATTCGTCTTACTGACTCCAAAATAGTGAGGTCACACCCTTATAAATTCGCCCCTCCGAAAATGGCCGTTCTAAGGGAGAAGGTTCAAGAGATGTTAGAGCAAGGGGTCATTGAACCTTCCAATTCTAGTTATGCTAGTCCAGCGTTCCTGGTACCCAAGCCTGGGGGTAAGCACCGTATGGTGATAGATTACAGAAAATTAAATGCAAACATTGAAGTGGATTCGGTTCCCCTTCCGGATCTCCACTCGGCTTTTGACTGGTTTAGTGAGGCCAAGTACTTCACCGTGATTGACCTCAATGCTGCATATCACCAGATCCCTTTATCCAAGGAAAGCAGACCTTACACGGCGTTCTGTGTGCCGTGGAATTTATATCAGTATACTCGAGTTCCTATGGGTCTGGCAGTGGGCGCCCAAACCCTCACGCGTCTACTCGACCGGGTATTTCAGGATGTTAATTTTAAATTCATTTTCAACTACTTGGATGACTTGCTAGTGTACAGCAAGACGTATGAAGAACATCTATGTCATCTAAGGGAGGTGATGTGCAGATTGAGGAGCGCGGGCCTCACGGTTAATCCTGAGAAAGTGCGGTTCGCACAGGAGAGTATTTCATTTTTGGGTCATCTGGTCTCGCACCGGGGTGTCACAGTGGACCCTGAAAGGACACAGGGCATCCGGGACTTTCCACCTCCTAGGGATGCCAAAGGCATCGCTAGGTTTGTCGGCATGGTAAATTTTTACAGGAGGTTTATTCCAGATGCAGCAGAGATAGCTGCACCATTGAATGAATTGAGAAAGAAAGGGACCAAATTTATGTGGGGTGAGAGACAGCAGAAGGCCTTTGAGACCTTGAAGGAAGCTATCATCTCCCCACCGGTGCTACGGATGCCAGATTATTCACAACCGTTTATCCTGCAGACGGACGCGAGTTCGGTGGCGCTCGGGGCGGTTCTGTCCCAAGTCGTTGATGGTGCTAGGCAGCCTGTGGCTTTTATTTCCCGAACGTTGACCCAGCAAGAACAAAAGTCTTCAGTGTATGAGCTAGAGTGTTTAACTGTGGTGTACGCTCTAGGCAAGTTCAGGCGTTTCTTGGAACATGCTGAGTTCCTGCTCGAGACCGACAATCAGGCTCTCTCTTGGCTTCTTGCTCATCCCCGGCAACTGGGTAAAATTGGTAGATGGGTGGTCAAGATCTCATCCTTCAAGTTCAAGGTGCAACAAATTAGGGGAATTCAAAATGTGGTTGCAGATGCTTTGTCACGCATGTTTTCCCAGCCCAGTGAAGTCCAATCTGAGCAACCCTGTTCCGTTCTCCTAGACTTTCCGTTAGCCTTCACTGATGTGTTACCCCATCAGTTGAATGACGAAGAGCTGGGTCCGATCATCCAGAATATAAAGGAGGGTAACGTACAGGCCCCTTACTTCTTGTCCAAGGGGGTCCTGTGTTGTAGAGAGAGAAAGGGACGTGCCCCTAAGATCGTGCTGCCTAGCAAGTTAGTGCCCATGGTCTTCAGCTATTATCATAATTCCCCAGTAGGAGGCCACAAGGGAATTTCTAAGACCATTTCCAGCATTAGGCGACACTTCATCTGGAAGGGCATGGATAGGGACATTGCAACCAGGGTTAAGAGTTGTCATCTATGTGGCTTGAGCAAGCCTGCCCAGAACACCAAGTTAGGGTTGTTGTCATCGGACGTGGCGAGCAGACCGATGGAGAAGTTATTCGTAGACTACGTGGGACCTCTCCCGCGTAGCAAGTCAGGTAATTCTTACCTGCTTGTTTGTGTGGATGCTTTTTCGAAGTTTGCCTGGCTATTGCCCTTACGGCAGGCAACGCCTCGTTTGACCATTAGCGCGCTCCAGAATCATGTTTTTCAGCATTTCGGTCTTCCGACCATCATTGTCTCTGACAATGGTCCCCAGTTCATTTCGGGTGAGTTCCGGCGGATGTGTTTCGCCAGTGGGATCAAACATGTAACCACTTCTCCTTATTACCCACAGCCGTCCCATACGGAGAGATTCAATAGGAATCTCAGGTCTGCACTCATTGGTTATCATGCTGAGCAAGAGACCACCTGGGACCAGAATCTGAAGTGGTTACAGCTAGCCTTTAATACGGCCCTACATGATAGTCATCGGGCCGTTCCCTTTGAAATTATGTTTGGATTCTCGCCCGCACTCCCGTTGACTAATTTGTGGAACATTGAGGATCTTCTACCACGGGAGATAGATAATGGAACAGCAGAGAGGTGGAAGGAGGCTCGGAAGAATTTGCTGCGAGCGCACGAGCGGGTCCGTCGACGATATAATCAGGGGCGAATTCCTAACCCCTTTCAGACCGGAGACTGGGTCTGCTATCAAAGCCATCCGATCAGCTCAGCTGTGGACAAGAGAGCCGCTAAGTTATGCTATCGCTGGTCGGGGCCATATCGTATCCTGGGGTTCGCGTCGGCGGTGACGGCTCGGTTGGGCGAACCGGGAAGTGATTCCAAGGAAATCACAACACGTATTTCGAAGCTGAAGCTCTGTCGGAAAGGGTAGACGGGCTTATGTAGGGAAGGGGGGCGAAAATGGGTGGTCTCCAGGTATATGGGGGATCGTGTCACTCTAAAGGGGTGTGCTCTGGGGGTGTGCAAGAGAATGTTAGGGTAGCGGGTAGATGTTCCCCACGGTCCCGGTGGGTTTCTTCTACTTCAGGGATGCGCCCCTGCCTGCGCGAGCCTTGGTTTTCTCCGTTCTTCCTTATTTCTGGAGGAAGCCATGTCCTTACCTTTCGTCCCAGGTCTTGACCTTTCAATGATCCTTGTCCTTTCCATCTTCCCGATTGTCCTAACCCTCCCCTTACAAAACAAAACAAAAAAATAAATTAAAAAAAGTAGAAAATGATAAAAAAAATCAAAAAAAAGGAGTTAGAGAGAGGAGTGAAACTTGTGGAGTTGGCAAGGTCGGTTGTGCACTTCATCGACTCTATAAGTTTTGGCATGCCTTGGAGCACACATGTAATTTTGTTGTAGGTTAGGTAAATAACATATTGATAGGTTGCATTGCATTTGTATGCTATCGAGAATTCGAGTATCGCATCATGGAGGCCATCCTAACCCCCCCCCCAGTCCTGGGGATGTAGGTTGTATTTTGAGATAATGTGGTTGTTTTGTTTTTGGGTTAGACCCTCCCGTGTAACTATAGGGCATGTGGCCCTGTTAAGGTAGCATTGGTGTCTCAAGCGTGAGTGGACAAGCCTCAGGAGGTCAGAACTCAGGTAGCTCTCGAACTTGTCTTTCTTCTTTTCTTCTTCTGTCCTTCTTTCCTGTATGCTGGCCTGATCAGGTCAGCGTGCAGTGTGAGCACACTTACACACTACACGTCTTCTTTCTGCTCTTTCGTTTTCCTTCTGAGCCTCTGTTCTCCGGAGAGCGAGGGCTCCTGCGAACACCAATGAATACCCGTGTTTTAAAGACTATTGGGGTACACTGCAGGGTACCCCTGAGTTCAAGTGTAGGGCGACCAGGTTGCCCTTTTGGGGTGGGGGTGTGCGGAGTTTGCACAACCCCGGGCGTTCGAGGAAATGCAATCCTAGTTTTTTTCCTGATTCGGATAAGTGTCGAGTTATTAGTTGGGAAGCGCAATATTGGTGCACTGTTTCGACTGTGAACGCGATCTAGCGGCGGAGTTCAGGTTTCGGTTTTGAGCACATGCCAAATGGTCAGTTCCGGCCTTGCTCTCACTGAATAAACAACTCAGGCCGCCTTCCTCAGCAGCAGTCCATTTTTGTGTGTCGTCTTCCTCATCTTTATGGCAGGCTAATTGCTTAAGACTCACCGGGTTCTCGCCCAAGAATGGAGATCTGACCACAGCTTGGTGTGCTGCCACCGTCACCAGCTATGAACCACTGAAGCTTCGTCTGTAACCGAGGAGGGAGGACTAGCTGCCACCAACAATGATGGAACCGCCCGCTTCGTATGAGGTGATATAAACTCTTTTTTTGTTTATCCTGGCCGTGGAACATCCCATGTGAGGTGTTTGTGCTATAGCAGTTTAACTTTATTCAGCGACATGGTTAAATCGGGGTGTGTCGGCAAGACAATTTCAATGTAAATTAAACTTGATAATACAGTACAACCACTGCAATTGTAAGCTGACCTGTGGGAGGGTACCAGAGCGGTTTTTGTATGTATTATGGGTGCAAAAGTTGTAAGGGAAACTTTTTTCTAAATTAAGTATAAAGGTATGATTTTCTTGATTCCGAACCAGCTGGTTCGGATGTCTTTCTTAGATTATTACTGGGGTTTTACATTTTATGATTTTCCTGTATACTACTGTTTGTTTTATATTCTGTTTCCGGGTGTTATTTCATAAATGGGTTTTCTGTTCACAAGGTAGGCACCTGTTGGTGCCATTTCATGCAGGTTTTCTACGGGTTATATTTGGTCAGGTCAGGCAGGCTCTGGTACACTCATGCAGCCGGACGAATACAGCTTGTTTTATTTTATATATGCACAGATGGCTGAAATTAACATTTTCTATTTCTTTAAGGTCTATATATTTAATATTTTGAGTTTATAAAATTTTACATGGAATGAAATTGTACAGGTGTTACTTATATTTTGTAACTTAGATTGTCTGGCCATTATATGCTAAACCTGTCTTTGTTAATTTTTGTAATTGTCAGATTTTGTTAAGGTTAGGCTGGCTGTATGTAGCAGTTATGCTGTTGTTACTATCAAATCCTTATGGTTAAATAATGACTAGGTATATAATTAAATAAATGAATAATTTCTAAACATTTTACATTCTTATGACAGATTTTTAGAAAGGTTCTGTGCATTATATAGATCAACAAGTTTCACATTTTGCTTATTATTATAGCAAGCTTTAACTTATCATTATATTTTTTTTTAATTACAAGCCATTCCAAATGTTTTCTCAATTTATAATGTATATTTGTATCTGACATGGAATTGTTACAGTTCTTAGTTAATTATGCGGGCTGCCGACATTATAAAAATGTATAAGGGGTGGTCTTGGTAGATGACATTAATTTCCATTTATTTAGTAGATATTGGCGGGTCAGTTATTTGATGTTTCTATATCACGGGGCGATAAAGGAATAATATACAGGCGGGCCGTGGGGCATTTGAGTATGATGGCATATGAGTTGTAACTGTGATTTTGTGAAAATTAATTGTGATGTCAGAGGCTGTTATGTGTTATGTGTTCTAGAGAGGGAGTGATAAATATATACTTAAAAGTACCTTTTTATAATGTCGAGATTAAAAAAAAAGAAAAATAATAAAAAATTTGGTTGAGTTATGATCATGATCAGTTCAGATTGAAGGGATATATATATATATAAATAGATGTATTATGTTCGATTTTTATGTTTGTTATCAATGTGTTATAAACAGGGACTATATATGTATAATTATGTGATTTTGGACATTAAGGGGTATTACGGGGTTTTGGGATTGTGATACATGTAATTTCACCCAATAAATGCTGTTATTGTTGGTTACCAGAGAGTTTAATTGCAAGTCCCGTCTCACTGGACCCAGCGCATTTTTTGCTTCTCTAGGCCTTCTGCCTAGTTTTAAATATCTAGTGGCCCCTCTTTAAAAAACAAAAAAAATTTATAAATTAAAAAATAAAGAGGGGTTACATTTGGTAGCAAAGCGTGGTTGTATCTAGGGTTCTATCCTTCGGTGTGATGGGGCTTGCAAACTCAGAAAACATTTGGAGCAAAATGAAACTTCAAAAAAAAAGAGATTAACACATAGGTCAATGTCAAAGATATTGAATGATTTTCTTAAATTTTGTTTATATTAAAACAATACCGTTGTTTGACAGTAGTTAGGAGAGAGAGTAAAGAAATTCAAAGAGAATTACTCTGTTAGTATACGATTGAGTATTTCAAAATTTTCCGCTCGTGGCATCAGCTGATTTCTACTTTTACGAACCCATTTGAGGTTAAATGACTTCAAATAGTACGTAATAATTTCTTGATGTCCGGACTGATTTCCTTTGTCTTCTCGATCTTCTTATTACCTGTAACCAACTACCATCTACTGGAAATAATACACATTTTATTATTTAAACCACAAGGCATTCCTTGAATTTATTTAACATTTTATGGTCTCCCAAAACATGAATGGATAATCGATTATTTCATAAATTACAGTGTTATTTCGATCTTACTTTTACAAACATATATCACATAACAAATATTTTTATTTTTTTTTTCAGTTTAATAACGAGAAAGAAATATGTAATTAATTTCCCAGGGTTATTTAAGGTTCTTTGAGCTCTGAGGAAGTCAGAAATGTATATGGGCCATATCAAACTTTACATGAATTATTTTAAAATTTAGTATAATCTATATTATGCAGTTGATTTTTTGACCGCTAGAGCGCAGATTACTTTTCTTCACTGACGAAAACGAACACTAAACATCATGGCGGCCGGACTGTTAGTAACAAAACCACGTTTTGCTGTTTTTTGGTTAATTAAAATAAAGTGTATGTTAACCTTGTTCCCAGATGAATTTAAAGAGATGGTGCTGTTTCTAGTGTTCTAAGTTTATAGTTGAGGTGTAATTTAGTTAAATTTGAATAGGAAACGATCTCACCCAATGATGTTGACTTTCTGGAGACTAGGCTTGAAAGTGGATGGCTGACTTTACAATTTCCATCAAATTGCTGGCGTGAATTATTCTGTTCAAAGGATGTCTAGGATGTAGTGGATATCACTCATAAAATTTATTCATTTTGTGATGGTTAGTTCCGAATCGTAGTTATTATTTTCTTAATTTTTACCGAACATTACATTAGTTTCATCTGCTCAATTCCAATATATCTGAACAATCAATTTATATCTTGTTAGCTAGTTACTCCTAGTAACCAAGAAGTTGATGGTTTTTTATTGGCTAATCTAGATACATTTTAGTATATAGGCTAATAATAATTATTATTACTTCATTTCTTCTTTTTAGAAAAAATAATCCTTTACAAATTTTACATATAATCAAATTTAATTTATTTACCGTTTTTCTTTATATCTTTAATTAAACTTGTCTACTGGTATTTTATATTTTAATTCCTTTTATATTGGTTTGTTTATGATTTATAATTCATTTAATGTATCCTTACTCTACACTATATTTTATATGCCATCTTGCTAACATAGTATTATTTGACCATTATTATTATTTTATATATAACCCTGGATTATTTTACATCTAAACAAAATAATTATAGTAAACAAAAATATTACTCCTAGTTATAAGACCTTTGTGGCCTACACAATATAAAATTACAACAAATACAAAAAACATAAAACTTGTCAATAGTATCTAGATTTTTGTGATATATAAATGTTTATTTGCTTAGGATGTAATTATGTATAGATGTGTAATATTTATTGTGTATTTTTAATAATTGCTGTGGTTTTAAATTATTTGCTGTACGGTATTAATCCTGTTTTGCATTGTATAAAGTTAACTGAAGTAGTGTGTCTTGTAATAAGGACATTGAAAGAGTATATGTAGATTTTAATGGAAAGGGAATATTGTTAATTGAATTAATAATGGAATGGGGTAATCCTTTTTGTGATTGGAGTTGGTAGTTGAATTTGAATTATTTTTGGGATTTAATTTTTTTTATTTTTGTTTGTTGTTTCTAACGTAAATGATCAATGTGTGTATGTTACAGAGATGACTATATCAAATATAATATGTTTATGTTAAGGATATATGTAGGCAAACCTAGTAATGTATATTCAAAATAAGAAACCAGTACGGGCTAAGAGGAAACTAAATCAGTTGAGGAAATGGGGTTGGTGAAAGGCCAGTTATTGACGTTTTTATTGAATTGTTATAGAGTCTTGTGATACTGTGGTGGCGTGCCTGTCTGACTTTATGGTGTTGGGATCTCGACAAGGGAAGTCCAGTAAGGTCATGCAGGTGCAGCCGCAGTCACCAGTCTAGGGGGGTAAGTTAGCTATGATTTTGTAAGAAAGTAAAGGAACGTCGTAGCGCCATATCCTAGCTGGTCCTCTAAGGTTTCAGGCAATGAGAGTTTTCCTGTTTTGGCAGAAAATCTCTCATTGGTGGTGGGGGGGGGGTATTGTAACGGGACAAAGCAGAGGGTTTTAATTTCATAATTTTCTTGTAACAATTTGTAGCCAATCATGCTAGGCAACACTTTTTGATCACCAAATGTGTGACTTTTGTGAACACCTGGTAGTCAGTTCGGTGATATGCTGTGCAAAGTACAAAGGAAATTAGAACATTGGAATGTGTAAGAGCGCGCGTGTGTGCCACCTTTTGCGACATGTGCTCATAGGACACGAAACGGTATGAGAAAGTATGTAATCTCCAAACCAAATTTCATCACGGAAGTAAGGCGGATTATTTCCGTTATCCTCACTTGAACCAATCACAGAACAAGTTAACGCCACATGACCAACGCCTAACGCCAGGCATGTGGGCAACCAAGAGCACGAGGTTCGCCCAGTTCGTCACCATTAGTCAAACAGTGCAGTCGAAAGTCCAGCACCGTCTCAGTAAAAAAGTGACGGGAGGCCAGCGCGTGTAAGTACGCTCGGCCTACCCTAAAATTGTATAAAGTAAGAAAATTGGGAAGAGTAAGAGGAAGTGACGTAAAAAGAAAATGTAAACTGGAATTATAACAGTGTCAGTGAAAGCTAGAATGAAAGTGAACTGAAAGACTTGTGGAACTATTTTGGATAGCGTGGACAGTTACGTACCGTGAATATATTGGCGAAAAGGGTGTTGAAGATTTAAATTAAAGAGCTCATTAGTTAAATGGGGGGTTATCAGAAATAAATAGTAAGAGACAGTGAGTGTGAGAAAATTAGTATGAAAAATACTGGTTTCGTCAAATAATTGTATGTTTAGAATGGTTAAGAGTATTTCGTAAAAGTAAGAAAAAATAACAGAAGGAAGTTAAATTCAAGTATATAATAAATCAGAGTTGTTTTAAACAAGAAACATGTGTTGGGCTTAGTCATTTCCCCAGTAACCATTTCCTATAAATTGTGCTGAAAAACTCGTCTAACGAATCGGGGATTTTCTCAATTAAGGGAGTTCGGATAGCAAAATTGTCCAAGTGCTTTTTATTTAAGGGAAAGAGTGTGAAGGTTTCCAGATGTATCCTTTTAAAGATATTGTTGGCGGCCCTGAAGTACTGATGGTGTTTGGAAGAAAGTAAGTTTGCGAAAAAGATGGCATAAGGTAGGTAAGATTCTGGCAGTGTATATTTATAAAAATGTTTGTCTAGTTACAATTGGCTAGCCCCTGCCAAGATATTCGAATAAATATTATATGAATTAGACCTGTTTTGAAGCACAGAAAATAGGATTTGGGTAACAGTGTACTTGTGAAATTATTGTATATGTTAAACGTATATTTTATGGTTATGTTTCGGTAGTATAGCGTATGAAATTATTGTGCGTTTACTTTTACGTATTGATAACGATTTTATGTGTGGAGTTAAATTGAATAATTATCGAGTAATAGAAGGGTTGTAATTGTTTTATATAAAGGTTATTATATAAATAATTTTGTTTAACATGGCTGAGGCACAAGTAACCGAAATAGACTTCTCATCGGAGGAATGGGAAGGCGAGTTCAGAAGGATTGTGAATAAAATGATGGATGATGAGTGGTGTAAACTGGATGATAATTTCAGACGAATGGAAGAACAAGAAGAGGGAAAATTTGCTGAAATGGAAAAGCATAGTGATAAGATGAATACTAATGATAAAATAGTTGTTTAAGTGGTAGTGTTAGAGAATAAGACACTGAATATATGATAATGATGATAGTGTAGGGGTGGTAGAAAATGGTAGAGACAGATCAATTAAACGAAAATAAAGACGATCAGATAACAAATAATAAGGTGAGTAATAGCTATAATAATGATATTATAAATGAAAATGAGAATAATAAATCTGAAAATGATATGATGAAGTATTTGTGTAGCATGATGTGCAGGATGAGTAATAAATTAGATGAACAAAACGCAATATTAGATGACATGATTAATAAAATGAAAAAACGAGATGAGAAGTGGGAAAGAGATAGATATAAATTAAAGGAGAACAAAGAAAGTGACCTTCACCAGGTAAGTAGTTCTGATAGTGGAGGTAATAATGATGACAATACTTTTACAGACAACAGTGTTAGTTTAAGTGCAGTTAAGATAAAAAACGATGAGGTCAGTGAAAATAATGGAAATACAAGTGATGATAGTAATGATGACAATTTAAGTGCAAATAAAATAGTAATTGAAAAGGTAAGTACGGGTGAGAATAATGGTGATATAATTAAAAATGTGGTGTTAGAGAGTAAAGTTGTGAATAATGATAGTGGTGATGAAGTTTTAGTGGAAATAGAAATTATTAATGAGATAGTGGTTGATGAGATTGAGAGAGAGTGTGACGAGAGGTTAGGTTGGAAAAGGCAAATTTCCCTGTTGTTTAAGTGGAGTAAAGACTCCACAAGTGGTTTACGAGGACAGAGTTTCCTCTAGAGGTTGTGTGAGAGACGAGGTGTCTCTAAATGGTCCCTTAATTTTGTGTGGTAAACCTGGTAAAGCCAGGAAGTGTTATAGTCATTTTGTGGTGCCCTTTGCATGGAGTGAAGTAGTTCAGGGGGGTTGTGGCAGGTGTTAAGATGAGAGGCATTTTGAGAGAGAGAGAGAGAGAGAGAGAAAGTGAGAGAGACAGTGGTTCAAGTTAAATAGAGGTTATGATGGGTTGGTCAAGAGAATAAATATTGAGAGAAATGATGATTATATTATTAACCATGTAGACTTACCTTGGGTAGTAATGAGTACAGAAATAATAAATGAAAATAGTATTATTGTGAATAAGCACTTACTTGGCAATGTAACTGGTGTAGTAGTAGATGGCTATTGTGATGAGATGATTACGTATCAAATTATGACAGATAAAAATAATGGATACTGGACATTACCCAAAGTAGACATGGCATATGATAGAATAATAATGGGGGATAATCCTGTGAATTATTATTATGGGATAATGGATGGAATGAATTCAAATGGTTATTATATTAATGGTAATAATATAATGAATTTAAATAAAAATGAGAATTGTTATATTAAAATAAGTTTAATTTTCGATTATGGTGGTTAGACAGTTATTGTTAATGAACATTTAATTATGAGAGTGTAGTGGTTTTAGATACTGGATTGAATAAGGTAATGATTTTTTGGTAAACAATGACATTTTATGAAACAGGTTGTATATAAAGTTGTATTGTATTTAAATGGGTTAGATGTAATTATGGAGGATGGTTATGTCATTATGTGGACATTGTATTTAATGAAGTCAATTTACAGGTTTGTTTGATATCATGTCAGTAATAATATTTTGTTTGAAGTGAATAATTAACAGTGTGTAGTCATGAATCTTTATAATAAAAATTAAATTACTGTAAAATGTTTAAAAGATAGAAATTTCGGTAGTAAATTTAAAAGTTTAGATTTGAATGTTATAAAAAAATGATAAATGAATTTTGTTATGAAAGTAAACAAATGCAAGATGAAATTAAATGAATTGAAATTGTTTTGAATAATGTAATTGAAGTAACTTACAGCGTTTGGATTATAATGTAATTACAATTTATGTGAAAGGATTTAATAAATGTAAAATGTTTTAAGGAATGCAATTAAAGTAATTAATTAAAAGAGATGGTCGAATTAATTTAAAAAATGGAAATATGTGTAATAAACTTGAATAATTTATTTTTGATTTGAAATAGATAATAAACGGTAACCAATTAAAATTAAACGATTAAAATGTTTAATTGAAAGTAAAATTTGAAGTGATAATGGACGATAAACAGCTAAAATGTTTCAATAGAAATTGAAATTAAAAGTTGTGTAATGTTAGCAAATTTTATTCAAATTCAGAGATGAAATGTTTTATGTTAACCTGAGGTTAGTAATGTTTATTTTGAGTCTAGATTTTTGTAATATGTTAAGGTTTATTTGCTTAGGATGTAATTATGTATAGATGTGTAACATGTATTGTGTATTTTTTAATAATTGCTGTGGTTTTAAATAATTTGCTGTATGCTATTAATCCTGTTTTGCATTGTATATAGTTACCTGAAGTAGTGTGTCTTGTAATAAGGACATTGAAAGAGTATATGTAGATTTTAATGGAAAGGGAATATTGTTAATTGAATTAATAGTAGAATGGGGTAATCCTTTTGTAACGGGCCTATTTTGGGGTAATAAAGCAATTTGTATATTTTTTTAAAAACAAATAACATTTTTCGATGATAGGGACAAAATTTATAAAGAAAGGTAAATTTAGTGGTAGGCGACGGTAGCGAAGGTGGTACGACTGATTGACAATATTGTTTGTGAATTTCTCAAGTGAACAGACTTAACAAGCTGGAATTGTGCCAAGGTCAAAAAAATGACACACCACATTTGTAAACAAGTTATATAACCACGTCAGACCATCTGATGTCAGTATATACGTCAGAGCCTATCCTTGTTGTGGAATTCAGTTATGTAACGAAAGCAGTCTGCTGGCGGAATGATACAAACTTGAAAACAAAGGAAATTGATCACCCAACCACGGCCGCTTCACAAATTAGCGCCGGTAGCCTGTTGCCAGTCTAAATTCAACGCTCGCGCGAGCAACACCTACTAAGTTTCGAAACGTAATTTTGCGGGCCCGCAACATATAAAAATGTGAATACCACAAAACCGTAAGAATGTAACGAACAGTGTAAAAAGGTAACGTAAAATTTAAATCATATTAAAATCAAATAAAATGACAGTGGTGGAGATATAAAACGAATTAGTGACGGAAAAAAACGCGTGTGCGTGGAACAATATGACTTCTTCTGGACAATCAGCTAAGTAATCTACAATAATAATAACCAAATTTTCAACTATGGATTAATTTTCAAAATGTTAACCTTTTTCAATTATGAGCTCTTAAAATCGGGGAATAATTATATGCGTGTATGAGTGAATAAAACTATATAAATCAAGAAGGCTGGTTTGCGTTTCAAAAGATTATTTCTATTTAATATCTTGATTCTTTTTATACTAAAGGTTTTTTTATATTAAAGGTTTATATTATATTTCAATGTTATTTTATGTGAGTTTTTTTTTGTTTAGAAGGAGAATTATATAAGAGATGAAGGAGATAAAGAGGTAGTTGACTGATGAAAATATATAATTGTTAATAAATTTTAAATCATGGGAAACCATATAAAGTTTTCTTTATTTTGAACCACCAATTCTGATCTCCTGTTCGCCGAAACGAACCCCGAAATGATAGGTACAATTTTGTGTTTTTGTTTGCTTGTTAATCATAAAACAAGATGGCGCCCGATGATTATACAAGGTATGTTATTAAATTAGTTAATGTTATGTGACTCAAAAGTTAGTAGCTTCACACTTTCTGTATTGGAGTTGGTAGTTGAATTTGAATTATTTTTGGAATTTAATTTTTTTTATTTTTTGTTGTTGTTTCTAACATAAATAATCAATGTGTGTTGTGTATGTTACAGAGAAAAAGATATCAAATATAATGTGTTTATGTTACACATTATACAAGGTATGTTATTAAATTAGTTAATGTTATGTGACTCAAAAGTTAGTAGCTTCACATTTGGCACCCGAACAGGGACAATTTTATATAAATACTTTTATATAAAATATAGGCCTACTTGGGAGAGCGGAATGGTTGTTTGAAGTAACAGAAAACATTTTTTTTGAGGTACGTAAAATAGACGCAGATAGGGGTTATGTTATGATTGTGTGAAGTATGGGTAAATAGAACATCTTTTGATAATAAATATAGGTTATATATATAGTAACATTTTGAAAAGAAATATATGTAAAAGTTTTCTTTTATTTTAAAATGGCAGATAATAACGAGGTTGCAGTTGAAATGAGCGAGTCGGCTAGTGTGGGAGAACCAGGGGTTCATTCAACCCCAGTAAATCGATTAAAAGAATTCAGCCTAACTGAATCAGCAATAGACGACTCGAGTAATATATCGACTCCAATCTCAACAAAATGTAATCAAGTAGAAAATGATATGATGAGTGTTATACTAAAGCAGTTAGAGAAAATGAACAGTAATTTTAACAATAAATTTGAGGTACAGAATAATAATTTCAATGATAAATTTGACGTTCAGAACAGTAAATTAGATGAACAAAAAAACGAGATAAATGAGAAATTCGATGTTCAAAAGAATAGTTTTGACAGTAAATTCGATGAGTTAACAAATCAAATTAAAGAAATGAATAAATGTCTTAAAAATAATAATGAAGCAATAGTAACTAGTCTGAATAAATTAGAACAGAGTGTTGAGAAGTTAGGTGACAATGTTATAAGTATGCCAAATATTAAAAGTGACGAAATAATGGAAGATGTAATGTTAAATAGTGAAGATAATGATATTAATTACAATTCTGAGAGTATAGTGGGGGTAAAGAATAATGGAGAAAATACTGATGAATGTGTAGAATGTGATTATGAAATGTTAATATGTATTGATGAAGTAGAGAGAGAGTGGAAGAATAATATAGTAGTTGAATGTGGGCAGAGGGTAAATTTTCCCATTAATTTTTCTGAACCAAGGTGTTCACAAATGTTATTGTTTTTGAAGGGCGAGAGACCCATATTAGTAGATGAAGTAAAGTGTATATTGATGTTGTATAATGTTGTACCCTCTGTCTGTAATAATTATGAGAGTGTGATGTGGTGTTATGAAGAGAGAGATTTGTGTATGGAGAGAGAGATAGAACTGTATAAGTTAAAAAGAAATTATGATGAATTGAAAAAAATATTAGAAGGGGTGAAGATGAACCATATAAAGTACTTACCTATTGAAAGAGAGATAGAGAATTATTTTGGTAATATTTGTATAAATAATAATGACTTATCTGACGTGATAGTAGAGGAATATAAAAATGAGAAAACAACTTACCTGACATTAACAAATAACACTGACGGAGACTTAACAAAAATACCTAACGTAGACTGGTTATATGAGTATTTGAATAAGCTGAATGAATGTAGTTTGTATGGTTACAACACACAAAACAGTCATTTGTGTGGTGATAAAATTGAACGATGTTATGTAAAACCAAGACTTATCTGGGACGATGGAGGGTAAACTATTAAAACAATAAAAGACAGTATATAAACATTGTGTTTAATGGTTTTTGACATGGCAAATTGGGACAATGAAGTGCGAAAAAACTGAACAGTTAATAACAAGAGTTTGTAAATAAAATATAGTGAATTTATTGTAGAATGTTAAGTAAATAAGGTTTGTACGTAAGATGATTGTTGCGATAATAATAATATCAATATTTTGCAAGTTAAATAAATATCAGAATTAATTGTGAAAACAGTAATTGATTAATGGTAATTGTTTCGATAACTATATAATTTATATTTTTGGTAATTACTTAAATTAAAACAATTTGGTACATGTTAAATATTTTGATTGATTATTTGAATGTTAATGAATTAAACTTTTGTGATGAATATAAATTATTTTACGAGATGGAAATTCGGTAATGAATGATAAATTATTTGATGTAAACTAATAGTTTTGTAAAATGTTTCAGAGGTGAGGTGGAAGTATTGTGGTATGGGAATTATGTTTTGTATATATCATGTTAACTGAACTGTAAGTATAAAAACTTTATAATCATATATAATAAACATGTTTACAGGTAACTAAGATTTTCATGCAATAGTGAGACTATTTGAAATAATTGTGTTTAATAAATAGAGAATTGAAATTTTTAATAATAAATGAAAAGTGATATATAATGATTATTAATAATAAATTTTGAAAATTTTAAGAAAGTCCAATGGTATAAAGGAATGAATGAGTCAAATGATTATTGATGAAATGATTATATTTATATAATGTATATAAAAATTTTAATTAATTAGTTAGTAAGTTGCTATGGCTAGGGTAGCATGTGCCCCAGTAGATAGCGGAAAGTATTGGGGGTAGCAGTTAGTGTTACCTCCATCGGAGGCCAACATGGCGAAAATGCACGGCACACCTTTTGTATAATTTTATATTGTACCTTGATAAATTGCCGTGTCGTGCATATTAATGATGAAGTGTACATGCCTGAAGGAAGAGATGATTTCCCCGACTTTTCGGGCGATTACTGCCTTACCAGCACTAATCGTGGATTTGGCTAGCGGTTAGCTATGGTCATATCAAGTCCCTTGACCATAGCTGGCTTGAAATTGGTCTATATTAGAAATTAATGGGGGGTGAAACTAGGGGGAAACCCGGAACTATGGAACAGCGGCTGCCACTCTGCCCGCTTGGGGGTAGCAAAGACAGGTGGTAGACCCGCATTAAGGGCGCATAACTATAGACAGAGATATTAGGATATCTAAATCTTTAAAATGTAACGCAGAAGCAAGGACACGGAGATGTCACATTCCTCCAAAACCTCAGTCCTTGTGGACGCAACTGGACGCCACAGTCCAGGGGGGCCATAGTGTGTGTGGTTGGGAGGTTATCCAGGGGATAACGTATTAGAAATTTGTTATGTTTTAATAATGATGATTTGCTACTCAATAATTTTGTTTTGATTTGAAAAATAGATGCACTACATACTTCCTATATTGTGTTTATTATGTCTTATTGTGTTAATTGTATTTAGTATGTTAGGAATAAGGATTATAAAAATATGATAATATGTTTTCAATGTGTTTATAGATTTCAAAATAAAATGAAATAAAGGTGTGATAGTTAAAATTTTCAATGGGTTGCAAAAGATAGAAATGGGTGATAGTAATTATTTGAGTAAAATGTTTGAGTCAGTCCAAGTTGAATTTTTGTGGGACATATAGATCTGTCCAAATTGAAGTCAAAGTTAAAGGAATAGTAGAGATGAAAATAATGTAAGGTTGTTTCGAGTTAATGTATGTTATAGAATTTTGAGAAGTATTGATG
Organism: Magicicada septendecula; assembly: GCA_034769895.1. Taxonomy (NCBI): domain Eukaryota; kingdom Metazoa; phylum Arthropoda; class Insecta; order Hemiptera; family Cicadidae; genus Magicicada; species Magicicada septendecula. The sequence goes on from CM068369.1 coordinate 84,107,520, forward strand.
TTGACACAGTAGAAATGGAGAAGATATGTAGAATTTTGAGTGATATATTGTTGTTTATTTTGTTGATGTTATTTTGTTGTAGTTGTAGTGAGGTAATGAGATTGAGATTTTGGGGATGGCAATTTTGTAGTAGGGGGTAGTGTAATGTGGGAGTCCGCAACATAATGGTTGGGACGGGATTTAGTATAGTTTTAGTGGGAAGGGGCCGCCTTAGGTAGAATCCAGGGGCCAGAGAACGGGAATTGAGTTTTGGGGGGGGGGAAACACTTATCCTATGTACAAAGGGTTAGAGAGTATTTTTTTTATATATTGAGAGAAGGTGGCGAATTGAGTTAAAGTAGTAAGTATTTAGAGGTAGAGAAGGGTTAGTAGAATTTTTGATAGAGAGGGGTGTCATACTAGTTAAAGATTTTGTAAGGGAGTGTTAGAGTAATAAAAGGGGAAGATTATGAGTAAATGCCAAGTTGATAAAGTGAATTATAATGAATAACGTAGAATCACCCAAATTAATGAAAGGGAATAATAAATGAAATGATGTGTAAAACGAAGATTGAAAAAAAAAAATTTTTTGAGAAACGAATTAATAAAAGTCAAATTGAGATTAAAAGGTAATTTTCTGATTTTATATGCAAACTTAATGATGTAAAGTGTGTAAATTTTAAATACAAATTGTTTATTTTAAGATAAGGATAACAATGTGAATTATGAGTGTACTATGTTTTCTTATGTTATATTGTGTTTGTTAGTGTAAGAGAATTTTATGAATTTAAATATTTTAAATGTAATTTGGGGATGAGAGAGATGTATAATATGGTAAGGGGAAATGTTTATTTAAATTCTGATGGGAATCAGGGCAATGATTTTGGGATAAAGTTAACAAGAGAAAGTAGATAGAATGAGATTATGGAATTTTAAAAGGGGTATCATGTTGTTGGTAGGTATCTGATATATATGTTAGAAATGAGTAAAAAACAAAACCAGTGCTTCTTAGCGCAAACCAGCACCGCTAGGGGGAACAGATCAGTTGGGGATATGGTGTTGTATAAGGCCACTAGTTGATATTTTGATTTGTTGTTTCAGTGTTCGGTGATGCTGTGGCGGCGGACCTGAGCTGGCCAGTGCGTCAGAGCAGGGGCGTTGAGTATCTGTCTGACTCTACGGTGTTGGGATCTCGAGAGAGAAGTCCAGTATTGTCATTCAAATGCGGTCACAGTCACCGGACCAAGGGTGAGTTGATTATATTTTTGTAACCCATACAGGGGGTTGTGGCGACATATCCTGGCTGATCCCTCTAGCAAGTATGAATGGGTCAATGAGATTTTTTATGCTTCGCCATAAAATATCTCATTGAGGGGGTATTGTAACGGGCCTATTTTGGGGTAATAAAGCAATTTGTATATTTTTTTAAAAACAAATAACATTTTTTGATGATAGGGACAAAATTTATAAAGAAAGGTAAATTTAGTGGTAGGCGACGGTAGCGAAGGTGGTACGACTGATTGACAATATTGTTTGTGAATTTCTCAAGTGAACAGACTTAACAAGCTGGAATTGTGCCAAGGTCAAAAAATGACACACCAAATTTGTAAACAAGTTATATAACCATGTCAGACCATCTGACGTCAGTATATACGTCAGAGCCTATCCTTGTTGTGGAATTCAGTTATGTAACGAAAGCAGTCTGCTGGCGGAATGATACAAACTTGAAAACAAAGGAAATTGATCACCCAACCACGGCCGCTTCACAAATTAGCGCCGGTAGCCTGTTGCCAGTCTAAATTCAACGCTCGCGCGAGCAACACCTACTAAGTTTCGAAACGTAATTTTGCGGGCCCGCAACATATAAAAATGTGAATACCACAAAACCGTAAGAATGTAACGAACAGTGTAAAAAGGTAACGTAAAATTTAAAGCATATTAAAATCAAATAAAATGACAGTGGTGGAGATATAAAACGAATTAGTGACGGAAACAAACGCGTGTGCGTGGAACAATATGACTTCTTCTGGACAATCAGCTAAGTAATCTACAATAATAATAACCAAATTTTCAACTATGGATTAATTTTCAAAATGTTAACCTTTTTCAATTATGAGCTCTTAAAATCGGGGAATAATTATATGCGTGTATGAGTGAATGAAACTATATAAATCAAGAAGGCTGGTTTGCGTTTCAAAAGATTATTTCTATTTAATATCTTGATTCTTTTTATACTAAAGGTTTTTTTATATTAAAGGTTTATATTATATTTCAATGTTATTTTATGTGAGTTTTTTTTTGTTTAGAAGGAGAATTATATAAGAGATGAAGGAGATAAAGAGGTAGTTGACTGATGAAAATATATAATTGTTAATAAATTTTAAATCATGGGAAACCATATAAAGTTTTCTTTATTTTGAACCACCAATTCTGATCTCCTGTTCGCCGAAACGAACCCCGAAATGATAGGTACAATTTTGTGTTTTTGTTTGCTTGTTAATCATAAAACAAGATGGCGCCCGATGATTATACAAGGTATGTTATTAAATTAGTTAATGTTTTGTGACTCAAAAGTTAGTAGCTTCACACTTTCTGTATTGGAGTTGGTAGTTGAATTTGAATTATTTTTGGAATTTAATTTTTTTTATTTTTTGTTGTTGTTTCTAACATAAATAATCAATGTGTGTTGTGTATGTTACAGAGAAAAAGATATCAAATATAATGTGTTTATGTTAAGGATATATGTAGGCAAACCATGTAATGTATATTCAAAATAAGAAACCAGTACTTTGCAAAAGACAAACCAGTACGGGCTAAGAGGATCCTTAATCATGGTTGGTGAAAGGCCAGTTATTGACGTTTTTATTGAATTGTTATAGAGTCTTGAGATACTGTGGTGGTGTGCCTGTATGATTTTATGGTGTTGGGATCTCGACAAGGGAATTCCAGTAAGGTCATGCAGGTGCAGCCGCAGTCACCGGACTAGGGGGGGTAAGTTACCCATGATTTTGTTATGAGAAAAATGTAATCTCCAAACCAAAATTCATCACGGAAGTAAGGCGGATTATTTCCGTTATCCGCAATTGAACCTATCACGGAACAAGTTAACGCCACGCGACCAACGCCTAACGCCAGGCATGTGGGCAACCAAGAGCACGAGGTTCGCCCAGTTCGTCACCGTTAGTCAAACAGTGCAGTCGAAAGTCCAGCACCATCTCAGTAAAAAGTGACGTGTGGCCAGTGCGTGTAAGTACTTGCGGCCTACCCTACATTTACATAAAGTAAGAAAATAGGGAAGAGTAAGTGGAAGTGACGTAAAAAGAAAATGTAAACTGGAATTATAACAGTGTCAGTGAAAGCTAGAATGAATGTGAACTGAAAGACTTGTGGAACCAATTTGGGTAGCGTGGACAGTTAAGTACCGTGAATATATTGGCCAAAAGGGTGTTGAAGATTTAAATTAAAGAGCTCATTAGTTAAATGGTGGGTTATCAGAAATAAATAGTAAGAGAGAGTGAGAGTGAGAAAATTTGTATGAAAAATACTCGTTTTGTCAAATAATTGTATGTTTAGAATGGTTAAGAGTATTTCGTAAAACTAAGAAAAAATAACAGAAGGAAGTTAAATTCAAGTTTATAAAAAATCAGAGATGTTTTAAACAAGAAACATGTGTTGGGCTTAGTCATTCCCCTGTAACCATTTCGATTTTATGTGTGGAGTTAAATTGAATAATTATCGAGTAATAGAAGGGTTGTAATTGTTTTATATAAAGGTTATTATATAAATAATTTTGTTTAACATGGCTGAGGCACAAGTAACCGAAATAGACTTCTTATGGGAGGAATGGGAAGGCGAGTTCAGAGGGATTGTGAATAAAATGATGGATGATGAGTGGTGTAAACTGGATGATAATTTCAGAGGAATGGAAGAACAAGAAGAGGGAAAGTTTGCTGAAATGGAAAAGCATAGTGTTAAGATGAATACTAATGATAAAATAGTTGAAGTGGTAGTGTTAGAGAATAAGACACTGAATAATGATAATGATGATTAACAAATAATAAGGTGAGTAATTGCTATAATAATGATGTTATAAATGAAAATGAGAATAATAAATCTGAAAATGATATGATGAAGTATTTGTGTAGCATGATGTGCAGGATGAGTAATAAATTAGATGAACAAAATGCAATATTAGATGACATGATTGTTAAAATGAAAAAACGAGATGAGAAGTGGGAAAGACATAGATATAAATTAAAGGAGAATAAAGAAAGTGACCTTCACCAGGTAAGTAGTTCTGATAGTGGAGGTAATAATGATGACGATACTTTTACAGACAACAGTGTTAGTTTAAGTGCAGTTAAGATAAAAAACGACGAGGTCAGTGAAAATAACAGAAATAGAAGTGATGATAGTAATGATGATAGTTTAAGTGCAAATAAAGTAGTAATTGAAAAGGTAAGTAGGGGTGAGAATAATGGTGATATAATTAAAAATGTGGTGTTAGAGGGTAAAGTTGTGAATAATGATAGTGGTGATGAAGTTTTAGTGGAAATAGAAATTATTAATGAGATAGTGGTTGATGAGATTGAGAGAGAGTGTGACGAGAGGTTAAGTTGGCAAAGGGCAAACTTACCCTGTTGTTTAAGTGGAGTAAAGACTCCACAAGTGGTTTACAAGGACAGAGTTTCCTCTAGAGGTTGTGTGAGAGACGAGGTTCTCTAAATGGTCCCTTAATTTTCTGTGGTAAACCTGGTAAAGCCAGGAAGTGTTATAGTATTTTTGTGGTGCACTTTGCATGGAGTGAAGTAGTTCAGGGGGGTTGTGGCAGGTGGTATGATGAGAGGAATTTTTAGAGAGAGAGAGAGAGAGAGAGAGAGAGAGAGACAGACAGACAGTGGTTCAAGTTAAAAAGAGGTTATGATGGGTTGGTCAAGAGAATAAATATTGAGAGAAATGATGATTATATTATTAACAGTGTAGACTTACCTTGGGTAGTAATGAGTACAGAAATAATAAATGAAAATAGTATTATTGTGAATAAGCACTTACTTGGCAATGTAACTGGTGTAGTAGTAGATGTCTATTGTGATGAGATGATTACGTATCAAATTATGACAGATAAAAATAATGGATACTGGACATTACCCAAAGTAGACATGGCATATGATAGAATAATAATGGGGGATAATCCTGTGAATTATTATTATGGGATAATGGATGGAATGAATTCAAACGGTTATTATATTAATGGTAATAATTTAATGAATTGTTATATTAAAATAAGATTAATTTTCGATTATGGTGGTTGGACAGTTATTGTTAATGAACATTTAATTATGAGAGTGTAGTGGTTTTAGATACTGGATTGAATAAGGTAATGATTTTTTGGTAAACAATGACATTTTATGAAACAGGTTGTATATAAAGTTGTATTGTCTTTAAATGTGTTAGATGTAATTATGGAGGAAGGTTATGTCATTATGTGGACATTGTATTTAATGTAGTCAATTTACAGGTTAGTTTGAGGTCATGTCAGTAATAATATTTTGTTTGAAGTGAATAATTAACAGTGTGTAGTCATGAATCTTTATAATAAAAATTAAATTACTGTAAAATGTTTAAAAGATAGAAATTTCTGTAGTAAATTTAAAATTTTAGATTTGAATGTTATAAAAAAATGATAAGTGTATTTTATTATGAAAGTAAACAAATGCAAGATGAAATTAAATGAATTGAAATTGTTTTGAATAATGTAATTGAAGTAACTTACAGCGTTTGGATTATAATGTAATTAAAATTTATGTGAAAGGATTTAATAAATATAAAATGTTTTAAGGAATTTAATTATAGTAATTAATTAAAAGTGATGGTCTAATTAATTTAAAAGATGGAAATAGGTGTAATAAACTTGTTAATTTTATTTTTGATTTGAAATAGATAATAAACGGTAGACAATTAAAATTAAATGATTAAAATGTTTAATTGAAAGTAAAATTTGAAGTGATAATGGACGATAAACAGCTAAAATGTTTCAATAGAAATTGAAATTAAAAGTTGTGTAATGTTAGCAAATTTTATTCAAATTCAGAGATGAAATGTTTTATGTTAACCTGAGGTTAGTAATGTTTATTTTGAGTCTAGATTTTTGTGATATATAAATTTTTATTTGCTTAGGATCTAATTATGTATAGATGTGTAACATGTAATGTGTATTTTTAATAATTGCTGTGGTTTTAAATAATTTGCTGTATGGTATTAATCCTGTTTTGCATTGTATAAAGTTAACTGAAGTAGTGTGTCTAAAGAAGTGGGGTAATCCTTTTTGTGATTGGAGTTGGTAGTTGAATTTGAATTATTTTTGGAATTTAATTTTTTTTATTTTTGTTTGTTGTTTCTAACATAAATGATCAATGTGTGTTGTGTATGTTACAGAGATAAAAGGCGGATTATTTCCGTTATCCGCACTTGAACCTATCACAGAACAAGTTAACGCCACGCGACCAACGCCTAACGCCAGGCATGTGGGCAACCAAGAGCACGAGGTTCGCCCCGTTCGTCACCATTAGTCAAACAGTGCAGTCGAAAGTCCAGCACCGTCTCAGTAAAAAAGTGACGGGAGGCGAGCGCGTGTAAGTACGCGCGGCCTACCCTAAAATTATATAAAGTAAGAAAATAGGTAAGAGTAAGTGGATGTGATGTAAAAAGAAAATGTAAACTGGAATTATAACAGTGTCAGTGAAAGCTAGAGTGAAAGTGAACTGAAAGACTTGTGGAACCATTTTGGATAGCGTGGACAGTTAAATACCGTGAATATATTGGCCAAAAGGGTGTTGAAGATTTAAATTAAAGAGCTCATTAGTTAAATGGTGGGTTATCAGAAATAAATAGTAAGAGAGAGTTAGTGTGAGAAAAGTTTTATGAAAAAAAGTGGTTTCGCCAAATAATTGTATGTTTAGAATGGTTAAAAGTATTTCGTAAAAGTAAGAAAAAATAACAGAAGGAAGTTAAATTCAAGTATATAACAAATCAGAGTTGTTTTATACAAGAAACATGTGTTAGGCTTAGTCATTTCCCCTGTAACCATTTCCTATCCTATAAATTGTGCTGAAAAACTCGTCTAACGAATCGGGGATTTTCTCAATTAAGGGAGGTCGGATAGCAAAATTGTCCAAGTGTTTTTTATTTAAGGGAAAGAGTGTGAAAGTTTCCAGATGTATCCTTTTAAAGATATTGGTGGCTGCCCTGAAGTACTGATGGTGTTTGGAAAAAAGTAAGTTTGTGAGAAAAGATGGCATAATGTAGGTAAGATTCTGGCAGTGTATACTTATAAAAATATTTGTTTAGTTACAAGTTCAAGACAGAAGTTTCTTGTCTCACATTAAAAAATGAATAATATTCTCTTCAGAATCACTCATTTTTTACAGGAGTAAATCTAGTGATTTTAACATGACAGGAGGACGCACAATACAGCCAGTCGGAATGGGTATGGACATCACCACTGGCAGAACAAGACTCTGGCGAATTCACAACCGACTATTGAGTCGGTTGGTTTAAAGTCGGATTCTGCATCAAGTGTAAGTGTCCAGTATAGCCCAGGGCATTTAGCTAATTGAATCAGAAAACAAATTATAAAGCTGAAAATTGGTGAGTATGTACTCTATGGTGTACTGAATGAGAATCAGTAGTGTTGCAGCACATGCGCAATGGGACATAGCCGCCATATTGGAAATATATATACGAGGGACATTCAGTAATTAAAGAGACAAACTGATCTAGAGAAAAAATGGTGTATTTTTACAAAATGAAAATTTTCCTATTTTTCAACATAATCGTTATAATCCCCAACTATAATGTTATGCCTATTGATTAATTAATATTCAATTCAATTAATCAATATTTGATTGGGCTACAGGTTAGTTTGTCTAGTTCCTGCAATATTAATCTTATCATGCCACGCGTTGGGCAGCCATATATAACGTTAATAGGGGTGTTCCTATTAATCAAGTGTTAATAGATAAATTTTGATCAAATTATTCAAGTAGGTAATCGACAATGCTATCAATCAAGTGGTCTAATTATCAATAAAGAGTGATTAATCTTGTCTTCAACTACTAAATAAAACTTCAAGAATTAAAACATTTATGAATATGGTATCTGTTAAATTGTATTGAGTCTAAATCATTAATTGTGGATTTTACTTTGAAAGAATTGTCTTGTATGCCAGGTCTTAATATAAATTAACTCAACATTATCGAATCCATTATAAATTAAATTTATTATAATAATGCATGTTGCACGTATTCATTGCATAAAAGAAATTATGTAAAAAGAGTATGAAGGTTTCCAGATCTATCCTTTTAAAGATATTGGTGGCGGCCCTGAAGTACTGATGGTGTTTGGAAAAAGTAAGATTGCGAGAAAAGATCGCATTAGGTAGGTAAGATTCTGGCAGTGCATATTTATAAAAATGTTTATACTATCAGTAGTATACTACTATATAGCAACTATATAGTAGTATACTACTATTTCAAAGAGATAATTAAACTCTATAACATATCTAAAATATCTGAAAGAAAAACAATCAAATGCTTAAACGTACTCGTGTGTAGTTATTTTATCATGAAATAAGACATAATTGATGACGTTAAGAACTATCAATGTTGCATGCTTGAGATTTGCACTAAGTGATATACTTCGTAACATACTGTATTTAAACACATATACACATGAAATACTCATATACATGCAGTAAACATATTAAACACATACTGTAATAAAATAATAAACTCTGTGTGTTTAATTGGTGTGGCTCTCGAAGTCTTACTGGTCTGAAACACTTCCTTAAGTTTCCCAGTTGGTCGAGTCCCAAATGTAGCAGAAACTGTCAAATAGCGTTATGCTGTTGAAGAGATATATGTGTAGTTTCACCAAAAATGTTTTAAAACAAAAATTGTTGCTTGTTGAAGAAAAAAAAAAAATTGTGTTTAAAAAAAAATTTTATAATTAAAAAAAATTTTCTTTTTATTAATTAATTAATTAAAATCAATTAATTAATGTTGTTTTGCGAAGTTTTAAAACATGTATCAATCCTCTAAGAAATTTTATTGAGGTTCTTGTATTTTCTAATAAACTACAACCACTCATAAGATTGTCTCCAGGACAATCGATACTTGTTTACTTTTCCGTTTTGGAGGTTATCTTCCTTTGTATGTGGTAAAATCCTGGTAGTTTATTATTTAAAATTATATTAATGGTAATTTGTAATATTAATGAAAGAAAGAACTATTTTGTGGTGAAAAGTATTAATGTTTTATTAAATAATTGAATAAAAGACTCTTTTCGATTATAAAATCGATTCTCAGGGTATCGAAACAGTTACAAGGTTTGATATATATAAAATTCAATAAAGAGTTCTTTGAACAGCTAATTATTATCAAAGTCAGAGAAATCGGGCCAATATTTAAAAAGTATAACGTTACAACAAGTTAATTACTAATACTAGATACATACATTGAATAATAAATTGAAATAAAATAATTTGTTGTCACCAACACAGCTGACGGGAACAAGAAGGCGTTGCTCACGACGAATGAAAATGGCCGCCGTGAAGTTAGCAAAAATGTCCTTCATATATGCGACGTTCCAAAATTGATATTTTCTGGTAGTATTCACGTCCTGGCGTCTGCAAATCTTCCTTCTGATGTTGTGTAGTGTCTTGAGTGAAGTTTCCGTGTTGTATTTTGTATATCTGTGTATGTATAAGTTCGTTCACTTTTTATGTTTCAGGCACTAATGTATGGTTATGTTGTATACTGTTTTCTTGTGTTTTATAGTGTTTTTCGGTGTAGTTATGTGCTGTCCAGTGTTATTTAGTCTTTATCAATTGATTTTGTCACTATGTGGACGTTCCAGAATGATTTTATTCGCCACTCGCGATTTTACAGTATCGTTCACTTACTCGCCATTACCGTTTTTAGTTAGGTTAGCTCGGTTATAATCCGCTCGTCAAGTTCACCTTACAATTACCAATAATCAACTATCTTATTTCCTCCAGTTTCGACTAAACTCTTAGCCAATATAATATTATTCTTAACATTGTTCAAATATAATTTTGCATCCTGTGCATATTTCAAAATACATTATATAACTGCCTAAACTCTGGTTATTAATCAATTTTATTTGCTAGATGTAATTTAAATTAATCCTTCAGTTCATTCGGCGTATTTTAAGATTGAATAATGCCGTTTTATAATGTTTTCTGTCTAAAATTAGTAATTTTACTTTCATTTTGTATTTAGTAAAAAATTAAAAATTAACTTCCTGTCATTATGCAAATTCAGCCATTTTTCAGTTATATTTATTATTAATAATCTCATATTGTATTAAAAGGTTTATATTCCCTTATTTTCTTGTAATTATTTGAATTGGTTAAATTCTAAAATATTATTTTGGAATAGATGATTCCCCTCTCCAAATTTCTGAGTTTTGTCATTTTCATTTTTATTTATAATTCTGAATATAATTTTATAAAATCTTTCTAAGTGGTATGTGTAATTATATGGCTTCATCTCAGGTTTATTTTATCTAAATCCCTTTTGTTTAATTGCATTTAAATGATTAATTTCTCTGTTTTGATGAAGTTTGGTTTTCATTCTTTGGCCTAGATTTTTTAACAAGTTTTTTCTTACAAAATATTTTTACAAACAATAAATGATGTGTGATACCCCCTCTGACTTTTAAATATGGTATTATAAACTAAACATTTTTTCAAATAACACAACAATAATTAGTATTGTTTACAATACAATGAACAGTTAAACAAATAAGAAATATTTTTAAATAAATGGTTGTCTTCAACATTCAGACATTTTTTACAATAAAATACTTATCACTAATATAGGATTATTATTCACAAAAGAGGTTTTTTACCAACTAACATCTTAATTACTTCTTACTATTAACACAAGTAATAATTATATTTACAGTTCTGATGTTAGTTGTTGTAAATTTAAATAAATGACCTTATATCTAATACATTTTTTAAAATCCTTATCCTATATTTACAAACACCTTATATCTATATTCTTATTTGCTAACTACTATACTAAGTTGGATTAGGCAGTTTTATAAACTGTCCTTTAAATATCGTATTAGATACCCTGTCATAGTATAATTAAATCTGTTTTTTTTTCTCATTATATAACACAAAATGTCACTTTAAACAGATTTATATCTTGTTATTATTCAAAGTAACATATTCACATGGTACAACTTTTAAGTCACTGAAAGTTGCATATTTCATTGTATTCAATATTTGTGATTGCCAAGAATGAAACACAAGGTTTATTTTCTATAATACCCAAAACTAGCACTGGTTCACTTTACACTTTTATTTTGTTATTTCTAAATGGTCGTGTAGTCTTATTAACATAATAAATTGGTTAGTGTTTTACAATGGAGATTTGTTCCTTGGGTACTATATTATTGTTTCATCTTGGTTCACTGGCAACTCTTACTTTACACACTTTTCTCTCTTAATTTTATGTACATGTTGTTACTGTCCAATACTATTTCGTTATACTTTTATTGGTATTTTACTATTTATTTTGGGGATATGGGTGTCTTTTATAAGAGCATAACATCTTCCTCAGGATGCTGCCTTCTTCTTCTTTCTTCTGTCTTCTTGGACTGGTATCTTCTCCATCTTCTTCTTGATGCCATCGGGTTTCTTGGGATTTCTTCATCTTCTTCGGGTTTCTTGGGATTTCTTCATCTTCTTCGGAATTTTAGAAATACATCACCTTTATTGGTGGAGCTTGCCTTATTCAGGGTTTCTTTTCCATTTGTTTATCCTCGTTGTGGGTTTAGTCATACTTTATTGTTTCTTTATTTCCTCCTTACCTTCCTGGGTTATAAGTTTAAAAAAAAAACCTTGGGTTATTAGACTGGTTTTGGATGACTCATCACTAGTAACTCATTTTATTTGAACTTGTATTTTTTAAATAATAATGATTACTTTCCACAGTTGCTATGAATTAATTTTTTATATTAAACTTAATGCTTTCTTCCAAATTTAAATGTTATAATTTTATTATTCTAATGATCAAATGCCATTCATTATTATGCCTATATCTGTCACGTTACAATACACATCTGAAATACTCATATACCTACATTAATAAGATAGTACATGTGTAATATTCTATAATAGTATTTATTCTTAACCACGGATTCGTATTTACAATGGCTCTATTTTGAAATATCTCAGGCAGTTAGTCCTAAGTGACAGGTCTGCGGTATTACGATAAACTAGGAATTATAATAAATCTAATATAGAACTAATAGAATTAATAGAACTAATATGCATTTTAAATTGGAGGCTAGTCAAGCAAGCGTGGTATATAAGTATCAAAACGTTAAAATCCAGTTACTAAAAACTAACTTACACATTAAATTTAATTATATCTGTTTAAAAAATCATTTAGTACCAAAATATGCAGTTATAAATATGAAGGCCCTCTCTAGGGCTGCTAAAGCAACCAAAAAACATGCTGAGATTTTTCGGATCAAGGAGGAAATCAAATCTTTGTATATTAAGAAATCTACACACAATACACGACTTTATAAATTGCATTTACATATTTTCAACGATATTCATCCGGTCATCGTAAATAATGTTATGGAATCAGTACATAAATACGTCTCTTATGTCACTCACAATACATACTTTAAACAGACGCGTAAAATTCATAATTTGAAGAGCAAACATCGCCAAGAGACCGACATCACTTGTAAACACACATCGTGTTTTATCATCGTGTGTCTAATTTATCTACGATAGCTTTTAATGATGACGAAATGAACATCCTTAATAAAGGCATCAAATATAACTTGCCTCTTAATAATAAACACCAAATCGTACAAGAAATTATCAATGCAGAAACTGCAGTAAAAACAATTGCCGATCCAAAACTACAAACCGAAGCACGGATTTTAATAAATAATAAGTTTAATAATACCATAAAACACCATAATTTTGACAACCATTCACCTCATGGTTTACAGAAACATATAAGATTTTCCAACGAGTTTAAGTTATTGAAACAAATAAAAGCTAAATTAGTTGATAATAAAGCTCTAATTACTAAGGCAGATAAGGGGAGTACTCTTGTTGTCATGGACTTTGATGTGTATAAAACGAAAGTAAACGAATATCACTATAATATTGACGACTCGGAACACAAAGTTTTTTATAAGTAAAAACGTAAAGTTTTACCTTACAGCCTAAACCGGCTTTCACCTATAGAAGGCTTCATCAGAGGCTGTCGTTAGTAGCGCTGCTCGTCTTGTTGTTGGCGACGAGAAAGTGTTTCGAAAGATTGAAGCTGTGTGTGTGTGGTGAGATGTGTTCGAATAATGCGTGCGATTTGAATTGTGTCTGTTCGTTTAGGATGTCGTTTTTATTTGTTTTTGTGTGTTTGTATATTTCTAATTGTTCTAGAGTGTCTAGTTTTCGGCCTTTTGTGTGTACGTGTAGTATGTTCATGTTATTGTCGATGTTTTTATATGTGTGGTTTGCTTCAATGAGGTGGTTTGCGAAGGTAGATTCTGTAGTGGTGTGGAGTGCTTTTGTGTGTTCAATGTATCTCTGTTTGAAGCTACGTCCTGTCTGGCCTGTGTAGAATTTACTGCAATTTGAACAATTTAGTTTATATACACCGGGTAGATCGAATTTGTTTTGTGCTTTGGGCATGCGTTTTGATAGTGTGTGTTCTGTTTTGTTAGTAGTTTTGTAAGCGATTCTGTATCCTGCTTTTTTGAATTTGTGGGCAATTTTTTCTGTTTGTTTGTTGATGTATGTTAGTGTTATGAATTTGTTGTTTTCTGTCTTTGTCTGTTGTTTGTTTTGTGTTTTGTGTAGGAGTTTACTGACTATTGTTCTGTCATAACCGTTAGATTCTGCTAGTCATGGACAACGAAATCCAAGAAAGTAAACGACTTTATTTCAAACAATAATATTAGAACCTTGAAATCTGATCCTACTGATATGTATGTCAAGACATTGAATAACAAATCAATAATTGCGTAAATTTGTTTAGCGAATTCACACGTCGCTTCCTGAAGCCTATTAATGCTAAAGCTCCCGAACTCACTGGCCTACCCAAAATTCATAAACACGATATACCGGTCAGACCACTCGTTAATTTTACCACAGCGCCCGCATACAAAACAGCTAAAAAACTCGTCAAAGTAATCAAAGAAAACATAAATTTAAAGAACAATCATAGTGTCACAAACAACACGGATTTTATTAATAAATGTAAAAATGTTGATATACTACCAAATTATAAGTTAGCATCGTTTGATATAGTAAATTTGTATACCAACATACCAGTAAAGGAAACACTAAATATCTTAAAAGAAAATTTATTAGAGAATAATAAATTAAATATACAGACGATAAACGAGTTAATTGGTTTACTTGAAACTATCTTAGAACAAAATTACTTTGCTTTCAATAACCAATTTTTCATTCAGGACGATGGATTGGCCATGGGTTCACCTCTCTCTGGTCTATTGGCTGACGTTTACTTGAATTTTTATGAAAACTCTCATTTGCTCTCACATAACAAATACAAAAATGATATCATATTTTATGCACGTTATGTAGACGATACCTTTCTAATTTTCAATGGTACTGTACGACAGATCGAAAACCTAAAACATTATATGAATAGTATTAATAAAAACATTCAATTCACGTTGGAAACTGAAGTGGATAATAAATTGAATTTTTTAGATTTGTCTGTCACTAAACACGTAAATAAATTGAAATTTAATATTTATAGAAAACTGACTATCACTTATGTGACAATACATGCTGACTCTTATCATCCATTTTCGCAAAAGTTGGCAGCTTATAATTACTTTATCCGCAGATTGTTGGCAGTACCTCTCAGTGATGATGATTACCGTGAGGAGTTGAATACCATTAAACATATAGCTTTAGCTAATGGTTACCAAAACACGTTAATTGATAATCTCATCAAGAAACATAAAATTCGAAAATCCAAGCCCCCAACAGATAATGATACAAAAATAACATTTATTTCTACCGCATACACAAATATAATGCGAAAGATTCTAGCCTCCACATTTAATAAATTGAATATTACTGCTACCTTCAAAACAAACAATAGTCTATTAAAAATACTACGTCATAGAAAACCCATACCTTTAGAAAAGAAATCCGGCATATATAAGTTATCATGTAACGACTGCAACAGTTTTTACATTGGTCAAATGGGGAGAGGTTTCCTCAAACGATTTAAAGAGCACACACCAAAACGTTACCTAAATAATCTCGCTTTGTTAAATAATATCAAGTCTAACTTTGCCCGCCTCTTAATCTTACACAATCATAATTATACTCAGGGCCGTATTTAGGCATGTGCAACATGTGCAGGTGCACAGGGCGGCAAAATTTTGAGGGCGGCAAAATATAGCTGGTTAAAAAAAAACATCGCTTCATATCATTATAAAGCCGAAGTAGATTAGCGTTCTGGCTCTGGCATTAACCCTTTGAACAGTAACCACGTGTATACACGTTTTTTGTCAGACGGGCCAAAATCAGTAATCACGTATATTTACGTTTTCAACTTTTGCTTCGTTAGTATTGCCGTCATACGTCGTTTATTGCAATGGTATTCGTGCTGCCCTCTAGCGGATAGTTTTTGAAACATTTGATATTCATTCCTTCTTAGGCTGATGTAATTTACGTGGCTGTGGTGAATAATTTTACACGTGCTCTGCAGCTTTGTGTTTGGAGGTTACGTTCTGCATTGTGTACGAAAGTGTAAAGGTGTGAGCAGTGTTTTCGTTTATAAATAACGTTTATTATTCGTATTATTTAAATTATAGGACGTAAAATTTGGATTTAGTGTAGAGTATAGAGTTAGTAATCTGATAAACTATCTTTGCGAAATGTCTAAATGTGTGCATATTCTTTGGTGTGTATGTTGTTATTAATTCAGAGTTAAGTTGGCGTTTCATCGTTCCACGTGGTTCCAACTTATTAACTTTCAAAATCAAGGCATTTTATACGATACGCAGAGTATTTTAACTGTTGACAGTGAATATTCAGTTTTAAATGTTCTACAAAACAGTATTTCTATAGGTTTTTCCGTTAAGATATAATAGCTTAGGGACGGTATGGATGGGCGATTTAGGTTAAGTGGTGCTGCATATCGCAAGAAAGCTGAGGAAAAAAGACAGAGGGAGAGTAAAATTTTGCAGAAAATACCTTGACTGGACTCATATTTCAGTGGTGAAAACAAAAGTGAACAGTGTAGGCCTGAAAATTCGGGTGAAATTATAGTAGAAAACAGTAAAGACAATGTGGAAGTCGAAAATCTCGAAGTACAGGAACAAGCTACACTCTCTACAGAAATGGATTTTGCAGTGTCTATTCCTAGTAATGATCCATTCTATTGGGAAAACACTGATCACACTCGGGATTATTTGATAAAAAATGGTATTAATCAAAACAAAGACGCTGACTTTTCACAGTCCTCGCTGCGATATGTTGATGAAACACAATGGTTTTGCAGCAAGAAACTATTCCATAGGATTTTAGTAAATGGGGAAATTATGAACCGTGAATATCTTGTTTATTCTCCCAGCCAAGGATCACTGTTCTGTGCCCCATGCAAATTATTCGGTGGTACATCTCAGTTTGCAACATCTGGTTTCAATGATTGGAGCCATGCTGGCATAAGAATAGCCGAACATGAAAATTCTGCTTCTCACAGAGACTGCTTGTTAAAATTGAAAAGTAGAGGAAATGAGATGAACAGAATTGACAAAAGATTGCTCAGCCAGCATGAACATGAAGTTACATATTGGAGAAATGTACTAAAAAGAGTTGTTTCTGTAGTTAAAAAACTAGCTTCTAGGGGTTTAGCATTTCGTGGAGACGAAGAGAAGTTTGGCTCTGTGAAAAATGGAAATTTCATGATGTGTTTGAAATTAATTGCAGAGTACGATTCTTTTCTGGCTGACCATATTGCACGGTTCGGTAATCTTGGAAAAGGATCTACATCATACTTGTCACCAGTAACTTATGAAGAATTAATACATCTTATGGGAAAGTCAGTGAGTGAAAAAATAGGCAATGAAGTTATTTCTTCTAAATATTTTTCAGTCATAGTAGATTCTACGCCAGATTTATCTCATAATGACCAGTTAAGTGTAGTTGTTAGATATGTAACTGATTGTGGGCTCTCAGTTGAAAGATTTCTGTGTTTTATAAAAAATACAGGCCATACTGGAGAAAAGCTTTTTGAAGCACTAATGAATTCTTTAGAACAACATGGTCTGAAAGTCGATAACTGTAGAGGTCAATCATATGACAATGCGGCCAACATGTCTGGAATATATTCTGGCTTGCAAGCAAGACTCAAGGAAAGAAATCCTCTTGTTTTCTTCATTCCATGTGCAGCTCACTCACTGAATCTAGTTGGTTCACAAGCAGTGAAATGCTGTATTGCTGCAGTACGGTTTTTTGAGTTATTGCAAAGTTTATATAATTACTTCGCAGATTCTACAGGGAGATGGAATATCTTGGAAACATTTTTTGATTCTGTAACCATGACATTGAAATCACTGTCAACAGCTCGATGGTGTGCACGTGAGGATGCTTGCAAGAGCTTGGATGCAGATTGGAAAGCAGTGGTTTCTGCATTAAGAACTATTTCAGAAAATGAAACGGGTAAAGGTAGATGTCAAGCTGATGGTCTTCTTAGGAAATTAAATAGCATTGAGGTAGCATTCATGACATCAGTGTGGGGTTCTATTCTTCAACAATTTGGCAAAGTCATGAAAAAATTGCAAGCTCAGGAAATGGACATTTCCACTGTTATTGAAATGTACGACTCTCTTACAGTGTATTTAACTGAGCTTCAGACCTGTTTCCCCAATCACAGAGATTCAGCTGAAAAGAAACTTAATCAGATCAGGAGTCTGGAATCAGTTCCTTCTTCTTCAGCTGTTGAGATTTCAAGACCAAAACGTCAAATTAAACGTAGGCGATTTTTTGATGAATCATCTGAATCAGAAGCGGAACCAGAAAGTCCTGAAGGAGAACTAGGATCAGATGACTTGGAACATGACAAGATCTGGAGACGAATGGAAATTTCATATTCCAAGATCATACAAACTCTCCAGACTGAGTTACAGAAGAGAGTTAATGTCTACAAAGAATATAATTTAATATTTTCATTTCTCTCAAATATCACCAAACTAGAAGCTCCTCAAATTTATGATGCTGCAGAGAAACTTCGAGCCATTTATGATTCCGACATAGAAAGCAGCTTTGGTGAAGAATGCATCCATTCGAAAAGCTATCTGTTATCTATGAAGACAGAAGATGGTAACAAATTATCGTCTCTTCCATTTCTCTGCAGAATGTTGGCTTCGAAGAAAATTAGTGATGTCTACCCAAATGTGTACACTGCACTCAAGATCTACAACTGTACTCCAGCAACAAACTGTTCTGCTGAAAGGTCATTTTCAGTTTTAAAACGAATCAAGAACTATCTACGGACAGCACAGAATCAAGAACGACTGGTCAGTCTTGGAGTGCTCGCCATAGAATCAGACATCACTGTCAGTCTGGATTTTGAGGAAGTGATAAATGCATTTGCAAATGCAAAAGTCAGAAGAAAGTCATTTCTCTAAGTTTGGTAAGTAATGGTTAGTATCAAATTGCAGTGTTTCTACCATATATGTTTGACTGACCAAATTGGATGTTTCAGTGATATTTTTAACTGAGGTTATTAAACTGTAGTGATTATTTTCTATGTGTTTACCGTATAACTTATCGTCTTCAGAATAATGTATAAATGTTTAACTTGCACCTTTGTTTCATATATTGTGTATTCAGTTAAGTTTAAATACTGTCTATAATACAGTTTAAAATTGAAGTAAGTAATTAAACAATTTATTGTCCATAGTCTGTAAACGAATAGCGACACTGAAGTTTAGCTCAGGGAATAGGGGGCGTAAAATTAATGACTGCACAGGGGCGTTATACATCCAAAATACGGGCCTGATTATACTGATTTTAAATCTAATTTAATACCCCTATATGTGTGCAACAAAGGCCGTTACATGGACGCAATAGAAGAGTTCGAAATATACAAACTATATAATAACATAAACAGCCGAGACTTCATATTGAATGACCACTTAAATTTTAAATCCAACCCGCTATACGATACAGCTTTGAACCTGCTTAGGCGTAATCACTCAGATAATAGTTCAGTGTCCGATCGGCTTCGTCGTGGTGCGCACCATTTAGGAAGCAAGTGAATTACATAGTGGACAATTATGTGTAACATGTGTTTTTAACGTTTAACGACCTCAATAGAGCAATTTTATCTGATGATGGAACAGATGTTCCGAAACACGTCATTTTAATCAACGTAACGAAGTCACACGACGGATATAAGGTGATTTATTTATAATAATTTACTGTTCATACGTGACTTGGATACCAAGAACTAATATGCATTTTATAATAAATGGTTATTTTGGTAGATTACTCAAGTCATCGCAGTGTCTCGCTCCCGTTGCATGTGTCCGCTTGGATCCGCTAGGTGACGATTGATGCTGGTCCTGGAACCACTCGTAACTCGCACTTCCAATTGTTATAAGTACATTGTTTCGGAACGCTAGTTCGCACTTCATGAAATCCGTTATAAGTTTTTATAATGTTATTACAGTTTAAGTCGCGATTCTTGCGCTAAGGATTATATTGTCTATTCGTATCGTGTCAGTCTATTTATGCGTATTTTAGTTCGATACTTCCACGCACTTTAGTATTGTTTAAATACATGTTCGACTCTTCCGTAAGGCCTAGATTGATTTCAAGTTCATTAGACGCATATAAAACAGCATCGGCACTTGTCTCTATTCTACGAAATAATTTTGTATCACAAATTAAGTCTTATGTTGTATACCGATTCATTTCGTTTATAAAGAGTTCAAGTATATTACTACTGCATTATACAACTTCTTACGGCACTAATTGTATTAGTGTAATACTTAGAGTTTTACAAAGTTCATTAGTCGCGCATCGTCGCGAATACGACTGTTTCGGCTCAACGCTTCAGGTCTTACTCCCGAACTTCCACTAATACCGAACACTAGTTTGAATATCACAAAACGACCTTACTCTCCAATCAAAACGACCGTACTCTAGATTATTCCTGACATCGTCTTGTTTCTCCGGGCCTCAATATTTTTGCGTGAAGATCTCCTTGAATTCTTCAAAGTTCTTTATTTGATCACGCACTACGCGCCACCATATCGCTGCATCAGCCTCAAGATGTTTTCCGATCCATTTAACGTTGTCTGTTGGATAGTACATGTGTTGAAGGTCGGACAGTTTCTTCAAAAACTCAATGGGAAAACGGTCCGTTCCGTTGTACTTAAGCTCGCAGTTGTTGTTCCCGTTCACTCTCGTAGACGGTCCAACTTCGGCTTCATCTATTTGTCGCTGCAGCCTCTCTTGTCCGCTTTTAATGTGGTTGATGTGGCTTTTTAATTCTTCAATTATTACGTCTTTCTCTTTCTCCGTCATCGTGGTCTTTTGTTCTGCTGTACGCTGTCGGTCGTCAACTTCAACGGTTTTTTGTTTAAGTACATTGACGGCTTCTCCCTGTTCTTGTTGCTGTTGTGTTATGTTATTCTGTATTTCTCTTCTCCATTCTTCGTTTCTATTATTTGTGTCTTGGATATGGTTATCTAGTTTTTGATCGATCTGTTCGACTGTTTTCTGTGTATGATTTATGGCTTCCTGCCACTCATGACGGTCCTTCTCTCTCACTTCTTTATTCTCTCTCACCTGTTTCTTCAGTTCATTTTTCAACTCTTTTATTCCACTTTCACTCTTCTTTTGTAGATCGCTGATCTTCTCCTCCCACTTCTTAGCGTAATCTTGTAAATCTAGT
Source organism: Magicicada septendecula (assembly GCA_034769895.1). Taxonomy (NCBI): domain Eukaryota; kingdom Metazoa; phylum Arthropoda; class Insecta; order Hemiptera; family Cicadidae; genus Magicicada; species Magicicada septendecula. The sequence continues at coordinate 84,128,516 of CM068369.1, forward strand.
TTTATTTTGCTAATCTGTTCTTCATTATGCCGTTTTAATTCCTCCTGCATTTGTTTTTGTTCTTTGCTTTGCTGCACTAGCTGCTGTTGCATCTCTTCACGAGTCTTGTCTTGCTTCTCGCTCAGTTCTTCCTGCATCTGTTTCAGATCATCTCTCGTCTGTTGTTTAATTTCATTCTTTTGTTGCTCAAATTTCTCTGTGATTAATTTATTCTGTTTTTCGTTTTGCTGCTCTAATTTCTCAGTCATCTTCTCATCTCGTTGTTTAAAGAATTCAAATAGCATTTGTAAATTCATTTTACCGGGTTGGGACATCTGTCCCCTCGCCCTTGTCTCTGATTCTCCCGCGCTGACGTCGTCGCTTGGCATCGTACTCTCCTCCTGTCCTTCTATATTCAATTCGTTGTTGATATCAAACTCCTGGCTTTCGGGATTATTAGTCGCCATTCTTGACTGACTTCGCGTAATCATTCAGAGTTATTTTGGTTTATAATAATCTGTCTTATATTAGTACTTTTACTATTGTTCTGTCAAACTACAAACTACTCTAGCTTACCTCTGCCTGCATTTAACCAGCTTATTAATAAGAATTGACCTTATTAATCGGCATTCAGGTTGGGCGCCATATATAACGTTATGCCTATTGATTAATTAATATTCAATTCAATTAATCAATATTTGATTGGCCTACAGGTTAGTTTGTCTAGTTCCTGCAATATTAATCTTATCATGCCACGCGTTGGGCAGCCATATATATTGTTAATAGGGGTGTTCCTATTAATCAAGTGTTAATAGATAAATTTTGATCAAATTATTCAAATAGGTAATCGACAATGCTATCAATCAAGTGGTCTAATTATCAATAAAGAGTGATTAATCTTGTCTTCAACTACTAAATAAAACTTCAAGAATTAAAACATTTATGAATATGGTATCTGTTAAATTATATTGAGTCTAAATCATTAATTGTGGATTTTACTTTGAAAGAATTGTCTTGTATGCTAGGTCTTAAAATAAATTAACTCAACACTATCGAATCCATTATAAATTAAATTTATTATAATAATGCATGTTGCACGTATTCATTGCATAAAAGAAATTATGTAACAAGAGTATATACTACTATTTCAAAGAGATAATTAAACTCTATAACATATCTAAAATATCTGAAAGAAAAACAATCAAATGCTTACACATACTCGTGTGTAGTTATTTTATCATGAAATAAGTGAAATAAGACATAATTGATGACGTTAAGAACTATCAATGTTGCGTGCTTGAGATTTGCACTAAGTGATATACTTCGTAACATATTTTAACACATATACACATGAAATACTCATATACCTGCAGTAAACATATTAAACACATACACATCTGAAATACTCATATACCTACATTAATAAGATAATACATGTGTAATATTCTATAATAGTATTTATTCGTAACCATGGATTCGTATTTATAATGGCTCTATTTTGAAATATCTCAGGCAGTTAGTCCTAAGTGACAGGTCTGCGGTATTACGATAAACTAGGAATTATAATAAATGGTTATTTTGGTACATTACTCAAGTCATCGTAGTGTCTCGCTCCCGTTGCATGAGTCCGTTTGGATCCGCTGGGTGACGATTGATGCTGGTCCTGGAACCACTCGTAACTCGCACTTCCAATTGTTATAAGTAGTAGGGGGAAACTGAGAGTTCATTGCCGGAAGTGACGTCACACGTCGGGAAATTCAAAAATTGTGGTGGTGGGGGTAACCATGCGGTAGTTGTCTGTCGGCCATGTTGTCGTCGTCCAGCCTAAAGTGGGGTTATGTGTGCGTTGATTGGCGGAGGCGTGGCCTGTCGGTTCGCCGTTCGCCGTCCGGCGGCGGCCTGGTCGTGGCTTGATGGCCGCCCGGAGTGGTGGGGTCATCGTCGGCGGCGGCCATGTTGTCGGTATGTGCGTGGCCATGTTGGAAAAGCGGCGAGGTTGTCGGTTGTTGTAAGAGTGTTGTGGTTAAGGTTCGGCCACGTTGCCGATTCGTGCATGTGTTATAGTGTATGGGTATGTATATGTAAGGGGTTTTTCCGGAAGTGCGGCCATGTTGGAAAAGCGTCGTCGGTGTTGCCAACTTGTGCTGGTTAATCGACGTTGTCAACTCGTGCGTGTGTTATAGTGTATGGGTTTAGGATATATTTACACTGCCACAATTGTCCCGATATCGTCGATGTTGTGTCTATGTGTTAAGTAAATATATAAACAGATTGAAAAAATACGTTCGCACCAACCTGTTGGTCTAGGGCTCGCTATGTCGAGCCCTACATTTGTTGCTGTAAGAAACACATTTATATAAAACACATGCACACGCAATATTTATGTAATATCTGAACGATTGCATTGTTGACAACTTGTGAACTGCGTGTCTATGTGTTAAGTAAATTGTCCTATGCGAAAAGGATAGTTGAAAATAAACACTTATACAATGAAAAAATATGTACAAGTTTATTTTAAAAATAATATTTATAAATACACAACATATAAACATAAAAGAAAAAATATCTACAAGTTTATTTTACAACTAATATTTACAAATATATAAACATAAAAATGTTATACAATAAAAAAATATGTACAAGTTTATTTTAAAACTAATATATACATGTCACAAATCGGGTATAGGTCTATATATTTTTACAAAAGTCTCAATCCGGTTTTAGGTAGTTAATTTCCATCTGTAACAAAAAAAAAGTAACAGTATTAGTGACATGTGGTTGTTACAAGTAGGATGGATTACTAAAACCTTTATGAACACTGTAAGATACCTCAAATATGCATGCGCCCATAGAAAGTGCGATTCGGCTTTCCAAATATATACTGCCTGCATTGTGGGCATGCGGGTGGTGTCCCCTCCATCGCTACCGTCTGGAACCAATCGAGGACGCATCGGTAATGGTATGTATGACCACATACCAAACCGAGGAGCCTCTGCTCGTCATTGTATGTTTCTATGCACACACTGCAGGTAGTGTTCGGAATCATACCTTGAACAGGACAGGGCTCTCCGCGACGCCAACACCATGTCGGTAGACTCCTTCTAAGAAGGAGTCTCAATGTTGTTGGGTCGTCGTGCGTCCTCGGTTCAGTAGCGTGTAATACCTCAAAGAAGACGGGTAGCGCGTCTTCCGGAGGGGTCCACAAACGGGGATCTCTGCGCATAAATAGTTGCTGCTGCTGCTGATGATATATGGGTTGTGGTCGTGGTAGAGGTTGTATCTGCGGTGGCGGTGGCGGTGGCGGTGACGGTGGTGGTGATTGTGGTGGTGTAACTGGAAGTTGTTGTGGTGGTGGTGGTGGCGGCGCTGGTATCGGGCGAATGTCACCAAAAAAAAGACAACATAGAAATTATGTATAATCGCAAATAAAACAAAGCAGTATGTACGCATAAGAAGATGACTTACATATTTATGTCGATAACTCCTACATCGTCATCATCACTATCATCATCATCGTCATGATCCATGTTCAATTCCACAGTATCGACATCACTTTGATTGTCCTCCATAACTCCTTCATCTTCTGTGGACTCGACATTACTGAAACAAAAAAGGAACAATTTTAATACCAGATTTAAACGCAAGAGAACAATCGAATGTTAATAAAAACGAACGTACCGACTCGTACCGGGTCGAGGGAGAAAGACCGCCACTCCTTCAGCTAGAGCATCGCTGAAAAAAAAAGTATAAATTGAACACGTGAGGTAAACGCAATAGTACAAGACTATGTTGTTAATGAAAACGGACTTAGCGCAACAGACCACTTTGTAGTTGAAATATTGCAGGTTTTAAACGTTGCACACTGTCTGGAGATAGGGGACGAACTGCAGCAGCAGCAGCAGCAGCAACAGCACCAGTAGCAACAGCAGTTGGAGCGTCAGCATCTCTTAAAAAAATGTATGAAATGAACACCGGAGGTAAAACGTAAGAGCACAAGAGTTTATTAATGAAAAATGTCTTACCGACTCGTGACGGGTTGCGGAGATTGGGGCGAACTCGCAGCAGCAGCATCATCATCGCTGAAAAAAAATATATATAAATTGAACACTGGAGGTAAAAAACACAAAAGTACAAAAGTTTATTAAAATGACAATTGTCTTACCGACTCGAGTCGAGTTCTGGAGATAGGGGGGGATCCATATCAGTAACAGCGGCAGGTGCCTCGTCGGTATCACTGAAAAAAAAAAAATAATAATTGAACATCGGAGGTAAACGCAATAGAACAAGAGTTTATTAATGAAAACGGCCTTACCGACTCGAGCCGGGTCCTAACAAAGCACGACGTAGCCGTTGTGAACTATAAAAAAAAAACACGTCAATCGAATGGAAAATTCTGTTTGTGCATTATAAATAAAGAAAAAAAATGTTATATTTACCATCGTACTCGACGTTGCTCTGCTGGCCTATGTTTTATTACTTTCTTGTTGTTCATTCTGTAAAACGTATCAAAAGTTGTAAAATAAGTAGGTAAAGAACATAAAGTTAATGTGTGTGTGTGTGTGTGTGTGTGTGTGTGTGTATGTGTGTGTGTAATGCTGAACATCATCTTTACCGTTAGTTATCGGTCCGTGTACTTTCTCTTTTTTGCCTTAGGACCAGCAGCGTCGTCGGTTATTGCGCCTATCCTGTAATGTCCGTACGCGAGTGTACTTACACCGTCGTCCAGTACATACCTCTTATCATCATAAGGAGACAGGGAAAGTTTTGTTATACGTTGCGTGTACAGCTTATGATGATTGCTTCGTATACACTCAGCAGAGGTGAACACGGTACGACTGTCAAAAAGACACTCGCTGTACAATCGATGCCGTAACCTTTTTTTTATTGCCGTCCTTGGCACACCTTTCGCCACCTTTTTGTCGGTGCGGTCGGACAACAAGAGCGAGTAACACTTCGCCCTGAGTCCGACAAATTCCCTGATAGGTTTTCCATTGGTCTCATCCTTGAACTTCCCCACGACTTTTTTGTTGTCGTCGCAATGACAAGGATGATCCATGGGATAGTCCGACGTGTCGAAAAGGTGGAGATCCTCTTTCATATCCGAGTACACATCGTCAGTCTGAATGCTGTAAAGCAAACTGTCCGTGTCAGTCATTAGTAAGGTAAATCGTTGTCCGTACTTGGCGACAGCGTACGGATAATGAAAATTGTACATTATCAATTTGCTGACATCGAGTACTGTGAAGCCGACGTACACCGGACGGGAAAGGAATATCGTCCTTTTTCGTAAGGCCAGTCCGACCAAGTTATCGGTGTAGCGGATCATACGCTTTAGCCGAGGATTGGAAACAATTTTCTGCAGCCGTTGTTCGTTAGAGACTAGTTGGAAGTCTATTCGTTTCCTCACGTTCTCCAGCGATTTGCCATAGACGGCGTTGACCATCAGTTTGAAAAAATCCTTTTCAAAACTGTTGGTGGCTGCTGCTCTCTTTTGCGTGTTGAAATCGATAAACGGTTTCATCCACGCTCTCTGTTTAAAACTCAACACCCTATGTATCGCTTTCAATTCTAGACCGAGACTCAGATACAATTTTAAATTTCGAAAATGGAGAACGTAATTTTGCTTGTCGTCCAAAGTCGTCAGCAACTTGGGAACGGACGACGAAGGCGTTTCCGATCCGCTACACCCTTTTGTATAGTGCAGTCGTGTGTGGAGCCGTCGAGAGTACGGTGAAAGTACGTCAGGATGGACACAGGAACGGACGGGCGCCAGTGGATAATCGGAATGGAGGTCATGAAGTTCGGGTGGATAGTGTAAGTCGACCTCGAGTATGTAGCCAATGTCACCGTCATCACACAGAGTACGCACGTCCAGTGAGTTGATCTCGTTACGATCTAACCATCTGAAGTCGGCGTAAGGGAGCGGTTGTGACATGGCTGCACCGTAAAGGTTGTTGCAGTCCGTGTACAATATGGAAGAGGTCGGCTTTGAAGCATCGTACTGATCGACAATTAGCGGGTTGTTGGCCTTGGCGTGGCGGTTGGGTACCATGCTAACGCCACCGCGAACGGCCGATTCGATAAAGAGATGCTGATCTATATCTGTCAACAGCTCCAGTCGCATACCGGTCATCTTTAACATCGCATGCGAAGCGACACCAGGAAGCGAGTAAAGATGAGCCGGATCGATCTGGTAGTATCGCATGGCCATCTCACGGAACGCCTCGAAGACGTCGGCTAGTAGCAGCACGTCTATTTTAAGATACAGATCGTGATATTCGCCCAGTGTACTGATTCCAAAAGTACACCACACGTTCTGCGCGTGAGCATAATCTTCGTCAGTTACTGGCGATTCACTCAACCTGTTGAAAAAGTGTTCGCTTGCGGGCAGACGTGTTTCGTCGAATTTCTCGCTACCCGTCATGTAATCGTAAGGGTACACGCCCTTACGTAAGAGTAGCTCGAAGTGTTCTTCGAAACATTGCTTCGTTAAATCGAAATCCGCACCGCTCGCGTGCAAGTTTCCAACAAGTGTGTCCAAGGACGTGTTCAGAAATTGAAGCGTGTCTACGAAACGCAGACGACCCAACGAGACTGATACGAAGCGTTCGCTAGTGGTAGCGATACAAGCGAGATCGTCGTATTTACCCAACCCTTGTACTAGGTGATGTGCATCGTAACCTCGTAAGTAATGGAAAAAGACGGGTATGTGTCGTGGAGTCTTGAAGTTAAGGTTACAGATGTTGTGAGCTGCGCCTAGGTATCGTCCTGTCAGATGACAATGGTTGCGCACTTTGTCGACTTCGGTCAGTGGTTTTTCACAGAGATGACATACGAGGGCATTTGCGAAAGATAACACATCACGGTCACTCATAGTCATAGGGACAACGGATCGGATGATTCTGAACAGTTCTCGCTCTTCAGCGACCAGTCTATCGAGAAAAACGTCTACCACGTTCTCACCGCGATAAACGACCTGGGGTTTGAAAATGTTACGCTCGTAGTCGACTATGAGGTAGGAGAAACCTGAAGGAAGATGTAACGACTCCGTTGTGGTGGACGATGTGTGCGGAGGAGCGTCGCAGCGATGGCAAGGGACGATAAATGATTCAAAATCTGCGTATATTGCAAAAGGGACCTTATGGCAGTATGTATAATTTATGAAACACATCACATTCTTCTCCTCCTCTTTCGTGGGTAAACGAATTTTCTGTTCGCCGTACGGTGAACAGTGGAGGATATGTTCGGTAAGGAGTCGTTCTTCGCAGAATCTATGCAGACAGTAATCGCAATAGAAAGAACGGCCGTTGTGGTTGCTTAGTGAAGAGAATAAGCGACTTGTATTTTTTATTAAACAGTAATGTTTTCGGTCGTCAGCGGTAAGAAGTAATAGATTAACGTGATGTTGTCTGCCACTGGAAGGAGTTATTCTTAAAGGGTAAATTTCATATTCTTCGTAACCGAAAACATTTATAGAAACGTTAGGATTGTCTCGTTCGAACTTCACAATGTCAGATAGTCGGGTGGGATAAGTTATACCAGAAGTAATGATACTGCAGATATGCGGCTTGTATTTAGATACGCGATCTTTGTGGTCTGATTGTTGTGGAAACAGAGCGGCCAACACTGACCATACGAAACACATTTGATCGCCTGTATTGTTCACGTTGATGATGGATTAGTACGAGACAATTCAGGAGGTGTACGAATGAAACTGGAGGCGGTTAGCGGTTGGTATCGTGAGAGAACGAGTTCTAAGGAGATTATGCGGTCTAACGCCCAACCGCTACCCTCGCGTGTGAATTTATAAATCGATTCAATGATCTTTTCTTATGAAGCTTCTAAACGATCGGGCAATACATCTTGGTCAGCGATCAGTGTCGTATGACATCGTCCGTGAAAATAAGCTTCAGTCGTCACTTCTTCATCCTGGTCCGTGTCAGCGTTTACGATGTACTTGACAAATATCGCTTTAACCGTTATATGCCACTTTATAGAAAGCAAGCGTGTCAGTTCGTTTAGAATATCCGTACGTAACGTATCGTGCATTTCATCAAAAAAGGTTATGACATCGTTGACGCATTCTTCGTCATCCGTGATAGGCGTGTAAACGCGCAATACCAACGCGCCGCGTAACGAATGTTTACAATCAACAGCAAACGACTGCATTTGTAGTAAATTAACAACAACAATAAAAACACGAAACTTTAACAATTACTTGCTAGCTTGAAGAACAATTGAAGACTGATACGAAGTTAGAAAATAAGCACTATTTTATATGCGACACGTGAAAGTTAGACTGCGTGAGACTCGAAGGTGAACGCTGGCAGTGATCGTCGCTCTACTTATACTATCTATGACGGTAGCGCGCAGCTATCCGCTCCCACCACCGAACTATTACCGCCAACGATCCCCCACTACCAACAGCGTGCGCAGCTATCTGCTACCACTACTGTGCTTTTTTCATACCGACCAATTGACGACAGCCATCCCCACTACGGATGCGCGCGCAGCTATCGCTGAGGAGGTGAAATGCAACGCGACAAACTAACATTCTTGCTTCAGATATGGATGTGTCCACATATTCTTTTGCAAGCCGATTAAAAAGCTTTTATAACATCAGTCGTCGTGGTAACATTAAATTTTACGTTCTAAAATTTCCGAATGCGAACGTAAAAATTTTTGACCTAGCCAAAGCTGGGTTTATTTACGAAGATGATGGTGATGTTGTAAGATGCTGCAAGTGTAAAATACGATTTGTGGATTGGGCAGTGGGTGATGATCCTGCCCAAGTCCATAAGGCGTCAATGCCCGCATGCGATTTCGTTCGTGAACACTTGTAGAAGTCGACGCAAACAAAAACGGCTCTTTTCAGAGCCGACATAAACTCATGTACAAACATACCCGTTTGGGTAGTACTAGGTGTTAGTACTACTACTACTACCGAACGACAGTAGTCACTCCAAAAGTGTGAGTGAAGACACCCATAATAAAAAATTACTCAAACAATATGCGTATACCCTATAAATATCACGATCATGACTAATAGCGTATCACTCACATCGCAGATCATCGAGACGATGGATGTCTATCGATATGATGATGGGAAACATTTCACAATAACAAAAGCTTCACGAAGCGCGATACGGTCCAACTTATGTTCCGTGTATTTTGTGAAGAAAAGACGATTTTGCGGCAACTACTGTACACGTTACAAGTTCGGCGTTGACAAATATCACGCACGTTGTTGGCGTCACATAAAAAAACGCAGCGGTGATTTGCCGCCGATCGTGCTGTTGATGATAGTATCTATCGTATACACAACAAATCACGATGGCTTCAATTTATCGTAGAGTGTGAACAAAATAACGTACCGATAGAACTTGTGGTTTACGAAAAGAATATGTTCAAGTGTACCGTACGTCACGGATGGAATTTTCTTTCATGTTTCCGTCCGATTCCTGAACTCTATAACGCTGTTCAGCGTGTGCACGGCTTACACGATTCACACGGGCAGATGAACTACGCGACTGTATACACGGACATGCTCACCTACGGAAGTTCGATACCACACGCTTCTTGTAGCATCGTCCTTACGGAGCGCACTATTCCGATACGCACACCGATGGAAATATACAGAAGCGTGATGATGATAGTGCCAAAGTGCGCACTGGATCCTGGCTACAACGTAAGTTTTGACGTGCACTGCCCACCGTCCTCGTTACCGACACTAGCGAGAGGGAAACAGTTCGCGTTGGTGAACAACAAGGCGCAGGGATTATTTTCGGTAGCCTTTCTTAAGGAGGCATTGCCTACACTCCGCAAGTATTGCGAATACTTTGGTCTGCGGTATTCGCACGAACAAGGGTACACGGTGAAAGACCGGCGTTTGTACGAACAGTGGCAGCATTGCACGGGCGCTATGGCGGGCGAATTTTGGTTGTTGAACTCGTATCTGATACACCTGCATACGGAATCGAGAAGTCAACGCCCAATCGTTGAACTCAAAGCTAAACACATGTGCGAGTGGCTACCTGAGAACGATAACGTCATAGTCGCGGAAATGCACGAGTACCGCGACAACGTTATACGTAGCGTCATGTTCAAAGACATGAATTCTGTTAAGACTGTAAGAGCGTTGGACTCGAAACAACACGCGCTCCCGAGATACTACATCGGTATGAGCCTCGTGCGTAATGGGCGTATGAAAATCAGTTTAGCTCACGTTTTAACGTACTTGCGCAATCGGAAAAAGAACGCGATGTTCTTCCGTTCGGTCGAGATGATATAAGCGGATGTGGAGCGGTGGCGGCGTGACAGTCGCGTGATGGAAGGTGGACGTGTCAGAACGGCATCGATGAGAATTACCTTCAGCACCGAGCCGACAGTTTACTACATTCCAGCGTATTGTGAATCACGGTTCGCACGACGACATGAGAATGAAACGAGCTGTGAAGAATATACACCAGAGCGTTCGCAAGACTATCGCGACGGAGTTGCACAGACCGGTAAGAAGGAATTTTCCGAGACGTGCGGTCGAGTTGAAGGAACTTCACGACTTGTACCAAGCAGACCTGGTAGAGATGATACCGCACGCAAAGGCGAACAAGGGATTCAAGTACCTTATGACGATGATTAACGCGTTTAGCAAGTACGCGTACGCCGTTCCATTGAAAACGAAGACGGGTGTAGAGGTCACACGAGCTCTGGAACCGATTCTGCGTGCTAATAAAATGAAATATCTGCAGACGGACAACGGGAAAGAGTACTAAAACAGTACCGTAGAAAAATTGCTGAGCAGATATGGTGTCACTCTATTCCACGTACAGTGAGAAAAAGGCTTCCATTGTGGAACGCTTCAACCGTACGTTGGAAACGCACATGTATCGCGCGTTCAGCGAACAAGGTCATTACCGTTGGTTGGATATGTTACCGGAACTAGTCAGCACGTATAACAACACTGTGCACAGAACGATTGGAATGAAACCGCGACAGGTGAACGAATCCAACGAACGTACGGTGTTACGACGGATTCGCGAGAACACAGGGAGGAGCATCGATTATAAACGACAAAAGTTCAAAGTAGGCGATCGTGTGCGTATAAGCAAACACAAAATGACGTTCGCTAAAGGATACACACCAAATTGGACAAACGAGATATTACTCGTTCACACAGTGCGTACCGGCAGCGTACCCGTCACTTATTCACTAAAGGATCATACAGGAGAAGTGTTGAAAGGTGGTTTTATGAACACGAAATCAGTAAATCGAACGTTGGTGACGTGTACTTGGTAGAAAAGATCGTACAACGTAAAGGCGATCGTGTGAAAGTCAGATGGTTAGGATTCGATGGTAAACACGATTCGTGGATACACAAGAAGAACTTGGTATAACAACGATTCGACTCGAGGAAATAGAACCAGTATGCGTCGATGCGTTACGATGACAACATGCGCACTGCGTACAGTGTAAAAGACATTGTGTCACATCCTGGTTACGATGAGTACATCGTGAACACGACCGCAAACGACGTTGAACGCATGCGCAGGATCTTGACAGTGTACGAGTACTGGCAACGGGTTACCAATCGCGTGACGAGGTTCCGACACAGCGAAATAGTACCAACCGGCACCGGATTCGATCACTACAAAGAATGTGTTTGGTCGGATCCAAACTGTGAAACGGGTCCGGACACATGTGTATGCAGTTACATATCTACCGACTGCTACGATATAGTGCGACTATTAAATAGACTGTGCTTAGAACGACAACATGAAAATATTGCAACAAGCGCACAGACTAAAAATACAGGACGTGGACTATTCGAAATTGTGCGACGATGGTGGGAGTGGTTGTGGCAGAAAAAAACGTAAACACGGACGTCTTCTGCCCGATACCGTTCGTTCAATCATCTGCGGACCTTCCGCGTGCGGAAAGACAAACGTCATGTTCAACCTGTTGTTCGATGTAAACGGATTGAGATTCGCGAACTTATACGTGTTTTCTAAATCACTATTTCAACCCAAATATCAGATGCTGGAGACCCTGATGACACGACTTTCCGACGAAGGAATGGGTTATCACGCCTACAACGATAACGAAGAGGTACCGCCTCCCGACGAGGTCGATCCCAATTCTATTATGGTGTTCGACGGGTGTCTTGTGAAAGACAACACAACATACGCAAGTATTTCTCTATGGGACGACACAGCGGTGTGGACGCGTTTTACCTTTGTCAGACGTACAATCAAGTGCCAAAACAGTTGGTTCGTGACAATGCCAATCTAATAGTATTGTTCAAACAGGACGATCGCAACTTGAAACATGCGTACAACGATCACGTCAACACAGACATGAAATATGACACGTTTAAGAACATGTGCGCTGAAGCGTGGAAAGATCGTTACGGCTTTCTCGTTGTGGACAAGGATTCTTCTATCGACACCGGCAGGTATAGACTCGGTTTTGACCGTTTCGTAGTAGTCGCACCTAACGATTAAACAAAAAAAGTCATACATTCAGCTAAATACACATGACCTGCTGTCAACGACTTTAGTTGATGTTCAGCCGTTTATCGAGATGGACGACAAGAAGAAACGACTAGCACGTGATATCGACACGATCAGTGATGACATACGGAAGAAATACCGTGCGTTAAAACATGGGATTCGTGAAGAAGAAGCATCGTTATCCAAAAGTTACAAACCGATTCTAGAACCGTTACAAAATATTTCGCAAGCGTTGCTTGAAAAGAAACGTAAATCAACAAATGAAAAGCCTACAAGAGTGAAAAAGATGAAACGTGAAGAGGAAGAGGAAGAGGAGAAGGAAGAGGATCCGACGGGTGCAATTAGTAAAATCGATGCGGGAACACCATCTCGTTCCCGAACGAAGCCACCGCGTTTCCTGAAAACGCCTGTGATAGCCGAAACATTGGACGATGATGAGGGTGATCCTAGTCTCAACATTGAAAAAAGGCTAGACACACCGGAAGGAAGACGTGAAGCGCGAGGATATTTTCAGGACAAATACGACAGTGAATCGTTAGCGAACAAGTACATGCGTATGATCGTTTCGTCCGAACGCGATCGTCTGATGGACTATACGTACGGTGTAAGACACGAAAACGGAAAATGGATGATCGGTGATTCAGCGTTCGAAATCGAAACGGACGATACGATTCTTATCAACGGTAAACGATACAAAGGTACACCAGGACTCTACGAACTAGTGTTCATGAAGCATCCTAAAGAAAACGTTGTCAAGGATTCGGATATGAAGGCGTACAAAGATATACTCCGTGACACCAACGCGCACAAGCAGTATTATTTAGCGAACTCACAGGTGAACGCAAACAAAGGTGTAAAGTATAAACGAATAATATCACAACTGTTTCCACCGAAACGTACAGGACATGGACATAATAATAATATCAATACATCGTATATGACGCTGACGAGAAAAAAAGACAAAATCGATTACGTGCACTGGGCCGATCCAAACGAACTGGTGGACAGATTGCGACTGTTAATGGCGTCACAGCGTGTTGGAAACAGCGGGCACACGAACGAAATCGTCTCCATAGTGGAGAACTACGCGAAGCCGACATTATCGTATAACAAGTGCAATATACATCATCAACTGTCCAGCAGCAAAGCCGGTATAAATAATACTGTCGTACACGCGCCGGGGACATTCCACGTTTGGTTGTGACAACATGGATATCGTGCTACTGTTTATTGTCGTGTGCACAAGTGCAGTTGTCGCATCGAGCGTTAACGCTAACGATGTAGATTTCGCTATAGATTACTTGGTGCGATACGGATACGTGCCCGACGATAGTTTACGACTCACGGACAATGCCACCATCGATATAGACGCCTACCTTCGCACGTTTCAAGTGAATTACAATTTAACCGTAAATGGAGAATTGCACAACGAAACGATGAATCTCATGCGTGCGCGGAGATGCGGTAACGAAGATTTCGTGTCGTACACCTTACGAACACCGTGGGCCAAGAGACGTTTGTCGTGGCGGTTCTTTCACGGTAGCGCCAGCGCTATAGAAGCGTCGCGACAAGCGTTCGCTGTGGGGCAGAAACATTCGAACCTGGAATTCGAATATCGACCCAACGACATAAACGCAGACATGGTCATTGCTATGAAATATTTTAAACACAGGTGTCTGACTTCCAGGTGCACGATCTGCGGGTACGATTTGGACGGGCGAGGAGGTATACTCGCTCACGCTTACTACCCGCCCGATTTACCGTATAACACTACCGAAATACACATGGACTACTACGAATCGTGGAATTATACGAACGCAACCGAAATACCGGACGATCAGACCAGTTTTCTTCAGGTGTTAACGCACGAAATCGGACACGCGTTAGGACTGTCTCATTCCCTCGAGAGGGATTCAATCATGTACCCGTTCTACGTACCACGCTCGGACGGCCCGTTCGCCCTGAGAGACGACGATATAAAAGGCATTCAACGCTTGTACGGGAAGCCGCCGCCCGCTACGACGACGACGTCAACGACGACGTCAACGACGACGACGACGGCGACGACAACGAACGACACCGTTCGGACGACGACGACGGATTTATGTCGGCTAAAGAACGTTAATCAATTTTTAATAATCAACAGACACCTGTATATTGTGCACGATAACTTTTTGTGGACATTGGATCTCGAGTCGAAGCGATCGGGTCCGCCGCCGCTTCTGTTGACGGATTGGTTGACGTTCTTACCGTTGACGTTCACCAACGTTTCGGCGATGTACCAGAGACCGCGGACCGAAGAAGTGGTGCTCTTCGTAGACAACTACGTATACATGTTCGATATGCACAGTCTGCAACCGCTGAACGGGTATCCGCGTTCGATCACAACGCTCGGTGTTCGCACGATGACGAAAATAAACGCTGCGATACACACGTACACGGGTCGAACCCTTCTGTTGTACAACGACATGTATTACGGCGAAATAGACGAGTGCACGTTCACGATCAAGAAACACGGATACGTTAAAGATCGTTTTGTCGGCTTACCAGAAGCCGTCGACAGCGCGTTCCGATACATCGACGGAAAGATTTATTTCTTCAAAGACGCACGCGTATACGTGTACGATGAATTTCTAAATACGATCGTAAAAGGAAAACATAGCGACGGACTCTCCGTTGTCGGAATAAAATGCATAGACGGTACGATCGTATCAAAACTAATCGATTTATTAAGCGAGTACGTATAAATGCAGTGAAGAACGGACGAGACGCATCATTCACGAGATGAGTGTTGACAAGTTCGGCAGACACCAGAGCGCTGTCAGAGCGCGAAGGGAGACGCGTCGCAGTCTACGGGAGGATATTGGTATCACGATGACCGAGGACGGGCACTTCGACGTAGCGAGGAAAAAAATACACAACTTGGGCGAACCGCAAGACGGTAACGATGCCGTTCCACTGCGCTTCGTGTGTGACCACTGTCTGTTTGCCGACGATCCGTCGTCGACGACGACGCAAGGAATAGACGCGAAAGGTCGTAAGCTCGTCAACGTCGGCGCTCCCGTCGATCTCGGGGACGCTGTCAACAAGCAGTACGTAGACTACTCGTGCTTACGTTTCACACAGCTGGTACCGAACAAGAAGAACGGAGCTGTCGTCGACGCGCGGGATCATCGCATACAGTCTCTGAGGGAACCGATTCGTGCGAGAGACGCTGCGACCAAAGTATACGTGGACTCGAAAATCATACCGAAGGATAGGAACTCTAACCTAATGGTCGGCAACGTGCGGATAACGCAGTTAGCGCCGCCCGTCAACAACAAGGACGCGGTGAATTTGGAATTTTTGAACCGACACACGATCACCGCGGTAAACGACGCTTATTTCAACGCACAAGGAAAAACTATTCTAAACGTCGGCGACGGTGGCGCACGGGCTACGGACGCGGTGAACGCACGTCAATTGGAGGAGGCGAAGCGGTACGCGAAGAGCGAAACGTACAAACTCGCAAAAGTGTTCCAACGCCGTTGGGAGAAAGTGGTATCGTATATCCATAAATTGCATACGCGCGCAGCGCGTACTTCACTTGGTGCCGAAGAGGCAGTCTTACTAATTACGAACAAGGCGGAGACGAACGAGTTGATTAGTGATCTGGACAAATCTAAAGACGAGCACGATTGGAGATCCCTTTATCGAGAGCAACCGAAACAGTAGTCATGTACGAACTATGTAGCCGAAAAAAAGGGGGCGTGGTCTTATCGGAAAAATAGTTAAAAGCGCGGTACCATTCGTTGCGAAGTCAGTACCTACACTGATCAATCGAGCGGTGGACGTATTACCGGTGGAACTACATCTGCCCGGCTACAGGTTCTGTGGACCCGGAACGAAACTAGAGCAGAGATTGGCTCGCGGTGATCGAGGAATCAACGAGTTGGACGAAGCTTGTTGCGAACACGATATCGCTTACAGCAAGTACAAGGACAACGAACGACGACGTGTAGCTGATCGCGTGCTAGCCGGTAAAGCGTGGGAACGAGTGAAAGCTTTGAATTCCGGCATCAGTGAAAGAGCGTACGCGGCAGCCGTAGCAGCAGCGATGAAGGCGAAATCGGCGTTAGGCAGCGGACTATGCTGCGGTGGCGGTGTGCGTAAACGTCAACGTCGCACCAGACGACGCAAGCCGGTTCGACGCACGATAATCAGGAAGAGGAGGAGGACGACAACGGGGACAGGACGTCGACGAAGACGGACCGGTGGTAAAAAGGCTTCAGGACTATACCTTCGACCGTACCGAAAAAACTAATCAAAATACCCGTGCGTCCGTTGTCCGATCGAGATCTTTATGAGTACACGAAACTATTGCGTATACCTTATTTCAGAGGCGTGTACATGCGCGACGCACTTCCTAGTACATCATCGTGGGAGAACGAAAGCGCGATCGTGAATCTGGACGACGCTACCGGACCGGGCACGCACTGGGTATGCTACAAGAAGCGAGGCGACAGAGTCTGGTACTTTGATGGATTCGGCCATCTGCGCCCTCCTGTCGAGCTAATACGGTACTTTGGATCGAACGTGACCGATGTTCATTACAATTACGCACGGAAACAGCCGTCGGACACAGTCATCTGCGGACATTTATGTTTAGAGTTTTTGACATCGAACGATCAGTAAACGACAAGATGTCTTCGCTTACGGTCACCGTCACAGGAACGGATCCGAGCGCACTGGTTTGTGACTTTTTTCCACCGCTTGAACTGACGGACGGTGAATGGTACGCGGGACTGCTGGACTTTACCACGTACAACTCTATACCGAAAGTGGAAAGCGGAAGAAACAACGTCTTTCCCGTACTAAAGGGAGCACGTAAAACGTTAGAACTCGTCAATATACCGACCGGTGTGTACGAAATCAGTGATATCGAAACGTACCTGAAGAAAGAACTAGCAGACCCAAAATTTTCTCTACGACCCAACAACAACACGTTGAAATGTGAAATTTATTGTTCATACGATATCGACTTCGGATATACGGAACACACGATCGGTACCATGTTGGGTTTTTCCAAGAACTGAAAGATAGAAGCGTATATATTACACACGTCGGACGCGCCTGTAAACATTAACAAAGTGAACGTTTTGGAGATAAGGTGTAACGCTGTACAAGGTTCGTACAAGACGGGACGAAACGAGCATATACTGCACTCGTTCTATCCAACGGTTGAGCCAGGATTCAAGATAGTAGAAACGCCTAGAAACGTCATTTATTTTCCACTTAACGTACTACACTTGCGTAACGTTACACTGTCCGTACACGATCAGGACGGTGATATTGTGAATTTTCAAGGCGAAGTCATCACCGCACGTATACATTTGAAACGTGTGTAGTAATCATGGGAAATTATTTCACCGATACCCCCGTGATGAAGAGCGGCGGCGGCGGCGGCGGCGGCAGCGACGGCTCGCACCACGAGATAAAAGAGGTCAACACTTTTGGAAAAGGTATCAGTAGACGTTCGTCGTTGACACGGTTAACAGCAACTAACCGACGCTACCAGATTTCACTAGGATTCAAAGTCAAGAAAAACAAGTAATATGGCGGACAGCGGTTCGTCTTATCGGTTGAACGTCGGCCATTCTTCGAAGACAACATCACGCATTACGAATATCATCCTCATGCACCGTACGCGTTAGCGTCACGTTACGGAAATAACGATGAGATACGCATACCTATATTGCAACAGGAAGTCTTCACTTTACCGATGGAAAGTTTCCTGTACGTTGAAGGCAAGTTGAGCAAAAAGACCGACAGCACCGGTAGTGTGAACGTGAAAATTATCAACAACGCGATCGCGTTTCTCTTCGAAGAAATCCGTTACGAACTGGCCGGTGTGGAAGTGGATCGTACCAAGAGCGTCGGCATCACGTCCACTATTAAAACCGTGCTATCTGCCGGCAAGCAGGACATTGTTTCGATGCAAAACGCCGGTTGGGTTGCTCCTACAACTAACGAGCTAACACCGACCGGCCAACACGAGGAATTCAACTTTTGCATACCGTTGAGGATGCTGATGGGATTCGCTGAGGATTTCACGCATGTTATTTTAAACATGAAACAGGAACTTATACTGTTGCGCACTTCCAGCAACGTTAACGCTTTGTTCTCGTCCACGGATGCGCCCGCTAACGCTGATATAGAACTGACCAAAATCTCTTGGATGATTCCGTTCGTGTACGTGAACAACGAAGTACGGATACGATTGTTGGATATCATACGCAAGGACCTACCGCTATTCTTACCGTTTCGTAGTTGGGAACTGCACGAGTATCCGGCTTTACCGACGACCGACAGACAGACTTGGACGGTGAAAACAACTACACAACTGGAGAAACCGCGGTACGTGATACTCACCTTTCAGACCGCCAGAAAAAACAATCTGAATAAACACGCAGACGAATTTGATCACTGCAATGTGACAAACGCGAGACTCTTTCTGAACGACAAATACTACCCGTACGATAACCTGAACCTGGATATCGATAACGGACGTTACGCATTGCTGTACGACATGTATACACGATTTCAAAAATCGTACTACCACAGAAATCAACCCAACGTACTTCTAACACCTACTGAGTTCATAGCAAAAGCACCGTTATTCGTCTTCGATTGTAGCAGACAGGACGAATCGCTCAAGTCATCACCAGTCGACGTCAGATTGGAATTCGAGTCATCGACCAATTTCCCCGCTCAGACCGCGGCCTACTGCTTGATACTGCATGATTCAATCAACGTGTACACTCCGTTATCCAACACGGTGCGCAGACACAATTAAACGCTTACTATATATTAATGTTTTTTTTTTTACTGTAAATAGAACTTTGCTTTTTTTAGAATGAAATGTGTGCATTAAATGTATGTAATTTTTAATTAAAAAAATGTAATCAATTTTTATGTATTTTTATTTTGATGTAAATAGAATATAATGTGATATTTTATTAAAACATGTAATCAATTTTCATGTATTTTTATTTTATTGTAAATAGAATGTAATGTAATCAATTTTCATATATTTTATTTTTGTAGAGGGGGAAAACGATTATCCTCTCCTCCCTATTCTTCACTCAGTGTTTCATCAGCACGAGTCGTGAGTGGACGCACAAGATGCATTCACACGATATCTATGATGACGATATCAATCCCAACAACAACAACCGCTATTTCAAACAATGCGGTGAAGCGGCGACGACGACGTCAATCAAGTCCTTATCACCAGACGATAAAAAAGTGCAGGTCATCTTAATTCAAAAAATCACATCTCCGTACCCACGTTACAGAAACTTGGAAAACCGTTTAAAGAGTTTTAAAGAATGGCCTGTATCGTTAACGATAACGCCTAAAGAATTATCAGAAGCGGGTTTCTTTTACACCGGATGCAACGATAGAGTGATTTGTTTTTGCTGTGGAGGCGGATTAAACAAATGGGAACGTGGAGAATATGCTTGGATGGAACACGCACGTCATTTTCCTGCGTGCTCTTACGTAATGTTAATGAAAGATAAAAATTTTATCATCAAGGCACTGGGTATCGTTACCGAAGCGCAAGCACCAACAGCAGCAGCAGCAGTGACAGCAAAGAACGAACAACGCACCGTCACGATCAAGGAGAATACAAAAAACGTAGAAGAAAGCTCGAATCGTGATACGATGTGCAAAGTCTGTTACACACAAAACGTGGAAGTTGTACTTATTCCCTGTCGACATTTTATTACATGTGTGAATTGCGCCATAACCCTACATAATTGTCCCTTATGTAGAACCGCATACACCGCTTACATGAGAGCGTATTTCTAGTTCGTTTTCACGCTATACTTTTATCGTCTAGTGAACACCAGGTTTGAAAATATATATATGCTGCTGTGACAAAAGTGTTTTAATACAACCTCCGCTAATATCGCATACCTCAGTGTTTGAATAGCACGCGTTGAAGACGGACGCATGGAGCTGCTATCTCCGTACGAGTACATACGCTGCAGTGACTTAAAGCATACAGTACTGTACCCTATAGAAATTTTTGTATACAACGTTCTGACATGTAAATTTGTTGCGCTGATCCGTGACGAAAATATAAAGTACAAAATAAACGTTCCGAACAAATTCTTTACGAGAGTTTCACAATATACAACGTGTCTGTTCCGTAAGACGGACGGATCTGCAACGTTCCTAGTAAAACCAAACACGTTGTATATAACATAAAAAGGATGTGCGAGGATAAACTAGCAGTCATACTTGACTTTCACTGTTTTATCGACAACGATGGAAGCGAACTCGTTAAGGAACTAGCCGTTATGGACGTCACTGCATTTGCCAGCAGGCATTGGATATTTACACATCCAGTAGAGACGATTGTTTCGAATCACAAACATGTGAGGACAAACAGATGGTTAACAGACCATTATCATGGACTAACGTGGACGGACGGGGACACATCGTACGAACATCTTGTACCGATATTAGAAAAGTATACGTTTCCTTTTAACTTCGTGTTCGTAAAAGGATTGCAAAAAAAAGATTTCTACAGAAGCGTATCATGCATTTTAATATTATAAATTTAGAAGATTTCGGTTGTCCCAAACTCGATCAATTACAATCAATACACGGAACAGCCTGTCTCGCGCACCACTTATGTCCGGAAATATGTACAAATAGTAGAGTACACGCTTTACGCGAGTGGGTTGTATCAGATTTTAGAATAGTCAATATGTTTCTGATAAATTACTAACATTATTGTTTAGCGCTTACGTAAAAAACAGTCGTCGCCTTTCTATCGATTACATCATCTGTCTAAAAATAAATTAGCGTGTTCAAACAAGCACGAGCGCTCTCTAGTCGTATAAAAAAAAATAACCGACACCCCTCTTCCCCACCTACCCATCGAACCGTGAGAAATCAAGTTGTATCCTGTTCACACGGTTAAAAATAAATTAGCGTCGACGACATGTTCGAACAAGCACGAGTGCTGTCTAGACGTATAAAAAAATAACCGACTCCCCTCTTCCCCACCTACCCATCGATCCGTGAGAAATCAGCTCGTGACCTGTTCACACGGTTAAAAATGAACGCTTACTGTGCGTTGAGTGGTTTCCCCCCTCTCCGGTTTCCACCTCCACAACTACCTCCCTATATATTCCACTGTGCACGAGCGTTATTCGTTCATTCGTTGAGAGACGTGCCAGAAATTATAAATTCTTTATTTTAAAATGGCATCAATCACTGAAAAGTTTGCAACTATTAGCGCAATTGAGTATAAAAAAAATAAAGGAATTGATAATCGGTGTAAAATATCCGATAGAAGAAATGCAGAATATAGACGCAAAATACGGTAAAACTGTACTCGTCACTCTTCAAGATTACAGAGACCCTAGACTAAAATATCGTGTATATCTACCAAAGAGATACGCAGGCGTTTTTGAAGATGAGGAATTAAAAAATTTAGTACCGTGTTCGCTGCAACTAATTTATCGCGGAGAAAAGGATAGAGCTTACATAGTAGAAATTGTACAGTAGGATCGAATGGACATCTTCATTTGTCACGTACAATTACATATATATATATATATATATATATTGTGACGGCAGCGGTATGCGAACATCTGCTCTCCGTTACCAGCCGCCGAGACGTGACCAACTGCGTATTCGGGGCGAGCCAATCAGCGATCCCGGTTAGATAATAAAACCCGGGCCGGCAGAAAATTTTACGCACTCTTCATTGCCACGCCATCGAACGCACTTCATCTCCTCTCCTCTCTCGGACGACATCGGGGCGGAGTCAGCCGGAAGGAACAGCCGAAGAATAGAACCGCCGCCGTTCTTGCGTCTTCGCACTCCCGTTCCGCGCCAGCGATGGATTTCGCTGGGCCGGCAGCCGACTCTACAACCGGTGCCGAAAGAAGAGGAGGACTGCAGTACGCCACGATCAGCGGGCGCAGCCGCCGAACATCTCAGCGCGGCACGACCAACACCAGCTTTCTCGCCACAAGGTCCTTTTTAGGGCCACCAAAAACGATAGTGTGTACGATTGGCGCCAGTTGTCATGCGGCAAGCCTTTTGTCCGGTGACAATATATATATATATATATTAACATGTACTTAGTTGTATTTCATTTAATTATAAATAATATATTTTAACTTATATATTATAATGCGTTTACACATATTTCATTTGATTTAATTGTACTTATGCCTAGATAATAAAACAAGGCTTACGTGGTGTACACTTTAGAGTAATTCCGGATAGACATCTTCAGAATTAACAAATATATTTGTACATAATTGTCATTGCACACGTTTACCAATAGTATTTAAAATAATGTGCTTACACATAATTCATTTGATATAATTGTATACAATTGTATTTTTTTTTAAATTGTCACTACTGTGTGTGTTTATTTCATTTTTTTGTACATATTTGTCATGTCATAGTGCACTTGTAATTAGTTTTACTTAGTTGTATTTCGTATACAATTGTCATATTGCACATGTTTACATTTTGTAATTTTCACTACTGTGTGCGTTTACATATTATGTATTTTAAATTGTAATATATTTTGATTACATGTATTTTAATTATTTTAATTAAACAGTATTGCTTTAACCTTTTTATTGTTTTTTAATTTCAAAATTCCTTGAAACATTAACACTATTCTAAAAAAAAAATCAATTTTATTAAACAATAATTGCATGATTATAATATACTTTAGAAATTAAAGAATATTTAAAAATCAAACTGACCTTGTACGAGTTCCAGTTGAGTCTCGCGACGAACTATGTGCCTTTGAGAGCAGTTCGTACAGCTTATATATAGTATCTCAAGGATGTACACGAAAGAGATGGTAACAACAAGAAAAGCTCCCACACACAAAGTCATGGACACGCACTTAGCTCGGCTTGCGTTCTAATCCCACACGCTGTGATAACAGATGATGTCAGACATCCTGTTTGTTCTGTTATTTAAAATAAAAAAATTATGTGCGACTACGTTCACACGCTGCGATAAACAGATGGTCATACAGACGGAGTCGATTACATCATCAACAAAAAAAGTAACAGCTGCCACGCACACTTAGCTTGGCTTGTTCACACAATAATTTATGTACGCCCGTAACTTCGTTCACACGCAACAATAACATATGTTCAGACAGACGGCGACAATTAATTATACGCTCAGACAGACGGAGGCAACTAACAGACGGCGGCAATTAATTATACGCTCAGACAGACGGATGCAATTAATTTAGCGACTCGCTAAACAGATGTCCAGAAAGCTGCAAAATGCACGTGGGAGTCAACTGCCACATTCAAAAAAATGCATGTGGGAGCCAACTACCGCTTGTCCCTATTATATTACATACCCACCAGTGATAACGGATGGTCTGTCAGCATTCTGTTGTAAAAAATAACTCCACATGTGAAAATCATGGTGGGAGCCGATTACATCATTTGCAATGTCCTATTATTCAGATATTACATGAATATTGCGTGTGCATGTGTTCTATATAAGTGAATTGACCACTGCATATCATGTGTGTTTCTTACAACAACAAATGTAGGGCTCAACATAGCAAGCCCTAGACCAACAGGTTGGTGCGTTCAGATATTACATAAATGAATTGACAACTGCATATCATGTGTGTTTCTTACAACAACAAATGTAGGGCTCGACATAGCGAGCCCTAGACCAACAGGTTGGTGTAAATATATCCGAAACCCGTACACTATAACACATGCACGAGTTGACAACGTGACCAACGCGTTGGCAACAATGGTGGCAGTGTAAATATATCCTAAACCTATACACTATAACACACGCACGAGTTGACAACGTCGATTAACCAGCACAAGTTGGCAACACCGACGACGCTTTTCCAACATGGCCGCACTTCCGGAAAAACCCCTTACATATACATACCCATACACTATAACACATGCACGAATCGGCAACGTGGCCGAACCTTAACCACAACACTCTTACAACAACCGACAACCTCGCCGCTTTTCCAACATGGCCACGCACATACCGACAACATGGCCGCCGCCGACGACGACCCCCACCACTCCGGGCGGCCATCAAGCCACGACCAGGCCGCCGCCGACGGCGAACGGCGAACCGACAGGCCACGCCTCCGCCAATCAACGCACACATAACCCCACTTTAGGCTGGACGACGACAACATGGCCGACAGACAACTACCGCATGGTTACCCCCACCACCACAATTTTTGAATTTCCCGCCGTGTGACGTCACTTTCGGCAATGAACTCTCAGTTTCCCCCTACTATAAGTACATTGTTTCGGAACGCTAGTTCGCACTTCATGAAATCCGTTATAAGTTTTTATAATGTTATTACAGTTTAAGTCGCGATTCTTGCGCTAAGGATTATATTGTCTATTCGTATCGCGTCAGTCTATTTATGTGTATTTTAGTTCGATACTTCCACGCACTTTGGTATTGTTTAAATACATGTTCGACTCTTCCGTAAGGCCTAGATTGATTTCAAGTTCATTAGACGCATATAAAACAGCATCGGCACTTGTCTCTATTCTACGAAATAATTTTGTATCACAAATTAAGTCTTATGTTGTATACCGATTCATTTCGTTTATAAAGAGTTCAAGTATATTACTACTGCATTATACAACTTCTTACGGCACTAATTGTATTAGTGTAATACTTAGAGTTTTACAAAGTTCATTAGTCGCGCATCGTCGCGAATACGACTGTTTCGGCTCAACGCTTCAAGTCTTACTCCCAAACTTCCACTAATACCGAACACCAGTTTGAATATCACAAAACAAAATTTTTATGGAAACAGAGAGAAAATTAGAGTAATACTCCGAGAGCGTCTCCTCTTGCATACAGTTTTTATGCCCTTCGCTTTCCCACTCTCGCTACTCCTTCGAACGCTTCATTTTCCCACCAAAATAGTTCTGATAGGACAATTGCTCGGATTTCCCTCGGTACTCTTCCCTCTAGTCTGTGATTCTTGTGAATTCTCCACCCAGCGCCGTTTGGAGAGGGACGTTCTTCTTCGGTATTTGTTCTCTGGTCGTCGGTTCCCTTCGAGACCATCCCCTACAGTTACTCCCTTCCGAATCCTCGTTTCTAATTGGCTGGCTGGCTTCTCTACTTGAATTTCTCATAGTCCACATGACGTGTTGCTGTCATCAGGACGTTGCCACTTTCTCGGAATCTGCATCGAGACCTTGCTACTGAAGTCACATCTGCCCCTTTTGGTGTACCGTGTTGAAATAAAGTATTGTTCGGACTCTGACGACTTCCTCTAGCGAATTTACGGGTGGCAAACATCTGTGTACGTCGCAGATGCCTCCTTGTCTCCTGCACAGTATGAAAACAAGCCTCCCGTGGTCCTACTACATCGTCCGTGCTCCAGCTATCGTTTTTCAGTAAGTTTCACATATGCTTGGAACAATGCTCTTAGCTAGGCCTATCTATTCTCTCGCTACTGAAACGGATGCAAGGGTAATGTTCCTTTGTCATATTTGTAAACTCAAGTGTTCCCACGCATGACCCTTTTCGTCGTAACACGTGTTGCAGCACGCTTTGTCTTCTAAACGGCTTTTATGTCATTTAAGTAGAAAGGAAGGATTTGTTCCTTCCGTCGCTCACCCTCGAACATTGCTAACTTGTGTCAGTCTTGACGGGCTCTAATTGCTGGCGTATCTCCCTCGGAATATCCAAAATCAAAAAAATTTTCAAAGCAATAAGTACGTTATACAACACTAATACACTTTTCCCAACGATGAATCAGCTTTTTTATGCCTGCAGCAAAGAATTCTTTATCTTGACGTTTGAACCAGTCTCCCACAAATTTTTTGACTTCTTCGTTGTTGTTGAATTTCTTACCACGTAGCGGTTCCTTGAGAGGGCCAAACAGGTGGAAATCTGATGATGCCAAGTCCATACTACCATACGGGAGGTGTGGTAGTGTCTCCCAGCCAATAGCGCTGCTTCAGCTCTGTGCACACTCTGAGTCTGTTGTCCTTGTGTTGTTGCGTTAACTCTTTTGGAACCCATCTTGCACTTGTTTTGCAGTACCTAAGCTTGTCACTGATAGTGCTATAAACTGTACCAACACTTACTTGCAAATTTTCAGCCATTTGTTCAACTGTAACACGACGGTCTTCACGAATCATATTGTCTATTCGAGATTCAAGCACAGGAGTTGAAACTTCCTTTGGACGTCCAGATCGCTGTTCGTCTGTCACTGAGTTTCGACCGTTTTTGAACTGATCCACCCACTTATAAAAATTTCCGCGATTCATGCAACTTTCACCATACTGTTTAGTCATTCTAGAATAGATATTAGAGGGTTTTTCACCTTCAGAAAGTAAAAATCGAATCACTGAACGTTGTTCAACTAATGTGGAAACTTCTAGCGGACTTGCCATTGTTAAATGAGATTTTGAGGTTATAAGCAAAACAATTTTCATGAAACAGCTGCTCAGAGATCATCCCAGGAATGCCAACATGAAGTCCTAAAAGTACCTAATTTTTCCTGCTAACCGTTTTTTCTCTAGATCAATTTGTCTCTTTAATTATTGAATGTCCCTCGTATATATATGTAAATAATGTTTGTCTGTTTGTTTGTATTTTATACATATCTACAGTTTTATTCCAATCGTGATGAAAATTTTCACACTAACAGTTCAAAACAAGAGGAACATTCTTATCTACATTTCATTTTGAAAAACTACCCCTACCCCTTTTTCACCCCTTAAGTAGAATTTTAACGCGCAGTTTTGCGGTTTTTTGCAAATATCTCGAAAACGGTAAAGCAACTGAAAAGTGAAAGCTAATTTTATAAAAGCCCATGAAATTTGCTACAAAATGCAATTTGCCTGGCTCTGATAGCGTTCTTAGTTGCGAAGTTATTAACATACAAAGTTGAAAATTGGTGCACAACTGTTTTGTTCTTTACCCCGTTGTGAGTGTGAGTCACCATTTCATCTGCTATTTAACATGCCCTTCCCCTTCCTCCTCCCGCCATCGAAGAAAAGAAAGAATATTGGTCAAAAAAAAGCCATCTATGCGTCGGAAACACCTGAACAACACATGAAAACGGGAGCTTCGTCTACAGCAGAAGCATATCAGAGCTTCTACGTCAAGGTCAAGGGAAATGGAGGAGGAAAGAGAGCTTTTGTTAATATGTTTAGCAAGTTGGCCTACATATTTTGGCATATCAATGTTTCAAATATTTACTCAATCCTTTTATAATCATTATCCCGAACGAAGCCGGGCAAATTTGCTAGTAATGAAATAAGTCAAATTGAAAGGGCAAAAATGTATTATCAAAATTAAGAATACAGTATTACTCTGATATTGTAACAGTAGCATTTTCATTTAACCACACGTCAATAGAATATAATTTAACGCCATTTTAAGAATATGGTTGGTTGACTAGAGGTCTAATCTCACCTACAACATAATAAATAAAAACATCATTAGTAAATAAAAATACATGTTGGCATCTGGTTAGTCTTATAGAAAAGTAATATTATCTTACCGTACAAAATAGTTATTCATGATCAATTGAAGGATCGTGATGGACCAGATTCATTCAGTTGGTTAAACTCTTCCATATCAGGTATATAATCTTCATTTTCTTCCATCTCGGATAGTTCATCATCATCTTCTTCAGGGAAAGATCGATTGCTGCATATTTCACCACCACATTTACCACACATAGAGGTACACACCAGGCCCCTCCGGCGGCATTCACATCTTTGATTACAGTTTACTTTGCAGTTGCAAAAAACGAGTTTCAGCAGGTTTTCAGGGGCAAGAGGATCAAGTGCAGGGATTGGCGACAAATGACTTCCCTCTTGCTTCCATCCCCAATCAGTAGCTGGAAGTGAGACCCCACGCCAACTCTGAACTTGGTGGAACACTCTAAAACTATGCTGAAATGCTGCTCCGGAAGTTGGTGGAATTACCGAGAGATCAAACTTCCCGTAGATCGGTTGTTTCGCTACAATTTTTTTGTAACATTTGTATCTTGTTTCGTTTAATTTATCTGATGAAACGCGACCATTGTATAAAGTTGTCAAAAAATATTCTCCAGCTTGAGCAATATCTTCGTGTGATGCATCTTTATCATTAAATACAACCACTTTCTCTCTTAATTCTTCGTTAGATTGCGAAAGTCTGAAAGCTTGCTTTTTTCCTTTCTTAAATAGTGAAGACGTCGTGTCGCAACCTGTGACCGCATGTAAGAAGAGAATATGATTTGCAACGTCCCCCAGAGCTCTTTGAAGTTGCTGACTGCTGAACACTCTTTGCGGCTTGTCCTTCGATGCCGGCATTAACATAAAACATTCATTATTTAGATTAGCTAGTGCAATCATTATCACGAGCAGATTAGTATCCTCACCGACTATAATTCCCTTTTTACTGTTATCAGACAATTTTAGGGCAGCGTTTACTATGTAAGTATCAGCGTCACCAGGAGCTATTTGAACTTTAAAATCTGCAGCTGCAAGTTTCTCTGACAAAAGGGAAATAAAGTTTATTTTGTTGTACATATTTCTAAAGAATTCTGACTGCGTCGTTGATGGGAATATTACATCACTTAAAGCAATATCTACTGACTTTTTACGTTTTCCTGATCTTCTTAAAAGTTCCGCATACTTAGTGCTATATGTACTTTCACTGTAGCCATCAAAAATAATAATACAATTGATTCCATAATGTCTCTTTAAGTAATCTAAATAACCATCGCAAATTTGAGAAAATGACGCAGGTTTCGGCCAAATTACTTTATGCAAAAGGTAACCGCCGTCTATGACAAAGCAAGGCTCTTCGGGTAGTTTTTCAGTACTCGGGCAACATTCTTCTAATATATCCATTAAAGTGAACTTTTTTCCTTTTCGTAGTGAAATTGTATCGAAAAGTGATGTAGGTCGTGGAGCTAACTCATATTTTAAACATAATTTCAATTCTTCATCAGTCTTCACAGTACAAACTATCCGATGGAACAATTGGTTTGAATTTATGTTTACTTCTTGGTTGCCAATTTTTATAGTTTTCGTCATAGTAGCCATATTTTTGACTTTATCTTTACGCGAAAATTTAGCTTTGTCAAAGGTTTTTCCAGTGAATTTATTCAAAGACGCTTGACCAATTACTTTTGCACATTCACAATTTACTGTTTTGTCTGCTTTTATACCAGTGCTTATCGAAATTAATGTATCAGAAGGGCATTCAAATGGGGAGTGTTTTTTAACCATAGTAAAAACTTTTTTGAATCACTGGTGTCTCGATTTTTACGAGACTCGCGTAGCTCTACATGTTGATTACTATATACAGATGATATGCCAGTTAACTTTTCAACCGCACTTATGACATGTATAGTGACAGGAATTGTATTCACCCAGCGTGAAATCGAAGACTCTGTGAGACCTCGACCATGAGTAAGTCCTCCTTCTACTTTCATTGATCTCATCAATACCTGTTCGATAATCATATCGCTCCAGATACCACTCCAAAATTTAGATGTTCGACGAATCGTAAAATATCCGTTGCCAACAAATTTGTCATAATCTTCTTTAGTCATACGAGTTTCAAGTTCTAATATAAGCTGCAAGTAGGCGTGAGCTGATTTTGCGTAGTGATTGCGGCCTGCGACATGTAATATAGGTAACATACACTGAACTGAATATAAATGCAATTGCCAGTCACCCATTCTTTCAGCTCGGACATACATAAGCATTATTTGCACCATTTCAATATACTGACACCAGAGTGCCGCCGTGCGACTTTTAGATGCCTCTGTTAACAAAATTTACTCTAATAATAAAGCAACAGATGCTATATAATTATAAAATTCATGCACGTTAGATTCATCGCTGGTTTCATTTAAAAATGATTCGTAATGGATTTTAAATTTGGTCATTTCTTCACTTGAAAAAGAATTTTCGTTGATGAGTTTTTCAAAAAGTACGGTAACTAAAACAAGCAGGGTCAGCACGTGGGCTCGAAATGCTCTAGCAAAGGAATGACCGGATAATAACGAACCAATAGTATTTGTTGCATATACTTGTTCCCACAACTCTTCAATACCGCTTCCTTCCATTAAATAGCCTATAGAACCCATATATGACATCACTAGATGAAATCCACCGAGACCAACAATAACAGATGACAATGGACTTCCACTATCTGCTGCCAAAACAATGTCCAAAGCCTTATTAAAAAGAGATTGATCGAAAGTAACGATGCACGTATTTTGTCCCTGCTTCTTGCATTCTTCTATTGCGTATTGAAGACATGTGTAGATCGTCGATGGATTGGTTGGTGACAAATTCGCAAAAGGTAGAGGACATATTGCTGACCTTTTATATTCCTGTGGTCGATTTTTCTTTGAAATTTCCATAAAACCGCTCCATGATGGAATGGAGATATTCAAACAACTGGGGCCTGACATCCATAGCATATTCATAAAGTGAGCTATTTTAGCGGTATCCGGTTCTAATTTGATTTGGGAGACATCTGAAAATATTAACTTCCCTAGGCACAGTTTTGCCGACGATTATATGATTTTATCTTCATGTTGCCGTATTGGCCAATACTGTCAGCTTTTGGTTGGCCGGGGAACAAGAAAGTCAGTATGCACACAATCAGCTTGCGTGACACACTCAATCCCTCCCATAGCATGAAATGTTACATGGCCGTCAATAGTACGCACATTATGGTCTGCACTATCGAATACAAATTGTAAAAATGCATTTTGAACTATTTTTAATAAATTATTTTGCGTCAGAGAAGTCTCATATTTCAATACTTCCTTATACGAAACGGAAATACCAATATTGGACAACATATCAACGAGAGATCGTGATGCAAACTTTCTATATAAATATATTCCTAGGCCAATTTGCAACGGTGATATATAACTTCTGGGTCTGGCTGCAGCGATTATAGAATTTGCCACTGTGACAACTTTTTTGTCTGAAGACTGAGAGTGTTTTCCTTTAGACTTCATCACACTTTGTAAAAAACATTTTAAAGACTTAGGAATCTCATTATACCCTCCTGACGCAATTTCATCAATGTTAGGATAGTTTTCACAATCACAAGTTAATGAATATATATCTTCTCTAATTACAATAGCCGCAGCTTCAACTATCCGCATTCTCTCGTCGCTATCGTTCTTACAACGTTCTTCATACCAATTGTCATTAAGGATACGGGAAGCTGTACCACGAAAACAGACAATCCATTTGCCACTCCTCGATGTTATGTAGATTGCGTCACCATAATGAGCTTTCAATTTCTTCTTTAAATATTCTTCAGAATAATATGATTGATCATCAAGCGAATATTCCTTCATTATAGACACCAATTCTTTTATATCGTATTGACATTCATCATTGTCTTCTAAGTAACCACACAACTGATCACAAATGCTTTAGATTTTGTGACGCTTAACGCGTTTTTATTACCGGTTAGATTTGATGTTCCTGGAGATTAGTGCCAGACTTGCTGAAAAACGCATAGCACGATTTATGATATCTGGCCTCGGACGCCACTAGATCTATCACAGAGTTTACACGAGCCAGAATGATATTTCCCCACTCGTCATTACGTTCTTGACACACTTTAATAATATTATTTTTTACTTTCATAGTTGAAGCATAAGAAATAGTGTTTCGCTTCGGATGTTTATAATCTGGAGTTTGGCCACAAAACAAACACATTGTTTTAAAGTCAAAAGGCAGATCAAATGTTCGCAGATCATGTCGCGGTTCTTCCGACGACTTTTGCTCCATTTCTTTGACACGTCGTATATAAGTATATCTACACTTCGTATGTATTTCGATAGAATCTTTGTTTTGAAGCAATTTATGCACATCATCATTTCGAATAACACTCATTCGCTTAAGATTGTCAATTCCCTTTTGCACTTTTAACAGTTTGTCCACCTAGTAATGTTTGGTTGCACAAAATGCATAGTCTATTTCTGTTGGTTCCATACTCGCAAAAAAATAAAAATACACGTAAAATCAATAAACACTATGCTTTCATGCGTTTACGGTATAGTTATTAACGATACAAGTGCGAAAGCGCGACGATTATTGCCACGCCTTGTGATAAAAATAGCGACACAATAACCACTCTATTTACACGCTCAAAGCCAACTAGCAACCGCGACGCGCGGCGTTGTCGCTTGCTTACGCATCCCCCACCCCACCCCGCACACCTAGCAACACTAGACATTCTTATTTAACATACTCAAGTCTATACATTTACCAATTTTTAGCTTTATACTTTGTTTTATGAAATTTTCATTAATAATTTTTGGCTAATTACCCTGGACTAAGTAACGTTGGACTGGCTGCGCACGCACTTCGCATTGCGGCCCGGCGTGCAACCGCCTTCCTTGTATAGCCGAGATATGTGATTGTACACGTATAGCCTGCGTTTCGCATTTAAGTGCTTGTACACTGCTGCCATATAATTATCATGTTACAGAGGACCAATGCATCACCATGCTCAGCCAACAAAGCTCTCATTGCTTTTTAAGTGTAAATTTTTCATTTTCAAGCAGCGCATTGATTGATAATGTATTGGGCGTATAACTGGAATACGTGTACGCACACTAATGGAAATACTTGTTAACACTGTTAATATATTAATAAAAACAGCCAACAAAAACTGGTGGTTGTGCAACTTTGCAACTTGATCACGAGCCGCCCCTGCCATAACCTAGCATAACGAACATAACCTAGCAAAACCAACAACAGTCACAGTGGACAACAATAGGCCTACCCAGGGGTGCCTACAGGGGGGTATCGTGTCGCCATTGGCGACATTTGAAAAATTTTTGGGGGGGGATTTTTTTTTACTGTTGTATGAAATTTACTGTTACTAAAAATACCGAATACAATGTGAGAACGTATTTCCTGGTCGCAATTTGCGTCAAAGCTTGCTTAAGGGGGCTGCATGGTGTATCACGTGATGAGACATCCACGAATCACAGTACAATAATTTTAGTGTACAAAATACAGCTTTATATTTTAATTTATTAAAAAAGCGATTATTTGTAAATACATATTGAAAAACAGAGAAGGCGAGACTGGTCAAGTTGTAGGCTAAACAATTTTTTGAAGTCATAAAATACTTAAAGAAAATTAGATCGTTTGAAAGCGAATGGAAGTTCCCTACGTAGGTGGAACAGACGCTTTCAAACGACCTAAAGTTCTTTAATTATTTTGCTGCTTCAAAAAATTTTCTCGTGTACAACTTGAGCAGTCTCACTTTCCTTATTTATCTACATTTATTTTCAAATAATCGCTTATTTGATAAATTTACATATAAAGCTTTATTTTGTACACTAAAATATTATTTTAATAATATATATAACTTTCACTTATGAACTTACTGTTGTCACTTCCCAAACGTTTCAAGATGTTGTTTCTCTTCTTCAGTGGGTTGAGTACTAACTGTCGATTACAGAATAACCGTTATGGAATGGAGTGTGTGGTGGGGGTTGATGGTGGAAAGGGGTTGGCGCTGAGGTTCGAATTATGTGTGTGGATCAGTGTGTCAAATAGTGTATGTGATTTGTAATGTATCTGTTCATTTAATATGTTGTTTGGTTGTAGTGTGTGATATCTGTATATTTCAAATTGTTCAGCTGTGTTTAGTTTTCTACTTTTTGGTAAGTAGTGTAATATTTCCATGTTGTGTTCTATGTTTGTATAGCTGTGGTTTTCGTTATGTAAATGTGTGGCAAATGTGGAATGTATGTAGTTTGTGGTGAGGGCTTTTAAATGTTCAGAAAACCTGGAAGAAAAAGATCTTCCCGTCTGGCCGATGTAGAATTGTTGACAATCATTGCAATTTAATTTGTAAACCCCTGTTTTGCTGTATGTGTCAATGTCTTTGTTAGTATTGTTTATGTGTTTTCTAATGGTGTTGTTGGTTCTGTAAGCTACTTTATAATTTTGTTTCCTAAATGTGTTTGCAATTTTATGTGTATTGGAATTGTAGTATGTAAGTGTTATGTATTTACTGGAAATACATAATGTTGCAAATGTTGCAAACACATTTAGGAAACAAAATTATAAAGTAGCTTACAGAACCAACAACACCATTAGAAAACACATAAACAATACTAACAAAGACATTGACACATACAGCAAAACAGGGGTTTACAAATTAAATTGCAATGATTGTCAACAATTCTACATCGGCCAGACGGGAAGATCTTTTTCTTCCAGGTTTTCTGAACATTTAAAAGCCCTCACCACAAACTACATACATTCCACATTTGCCACACATTTACATAACGAAAACCACAGCTATACAAACATAGAACACAACATGGAAATATTACACTACTTACCAAAAAGTAGAAAACTAAACACAGCTGAACAATTTGAAATATACAGATATCACACACTACAACCAAACAACATATTAAATGAACAGATACATTACAAATCACATACACTATTTGACACACTGATCCACACACATAATTCGAACCTCAGCGCCAACCCCTTTCCACCATCAACCCCCACCACACACTCCATTCCATAACGGTTATTCTGTAATCGACAGTTAGTACTCAACCCACTGAAGAAGAGAAACGACATCTTGAAACGTTTGGGAAGTGACAACAGTAAGTTCATAAGTGAAAGTTATATATATTATTAAATTAATAAGTGAACGAAGAGGATGCAACAACAAGATAATTAAAATATTATACTACGAGGGTGCTTTCACATGTGCGGACTTTTTGTGTGCGAGGGAATTTTGAAAAACACAAAGTTCGATTTTATTGTTTTGGACTTGCACACTAATAATTTTGATAAAAATAAAGTTAAGACGTTTGATTGGGAAAAACAACGCTTTATTCAAACGCCTTAAGGAGGGATTTTTATATAAGGCGGAAATTTTGAAAAACACAAAGTTCGATTTTATTGTTTTGAGAAATATTTTGTTATATTTACTTACAATTACCTTTTTAACCCAAAATTTACGTATTTCCTTCGTTAAGAAATAAATTGGAGCATAAACAACGAATAAACGACCTTGTTTGCCATTTTATTAAGGAAAAAATTTAAGTAAGGCATTAAAGTTGCAAATCTAAGTATTTTTCCAATGAAGTGATTTAGATTTGATACTGTATACTGTAAAACTAATCACGTTTTACTGAAAATGCTAAATTGTGATCCATTATAAAAAGAGCTTTTTTTTTTTTAGTAATCGAGCCTGGAGTTGGGGGGGGAAAGCGACATAGGGCTTGGGGGGGGATCGGCACCACTGGGCCTACCGGTACTTAAAAAGGCCTTCCCATAGTATGGGGGTTCCCGACCGGTGGTAGGCATATCACTAGTGGTATGTAAGAAGACCTAGTTAGGAAAAAAGTATATTTACTTTAAAAAATAATAAATACAAATTTATGTACAAAACATCAATAAATTTCCATCCGTCATGATTTAAACCGATTACCCTTTCAAAAACACGACCTAAACAGTTTGCAGTAAAATTTCATTAGATATCTGCTCTAATCTTATTTTATTTTCTTATCCGGTGGTACTCGAAAAGAACGCGAAAGACCAAAGTGGTACGCGGGTCCGGAAAGTTTGGGAACCACTGCTAGTAGATCAACTGTGCAATTAAAAGGTCTTGGGAAAAGAACAAGTTGGGCAAATAATGGAAACTCCCAGCCATATCATAAATCAATCATGAATGTTCTACAGACTCCAAGAAATTCAGATAAACTTGTAGCTTTTTCTTCTTATTACCTCCTTGTTTTATTGATGGCCTTCTAATAAGTTTAGTAAACTCTTATCTCTATCAGATCGTGTATTTATCTTAGTGTCTGCAGTTTGAGAATTTACACCTAATTGTGTTATCTGTTATAGAGATTATTTTTATATCTTTACTACGTGGAAACTACTATTAGTCAAATAACAAGTACAGTAATAGAGACAACAATTCAAAATCAGCAGTTTACATAAAAGAAACAAATTTACGAAAACACCTTGTTTTACAGTAGCGTTATCAGATCAGGAAAGATTTAATGAACAGGACTAGATAAAGTGCATAAATGTCAGTCGTAAAGTTGATATACTATCTTAGAGCAAGCTACAGGTCTCAGTAGAAAAAAAACCGTTTTATAGTGTTTTACAACAGGAACGTTACAACAATCTCATCATTTACACGCAGTGAAGTCAAAATCACATTAACAAAAAGTATAATATGGCCTATCAACTATCAGCCACTCTGTAGGTTATAAGACAATATAATAATTCGCTTTTTTAAAATTTACCAAGTCGGTGACTACTATAATATATAATTTATTATAATCTGTATTATATATCTGTATAACACACGAAAATAAATGTAACATCAGTATGAATTTTTTTCATTTATTCAAAACAGCTACGTCTCTTTAGTATAGAGATATTGTGAACCTCGCTGTTTTGCTTCATTTCGTATTTGTATGGAATCAGCATATGCGCAGTATGACGTATTTGGCACCAAAAAGTGGCTTCGTACTTGTATATTCGTAATACTCCTAATACTGGTAGTACTTGTTTACTCGCTAATTGTGTACTCGTTAGTTGGGTAGGAGGTCCCACGACTTGGAACTGCAAGGCCACGAATAATAGGTATTTCAACTTTTCAGTCACTGTTATATCCATTCCACAAAAATATTGTTCCAAAATACCTATTATAGGTATGTCGGCCCACTTCAAGAATTGTATTGACTGCCGGAAAACTGATGAGATCCTTTACTTTTATTTAAAACGGTTCAATCGCTGTTTTTACTTTCAGCACAGTGGATGATGATTGTGTGCATATACTTCATCTTGGTCTTAATAGTGGCCGATATTCACTTCATAAACTTAATTTATACCTCTTGATTTAGAGAGTTGTGGATATATGTTTTAAGGCATACCAAGCCAAAATCTTCAGTACGTTAACGTCCTGACGTAAAAAAAAATTATAACAAATACAAACTTTTAGATGTCTGTGATCGACACGGACATAAACTTTATATAGGGAAATGGTAACAACCAGTTCATAACTACGTGTGTGTGTGACATCGACAATACTATTAGGCTTTGAGTTTCTACGGGGCATACTGTGTTCGAATTTTCCAAACTGGCGTACCTAGTTCGGCATCAAACATAATTTTACATGTTTATAGTGTTCAATATGTTTTTAAATCGTCCATCGATAGTAACATCTCGATTATCGAGATGTTGGTCAAAGTTAATGAAACTCAAGCCTGTATATGAGTTCTCAATGCTTATAACTATCCATTGACATGAAGGCCTTCTCTTTAAATTGGCCCATTCCCCCAAACACTGTGCATTTCTTGCGGTCCTATCTCAGCGATTGCACCTTCAGGGTTAGCACTGAAGGGTCCTGTTCTTCAGTTCGACCCGTCGCTGCTGGCGTCCCACAGGGATCTGTACTTGACCCCTTTCTGACCACAAACGACCTGCCTCTTTCCCCGGAGTCACGTCTTTATTTGCTGACGATGCAATGTATCATTGCAGCTCCCTGTTCCCGCATTTTGCGAGCACAAAGCTGCAGCGTCAGCTGGATCTGCTTCCGGACTGGTTACAGAAGTCCGGTGGTGATCAATACGGAGAAATTCGAGGCGATCTGTTTCACTCGTAAGTCAACTTCCCGATATCAGCCCCTCTCCCTAGAAGGAAAGCCTATCGCCTAAAAGGAGTTTGTGAAGTATTTAGGCGTCCAGCTGGACCGGCGTCTAAGCTTCAACGACTACGCGATTGAGACACTCAACAAGGCTCGCGGCGTCCGAGCCAAACTATTTCTCATGCTCTCGAGTCGCAACCGCCTGGCTCTGCGCACTAAAGTTACCATCTATCTCTTGCTTCTTCGGTCAGTGCTGACCTATGCTGCTTCCTGCCTGGTGGTCGCTCTTGTCGACCATTAACAAGTGTAAGCTGAGACAATTTCAATCCAGAACCCTCCGTTCCTTGTCGGGGTCTCCTTGGCTTGGTCAGAAATGACGTAATTTGTGGAGGCCTTTGAGTTTCTTCTCTTGCTGCATTTGTCCAGTTGCTCGCTGAAACCCTCTTTGCTTCTGCAGCGACCTCCTCCTTCCCCTACCTCAGAACCATCAGTACATCTGCACCACCTCCCCCTATCAGGGTCAAATGCCCTCGAGCGATTCTGATGACTCGCTGTAAATCAGCCTCGTCACGCTATTCTCAATAGCCCCAAGCATCTTCCTTTCCTTTCTGTTTCACTTTCACTCCTCAGGGACATCCAAGCATGTCCTAGTACACTAGCATGTTCTTCTTCTTCTTCTTCTTCTTCTTCTTCTTCTTCTTCTTCTTCTTATTATTATTATTATTATTATTATTATTATTATTATCAAGCAGTGAACAGAATTGTCGAGGAACTTGTAAACAGAATTTGGCTAATATGAGAATGTAAGAATAGAATACCATGTGTTTAATAACAAGCAATATGTACGGTAATGTAATAACAATTTCAACATTATAATAGTGTTGAAAAAATCAGAAAAATCTAAAAAGTTGCATTACAAAATACAATCTAATTGTTTAATTAACCTACAAATCCTCTAAAATCATACAGGTAACAAATTAGCCACTCCAGTCACCCACAATTACAGAATTGATTCCTCCAATTTATTTAAAATAATGAATTGAAATAAAATCACAATTAAATGTTTTAAGACTAAACAAACTATCAGAATGGTGGTGGACATCACATCACTCACCTCCTAGTGAGTTGGGTTCAGAAATAAAGGTACTCAAGCACCAAAAGCTAACCAATCGCAATCCTGAACTGTAAAGGGAAACGGACATGACAGGGAGACTGCTGTCGTCTGCATCCAGACAACCAGAAGGTGACGAGACAAGAGGAAACAGGGAATGGGGAAATCTTGAGAAATCACACTGTGCATCATGTCTATACTCTGTGACTAAAGGACTCTTGACGGTGTTAACAAAAGGAAATGGTCTAATATAGGTATCTCAATGCTGTCTATGTGTATGAATTGAATGAAGGTGTGGGAATAAGATTTCAAACTCTTGGAGATGAAAAGTTTTTGAACGCCAAGTCTAATACTGCTGACACGAAGGTCACTGTAAACTTTGCCGAGGTTCTAGAAGAAGGTTGGTGAGTTCTGAAAACTGACCAGCATATTTAGTCAAGGGAATTCACCTGCCAAACAAGTAGGAGATCTGCTGATGATGCATCTAAATCATCTTGCCGAGTTATTAAAATTGTGAGTAGGGAATCCCTCCACCAACTGTTGACATGACATGGAATGACTGTTCTCAACTGATGAGGAATTGTC
Organism: Magicicada septendecula; assembly: GCA_034769895.1. NCBI lineage: Eukaryota > Metazoa > Arthropoda > Insecta > Hemiptera > Cicadidae > Magicicada > Magicicada septendecula. Next base: position 84,168,407 of record CM068369.1, read on the forward strand.
CCACAAGAATGTTTGTGGTGTGTGGTACAAAGTGCAGAAATATGATGTTCCAGTGTTACCAAATGTACGACAATAATGACAGTTTATTATTTGCTCAAGTGACTTGGCAAATTTTAGTAGTAGTACGTGCCTGATTAAGAAATTCAAAAGATACTAAAATAATTACTAACTTATTCTACCATCAGAAAATTACTTGATACAATGCAATGGTACTAGCAGGGCCGGCGAGAGGGGGCAGGAGGGGGGCAGAGCCCCGGGGCCTGGGGTCCCGAAGCAGGCCCGGCGCATAACGGCCTTTGCCCTTTGTTAAAAGAAATAACTAAGCCTATAATTTATACCCATTTATTTACGATTAAAGTTAAGAATAACGAATTGTAGGATCAATTAATAAATCCTAAACCATTAACAATCCAACAGTAATGATTTTGGTAAGTTTTTCTTTGGGGGGGAGCCCAAAAATGTTTAGCCCCGGGGCCCGTGATCGCTCTCGCCGGCCCTGGGTACTAGTTGCTTCCATTATTATTCTATTTCACAATAAGGTTCACCTGTTCTTCAATTTGGCAATTAATTATTGTTTTTGTTCTTATAGCTTCCTTGCCTTGAAATCCCATTACCTTTGTTTTTGTAATGGAAATTTTCATATTTTATTGTTTGAAATCTGATGAAGCTTAAAAATAATTTTGTTAAAGCAGATTCTGTATTTTGAATTACAAGCAAGCCATCAGCACTATTTGGTGGTCAAGGTATGCAGGAAGGTGATGATCTATATAATTTTCTATGCCAAAGATGTAGTCCTTGCCCTGAAAACCACAAAACTAAACTAAAATGGGTGCAGTATTGCATAACTCAAAATTAATTAATTAATTCATTCCATGAGCTATGGTCCTTGCAGAACCTTGGTTGGCCTCTGCAACAATGGCTTTCCACTTTAAGAGAATTATGCAGTTGTAAAGAGCTTGTAATAAGCAAAGTGGACAACACTGGGTTTGTTGTTTTAATGAACTTTGAAGTCTATGATCAAAAAATGGGGAGCTTTCACATTCTAATGAATACCTTTGCCTAAGTATCCAAACACCAGTATAATTTTTTTTTTTTTTTTTGGGGGGGGATCCACGGCTACTGCCGCATCCCACATCTCAGTTTCCATATCAACTTATTCTGTGTATCTTCATTCTTCAGATTCCTTTCGATCACTTCTATCCATTTTATCTAGAGTGTGCTTGTGATATGTCGGCAAATCTAGTTGGCCATTGCAAGCCAATGTCAATGAGACTAGAATGAATGCTCAAAGAGGTGAAAATTATCATTCAAGATTGGCTGAGCGTGAATGGGAGGCACAACAAAGTTTAATGACAGGAAGCAAAACATATTAGTGAAGAAAAGAAGTAATCTGAATCAAGATTTAAGGAAGCTGTTTCTATTGTTACAAATAATAACAATTAGTCATTACTCATTAGTACATTAGTCAGATTAGTAGCAAAATTCGGAACATCTGGCTTCATCCATTCATAAAGCACTATAGTTGTTGTGTGGCCTTATCGGGTTGTGCATAGGCAGTGTTTACCGCCTACTTACACATTTAAAAGGTTTGGGCTCATTGCATCCCTATCCCAGTGTTTTGTTGAGCTTGTTGGTGTGCAAGTGTTCATGTGCATTGTGCTTGTGTTTTTTCATAGTAATTTGTTGTTAATTGTGGATCATTTACAAAAACGTGCCATTTCAGATCACATGATATATTTAAACACATTTACTCAACAAATTTTAACTAGATAAATTATTTATAAAGTGATTAGTAGAGCCCGGATTTTTATGTAGCAAAAAATGGCAAAATATGTACATAAATACGTAGAAAAATAAGTAAAATATGTAGCTAAATATGTAATATTTAAGAAATATGTAGTATTAAAATACTTTCACGTCAACAATGTAATTTACATTTTTATGAGAACATAACAGTGCCCTCTTTGAAAGGCTTTGATAGGTGCTTCATTTTAAACTTTTTAAAATCACTTTCAAAACATGCAAATATATTTTGAGCAAAGTCAATGTAATCCATAAAATACTAATCAAGTTCGGGACTGACTAATCACCAGTTAGATTACCACTTCTGTTACAGAAATTAAGTTAACCCTCAGAATACACAGTGTCTGAAAGTTCAACTCTTTGTTGAAGAGTTTACAATAAGACAGCATGCATAAGAAATGAATAACTTTTCAATTGTTTATTGTACTTTAGAAAATTTATGAAAACATATTTTAGAAAACAGATTAAAAAAGAAATCTTGATATTATAAAATTAACAACAACAAATATTTTACCTATGGATTTCTGTAGTACAGGACATGAGTATAAAGTAAAAATTGAGAATTATTAACTATTTAACAAAGTATTTTACTAGGAGAGTTGAAATTACTATAAAATTAAAGGTAGATTTTTGACTTGAAAATCTATATTGTATAGGCCTATATATAACTCTTCATAAGAATAAAGTGTCCACGTAAGTTTTTTTTTACCACTGTTTAGTTGCACAATTAATTATTAAATACTTCTCTATATTGTCTGTTGACATGGACTGTCTTCGGTCTGAGAGTATGTTTTTATATATAGAAAAGGATCTCTCGACATCACATGTCGTCACCGGCGCATATTTATACAGAGGAATCGTACTTGGAAGAATATTCTTAATCGATTCTACAGTTTCGCCGTTACATATGCGATAAATGGTATGTAAAGTTGAGTAACCAGGGTTTCTATTCAGCACAGCATTTAATTTAGTGGAAACTTTGTCACCGACTTCACCCTGCACAGCATTTAACTTGTTAACTGCCTCTTCAACTATTCCTATGGCTTCTTGGAGAGTCAGACCTGCAGTCTCCAATTTCTTGATACTATCGGGAAGCCAACCGAAATGCGTTTTGATGTACGAAACTGAACATATCACCTTAGAGTTGTTGAATGCAAGGATTCGCTCACTGACACTGCAGAATCGGGAGATAATGTTTCCACCAGACTTCACAGCTTCAAAGTTGTCACTGTAGAAATTTACGGCTTCGATCCAGGTTCCCCATCTTGTAATTATGGGTTCTGGAGACAGAGGTGTGTCAGGTAGCCTTTGTTTGTAGCACTGGATATGGTAAGGAGCTTTCAAGAACACCTTTTTTGTTGCTGATATTAATGTATTTACTTCTGGGAAAAGGTCTCTTGACAGTTTCAGCTACTCGATGCAATCCATGAGCCAGGCATGTAACATGTAGTAGGTTGGGGTAAAACACGTTTAGAGAATTACCTGCTTTCAACATGTATGCTGCTGCATCTGTATACAACAGCAGTACCTTCTCTTCTTTAACACCATTTGGCCATAACACTTTCAGTCCATCATTAATAAATCAAGCTACTGTTGAGTGATTTGTTTGCTCCAGGGGCTTACAGTAAATCAAGTAGGGCTTGGCTGGATTCTCGGAATCTAACTTACCCACAATAAGATTTGCGATGTAACGACCTACAGCGTCCGTTGTCTCGTCAACACCTATTCATATATAAGAATCACCGATGTTGGCTCTGATTTTTTCCAAAGTCTCAATATAGCAAACGTTCAAGTAATTTTTTCTGAGTGTAGATTCATCTGGAATATTACGTTTGAAGTATTTCTCTAAGAAAGACTTAAATTGAGGCACTTGAAGTTTGTGCCAAGGCACATTAGTAGCAATCATTGCTAAAGCCATGTCTTTATAAAACTCACTATTAGATGATGAAGATTGCTGCTGCATCTTTGTAAGTAGTACCTGTTTCGATGAAGAAGATCGTTCTTTATTTCTAGTATGTAAATGACTTCGCAAATGTTGTTCCAGTTGAGACTTCATGGAACAGCCAATATTTTTATCACAAACTTGGCAAAATACAGCTTTACCTTCAGTTGTAAAAGCACTGTCAATCTGTACCCATGATTTTAACTTAGATGACAAAGATGATGCGGTCAGTGCCATGATAAAACAAGGATATTTGTATTTAAAACTCTTAAGAACTTGCGTTGAACAATACCGCACAATATATTATTTAAGACGTCTTTTGTCCAATAACGAGAATCCGCCAAGGCAAGAAACAAGCAAGCGCAGAAGTGTAGGCGAAAGACAAAACACTGACTTGACAATAACTTCAACGCACCACACTGCACACCAGATTGTTATTTACGTGTAGGCTTACACTCCGAGAGCGTCGATAATACTGGCGTCAAAAATCACATTGTGCCCTACAATAGCATAGAGTTATATAGATATTTATTTGTTTAGGTAGATGGAATCCGTTGCAAGAATTGCAAGATCTGCGAAGAGTATTTATTTACCGTGGACAGCACGTTCTTTCCCCACCGAGTCTGCTGAACGTGCGAACGAAACGTAAATAAGGAGTGGGCCACGCATACTAGAGGTGGGCTAAACTGTTATTTTAAAATACTAGGTATTAAAATACCGTTCCAAAAAAATAACAGGTACAAATACCTGTTATTATATACTATATATACATAACCTATATTATCATTTGTAAGTAACTCGTTTTGAGTTTCCTGCAGGTCTCCTATGTAATATCTTCAAATAAATACACTGCAAGTAGGTATATTTTCACCTAGATAAACCTATTAATATATTAATAAACCTACTTGCAGTGTATTTATTTGAAGATATTATATAACCTATACTATATAATTTGTTATAAGAAATAAATTGAAACTAAAAGTATTAACAGTGTTACTTTACACTGTGACTTTATTAAACTATTACTGTTTAAAAGAAAATAAGAAACAAGAGAATTTATAGGCCTATCTCCCTTTGGAAATACCAATTTAAGTTTTTACTAGGAGTGAACAAACTACCATTGGTTAGACAAATCAGTTGCGAAACTCAAGGCAATGAAATAATTTAGAGTACACGTAATACCACAACAAATAATGTGAAAAAAAACATCAGAAACGTATAATAAAAACATAACAGTAAGCCACAAGAGTGAATAAACAAAATTTTACAAATAAAAATAATAAAAACAACTGTAATAAAATAAGTATAAATAAATAAATAAAAACATATAAATAATAAGCAACAACAAAAGTAAATTAAATACATTACATACCTCGAAATCTTCAGATCCATTCACCAGTGTACACAGAATATACAAGTCATGAACTAATCTTTGTCACACCTATTCATATTACAATTTGCTTCACTCAAATAACACATTATAGGTAAAATTAAACTACTGAATGGTTTTTAAAATACTAGAATTTCAGTTATTCAGACACTATTTCAAATTTGTATTTAAAAATATCAGCTGTTGCACTTTCCTCGAAGTTAATCGTGTTCTTCGTTCGGATAAAATTATTCCTGCCCTGGAAAATATCCTTTCACAGGGAACGGATGTTGCAACCATGGTACATCTAGTTCTGACCAAATGTGCAAGATTAGGGTATACACGTTGGTGATCTTTCCACCACAGTAAGGGATTTTCGCTTCTCTCTATTGGTGTGTCTTGAAGATATTTATCTACTTCTTGTATAGCCATTGATAAGGATGTCCCTATTTGTTTAACTTTGCTTATCTGGTTTTTATAATGGTCCCAAATTGAAACTGTTTCCTCCTCTGTTATGTTATGTTGTAGATTTACTTTGGTTTCAATGCTTGTATTGGTTCTTGAATTTTTTGTAATTTGTGAAGATACTAGTTCAGCTGCATATTTTTTTGTATTTTCTAGAGAAGTATTGTCTTCAAAAAAGTAGTGTTTGTACCTGGGGTCAAGCATCATGTAAAGTGAAATTGTTTTGCTTTTTTCCAAATTAGCAAACCTTACAGAAATTCCTTCTAGAAGTTTAAGTGCAATTTCTCTGACAAGTGGTTTAGTTAATTTCACACTTACCTTTTGTATTGATGATTTTAATCCTTGGGTTATAGGTATTATCTGGCTGGCGGTTATATATTTCTCTCCACTCATTTCTTTTGTTACCTCCTCACAAGGTCACAGAATAGCACACAGTTCTTTACAAATTCCCCATTCTTCAGCTGTTAATGTTTCTATGTCTGTTGTTAGTAATGCCAGAGAGTGTTTTACAGCATCTTCCAGTTCAACAAATCGTTTAAACAGAATAGTAAACAGAATTCCAGCGTGTTACAACATCTTGCAGAAGTTTTTTAGGTTGCTGAACACCTATCTGTTCTTGATATTTTGTGATTTTTAAATGTGCAATATTACTTCTCTTAAAAAATGTTACAATTGTTTTTACTTTTTTGATTATGTCATTTACAATTAACAGGCTGTCTTGAACAATTAAATTTAATGTGTGAGCATAACATCCAAAATGCTTCCACTTAAGTATGCTTTGTATAGCACTAGTAATATTTATGTCATTACCAGTAATAACAATTGAAATTTTTCCAGACAAGTCCCATTCATTTATAATACGCAAAATTTCATCTGCTAAATTTTTAATGTTTTATTTATTTTGATAACTGAACAGTCTAATAGTATATGTTTCATTTCAAAATCCTGATTAATGTAATGTGTAGTAATTGCATTAAAAGTTTCATTTGTTGAAGAAGAAGTCAGTTGTTAAGCAAACACTTGGTGCATCTTTTTTAATAGATTCTTTCATTTTATTTACCTTTGTTTCATAATAAGCTGGTAACAGTGTGTTAGCAAAATACTTTCTAGAAGGAATTTGATAACTAGGGGCGCAAGTATTCATCAAATTTCGGAAACCTCTGTCTTCAACAACTGTAAATGGTTGAAGATCCCAAACAAAAAGTTTCATTATGGCCTCATCAATTTTGTTTTTATCAGATACTGCTAATTTTTTGGGTCATTTATTTGTATTGACATTTGTTTTTTACTTGTTGGAACAGGCGACTGAAATGAAGATGGTTGATTTTGGAAGGTGTCAGTAGCTCTTGAAGTGATTGGTCTCTCTGGACTAAAAAAATGGGAGGAAGATTCTACTACTAAGTTTTCTTGCACATCTGGTCCTATTTGCAATATATCACCTGAAGAAGTTTCTGTTCTTGGCAAAGATTGCGCAGCAGTTTGGGTGGATATAGTAGGAAGAGCAACTGTTGGATGGCTTCTTTGTAAATGTTTTTTAAATTACTAACTGTACTTTTATATGATAGTTTTGTTTTTCAAATGTTGCACAATGCAACACAGTTACACTGATTCAAAAAAGCTCCACACATCACTTGTTTTTCTTCTTCGATCCATGTCACCAAGCAAAACCAACAACAGTCACAGTCAACACTTTCCACTGGACAGCAATACTTAAAAAGGCCTTCCCCCATAGTACAGGGGTTCCCGACCCTTGGTAGGCATACCACTAGTGGTAAGCAAGAAGACCTAGCTAGGAAAAAAATATTTACTTAAAAAAAATAATAAATACAAATTTATGTTCAAAACAATAATAAATTTTCATCGGACATAATTTAAAACGATTACCCTTAAGGAATTAGATATAAGGAACAGGACTTGATAAAGTGCATAAACGTCCATTACAACAATCTCATTATTTACATGAGATCACATGTGTAGTGCAGTTAATAAAAAGTATAACCTATCAACATCAGCCACTCTATAAGTTATAACACAATATAATTCGTTATTTCAAAACTTACCAAGCTGGTGATTAGTATAATATATAATTTATTAGCATATAATCTGTATTATATATCTGCATATCACACGAGAATAAATGTAACATCAGGATGTATTTTTTCCTTTATTAAAAATAGCTCCGTCTCTTTGCGCAGAATGAAGTATACAGGACGAAAAAGTGTACTAGTTCCTACTCGAAATATGCTTGATACTACCTGTTCCTAAACTACTAGGTGTTCCTAAAATACTAGGTGTTACTAAAATACTACTGTTACTCTGGAACGCGTTGTTCCTTGTGTATTGGTGATACCACTAGTATTTGAAATACATAGTATTTTAAATACGCGTTACTGGCTGTTCCTTGCGTTCCAGCGATATTTTTGTACGCCTAGTATATTGGCCTTGGCATATTCGTTTATGTGATCTTGCGTACTTTTTGTGTGTGTGTGTCTGTGTAGGTGCGTAGGGGGTGTGCCTCAACTCGGAACAATGAAGGAGGTGTGTCTTGACTCATAACAGCGTCGCCGCGAATAACAGGTATTTCAACTTTTCAGTCACTGTTACATCCGTTCCACAAAAATATCGTTACAAAATACCTATTACTGGTATATCGGCCCACCTCTAGCGCATACCATTCTCATCTAACATCCCGTGCGAAATGTCTTACTTGTCGCTTGAGTTCGTAAAAAATTTTACTTCTTGAATTGATTTTACGTCTATGCATGCAATTGCAACAGACGCAATATTTTGCCTTTTCTTGCAATAAATTTAATTGCACCTGATTCTGATTAATTGCATATTTGCGCATCTGAGTAATGTTGTTATAGGCCTAACTATTTTTTGCCATTTCAATTTTCAAATTGAAGTAAAGTATAGTAAAATAGCTAAAATATGTAGTTTTTAATGGCGCCCATACGTGAAAGCAAAGATTTTCTTTAAACCAGCACCAAATAACACAATTTTGTTAAATTTAATTAGCATAAAAAATTGTTTTCCTTGTAATTAAATTAAGTTAAAGATTGTAAAATGGCTAACAAACCAGAGCAACGATATGAATTAAGGAGTAATAGTGCTGAAGAGGAAGAAACTGAAATGGAAATAATAGTAAGGGATGCCCAAGGGGACCAACCAAAGAAAGAAGTAAGATGGAGTCAAATATGTAATATTAACAAAATATGTGAAATTAAACTCGCGGATAAGACACCTATTGGTATGATTCGCCGATATCTGGCTTTTCCGTGTAAATATGCACTCAGCATTCAAATATGTAATTACATAAAAATTCGGGCCTAAGTGATTAGTGTATAATTACCATAAGCTTACATGAAAATGTTCTCACAACACACTACAAACACAACTTGCACAAACATTCATAACGAAACTCTATAAGTAACTGACAGGAACTCCAGCTGCCACCAACCTAAAACTCTTCATCTTTTTTTAAATGTACAGGGATAGATGACTCTGACAGCCTGATATCCATTGAATGCCATTGCTGCCAGTACCCAAAATCCTCTGTCCTTCAGTATTTGAGACAACATTCTCCTCCTCCAGCCACACTCTCTCTGGGCCATGCCCGGAGCCAGACAACAGAAGGATGTGCTCTAAGGTTTCCTCTCCCACTCTGCAGGTTGGGGAGTCACCCCAATTGTAGTGGTGAGAATATTGCTCAATGACAATATGTCCGATTTGAGACTTAGCTGTGAAGGTTGTAAAGACATCCGTCTGTTGTGCCCGACCTGTATTTGTATTATTTAATATTTTAGTTATATGTTATGTGAACTTTTGTTATTATTTTGTCAAGCCTCTATCACTCATTGATAGAGTATTATTTATTTCTTTATATGTATTAGTTTATAATTAGCCTGGTGACAGGCGACAATTGTTTGGATGGTTCAAATATTTCAAATATTGCATTTATATTTTTTCTGTGATGCGTTAGTCCATCAGTTAGATTCAAATTCAAATACAGTGAAACTTCGCTAATTCGGACCAAGCTCAGTCCGAATTTCTGAAAGTCCGAATTATAGAACATTACAAACTGATCGCGAGTTTTTGTGTGTCTATCGGTTACCGATAGCAGACAATATAAAAGAAATCATTCTGAAACCCAATTTGAATCTACAAGAGGTCTACTGCATGTTCTTTTTAAAAATACTGTATTTAATACTCAATTAATTAGTAGTAGAAGAGGCATAAAATAAGAAATAACGTACAGTACCTGTTTATGTGATGTTTACTAAAAAAATTCGATTCAGTTTTATACTGTAGTACGTAACTTACATACAAAACAAAACTTAAAAACAGTACTTAAATACAAAACATTCTATTTTCACTCCACAGTACGTATTCTAGCGAGCCTACAGCTTCTTCAAAAAATCACTAACTTTTTTCTGCGTGTATTTTGTTTTTAGCTGTTTCCTCACAAAATCCTGTTTCATTTCACTTAAAACAAAAAAATATTTGCTATAGTAACAGCTATTTCTTCTTCCGACTGCACAACGTACCCTACCTTACCAGCATCTTCATCCAGCCACTCTCGAATATTTTCCGTGTTTGTCTCATGTTCTCCTGCATTTTCTAAAATATTTCTGTAATTATCTTCTTCAATTCCATTAAAATCCTCTTCTTCATTATCTTCAGGGTTAAGAAGTTTTTTCCAAGAATTAGCAATCGTCGTGGCTTTCACCTCCTTCCAACTTGAAGCCCAGTTAAATAAAGCATTTTTTATGATGTAATTTTTCATATTGATTACAGTCTGTTCACCTAAACTGGTACTGCAACCCTCTTCATCTAAAAAAAATATGAGACAGTCTTGTAGCTGTTTTTTTCTGTACAGCCGTTTGCAACTATAGATTACTCCTTGGTCCATTGGTTGTATTAGTGCCGATGTATTAGGAGGCATGAATAGACATTTTATTTTTCCATTATCACTTCGTAAAATGTCCTCTGCAGGATGCACTGGAGCATTGTCCAATAACAAAACAACATTTTTTTCTTCCATCTGAAATGTTGTGACTGATGGAATAAAATTGTTATGAAACCAAGAACTGAAAATTTCACAGCTGAACCACGCGTTTCTGTGAGCTTTATAAATCACAGGAAGATCAGCCTCGTTTATGTTCTTCATTGCTCTTGGGTTTTTAGATTTTCCTACAACGACAGATTTTAATTTATGCGCACCATCGGAATTGGCACACAGTAATGCAGACAGCCTCATTTTATTTATTTTATGTCCAGGCGTATGGGTTTCTTTTTTACTTGATTGTGTATTTTTTGGCATTGCCTTCCAAAACAATCCAGTCTCATCAGCATTGTAGATTTGCCACGGTTCAAGTTCATTATCATTAATAATCTTTTGTAATTTATCCTTATATGGTTGAACAGCTTCATGATCTCCACAAATCGATCGGTTTGCTATGCCATGTCGATTTCTAAATCTAAACAACCACCCTGTACTTGACTTAAAATCTTGGTTTTGAAATCGAGTAGCAAAACATTCAGGAGCAGTCTGCAATTCTATACCACGGATCGGTACACCATCAGTCGTTGTTGTTTATACCACGTCCAAACAGCTTCGTCAATGTCAGACATTTTGGCAGGAGTCATCCGTTTTCGCTTAATTTCACTGCACTATCAAAGTCTCTATTTAATGAAAAATTTGTAATTGCTGATCTGCTTTTTTTAATATCGTACAATATAGATTCACTGATACCGAAATCGCCTAAAACACTCTGAACCGAATCACCTTTGTCAATACATTTGTGCCGCGGTTTCGCAAGGAAACCGGGCAACAGTATAAAAATATAATTTATTAATATAAATTGCGAATTTATTTTTTCACGACGTTCAACAAGAGCCGTATTTTGCGTTACTGCACGCCCGCGCCATCTGTTAGCGGAAGCAGGCAATTGTGTTCTCTAATCCGACTCTGCTTATTGCAAGATTTTTCAGTTGGCCGTCATCTACAGAAGCGTAAACAGCCTTTCCTTCGGCAGACAGAGTTTTGGTTACTTCTTGTATTTTCTATCCTATCATGAGTAGGTAAACTTTTACAGACATCCGGTTAGTAAATTATATATATATATATATATATATATATATATATATATATTATTCATTTGCTTGTAACAAGTACAAATTTAAACAATAATTGGCGTAGATGTGAACGGATAATGTTTGATAGGCATGACTCATGTGCGTGTGACCTAAAGTATGTTCATTGTCATCTATCCTGATTTATTTAACCACTGAAACAGCCTTATACATATGTATTTAGTAATAGTAATTGCCCATGTGAAAAGGGGTGTAAAAGTATGTAATTCTGGGGGAACTGTGATGAAGTGATTGTGAGAGCACGTGTCCTTTATAAAACTTGTAACATGTTGAAGAATATTAACCTTGCATACGCATGCAGGGGTGCATTATAAATTATATCAAATAATGAAGCATTGAGGCCTTGTGTGTGAATTATTAATTTAAGAAAGAAAGTACACCTATTTATAAAGAACTCAGTGGAAATGGTCAAGGGTGGCAAGTGTTTGATTCATGTTTGGTTTGTCAATACAGCTTAGGCAGTTGTACATGTGTGTGTTATGCTCGGGAATGATTTAGTTTGTCAGCGAATTAATTATTATTCATGCCTAGGGCTCCCGGAGCGACGGAGACTTGATCCTAGCATGGTAGAAATGTCTTTTTTTGTCCTGAACTGTTGACACACATACGGACTCTCGTTTCTCGCCTGCCGGAGGAGAAGAAACAGTAAGGATGCCACTGTAACCACCCTCATCATGACCGACTGACAGTACAGCAAGGCAAAAGTCCACCTGGGAATCGTCTGCATAAACGAGGTGATATTAATCCAATATTTAAATAAATTTGGCCTCTGTATAAAACAACCGATATCGTGCGTTAACCATCTACAAAAACTCAAGTTCTACTTGACTTACTACAGCATAAAACCAGTTTAATTGTGCGCGGGCCCTGCTGGACATAATTTTGCATGCAAACTTTCATGTAACATCCCTTTGATGTGTAATTAGTCTCGAGAACAATTTTAGGCCCGTTCGCTGGCATGTGACCAGCGCTCTTTAATTTTTTTATGCTATACCTTATTTTTTTACCTTGGTACTGAATGGGTTTGTAGAAGTTTGGGGGGGGCTGGTATGTTAGTTAAGTAGGTAGGTGCAGTATGTAACATGTAGATCTGGACCGGCTGGTCTAGCATCGATTATAATCTCGGGTTTTTTGCACATAATCATTTTCGTATTTAATAAAAGGGTTGGGAGTTTCCTTAATCTGCAATTAGGTCAGGTTACATTTTAAAATCAGGGGTAGTTACCTGTTTGTGCAAATCTATGCAAACTCCCGGACATGTTACCTTATGTCAGGTCTGGCTCTTGTCCCGCCTTCTTCTACCCTGTCTGGCTTGGGGGGGGGGTTTCCTAAATTTTGTAATGGTTAATTGCTTTTCCGGATGCCGTGTGGAACATGTCAGCGGCCGGGCCAATCCAGGTTATTTTCTTTAAATTTATAAACTGTATTTTCTTATTATTATGGCCAATTCCCTTTTAAGTAATTTCGGTGGTTATTGTATTTTGATAAAACTATACAAGCTGTTCACAGGCATTTTAAATTTACAAATTGTGTTTTCCTATTATGATGGCCAATTGCCTTTTGAGTAATTTTGGGGGTTATTGTATTTTGATGAAACTATACAGTTTGCCCAGTGGCCCTGTAAAGATATATATAATTGTATCTGTGCTTTACATGTATCGTGTATGTTGAATTATGTGTAATCGTCTAATAAAGGTTGTTACTTAAAATAATAAATTATCAAGAATTTTATGAAATAAATTATAAATATATTATGAAATAAATTATAAATATATTATGAAATAAAAGTTATAAATATTATAACAAAAAGAAATATAGGGTGCTGTAATTGTAAAAGTGTTGTATTTGTCGGGCGTTACCTCCACGCACTTTTGTTACTTACTCTGTTGACTGGATCCTCTGCAGCGATGTAGTCCTGTAACACAACTTAAAACTATGCTTTTTCTGGGCGCCACTTGGAGACGTTTGTTCCAAGAAAAAATTAAATGTGATTGATAAAATTTTTAAATCTACGAAAAAATTTAAACAAGTCAGTTTAGCTTTGAAAAATCAGTTAAGTTTAATGATTCTTTAAAAACAACAAACAAATCGTCTGAAGGACTATCATTCATAGAAAAAAATTATAAAATTGCAGAGAAAAAATTTTACAAGTTATTATTATTGACAATTTTTTTTTTTTTTTATATGTCCAATCAAGTATCGGCTAGTATTTCAGATTCTGACTCAGTTGAAAAGCATGAGTTTAATATGTGAAAAAATCTTTACTCTCAGGACGTGACTCCTTTGAACTACCAAGACATATCAATTAGATGCCTTACAAGAAAAAACTAAGTGATTTGAAGGTGTATGTGTGGCGTGTAAAGTACAACTGTGTGATAAATGTAACCAGGTAACAAATGACTTTAATTTTGGTAACTCACGTTCCAATGGTTGTTTATTCTCTCACTGGACACTTCCTTCGGGTAGTTTCTCAATCTCGCCTCTTCGGGTGTACACTGAATCTATTTAAAGTCAAATTTTGCGATCATTACTTTTTCCGCACTTTATGTCAAAACGTTTGGCAGTAGAATCTCGTTCAAACGCCGCCGCTACGAATCATCTGTTTAGCGTTGATTCAGAAATCTGCCACCGCAGCGCTGATTCCCATGCAGTGTTGAGGAAGGCTTAGTGTATTGTTTGTTTACGTTCAGGGGAATTATTTGTCACGTTAGTCAGTCAATGCGAACACAGCAGAATTCGTTCTCTATTTAAATGTTTGGTCCCTCCTGGGCCGTCGACGTTCTGGCTGCGTGATTTCTATTAAAATTTGCCGTATCACTGCTCTATTTCAGCGATACTTTTTGGCGTAGACTCTCGTTGAGGTTAAGTCAGTCGGTTATGTCTATGTACGGGAAAAGCCTTCCTGCCGTGTCTTGTCGATTTCTCGCCTCTTTGGTTTCGCCTTAGCTGCGTTGATCAGTGTTGTGTGAGATGCATCAGTTCTGGAGTTCAATCTTCAAGTGTTTTTGGGTCGAATTTGGTCTCGCTTTTATACTAAATCAGGTAGACTGTTTTCATCGACTTCCAGTATATTTGTGTAAAAATTCTTTCTAGATTGTTCGAGAATAAACGAAATGGAATGTCATAGAACAATTTTCACTTCCGTAGAAGCTTTTAGAACGAATTTCTTATTCTTCATACAAAGGATATTTCAAAATTTACACTGGTATTTATCAAACAGTTTCACATTAGTACTCACAATTTGTATGCCATTAATGCATTTAGATTCCTTGTTTTTAACTGAATCTAGCGATACTAAATATGATTGGTATCTAATTAACTTAAGTCTAATAAACAATACAATATACAACCCTCACCTTGAGTTGTTGTCATTGAAAACTCAATTTCTATAACAAAATTTGTTGTGGAGTTACAAAGTTCCTTCCACAAGCTGAACCTCTACTACTACTACTTTCCTACAACAAAATAAACAAATTTTAACATAAATAAAACACAAATAAATACAATTTTATATGGCCTCTGCTCATGGCCTAGATTCTTGTCAGTTTTCTAATACAATGATTAGTCTTTTTCTTTAATATATGTATTATTTCACTACTATACACACAGAGTTTATTATTTTGTCTATCTTTTGTGATACCTGGTTACTCTGTACATATATTATATTTATCACAAGATGACATAGCATCATTGATTGGTCTTGAGATGTCATTTTTTATGGTGTGACAAATCTCACTCTAATTAGTTAAATTCTTTTAGAATTGACTTTACTTTCAACTGAGTTTGTTTCTTATTAAGGTATTCTGATGTATTGTACCTTTCTATCTTATTTTTGTTAGTATTATGTAAGTATTTAGCCAGATATGATTATTTTTGTACTGGATGATTGGCTTCAGCCATACATGGTATAAGTAAATATTTTGCTGACTTGACTATTACAATGTTAAAGTTGGTCAGGTATATTAGTGTAGTTGCTTTATATCATATTACAGCTTTCTAATACAGTTTGGTTGCATTTTGGCAACATTAAATTCATAAATTATACAATATTAGATGCCTATTACATGTTTTTAGTTAACACTGTTTTTGGCTATTTTGACTGCTTTTTATTCATTTGACAGCTTCCTTTATTTAAGATAAATTGTTCACTATTGCCTGCTTGACAATTACATATAGTTTTTATTTAAATCTGATAATAATTAATTTTTTCATGAAATCTTGGTGTATGGTCTCAAATCCAACACATTAATATTTTTTTGTCATTGCAAATATACAATTTTTATTTTAACTTAAACTCTTTCTAATAATGTATTTAAGTCATTTAATACATTTATTTTATTTACATCACATAATATAATAATGGATCATGTCCATTTATTCACAAAAAATAGTTTTTAATACCCTATTCATAGTTATAAAACTTAATAATTATTGACTTTCTGACATTATTTCTCTCTCTTATAGTGTCTTATGGTTTTTTCACTCTTATTCACTTTAATAATATATATGGGGTTTTGTCTTAGTCATAGTTTGGCCGTTTTTTCAAGTTGATAGAAATAATTATTATACAAAATTACACAATTTTTTGGGACTACTTGGGTTCGATACTGTTCACATCACTTTCCTCTTATGCTAACTTACTATATAAATGATTTCTTTTTATGGAACGTTCTGTGACGTTACAATATTCAAGAAATAATAATATAAAATTATGAAATAATAAAGGTTGTTATCTTGCTTGTTACTAGAGAGTATTAATTGCAAGTCCCATCTCATTGGACCCAGCACACTTTATGCTTCCTTCTAGGCCTTCGGCCTAGTCTTAAATATTAAGTAACCCCTTAAAAAAAAAAACTTCCACACAAATAAGAAGAGGGTTACAAATTGTAGCAGAGCGTGGTTAAAAATCTATGGTTGAACACTTGGGTCCTGTGGTGTGACGAGACTTGCAAACTTTGAAACAGTTTAAAAAAAAATAATAATAATAACTTAGAGAAATTAAGAGGGACTTAGAAGCAAGGCACCATCATACATGTCTATGTTTTGTGTTATGTTAAATGTTTAGGTTAAGATTTGAATAGTGATTATTATTGTTGATTTATGATTTGTCAGCCTGTTTTGAATTTGTATAGAGAACTGGGTGCCGCCACTAGTCATGCATGCACATTAGTTGGAATATTTTTGGGGTCGTTTGAGACTTTTGAATTACAGGAGATCTGGGGCGTTGTGATGTGAATAGACATTATGATTAATTGATATTAAAATAATATCGTGTTGGTTTGGCGGGATGCGGTATGGCCAGATCGGGAGTCGGTATTGTAGGCCATACTGACGGATAGTTAATTGTTTGAAAATTTTTTTTTTGAATGCAATGTTGGTCTTTGGTGGTTGTTGCGTATGTATTTGTGAAATTTGACATGTTGTGATGGGTGTTAAGTGTTGTTGATTTTTATGTATTGTGTTAGTGTCAGATATTATTTGTTAGAAGAATTTGCTGCGAGCGCACGAGCGTGAAATATAACACTAGAGTTGTAAATGAGTAAATAAAATGAATGTAACAGAGAAGAGAATGGACCAGCTAAGAAGAAAGAAGAGGAGGGATCCCAAGAAGCAGTGATGAATCCACTACATGACACTACAACTTCAATAAACTGGCTGACTATGACAAATGGACAAGCAAAGATTCACAAATAAGCTGTCAAGTAAGCCAGATAAAAAACCTTGACGAGTAGAGTCATACAGAACAAACAAATTAAACACTGACTCTAATGACATGATAACAAATAACAGCATATAAATAGAACCATGATATAGAAGTAACAAACACCATGTACTATGCTAGAGATAGCCACAAAATTGTAAAAGATAGAATTACAAATAAATGTGCAGTAGTATAGATTAAGAGTAATTATAGATGGAAGCCTTATATGTATGTAGGTAACTTCCTAAGTAAATAAAATGTAAGTAAAGATAATAATAATCAGGGAATAAACATTGTAATAGAATTACACCCAGACCCTGTATGACCAAGTTTATGTAAATGAAATGATAGGGAAATAGAACCCCTAATTAGCATAAACTAATAGAAGTATAACTATAACGAATAAGGTGTAAAGTACCACCACTTGACCGATATTATATGCTTTAGAAATGAGTAGGACATATAAAAATGTAATTAGTGAATTAGGAATTTTCAAAGTAATGTGTCGACATAATTAGACCAAGAATTTATATTGTTTAGCTGTAGGCAGCATTTAGATTTAATAATATATTTAATTTTAATCATTTTATAGTGTTCGAAAGAGAAAACAAATGTAATTAATCAAATATTAAAGAAAGGTAAATAGTCGGATTTGCATTGTTAGCAGACGACACTAGGAAACCATGTCTTAGGACAGTAAATTAATGTATTGTTAATGAAAACTATATTTAAAATGGCCTCAAGCCACATCAAATTAAATATAAGAAAATAAGCTATAATTTGATAGTAATAGCATCAAAAATGGAATTGTAATAGTAAAGTATTAAAGAAAACTAAACTTGTTTTTGTGATTTTCACTCGTCAATTTATTTAAAAAATAATATACCACAACAGTTGTTTCGGCACACAGTGCCTTCTTCAGATGGTAAGAGCTGACTAGTTACTTACAATAAAACATCACATAAAGCCAGTGCTATTAAAACGATAATCGACTCAAGTTCGAACAATAAACAATACACATTACATATACCCAACTATATACAAATTAGAAAAGAACATACATTTATTTATATAATTTCAAGTTTAAAAGCGGAGAGCTATTTAAATCAGTTCGGTTGTTCAAAAGCAAACCTAAATCTTTACGCTTATTAATTTCGAGGGCTTCAAGTAAATCAAGTTTTTTACCTTTTTCCAATACATGTAAAGTTTTAAAGTTATCATTAAAATTATGATCTTTTTCCGACAAATGATTCGCATAATTAGATTTACCATCCTGATATCTCAAACTGTAATTGTGATCGTACATTCTTTTTGAAAACGATCTTCCAGACTGGCCAATATAAATTTTGTCACAAGACCCACACGATAACTCATATACTCCTGACTTTTGGAGTTTCTCTACTTTACTCTTATTGTTCTTAATATATCTACCAAGAGAAGATTTCGTCCTAAAAGCTATATTTCAAATAATTTATACTGGAGGCCTTTACTTGATGAAAATCCATTATATTAAAGAATTAAAGAAAACTAAACTTGTTTTCGTGATTTTCACTCGTCAATTTATTTAAAAAATAATATACCACGACAGCTGTTTCGGCAACTTTGTGCCGAAACAGCTGTCATGGTATAATATTTTTTAAATAAATTGACGAGTGAAAATCACTAAAACAAATTTAGTTTTCTTTAATTCTTTAATATAATGGATTTTCATCAAGTAAAGGCCTCCAGTATAAATTAATTGTAATAGTCAAGTAATTAACGTTAGCATCATTTTTTTGGCAAGATTTAAAGAAGTTCATGTAATAATAACAACAACGTTAGCGAGTACAGAATACGTATCGGTAAGGTTTATTAATAACATTACGTCATCATGACATAATTTTGTACCAATCACGAACGAGTTTACTTAGCGAAAATGAACCCTAGCGACGATCTCTTGAGGCTGCTATATAATCGATGACGCGCGAAAAAACTGGCATTGGAGAAGAATAGACACAGAACTTCTGGACCAGCTCTTCAACAGGACAGACCTCTCTCCGGACTGCTCTCTCCTGCCTGGACTGGAAGCTGCTTTGCTGCATTCGCCCACCTCGCCGTTGGACGAGGATTACCATTGCCTTTCTCTTCGTGGGAAACGGACCAAGGAGCCAGCTGCTGCCGGTGAATTAAGTAGCCGGCACAAGTGGTAGCTGGCCGAAGTTTGACCTTATTAGGACCACCTGCGCCGGAAACATCTTGGCCGGACAGGAAAGAAGAGGAGTGCTCTGGGCTCACCTGGTGAGTGCCGCATTTCCAGTGTGTAATTCCTAACTTGTTCACGACTGTTAGGTAGCGCTGCCCCGGACGATCCTTGCAAGCCCCCACCAGTGGTAAGCGAGCTAGGATATCGCCGGGGTAAAGGGGCCAGTGGACACCAGTCTTGGTAAGGACTGGTATTCAACGAAGCTGGTCGTTAGCCCAGCTCCTCCCGCATCGTCGTGAGCAAGGAAGACGCGCGGGTAATCCGGCTTCGGTCGGACCCGAGATCCCTGGCGTCTGGCAGTGACTGCCTAGCAGTCTCTGCCCGGCAGCCGCCGCACCTGGCCAGCATGCCTTCCACAGGCAACGGCTCAAGTGCCGAGTCGCTCGGCCCTGCCTTGCTGCCCCATCTGGGCGACTCACCTGAATCGCCTCGGGCGATGGAGACGGATGATCCTCTCCCTAACCCGCTTCCTCCTCTTCCGGCTGACGAGTCGAGCGAGTTCGCGACCGTTGGTCGGCGTAATCGCCCGGCTACGAAGCCCAAGAGGACCCA
Organism: Magicicada septendecula; assembly: GCA_034769895.1. NCBI lineage: Eukaryota > Metazoa > Arthropoda > Insecta > Hemiptera > Cicadidae > Magicicada > Magicicada septendecula. The sequence continues at coordinate 84,188,637 of CM068369.1, forward strand.
CCCAACCGCTTCCTCTAGTACCTCGGCCATGGACATCGGACCTTCTCAGGGCCAACAGGCCGCGGTTCCGACTGCTTCGACAGCAGCTCCGGCTGCTGCCGCTGTTGGTCGCGCGCCGCCCCTGTATGTCCATAGCGTGTCCAATGTCGCCGCCTTATACAGACGGCTGATCGCGGCCCACAAGCTTGACCTGAAGCTGCTTGGCGGTGATACGGTCAGGATTGTCGTCCGCCAGCTCGAGGACCATCGCTTGGTCGAGGCCTTCCTGCAGGCGCACAGCCTTCAGTATCATACCTTTACTCCTAAGCGAGTCAAGCCCTTGTCTGTAATTTTGCGAGGGCTTGACGCGCACACCGATCCCCAGGAGATCCTCATGGAACTCCGAGACCTCGGGTACCCGGTGCAGGCAATTTTCCGCCTGTTCACCCACTCAGAAACCCGAGTACCTCTCCCGCTCGTTCGTCTCCAGCTCGAGAAGGGCGAGGCAGCTGACAAAATCTTCCAACTGACGCGGCTGTTTGGCTTCCGCGTCAGGGTGGAAACCAGTCGTCCCCAGGGCAAGCTCGCGCAGTGCCACCGGTGCCAGAGGTTCGGCCATCACATCGACGTCTGCCGCAATGCCCCGGCCTGTCTACGATGTTCTCTGGGACATTCAACCCAGGCCTGCACTGTGGCAGACAAGACCAAATTCCGCTGTATTAATTGTGGCCAAGGCCATGCAGCAAGTAATGTAAACTGCCCGGTCTATAAGGCGGAGCTCCTGCGGAAGCAAAGGCCGCAGGGGCCCCTCCCGAAGCCAAGGCAGCCAGCTATGCAGCCCCAACCCCAGAGACAGCCTAAAACTCAGGCAAGGCCTCAACCTCAGGCACAACCGGCACAGCGCGCGCCCTCTCCGGCTCCACCTCCAGCCCCTGCAAAGGCAAACAAACGTACCGCGTCTCCTTCCGAAGCAGAGACACGCCCAGTAGCCGTCATCTCGGTTTTGCAGCCGGAGAATGAACCCTCCGCGGAACCTCCTACTCCCGCCTCTGTACCAGAGGCAGCCTCGCCACCCTTGCCACCTCCGCGATTTCCGCGAGCAGGCATCACAAAACCCAGGAACAAAGGGGTAACCACACCGGATGCTCGGCCCCGAGCTCCTGCCTGCCCACAGCCCAAGAAAAGTCCTGCTTCCCGGTATAAGTCCGACGAAGCGCAACAGCGTACTTTTCCTGCCGCTGATTCAAAACCGTCTGGCCCTGGTCCTGTGGCTTCCACCACGACCCGATCTGCCGTTAAACCTGGTCGCTCTTACGCGGCCTCAGTTTCCAGGCAAACCGCCCAGTCCGTCATTTCCGATGACGCACAGTTCGTCCGCGGCTTTCTGTCTAGCTACGACCTCAAGAAAGTCGCATCTACCTTCAGGTCCATCCGAGACCGCCTGGAAACTGCTGACCCAACTGAGAGATTCATGCTCTTGGTGGAAGCCTGCGAAGTCATAGGTCTTCTATGAACCGAGCCCTTAGACGAGATCTCTCGCTCGTAGCCTGGAATGCTAACAACATCGGTTCCAAGCATTCCGACCTTCTTGAATTCCTGGCTCGGTTCAAACCCGACGTACTTCTCCTCGGGGAAACCCACCTGACCCCGGCGAACCGGTTTCGATTACCAAATTACGTGGTCTATGGGGATGACCGAGTTGGCCGACGAGGAGGCGGCACGGCGATCGCGGTGAGGACCTCCATAGGTCATCATTGTGTCGCTTTGCCGCTGCTAACCAACCTAGAGGCCACCGCCATTGAGGTCCACGGAGCTCTTGGCGGCGTCCTCGTGGTTTCAGCTTACAAGCCCCCACAAGCTGAACTCCTTGTCGGCGACCTGGACGTCATCTTCGATTCCCATCGAAGGGTAATTTTGGCCGGCGATCTGAATTGCAAGCATCGCGTTTGGAATAGTCGCCTGACTACTCCGAACGGGAGGCGCTTGCTCAGTTTTGTTGAATCGCGCCGGGCGATGGTGTTTGGTCCAGCGCAACCCACGTTCTTTCCGTCAAGGCCTAACGCGGCTCCCGATGTTCTGGATATCGCGGTGACCCAAGGAGTTGTCTGTCCGGTCGAGGTATTCTCACTTACGGAGCTGACATCCGACCACAACCCTATCTTGGTCCACGTCGCTACCCAGCACGCCTATGCACGTTCTGACAAGAAGAAGGTTATCGATTGGGATCGCTACGGCCCGGCCGTGTGCATTAGATTGCCGCCAGCGGCCCCACTCGATTCCGTTCGCCTCCTAGACGAAGCAGTTGCGGGAATCGAAGAGGCAATCATCTCGGCTATAGGCGTGTCTTCACGTACGCGAGCTGGCTTCACGCCTGACTACCAACGCATCCCTGAGGAAGTCTCTCTTCTCGCTCGCGAGAGGAATTACTTCCGGAAACGTTGGCAGAGGACCCGTGATCCGGCCGATAAGGCAGCATACAATCGGCTCACCGGACGACTGCGTGGCAGTCTGAAGGCGTTCCGACGTAGCTGTTGGGAACTCGACGTGGCCCGAACGGGGGATGCGGACCCGCAATCTCACCCGTACAGAATACCTACCGCATTGACGGGACGGAGGCGCCGACCTCCACTTCCCGCCATTGTTGGACCGTTCGGTCGACTCCTGGGTCGCCCGGAGGAGAAGGCCGAGTACTTGGGCTTGTGTTTCGAGCGTCAGTTCGCTCCCAACCCGCCCATGGACTGGGACTTCGACGAACAAGTCGAGATGGCTGTGGAAGACTTTCTGTCTCTTCCGATCACGGCGGAGCCCGAACCCATCTCTTTGGAAGAGGTCTCAGATCGGCTCGCTGAACTTCAGCCAAGAAAGGCTCCAGGCCCGGACGGTGTTACCAACACCGCTCTACGACTTCTTCCCGAGCCTGGAGTTCAATTCTTGACTGATTTGTTCAACGCGTGTCTTAGACTGGCCTACTTTCCCAAGAAATGGAGAAAGGCGACGGTTATCGTGATCCCGAAGCAGGGAAAGGATACCACCCGCTCGGAAAACCTCCGGCCTATCAGCCTACTTTCCGCTACGTCCAAGGTTTTTGAGCGCCTCGTACAGCGTCGTGTACGAGAACATCTAACCAACTTTGACGTGCTGGTCCCCGAACAGTTCAGCTTTCGTGTGGGGCATTCGACCACTCATCAACTGACGAGACTGGTGGAAGGCATCACGGAAGCCGGGTGTCGGAGAGAACGGACCGTTGGCTGTTTCTTAGATGTTGAGAAAGCCTTCGACAGCGTATGGCATGATGGCCTGTTATTCAAACTTAGGGAAGTCCAGCTCCCGGACTGCTACCTCCATCTGGTTGCTAGCTTTCTGACGGAGAGGACCTTCTGCGTGAGAGTTGGCGATTCTGTCTCTTCCGAGAGACGAATCACAGGCGGCGTCCCTCAAGGTAGTGTTCTAGGCCCCCTTCTGTTCTCGATCTACGTCAACGACGTGCCGAGACAGCCTGGAGTCCAGATGGCCCTCTTCGCTGACGACACGGCCGATCGTCATGAGGAAAGGGCCGTCCTACGACTGCAGCGCCAGCTCGACACGCTTGTGGACTGTACTGAGAATTGGAGAGTGCAACTCAACGCTACAAAGAGTGTAGCCGTCGAATTCTCTAAGCGACGGAAGAACCCCGTTAGGCAACTACGTATCGGCAGAACGTACTTGCGCTGGTCCAACGAGGTCAAGTACCTCGGCTTACACCTTGACCGTCGGCTCACCTGGCGTACCCACGCACAGACAGTTCTTAAGCGAGCATCCACTCGCCTGTGCGCACTGTTTCCACTCCTGATCAGCTCAGCCATGACCAGGAAATTGGGTAGGATGATCGTCGGCGCGTATCTGCTGCCGGTCATTACCTACGCCTGCCCGGTCTGGGGTTACCTCGCCGCAATGCATAAAAAGAAGTTGCAGAGCGTCCTCGACAGGGGGCTTCGGCTAGCGGCCAAAGTCCCCCGTCGCTTCTCATCTCGCCTTCTAAGGAGAGGACTTGGCGTCCGCTCCTTAGACGACACTTTCAGGCGGCTTGCACGCAAATTTTATGCACGTGCGGCGAGGTTCCCAGGCAATCCTCTAGTGACTGGGCTGGGAAGGTACCGTATACGCCCAGGTGATTCGTGGAAACGCCCTCGGTGTATACTGCGCTAGCGTAGGCTAGCACAACAGCCGAGAATCGGCCTGCTATAGAGCACGCGCCCTACTTGGGCAGGGCCACGAGGCAGGAGCTTCAGAAGGTAGCTCGGAACTCAGTTACCGTGCGGTTCGTCTCTGCGACGCACAACCGCAAAGCCCAGAGCGAAAAAAAAAACTGGCATTGGGATTTTTCTCCACAAGCTAATAGTCTGCTTCTGCATTTTGTTTATATCATATCATCAACAACAACAGTACAGATTGAAGTAATTACAGTAAATTTTGGAAATTAACTATTGAGAAGACGAATAATCTCACCTAAGTGCATCGAGAGTTAGTTGTGACTTTAAATAAATAGTGCGTGTATCGGAACGAGACCAGTAAACATAACCTAAAAAGGCGGTAACCTATCATTAGTCAGAAGAAGGTTATTCTCGTTCCAAGTGCGATTTAAGTGAAGTGAATTAACGATCACTATAATCTGATCGTTAATGTGTTTATTTTAATCGATGCGATTAAAAAACCAGGTACTACAGTGATAAAATTGTATTTGTTTACATTTCATCAGTTAATCGTAGAACTTAACACACTTTGTACTGACGCAAAAACAATAAGACTATTTGTAGATAACATTGTACCAAATTTATTTAGAGGGATTAACATATCCCGATGTAAGAGTATATGTACTAAATTTTTATAACTAAAATCAGTTCGAGTCTAAACTAACGAACTTCTCGTTACTCAATTTATTCAATTGAAATTTATTAAAGGTGTCTAACCTGAATTATGATATCATACTAGTGTTTTTTGGAAGGAAAATAACGTTCTATTCTGTATTTTAAAAGAAATCACCCTTGAGGTATTTAATTAAATAAGAGAAATAATTTGTTAATAGGAAATAAGAGTTTTTATTGTTCTCAAAACTGAGCTAGGCCAGTCATTAAACCGGACAACTTGTGATCCGCAGTTTATTATTTTTGAATGTATTAGTCAACCTGATTCAATAGGTCATAATAAACAACCAGTATTATACAGCATCAACCTTTGTTATTAATTATTTTAATAAATAATCAACCATCAGTATTGCTAGCACTAAGGTGCATTTTAACAGCGAATTATCAAGTAACCTATTTAGATTAATCTCAATTTCTATAACCTTTAAAGGTAGAATCAGTAAAGGTCAATACGATCAATTATTAAATCAGAAGTTTATTTTTATGGGACATTTCTGTGGAAAAACCCCATATGGCGCCCAAGTAATATATAAAGTGTTGTAAAAAACTTCACAGCAATACTATACTGATCAACCAAGAACTTGACAGTTTATTAATTAACTGTGAACGTCTGAACATCCAGTACTTCAAAACAGGTACGTGAAGTGTCATTTATATTAATAAACTTTGTCCAGACAATACTTTAACTTACTCAGACAACAAATTTAACAGAAGAGGAGTCGACTTCAAGAGATCTACGCACCAGTTACATTCATCAACGGATCGACAAGTTAACATTTACTCATAATAAACTAAACATTAATTAAACAACGAAACTGTAAGTAAACCGATTTATCTACATTGAATTAGATAAATCAATAAACTAAATTGCTAATAATAACAACAAACTTTATCAATTATAAAAATAATTACTGCAATTTTAGAGAACCTATTAAATTATTTATAAACCGTAAAATCTCGGTTAGATTACAGTATTTGTGAAATTTGACATGTTGTGATGGGTGTTAGGTGTTGTTGATTTTTATGTATTGTGTTAGTGTCAGATATTATTTGTCCTCTTGTGTGGTGTAAACGGGAGCTAGTTCGGGATAGTTGGTCTAGTCTTCGCAACGTTAGGGAGCCCAGGGTCACTGGGTGAGACAGGTTTTTCCCGATTTTGTGATGTGTGATTCGTTGTTACGTATTGTGGATTTCATTGGTCGGCCACGGAGCTCGAGGATGGGTGGCGTGGATCTGGACTTATTTCTCCGCGACGAATTAGAATATGAATTACGGGCCCGGAGCAGGAGCCCGAAAGGGGGGGTAACGGTTTTAAGGAAACAGCTGCGAGAGGCACTGTCCGCCGGCGACATGCCCTCTGCTGTCGATATAAAGGACAAAAACCAAGAATTAGAATTGTGTTTGGAGAAGTGGGAGGAATTGAGAGAGTTAGCCGGATGTGTCGAAAGTTTTGAGTCAGGACTGGGTTCCTCCAGGGGTGCCCGGAGGATTCGGCAGCGCCTGACCCATTTAAGTACGAGACTACAGAACCTTTGCGATCAATGGGGCGCTCTGGAACATGCAAACGACATTAAAGCAGTAATTGAACAGGTCACCTCGACCTTACAGGTGTCTCAAACTTGTCAGGTACACACCCCGGAGGCAGTTCCTGCGTCCGGCGCCTTGAGTTTAGAGTGTTCTCGGGAGCCTACAATGAGTGCTCCGGTCTTTTCCGGTATGGTGGCGGCATCATACCACAAGCTGCCCAATCCCCTCTCCCAGATCAACAGCAACTGCCGGTTGTGGATGTCGACAAATTGATACCGTTTTTTAATATAATATTTCAGATAGCGGATTTCCCGGGCATGTCGATCGCGCTCTCCTCGAGCTCATTTATCCATATTGTCGCGGCCCCATGGCTGAGAGGGTGGCTGGCATAATGCGATGTGGGGGTGGCGTGGCGGAGTTCCACCGGGAGGTGTTGGAGGCGTTCGTGCCTGGAAGGCTTCTTGAACAATTAAGACATAGACACTTCTACCGAGTGCAGTCCAGGGGTGAGAGTTTGGCCCAATTTTTACATAGCATAAGGGACGCGGCCCGTATACTTGGTCTGGGCTTGTCGGAGGAGGAGGTGGTCCAAATCATTCTTGAAGGAGTGTCCCCACAGGAGAGATTAAGGCTGGAATTTGCCGAGCGCCCGCGCCGGTTTATCGATTTGGACAAATTATGTGTCATGTCCAAAGATATTCAAACTAACGATGAGGCGAGGGGAGGGAGTAGTTGTGATCTCCCGGAATTTCAGAGAGGAGAAGGACGCGGCGGCCCTTCTCTCCCCCGACAAGTCCAGTTCAGCAGAGAGCGCGAAAACTGGGGTAGCATTATATGCTATAATTGTGATCGGCCGGTCATGTAGCTCGATTCTGTCCCCGAGGGCGTGCGCGCCCAACATCTCCATCGCAGGGACCCTCCCCAAAAAACTAGGCAGCCAGGGGAAGATATGTCGGAGGATGTCTTCCCCTCGAGCTAGGTCTTTTCCATATCCTATTACCTCCAGGCCAGTGATAGGACCCGACTCTTCTGGCGTCAAGTTCCTGACTACCATCCCTCAACATACTTCCGTATGCCCCTTTCTATCGCTCGAGTTAAAGGGGAGTCAGCTCAGAGCCTTGGTTGACTCCGGTTCAGCCCGATCTATCATCTCATCTCGAGTATGTGCGGACCTTGAGAAACTGGGCTTGATAAAGGGATCGGATCTGTCTTCGGTGGTATGCTGGACTGCATCACGGGAAATCCTGCCCATCTCCCGGGTGATTTCCTTCAAATTCAAAATCGACGGTTTTTCTTGGGTGTGGCCTTTTCTGGTTTCTCCGGCTCTGGGAGTAGATTGCATTGTTGGTGCCGATTTCATCGCTAAAAGTGGTCTCGTGTTAGACATCCATGGGCACCAATGCTATTTTAAGTTCAATCGGGGAGTCGTTATTCCTTTCCTTGGATATCAGGGAGCTAAGGAAGGTATCCAAGAGGTGGCGTGTCCCGATTCTTCACGAGACCATCTCACTCAGTCCCAGCAGAAGGCCCTAGACCAACTGTGTGAAGAATTTCCCTCGGTATTAACTCCTACCTTGGGGCTTACACATTTGTTGGAGTATAAAATCCGCCTTACTGACTCCAAAATAGTGAGGTCACACCCATACAAATTCGCTCCTCCGAAAATGGCCGTTCTGAGAGAGAAGGTTCAAGAATTATTAGAGCAAGGGGTGATTGAACCTTCTAATTCCAGCTATGCCAGTCCAGAGTTTCTGGTACCCAAGCCTGGGGGTAAGCACCGTATGGTGATAGATTATAGAAAATTAAATGCCAATATTGAGGTGGATTCCGTTCCCCTTCCGGATCTACATTCGGCTTTCGATTGGTTCAGTGGGGCCAGGTATTTCACGGTTATTGATCTTAACGCCGCTTATCACCAGATTCCCTTGGCAAAGGAGAGTAGACCGTACACGGCATTTTGTGTACCTTGGAATCTATATCAATATACATGGGCTTGGCTGTGGGGGCCCAAACACTCACTCGTCTACTCGACACCGTTTTTCATGACGTAAAATTCAAGTTCGTGTTCAATTACTTGGACGACTTGCTAGTCTATAGTGAAACATTCGAGGAACACCTGTGTCATCTGCGAGAGGTGATGTGTCGATTAAGAAGTTCTGGCCTCACTGTCAATCCAGAGAAGGTTCGTTTAGCCCAGGAAAGCATTTCTTTCTTAGGGCATCCGTAACTTCCCCCCTCCTAGGGATGCAAAGGGGATAGCTAGATTCGTGGGAATGGTCAATTTCTATCGCAGATTCATTCCTAACGCTGCGGAAATCGCTGCATCCTTGAACGATCTGAGAAAAAAAGGAACTAAATTCACATGGGGTGAGAGCCAACAGAAGGCTTTCGACTCCCTTAAGGAAGCCATCATCTCCCCACCGGTGTTACGGATGCCCGATTTTTCCAAACCTTTTGTTCTTCAGACGGACGCTAGTTCGGTGGCGCTCGGGGCGGTTCTATCCCAGGTCGTTGATGGTGCTAGGCAGCCTGTGGCTTTCATTTCTAGAACTTTGACCCAGCAGGAAAGAAAATCTTCGGTGTATGAGCTAGAGTGTTTAGCAGTAGTGTACGCTCTAGACAAATTCAGGCGTTTTCTGGAACATGCCGAGTTCCTGCTCGAGACCGACAATCAGGCTCTCCCTTGGCTTCTTGCTCATCCCCGGCAACTGGGTAAAATTGGTAGATGGGCGGTCAAGATCTCAACCTTCAAATTCATGGTGCAACACATCCGGAGAACTCAAAATGTGGTTGCAGATGCTTTGTCACGCATGTTTTCCCAGCCCAGTGAAGCCCAATATGAGCAACCCTGTGCAGTTCTACTAGATTTTCCATTAGCCTTCACTGATGTGTTACCCCATCAGTTAGAGGACGAAGAGCTGGGTCCGATCATCCAAAATCTCAAAGAGAGTAACGTACAGGCCCCTTACTTCTTGTCCAAGGGCGTCCTGTGCTGTAGAGAAAGGAAAGGACGTGCCCCGAAGGTTGTGCTGCCTAGCAAACTCGTGCCCATGGTCTTCAGTTACTATCACAATTCCCCGGTAGGGGGTCATAAGGGAATTTCGAAGACCATTTCCAGTATTAGGCAACATTTCATCTGGAAGGGCATGGATAGGGATATTGCGACTCGCGTTAAGAATTGTCATCTCTGTGGCTTGAGTAAGCCTGCCCAGAACACCAAGTTAGGGTTGTTGTCATCTGATGTGGCGAGCAGACCGATGGAGAAGCTATTCATCGACTACGTGGGACCTTTCCCCCGTAGCAAGTCTGGTAATGCTTACCTACTTGTGTGTGTGTATGCTTTTTCAAAGTTTGCCTGGCTATTGCCCTTACGGCAGGCAACGGCTCGTTTGACTGTTCTCGCGCTTCAGAATCATGTCTTTCAGCATTTCGGTCTTCCGACCATCATTGTCTCGGACAATGGTCCGCAGTTTATTTCGGCGAATGTTTTGCCAGTGGGATCAAGCATGTAACCACTTCCCCTTATTACCCACAGCCGTCCCACGCGGAGATTCAACAGGACTCTCAGGTCCGGATATTCTGCCTCGGGAGCCAGATAGTGGAACAGCGGAGAGGTGGAAGGAGGCTCGGAAGAATTTGCTGCGAGCGTGTCCGTCATCGATATAATCGGGGGCGAATTCCTAACCCCTTCCAGCCAGGGGACTGGTTCTACTGCCAAAGCCATCCGATCAGCTCGGCCGCGAACAAGAGAGCCGCAAAATTGTGTTACCGCTGGTCGGGGCCATATCGCATCCTGAGTTTCGCATCGCCGGTAACGGCTAGGTTGGGAGAACCGGGAAGCGATTCGGAAAAGATAACGACTCAGATCTCTAAACTGAAGCTCTGTCGCAGGGGATAGACAGGCTGGTATGGGGGGGGATCTAGATATTCTCCGTTGTGTGTAGGGGGAGTTATCATTCAGGGAGTAGTGTTGTACAAGGGTGGCTTGAAGTGAGAGAAACGGGTAGTGGGTAGATGTTCCCCACAGTCCCAGTGGTGTTCGTCTAGTTTAGGGACGCGCCCCTGCCTGCGCGAACCTTGGTTTTCTCCATTCATCCTTATTCTCGGAGGGAGCCATGTCCCCTTACCTTTAGTCCTAACTCTTGACCTTTCAATGATCCTTGCCCTTTTCATCTTCGATTTTCCTAACCCTCCCCTTAGAAAAACAGAAAATATAAAAAAAAAAATTAGAAAAGGAATGTAAAATAAAAAAAAGGAGTTATAGAGAAGAGTGAAACCTACAGAGTTGATGAGGTCGGTTGTGAACTTCGTCCACTCTGTATGTTTTGGCATACCCTTTGATTATACAACCTAGTAATGTTATATAAACCACTATTTTGCCTCTGGTATTGACGAGCGCTTTTGGTAGTCAAGCCGTCTGCAGGTCATTTACCTTAGATTATAGTGTCATGGAGACCATCATTTTCCCCCGGTCTTGAGAGTGTATGATGGATTGATAGTGTGGAGTTGTTCGGTTAGCTCCCCCCCGTAACTGTGTGGCATAAGGCCGTGTTAAAGTTGGTAAGTCTTTGGTGTCGCAAAATGTAGGTTGGGAGGCCTTAAGAGGTCAGAACTCAGAGAGCTCCCGAACTTCTCTTTCTTCTTCTGTCCCTTCTTGCTGTATGCTGACCCTGATCTAGTCAGCATGCAGTGCCCGCACACTTAAACAAGTACTTACATGCACACAAGTATACCCACTACACTTCTTCTTTCCATCTCTTTCATTTTCCTTCTTAGCCTCTGTTCTCCTAAGTGCGATTTTTCTTGAGATTCCCCGGAGAAGCTCTGTGGTCTAGAAGATTGGGGGTACTATGCTGGGTACACAGTTTCAAGTGGTTGGCAACCATGTTGCCTTTTTGGGGTGGGGGTGTGCCGTGGTTTCGAAAGGAAACCGGGCGACAGTATAAAAATATAATTTATTAATATAAATTGCGAATTTATTTTTTCACGACGTTCAACAAGAGCCATATTTTGCGTTACTGCACGCCCGCACCATCTGTTAGCGGAAGCAGGCAATTGTGTTCTCTGCTTATTGCAAGATTTTTCAGTCGGCCGTCATCTACAGAAGCGTAAACAGCCTTTCCTTCGGCAGACAGAGTTTTGGTTACTTCTTGTATTTTCTATCCTATCATGAGTAGGTAAACTTTTACAGACATCCGGTTAGTAAATTATATATATTAATCACTTGCTTGTAACAAGTACAAATTTAAACAATAATTGGCGTAGATGTGAACGGATAATGTTTGATAGGCATGACTCGTGTGCGTGTGACCTAAAGTATGTTCATTGTCATATATCCTGATTTATTTAACCACTGAAACAGCCTTATACATATGTATTTAGTAATAGTAATTGCCCATGTGAAAAGGGGTGTAAAAGTATGTAATTCTGGGGGAACTGTGATGAAGTGATTGTGAGAGCACGTGTCCTTTATAAAACTTGTAACATGTCAAAGAATGTTAACCTTGCATATGCATGCAGGGGTGCGTTATAAATTATATCAAATAATGAAGCATTGAGGCCTTGTGTGTGAATTATTAATTTAAGAAAGAAAGTACACCTATTTATAAAGAACTCAGTGGAAATGGTCAAGGGTGGCAAGTGTTTGATTCATGTTTGGTTTTGTCAATACAGCTTAGGCAGTTGTACATGTGTGTGTTATGCTCGGGAATGATTTAGTTTGTCAGCGAATTAATTATTATTCATGCATAGGGGTCCCAGAGCGACGGAGACTTGATCCTAGCATGGTAGAAATGTCTTTTTTTGTCCTGAACTGTTGACACACATACGGACTCTCGTTTCTCGCCTGCCGGAGGAGAAGAAACAGTAAGGATGCCACTGTAACCACCCTCATCATGACCGACTGACAGTACAGCAAGGCAGAAGTCCACCTGGGAATCGTCTGCATAAACGAGGTGATATTAATCCAATATTTAAATAAATTTGGCCTCTGTATAAAACAACCGATATCGTGCGTTAACCATCTACAAAAACTCACGTTCTACTTAATTGACTTACTACAGCATAAAACCAGTTTAATTGTGCGCGGGTCCTGCTTGACATAATTTTGCATGCAAACTTTCATGTAACATCCCTTTGATGTGTAATTAGTGTCGAGAACAATTGTAGGTCCGTTTGCTGGCATGTGACCAGCGCTCATTAATTTTTTTATGCTATACCTTATTTTTTTTACCTTGGTACTGAATGGGTTTGTAGAAGTTTGGGGGGGCTGGTATGTTAGTTAAGTAGGTAGGTGCAGTATGTAACATGTAGATCTGGACCGGCTGGTCTAGCATCGATTATAATCTTGGGTTTTTTGCACATAATCGTTTTCGTATTTCATAAAAGGTTTGGGAGTTTCCTTAATCTGCAATTAGGTCAGGTTACATTTTAAAATCAGGGGTAGTTACCTGTTTGTGCAAATCTATGCAAGCTCCCGGACATGTTACCTTATGTCGGGTCTGGCTCTTGTCCCGCCTTCTTCTACCCTGTCTGGCTTGGGGGGGGTTTCCTAAATTTTGTAATGGTTAATTGCTTTTTCGGATGCCGTGTGGAACATGTCAGCAGCCGGGCCAATCCAGGTTATTTTCTTTAAATTTATAAATTGTATTTTCTTATTATTATGGCCAATTGCCTTTTAAGTAATTTCAGTGGTTATTGTATTTTGATAAAACTATACAGGCATTTTAAATTTATAAATTGCGTTTACCTATTATGATGGCCAATTGCCTTTTGAGTAATTTTGGGGGTTATTGTATTTTGATGAAACTACACAGGTTGCCCAGTGGCCCTGTAAAGATATATATAATTGTATCTGTGCTTTACATGTATCGTGTATGTTGAATTATGTGTAATCGTCTAATAATGGTTATCTTGAAATAATAAATATTCAAGAAATTTATGAAATAAATTATAAATATATTATGAAATAAAAAATTATAAATATTCAAGAAATAATAATATAAAATTATGAAATAATAAAGGTTGTTATCTTGCTTGTTACTAGAGAGTATTAATTGCAAGTCCCATCTCATTGGACCCAGCACACTTTATGCTTCCTTCTAGGCCTTCGGCCTAGTCTTAAATATTATGTAACCCCCTTAAAAAAAAAAAAAAAAAAACTCCCACACAAATAAGAAGAGGGTTACACATTTTAAAACTTTACTCATTTTTGAACACAGTAAAAGGTACGAACACTACGGAGTCAAAACGTAAATTGACTGGCTATGGGACGAACATTCACAATGATGACAAATGTGAAAGTCTGTATGAGTCATATCCGTTGTTATGAATTGTACACTGCTGTTCAGAATTTCCAGGAAATGTATACGACACTGCTTTTCGTTATCCCTGACCTACCAATTAATAATCCCAGTTCATGAAAATACACTATGTACAGTATTTCCGGCCTTTCTCGTCTCAAGTACGCTAAATCTACACTTGATTTTGAATTTTTACATATGTACGTATAAATTACAGTACTGAGAACCCCAGTCCGAATTATAGAAATTCCGAATTAGCGAAGTTTCACTGTATCTAGTATCTTTCTAGGGCATTTCTTGTTGCTAATTTCTGTATATATCCACACCATACTGTACTATGTTGTTCAACTATTCTACTAATACGTTCTTTGTTCCATTATGTCCAGCAAGATCTCAAATAATTCTTTTCAAGCATTAGCCTCTTTCTTTATTATTTTTTTGACATCTGCACACACTGTAATGCATATGTTATTACTGGCTTCAAAAATTTTCTATATAAATTAATTTTAACATTCATTCTAATTTCAGTGATCAGAGCACAGAATTTAGCTTTTGGAAAGACATTTGTCCTTGAGCAAGTCTATAGTTAAAATATCATTCACTTTTCCCCTACACATAAATATTCTGTTTCTTGTAAATTAATTTTAAGATTCCACTTTATACATTCAACCATCAGTTTTTCATCATAAATAAGACATCATATTTATCATTAGCAATGACAACCTGATTATCTGCAAAAAAAAAGTATATAGAGATGCTCTGGTAAAATTTCTATTTCCATTCTTGAGTATTTCCTGCTCCATTAATTAAGTCCTTCCTGAATGCAAATTTTAAACATACAAGAGGAAAACAGTATTCTTGGGGTTTGAATAAAAAAAAGTTGAAATGTGGATAAATTATAGAATGTTAGCTTCATACTCATGTTCATACAGAAAGAAGTTGGAGAAATATTTTAGAAAGTATAGTTGCTATAATCAACCTTGTATTCAGAGGCTATAAAAAGACAGCAGTAATTTTCTAAAAATTGTAGAGCTGTTGGTGAAATCTGATCCAACTATGAAAGGACAGTACAGCAAACGTACGAATACTGCTTCTAAATCCATTATCTGGGGAAAAGTATCCGGAAAGAACTAATTGAACTCATAGCACAGTCAAATCAGAAATTATATACAGAATGTTCAAGAAGCAAATGTTCCTCTATTATTATCAATTGTAAAACAGCTGTGAGTCACAGCTGTATTATATATAAAGTCTGGCAGCATTGAGAAGCATTTTGTAGGCTTTTAACTAGTTAAAAAAAAGAAAAAACTACAAGGAAAGAGCTGACTATATATTGTTAAGTTATACGGAACGTTCTACAAGTATTTCAGCTATCCCAGCGGAGCCCAGCTGTAATGTGTGTGTGTGTGTGTGTGCATGCATATTGCTGCTACTCTGAGATGAAAGACAATTACATGACACTTATCATGCGTCAACAATCGAGTCTATGCCAGACCGTACTGGTCAGTGCACTGTGTTCAAGAACACTGTTTCTAGTGGATTCGAGAGTGCGAAATATAGGCATTGAGCGTCGTTCAGTTTTAATCTACTTCGGTCAATTACTCAGTGTGTTTCAAGTGGCTATTATTGAAAAGCGATTATTATAAGGGGTTCTATTAGTTGACATTATTATTGCATGTGGACAAATTTTATTTGAATTACTATACAAGTATAATCTTGTTGAATAAGTCGTTGATTACAAATTATTAATTGTGATAATTAAAGCTGGTGATCAGTGACTTCATTGGTGTCTTGTATTTTTTTCCACTGTACCATACGACGATCAGTGAGACCATCATAACAATATACTGACAGAATTAGAAATATTTGGACTTGGTATTAAAAATTATGGTGGTAAAGGGTATGGAAATGGTTCAATATGAGATAAGAGCATAGTGGTGTAAAATCCAGAATTATAGAAGAGAACCCTTTAGGGTCTCATAGTTGGAATCTGCTTTCAAGTGAAGCAGTGTCACCATGCCCAACAGCAACTTTATTTTTTGAAATTTTACAGATGTTGTTAGTCTTATTTTCAACATCTTCACAAAGGCAGAGTATCTTAAAAATAATAAACACTACTCTGAAGATTCTATCTGTGAATATAGAGTAGAAAGTGTAATGGCTGGTTTCAAATAATCTGAAACAGGTTTAAGAATGCCTTCAGATTGACCTCACAAATGAGCTACAGATTTCAAAACTGCATGTAAATCTGTCTGACTAATGAATACATCGTTTCTCATAAGTTTATAATTTCCATTACTTATGCTGTGACTATTAATGAAGACTGACTTCACAAATAAGTTAATGGGTTTAATGGAAGAGAAAAAAAACCATCAAGTTGGGGTTAGCAATCAGCCACTTTGAAAAGTTTCTGTTTCGGCTTACTGAATACAGGAGCATTGGTATTATATCAGTAAAGATCATAGAAAATGAAATAGATGATGAACATGATATATCAAAGGAGTTTAAGCACGTTTGAAGTAGAAAAAAAAACCTTTCATAAGAATTAAAATCCATACAATGTAAATGCACATTATGATTTAAAAACAGAATACTTTTATAAAGCTGTATGATCAGAGAGAGTAATCTCACATGATTTTCAGAAATAAGAAACTACAAAGGAAAAATTAACTTCCTGTAATGACATTAAAACATTAAAGGACAAATCCAATGAAGAACTTTTCCAGGCAGAAGACCATCTTCAAGAAGTGTTCACTCTGCAAGTTGAAGTTCATCATACTGCGATGCAGTTGGAGAGGAGCTAAATGAAGAACTGCAGATGTTTGTTAGAAATGTATCAAAAGATTTACAAATTGGTGTCACACTGAAACAAATTTTATCCAACGTCTATGAGATTACCAGAATTCTTTTGGCATTCTTAAACAGAATCACAATTACCATATTACAGCTGTATGGTCTCTTATTAATCTAGAGCATTACACATTCTTATGTTACATTTTTTGTTTATACCCATCAATTAAAAATTGATTAGAAGTTCAGTTTATTATCAGAACCTTGACTTAAAAAAAGATTTTAAAATTATTATTCTCTATCAATGTGTACATTATATTTTCAACTGTAAAATACATTACAAAGTAGTCATAAATGTATACTCACTAACAAACTTTGTATAATGTGACAGGTTAGAAGTAAATTTCTACATGGTGAAAATACAAAGCTACATATTCAGGGTTGTGAATAAGTTTACACATCAAGCCACTTTACTTGCATAACAATACAGACAGAATGAACATATTTATATGCAAAAATAAAGTATAATATAATACAGGCTACTTTGTAATCATATATTTAAAATACTATATTGTATACACAGATCAACATTTCTTGTCTTTGTCGATGTTGACTGAGAAAGGTAATGATAAGACCACGTATAAGACGTTCTCTATAAATTAGTAACAAAGTTCATTCAAGTCTTAAGACATGAATGAGTATTTAGATTATGTGTACCGGTACTAAAATGTGTATTTTATTATTGTATCTGTATTTTATTAGATTAAAAGAAATAAAACAGAAGAAAAGTAACTAAAGAGACACCCATTTCCATTGTTAGCTCAGTAAATTGTTCAAACGGCTGATGGTATCATCTGGTATCAATGATGGAAAAGAATTTTATTTCTGTCTTCAGAGAGTAAATATTTTTGTTTATGATAGAAATATATACAAATAATTGTGTGTACATTATATTTTGTATTGCATGTGCATTAAATCACAATACAATAGAAATCAATATAAAAGCAAAAGTATAAAACTAAGCATGTATATATTAACTACAGGTCAACATAATGTTAATAAACATATTAAGTACAATATAAAAGACCAGTTAATATTCAACTAATCGCCAAAAAAGTAATCATTATTATGTAAGTTGAATTGGTTCAAAATACTTTGCTAATGAAGCAAATAATGTAAGTGTGGTTTAACAGTAATTATATTGGCTGATATTAAAGTAATATGAAAATGTAACAATATTGGTGTAGGATGTGTATGATACTCAATAGACTTTGCAGAAAAGTACTACATGAATAGCATAAATATATACTGAAAGTACATACATATTGAACTACATGTACATCTAAGAAATTTGAAAAAGTGTTCTGCCTGCATTCAAATTCTCTGTTAGGTGGATACACACTACAAATGGCTTCAAAGTACTTATACTAGTTTGTACATTTCAAGTTAAATCTAAACAAACTTTTTTTATTTGTTGAATATGTATTTATGGATGGATCTCAAGGTTACAGGAAATTTATAGGTTACTTTAATCTACTACTTGAAATACTTATTCCATATTGTATTTAGAAACCCTAATATGCATCAGAAATTGTTACTGATCTGCTTCTAATAATTTTTAATTGTGTACAACAGATTCTTGCATCTCTTCTACCAACATATACAAGATACACATCATCACTATAGATAATTTCTGCAAAACACCAGTATTCTTTCTTAAGTTATCCAACTTTGTCCATGTATATACTGATTAAATAACAAGGTCCTCAATCCACTAAACAATTGAGTAGGACGACCTGAAATGAATTGAAAGTAGTTAATTACTTTTTATACCTATGTTATTATATACCGGTAACATAAGATAATATTTTGCATTACATTTGACAGACACTCAACATTATTTAATGCTATAAAATTAATGTTATGACAGTTCTGTGTATTGCATCAACAGACGTTTTCATGTATAAAATAAAAACTAGTTAACAACAAATGAATTCCACATTTATTCTTTTTGAACTGATAGGCCTACTGTAATGGAGAAGCCATATTAACACTCCTTATTTGTAAAACATAAGACTATTGTTAAATAAAAATGCATTTCTCAGTTCTCTGATTCCCATGAACAGTTCCATTTCTTCATACAAGATATTCTGTAAACATCGTTAGAATGATATTGAATAAAAACAGTTTTTATAATATGATGTTTTTACTATAAAAGATTTCAGTTTTTTATAATAAATATCAAGTACAAATATTGTCATTATCAATTTTGTAAATACAATTACAAAATAATTAATGATGATGATGATGTGATATTGGTGTATAGTAATAATGGTAGTTATGTTTTTAACTGCCACTAGTAATATACGGTTAATTTATTTTGTCAAATACTTCATATTCTCAGAGAAATACAACAAACAATAATTGTGTATACTACTAAGCAGAGATCTTTACCATTCAAGGTCACAGAAGAAACAGTACACACTT
This sequence comes from Magicicada septendecula, assembly GCA_034769895.1. Taxonomy (NCBI): domain Eukaryota; kingdom Metazoa; phylum Arthropoda; class Insecta; order Hemiptera; family Cicadidae; genus Magicicada; species Magicicada septendecula. Next base: position 84,207,622 of record CM068369.1, read on the forward strand.
TCCTTACTACGGATCTATTACAAAATCACACGATTGCGTAGTGTCATTTATAATTGAGATATGGTAACTAAAGAGTAGACTAATCACCTCAGCCTCCAACATTTCTGACAGCCTCTCTCTCTTTGACAAGGTCACTTCATTGAACACTCATTTATTTTGAAGTATCACAATAACACATCATAACACTTAAAATATTACTTTTATGCAAAACAACTACTTATTATTATTATCAAATGTTTTAACATTAGTTTGTTCTACAGATTTGCAATATTTACAGTATTGTTATTTACAGGGCAGTTACTTTCATAATAAAACATTCCACCAGTATAGGTATAGGCTCGCTTGGTGTGATTAGGGACTGCAAACCCCACTTGTACATCACGGTGCCACTAGTCTGTTTGTTGGTAAATAACACGTGATGTGCCAGGTTGAAATTTGTAAGTTCGTTGTAAGTGTCAATCCAATTCATCATCAAATGTAAATAATAGTACATATAAAGGATTAAGGAGTCGTAGTGTAAGACAGTGGCGGCTCGTCAGGTGACGCAGGTGAAGCGCTGCTTCACCTAAAATAACTGGTTCAGTGTGTTCCTTTTTACACAAAATTATTTTCAATTTTGTGTTTAAAAATATTTTTTTAAATTAAATTTCGTCTGTATAATAATTAAAATAACATTTACACGCCATGGAAATAGGTTACAGAAGCTGGACATCGCTGCGATCGTAAGCCTACTGATGGCGGAAAACGCTGAGACCGTAGAAGCAGCTTTCTGCAACTTGTATACTGCATCAGTTAATACGTCACTAACAATGCTTGGTTTATGACGGTTGCCATGACAACGTATAGCCGTACTCAGCGTTCCCCCACCCACGTGAAGCAGTCTCGCTGTGCTGTTTCTCAGTTGTGTACGTATACAGTGCTTTACCTATCCAGCGCGTTTGTTTTGTTCGTTGTATTTGATCGTGTGTGAAGTTTTTACAGAATGATTCCTTCATATGACCCAGTATGTGTTTTATTAGAAACACCATTTTCAAGATGGAATAATGATGATAAGAAGAACTTTTAAGCTGTTAAAAACCTATGCCTATATTGAAAGTAAATAAAGTTGCAAAAATAAAGGGCAAGGTGTACAATCGCAACTTTAAACAAAATTGGTATTCAACGTTCGAGTGGTTGTGTGGCAGTTATTATTTAAATAAACTTTTTTGTATGCCCTGCTTAATTATTAGTGTTAAACCAAGTGCGTGGAATAAGAACGGCTTTGATGATTTCGGTAACGTTACTCGTGCTCTTTCCAAACATGAAGGTTCTTCTGAGCACATGCTTTGTGCATTGAGTTTTTCAAAACTAAAGAAAAATTTAAGTACTATCGAGGATGCTTTGAAGGAAAATTCTAGGTTGTATATTAAACACTTCAATGACAACGTTCGGCTTAACAGACATTTCATGCATCTTCCTATTCGTGCAGTTCTTTACTTGGGTAAACAAGAATTAGCATTTCGCGGTCACCACGAAGAGTTATCATCTATTAATCGTGGAAATTTTAAAGAACTGCTAGAAACCTTCGTATCGATAAGCCCTGTAAATATTCAAGAACACTATAAAAAAATCTAACCCGTCTTTGCCGGCAATTCTAAGACTATTCGGAATGAAATAATTGACTGCATTTCACAATATATTGATGAGCACTTCGCAAAGGAAATAGAAGATAGTACATTTTATTCAATTCAAGTGGATGATTCCACAGACAATGTCCACAAATCTCAATGTAGCATCATAATTAGATACGTTATTGCCGGAGGAAAGCTGGTGGAAAGATTTTTGGGATTTTATGATGTTAGTTCCAGTCGGACTGCCGACACACTGTTTCACGTTGTGTTATAGTCCCTCGAAAAATTTGACTATAAATCAAAACTTATTCCCCAGTGTTTTGATGGTCAGGGGAATTAAATGGTCTTCAGGCAAAAATCAAAGAAGTAGTGCCACAAGCGGTTTTTGTTCACTGCTGGCGCATCGTTTGAATCTAGTGCTACAACAAAGCTGCAACATCATTTCGCAATGTCGGATATTTTTTGCAACTGTTAACGTTTTACCGTCTTTTTTCCACAGTTCTGCTAGGCGAACTTACGCAGTAGACACAGTCGGAAGATGAATCCCTACTTCCGTTATTACGCGATGGAAGTCTAATTCCAAAATTGTGAATAGCCTACTATATATAACGAATGGGATTCATTAAAAGAAGTATTCACTAAAATTGTGAACGATTCAAATTATGATCAAACATCAATTAGGCAGAGTGACGGCTTCTTAAATAAATTTAATGATTTTAATTTACGCTTTTGGTTGTCGTTTTTAACGATATTTTTGGAGCCACGGATGCTCTCTTCGATGTGCTACAAAAGAATCATTTGACATTAATTTCTGTATCTCGCAAGTTAAAAATACGCAAACACTCATAAATAGCAAAAGAACTGATGATGCATTTATCAAAATTTTCGATTTAGCTGCTTCAAAAACAACAGTTCCAACTGAATACCATGAATGGCAGAAAAGAATTACACTCACACGAGATCAACTTTTTGAAAAATACAAAATTCTGTATTATGAAATTTTAGATAACCTTTCAGTACAAATAGCCACACGTTTTAATGATATGGAAAAGCTTCAGTTTGTTACATTAATGGATACTTCAAAGTTCGTAACGTATTTTGAACCCACGGATGCATTAAGTAACTTAAAGGTGTGCTACCCTAATCTGTTTACCGATTTCCAAAGACTGAAAAACGAATTACAGCTTATTTATGAGGATAAGCAATACAGACAAATGGAAACACTAAATTTGATGGAACTTTTAGCTGTCAACAGGAACATCTTTAAAGAAGCTTACAAACTGTTTTGTTTAATAGTAACTATTCCATCCAAAAGCGTTTCCGTAGAACGAAGTTTTTCTTGTTTAAAAAGAATAAAATCATACCTGCGCAATACAATGACAGAGGACAGACGTACTAACTTATCAAAAATTTCCGTAGAAAAGGAACTGTTAAACGAATTAAATAATGTACAACCATTTTATGACGACATTATCGACAAGTTTGCATATTTGAAAGAGAGGAGAATTGACCTTGTGTTCAAGAAATAAAATGCAAGCCTGTAAGTATTTACTATTTTTAACTACTTTATTTGTAAATTTTATAACATACTTTTCTTTTGTCTCCATATGTTATTCATGATTCCAAAACAGGAAGAAACATATTCACATAAATGATTGTGGGGGGGGGACTGCCACCGATTCTGCTTCACCAATCCTCGAATCCACGAGCCGCCACTGGTGTAAGATATGTATCATACCTAACTGGTAGGGCGCAATGAATCTGTCGAAAAACTTAACAAAAGTTTTCAGTTTAGGTCCTATTGAGGAAAAAATTGAAATTAAGAGAGTAGGTAGGCCTACACCAGATCTTTCCAATTTGAATCAAAGTGTAAAATCAGGTAACAGAATATTTAATTATAAATTTAAAAAGTATTCATACAATAAATATTCGTGGTTACGTGGGTGTGACACTAAAATTCCATTATTTTGCTTTCCTTGTGTATTGTTTGGAGGGGAGGAGACTTGGACATTTTCTATTCAGAGAATAAAACAATTTTATTCCATCCAACATATCTGCAACCCTAAATTTTTCAACCACCAGCCGCCACTGCTATCTCATCAAATCAACTTCTTACAATGTATATACGTGGCGTACACATTTCACCTAGTCGTCTACCTTCATTTTATCAATTGCTTCATGGAATATATTTTGCACATATTGAACTTTAAACTTTTTGTTCTTCTGCAACAAATCTCTTTACCTGAGCCCAGACAAATTCAACTGGGTTATATTGGCAATCGTAAAGTGTCAATTGAATAATGTTATGGGCCATATTTGCAACTATTTGATTTACATCATATATTTTTTATTTAAGTTTATGTTTCTTTACAATATTTAATAATTCTGGAACTGTGTAATTTGGATTAAAATTCATGTTCTTGGATTTCGTTGTCATGACGTGTCTGTTGATTAACTAAATATAATTAAATCACTACCGACTTGGAACACAAATTTTATGTGTTAAAACGTAAAAGTTTTTACCTTATAGCCTAAACCAGTTTTCGGTTATTATAAGCTTCATCAGAGGCTGCCACTGGGAGCGCTGTCCATCTTCTTCTTGGCGATGGTGTCGACTTTTGAAGGATCGATGTTGTGTGTGTGGGGTGTGATATGTTCGAATAATGCGTGTGATTTGAATTGTGTCTGTTCGTTTAGGATGTCGTTTTTACGTGTTTGTATATTTCTAATTGTTCAAGAGTGTCTCATTTTCGGCCTTTTGTGTGTATGTGTAGAATAACCATGTTTAACTTTAAAATGAGGCATCTGTAAGTGATTTGAATAAATTTCTATATGCTTTCAAAGTTGTAAAGTCCTTTTTGAATCACCCTGTATAGGCCTCCTTTTAATTATCCTTATCAAATGTAAGAAACATCTCTTTTTTTCTATTATGTACCATAATTTTCTCTATTAAGTTTATCAAAGGCTTTCATGGAATCTACTTACTTTCTTAATCCTTAGCTTTTCTACCTTTCGGTGTAAAGCTATATCATGCAATCTACAAATAGGAAACGAGTTTCTTTCTTAATATTTTCAATGTCTGTCAACTATCTGGTTAATATAAAAAATGTTACTCATACCTTCCTTCAGTCTGCTCATCTAGAAGAATACTATTAACTATGTTGTTAGCTACTTTGAAACTATTTCTCAGTGATAATTTCTATATAGGCTATATCTTACAACCCGTGTTGAGAAGTCAAATGCCTCTATAATTTTCACAATTATATGTTTTACCTGTTTTAAAGATGGACACTTTAACAGCTAATCTTTACTCCTTAGGAATCATCTTGTGGGCCAGTATTTGTTAAGTAGGATGAGAAACCTGTTGTTACACAATTACAGAACGTTCTCAAACAATGGAAAGTGTCGTTCTACACACTTCTCACCTAGCCCAGCAAGTGTGTGTTTCTTCAAGGCCTCCCTTAAGTACGCTATAGTGTTTTTGAGTGCCTATTGACACATATTAAGGATCATTCTGGAACACTTGTGTTACCTATTTAAACATCAGCAGCTGGCTTTATCATCAGTTATAAGTGGCAATTAATTCAAGTGTATTTTGAAGTATTGTGGTGAAGTGATATTAATTAGTGTGGAACTTTAATAATTGACATTATTATTGTATGTGTACAAATTTAACTTGAATTGTTGTAAGAGACTACCTTGCTGATTATAAATTTATAAATTATTACTTGTGGTTAATTAAAGCTGGTAATTAGTGATTTCATTGCCATCTGTATTTTGTTTTCCACTGTACCATACGACAATCAGTGAGACCATTGTAACAGTATTTTGTACTTGCAGAAGATGCATATTTGATAAGACTGGAATTTACGCTATTTCTTACTGGGGTTTCCCTATTTTTTATTTTACTCAATGCCTGTTCCAATTCATTTATTTCTACCATTATGTTTCTTGCTGTGCACAATGGCATTCTTCATTTAGCCCTCTTAGCTGAAGGTTTGTGATGGATTAGTATTCAGTCAAAGTAAACAATTTAATACTTTCAAATTTTTACATGCATATTTGGGCAGGACTGATTTAATTGAATAAAAAAACTTAATATAATAAAGAACATCACTTACACAAAAAGGAAATATGTGAACATGACCAGTTTAAATAAAATACCAACATACAAATGGAAACGAGTTTCAAGTTTTTAATTTTATTATATTTTCTACTTCTAATTTTATAAAAAAAAAAAAGAATAGGAGAGGGAGAAAATATTACATACTTGCTTGGTCCAATACTGTTTAACTGGGAGGAAGTGACATTACTCCTTTCGCAGTTACAATCTAAAACAAAAAATACACTTTAGTTTACATATACTAAAAATATTACAAGTAAAAGCTTTCATGAGGTTAGTGATGGAGATTCAATTTGGATGAGTTAAGAACCATTGAGATGGCTCTAAGCTAAGACACCTACCAAAATGAATACCAAGAGTAACAGATAGCCGATTACCAATAATAATACATAGCAGATGCACAGTGCTGAGAAGTGTCTTCATCCATTAAGCTTACCCTGCCTGTCTTCTAACTTTGAAGGTGGATAAGGAGCCTATCGTTATTATTATTATGATCATCATCATCATTATATTATTATTACTATTACTACTACTACTACTACTACTACTAATAATACTCATGTAAGCTAAGCCTGTTAATATGTTTCCAATGTCACTGTGATAATAATATATTCACCTTTTTTACTTCATCCACTGTCATTTTATCGACTTTCAGTAAATGCAATATTTTACAAAAAAATGTATTTCATAATAGAGTAACACATTTAAGCCAATGCAGACATTCAATACCATTAAAAACAACAAGGAATAAGCCAGCGCAGTTAATACCTTTAGTACAATCAGTGAAGCGAAAAAAATGTCAAAAAGTAACAAATTTTTAAAATGTAAATGAATCAACCTAATTTATTTCTTAATACACTCTATTTGGTCATTAGATCAAAGTTAAAAAGGTTAAAATGTACGCTTTTACCCCCAAGGTGAAACCGCCCCTAAAAGTCCAAAATTATCTGGGAGTATGAATAATAAAAATTAAACACTGAAAATTTATTTGGGCATGCATTTAAGATCGCTGAATGTGAATATGGTGTGAAAATGTGGCTTTGCTGGTGCCTTTGTGTGGTATGTGTTTTATTAGTGTTCATGTTGGTTATGTCTGGATATTCATGTCCTGTGTTTATTGCATGTACGGCCAAATTAGACTATATTTCTGTTTTTTTTGCATGCGTTTAAATGTTCATAATAACGTTTTTTCAGTTGTTTTTTGTTTGTTCTATGTAATATTTATTTGGGGGTAAAATTGACGACTTCAGAGGGGTAGATATCAACCATTTTCGTGTCATGATTTTCTTCCTAATGAGGACAGATGCAATACTGAAGATTACCATATCAAATTAGCCCTGTAGTATACACAAATGTGTGTATCAAAAGCATTAGAGGGTGTAAATAACAAATTATTATAAACGTAAATAATTCAAAGACACAGCTCAATATTGGCGTGTGTGTGTATTATTTAATATTTATAATTTTTACCTCAAGAGGTTTTTTCCCTTATTTGGAAAATGTTTCGGGAATCCTACTGTTCTCATCCTCAGCCTTCTTAATTTTGTATCTTGTGTTTTGGTTGGTTGTTGTGTAACAGTACAATTCTGGCCCTATTGTATTTTGGGGAATAATCGATATAAATTGTATTTTTATTTTAAAGTCACATAAATAAAACCTAGTAAAGTTTTATAAGGGGTTTTAACTGCGTAATATCGAGTGTACAGGATTGGCGTCAAGGTCGAGCGTATACGAACAGAAACAACATCGTTTTGTCCGACAAATGTGTCAACAGGCTGCACCCATGTATACGTCATACAAAAGTATGCTACTACGCAATTTCTGCGCTAAGACGTGGATCTCTACACAAAGAAATTGGTGACGCAGTTCCTCCCCACCTCGGTATTGCAGCATTGTAAATCGGCCTCAGTCAAATTATATCAGCATCGCCGGCGGCCGTGTATAAAAATTTTCTAAAACCAAGTCTCGGACGTCCGTTAGTACAATGTAAAACAGTGAAGTATTTATATAAAATAAATAACAGTGAAACGTAAAATGTAAACATAAAGTTTCGTACAAGTTTTAACACCTAGAGTGCGAGTTTAGCGACGAGACGTCCGGAGGACTAAATTACAGCTAAGTGACAAAATGTGGTCGATACAAAACTTTTAATATTTTGATATTTCAATATTTCATTCACTAATAATAAAATGAGCTCAATTTGGGGAAAATTAAAAAAAGAAATTGTACTAAGCATGCGAGCGTGAGTGAATGGGAGAATGGCTACAGAACTAAATAACAAGTGCTGGGTTGTGAAATTACTTTTATAATTATGATATCATAAAAAATATAATTGAATATGTTATTTTGGAGGGCTATTGAAATGTTTAAGGGGATTTTTTGATTTAAATAATGTAACTGCGTCTCATGACGTAACACCTCATGGTGTATAGTAGCGTGCTTGTTGTCGCATGGTAGAGTCACATGTTTTGTAAGTAATATGTTATTAAAAGGTAATGTCATTTGGTAAACATTTCAAGCAAGCGTAAATTATTTTAGATAACACATTCCGCTATCTTCTAGTTCGCTTAACCGAATTCTGCCCTTAAAGGTAAGTAAAATTTCATGTTCTTGTATGTCACAAGATGGCGCCTGAACAAAAGTTGAATAAAATTATTGATACTCCATATTAATATTATGGCAGTAATAAATTAATATAACATTGGCGCCCGAAAGAACAGGGACTCTATATAAAATTTTATTTTATGTGGGGTAAGCCTACAGGAAGGAGCGGACAGTTATCTGAAATAATATATATAATTTGAAGATACGTAAACATAAACGTAGAGATAGGTTATGTTATAAGATTATATGCATGCATGTATTATAAATAAGCAAAATGAATACTGGTGACGATAATAATGTAGAAGTCAGCATAACTGACGAAACAGTTACGAGTGAGATGGATGTTCCATTAACCCCAATTAGCCAGATCGGTGAGTTCAATGCCACCAGATTAGACGAATTAAATACAGTTCAAATAACACCCATCTCAACTCGGGACGAAAATAAAACAGATGAGATTAGTGCAATGATGCAATTACTGTTAAAGTTAGACGAGAAGTTTGATGAGCAAAAAAGCGATTCCAATGTTAAATATAATAACTTGAATGACAAATTTGATGAAGTGAAAGATGAAATTAAACGACAGAGTTTTGATTTTAGCAAACAAATAAATGAAATGCATACACGTTTCGATAAAACGAAAGACAAAATAGTAGCGTTAGTAAATGAGAAATTCGATAGACCAAAGAATAAAGTAGACGAGAATTACGAGAATAAAAGGGGGTAGAGAACAGTGGAGGTAGTAATGATAATACATTTACAGAAAATAGTGCTAGTTTAAGTGCAAACAAGGTGCTAATTAACAAGGTGAGTAACAATGATAATTTGAATAATGAGTTCACAGGTAATAACATTGATATAATTAAGAACATGGTGTTAGAAAATGATGGTGAGAATATTGGGAGTGAAAATGAGATGTTAGAGTGTATTGAGTTAGAGAGAAAGTGGAAAGAAAGTATAGTTGTAGGGGGGATGCAGGGGGTAAATTTTTCCCGTGATATTGTAGTTGGGGGTGAAGTAAAGGCTTCACGTGTGTTTAAGAAGGACGAGAGTTCCTTAGGTATATATTTGGGAGACGATATGTCTACAAATAGAGTTCCCTGGGTTTTTGTGCACTTCATCGGTGGTGCAGTAATTGTGAGTTAGTGACCCCTGCATATTTTGAGAGAGAGTGTAGCTTGGTGTTATGGTGAGAAATATATTGAGAGAGAGTGGTATTGTGAGAGAAAGAGAGAGATAGATATTTTTAAAGTAAAAAGAAACTATGGAGAGTTTGTAGAGAGGTTAGGTAGAGAGAGAAGTAATAATAATGAGTACGTACCTTGTATTAAAGCTGAGATGGCAGCAATAGTAGATGATGATAATAATGATAACAATTACTTACCTTGGGAAGTAACGGGTGTATTAGTAGATAAGTATGATGACAATAGTAATGACTTTATAACTTACCTAATCAGGGCAGATAATACTAACGGTGACAGGACCATACCCGATCGTGACATGGTACATGATAAATTGATATGGAATAGGCCTATTAATTCAAACGACATTGTGGAAGGATATAAAATTTTAAATAAATATTATGTTGATAATAATAATATATGTTTGATAAAAAATAAATTGTATAGACCTAAGATTCGACTGTTGTTCAATGATGGAGGATAGAGTATTTTATTGTGTTATGAACATTTAATTATGTGAACAGTGGTTTTAAAATGGATTGTTTATGTACTGATTTTGGTCAATGATAAAATAATAAGTTGGATTGTATATTTTTTGTGTGTATTAATGTCAATGTATTTGTGTATTCTTGATGTTGTGTATTACAGGTAATTTTATGTACACCATGTATGTAACAGGAAGTTATAGTTTAATTGATTTAATAATAACAATTAACATGTTTGACTAAATAAGTGATGAAAGTAATGATAAAATTTTAAATAATTGAAAATTAATTACTTAATTAATGTTGTACAAAAGAAAGTTGATAATGAAGTTAAATGGTTCTATGAGATTTAGATTCTAATGAATAATAAATGATTAAGAATGTAATATATTTGGATATTAAGACGTATTGGTATTAGTAGGTGAGGGATGAATTTTCTAATGCAATTGTCAATGATCACAGTAATGTAAAGTGTTAACAAGGGATAGAGACTGGGTGATAATTATTAAAATAAAGGCATTTGAATTAGTCAATTAAAGTTAATGGGAGTTAGACAAATAAGAATTTTTGAAATACCAGTAAAACACAAAGAGAGTATTAGATATTTTAGGGACACAGTGGTGTTAGTGATTATATGTAGAGAGGTGAGTAATGTGAATGGTAAATATATTTATTGATGATGATACTTTGTAGTAAGGGTAGTGGTGTAAGGAGTCCTCAACGAAAAGCGTTGTGGCGGGAGGGGAACCGATATGTGCCGGAAAGGGTTACCTAGGGAGTGTCCAGAAACCAAATAAGGGAATGAGCATTGGGTAGGGAACACACATCCTAGTACAAGACGAGCGGTGCCAGAGGTAAGTGGAATTAGTGAAGGAGTTTATAATTGAGAGATTGGTGTCATAATATGTAAATCTGGTTGTTAGTAGTGGTTGTTAGAAGGAAGGTGAGTAAGGTTAGATATATAAATGTCTATTCAATTGAATCATAGTGAATACAGGAGTCACCCAGCATAATCAATGATCAAAATGTGAAAGGTTAAGTAGAAAATCCATAGTAGAAAGGTAATTAGAAATGAAATATAATGTAACATGAATGTTAATAATAAATTTGAAATTTTATAGAATTAAATGGTACCATAATGAGTAATTAAAAGTTGATATAAAAGAGTTAATCGAAAATTCAAGTAACAATGTTTATAAATTTCTATATAAATTATTTAAAAGTGAATGGTTTGTTGAATGTAAATATAGCAATGTTAAGGTTCAAGGTTAATTTGTTTATTATGTTATGTTAGGTTACTATGCAAGATTAAAGTGTAATTTTGGGGCAGTTACAAATGTAACTATATACGACACTGAGTGTCAAACCATTGCGATTCCCTACATGTCGGGCGATCTCGGCCTTACCAACCCAGATTGTGGTTTTGGACGACAACCAGCTGTGGCCAGAAATTGTAAAACCTGACCATAGTTGGTTGCCTTTGAAATTGGTTAAAAGTAGAAATTTAATGGGGTTTTAAAAAGGGGAATCTAAGATTATTTTTGAGCATAGGCTATTTCACCTCAGTAGGGGTGGTAGACCTTAGGGGCATATCATAAGAATAAAAGTAGGGGTACTTACCTTGAAGTTTTGTAACGCTGAAGCAAGGATGGGAGAGAGAGAAAAGAAAAAAGTGCTCACTCCTTCTGCCTCAGTCCTTGTGGAGGCAACTGAACGCAACAGTTCAGGGGGGGGAATAGTGTGTGTGGAGGAGAAAAGGGGATAAGTCTTATTAACAGCACCGGATCACTTACTGTTAATAATAATAATAATAATAATAGTAATTTTTTTATAAAAGAGAAAATGTTTCAGAAAGAGGGAGATTTTGATAATTGTATTTGAGTAAATTTTGATTATGTGTTTAAATGTTTTGAAAGTATTATTGCATTAGTATAAAGATTTGTGTTTCTTCTTAGTAATGGGAAAGGATTAATTATGATCGATTGGAATCGAAAAATTTTATAAATGTAAATGGTAGTGAAATAAGAGAATGGAACGTCTATATAATAATTCTTGTACTAGGTGTAATAATCCTAGGTGTTATAAGTTACAGAAAACCCAGTGCTTCTTAACACAAACCAGCACATAGCTAAGGGGAAACAGATCAGTTAGGGGTATGGTATTATACCAGGCCACTATTTTGATATTTTTGATTTGTTGTTTCAGTGTCTGGTGATGTTGTGACGGCGGTCCTGAGCTGGCCAGCGTGTCAGAGCAGGAGCGTTACGCGCCTGATTGGCCTTATGGTGTTGGGATCTCGTAGGAGAAGTCCAGTAAGGTCATGCAGGTACTGTCACCATCATTGGACCAAGGGTGAGTTATTGTATATATATATATATATTTTTTTTTTTAACAGTAAGGGGGTTGTGGCGACATATCCTAGCTGATCCCTTTAGTAAGTATGAGTGTGTCAATGAGAGTTTTTATGCTTCGTCATAAAACCTCTCATTGAGGGGTTTTTGTAACAGTACAATTCTGGCCCTATTGTATTTTGGGGAATAATCGATATAAATTGTATTTTTATTTTAAAGTCACATAAATAAAACCTAGTAAAGTTTTATAAGGGTTTTTAACTGCATAATATCGAGTGTACAGGATTGGCGTCAAGGTCGAGCGTATATGAACAGAAACAACAACATCGTTTTGTCCGACAAATGTGTCAACAGGCTGCACCCATGTATACGTCATACAAAAGTATGCTACTACGTAATTTCTGCACTAAGACGTGGATCTCTACATAAAGAAATTGGTGACGCAGTTCCTCCCCACCTCGGTATTGCAGCATTGTAAATCGGCCTCAGTCAAATTATATCAGCATCGCCGGCGGCCGTGTATAAAAATTTTCTAAAACCAAGTCTCGGACGTTCGTTAGTACAATGTAAAACAGTGAAAAAGTATTTATATAAAATAAATAACAGTGAAACGTAAAATGTAAACATAAAGTTTCGTACAAGTTTTAACACCTAGAGTGCGAGTTTAGCGACGAGACGTCCGGAGGACTAAATTACAGCTAAGTGACAAAATGTGGTCGATACAAAACTTTTAATATTTTGATATTTCAATATTTCATTCACTAATAATAAAATGAGCTCAATTTGGGGAAAATTAAAAAAAGAAATTGTACTAAGCATGCGAGCGTGAGTGAATGGGAGAATGGCTACAGAACTAAATAACAAGTGCTGGGTTGTGAAATTACTTTTATAATTATGATATCATAAAAAATATAATTGAATATGTTATTTTGGAGGGCTATTGAAATGTTTAAGGGGATTTTTTGATTTAAATAATGTAACTGCGTCTCATGACGTAACACATCATGGTGTATAGTAGCGTGCTTGTTGTCGCACGGTAGAGTCACATGTTTTGTAAGTAATATGTTATTAAAAGGTAATGTCATTTGGTAAACATTTCAAGCAAGCGTAAATTATTTTAGATAACACATTCCGCTATCTTCTAGTTCGCTTAACCGAATTCTGCCCTTAAAGGTAAGTAAAATTTCATGTTCTTGTATATCACAAGATGGCGCCTGAACAAAAGTTGAATAAAATGATTGATATTCCATATTAATATAATGGCAGTAATAAATTAATATAACAGTTGTTATGGTTTCCTGTTGGTTTTTAGTATTTTAAACTGGTATTATTGTGTGTGATTCTGTTGTATATATTAGCTTTTTGAGTATTTTCAATGTTGAGTGCTTTGAAAATTGTGTCATGTTTTGTATTGATTGGTATTTGTTCAGGTATTAGTTTGTTTTGTGTTTGTATATTTAATGAAGAAAGTTGTGTTAGTGGTTATAATCACAAACAGAATTATCACTGTTGCACACCACTATAGAAAAATTATTCTGATTAGCGCTTTCAAGCTTCTCAGCTCATCGTCAGATCAGAATTGACGTCAAATTCCAATCTGACGATGAGCTGAGAAGCTTGAAAGCGCTAATCGGAATACTTTTTCTATAGTGGTGTGCAACAGTGATAATTCTGTTTGTATATTTGTAAATTTTCCCATATGTTCATTATGGTGCCTTTGTGTGGTATGTGTTTTATTAGTGTCATGTTGGTTATGTCTGGATATGCACGTCCTGTGTTTATTGCATGTATGACCAAATTACATTTATATATTTCTGGTTTTTTTGTTTGGCCTATGTAATATTTATGCAATCTTAGCATTCAGTTTGTATATACCAATGGTTGGTGTATTATCTTTGTTGACATGACACTAATAAAACACATACCACATCACATACACATACCAAATAATAAAACAAAAAAGGGATGGTTCTCACCCCTAAATGAAGAACGTACAGTTTAATTTTTTTAACTTAGGTCTAGGGTACCTGTAGAACGTACATACCAAATTTCATGAAAATCTATTTACATTTAAAAAGTTGTTACATCAAATGCTTTTCTGACTGGACAACTCGGGATAACTCAATCTACAGTGTCAACTCAAACTGAAATCAGAGCCGTCAATTCCAAAACTGTGTCAAGCATAGAAATATGACTTCTTAACTATGTACAAAGAAACCAATTTCAATAATAAATGTGACCGATGCTTTTGCATCTTTTTTGAAGGATTGATTTTTTTTTACTTCCCATTCATGGAAGAACAAACAGGTTGATATGCACTACTATGATTTGCTGTGTACTTTGATTTTCTTTAACAAACCTTGCTAGACTTTGATACCAGTGGCCAATCAACTTTTACTTTACCAACCACAAAACAGAACACAATTAGAAACACAACTTAGTAATTTGATCATGTTACTTGTAAATATTTTTCATCCTAGTGTAACTGTTTTTCCATTGTGTAACAGTGGAAAATCATATTTCCTTTGTATCCTTTGGAAGTGGACCATTTGGTCGATAGTCCGCAGTTTTGAAAATAACGTTTGTGGGTTTGATAAGTTAACATTTTCAAAATGAGCTATATTATTAAGTCCTTAAATTAGTAGTGACCGTCAATCAATGAATTTTTCAGTGAAGGGTTTGTGAGGATCGGTTCTATTGTGTTTGACACTTCTTTTGTATTCACACGTTCACCCAAATAATTGTTCTGTTGTGTTTGGCATTTATTTTGTATTTACACGTTCACCCAAATAATTGTTCTGTTGTGTTTTACATTTCTTTTGTATTCATACACAGGTCCTGATGATGACAATAAAGATTGTCGAAACATCGACACAAATAAGTTAAAAATTTGTGTTATATTTTTGACCGATCATCACAAACCCTGCACTGAAAAATTTATATTATTAAGATTATGCTGTTTATCACCAGCATAAACTTTGTTCAAAGAAACAAACTTTGTTTCATTTGTTGAAAGAAGTAATGAAATGTTTATCACCAGCATTTTATTTATTTTAATATGGAAGTAATAGCTTTGATGTCATCAATAATTTTATCATCTAAAACCTTCAATCACACCATTAAAATTGAAACCAAATATTGGAATTTCTGATAAGGTTTCAAACCAGGAACAGAATTTTTGTTGAAGCAAAGAACACGATTTAAAGATTACTAAATACCACTATTATATTTAATAGTGGTATTTAGTTAAGTAACGGACACGTCATGGACAACGAAATCCAAGAATTAAAGATTACATTAGGTTGTCACAGTAATTGAAAATTTTACTATCTTAAAAAAAATAACAGATTGGTTTTAAAGACAATTAAATTTATCAAAGGAATTTAAATTCATAAATATCTGTCGGCCAGTAAAGCAACATTACAACTGTATTACTGGATCTAATATAAATAACGGACCTATAATACTTTTTCATTTCATGTGAAAATAGCATACCTGTCCTTGAAATAGGCAATTCAGGAACCACTGCTCCAAATTTAGCTTAATTCTACAGCATTCAGTTAACTTGGCTCCCTTTGTTTCTGTTCAGTCTCCAAGATTCCCAATGAGATAAAACTGGGAAGTCTTGTCACAAAACAGCGTGATTTTCTTGTTTGTTATGTTCTGTCTTCAATTGTAGTTTTTATATTTTAGATGTGTCACTTGCTTCAGTTTGTTATATCAGTATTTTTTCAATCTGTTATGAAGCAAAATGATTACAAACTATCTGATACACAATATAATTCTTAAAAAAGCCAGAACATGGTAGGTTACACATAACAAACAACGTCACACAAAGTGATTTTGGTTTTATAAAGTTATCAATGATAGACAGATCTGAAATATTTTCCATGAGTTCCTGAATAAACCCTTCTTTGTCTCACAGGAAGGAACAATTTTTGTGATTGCATATTTTGGAAATATTTGATTTGTTTCTTTCCACAGTCTTTTTAATTCAGGACATAAATTTTGCTCCATATGTCACCACCAGCCACTTGAATTCCTTCAAGTTTCCAGACCCCCCTCCTGAAACTGCAAGGGTTTTGTGTGGCCCACAGATCTGCTCCTTGCTACAACAGCAATAACACCTTGCCAAATAAATATGACTTGGGGTTCATAAAAGGCATCCAACTTGACCTTGTATATCATCATCTGACAGTTCCCTCAGAATATCAGCCGAATTATTACTTTATTATCTGAGTTATTACTTTCTTGTGTACTTTTTTAATCAAAATGTTTACTTTTTACTGTTTACATACTCCCTTGCAGTAAACAGAATTCCCATGTAGGTTTCAGTTTGTTTCAGTAAAAACTTGTTCATCTATATTGACACACTATGTATGTCTTCCTCTGTGGCAGTTACTATTTTTATCTATTGGAAAGTTACTATTATAACCATTTTGACTAATCATAATCTTCAATTTGTTATTCTTCAAAGATAATAAGGTATTCTTGGATTTTAGGCTGTAAGGTAAAACTTTACGTTTTTACTTATAAAAAACTTAGTGTTCCGAGTCGTCAATATTATAGTGATATTTATAATAAGGTATATTGACTAATAATATCCACTGATACATTTAGCATTGTAATATAAAATTTGTTACTTACATGATATGTGGGAAAATTAGTTTTTTGAGATTAAAAATACTTGGATTTCGTTGCCCATGACGTGTCCGTTACTTAACTAAATATAATTATTTCACTAACGACTCGGCACACAAGGCACTCCATTCCACTATAAAATCCACCTTTGCAAACCATCTCATTGAAGCAAACCACACATACAAAAACATTGACAATATCATGGACATTCTACACGTAAACACAAAAGGCCGAAAACTAGACACTACAACAATTGGAAATATACAAACACACGAAAACAAATAAAAAAGACATTCTAAACGAACAGACACAATTCAAATCACATGCATTATTCGAACATATCACACCCCACATACACAATATTGATCTTTTGAAACTCGATACCATCGCCAACAACAAGACGGACAGTGCTACCAGCGGCAGCCTCTGAAGAAGATTTTTAAAAGGCGAAAACCAGTTCAGGTTATAAGGTAAAACTTTACGTTTTTACCTATAAAAAACGTTGTGTTCCAAGTCGTTAGTGAAATAATTATATTTAATTAAAAATACAGTATTTGATTACACATTATCTACCTATAATCCACGTAAGTACTAAAACACAGAGAGCTGTAAACAGATATCACTCTTTACTTTTTTTTAAAAGCTTAACCATATATAAATAAAAATTAACAGCTGTCAAATCAAGTGGTGTGTTACAGTGCATAACACATCTAAGCACACCAATAATATCAGCAACTAAACTAAGTCTATACGTTACATTTATTAAATAAAAGTAAGACCAAATTTATAAATTGATTCAAACTTATAGAGGCAAACATGGCTGATATAGTAGTTGTCAGAGTCAGAGTTACATTCAAGTTCAGAAGTATGAACTGTATATTTAATTAATGCACTTTTGTTTCTTATCAGACAAAGTTAAAAAATTAATATTAGTTATTAAACTTTCACTTGTGAACTTACTTTGTTTCTTCCTGTACATTTTGGCGTGATGTGCGCCTTCATCAGCGGTGTGAGACAGACTGTCAGTAACTTGTAACGGTTTTTTTGTTGGTAGGTTGAATGGGGGTGGGGGTGGAAGGGAATTGGCGCGGGGATCTGAATTATTATTTGTTTTATGTATAATTGTGTCAAAGAGTGTGTGTGATTTATAGTATAATTGGTCGTTAAGTATGTTGTGTAGTGTTTGTATATTTCATATTGTTCTGCTCTGTTAAGTTTTCGACTTTTAGGTAAGTAGTGTAATATCTCAAGATTAGTATCTATGTTGGTGTAGCTGTGGTTTTTTGTGTGTATGTGTGTGTGGCAAACGCGGAGTGTATGTTGTTGCTGGATAGAGCTTTTAGGTGTTCAGAGTAACGTGAAGAAAAAGATCTTCCTGTCTGGCCTGTATAGAAACTATTACAATCATTACAGTTTAATTTGTAAACACCTGTTTTGTTGTATTTGTCTATGTCCGTGTTTGTATCATTGATGTGTTTTTTTATGGTACTGTTTCTTCTGTATGCTATTTTGTACTTGTGTTTCCTGAATGTGTTGGCAATTTTGTGTGTGTTGGAGTTATGGTATGTGAGTGTGATGTATTTATTTTGTTGTGTGTTGTTGGTATTTATTGTTTTGTTTATGATGTGTCTGTGTAGTTTGTTTATTAAATAAGGGTTGTAACCGTTTTTTATTGCTATATATTTGATTGTGCTGAGTTCTTCATTATAATCCTGTTTACTTAATGGTATTTTTGTTAGTCTATGGAGCATGTGGTTTAATGCCACATGTTTGTGTTGCCTTGGATGGTTTGATGTGTTGTGTATGACCATGTCAGCTGTGGTTGGTTTTCTGTATATTTTATACGTGTGTGTATTGTTTGTTTTGTTAATTGTTAGGTCCAGAAAATTTATACTATTGTTTTGTTCTATTTCCAGTGTAAATTTTAGTTTGTGGTGTACTGTGTTTATGTATTTGTGGAAATTTTTGACCTGCCTTGAATTTCCATTAAATAAAAGTATTATATCATCCACGTACCTGTGCCAATAAATGATTTTGTTGGTGTATTTGTTGTTGTTTATTATATGTTTTTGTTCTATGTTGTGTATGAATATTTCAGCCAGTATTCCTGATATGGGGGATCCCATAGGGAGGCCGTCTGTTTGTGTGTATATCTTGTCTGTAATTATTTTGGTGAGTGTGATGTTCTCATGTATGTGTGTTTCGGGCGTGTTGTTTTGTCTGAGTAAATGTTCAAGTGTTTGTATGGTGTCTTTGATGGGTACATTGGTGTATAAATTGGTTACACTCACCAAAATAATTACAGAACAAAATTACTTCACATACAACAACAATAATTTAATAAACAAACTACACAGACACATCATAAACAAAAACAACAAAACAATAAATACCAACAACACACAACAAAATAAATACATCACACTCACATACCATAACTCCAACACACACAAAATCGCCAACACATTCAGGAAACACAAGTACAAAATAGCATACAGAACAAACAATACCATAAAAAACACATCAATGATATAAACACGGACATAGACAAATACAACAAAACAGGTGTTTACAAATTAAACTGTAATGATTGTAATAGTTTCTATATAGGCCAGACGGGAAGATCTTTTTCTTCACGTTACTCTGAACACCTAAAAGCTCTATCCAGCAACAACATACACTCCGCGTTTGCCACACACATACACACAAAAAACCACAGCTACACCAACATAGATACTAATCTTGAGATATTACACTACTTACCTAAAAGTCGAAAACTTAACACAGCAGAACAATATGAAATATACAAACACTACCCAACACAACCAAACAACATACTTAACGACCAATTACACTATAAATCACGCACACTCTTTGACACAATTATACATAAAACAAACAACAATTCGGATATCCGAGCCAATTCCCTTCCACCCCCCCCTATTAAACCTACCAACAAAACAACCGTTACAAGTTACTGACAGTCTGTCTCACACCGTTGACAAAGGCGTACATCACGCCGAAACGCGTACGGGAGGAAACAAAGTAAGTTCACAAGTGAAAGTTTAATAACCAATATTAATTTAGTGCTGTGAAAAAAGAAGATGAACTATCAAAACAACTAAAGTTAAATATCTGAATTATAATCCTTATGTAGTTACTGGCAGCATGAATAATGATAATCTTTAATTTGCATATAGGTAAATAGTTACAAAGTCTTTGAAATCATTCAAATAAGGATTAACACAAGAGAAGAAACTTACTTCTTTGATATTATGATTTCTTCCTTTAATCGATTTATACATAAGTTACATTTTTATGTTATCCACCATATATTTTGTTACACATGCTTATATAAGACAGATTTAGTTGATACAATGCACACATACAACTAAAAAAATTAAACCTACTGAAGTTATAGGTTTTTTGTGAGTCTAATCATAATCGGCAAAGAATCCACAGTATTTCATTACTAATTTAATCGACACTATCCTTGTGAAGACTGTCAATTACATGACTGTTTTTAGTATTTCATAGATTTTTGAAGCAAATTATTTTATATTATACAACACACACACAGACACATACTTACAAGCCCACCATTCCATTGTGGAACTTTGGGAAATCATAAATTGCTTTTATGTGACTGTTCATTAGTGGTTTGTTAAATTTCTACCTCACGATTTTCCTAGGCTGTTTCCCTACTTGAGGAATGTTCTTTTCCATATAACCTTCTGCCCTCTATAGTGTTGTCCTTTGCTGTGAGAACCTTGTGGATTTCATTGAGAGGCTTATCACAAGATGCTGTATTTTGGTTTTCAAAGATTATGGCCAAACGACCTCATTTTTTATGATTTCTTTTAATCAGTTTCTGGGTCATTCTTCTTTAGAGTTCCTTGTTAGCGCTATGGTCTGCCTAGAAGACATTTCTACAAGTACTGCACACATTCTGGATAGATATCTGTCGATAAAGATCTTGATTCTCTTGATAACATATTTTGTGACATTCCACGTATTGCTGCCACATGACAAAAGACATTCCACAGCAGTCAAAAACACAAATTTCAGTTTATTGGAATATAGTTTTGATTTCCACGGGTTTATTATCATTCAAAATGACTTTCTTTATCACCTCATCAACAATGCAATGGGTGTCCCAAGCGTTATCTATGACAAAAACTGAGGTTAAACAAACTCTGTTTAACACTACAAAGATGGTTGGAAGTCAAAATAACCCATACTTCATTTTGTTCTCATATAGTTTCAACAAATTTTGTGTTTTCCCCAGGCTATGGAATATATTACTTGATTGTTGTTTTTTTTTGTCCTCTAAATGATGATATACTGAAATCATCCAATTTTTATTTATTCATGTGAATTTGGCATGATATACTGAAGTAAGCAAGAAGGTCACTTTGATCCTGATATATTTCTGTTTTCAAACTTACACTATGACTTACACTCACATGTATAATGTTTCCAAGAAATATTTACAGACCTATTAATTGTGACAGATGTATATTGTACATACCGGATACGAGTTATGAATCAGCATTTCTATCACAATAAGAAAACTAAATTTTCTCATGCTATTCATCTATCAGTGTCCTCATGATCTTTGGCCATGATGGATGTTTTCTATCATGTTATGTTAAATCACTCTTTCTAGTAGACAAATTGTGTGTATTTTACAGAACTCAGATTTTGTATCAGAAAATGATGTATCCGATTCAGACAGTGATTTTGTGCCAGAAACAAGTGAGGGCCAGTTGTCATCTGTAGGGGATGTTTGCTAATTTTCTTACTGCTTTTCTCAACCACTTCAGCAAACTCACAGTAAAGATGTCTCCCAGAACAAATGGGTAGTCTTAGATACCAATTCAACATTGTCTGAAAGGTGAAGTCCAGCGAATGTCTTGAAGGAATGAGGAGGACCCACAACATACACTTTCCACCGAGTGAATTATTCAGTACCTTTTGTCTGTTTTTTATGAGCCAATGTTTCATCTCATGAAGAAATACATGGAATCAAATGCTTGAAAAGAACTAAAAGACTATAATTATACCGTGTCATTCAAGGAATTGGAGACAATGATTGCTATAATCTGTGCGAAAGAAACCTCTGTATTTGAACTTTGGTCATATTATTTGGGACCAAACTTCATCAATGATGCGATGCCAAAGGACAGATTCCATGGACTACTTAAGATTCCTTTGTTTCAATAAAAAATAGACTCATGCTGAACTCTGGCGGCTGACAAGTTTACTTTTATTTCTGAAATTTGAGTAAGTTTGTTGAAAACTGTCTTTATTGTTATCGCCCTAGGTAAAAACATAACATTTGATGACCAATTACTTTCAAACAAAAAGAAGATTCAAATACACCATGTCTATGCCAAACAAGCCTGACAAGTAGTTTGAAATTTTTGGTTGCAGTTGACATAGAGTTAAATATGTCTATAATATCTTCCAGTATCTTGGCAAAGAAGATACTTGTCCCAACATGCAGTAACTTGGAGAGTACGTTGTTCCCTGCCTTGTGAAACCATTTCTGAACCAAGGAAAGTATGTGACAATAGATAATTTCTTTGTCTCTTCAGCTTATAAAGAAGCTTCTAGACAAACAAACATCACTGGTAGGGACACTGTACACAATTCAGTGGTAAATCCCTGATAAAGTGAAGAAACCTAGTGCAGACATTCAAATACCACCCTATAAAGCAGTGACTGCAATAATTACACTTTGACTTTTTACCAGAAAAAGAAGAATAAGAATGCTATTATTCTCAGCACACTCCATCCTGAAGTAGAAGTGAATGCTGAAGAAAAGAAAATAAAAATCATTACTTTTTATAAAGGAACAAAATACAGTAGAGTCTCTGTTATCCGCCCTTCGATTATCCGCCATTCCGTGTTATCCGCCGCCCAAGCGGCATAAAAAAAACGTAAACGTAAAAAATATTTTCTTTAATTACTGCAACGAAAATAGTGTGCCAATAGTTTGCGGGCGTGAGTGTATGTGCTCTCTTTGTGATTGCTCCTGACTGTACCGCAGGAATTTGGCCTACTGCCCATCGCCTATTATAGCCTAGCTGTGACTCATGTGTTGTTCACCCCACCCCACCCCCAACAACCAACGCTATCGCTCACATGCTCATCGCTTAGTAGACTGCAGTTTCTTGTTGTGTGCTGTAGTGAGCAGTGAGGCTATTTTTACGCGGTGTGTCCGTGAGTGACTAGTGCAGTTTTGGTGAAAGTGTCGTAGTGTAGTCTTGTTAATAGTGTTGCGATTATGGCTACGAAAAGGAAGAAAATTGTTTTATCAATAAAAGACAAGCTTGAGGCATTAAAAAGACTGGATAAAGGGGAAATGCTGCAAAAGGTGACTGACCACTACGGTGTCGGTCATCGCACAGTTGGAGATTGGAAGAAGAGACGATTAGAATTAGAAAAATGGTGTTCCTCACGAGTTACTGAGACTGCTTTTAAAGATAGAAAAACTATGAAAAATAGTGATTATGGAAAAGTTAGCGAAGCGTTGTACATTTGGTTTACACAGTTCAGGGAGAAAGGGGTGCCTATTTCGGGACCTATCTTAAAAGAAAAGGCATTGCAGTTTCAAAAAGAATTTAACGAAGGTGATGCAGATTTTACAGCAAGCGTTGGCTGGCTTGATAGATGGAAGAAGCGTTATGGAATCCGTCAGTTGAATATTTGCGGCAAGAAACTGTCATCAAACTTTCAAGAAATGGAGCAGTTTAAGAAAAAAATTTCAAGACTTTGTTGAAACTGAAAGCTTGACAGGAGATCAAGTATTTAATTGTGATGAAACAGGCGTTAATTTCAAAATGTTACCGAGTAAGAGTCTTGCAGCTAGAACTGAAGCTGCAGCCCCTGGCTATAAATGTAGTAAAGAGAGAGTGACTATTTTAGCATGCAGTAATGCCACAGCAAACCATAAAATGGACCTGGCAATGATTGGAAAGTCCAAAAACCCTAGGGCTTTTAAAACTATTTCAAAACATGCTCTTCCAGTAAAATATTTCAATCAAAAAAGTGCATGGATGACTAGTAAAATGTTTAAGGAATGGGTTTTTAAAGAGTTTGTTCCTTCTACAGAGAAGTTTTTAAAAGACAACAACCTACCCAGAAAAGCAGTTTTACTGCTAGACAATGCCCCAACTCACCCTGATCCAGACGAACTTAGAGATGGGGACATAAAGGCTATGTTTTTGCCACCAAATGTGACTGCCATTTGTCAGCGTATGGACCAGGGTGTTTTGGAAACACTTAAATGAAACTATCGAAGAAAGCTTCTGTCAACAGTCATACAAGAAATTGAAGATGGGCAAAACTTGATTAAGAAGTTGAAAAGTATAAATTTGAAGGATGTCGCTTATTGGGTCGCAAGGGCCTGGGCCGACATCGGGGCACAAACAATTGCGAAGTCGTGGCATAAGATGTTGGGTGAGGACGAAAATATGGCTGAAAGCATGCTGGATGAACTTCATGAAAGTATTTTGCCCTTGGTGCAACGTATCCCTGGATGTGAGGATGCATCGTTGGATGAAATAAGGAATTGGCTTTCAGGAGACGAACAATATGAAATAACTGACGAAGAAATTGTAACACTTGTTAATAGCGATGATGTTGTTGAAGATCAAGACTCTGAAACTGCTGAGCCCCAAAAGATCACACACAAAGAAGGGGTTAAAGCTCTTGAAGCAGCCATTCAGAACGTTGAGCAGCAAGAGGAAGCCAGGGTTGTCGACATAATGATGCTCCAAAGATGGCGAGACTTGGCAGCAAAGAAGCGGGAATCATCAGGGAGGCAGTCGAAGATCACTAATTTTTTTCACTCATCATGAACTGAACTCTCACTTCCAACATTTCTGACAGTGTAAGTCAATTTTATTACGTACACATTAGTCTGATTCTATATTTATTTTTAGTAAATTTTTCTTGTTAAAATTTACTGAATTCTTAAAGTTGAAGCGTGAAGTACTAAAGTAGGCATAATTGTTTTCTCTTTTTTTGTAAGTGTATAACTTTAATATTGTTGCTTGTTCTCTAAAATGTTTTACTATAATTTTGTAATATAATAGTACAGTACTGTATTGTTTTCTCTATTGATTTGTTGTAAAACGTGATGTTTATTAATTACATTTACAAAATTACAACGTAATTTTATGATAAATTTGATTTTTATTTAACTCTCCCTATTATCCGCCATTCCAGCTTATCCGCCCTTCCGCCAGCCCGTTTATGGCGGATAACCGGGACTCTACTGTATGGAGTGGACGTGACTGACCAAGTGATTTGTAAATATACCACTAAGTCTGCATGTAGGAGATGGTTGATGCATACCTTTTAAACCTACGACATCGTGACCATAAATGCATGGGTGCTCTACCGACACCTAACGAAAAAAAAAATGAAGTTCATTCTTTAGCTGGCAAATGAAATGAAGGCAGAGAAAGAGCTAAAAGGAGAAAAAGTAGTAGGACCAGAGGCATCTACGAAAGGGAAAAGTGTCAGATTGGATGTGTACAAGGACAAGACCTACGAAATCATAGATGACATGAAATGTCACAAAGCTGATTATGGAAAATGTATAAAGTATGTGTGCAAATGTATTTGACTTCATACAAATGTTATAATGTGTTTAATGCACATTAAATGAGGAAACATAAAAAGGAGGAATTTCTGTTATACTTGTCATTATTAATGGATTTATCATGGGTATCAAAACGATCTCCTCTAGCCGTTCTAGGAATTCAAGTTCTCAGCTGTTCTAGTGTTATGTACTCAATCTCTATATAAACAGCTGATTATTTATTCAGATTAGTGTTCTTATTGTTTACATGAAGCCAACTTACTTTGTTTGTGTTTATTTTTAGACCACTTTCTACGTTTTCTGTCGCAGATATTTTATCTTTCCCTCCCTTTTTTGCTTTGGTGCAAAATTACAACCATCTTCTTACTTCACATTCTTTAACTGTCTATATAGTGTAGATCTTATAATTTCCTACCTTTTTCCTCTAGGGTTGCCAGTTATCTTGCATCAGAGCTTTCCCTCCTGCTTAGTACCCATAATTAGTTTTAAAAAGGCCTCTGATGATTCTATTTTATCCAGTTGCAGACTAACACTCTATATGTTAAATTTTTCACAAAGTTCAAATGTCTAAAACTTGTATACTACATGCTTCTATTGATCTGCTACCATGATTTTCTGCGAAATTTTAGCAGTTTACTGTGTGTAATACTAATCAGTATTAAAAGCTTCTTTAATTAATTTTCAATTGGTTTACTTTAGGACAATCAACTGTAAATATGTCTTTAGTCTTACCGTTTCTATCAACGTGTGTTTATCACTTACTTTTATTCTGAACTTGTCATATCAGTTTCTTGTCTTTCTCACTTATCTGTTTGCTTTAGAACAGTGGTACTCAAGAAGTGTGCTATAAAGCGTCAGAGACTTTGCTAGTAAAAGTAATTAAATTAATTTTACTGAATATTTATTTTGGAAAAGGAACAAGAAGAAAATATTAAGAGCTTAACAATATTTATTTCACAGAGGATTTATTGGCTTATGCCTTACAACAAAAAATTTGAGTTATTAATGAGAAACTAGCTATTCTCATTTCTTATACAAACGTTTAATTCATGATGGAATTGAAGACAAACCTGCATTTCCTGTTTAACTGAGAGATGTCTCTCATGTTTCTTTTTTCTTATGTTTGTTATTAAACCACTCAACTGACACAAGTAAGTGGTAGAAAATTAACAGGGTACTAACAACTGCTTCCACTGCTATTACTGGGTATTCTTACTTTGCTAACATCAAAAACAAGTGGTACTTTACCATACTTCAGTTGAAGTGTTTGGTCTGACTGAAATTCTGCAAGGTGATCTTCTTTCTCCAGTGAGAGGTTGGTGGTGGATTCTGGAGGCACAACATACGAATTGTGCACACAGTCATACTTGGCAACACTGATGGAGGGAAAATGTTCTATGTTATTCTCAAGAGCAGTGGCGGCTCTAGCGTAGGTCACATGGGTGGGCCTAACCTTGAGTTCGCTGGTATAAATTTGGAGTTTAAAATAGTTTTATCAATGACAGAGAGCCAAATTTGGACTGTAATTCCAATTGAATTTATATGTTTGTGTTGTGTGAATGTAGTTACTGTATATGTATATGTGTATATTATTTGTATAAAATGACAATATCTTAACTGTACAATGTTTAAATCAGTGCTGACAATAAAGATGATAATTGATAGGCCAAAACTGAATAGCTGAAATATTAAGCAAAATAAAATACTATGAATGCAAAATAGTAAACAGACTTTTACTTACTTTTAAAACAGATTAATTCTTCGATTGTTGTGATTAACGGCAAAATCATCAACGACTCTTTTCAACTCAATGTTCTTGGTCAAAGTCCTTTCTATTGCAAGCACAGACAAATAGCTGAGACGTTCATCAGACATCAAATTTTGTAAATAACTCTTAACACGTTGCATACACAAAAATGTTCTCTCACATGATGCAGAAAAGCTGGAATAGTCATTGCTATTTCAGTCAATTTGTACAAGTCATTGAACGCTAGTTTGTATTGCTCTAACAACTTGAGCAATGCAAGTAGATTCACAGTCTCCACTCCGGTTTGTTGTTCATTCCTTAGGATGAGATTTTTTAATATTTTCATTTCTGTCTCCAACTAATCAGTGTTGCATGAATAATTTTGTGCCAACGGCATTAACATTTCTTTATTCAGGAACATTTTACTTTTGGGATTCAGACAAGTGATTCCTTTAATTATTGCAGAGTTTGAAATAAAACGTCTCTCAAGTTCGCTATCTATGATATGTAGAACTTCATAAAATACTAGAGACTTGAAATCAGTTGGGTGTACAGGTTTCAAGCTGTCTTTATTTGGCATATCACAAACATATTCCACAAGA
This sequence comes from Magicicada septendecula, assembly GCA_034769895.1. Taxonomy (NCBI): domain Eukaryota; kingdom Metazoa; phylum Arthropoda; class Insecta; order Hemiptera; family Cicadidae; genus Magicicada; species Magicicada septendecula. The sequence continues at coordinate 84,235,583 of CM068369.1, forward strand.
TGTTTTGGTAACTTTCGAATTCTGCCAAGAGTAGAGAAATCTGTGGGAATATCAGCGCCTATTTTTGTTGCTACATCTACACTTTCTTTCCACACAGAAGTGAAACCTGTATTCACGCATTTGGTTGAAAAGATCCCTTGTAGTTTCGACCAAATTAATCGCAGCAACAATATCACAATCTTTGCCCTGGAGGAAATCAGACAGTGACTTGCATTCTTTCAACAAACATGTGAACAGGCATAAATGAAAAATAAAAGAAAAGTTCAACTTGGCACTGAATCCTGACGCTTCTGCAATTCGTTCTGAATTTTCACTCTGGATATTTACTAGTGTTACAATAAAAGCTTCAATTGTCTTCTTCACAGCCAAACATGTAGCGTACTGACAGGACCATCGGGTGTCACTTAACTTTTTCAATTACACTTTTCCTATCTTAATTTTCATTTGTGTATCTAAAAACATTTGATGGATTGCCGACCCACTCATGAAAACATACAGTCCCTGCAGTGTCATAAAAAAATCTGTAGCTGACTTGATCCCTCTACATGTTGCCACTATAACGAGATTCAATTTATGGTTCATACAGTGTGTGTAGATGGCTTGTGGAAATTCCCTGCTTAAAAGAGCTTGAACATCTGCACAAGAGCTACTCATGACTGCAGCTCCATCATACGTTTGTGCAACACAGTAGTTTAAATCAACTCCACAATTTGCTAGTTTTTGTTTAATACAAATTAATAAAGAAGCATCCAATTTTTTTACAGGTTCAAAGCCTAGAAATCTTTCATATATATTCCCATCTAAATAGTAGCGAATCATTATTGATAATTGCTCAGTTTCTGAACAATCTTTTGACTCGTCAACCATTAGAGCAAAATACTGAGCTTTTTTTACTTCATCTGTTATATGTTCTAGCACAATATTGCTCATGGTGCTAAGAATTTCATTTTGAATACCATGATGAGTGTATTTTTCTCTTTTATATTCAAGCTTTTTTTTAACAGTTGGATCTTTTTTCCCTATAAGTTCCATTAATTCTAACACATTTCCCTTGTTTTCACTCTGTTTCGATTCATCATGACCTCTTTGAGCTATTCCTTGTAGGGCTGTGAATCGAAGTACTTCAGCAATTGTTTCAATGTATCCTCTATTTTCTTGAACTTCAAGAGCATACGTTTCATCTAGCACAGCAGCAATTGATGCTTCCTCCCCAAATTTAATTTTTAAATTTTTGAAAGACTCCCAAGCAACTAAAGAATGTTTGTGGGATGAGCTGTTCTCATGCTGCTTCAAACCGGAATTAGATTCTGTTGCTCTTTTCCAATTAGTGTAACCTTCATTTAAAAAACTAAGCAATTCACTTTTTGTGCCTTGAGTTTAGGGACAAAAAAATCGACAGGCAAAACAAAATGCAGCATCATTTATAATGCTGTCTTCAAGCCATGGGTGGATTTTGTACCAACCTGGCTGGAAATTCCTTTTTCTATCTCCAAACTGGCAAAAAGGAAAGTTCTTTTGGTTCATCAGTAGGTTTCGTAGCTATGTCACTAATTGAACCAGATGGATTAGTGCTGCTGGTGCTACTGCTAGGAACAGAAAATAAATCAGTTCCTTTATTTTCACCGAGTTCTTCTTCATTTTGACTGTTTTCTTTCTTTCCCTACTTCCATATCATCATCATTGAACACAATTTTGCTCATGTTCAGTTTCGGGATCCTGAAAACTAACCTCAGCAGTTACAGGTGTAGACATTGTAATGTCCTCTTCATTTGGTTTAACAATTTTTTGTTGCAGAATGAAGAAGTCTGAAATGCTAGGACGTTTGCCATTTTTATTGTCACTTTTCTACATTCACTTTCAATAAGACGCACAATATTCTACACAAACGGTCAAACACGAAACACAGATTACTATCATGAGACCTTTTATTGTTTATATGCAAATTAACCTCAAACGTATTGAAATGTACATTAAATAAAATTGGCAGTTAAACACGTTAACTCTGCTTATGCAAACCACAAAACCACAGACACAAAAATAAAATCGTTGACTTAATGAAAACGAAAGTACGACCGCAGACCGAAAAACCAAGATTTATTTATTGTTTATATGCAAATTAACCTCAAACGTATTGAAACGTACATAACATAAAAACCGAAAGAATGAATCGAACATGAGACAAACTGCTGTCCATATTTAAATAAAATTGGCAGTTAAACACGTTAACTCTGCTTATGCAAACCACAAAACCACAGACACAAAAATAAAATCGTTGACTAACGAAAACGAAAGTACGACCGCAGACCGAGAAACCAAAACTGACCGACTGACAGTTTGTGTATACTCTGACGGTTGTTTGTTCCATGTTTCCGTTCTAAAGATCTTTTAGTTTCATTCTAAACACGTGGAAAACATATTTATTGTTGTATTTTATAAAAGATAGTTTGACTTTGACTTCTGAAATTTCTCCGTCTTATCTGGGTGGGCCCGGGCCCACCCGTAGCGCCGCCACTGCTCAAGAGCTAGGTAACTTAATATCAGTTCAGATGCCATGTCCCTGTGTGGATCTAACACAAAAGTCAGAGAAAACGTCTGAAAATTTTTCTTTTCCACTTGTAATATCCATATTCCAAGTATTTTTAAGAATCTGGTGAGTTTATAATTTGAAGTCAGAACAAATTCTTGTTTCCCTTGCATACTCTGATTTAGGCAATTTAAATGGTAGAAAATATCAACCAAGTAGGCTAACTTTGAGCACCACACCTCCTCGGTTAACTGAGCGGCAAATCCTGGCTTTTCGATGGTAAACATACTTAATAACTCTTCTTATCACACAAAACCTCTCCAGGATTTAACTTTTGACAACCAGCAGATTTCAGTATGCAGAAGCAAACTGTCATAAGATCGCACTTCGTTTGTTTCAGGAGTCTTGTCTTAAGAAGTGTTTTCATTTACTCTTAAGGGGGGAGGTCTTGACTTAAGTTCTGTTAGAATAGTCTTCACTATAAGAGCCTCAAAATGTATGAAGCATTATGTTGAGCCTACACTCAGGAAATGTTGTTTCAGTTTTGAAACAAATACTTTTTATCTACCAGTCATTGGGGGTATGGCATCTGTGTAAACAGGAAGACAGTTTTCCAAGACAGCCCATTTTGTTCTTAGGTGCTGGGTATGAAAGTATGTGCATCTGATTCAGTTAACATTGAAGGTAATTGAGTACATAAAAGGGATTATTTAATAACTGAACCCTGATCAACAAATCTGATGTAACTCATTATCTGACATTTGTGACTTAAATCAGTCGACTCGAGCTGTAGTGGAAATACTCGACCGTCACTTAGCTTTTCATATAAATTGGATATCTGAAGACAAGTCATCATCTGCCAGGAAATAGTATCGTTTGACAATAGAACCAAAGAATTTTGGTGCCATTACCTAACACCCAATTTCATTATTTCCTTGCAGACACGTAAAATTACTTTTTTAGCGATTGTGTAATGCCGCATTTTTTTGGTATTTCGGCAACTTTATAACTGAGTACATGTGCTTTCTCAGAAATAGTTGCTACTCTCTGTACACAGCTTTTGATTTTTTTGCTTCTGATAACAAAATTCAGCTAAAATAGTTCTTATCTTTTCCAATAAATGACTATGTTTCGTATGCAAATGACTTTTCAATTAACTAAGAACTAAACATTCGTTGTTTAGTTTTTTTCCACACACAACACATTCTGGCGCAGAATGGTTTTCAGATTCTCTGACCATAAATTCAAAGTTTAAATAGGTATCTTGGCACTTACAGACTACCAGTAGATCCCTCTACTTTTACATTTGCAACACTTACACATGAAATCAGTTAATTCTCACTTTTGTTACTGTTAGATCCTGTCACTGATTTATCTTCAACTTTTCTTCTCTTAATCATAAACTTATCCATACTGAACTTAGACAGATCATTTAAAAATGCCTATTTAACACATTTATTGAATAATACACATAACATGTGTCAGACTAACAATAACCTCAAAACAAGCAATAACATGGACAAACTGGCATTACGACTGCAAGCTTATAAACAGCAGACTGCTGAAAGCAAGCTATGCACGCACAAGACCGAGTCTCCTATATTGCTGCCAACATGTGCTTAGTGTGCCATGGGTACTCACTACAAAGGACACTGTATCATGAACAAAAAAAAAGGTTAAGAACCACTGATTTAGAATTTCTTCAACTGACTTCTATATGGATTTTTCTGTATTCATGAAAAGCATTGAGATAGTTAACTTTCTATTGCTTTCTGAGATTATTCTCAAAATTCTGATTCTATCGGTTGTCCTTTTTCTGTTTCTGAAGCCAAACCCTTCTTGTTCAAGTTATTCAAAAACTTTATTGTTGTATTTTTTTATTTTTTCTTGTTAAAAATTCTGCTTCATCTTCTGCTTTAAACATACTGCCTGTTCCAACTTAAAGTTATTTCCACTGTCTTATAACATATTATTTCTGGCATGATGGCCTGCAGGTCACTCTTTTTAAGAAACCTGTCATGTGATATTTTCTCTACATGTCCTTTACATCTATTTCTATAGTTCTGTATTGCTACTCTTACTTTATTTACGTTCATTTCTTGTCTTATGTTATTGCCTCTTGAACTATCTGACAACTTACATTGTGACGGTACAATTCTGGTACAATAATATTTTTGCGAAATAATTGTTCTAATACATAATTGTTGTATTTTATTTTATATCCCCTATAAGAGAGTGGTAAAGTTTTGGTGAGAATTTTCAATAACGCAGTACTGAGTTAATAGGATTTATGTCGAGGCCAGCGGAAAATTACAAAACCAGCAAAAAACAGTTTGTCATAATAACGAGTAACAAGCCTAGCCCATGATTACGTCAGACGAAAGAATGCAAGGCGTATTATTATACAATTGTATTTAACTAGGCTTGGCTGTTCGAACGAAGAACCAGTGACGTAGTTGCTGCCCCACCTCTGCAATGCTTAGTGGTGAAACGTCATTTTCGTCCAGACCGTGAAGTGCGCCGGTCGGCCAATTCACACGGTCGGCCAATTCACACGGCCGGCAAATTCACCGAGTGTGTATATCTAAATTTTACACCACCAAAAGTTTAAATATGTAACAGTATATAAACAGGGCTGATACCAATTGTGCGGTGATACATTTGAAAGCGTGTGACCTATGATGGGACGCTAAAGATTTGAAAAAAGTGAGATCTGCGATGGGACGCTACAGATTTGAAAAAAGTGAGATCTGCGATGGGGCGCTACAGATTCGAGAGCGTGTGATCTAAGATGGGACGTTTTCAATCCTAGTACAGCTAAGTACAATTGGTTGCAACCTAATTATATAAAATCTTTATTCAAAAGGATACGTAAAATCTTTATTAATATGATCAAAAGTAATCAAATATAAATTCTTTATCACAATGAGCTCATAATAAATAAATAGTACCAGAGTATGAGAGGGAGAGAGCGAGAGAGTGGATACAAATATCATTAATAAGTGCTGGGTTGTGCCAATATATATATAAATATAATTTTATCATGTTTCTTATATAACACATTTTTATTTTGGAGGGTCTACCCAAATATTTAAGGGAGAATATATGTTTACTAGATAAATGGGACTATGCCCAGAGGCGTAGTGAACACGTGCATGTTGGCACATACGTCTTTTCAATATGTACGTAAATTACTTTTCATAAATAAAAGGTAATGTCACTGGTAACAAATAGAAAAACGAGTGAATTATTTCAGGTAATATATTCCTCGACTCTGGTTCGTATAACCGAATTCTGGCCTTTCAAGGTAAGTTTTATATTTGTTATGCATTATGCAACATGGCGCCCGATATTTTCATATTACATCAGATTAAATGTAATCGATTAATTAAACACAATTAAAGTTTTATTACAAATGGCGCCCGAACAGGGACTCTACATAAGACTTAATTTTATGTGGAGTATACCTACTGGAGAAACGGAATATTTACCTGAGATAATTGGGAAAGTACGTAAACACGTGCGAAAGGTAGGGTTAAGTTACAAGGTTATAGACATATATGTATTAGAGATAGAATAAACAAAATGAATACTGGTGAAGATGATAATGTAGACGAAACAGTTACGAGTGAGATGGACGTTAAATTAACCCCAATGAGTCAGATCAGTGAAACCATTGCCACTGAATTAAATTCAGTTCCATTAACACCCATCTCAACTCGAGACGAAAATAAAACAGATGATACAGCTGCCATGATGCAGTTACTATTACATAAATTTGATGAACAGAGTATGAAGTTAGATGAAATACAAAGTAATTCTAATCTGAAATACGATAAAATAAATGCCAAATTTGATGAACAGAGTGTAAAGTTTGATGAATTGAAAAATGAAATTAAAAAACGAAATGATAATTTTGATAAACAATGTGACGAAGTGAATAAAAGGCTAGATGAGAGGTTAATTCAAATAAAGAATCAGAAGGTAAGTAGCAGTGAAAATACGACGAAAAACAAAGTGCTAATTAATAAGGTGAGTAACAATGATAATTTGAATAATGAGTTTACAGGTAATACTAATGGTATAATTAAGAATATGGTGTTAGAAAATGAAAATGAGATGTTTGTGTGTGTTGAGTCAGAGAGAGAGAGAGCTGGGAGAAAGTATATTTGTAAAAGGGATGCAGGGGGTAGAATTTTCCCTTGATGTTGTAGTAGAGGGTGAAGAAAAGTCTTCACGTATTTTTAGCAAGGAAGTGAGTTCCTTAGATTTATATTTGGGAGACAATAGGTCTACAAATAGAGTTCCCTGGTGTTTTTGTGTACCTCATAGGTGGTGCAGTAATTATGAGTTAGTGACCCCTGCATATTTGGAGAGAGAGAGTGTAGCTTGGTGTTATGGGAAGAAATATATTGAGAGAGAGAGAAAGAGAGTAATAGAGATTTTTAAGATAAATAGACAGTATAGAGAATTTGTAGAAAGGTTAGGAGTAGAGATGTGGATAATTATAGTGAATACTTACCTTATAGTAAAAGTGAGATAGCAATAATAGTAGATGAGAATAACGATAACAATTACTTACCTTGGGAAGTAATGGGTGTCATAGTAGATAATTATGATGACTATATAACTAACATGATTATGACTTATAATACTGAGGTAGATAGAACCATACCCGATCGCGACATGGAATATGATAAATTAATATGGAATACACCTATTAATATGAACGAGATAGTAGAAAAATATAAAAGTGTAGATAAATATTATAATGATAATATTAATATCATTTATTTACTAAAAAATAAGTTGTATAGACCTAAGATTCGACTGTTATTCAATGATGGAGGATAGATTGTTTTATTGTGTAATGAACATTAAATTAATATATGTGAACAGTGTTTTTTGAAATGGACTGCATATGAACTGATTTTGATCAATGATAAAATAATAAGTTGGATTGTATATTTTTTTGTGTATTAATGTCAATGTATTTGTGTATTTTGATGTTGTGTATTTCAGGTAAATTTTATGTACACCATGTATGTAACAGTAAATTGTTTTAAAACTTAACAATTAACATGTTTTTGTTTTGACTAAACAAGTGAAAGTAATAGTGAAAGTTTAATTAATTAAATTAAATAATTGAAAAGTAATTACTTAATTAATGTTGTACAAAATAAAGTTGGATAATGAAGTTAAATTATTAATTTGTAATGAAGAAAATTTCTAATGAATAATAAATGATTAAGTAAGAATATATATTTGAATATTGAGATGTATTGTTATTAGTAGGTGAGAGATGAATTTTCTAATGCAATTGTCAATGATCACAGAAATGTAAAGTTGGGTAAAAGGGAATAGAGACTGGGTGAGAATTATTAAAATAAAGACATGTGAATTAGTCAATTAAAGTTAATGGGAGTTAGATAGCTAAGAATTTTGAAGAAAATAGTACACACAGAGAGTATTAGATATTTTAGGGACACAGTAGTAGTGATTATATGTAGAGAGGTGAGTAAAGTAACGGGTAAACATATATTTGTTGATGATGATATTTTGTAGTGGGGGTGAGGTGATAAGGAGTGACCAACGTATAGCGTTGTGGCAGGTAATAGCGTAGTTTAAGGGAGTGTTTGCTGATATTTTGGAAGGGCAAAAAATTATGAATGTATATAGCCAGGTAGGGAACACCCATCCGATTACAAAGACAAGCGGTGCCATAGGATTTAAAATGGAATTAGTGAAGGTGTTTATAATTGAGAAATCGGTGTCATAATACGTAAATCTGGTTGTTAGTGGTGGTTAGTAGGAAGAAAGGTGAGTAAGATTGTAAATGTTAGTGCCTATAAAATAAGTCAAAGCATAGTGAATACAGGAGTCACCCAGACTAATCAAGGATAAAATGTGAAGGGTTAAGTAGGAAATTCATAGTAGAAAAGTTATAAGAAATCATAATAATAATTAATATGAATATTAATAAATTTGAAATTGTGAAGAATTAAATGGTAGTAAATGATAAATAATTGATAGCTAATTAATAAAAGTTTAATAATTAAAAGTATTAAGTAATTAATTAACATGTAATGTTATAATTTATACATATAATTTTATATGCAAATTTAAAGAGGTAGGGTGTGTAATTTTTCTTAATCGTTTTAATCAAGCTTAAATGTGGATTGGTAATTTTAATGTAATACTTGCAATATTAATGATGAGTGTATTATTATGTATTACCATAGGAATTTGATCAGAGAATGGCACTTCTATATAATTCTTGTTGAGTTGAAGCAAACCCAGCACATAGCTAAGGGGAAACAGATCAGTTAGGGATATAGCATTATACCAAGCCACTATTTTGATATTTTTGATTTATTGTTTCAGTGTTTGGTGATGTTGTGACGGCGGTCCTGAGCTGGCCAGCACGTCAGAGCAGGAGCGTTATGCACCTGATTGGCCTTATGGTGTTGGGATCTCGAAGGATAAGTCCAGTAAGGTCATGCAGGTACTGTCATCATCTTCGGACCACGGGTGAGTTGTTGTATTCTTTTATATAAATAGTAAGGGGGGTTGTGGCAACATATCCTAGCTGATCCCTTTAGGAAGTACGAATGTGTCAATGAGAGTTTTTATGCTTCGGCATAAAATCTTTCATTGAGGGGGTTTTGTGACGGTACAATTCTGGTACAATAATATTTTTGCGAAATAATTGTTCTAATACATAATTATTGTATTTTATTTTATATCCCCTATAAGAGAGTGGTAAAGTTTTGGTGAGAATTTTCAATAACGCAGTATTGAGTTAACAGGATTTATGACAAGGTCAGCGGAAAATTACAAAACCAGCAAAAAACAGTTTGTCATAATAACGAGAAAACAAGCCTAGCCCATGATTACGTCAGACGAAAGAATGCAAGGCGCATTATTATACAATTGTATTTAACTAGGCTTGGCCGTTCGAACGAAGAACCAGTGACGTAGTTGTTGCCCCACCTCTGCAATGCTTAGTGGTGAAACGTTGTCATTTTCATCCGGACCGTGAAGTGCACCGGTCGGCCAATTCACCGAGTGTGTATATCTAAATTTTACACCACCAAAAGTTTAAATATGGAACAGTATATACACAGGGCTGATACCAATTGTGCGGTGATACATTTGAAAGCGTGTGATCTACAATGGGACGCTACAGATTTGAAAAAAGTGAGATCTGCGATGGGGCGCTACAGATTCGAGAGCGTGTGATCTAAGATGGGACGTTTTCAATCCTAGTACAGCTAAGTACAATTGGTTGCAACCTAATTATATAAAATCTTTATTCAAAAGGATACGTAAAATCTTTATTAATATGATCAAAAGTAATCAAATATAAATTCTTTATCACAATGAGCTCATAATAAATAAATAGTACCAGAGTATGAGAGGGAGAGAGCGAGAGAGTGGATACAAATATCATTAATAAGTGCTGGGTTGTGCCAATATATATATATAAATATATTTTTATCATGTTTCTTATATAACACATGTTTATTTTGGAGGGTCTACCCAAATATTTAAGGGAGAATATATGTTTACTAGATAAATGGGACTATGCCCAGAGGCGTAGTGAACACGTGCAAGTTGGCACATATGTCTTTTCAATATGTACGTAAATTACTTTTCATAAATAAAAGGTAATGTCACTGGTAACAAATAGAAAAACGAGTGAATTATTTCAGGTAATATATTCCTCGACTCTGGTTCGTATAACCGAATTCTGGCCTTTCAAGGTAAGTTTTATATTTGTTATGCATTATGCAACATGGCGCCTGATATTTTCATATTACATCAGATTAAATGTAACCGATTAATTAAACACAATTAAAGTTTTATTACAACATCCTTTGACTCTCTGTTTTTGTTTTTATATAGACGTCTATGTTTCGCTACCATATAGTAATATAGTCTTGTCATAGTTTTATAAAATTTGGTTTGTTTCAGGTCTTGTCTTACTTTTAAAACATTTTAATGATTGTTCCTTATATTTGTTCATTGGCATGTATTACTTATTTGTTCAACATCTTTGTCATGTTCATGGCTTCTTTCACTCACCAAGAAACTGCAATGATGCTTGTTCTAATTGAATAGTGTTGATCTATCAATTCATTTCCAGTGAATAACATTATCTGGGTCTCTTATACGGTAACTTGTCTTACCATCACAGTATTAATATTTATTCATTTACAGCCTTTACATTTACTTCTATAATCATGTTTCAAAGCCTATTTTTGTTCTTGTTATTTTCATTATTTCTGTCATCTAACTGCTCCACCATTAAATACATTAAATCATATCCCCCATATATTTTGACTGATACCAATATCATCAATCAGTTGTAAAATGTTTGATTTTTTATTATCTTCAATTATTTAATTTCTGTTGTCTATTTGAAATAACCAACTGCACTATTTGAACTCAAAAACAGATTTATTATCTGATTTCATAAAGAAAAGAATGTCGACATCACGGTGTACGTATTGTTACGACGGTCTACTCGATCGTCGTAGGTACAGTGGAAACGAAATAAGTACAAGACACCAATTAAGTCACTAATCACACCTTTAATTGTTATAGTAAAACAGTTCGTAATTAACAACACAGTGTCTACAACAAATCAAATGAAATTGTTCATACGCAATAAAATGTCCACTAATATTAAAACTCAACTGTATTACAATTATACCGTCCGAATATAAAACGCAACACTTCACTAATAACTACTTGAACGTACACCGTAATAACTCGAACCGCTCTGTAAATATCGCACTAATACTCTCGAACCGCACAGTCAAAAATCTCGCATTGAACTGAAAACTAAAGCCGCGGCACGATGTATTTATAGTTACGCTCACACACCAGAAGCTTCCAAACTGCGTCTTATCTCTCGCGAACTACGTAATTAGTACGGCCTTGACACAGTCCGAGCGCCCGAGTGAAGGCCGGCACAGTCGAGAAAATTCTCGCAACATGAGTCTAGCAGCACGTACACCATACGCTTACGTCGAGACCTTTCTGGCACATTCGATAAACGCGTAGATTGTTCTATGCTGTCGTAGCACTGCCCCCTCCTTAAGCCTGTTCATCCCGAACTGGCAAAGCGTCTCTAAATTTGTATTTAGCCAGGCGATCTAGGTGGACGACCTTGAACTTTCGCTGTCCTTCCTGTTGAATCCGATAAACAACATCGTTAATCCTTTTTTTTTACAGTGTAGGGCCCTTCCCAGTTAGACTGAAGCTTAGGTGAGCGACCACGACGGCGCTTTGGATTGAACAACCAGACCTGATCTCCTTCTTGGAAACCCACACTATTGCTGCGAATGTCATACCGAGTTTTCATTTTATCACTGGCAATCTTCAGCCGTCCTCTTACCAAGCGATTCATTTCTCGCAGTTGGTTTTCTAATTGCGAGGAATAGTTCTTTGGCTCTTGGGACTGAGTCTCAGGTGATCCAAACATCAAGTCTCCAGGAAGACGAATCTCCCGCCCAAACACCAATTTTGCTGGAGTCATGCCGGTTGTGTCATGTACTGACGACCTATATGCCATAAGGAATAGTGGTATACGTTGGTCCCAGTCTGTTTGGTTCTCGTCAACAACTTTCGAAAGATGCTGCTCAAGTGTCCTGTTGAATCTCTCAACCATCCCGTCCGACTGAGGATGCAGAGGCGTTGTTCTGGTCTTTCGAATTCCGAGTAGACGGCATAATTCTTTAAACACTCCTGATTCGAAATTTCTCCCTTGATCCGTATGGATTTCCATAGGGGCTCCATAACGGCAACAGAAGTTGTGAACTAACTGCTTTGCCACAGTGGTAACCTCCTGATTTGGAATTGCGTAGGCTTCCACCCACTTAGTAAAGTAGTCACCTACAACCATGATGTACCGGTTTCCATCGTCAGTAACTGGGAATGGTCCAGCAATGTCTATGGCAATTCTCTCAAAAGGTTGTCCAACGTTATACTGTCTCATTTTTCCCTGCTTCTGGTTTGTGGGCCCTTGCTTGCAGCACATATTTCACACGTCCGAACCCATTCCTCTACGTCGTGGCGAAGATGAAGCCAATAGAATCGCTTCCGTATTTTGTCAAGGGTTTTGTTAACGCCAAGATGGCCTCCACATGTTCCATCATGCATCTCCTTCAAAACAGACTGCACTTTACTTCGGGGAACTATCAACTGCATGACCACGTCTCGTCCATCTGCACTTTCCCAAGCCCTTTTCAGCAATCCGTTTTCTAAGGTGAGAGATTCCCATTGTGCCCAGTAGCCCTTCGGAACCATGGCAGATATCTTGCCAATCCGGGCGGCGACCTTCCTCTTTTGCTGTCAAGATCGGTCCAATGTCTTCATCAGTAATCTGTTCTTGTCGACAGTCTTGTGTTGTCCAGCCATCAGCCAGGAAATCTACAGTGATGGCTTGAACATGTTCGCTTGGGTTTTGTTCTTCCTTTCTGTGGCAATGTCGGCAGTCTTCCGGGCATGGTCTTCGTGATAAGCCATCTGCATTACCATGCAGGCGCCCCCGCTGATGTTGTACCTTGAAGTTGTACTCTTGCAGACGTTCGAGCCACCTTGCCAACTGTCCTTCCGGATTTTTAAATCTCAAGAGCCATGCAAGTGCAGCATGGTCAGTACGTAGTGAAAACTCTCTCCCATAGAGGTATTTATGGAAGTGCTCCAAAGCTCTGACAATTGCCAACAACTCTCTTCTTGTAACACAATAATTTCTTTCTGGTTTAGAAAGCGTCTTGCTGTAACACGCTATTACTCGTTCTTCACCGTTCTGCACTTGAGACAAAACTGCTCCTAGACCAGTATTGCTTGCATCTGTGTCTACGTTGTACTTCCCTTCGGAAGCTGGAAAAGCGAGAATTGGCTGCGAACATAATGCAATCTTCAATGTTCTAAATGCTTGTTCACACTCTCTCGACCATTGGAAGTTTCGTTTATTTTCCGTTAGCTCATGTAGTGATTTAGCAATAGTAGCGAAGCCTTTCACAAAACGTCGGTAATATGAGCATAACCCCAGGAAACTCCAAACTTCGTGTTTATTCTTCGGAACTGGCCAGTCTCTTACGGTGTCTACTTTATTAGGATCCATGCTAACGCCCGCTGCCGAAACCAGATGGCCCAAATACTGTACTTCCTTCTGGAATAGAGAACACTTCTTCGGGCTCAGCTTCAGTTGTGCACCGTGAATTCTAGTTAGAACTTCCTTAAGGTTTTCCAAATGATCTTCGAAAGTCTTCCCGATCACTATGACATCGTCTAAGTAAACAAGGCAAGTTTTCCACGTCAGGCCTCGGAGTATCAGGTCCATCAATCTCTCAAATGTTGCCGGTGCGTTACAGAGTCCAAATGGCATGACATTAAATTGGAATAAGCCACTTGGGGTCGAGAAAGCGGTCTTTTCCTTGTCTTCTTGATGAAGACCCACTTGCCAATATCCACTCTTCAGGTCCAATGTGGAAAACCACTGTGCTCCGGACAACGTGTCGAGTGTATCGTCAACGCGAGGTAATGGATAGCAGTCTTTCTTTGTAACGTCATTTAACCTCCGGTAGTCTACGCAGAAACGCAATCCACCATCCTTCTTCGCTACCAGCACTACAGGGGAAGACCAAGCACTTGACGAAGGTTCGATTACTCCCTCTGTCAACATGTCCTTTACTAACCGAGACATCTCCTCTTGTTTAGATAATGGAGGCCTTCGAGGAGGTTGGCGTATCGGTGTTGTGTCCCCGGTATTGATGCGATGTTGCACAAGAGAGGTTCTTCCCAATGACTGTCCCCGAACTGCAAAACAATCTTTGAATTCGTGTAAAAACTGTCCGAGTTCTTTTACCTTACCACTTGAGAGGTCGTTAGAAGATCTGTTCAATAATTCTTGCAGTTCCTCTGGTAATTTAGAAGTATCCGAAGAACTGGGTCTTCGTTGCGTTATTCCGGTAACCCAGGCCACAGGAGTCAATTTGCCTAGGAGCGTATTGCTTTGTAAAGTGATAGCTTGATCCAAAATATTCGCCACTCTAATAGGTACATTTCCGGTTTCATCAGGTTTTACTAAACTTCTGGCAATTAGTATGCCCGGTGTGCTGACTACCTGGGGTTTGAATATAGAGCACTGATTGCCCCTAGTATCTACCGCAGTTCTAACCATGATGATCTTTTCGGAGTTTGGCGGAACAGTTACAGCCACTTGGTTTATGACGTCCATCGATTTTTCTGCTGTCGTCATTGTTGATAGCATTACCTCTTCGTCTCCGATTCTCAAGACATTGTTTTTGAAGTCGACTATAAATCCGTATGCGTTCATAACGTCCACACCAAGAATTGCTTCATCCACAATGTCTGCAACAAGTACTTGATGATTAAACTCAAGTCTACCGAGGCGTAGGTGTATCTCCACTTTCCCATACACTTTTACAGGCCGTCCAGTAGCTGTCCGCAAGCTGCAAGAGCACCAGATTGGCTTGAGATCTTTCACCACGTCGGGGCGCACAATAGAAACTGTTGTGCCTGTGTCAACTGTAATCGAGGTTGGCCTTTCTTGAACAAATCCGGTAACTACCAAGCTCCCGGTGTTTTTCTGAAGCATAGAAATTGCGTATTCTCTAGGGGCTTCGTTCCTCCAGTTAGTCAGCACACGCCCCGTTACACCGACTATTGCTCATTTCCCTGCTGCTGAATTCTAACCCGACAATCTCGTTGTAGATGTCCAGGTTTCCCACATCGATAACACTTCGGTCTTCCATCCTTTCTTATTTTGTTCTGTGGCGCCGACCGTCGAGTCTCTGTTCCTTGTTCTTCTTCCTCATCGTCTGTGCCATCGCGATCTTTTAGCTCGCGCACTTTATGACTTGTCCAACCAGACGCTGATTTGGCGGCCTCAAATTGCAAAGCATGTACCAGGGCGTCCGCACTGTTCTGGTGTCTTGCCATTCGTAACACTTGCTGTAGTTCGTTATCTCGGACACCGGCAGTAAATGTCTGCATCGCAAAACGCGTTCAAAAACCTTCTGGCGCTTCAGGATAGGCCAGTCTAATTAGTCTGTTGATACTTGCTTCAAACTCTTGCAGACTTTCCCCGGAATGTTGTCGCCTTGCTCTCAACTGGGTGCAGTACACATCTCGCAAATGTTTATCACCATACCGTAATTCTAGAGCTTTTATCAACTCGGCATAGGTGTTCTGGCTGTCAGGTGGCACTTTCTGTAGTAGTTCTGCCGCGGGTCCTTTTAATGCAAGAACAAGTGAAACAGCCTTGTCTTTTTCTGTCCAATTATTTGCGCATGCAGCAGCTTCAAATTGGCGGAGGTACGTTGCCCAGTGAGTGCTTCCGTCAAAGGTTGGGGCTTTGACATGAACTGTCCCTACTGCAGGCAAAGTGACTTTCTCTGTTAACTTATTTTCTGTGTCTTTTTCTGTCTTGATCACTGGTACAGTCTGTTCAGAAATTTGTTTTGGTTGAATCTTCATGCACTGTTCAACTTCAATTTTAATTTGTTCTCTTATGTTTGCCATTGAGTTTTCTACTGCAGATATTTTTGTTGACATAACTTCTTCCACAGTCAAGACAGATTTTTCCACTTTAGCTCTTTTATTTGACATGGATTCTTCTACGTCAGATAGTCTGGTAATCTGATTGTTGAGCTCACCTCGTAATTCACCTACGTCACCAGTCACCACGTAGGAGACCCAATTCTGCGGTAGTGTGTTCTTGCAACTGTTTCTGCATAACTTCAAAGAGAGCTTCCGTTTTATCTGCTTCTTGCTTACGTTTTTCATCCTGTCGTTTTTCTGCTTCTTCCGCCTCCTGTCTGCGTTTCTCGTCCTGTCGTTTTTCTGTCTGCAACAGCAGCGCCTGTAAATTTTCCATCATCTGACTGGCATCCATTGTTTATCGATTAATTACGAATCACACTCGTCTTGTACAAAGTGTCCGCTGTTTCCACTGTTAACCGTTCTATCCCACTTCTGACACCACTGTTACGACGGTCTACTCGATCGTCGTAGGTACAGTGGAAACAAAATAAGTACAAGACACCAATTAAGTCACTAATCACACCTTTAAATGTTATAGTAAAACAGTTCGTAATTAACAACACAGTGTCTACAACAAATCAAATGAAATTGTTCATACGCAATAAAATGTCCACTAATATTACAACTCAACTGTATTACAATTATACCGTCCGAATATAAAACGCAACACTTCACTAATAACTACTTGAACGTACACCGTAATAACTCGAACCGCTCTGTAAATATCGCACTAATACTCTCGAACCGCACAGTCAAAAATCTCGCATTGAACTGAAAACTAAAGCCGCGACGCGATGTATTTATAGTTACGCTCACACACCAGAAGCTTCCAAACTGCGTCTTATCTCTCGCGAACTACGTAATTAGTACGGCCTTGACACAGTCCGAGCGCCCGAGCGAAGGCCGGCACAGTCGAGAAAATTCTCGCAACATGCGTCTAGCAGCACGTACACCACACGCTTACGTCGAGACCTTTCTGGCACATTCGATAAACGCGTAGATTGTTCTATGCTGTCGTAGCAGTATTATACAAAACAGTTGACAATCACAATCGATACATGTATATTGATAAGCAGCGGGATCTTTTTAATATACATATCTCTCCCTTTTATTTATGAACATATCCTGCAGATATGTGGGTGGCTTTAAAGTTCTGCAAGGTCTGAGCGTAGTTCAGTTTTCTCGGATTTGAGTTGAGGCCTCAATCCTTCCAGGACTTGGAATAGACGTATTTTTCTGTGCACTAATAGATGTCTCAGGTTGGGATATCATCTGACCCAGGTTCTCATGTGGATTCTCAAGCAATACTGAATCTGAAACTGAAAAATCAGAACTAGGGGATGGTACTGCGGGTGTTTGTGGCAGGATTACAGGAACAGGAATGGTTTGGAAGTCCTGTATCGGTGGCTCATCTCCTTCTCTAATTACTTCTACATCTACTCATTTTCTTAACTGGTCTACGTGTCATTTAACAACATTGCCATTTTGCAGTTGAATTTTATAGCAGACTTGTCCTGTACAATCCTGAATGTCCTTCCAGCCATTTTTGTCCTGATGGATTGTAATTTCTAAAATAAACCAAATCTCCAGGGTCAAATAAACATAACTTCTGCTTTTGTCATCAACTGATTAGTTTACTTTCAATGAGTATATATGCATTTTGTCCAAAACTGTCCTCAACTTCCTTCCCACCAATAGTTCAGCGGCTGTCTTCGAAGTACCAACACGTACGGTCATATGTTGATGGAAAAGTATTCTTTGATCCTGCAACTCGGTATCTCCTTCTTCAAATTTGGCTAGTATCTTCTTTCTTGTCTACACCATTTGTTCAGACTGTCCGTTACTGGAAGGGTGGTATAGGGAAATTAAGCTGAAATCAATCAAATTTTTTCTGTAAAATTCGGGAAGCCCTCTTGAATCAAAAGAACATCCATTGTCCAAAACAATGCAGTCAGAAAGACCCAATCTGGCAAAAATTTTCTGAAGCTGTTAGTAACTTCACTGGAGGCCACTGATTTCATTATGTCAACTTTGAACCATTTTGACATTGCATCGACAATAAGCAAGTAAATTTTCCTTTTAAATGGGCCTGTAAAATCGACATGCAAGGTGGACCACGGGTTTTCATAATTTGGTGACGTGCCTTAGGCAGATTAGTTGCACACATTTGACATATCTTACACCTCATAACTATAGCTTCAATATCATTGTCGATATTTCACCACCATACATAGTTCCGAGCACACGCTTTCATTGCTACAATTCTTGGATGATTTGCATGTAAAAATTCAAAAAATCTTTTTCGTGTGGCTGCTGGTGCTATCAATCGATTTACCCAAAGTAAACAAGCTTTATGTTCTGAAATCTCTGATTTATTTCATTGATATGGTTTAAAATCTTCAGGAAGTGATGTGTTGGGCAACTGGTTAAAGTCCAGTAGAGAACTTTCTTCAGTGTTTCATCCTCCTGAGTATATTGCTGAATTTCTTTCGCAGGAAAAGGGTGATTTTGAGATTTAATAACAGTGTACCCCCTGGCGGAAACACTTCATCACTGTCTGTAGTTTGTGGTAACCGGCGGAGACAGTCAGTGTTGGCGGTTTCCTTTCCTTTTTTTGTATTCTGGAGTATATTTATAAGCACTCAGTATGAGACACCATCTCACCATTCTAGGTGATAAAATTGCCAGAATTGGTTTGTTCGGTGACAACAATTCCAACAGTGGTAGATGATCTGCCATAATCGTAAATTCTCTTCCAGCTACATATTGATGAAACTGCTTTACTCCTTTGATGATGGCCAATGTTTCCTGATCAATTTGGGAATAGTTCCTCTCCGATTTTCCCAATGTACGAGACCAATATGCAATTAGTTTTTCTTCGCCGTTTTCTTGATGTGCTAAAACGACTCCAATACCATAAGGCGAAGCATCACAATTGATAACCAATTCCTTTGTCTCATCAAAATGGATCAAAACTAAATTTGAATCCAGTAATTCTTTTCATTCACAAAAGTTTCTTCTTGGAGATCCATCCAGTTCCATGGTTTGTCGTCTAGTAGTCTGTTCAGTGGTTCTACGTGGGATTTATCTTTCAGAAAACGATTGTAAAAATTTACCATTCCTAAAAAAGACTGCAGTTCTTCTTTATTTGTCGGTCTACGACCTTTAATGTCCCTAACTCTCTCCTCAATAGGTAAAACAGCTTCCTCTCCCAAAATGCATCCAGAAAATTTGATTTTCTTGAGCCCAAAATACTGTCTGACCGCGATTGGAGTGGGCAGGGTAGGTAAAGTGGTAGTGTACTAAGTAGTAACAATGCATCTGCTGGTCTAGTGGTGGGGACGCCAAGCCGCGCATTCCAATCGCGGCCAGACAGTAGCACTTGTTTTTATTGGCTGTCAGCCCTACCATCTTCAGTTTACCCAAACGTTTTTTAAATTGTTGTCATACTCCTCCTGAGTTTTTCTGAACACGATGATATCATCGAGATATGCTTTTGCTCCTAAAATAGATCCAAGCAGTGAATCCATGATTCTTTGAAAAAGTCCTGGCGCAACGGAAACCCTGATTGGTAAACATTTTACTCAAAATAATCCCTTATATGGGTTTGTTAATTGTAAGTATTTTTGCTGTTTCCTCATGAACCCGAAGTTGCTGATATGCTTACGATAGATCTAACTTTGAGAAATATCTAGTTGTCGTCAATAAGGTAAGCATATCTGTAATTGTTGGAAATGGGTACGAATTCTTCTTCAATGCATTGTTCACAGTGCTTCGATAATCTCCGCATAACCTTATTTCCATTAGTTTTATGGGATACCATCAAATTAGTTGCCCAATCAAAATAATCTGTTGATGCTACGATTTCTTGTTGAACCAACTTCTCAATTTCTGCTTCAATGGCTGGTCTTAGTGCAAATGGAACTTGTCTGTATTTTAAAAATACTGGAGAAACATCTTCTTTCAGTGCCAGCTTGATAGGATCACCTACAAATATGCCCATTTTTTCTGTAAAAACTGTAGGATATTGTTGAAACAACAAAGTATTGTTTGTTGCTACTTCCTGAGGCACCGTATCAGTACTGCAAACACCCACTAGAGCAATTCCCAAATGGGGAAACCAGTTACATCCCAGTAAATAACAGTATTTATACTGTACTTTGACTACAGCTTCTCCAAGCATTTTGATTTTTTCATGCGTCCAGGTCTGCATTCCTCAAATTATGTAGTGTGTTTCTTAATGATGTTAGTATAAGTTTTTATTTGCGTTGACAAGCTTCGTGTGAGAACAACCAGTTTTTAAACCTGAAGATGGGAACATGTTTCCCGAAACATGTCGTATATGACATATAACGAAGTCGCAAGATGGAAAAGAAATAAGGTAAACTATAAGTTTTATTTCAATAACGCGACTTGGAGACCATAAATCACAAATTATGAATCAAATTATGTTCCGCAATTCAGATGTTTTTTGTCCCATGTCTCCTTACATATGGCCAAACAGTCTGCACCTGAGTTGACTTGCATTTCAAGTACAATTTTGTTTAATTTGACATTAGTCCAGACCTTTTCAGCTACATGAAAATCATTCAATAAGGTAAGATTATCTGTAATTGTTGGTAATGGGTACGAATTCTTCTTCAATGCATTGTTCAGTGCTTCGATAATCTCCGCATAACCTTATTTCTGTTATACAAGGTAACAAGTCGGGATTTTAAGGAATACAAGTCGCAATGTTCTTCTAACATTCTATTACAGCTCCGTGAATTATTAGGTTTTTTTTGTTTGGGATGTGTTTTGTAGCTTTTGATCTATTTTCTTCTTAAAACAAGCCTTTTGAATATGTCCTTTTTTGTTGCAGTAATGACATATTGCTTCTTTGAATTTACACTGTTGCTTACTGCAGTGGGTTAAAATGTGAAGTCATGTTGCTTACCGCAGTGGGTTTAATGAGCCAGTCTGTTTTGTTGCTTCCTTACCGACTGCAGAGATAGTATTTTCTGCCTTCTGACATCTTGGATATATTTTTGAGCCATTTCTGCAGCAGCCAATTCGAAAGTAAGGTCGGGTTCAGAAAATAATTTATTTTGCAGGCCTTCATCTGCGATGATGCATACTATTCGATCTCTGAGCATGTTGTTAAGTTCAGTGAAATTACAAAACTTACTTAATTTACGAAGATATGCAACAAAATCTGCCATGGATTCATCTTTCCTTTGTATCCGTTTGTTGAAATTGAATCTTTCCACAATTTCATTTGGTGTTGGATTAAAACGTGCTTTTAATTTTCCGACTATCTGGGCATACATGAAATCCCACAGCCTTTGTGGGAACGTAGTGTTTCATATACTGCTCTGTCGGATTATGCTAAAAGAATCGCTCATTTTCTCCTGGTTTACAATCTATTGTTTGCCTTGAAGAAAAATTCAAGCCATTCTTGGTAGTTTGACCACGACGAATTAATCCAGAAAGGTCCCAAATGACTCGCTGGTGGCACGTAGTTTTGTATTTATACTTGTGCACTTTGTTGGCCATCTGCCATTTCCATAGTGTTTTGAGGTTATAACCATGTTTTTCTAATTTTCTTACATGCAATGGATTCACTCTAGACTTCAATTCTTGTCGCCAATTTGTTGTGTATTTGAAATCACAAACTGGACTGTTTATACTCAAAACTGACTTTTTTATATCTGATTTCTTGAAGAAAAGAATACAGACATCTTTGTTTGTTTGGATGAGGACTACTAGTTTTTGTCCATTATTTGCACTGTTCCTTTGTTTCTGGTATGCAGTGGTGAATCCTTTAAAAAAATTCACACAGAAAATTTAGATTGAATTTTTACTCCTCAAACAACACAAATTATTTTAACAAATTTTAATTTAAATACACTTTTGATGAATTATTAGGGGGATACATTATTCAGTTAAGATGAGATGCCCTGTTACTTGTGAGGTAGCCTATGTAAGATCTTGTCTACTCAACATCCCTTTGTCAGTTATCCAAAATTATGCAGTGCACTTTCTGAACAATTTCTAATAGCACTGAACTTTTTGGACTCATGAATAAGAATCACCTTTTTAATACCATAAACGTTTTACTAATTAATCTTTAACCAATCAAAATTTCTTTGATTGTGTTCCTACTCCCTTACCTTAACCACACACACACACACACACACACACACACACACACACACACACACACACACACACACACGCACGCACGCACGCACGCACGCACGCACGCACACACACACACACACACACACACACACCAGAGCCTCTCACACTGTTTTTCCTGCCTCCTCTACTCCTTGCCACTTCTGCAAGTTCTTTAAAATCAGTGACCACATTAAATCACCATATTAAGCATTGACGTCCACTTATTGTCATACTGGATTTGTGTGAATTTTTTTTTTCATGTCGTTAGGGATTTTCCATATATTCAATCCATGTTAGTTGTTATTCGTAAGTATTTTAACTCTTTGTAAATATACAACCACATATTTACATTTCTTTCTTCTTCAACACAAAAAACTGCATTTCTTCATTAATCCTAAGTTAATTTTGTTACAGAACTACAATTCATGCTCTTCAGTATATATATACTCACAATTTTTAAATTACTATTCAAATTAGTTTATAATGTCCCCTCCCGTAAAACAATGTACTGTCTACATGCTAAGACACACTCCATGTTGTTATATAAACATATTAAATCTTTCATGTATACTATCTTCTGCCTCAATACAATGCTGCAGACTGTTGAAAAAAAATGTGAGAGAAAGTCCAAGACATTTCCTTCTTCTACACCCTCACTAAAAGGCCAGTTGAAAACTGTTAACATAGGTTTGAGATTGGCGATTTTTGGCTTAAACATCTTTTCCAAGATGGTTAAATAAATCTGTGTTCCAAGTCGTTAATGAAATAGTTGTATTCAGTTAAATAATTCTGTACTACTTTTGTTCTGCTTTTTTTGTGGTTACTTTTTTATTTTTGAAACTAACTTCACAAACTTTAGGCTACTTCTACTTCTATAGCCTAATTTATGGTGAAGCCAAGATATGCTGCTTGTCTGCACATTTACATATTTCATTTTTATGTTTATTTACTTATACATAATTTATTTGCATGAAAAAACACTACAAAAACCAGGTTATGGGTTGTTTAAAACACACAAGAGCAAATCTGTGTTCACTATTCGACATCACTTTGTTCTGCACCAATCTATGTTATTGCCCTCTTTAAAATGCTTAAAATAATTGTTCAGCTCATGCAGGCCTTCTTGGATGCTTTGTTGAGCAATGAGAATGTCTCTGTAAAATTTTAGCTTAGTTTTGCCAACAAGTTTTATACACATTGTAACATCACAAAATGTTCCATAACCATAATGAACACCAGAAGTGTGAACAATACCACAAGAACTATAAATGAGTAAACAGAAAGAATGTAACAGTGAAAATAAGGAACCAGCAAAGAAGAAAAGAAGAGAAGGAATTCAAGGAAGCAGTGATGAATCCACATGTACCAAATGATACTACAACCTAAATAAACTGACTGACTATGACAAATTGACAAGACAAGTATCCCAAATAAACTGTCAAGTAAGCCCAATAAAACAATTTGATAAATAAAGTCAAACAGTATAAACAAGATAACAACTGACTTGAATAGTACTGAACTATATATTATAAATAAATAACAGCATATTAGCTGGTGTAAGTAGAACAATGATATAGAAAAGACAAACACAATGTACTATGCTAGAGGTAGCCACAAAACTGTAAAAGATAGAATGAAAACCAAATATGTGTTAGTTTAAATTAAGAATAATTATAAATGGAAGCACTATATGTGTTTAGGTGACTTCATAAGTGAGTAATATGTGTACAAAGATAATAACAGTAAGGGAACAAAACATTGTAACATGGTGAGAACAGGCCATGAGTGACCAAGTTTAAATCAATGAAATGATAGGTAAAGAGAAACCCTATTAAACATAAAATAGTAGTCATGACTATAATAACTAGAATGTAAAGTACCACCACATGGGTGATATTATACAAAACAGAAATGAGAAGGACATGTCAAAGTATAAATAGTGAATTATGAAAGTTGATGTTAGTGTATCAACATAAATAGACAAATAATTAATATTGTTCAGCTGTATGCAGCAATTATATATAATAATGTATTCGTTTTAATCATTTAACCATGTTCAAAGTAGAAAGTAAGAAAAATTAATCAAATATTAAAGAAAAGTTAATAGTCGAATTTGCATAATTTGATAGTAGTAGAATCCGAAATGGAATTGTAATAGTCGAGAAATTAATGTTAGCATCATAAATTTGGCGTATTACGATTGAATACAGGTAAAACTAACAATATCGAAAGCACACTAAAAATACGAAGATGTAAGTCTATTAATAGAATTTACGTCATCATGACATAATTTCGAACCAATCACGAACGAGTTTAGTAAGCACCAAGGCGCTCTATAGCGGACTGATAGAAAACTATATAAGCAAGGAGCATGGTAAACACGAGGCTGAGAGACTTCTGCTCCAGACTTCAGACGGACAGGACTGCTCTCTACTCTGGACGTTTCTTCAGCTTCTGGCTGCATTCGCCCACCTCGCAGGACGAGGAATATCGCTGCTCTCTTCGTGGGACAGAAGACTAACGCGCCAGCTGTTCCAGTGAATCGAGTAGCTGGTAGAAGCAACAGCTGGCCGAAGTTGCCCTTCTAAGGACCACCTTTGCCATATACCATCTGCTGGCGAAGAACAGAAGAGGATTGCTCTGGGCTCACCTGGTGAGTGCCGCATTTCCAGTGTGTAATTCCTAACTTGCTCACGACTGTTAGGTAGCGCTGCCCCGGACGATCCTTACAAGCCCCCACCAGTGGTAAGCGAGCTAGGATATCGCCGGGGTAAAGGGGCCAGTGGACACCAGTCTTGGTAAGGACTGGTATTCAACGAAGCTGGTCGTTAGCCCAGCTCCTCTCGCATCGTCGTGAGCAAGGAAGACGCGCGGGTAATCCGGCTTCGGCCGGACCCGAGATCCCTGGCGTCTGGCAGTGACTGCCTAGCAGTCTCTGCCCGGCAGCCGTCGCACCTGGCCAGCATGCCTTCCACAGGCAACGGCTCAAGTGCCGAGTCGCTCGGCCCTGCCTTGCTGCCCCATCTGGGCGACTCGCCAGAATCGCCTCGGGCGATGGAGACGGATGATCCTCTCCCTAACCCGCTTCCTCCTCTTCCGGCTGACGAGTCGGGCGAGTTCGCGACCGTTGGTCGGCGTAATCGCCCGGCTAAGAAGCCCAAGAGGACCCACCCAACCGCTTCCTCTAGTACCTCGGCCATGGACATCGGACCTTCTCAGGGCCAACAGGCCGCAGTTCCGACTGCTTCGGCAGCAGCTCAGGCTGCTGCCGCTGTTGGTCGCGCGCCGCCCCTGTATGTCCATAGCGTGTCCAATGTCGCCGCCTTATACAGATGGCTGATCGCGGCCCACGGCCTGTCGGCCGACAAGCTTGACCTGAAGCTGCTTGGCGGTGATACGGTCAAGATTGTCGTCCGCCAGCTCGAGGACCATCGCTTGGTCGAGGCTTTCCTGCAGGCGCACAGCCTCCAATACCATACCTTTTCTCCTAAGCGAGTCAAGCCCTTGTCTGTAATTTTACGAGGGCTTGACGCGCATACAGATCCCCAGGAGATCCTCGTGGAACTCCGTGACCTCGGGTACCCAGTGCAGGCAATTTTCCGCCTGTTCACGCACTCAGAAACCCGAGTCCCTCTCCCGCTCGTCCGTCTCCAGCTCGAGAAGGGCGAGGCAGCTGACAAAATATTCCAACTGACGCGGCTGTTTGGCTTCCGCGTCAGGGTGGAAACCAGTCGTCCCCAGGGCAAGCTCGCACAGTGCCACCGGTGCCAGAGGTTCGGCCATCACACCGACGTCTGCCGCAATGCCCCAGCCTGTCTACGATGTTCTCTGGGACATTCAACCCAGGCCTGCACTGTGGCAGACAAGACCAAATTCCGCTGTATTAATTGTGGCCAAGGCCATGCAGCAAGTAATGTAAACTGCCCGGTCTATAAGGCGGAGCTCCTGCGGAAGCAAAGGCCGCAGGGGCCCCTCCCGAAGCCAAGGCAGCCAGCTATGCAGCCCCAACCCCAGAGACAGCCTAAAGCTCAGGCAAGGCCTCAACCTCAGGCACAACCGGCACGGCGCGCGCCCTCTCCGGCTCCACCTCCAGCCCCTGCAAAGGCAAACAAACGTACCGCGTCTCCTTCCGAAGCAGAGACACGCCCAGTAGCCGTCATCTCGGTTTTGGAGCCGGAGAATGAACCCTCCACGTCCGCGGAACCTCCTACTCCCGCCTCTGTACCAGAGGCAGCCTCGCCACCCTTGCCACCTCCGCGATTTCCGCGAGCAGGCATCACAAAACCCAGGAACAAAGGGATAACCACACCGGATGCTCGGCCCCGAGCTCCTGCCGGCCCACAGCCCAAGAAAAGTCCTGCTTCCCGGTATAAGTCCGACGAAGCGCAACAGCGTACTTTTCCTGCCGCTGATTCAAAACCGTCTGGCCCTGGTCCTGTGGCTTCCACCACGACCCGATCTGCCGTAAAACCTGGTCGCTCTTACGCGGCCTCAGTTTCCAGGCGAACCGCCCAGTCCGTCATTTCCGATGATGCACAGTTCGTCCGCGACTTTCTGTCTGGCTACGACCTCAAGAAAGTTGCATCTACCTTCAGGTCCATCCGAGACCGCCTGGAAACTGCTGACCCAACTGAGATTCATGCTCTTGGTGGAAGCCTGCGAAGTCATAGGTCTTCTATGAACCGAGCCCTTAGAAGAGATCTCTCGCTCGTAGCCTGGAATGCTAACAACATCGGTTCCAAACATTCCGACCTTCTTAAATTCCTGGCTCGGTTCAAACCCGACGTACTTCTCCTCGGGGAAACCCACCTGACCCCGGCGAACCGGTTTCGATTACCAAATTACGTGGTCTATCGGGATGACCGAGTTGCCCGACGAGGAGGCGGCACGGCGATCGCGGTGAGGACCTCCATAGGTCATCATCGTGTCGCTTTGCCGCAGCTTACCAACCTAGAGGCCACCGCCATTGAGGTCCACGGAGCTCTTGGCGGCGTCCTCGTGGTTTCAGCTTACAAGCCCCCACAAGCTGAACTCCTTGTCGGCGACCTGGACGTCATCTTCGATTCCCATCGAAGGGTAATTTTGGCCGGCGATCTGAATTGCAAGCATCGCGTTTCGAATAGTCGCCTGACTACTCCGAACGGGAGGCGCTTGCTCAGTTTTGTTGAATCGCGCCGGGCGATGGTGTTTGGTCCAGCGCAACCCACGTTCTTTCCGTCAAGGCCTAACGCGGCTCCCGATGTTCTGGATATCGCGGTGACCCAAGGAGTTGTCTGTCCGGTCGAGGTATTCTCACTTACGGAGCTGACATCCGACCACAACCCTATCTTGGTCCACGTCGCTACCCAGCACGCCTATGCACGTTCTGACAAGAAGAAGGTTATCGATTGGGATCGCTAGTGTGCCGTCGATTGCCGCCAGCGGCCCCACTCGATTCCGTTCGCCTCCTAGACGAAGCAGTTGCGGGAATCGAAGAGGCAATCATCTCGGCTATAGGCGTGTCTTCACGTACGCGAGCTGGCTTCACGCCTGACTACCAACGCATCCCTGAGGAAGTCTCTCTTCTCGCTCGCGAGAGGAATTACTTCCGGAAACGTTGGCAGAGGACCCGTGATCCGGCCGATAAGGCAGCATACAATCGGCTCACCGGACGACTGCGCGGCAGTCTGAAGGCGTTCCGACGTAGCTGTTGGGAACTCGACGTGGCCCGAACGGGGGATGCGGACCCGCAATCTCACCCGTACAGAATACCTACCGCATTGACGGGACGGAGGCGCCGACCTCCACTTCCCGCCATTGTTGGACCGTTCGGTCGACTCCTGGGTCGCCCGGAGGAGAAGGCCGAGTACTTGGGCTTGTGTTTCGAGCGTCAGTTCGCTCCCAACCCGCCCATGGACTGGGACTTCGACGAACAAGTCGAGATGGCTGTGGAAGACTTTCTGTCTCTTCCGATCACGGCGGAGCCCGAACCCATCTCTTTGGAAGAGGTCTCAGATCGGCTCGCTGAACTTAAGCCAAGAAAGGCTCCAGGCCCGGACGGTGTTACCAACACCGCTCTACGACTTCTTCCCGAGCCTGGAGTTCAATTCTTGACTGATTTGTTCAACGCGTGTCTTAGACTGGCCTACTTTCCCAAGAAATGGAGAAAGGCGACGGTTATCGTGATCCCGAAGCAGGGAAAGGATACCACCCGCTCGGAAAACCTCCGGCCTATCAGCCTACTCTCCGCTACGTCCAAGGTTTTTGAGCGCCTCGTACAGCGTCGTGTACGAGAACATCTAACCAACTTTGACATGCTGGTCCCCGAACAGTTCGGCTTTCGTGTGGGGCATTCGACCACTCATCAACTGATGAGACTGGTGGAAAGCATCACGGAAGCCGGGTGTCGGAGTGAACGGACCGTTGGCTGTTTCTTAGATGTTGAGAAAGCCTTCGACAGCGTATGGCATGATGGCCTGTTATTCAAACTTAGGGAAGTCCAGCTCCCGGACTGCTACCTCCATCTGGTTGCTAGCTTTCTGACGGAGAGGACCTTCTGCGTGAGAGTTGGCGATTCTGTCTCTTCCGAGAGACGAATCACAGCCGGCGTCCCTCAAGGTAGTGTTCTAGGCCCCCTTCTGTTCTCGATCTACGTCAACGACGTGCCGAGACAGCCTGGAGTCCAGATGGCCCTCTTCGCTGACGACACGGCCGTATTTACGGCCGATCGTCATGAGGAAAGGGCCGTCCTACGACTGCAGCGCCAGCTCGACACTCTCGTGGACTGGACCGAGAATTGGAGAGTGCAACTCAACGCTACCAAGAGTGTAGCCGTCGAATTCTCTAAGCGACGGAAGAACCCCGTTAGGCAACTACCTATTGGCAGAACGTACTTGCGCTGGTCCAACGAGGTCAAGTACCTCGGCTTACACCTTGACCGTTGGCTCACCTGGCGTACCCACGCACAGACAGTTCTTAAGCGAGCATCCACTCGCCTGTGCGCACTGTTTCCACTCCTGATCAGCTCAGCCATGACCAGGAAATTGGGTAGGATGATCGTCGGCGCGTATCTGCTGCCGGTCATTACCTACGCCTGCCCGGTCTGGGGTTACCTCGCCGCAATGCATAAAAAGAAGTTGCAGAGCGTCCTCGACAGGGGGCTTCGGCTAGCGGCCAAAGTCCCCCGTCGCTTCTCATCTCGCCTTCTAAGGAGAGGACTTGGCGTCCGCTCCTTAGACGACACTTTCAGGCGGCTTGCACGCAACTTTTATGCACGTGCGGCGAGGTTCCCAGGCAATCCTCTAGTGACTGGGCTGGGAAGGTACCGTATACGCCCAGGTGATTCGTGGAAACGCCCTCGGTGTATACTGCGCTAGCGTAGGCTAGCACAACAGCCGAGAATCGGCCTGCTATAGAGCACGCGCCCTACTTGGGCAGGGCCACGAGGCAGGAGCTCCAGAAGGTAGCTCGGAACTCAGTTACCGTGCGGTTCGTCTCTGCGACGCACAACCGCAAAGCCCAGAGCGGAAAACACGAGGCATTTTGTCACATTTCACTCAACCAGCAACAACACATCCAGAAAATAATCAGCATAATTTTAGAAATCAACGACCGAGAAAAAGTGTAATTCAATCTGTGTACATCGAATTTAGTAGTGAACCTTAACAAGCAGTGCGTGTATACGAACGAGTTTAATATCAACATAACCACAAAAGGCAGTAGCCTATTTATTAAGAAGAAGTATATCGTTCCAAGTGCGAATTAGTGAAGTGAAATAATGATCATTATAATCCGATCGTTAATGTGTTCATGAATTAATCAATACGATTAATCCACAGGTAGTACAGTGATCAAACTTACTTGTTTACATTTTAGCAAATAACAGTAGAACATAATACACGATTGTACTGACGCAAGAACAATACGACTATACGTAGATAACACTGTATCAAAGTCATTTAGAGGAATTAACATATTCCGATTTAAGATCCTATATGTTAATGTTGTTAGAACTGAACTCAATTTTAATCAGAACAAACGAACTTTTCGTTCATTAACTGTCAATTATCAAAGGTGTCTAACCTAAACATATGATATAATATTAGTATTTTGAAATAAAGTAGCATTCTATTCTGTAGCTTAACAAAGCCACCCTTGAGGTAAATAAATAATATAAATAATTTGTTAATCATAATTAGAGTTTTCATTGTAAACGAAACTGAGCTACACAAGTAAGGAAACCGGACGAGTTGTGATCAGTTGATTGTAACTATATGAATGTATTTACTTAACATTATTCAATAACGAATAATAAATATCAGTATTGTACAGCAAAAACATGTTAATCATTATTTCAAATAATAATTGGTAATCAGTATTACCAATCACTGAAGTGCAGTTGATAACAAACAAGCAAGTAGAAGTTTAATGCATGATCTCGATTTAACTAACTGATCAATTATAGAGTCATTAAAAGTCAATACCAACTAGCGATTCATTCAAAAGAATTCTTTTTATGGGACATTTCTGTCGAAAACCCATATGGCGCCCAAGTAAATATTAAAAGTGTTATAAAAGCTTTTACAGGAATAATATAATGATCAATCAAAGGCTTGACAGTTTATTAACCAACTGTGAACAATTGAACGTCCAGTACTTCAACACAGGTACGTGAAAGTTTAATTTATGTGTAATAACCTTGTCAAGACAATACAATGACATACATAGACGACACTTTTAACAGAAGAGTGAACCAACATCAAGAGATCTACGCAACAGTTACATTCATCGACGGATCTACAATTAAATATTTACTCATAAAAATATAAACATTTACTAAACGATGACAAGTGTAAGTGAACCGATTTATTTATATTGGATTCAATAATAGATTGAATTGGATTGAATAAATCAATAAACCAAAAACTAATAATAATAAGACATTATCAACAAATAATAATTACTACAAGCGAGACCCTTTAAACAAAATCAGAAGATTCCAGGCTCGTCGTAACATATGTTGTTCTTTGAAGTCTTTCTTAGTCACTGTGTCACTAATCCAATGCACAGTGTGCACACATCCCACTCAATCTGATATAGTTCAAAGACTAATACTTTGGAACAGAATAAGTGGGCAATTTGTTGTGAAAAACTGTTGCTAGGTGGCACGCCCTACTTAAAAAGCAATGCATTCAATTAGCAGATTGTGTGCTCCCCTCGCTTCTTTCACACCCACAGTGAGTGTGTGTGTGTGTGTGTGTGTGTGCACACTTTCTGCCTGTTATTGAAACTTTGCCACTAATTCACTTGCTACTGGATTCTGTGTACAAGTCAAGTCATTTACTTATATATATCTTACTGTCATTTACATTACTGTCAAATACGACTCTCGCTAGAGTGATAGATTGATGTACAGTGGAACATGGTTATAACGTCATTGAAGGGACCAAAAAAATAATGACGTTATGTCCGAGTGACGTTATAAAAGACCCTTTTTAATCACTAGTAAGGAAGGAGAAATAAAAAAAAAGATCTTTGCATTATTAACATTATTCGCGATATTATTCTAAAGTTTACAAACTGCATTTCATTTATACAAACAGCATGAAGAATATTTTAAAAGATCAAAAAGAAAGTACATGTAACTTACATTTAGGCTTACTGTCGAAAGTAATCCGTAATTTTCTTTTGAACGCTCCTTTCTGAAAAATAAATGCTTTCTGTTGTGCTGTGGAGATGCTGCGCTGCATTGAACGTGTCGTCAGACGTCTCTCTAAAGCAGTAAAATCGTGAAAGAGTTTCGGCGGCTCTCATTGCTTCCTGTACTGTCGGACAAACGATGTCGGCATCCTCCTCTTGCTCAGCATCTTCTTCAACACTATCTTCTGCTTCTGTTTTTTACTTTCGCGATAATTTCTGCGTCACTCAACACTTGGAATGTTTCTACTTGGTCATCCACTGATGCATAGGAATCAAGTTCATTTCCAAATTCATTTACGTCGAATTTCTTAATCCACTCCGAGAGCGGCAAGTCGTTGTCTTCGTCATCATCGGGTAAATTTTCATATACGAGTTGTGCTTTACTAAAGCATTTTGCTATCGTCTTCTGTGTTACACTCTTCCAAGAGTCGTCTAGGAATTGTATTGCATCTAAGAGTGAAATTGTGGCAGGTTGCGCCGTGTCCATACAGAAAATAATTTTTTTTTTAAGTTGCTTGCGGTAGTGACACTTTAGGCTTCTAATGACGCCTTGGTCCATAGGTTGCAGGACACTCGTACAGTTGGCTGGTAAGAAGACCAGATTAATGTTTGTCAAATTTAACTTTGGATGGGCTGCACAGTTGTCAACTAGAAGTAGAATTTTTCTGTTTTTCGATGACAGTTCTTTATCCCACTTTCTTAGTTCATCTTCAAAAATACTAGAAGTCATCCACGCTTTTTTGTTGGCAGTGTAACTTGCAGGAAGTTTTTTGATGTTTTTAAAACATCTAAGATGCAAACTTTTCCCGATAACTAAAAGTTTTCTTTTTTCGGTTCCCGTCATGTTCGCACAAACAAAAACTGTAACTCTTTGTTTAGAGAGCTTCCCACCAACGCATTTTTCATTTTTAAATTTGAAAGTCTTATCTGGAGTTAATTTATAAAAAATTCCGGCTTCATCTCCATTAAAGATGTCTTCATCTTTATATGATCGTCTAATGTCTGGCCAAGTGTTACGCACCCAATCGCCTGTAACGTTCAGATCTACGCATTTTGTCTCACCACAAATTTTTGCAAAGGAAATCGAGTGTCGGGCCTTAAATCGATCTAGCCATCCGTTGGAGCACGTAAAATCAATACCAAACAATTTTCCGAATTCTGTAGCTTTCTCTTTCAGAATTGGTCCACTCTCAGGAATATCTGATCATCGACACTGTTTGAGCCATTTCAATAATGCTGCATCCACATCACCATGTTCGCATTTCCTAATTTTTTAATTTTTTCTCCATCTTCCTCAAATGTTTTTAAAATTTTGTCCTTGTTTTTTAAAATTGAACCTACAGTAGAATTCACTAAACCAAACTCACGGCATACATCAGCTATTTTACGTCCGCTTTCATATGATCTAATTACAAGTACTTTCTCTTGAATAGACAGAACCTTTCTTTTTGTACTAGAACTTGCCATGATTACTATATAAAAATGTAGACCTACGTATAAAATTTTATAAACAGTGGCTACTGAAACTTAAGTTATAAAACACACAAAAGAAACTGTCACAGTACGAGCAGATACAGAAACAATAACAACCAAAAACCGCCTCGAGACGCGCAGTGCTACTGACCCGGTGAGAGTGGTTGGGAGACATGTCAGTCGCCAGACACCGGATGGCGCTGGTGGTCCTGTTACAGTGCTTATCGCTTGCATACAATGTATGTCTGTAGCCATGGGCGTAGCGCGCGCGCGCACATATATACGTTTATATGAAATTTAGAGTAAAATATCTGAGAAATTTTTGACGCTATAACAGAGTAGTACAATATTTAGTGACGTTAAAACCGGGAATTTTTATAATGTTAAAGATATCAGTTTGACCGGACTTATGACAAAATAACACTACACCCGAGTTGATGTAACAGCCGTGGCCGTAATAACCAAGTTCCACTGTATACGTTATTTACATTTTTTTGTTTTAGAATCGCAGAATATGGCACAAAAAGCTCCCTCATTTTAAAGGCGCAAAAACAAATAATAAAAAACACGAGCAGTTCTATTCTAAATTTTATTACATATAACACTAGGATATAGAATAGATTTTTCATTTGGTGATATTGGGGGGCTTTTTCTGTGATACACTTCCAATTGATTTCTGAAGTTTTGCATCACTGGGTGAAATGAAGCACTATCACTGCAATTTTTCAGTTCACCTTCTTCACAGCAGCCTTCAGTTCATTAGTGGTGTGTGGTTAACATGTTGACTGCGTTACAAGCCCCCGGGGATATGTAACGCACACTGATATACTCTCATGTCTCGTGCGGTATTAAAACTTTTTTTTCATTAGCACTTCTTATTATAAACATTTAAAATGTCGACTCGTGTTAAATGAATGTTAGATTTAGCCACTAAGAAGCTTACAGAGAGTCAGGAATGTAAACAAATTGAAGAAACATTGAGCATTATGAAAACATACAATACATCGAAGAAACATGATGACAGTTTTAAAAAAATAATGATGATAGTGCAACAAGTGCTGCAAAGTGTCAATCAGAAAACCATTACACAAAACGTAATAAACTGTCAGTGGAATATTTTGAAGACACTCTTCAGAAAGTTTACCTGGTATCTATGGTAGTGATGATTCTGATAAGGACAAAACATATCAGGTACCTTCTCCAGAAGATGAAATTAGCAATAATAACTGGGAAAGTGAAAATAGTGATGCCATTATGAATGACAGTGGAATGACTGAAACACCCAGTATATGTGCTTCTGTGGACGTAACACCCAATATGAGTGGATCAGTAACTCCTGGAAGTAGCAGTAATTATGTAAGTACAAGTGATGGTCTACCATTACTACTCAAATTTGTCCCTTTGGTTTGTTTACTGAAAACCCCATTCTTAATATAAACAGCAATATTGATAAGATCCCTTGGAAATTTTTTAAATGTTTATCGTAAACCGAAATATTGAATTTAATAGTCCAAGAGACTTTCACTTATGTTTTCCAGCAGCTAGAAAAAGGGCACTCTGCCAAATCCAGAGTAAACACTTGGTGCAAAACAAGATAAAACTCACAAATTTATTGGTATCATTCTTGCAATGGGTTTAATATCAGCATCCTCTGTCAGCAATTCTGGTCAAAAGACGCAATTTTTCATAACAAATTCATTTTATCAGTTATGTCACAAAATAGGTTTCCTTTGTTACTGAAATTTAAACACTATGCAAATAATGAACAGGCAGAAAAAACAAATAGACTATACACAACTGAAAACTTGCTTTGTAAAATAATAAAATTTCAATGAAATCCTAACACCTGGAAGACATCTAGTTATAGATGAAAGTATGCCAATACATGCCCAACAAATCACATAAGTAAGGGATTAAATTATATAAACTGTGCATGCCAGACGTATGCACTTGTAATATAAATGTTTACACAGGGAAAGGAACTGTGCGGATTGTATAATATACCAATGAAAAATCTAGATCATCCCAAGTCAGATGGGTTGCTTTTGGACGTAGTCAATCCAAAGAAAAAAAGCATAATATACGCTGATAACTAATATTCTAGCACAGACTTAATCAAAAATTTATTCGAAATTAAAATGCTATGCTGCAGAACATTAAGATCTAACAGAAGAGGAGTACAAAAAGGTATTGGCAACAAAATAAAGAAAGGGGAAGTGATGGGTATAGAGCAAGATGGAGTAAAAATTATATACAGTGGGTAAACGTCCTGTCCTTAAGATCACCTTACACCCATGTCACAATTTGTCGTTATTGAAAATCGGAAAAAATAATAGAAATGGTGAGGACATACTTAAACCAAAGTGTGTAATAGACATAATGAGGCTAAGAAAGGAGGTTCAGTAACCAAATGTCCTTCATACAACACGGTGTACAAAAAAAATCTGAAGTGGTACCAGAAAGTTGTGTTTGAAGTTCTTTTAGGCACTGCAGTAGTAAATGCATAATTTTATATAATATGATCTCCATGAAGTTGGAAATAACAGAGTTTATGAAGAATTCGGCAGAAACAACTGTTTTCCATAGACTCCAGTAAATTAAATATAAACTTCAACTGTTTTGTTAAGAAAACAAGTATACATGTTTGTAAGCCCTAAAGAAGCTGGAAAAAGAAAAGTAAAGTGTGTAAAGGATGTTGCATAGAATTATGGAAAACTATAATGAGCATAGAAGCGGACAAACAATTTAGAAGACTTATTAGCTTTTGCAGTGACTGTCCCAACTCTCCTGGATTTTGTGTATAGAGTGTTTTAACAAACACCATAACTAGAACTGTTGGTGCTATTTGTGATTACTTCTTGAGTGGTGAAAGTCAAAGGTATTTAGCAGAAGTGTTGAAAGAGAACAATACTTAGCACAAAGAAGACTAAATTATTTGTCGTAAGACAATCAGTTGTTCAAAGGAAATATCTTTTTTATTTCAAGTACAATTTTAGTTTAATAGATTAGTGATATTTGTTTTTATGTTCATTATAATTGCATCCAGTTACCCTAGAAATCGAGCGTTGCTTGTGCTATGTCACAATCTATTTACACATTCAAAAAATTTAAGACAAAATTTGGCAATAATTATCCTTCAGCTTTACAGACAACTGAAATCACAAAGTTGCATATAAGTCTCCAGGGATATGTAATGCACGGTGAGCTAGTTTGTTTACAGTACCCTGGCAACCAGTAACACAGCCATAAGTACTCAACATTCGTCCTGCAATTACCATATTAAGCTTAAGCTGGCTACAAAGAAAAATGCCTCAATGAGCAAAAGATCAAGTGGTTGTGTGTGAGCCTCTGGAAATCACCATATAACAAGATCTAGCAAGCACAAGGTACTAGAACTCCATCACGGAAGGCATCACAAACTCCCCTCTCCAATATGTGCCTGCACAATGGGTCAGAAAAATGTGGGAGATTTCTCTGCTGCACATTTGACTCACAAAGGTTACAAACTCCTAATGTTGTTGACACAGTGTTTTCTAAT
This sequence comes from Magicicada septendecula, assembly GCA_034769895.1. Lineage (NCBI taxonomy): Eukaryota > Metazoa > Arthropoda > Insecta > Hemiptera > Cicadidae > Magicicada > Magicicada septendecula. The sequence goes on from CM068369.1 coordinate 84,272,539, forward strand.
GCTTTCTTTAAAAATTACAACAGCAATTAATACAAAAATATTAGTGAAATTCCTTAACAATGATGGCGCTCATAAATATTTACAGGAACCATAAACACTAATATTATGCCTGTCTTTCATAAACATATCATTTGTAAAATCTAAAAATATAGGCCTACTAATGTAAAAATTATCAAAAAATATAATTTCTTTTAAAAATGTGAGGGAGAGAAGACAGAAGAGAGTGAGCGAGATTATACTGTTCTGTCAGGTTGACTTATGCGCTGAAGCACTGAATTTCACTGTTTTTCTTAAAGGACAATGTGTTTCAGCAGATATATCTCCGCCTTCCTTAAGTTGATTCCTCCTTGATGACCACGCATGGAATGAAAAACAGCAAATTCAATGTAAGACTTAACCCCAAAACAGGAGGACAAATTATATCTTTCCCACAAAAATTAAAAAATTATCATACATATTTATTTTACATTAATTATTCAAGTTTGGTAATTCAATAACGATTAAAGGAAAGCTATTCTTATTGTCTGTGTTTGAAAGTAATGAGTAAGATTGAATGTTAAACACCAAATCAAAAACCATAATATAGATTACGGTTACAATTTACACACTCTATTTATACACTGTGTTATAAAGAAAATGTTTAGTATGTTTGGTTTAGTCTGTAATATTTGTATCTATATTATACTAATGTATCCTTTTTGAACTGTTGTCTTTGTTATTGATAGTCAACAGTGGTTTTGGTCTTGTGTGTTTAATGAATAATTCAAGTGATACAAACTGCCATTCTCAGTTGTACAAAAACTTTTAATATAAGTATAGATGCTAGTAATACATATATAATACAATGTAGTACAATAAAATTAAAATGTTCTAAATAAATTATTTTGTTATACATACTTGTTTTATGCGATTACATATTCATTTCAGACCTAGGTTTAAAGTGTAAATAATGTAATTAATTAGGTGAACAGTGTAGTAAAAAATATTCCTTATTAACTAACCGTGATTTACACGTAGACGATATAAGTTTTCAAGTCTACTTTAAATGTTAAGTTAAAAATAATGGCAAAGAAATCGTTTTTCATTGCAAAACTGAAAGTCTGGTGCATATTTTGATATACTATCTAAGCAGCCCTAAACGTTGATGTTCTGATACATGAAATGAATTAAATGTTAATTCATTTAATTAACAGCCTCAATGAGTTAAATGTATATAAAAGATACATGTAGCTTTTTGTGTGTATTTTCATTGTTAGTACTAAAAATTTCCAAGAGCTTTCACATGACTTCTTATATACAACATAATTACAGAAATCAAGTACTAATGTTCTAGAGAATTATTATGCCTATTTAACTATTTAGTAATATACTACTGTGCAATCAGAAATTGTTAACAACCTCAGAAAGGAAATACTTTTATACAAAGGAAATGCTCATTTACTTTGTTAAAAACAGAATCAGAATTATTTGTGGTTAGATATCATAAGAGGACACGTATTTAAATACTTTTTCTCATCAGAATAAATACTAGTTGGTTTGATTTCCAGCTGTTCCACTGTTTAAAAAGTGCAATGCTTCAGTAAAACATCTGTTTTTAAATTATGAACTTTTTTATACTTAGATATTTTTTATATCCCTTTTTATTCAATAATTCCAGAAACTGAATCTGGAAAAATTCTCAAACCAAAATTTCATTTACACTATTTGAGAATCAAATGGAGGAAGGACAGCCTATGAAACATATCTTCTACCAGAAGCTAATGGTTAGTAGAGCGAGGGGAAGACCCCGAGTAGATTCAAAGATCAAATAGAGAAGGACCTCAGAAAGCTGAGCGTAAGAAACTGGAAAGCCAGGTCATGCAATAAGGAAGAATGGAGTCAACTCTTGGAGCAGGCCAAGACCCGCCAAGGTTGTAGAGCCACGGCTGATGATGGTATTTGAGAATCAAGAAAATTTGTAAATCAGCGATCTAAAACGAATTTTCCGAGATTCCAAAAAAACTTAATTATTTCTATCGTCGTTTAAGCTGTTATCTTGAATTTTCTATGCATTTACTTTTCTCAACTATGGTAAGTTAACAATAAATAATTGAAAATGATTGTAACACACATAGGCAATAATGTACACTACCTCAGACCAACATACGGTGGCACAGTCAGATCCCCTTGTGTCATTTACCTACTCCTTGTAATGTTCTATAGACATTTTTCAATTAACATGTTTAATAAAAATTAATATTAAATATAAAAATTGATGATATTTATGTAAACAGTAGAGTTAAAATTTATGAAAGAGAAATCTGAGTATATTATTTTAAAACTAGAAACTCTGAGCCAACAAGTAATTCCTGATCCTATGCTGCTGGAAGATCGGATAATGAGGAAGACCATTAGTTATTCTGTGAACTGGATACTACTGCTTACTTCTTAGATACTTCTGAACAATTATGAATTAAACTTTTCTGAGGCTGAATTTAAATACTAGCTCTATTAGGACATTACTGAATGACCAGAAAGAGTACTTAATTATTCTTATCGTCTTAAATTTGTGTTGTGTATGCACAACGCAACAAATTCCTTATAATTTTACATTGTTTAGGTTTCCCGAAGGACATAAAACCTTTAGAGTTACAGCTACAATGAAATGTATACAATCAACAGTATAGTAAACTATTTTTATTAAAAATAATTGTGTACTCTTCAAGATAATGCAATTTATTCTAACATTAACTTATCTAATTTGATAACAAAACAATCTTGTTTTATGCTATCCTAATCACTTACTGTACTTTGTTAAGCAAGCAATATGGTGCATTGATAAGTTATAGAACAACAGTCAGCAAGAAAAAATAAAAAGACTCCCATAACTACACAATGATATTTATGGCTGTTATGCTAGTATAGCATTGTTGATATATGCTTATCACTGATGATAATGGTGTATCAATATTGTTACATGACATTCTGCCATGCATCTTGTTAACAAAAATATACTTTATTACTCCTACCAAAAGTACCAAGAAACATGATAGTTTTGTTTCAAGAAATAATTACTTAACTATTTAATTAAATACTGTTTATTTTATTATTTAATTCATGATAACGAAGACTCTAATAATTATGTTTATTACAGTTAAAGGAATCTTAATAATAATAAGTAAGGAGGACAATGTTTTAGAACTTACTTATAGTGTTTTGTTGTATTTATAAAAACTGTATTGTATACAGCAAGTTAAGAGGAATTGTCATCTATTACTAATAGTTATTAGTAATTAGTTTGGCTTTATTGATTAATATTATATGTAATAATATTAATAACACAAATGTTAATATTAATAGGAAAGTACCAAAAAGAAATAACAGTAATAGAGATTTGTAAAACTAGGCATGTTAAGCTTAGATAGTTAAAGGATTTTGAATGAGAATTTATATTAAAATTAAAATAAACAATGTCAGGTTAAGATATATTATGACTAATTGCGTCCAATAGTTTTAATGAAGTGAAAAGTACAAGAAGAACTAATAATAAATAATTTTGGGACAAATAATTAAAAGTGTAATATGGTAACTCAAGAAAAATGAAATAGAAGATAGTCAAAAGTGGTGTCAAAATAATCAGTGTTTTATCAGAAAATCAAAGAAACTAATAAAGTGAAGATCAAAGATCTTATAAAAAAGTTATAACAGTTTAAAGAAAATGAAAGATAAAATATTAGAAGTTTGTTTATGTTGATGCTCAGAGAGCTCCATAGTAACATAAGATGTTACATTTCAAACCAATAAAAGCTAAGATAGGCCTTAGCAACTGACATGTTATAAATTAAATTAAGGAGTACATTATTGGATCTAAACTAGAAAGGTTGAATTTAAAATAAGAGTGACTAATCCAAGATATTATAAATTTTATATTTGTGAACCTAAAGTAAACAATTAAACAAACCTACTAAACCAAAATAAATAGAAGAAGGAAGTACCACATTATTATAAAGAAGTAAACCAAGGAATCTCTGAAGAAATATAATCAACTTATACAGGAAGAGAAGTATTTTTTGATAAATAACTAAACTGAACAATTTTCTTCACTGCTTATGCCACAATTCTCAAAGACACTGTTGACACTTTTAATTAAAACAATTTTGAACTTGCACTGTGAAAATAATCAATGAATAATTAAATATCACTATAATATTCCGAGTCGTCAATATTATAGTGATATTTAGTTAAGTAACGGACATGTCATGGACAACGAAATCCAAGAATTCAATGAATAATCTTATTTTCAGTATAAAAAACTATTAATATAGAGTATTACTATCATATAAAGTGAACTAGACCTAAAAAACACTGAAATCAACATAACCTAGACACTGAACATTGTAAAATTATTAATATAATCTTATTAAGACACTCTGTAATTATTTATAATCCCAGGTATTTTGGTACTTTTCCTAACATATCTGTCGTTTATATCATAGTCAAAAGGACCTAACTTAAAACATTCTATTTGTATTTTATTTATTAAATATAAAATATGAAAATGTTTATGCCCTGAGGTATAAGAATGACTACTGCTACTGCTGCCACTCTGAGCATATTTAAAGTACAGCCGGTCAAACTTTTTTAAGAATTATATTCGTCTTTTAAAATAATTTAGATCAGCTGTAGCCCATTTAATATGTCACTTTTTATTTTACGTCACTGTTATTCACGGTTTTCTGAGTTACCATCATCATCACTGTTGTATTTGGATAAAGTTACAATGAACTGTTCAATAATGTCAATCCCTGTGAACTGAAATTATCTTTATAATGATCCACACACTTCTCTCAGTCTCGTATGGGTTACACGGTCTAAAGTTTCATAGGTTAAATTAAGTAGAGCTTTCAATTTAAAAATTTTATTGTTGCTCATATTGTTCACTTACCATTTCAATTGGATTACCATGGCCATAGTTGAGAAGCAAACTAATAAATCTTCATATCCATGTTGGAGCTAGTTCATCCAGGGTCATATTTTGTCTCAACTTGTCAATTAATTCAATTATGTCTCACTTTTGGAAAAAGAAATACAGTTGGACTGCAACTAGCATAAAATATATTTCCAAAAGCAAACAGAAGCCTTATTTATTTGCACTGAATGATAACTCATATCATCCATTACTACAACTGAAAGTCCTTCTAATAAATTTAACAACTCCTTAAAACTAGCAGTATTAATTTCAGAACTGTATACACAAAGAAGTTTGCTGTCTTTCAAAAATCCACTTTTTGTGGATCCCGTATGAACTATGATTCTACAGTAGCCAGTAGTTTTCTAGACATAATACTGATGAAATGGGGATCAACAGATGAAATAATACTACGATAAACATTGCTGCTTAGCATACAAATGTGCAGATGTGAATGCAGTACTACTTTTACCCATTGTAACATCTAAACTGCCAAGTGTAAAATGATGCAAGAAGTGGTTCTGGGAAACTCAGTTTTCAACTATATAAAGAATAGGCCAGTACCATTTTCCATTTTCAAAGAGCAAAAGTAGTGGTATTAGTTAATATCTAGTCTTGTCTTTCAAATAAAAATGTTCCTCCATCACTCAATTTATTATTTCATATAAAAGCGATGCTCATATTCTCCAGCATCACAAAATTCTATTACAGTTTTTACATTAAGTCAACATTAAAATCGTCCAACTTTGTAATTTCAAATGCTTTTTAGTTTTATTTTTTGGTGAAATAAAGCTTCCAGCTTTATTTTTGCTGCAGCACACATCTTTTATACCCCATCACCCTTGATAACTAACTCACTTAACAACTCTTGATACTTGTCAAGGTCCTTCTTGAAAAAATTTCAATCATCTCTGAGTCTATTTTCAGTTTTTTGTTTTTAAAAAAAAAAAAGCTTAAAAATTACAAATTTATTCCCTTCTCTGTTTCTATAATTTGAGACTTTTCATTGTTACAGGACTACAGGAAGCCCCAGATTTGTTAATGTCAGGGTTTTGTACTGAATCTGGAATAGTGAAACTCATTTTCAAATTACTTTCCAATCAATGAAAACAGTACCCTATAAAGTGAAAACTTATAGTAACATCAAAACAAAGAAAAATAAAATAACTGAACTTTACTGTAAACTTTAGTGTTTAAGGAAATGCTGTACTAAATATAAAATAAAACATTTCTTGCAAAAAAATATCATTTTGTAAAATACATTCATACTGTAATGGTACATTTCATGAAGCACAACTGAAAAACAGATTTTCGTGGGCAAGAAACATCAGACAGCTTGGATTTTTTTTGTACGTGACTGGGAAGTGCATAATTATTTTGTCAAGTGTATGTGCCTGACAGTCAGTTCCACATGCTCAAGTAGACCGGATCAACTCACATCTGCCACTTTGCTCATAGAAGATCTGGATCTAATCGGTATAGTGCAGGAATGGGGGAGAGAGACGTACAAGCGTAGCGTCAGCCAGTCACAATTTTGACACCAAACAGTCCAGACGTCAACAGAAGTGGCAGCAACTCCAGAAGGCTGTGTCTTGATAACAAAATGTGGTGGAGTGAAGTATTTTTTAGTTGTGCCTCGTACAAAATGAAAAGTTTAAAACAATTTTGAAAGTATTAACAGGCAGTCAAAATCTTAATGCCAAGCAGTATGGACAGCAGTGACAGTGGCAGTGACTCAAGAAGACCGTGCCTGGATAAAAAATGTAACCTATTCACTGAAAACAGTGTCAGCAGTGCCTTGGGTGACATAGAGAAAATAACTGATAATTAAGTCGCAGTTTTGATGGCCTTTTGACCACCACCAACAGTGCGCACAGTGGTGGTGGTGACTCAAGAAGGCTGTGCCCAGTTTAAAATTATTACCAACAATTGAGTTTTAACTTTTAAAAGTATTGAAAACACTCACTGAATAGTGTGCACGTTAAAAATTATGGTATCTCGGTGCCCGCAGGCAACAACCTGTAGGCCTATGCCAATGTCTTAATTATATCAGTACATGATGAACAAGGCGTTGGACAGTTTGTAAAGTTTCAAAAAGTTCTATCCGGCAGATACATACATAAAAGAACCAAGTATGTAATAAGTGGTAATAAGTGTGTAGTTTTGACCTTGTAATGTGTACAAGAGAATAAAGGAACCTCTTTGGACACACAAACAGCTAAGTACAAAAGTGGGGAAAAATTTTGGCCAAGTGAGATACAAGGATTGTTCAATCGAAATATGTTTAGAGGTTGTAAAGCATTTTTTATTCAATGATTTTAAAAGAAGTCTCCATTAACATTAAGGCATGAGTCCCACTGTTGCACTAATCTGTAGATTCCCTGTTGGTAAAATTCTTGCGGCTGTTTGCAGAAACATTCGCGAACAGCAAACTCTACCTCAGCATCCGATACCAAACCATAATTTCACCTCTTTTCAGAAATGAATTTCCTTTGCTTATGATGGCAAATTTTTGCCAATTAGCAGTGATGGTTGGCATAACTGTGAAACATTTGTTGTATGCCTGTTGTTTCAGCAAGTGTATTTGACTCTCCAACTTTACTACAGTAAATTTTCTTAGCATTTCTATGGAATGAAACTGGTGTTTCATCAGCACTTCAATTTGTGAGAGCAAGAACTGATTTAATTCTCTTATATGCAACAGAAAACAAAGAAACACCTGCACTTCACAGCAGTCTGCTGGCAGTCATTGGCACAGTGAAAGAACTCTTTTCAAACTGATGCCATTCATTTTTATCAGTCTTTTACATGTTAGCTAGCTTTAAAATTGACACTTAGAGTATAAATAACAGAATTGTAGTCTGTTACTTTAAAATGCAAATGACTACAATTTGCAACAAACTAAAAACAACTATTGCAGACTATAGTTACCATGGTAGGACAGTGTGGTATCTGGATACACAATCACACAGCTGCCAAGTTAGAATAGTTGGAATTTCCATTAATACCACTTATGCAGTTAATATATTTACAGATGCACCGTACAAATAATTCCATAATAATAGAGTGTACATAGAAGCCAACAACGTGTACAAGAATTTGTTACTGCAGCTACTTTATTGATCTCTCTCTCTCTCTCTCTCTCAAACTTATGTGTTTGTGATTATTTCTGGAAAGAGAAATAAATATATACCATATAGTATATCAGCTCTACAGTAGAATGGTTTTGTTTTTGTTCTGTTCTTACATCATTGGCATTTTTTGCTTCCTGCTCTTCTTTTTCTGTTTACTGTTTGCGCTTCCGCTTCTCACTATGTTTGATGTTCAGCCAATTTCAAATTCCAACAACAGAGCATTACGTCACACTACTATTACATACAAATATTCTATACTTCTCTTTTACAAGTTTTGTATTGCACAGTAGAATTCTCACATGACATATCTGCTTTCTTGTTTTCATCATTTATTATGTGACCCGGCCAGAAACTGTTGCTCTAAAGATATTATACAAGCAATCTCAAAATAAAAAGCTTTTGAAAAGTACATCTCTACTTTCCAAGTATACATACATGCTGAATGCATATGTATATACATTCAAGTACCGGTAATGCAGAAATTATGATAGGGTGTGAATCAGTTACTTCTTAAGTAGATAATTTATGCTCATCTATATACAGTTTTTGAAGTATATCAAATCAATGCTGACAAGGACTTTTTAATTGTTACAGCATAGATGATTAATTGTAATAATAACTTACTATAATAATGATGGTTACACAGACTTAATGTACTATTAAGATAGATAAAATCAGTTTGTCAACTCTGTTTGATATAATGTATAATACTTGTATTATATCTTGTATAATACTCACACAAATTAAAACTTACTAGAGTGGTATCTTTAAACAAAGTTTTCTTCAGTGGGTACAACTTTCTTGTGCATCCCACTACGACCCTCCATGTCAGGCTGACATTTTCTTCAAATTGGAGCTGGCTCTTGAAATATCTATAAATTAGACAACATACTATACACAGTTATTTCAAAGCACTTACTGTAAAAATGCTTATAAAAGTCATCCTATAAAAGTAAATTTGCTGTACGAGGGGGTACCCAAAAATAACCGGAATAGCGCTGTGATTGGCGGAGCTTACGTAGTACGCATTTCTCCCGCAAGGCGAGCGTAGCACAACTCGTTCCGAGTTCAGTGCCGTCATTGTTGTCGCCTGGGAAGGTTGTGTCCGGTCACAGTAATTCGTTTTGTAAAAGCAGTTTTGCTTGCTCCTCGTTTTTTGTCATGGCGGATTTAAGTGAACTGATGTGAAATTTTGCTTCCTGCTTGGGAAAAACGCTGCAGAAACTGTTGTGATGTTGAAAACAGCTTACAAGGATAGTGCTATGGGAAAAACTCAAGTGTACCAATCGTTTTCTCGTTTCAAAGAGGGTGAAATGTCAATTGATGACAAACCTCGTTCTGGACGTCCGTCAACTTCCAGAATTGTCGAAAATGTTGAAAAAGTTCATGCAATCGTGCTTGAAGACTGACGACGGACCATTGAAGAGATTAGTAAGTTATCTGGAATAACTTGGAGCTCGGTTCAGCGAATTTTGTCAGAAGATTTGGGGATGAGAAGGGTCACTGCAAAATTTGTGCCTCGGGTCCATTTCAGTGCACCAGTTTTTAGCAAAAAATAACATGACTCCCTTGCCCCTCGCCCTTTACCCACATGACCTCGCTCCGTGCGATTTCTTCTTGTTTCCACGAATGAAGAAGGGACCTGAAAGGACAACGTTTTGACGACGTGGAAGCGGTAAAGAAAAAAACGAGGCAGGAGCTGTCGGCCATCACAACAGACGAGTTTGAAAAACGTTTCCAGGAATGGGATCGCAGATTGGACAAATGTATTAAGTGTAATTGAGAGTACTTTGAAGCTGATAAGGTTGTTTTGTAAAAAAAATTAAATACATAGCTTTAAAAAAAAATTCCTGTTATTTTTGGGTACCCCCTCGTATGTATCTGATTCTAGAGCTGTGCATTAAAAAATAATAACACAGGAGAAGCAAACTATACACAAAAGCACATTTTAAATGGTAAAAATACGTCTTTACTGGCAATATAATAAATGATTAAACACAAAGCTCACAGTTTTCTTAAGATAATTTGTTACGTCAGTGCCTCCAGAAGGCCGTGCCTTGGTAAAAATGTAACCAATTAACGAAAAACAGTGTCAGCATGCCTCAGATGACATGTAATTAAAATGTAATTACAAACAAAGTTTTATAGTCAGGCAGTGCGCGCACGTTAAAAATACAGGGACTCGGTGGTACAACGTATGTGATAAGTGTGAGATAATACCGGCCACGTGGTGCTCGCGAGTGAACTGGAATACGAAAAACAGATATGTAGTAAAAAATATAAAAACAAAAATTATGAACTAATTTATGAACAAATAAGTGATGTACTGAGCATTGAATATAAAAATTTTAATATACCTAATAAACTGTAAATAATTAATAATGTATTAGAAATAAGCATGTCAGGGATTGCAAGCTTGGCTCAGACAAAAATATGAACAGGTGTTTCGACCTGAATCGACGTGCACACACACACACACAAATGTAACTGAAAGTGTGTACACCAGTATTTTGCTAGTGTGTGTGAACGCAGGTCTATGCAGGCGAGTTTACCACCCCAAGATGAATAATTGTATAATTACTGTTTTTCTGTAATTATTCATAAACTATAAATAAAGAGTAAAATCCAAAAACACAATAAAATGTAATAAAATAAAATAAATACTGTGTACAAAAACCACGTGAAAAGGACACACCATACAAGTGTAGTGGTGAAATAACTGTGTACAGAGCGAAAGGGTTAAGTTGCAATGTCCAAAAATACAGTGAACATGTGTAGTGAAAATAGTTGTAAGATGAGTATAAGAGTATACTTATAGGATTCTGCAATTCGCAGAAATATAAGAAATAACGAAATTGACAAGGAGTGGGGGGACTGAACCCAGAGACAATTTCAGACATGTCGATTTTGTACAACTGCAGGTGTTGACCAAGACGTGGGTATAAATAGGACACACACGCTACAGTTGTTCTCTTTTTCGATCACACAGTGCAGCGCGAGCTTCTGCCCGTCCGCACAAAGTATTTAAATCTTTTGTAAATAGTTTCATCCTTCCAGTTACATACAGTTATGTAACTGGATTATAAAAACAAGCAATTTTTAATTAGTACCAAAATCCACATAAGAAGATCAACTGACGTCCGAAACAGCACGAGAAGAAGTTCCAGAGAGCGAGACGACGCTGGACAAGAGCGAGACGACGCTGGACAAGAGAGAGATGACGCTGGACTCTAGAGGAGACGATGCTGGACAAGAGGAACAATACTGAAGTCTAGAGGAAACGGAGCTGGACAAGAGGAATCGATGCTGAGTTCGAGACGAGGACGATTACAGATGGATCTAATGATTGAGTATGATTGACGACAATAAGGTAATAAACAACTTCTTTATCTCTTACTCGAACAATTAACTCAAAGACAATTAAAGACATTCTTGTTGTATTTAAAAGTAAGAGCCAATGTATTATAAATATAGAGAGTTAGAATCATAGATGTTATTGAAGTAAGATTAACGTAAATAAGAGCTCAAATTAATATTGAAATGAAAATAATGCAAAGCATTTAAATAGAAAGTAGCGTTTTATAAATCAGTACTGATAAAAGAAAGATAAATTCAGTAACTATTAATATTTTTGAGTTTCAATTACAATATCTAAAAAGCTATTTAAACTGATATTTCGAAGCACACTAATTGACTGAATAGTCAGGAAATATTTTTTAATAAAATAATTAGTAGAATAGAATATTTAGTCAGTAAGGATGTATATAGAGTAAGCCTTACGGCATAGTAACAAAGTAATAACGAATGTTTTAAATCGAATCAAGTGCCATGCGCACAATTTTATTAGTACCAAATAAATTTGAAATACCGTTACACGTGACATCGAGTTCTTATTACAGATACACCTGAAACCCAAATTAAATTGTAGTTATGCAAGTAAGTATTGTTACATAAGTTGTCGCTTCCAATGTGGGGCATCACAAATTTAAATTATATTAAATTTACAAAGTTGTATTGTTGCATATTTGTCGCTCCAAGATTGTGGGGCTATTCAAATTAAATTACATGTAAATTTATACACATACAACATAAATTATACAATATACGTACAGAGTTATATTGTTATATAATTTGTCGCCCTGGGCTCCACAAATTTAAATTATATAATAAATCTGTTGCATAAATTGGCGTCCAAGATCGTGGGGCTCCGCAAACACAAATAAATTTATATTTGCAGTTGTAGTGTAGCATAAAAATGTCGCCCTTGAACGTGAGGCCTGACACGCCGACATTTATGTATATGTATTGTTGTATAAATTGGCGCTGAATGTGGGGCCACCCAAATCAATTTATATTAAACAATTATGTAGATATGTACTGTTATATAAGAATGGTGCCCTGGACGTGGGGCACGACATGCCTAAATTTAAGTACAAAAATTTGTTACATAAATTGTAGCCCATGAACATATGGCCCGATCCCCACCAGTTAACTATTAAATTTTTTTTTGTAGATAAATGGTTGCTCTAAAAATAAGGGTGTGTTAAATAAAAAAAAATATTATATGTAATAATAATTATTTATATTAAACATTAACGGAATGTTATGTTAATTGTTGTGTAATAACACAGCTGGCGCCCACAAATAATATTGTTTGTCTATGTAACAGGTGTAACTGTAATGAATAGTAATAATAACTCTTAATAAAAATAAAGAAATAAATAAATAAGTAGGGAATGGTTATCAATAATAATTGTTAAAGAATAACTACTAAATATTTTAAATAATACTTCAACATGACGACTCTAGGAAATTTGCACGTAGATGCATTTCAAATGATGATGCGTGCCTGGATAGACGAAATAAGCACAAAACAAACGGAAATTATAAATGCTAAAATAGACGAATTAAAAGAATCTAATAAGAAACAATTAGAAGAACAAACTGAAAATTTTAGACAAGACACCATAAAAATTGTGGAGAGTCTAGAAGAGTTAAAAATTGATAATCTCCAGTTGAAACAAGACAACATAGAAATAAAACAAAGTATAATTGACGGTAATGCACAGTTAACAAAAAAAAATTGTTTATACAAATTTACGTATCGACACGATCGCAGAAAATGTCTGTGAAATAATTAATAAACAAACGGAGATAATATGCAAAGAATTCATACTAGTTGAAAATACGTGTGTAATTACTAACGATAAATATAAAAAAGTAATTAACATCAAGGAAGGGAAGCAAATAAAGGTTAATAAAACGTACTTTGAGACACACACACACACTAGTAAGTCACATAAGATGACACATGTGAAACACTTAAGGCACCACACTTAACGGAGATAAATATCACTGTAGGCCTAACAAGAAACGTAATAAATTATATAGACGAAACACTGCACAAAATTGTGGTAAATATGACGGTAGGTATACACACGAGAAATATAAAGTGAACGATAATTATAACTATAATTATAGTAATTACGATGAATATCATCATAAAAGACGCACAAAAATAGGTTCAACTGTTTATATAGGCCGCGAGCAAACTGTTGCGATGGAATGCGACCGTTACGAGAGAAAGAGGAGACTTTGCGTGGCCGTCAGGCAAAATGAAAATGTTGCACTATAGACAAGTGGATCATGCGATAAAGGCAGCAACAATTCAACGCAGCGACGAACAGGTGAATTATACGATCAAAACAAACGTTCACACGGTAAGTACGCACAATAACAAGGCAGCGATACAATGGAATGCGGACGTTGTCTACACAGTGAGCACAATGAATTTCCTGTGTACAACAACCAATTGTCATAATAAGAGGGCTGTCAGATCTAACGACACTGCAACTCAAAACTCAAGGCAAATGAAAATAAATAATTATTTTTAAATGAGAAAAATAATATTACTATTAATTATTAATAATAAGATAAGAGAATATAATTAAGAAATGTTATTTATTAATGATAAGGAATGATAGTGTAGAGAAATATTTAAGAAAGTAATGGTAAAAGATGTTATTGTCGTTATTGGTAAAAAGAAAGGATTAGGAATGGAAAATAATTGCTATAATAGTCAGAACGACTGATCAAGCGAACACTTAATGGAGATACAAGGACACAGAAGAAAGCAAGAGTGAAAAGTCAAAAGGGCAGAGACTACTTAGGATTAAGGACTTCGAGAAAAATATCGTTGTTTTCCAAGACAGTTCCTCTGTAACCGATCAGGCGACACACTACAAAGCTAAAAGAGTATTCTGTTACGGAAGTGTATTTCAGGAAAGTAGTAGCAATCAGAAAGGTAATGTTAAAGAAATGTAATAAAAGGTAATGAATGTTAATGTATTGTATACGTAATATAAGAAAAGTTAAGAAAGATACAGTAATGTCATGTTAAGAAAAGAGGAGTTAAGGAAGATTAGAAGCGAAGGTAAGAATGTACGAGTGTCAAACGGCGAAAGGACCGAATTTACACACATAAGTGGAAATGCAGAGCATACAGAAAGAGTACAAAGGAGAGCTAATTGCAGTGGATTTTCTGGGACCATTACCACGATCAAGTCAAGGTGTGAAGCACATATTGGTATGTATCGATGTGTTTTCCAAGGCTGTACCCAATTATGCCACCCACAACCAAAGTTGTTCTAAAGATACTACTGCATAAATATATTCCGACATATGGAAAAATGAAGAAGGTACCCAGTGATCAAGGTGTACAATTCCAGAGTGAAAAATGGGAGAGGACGTTAAGGGAAAATGGAATACAACCTGTGCTCACATCCATAAGACATCCTCAAGGAAACCTTGCTGAGAGAGTCAACAAAGAATTAGGTAAATATTTACGAATATACAGCCATGATCAACACAATAGATGGGCAGAATGTTTACCATTTCTTGAAAAAGCCATCAACGAAAATTATAGTGAAGCAACAGGATATACTCCAATGGAATTGGAAGAAGATAAGAAGCCAAACAGATTTTGGACCAAGTATATACACAAACCTAATAACCAGAATGTACCTGTACCAATAAGTGTAAAATTGAATACGCAAAGCAACGAATAATAGAAAGAGGCAACAAGAGAGTAGACAGATTTAATCTAACTCACAAACTTCAACAATTTAATGTAGGAGAGAATGTACTACTCAAAGCAAATCCTGTTGGAAAAAGAAGCGAGAATATGGCAAAGAAATTCTTCAGACTGTATAATGGACCGTATACGTTAAGACAGCGAGTAGGACAACACACTTTCATCGTATATGATGAGATACAGAAGAAGGAAATTGGTAAATTCCACACAACTTCATTTAGGAAGTTCTACACATAAAAATAACGAGGTCAATGAAACCAGCCAGATCAGCTGTTGTTGAAGCCACCCTGCAAGGTCAGGAGCAGTGAGCGTGTGAAGAGGGGAGGTGAGACGTATATGTACACTCCAATTAAGGGTGAAATGACTAATACTATTCTTTATTATTTGTTATATTTTTTTTATTAAACCATTGTAATAATAAAAATAAAAAAAAATTTAATAAATAAATTTATTAAATTTTTTATTACCAAGCAGGAGGATAATGCGACAGTACAAATAAGTGATGTACTGAACATTGAATATAAAAATTTAAATATACCTAATAAACTGTAAATAATTAATAATGTATTAGAAATAAGCATGTCAGGGATTGCAAGCTTGGCTCAGACAAAAATATGAACAGGTGTTTCGACCTGAATCGACGTGCACACACACACAAATGTAACTGAAAGTGTGTACACCAGTATTTTGCTAGTGTGTGAACGCAGGTCTATGCAGGCGAGTTTACCACCCCAAGATGAATAATTGCATAATTACTGTTTTTCCGTAATTATTCATAAACTATAAATAAAGAGTAAAATTCAAAAACACAATAAAATATAATAAAATTAAATAAATACTGTGTACAAAAACCACGTGAAAAGGACACACCGTACAAGTGTAGTGGTGAAATAACTGTGTACAGAGTGAAAGGGTTAAGTTGCAATGTCCAAAAATACAGTGAACATGTGTAGTGAAAATAGTTGTAAGATGAGTATAAGA
Source organism: Magicicada septendecula (assembly GCA_034769895.1). Classification (NCBI taxonomy): domain Eukaryota; kingdom Metazoa; phylum Arthropoda; class Insecta; order Hemiptera; family Cicadidae; genus Magicicada; species Magicicada septendecula. The sequence goes on from CM068369.1 coordinate 84,288,695, forward strand.
GTATACTTATAGGACTCTGCAATTCGCAGAAATATAAGAAATAGCAAAATTGACAAGGAGTGGGGGGACTGAACCCAGAGACAATTTCAGACATGTCGATTTCGTACAACTGCAGGTGTTGACCAAGACGTGGGTATAAATAGGACACACACGCTACAGTTGTTCTCTTTTTCGATCACACAGTGCAGCGCGAGCTTCTGCCCGTCCGCACAAAGTATTTAAATCTTTTGTAAATAGTTTCATCCTTCCAGTTACATACAGTTATATAACTGGATTATAAAAACAAGCAATTTTTAATTAGTAACAAAATCCACATAAGAAGATCAACTGACGTCCGAAACAGCACGAGAAGAAGTTCCAGAGAGCGAGACGACGCTGGACAAGAGAGAGACGACGCTGGACTCTAGAGGAGACGACGCTGGACAAGAGGAACGATACTGAAGTCTAGAGGAAATGGTGCTGGACAAGAGAAGCGACGCTGGACAAGAGGAATCGATGCTGAGTTTGAGACGAGGACGATTACAGATGGATCCAATGATTGAGTATGATTGACGACAATAAGGTGATAAACAACTTATTTATCTCTTAATCGAACAATTAACTCAAAGACAATTAAAGACATTCTTGTTCTATTTAAAAGTAAGAGCCAATGTATTATAAATATAGAGAGTTAGAATCATAGATGTTATTGAAGTAAGATTAACGTAAATAAGAGCTCAAATTAATATTGAAATGAAACTAATGCAAAGCATTTATATAGAAAGTAGCGTTTTATAAATCAGTACCGATAAAAGAAAGATAAATTCAGTAACTATTAATATTTTTGAGTTTCAATTACAATATCTAAAAAGCTATTTAAACTGATATTTCGAAGCACACTAATTGACTGAATAGTCAGGAAATGATATTTTTTAATAAAATAATTAGTAGAATAGAATATTTAGTCAGTAAGGATGTATATAGAGTAAGCCTTACGGCATAGTAACAAAGTAATAACGAATGTTTTAAATCGAATCAAGTGCCATGCGCACAATTTTATTAGTACCAAATAAATTTGAAATACCGTTACACGTTACATTGAGTTCTTATTACAGATACACCTGAAACCCAAATTAAATTGTAGTTATGCAAGTAAGTATTGTTATATAAGTTGTCGCTTCCAATGTGGGGCATCACAAATTTAAATTATATTAAATTTACAAAGTTGTATTGTTGCATATTTGTCTCTCCAAGATTGTGGAGCTATTCAAATTAAATTATATGTAAATTTATACACATACAACATAAATTATACAACCTACGTACAGAGTTATATTGTTATATAATTTGTCGCCCTGGACGTGGGGCTCCACAAATTTAAATTATAGAATAAATCTGTTGCATAAATTGGCGTCCAAGATCGTGGGGCTCCGCAAACACAAATAAATTTATATTTGCAGTTGCAGTGTTGCATAAAAATGTCGCCCTTGAACGTGAGGCCTGACACGCCAACATTTATGTATACGTACAGTTACAATATATATATATATATATATATATATATATAGAGAGAGAGAGAGAGAGAGAGAGGGGGGGAGTGAAAAAGGCAGCATTGAGAGAAGTAAGAGAAAAATACTGATTTGCTTGAATATTTGGTTGCGATAGTACAACCATATATGGTACTGTGCATTGCCAAAAGAATTAATAAAAATAAATAAATCTATGGTTGATAAACATGATTCACATTGCAAGCTGGATTGTTTAAAAAATAGGGAACTCATGACATGTACACGCATATCTGGCCACCTGGAGCTAGCTGTGTGTACATGTGTATTTTGTTTGTGTGCGTGAAACCTGTCTGTTCCTGGACAGTAACCACCCATATTCAATTGATGTTAGAACTTAAGTATTATTTTAATTATAAGAAAACTATGTAAATAATGTAAAACTAAATGCACCAAAGTATGTATTTTATAAAGATGCGCAAATGGTTAAAAAAACCGTTTAAAAGTGATGTAAAGTGAAATTGCAATGAATAAAAAAGTGAATAACTCCCTTAATTATTATAATAAAGAAGTGTAAGTTACATATAATAGACATACGAAAATTAGCGATCGATTGAGCAGAGTAGTCTAAAACAGACTTCGCAATTCGCGAAGATAAGCGAAATTAGTGAATCGAACGAGAGTGGGAGAAAGGACGCTTTCGACAAACTCTGACAAGACCGATATTGTTCGGACAGGAGTTTTGCACGATGTGGCTATAAATACCAGGTCGCGCTAATAAAGTTTCTTCTTCTTAATTCAACTGTTGCTGCTGGAGGCTATGTCAGTCAACAATGCTGTCTTGAATCTACTGTAAGAGTCACAGGATGAGCTGGAAGTCACAGCAGAGTAGCAGAGCACATATGTAGAGGTTCTATGGACACACCTACAGCCCATGATGTGAGGAGAGACAACAAGTAAGCAGTACATGCAGTGGAATCCTGGAAGAGGACCCGAGGACGCGGAAGACACGGACAAGGACACACCGATAATTTATGACATCAAACGAGGTGATAAAAACCATAATAATTACAGACAATTGAAAGACAATAATTAAAACTAGAATGAAAGACATTCGAACTGTTGATAAAAATAATTAAATTGTACATAGTAGTGTAAAGGTAGATTAGATTGTCAAATTAGAATAATATCTCATGTATAGCAATTACGATTTCAAGATAACGTAAATGCTATAAGAGGAATAGCTGATTGAAATTGAAGTAAATTAAAGTAATTAATAAAGTCTTTATTTGATAAAAGTACAATGCATATGCAGTAGAAAAGTATTAAAGCCAAGTAAGATTAAAGGAATTGAAATAAAAGTAAAATCACTGTTGAAATAAATTAATAAGCAATTGCAAAGATGACCACACTGAATGAGTAAGCCGAGAGCAAAAATAATTGATAGTTAAGAGTAGATAATAAGATTTCTGTATAACCTGTTTAAATGTAAATTGTTCATCAGAAATCACATGCATAAGATCGCACAAGCGATGAATAATGAATATTTTTGTTATTTCCGAAATAAGTAAAGAGGTTGTTAAATAAATAATGTAAATATCTGAAAAACGTATTACACATTCCTGTTATTACGATTACACCAAACAACATTGTTATGTTATATAATTCACACATGCATAAATATCATTGCATTAAAGTGTTATATAAATTTGGCGTTCCAAAAGCGTGGGGCTACCCAAATTAAATAAATTGAATTTGTGTTGTTATATAAATTTGTCGCCCTGAATGTGGGGCCAGACACGAACATTTAACTATTAACATTTTTTTTTAGCTAAATGTATGCTCTATAAATAAGTGTGGTAAAATACAATATGTATAGTAGTTAAGATTCATACGAAATATTATCGTATGTCATTTTGTTGTGTATTATGACACACCTGGCGCTCAACGAATGAATATTATTTAAAGGTGTAATTGTAATAGGAAGAATAATAATAATAATTAGTAATAATAATAAATAGAAAAATAAATAAATAAAATTATTAAACAGTTCCATAATAATAATATTTTAAAACATAATAAATAATAAATAAATAATAAATTAAAAAAATATAATATTCAACATGGCAGAATCAAAAGGGTTTGATATGGAGACATTTAAAGCTATAATCCACGGCTGGGTTGATGAAATGAGTATAAACTTACGACAAGAGAATGTAAAGCTCACCGAGAACATAAAAGAAGATTTAAATAATAAATAGGTGAGTTGAAGCAAGATATAAATGATAAACTAGAAAAAATAACCGAAAATGTAGAAGAGTTAAAACTAGAAAATGTACAATTAAAGCAAAATTTTAAGCAAGATACTATAAAAATAGTAAAAAGTTCAGAAGAGTTGAAATTAGATAATGTACAATTGAAGCAAGATAATATAAATTTAAAAGAGTAATTAAAACAAAATATAGCTGATAATACTATGCAGTTGGTAGAGAAAATTAACGACACAAATATGCACATAGCGGCAGTAGAAACTGCGATCAAAACAATACTATATGAACAAACAATTGAAATTGAAAATAAGAGAGAAGAAACTGTGATAATTAATAATAATAATTCTAATGAAATAATTAACACTAGGGAAGAATGTAAAATAAAAATTCGACAATCGTACCTTGGTGGCGAGAATATCCAAAGTGTTGGTTACACTCACAGTAAGAGAATAATTAAAAGGGTAACATGATTGAATCACAGCACTTGCGACGAGGATACGCACAACAATGATCGATCGAACGTTAATTATAATGACAATAATTATAATTATAATGATAAAACATACAGTGAATATTATAAGCTACGCATGAAGAAGCGTCCAACTGTGTATGAAGGTTACTCGCCAATAATGCATAGCAAGGAATGCGTTCGTTACGAGAGAAAGAGGGGAGATTCCATTTGGCCGACAGAGAGAATGAAATTCTCACCCTATAGATGGGTGGGTCACGCGATAAATACAGCCAAAGGTACAATGTATTTCCTGTCTACGACAAACCATTGTTTAGCTTAGATGAGGGTGTAAATCAAACGGCACTCAATGCCGTAATGTAAATAATAGTTATTTTAAATAAAAATATTACGGTTTGAACTATTAATAAGATAAGGAATAATATGTGAATAATATGTAAATAATATGTTAATAATAAGATAGAAATACGACAAGAAACGTCATCTCTACGGAGATATAATATAATGAAGTCTTGTATAATAATAAAATTTTAGCCAAAAGAGCGTAATGAAGAAAATCTACAAATAAGAATAATAAGAGTCAAGTTCAACTACCCGTTCAATATGAGGTACACAACAATATTCTCTTCAAATTGATAAAGCAGGATTTGAAGGTGGTATTATCTAATGAAATGTTGCTTAAATTAATAAAACACATATATGAAAGCTTATCATGCATCAGCTTTGAAATGTTCTTTATATCTATGGGAAGATTTCACCATTAATAATATGTTTAGGAAGGTTACATATGAGTTAAAAAAGTCAGAAAGTCAGAGTTAGAAATGAGTTATGATTGTCAAGCAGCAAAACAGACTACTGATCAAGCGACTCTTCATACCTATGAGAATGCAAGGACACAGAAAGAAGCGAAAGGGGAAGTTAAGGGCAGAGACTACTTAGGACCCATTACTTCAATTAAGTCGAGGGGGTTAAAAAAATAATAGTCTGTGTATAGACATGTTTCTAAGGCAGTTCATCTGTATCCGATCAACTAAGCTGTCGAAAAAAAATTCTGTTACGGATGTGTATTCTAACACAGGGTAAAATGAAGAGAATTCTTAGCGATCAGAAAGTACAATTTCAGAGTGAGGTTTGGCATAAAACATTAAAAGAAAATGGAATTCAACCCATACGCACAGACGTTTGTTGTGTATGACGACGCAAGAGGGAGAGAAATAGGTAAATATCACACCAATTCTTTGAGGAAATTTCATTCATAAATAACTGGGTTAATAGAACAATTAAAGTTAAACAACAATTGAAGTGGATATACCACAACACCGCATCGACTCCGCATACATAAGGGGGGAGAATATTGCTCAAACACACCAAATAAGGGTAAAATTGAAAAACCGCATATTCATTATTATTCGCACATAAAATGAATAAATGTGTTTGTAAATAAAAACGATACCATATTAATTGTCTAATACAAAGGCAGAGGAAAAGAATTTTAATAAACCTAAATTTTTTTTTCCACCAAGCTGGGAAATAATGCGACAGTACAACCATATATGGTACTGCCCATTGCCAAAATAATTAATAAAAATAAATAAATTTATGGTTGATAGATATGATTCAGATTGCAAGCTGGATTGTTTAAAAAATAGGGAACTTGTTTAAAAAAGTGTTCAGGCATGTACACGCATATCTGGCCACCTGGCGCTAGCTGTGTGTACATGTGTATTTTGTTTGTGTGCGTGAAACCTGTCTGTTCCTGGACAGTAACCACCCCTATTCAATTGATGTTAGAATTTAAGTATTATTTTAATTATAAGAAAACTATGTACAATAATGTAAAACTAAATGTACCAAAGTCTGTCCCCAATTTGTGTCCGTTGAGATGATCTACTTGAATCCAAAGGATCCCAAATTTACGCCCTTTACATGGTGCTTTCAATGATACCTTAACATTCTGTCTCAAGTGTCCTCCATCCTATGAACATGGTGTAGTATGTGTGCCACTTACCTGTATGACCTAATTAATGGTGACACATCAACTTTGATGGTTCCTATACCGTAACTTATTTTATTGCCTTCATATTCTAATTATGAATCCATTTTTACAATTTACATATAATTATAATGCCTTCATCGATAAAATCTTACATCTACTTTTGTCTATGTTTACCTGATTTTATTGCCACATGTTATTATCATTACTTTCAATTGGTACTCAATATATACGTCTATGCAAAGTTAACTAACATTACAATTATCTATGATTTTATTACCACATGTTATTATGATTACTTTCAATTAATACTCAATATATATACATATATGCACAACCTAACCAGTATTACAATTACGAATACAAATAATAGTCATAATTGTGGTCTTTTTAGTAACCTCGCAAAATTAGATTGTCTCTGCACATGTATTCACTTAATGCATTTTGGTTTTGTGTCAAAACACTACATAATAAATGAGTATCAACTTAACCTACAATTCATATATTATATATATTAACTTAAGAATATTAAACAAAATTTTATACATTTTATGAAGATACAAATTAATGTTAAATTTACTTTATTAACTCCCTCCTTCACCATCAACTAATACATTTACTATGTTTATTTATACATCTTTTAATTTCACAATGCAATTAATGCAATCTTTTATTTCCTCTAATTATGTGTTAAGATATGTGTTAACAATAAAATGAATATAATTATAAAATCAATTATAATCATCATTAGGGTTACACAACAATAAATTGGACATTTAGTACAAACTACATTTTATATTAACAATTTATTGCTAACTGTTTGACAAGAAAATTTTTTAACTACCAAAAGTTAAAGTCCTATTATTCTAACATGGCATCATTAAGACATTCATTATCCTTATTATAAACATGGTACACAAATAAATTATTCACTCTGATATTTTACTAATTATTAACTTAGTGTTACATGTTTACAGGATTTTATACAAATCACATTTTCTTTTTATAATTATATTTTAGTGTTTCATTAACCATCTAAGCTGTCTACTAAGTGTTCTGAATGATAAACCTTTAATTTTCTGGTACTGAAAACGATTTACCTTCCAGGTGTCCAGACATAATCGCATACTCCCGTCCCTTATTATTGCAGTCACCAGAGGTTGGATGTAGGGGCTTTGGGCACATTTTATTATTCCATACTCCAGCATCCTCTTAATATCCGCTTGTACGGCCTCCTGGTATTTAATCGGTACGGGCCATCCCTTCTGTAGATACGGCGTATTATCATTCACATGGAAATAATGCTCATAACCTCTGATGCGACCTGGTCGTTCATCGAACACTTCCTTGTAGCGATATAGAAGTCGCTCCATCTGGCTCCTCATCGCTGTATCTGCATCTTCTATCTCGTCTATCTTCTTAATTATTTCTTCATCTATGCCACTGACATCTTCTCTTATTACCATTAGTGGTACTTCATACGACTCTTCATTTCCTATTGAATTTACTTCTGTTTTCAACTGGATATTATTTTTCTTTATATCAATTTTGCTTTCTGTTTCTTTAAGAAAATTCATACCAAGTATACACTCCCTTATAAGTCCTGGCACTATTAAAAATAACACAATTGAAGTTGAAATGATCATTTATGCTAATCTCGCAAAATATTTGCTTTCTGATGTTTTGATCTTCTACCCATCGCACTAATTATGGTTGTATTATTTATGGTAAGAATTTCATGTTTACCTAATTTACTTTTATTATTATTATACCAACTTTCAGACAATGTGTTAATTGCACTACCTGTATTGATTAAAGAGTTTACATGTACCTTATTTATCTTAACAACTAACTCCGGGCTTTTAACAAATTTTATATTAATGTTTTGTTTGAGTTCTTCCATTAACTCTTGTCGCATATCTGAAAACAATTGTGTTTACAGCTGCGTCGGGTCCTTTAAACATTTTGGTTTGTTGATATACATTAGGGTGTACTGACCTTCCCTGCAGTCACTGGCTGTTCATTTTTGGGGTAACGGGACGATCACCCTTCTTACTCCCCGATCACCCTTCTTACTTCCCGTTGCCTGGCTGTCAATAACCAAGGAATTTATGACCGGTTGGCTACTTTCTACCTTCTGCCTTGGTGAGAATTTCTACCTCCACCCTTGCTTTTGTTCATCCAACCATCTGTGTTTTTGACAGTTTTTGTGTTCATCGACCTGTCTAGTCTTCTGCTCGTTCACTTTCTGAAACTCTTTATTTGTTCTGTTACTTATACCCAGGTATTCCCGCAACAAAACTTCGAAACTGTTAATCGTGGTCATGCCCTTTGTCTGAATTTCCCTGCTATAATGCTGTGCTAACTTCTTAATTAAGTGACGATCAGACATAATCGGTATCAATTGCCTACATTGCAAGACAAATCTCTCCATATACTGGATCATACTAAATGAACCGTTCAGGTTAAATCGACCATACTCTAGTTGATCGCGAATATGCTCCTGCTGAGTCGCTCCCCAGTATTTTTCAACAAATATGTCTTCAAATTCTTGAAAGGTATTCACTTGACCTCTCACAATGCACCACCAGATGGCCGCTTCCCCAGTCAAATGTCTCGTGTTTTCCGCTGGATAATATGTTTCTTGTAGTTCCTTCAACTGTTTCAGAAACTCCATTGGAAAGCTGCCCTCCCGGTCAAATGTAATTTCTTTATTACCATTGTTTCCATTCATGGTGACGGCTGGTCTTTGTTCCATCTCTTCCAATCTATGTTGTACCCTGATTTGGTTTTCTTTAACCGTAGTTAGTGTGTTCGTCATCTCATCCAGCCTTCTTCCTTTTTCTATCGACACACTATTTAATTTTTCTTCAGTGTCGTGTTGAGCGTCTTTTATATTTCGTACCTGCTGTTCTATTACCTCCACTTGTTGCTTGCTTTGTTGTTGAGTATTGATGATTGCTTCTTGCCATTATCGGCAGTCCTTCTCTCGCAATTCTTTATTCTCTTTAGCATGTTTTTTATTTCCTTATTTATTTCTTTCATTCTTCTTCTGCATATCGCCTAGTTTTCCTTCCCACTTTTTGGATTGTTCTTGTAGTTCTACATTTATTTGATTAATCTGCCCTTGTAGATTCCCGTTTGTTATTGCTAAATTTTCTTCTAAATTTTTATTAATCCTTTCCTCTAATTTCCCAATTTGTTCTTCATTATGTTTTCTTAGTTCTATACTTTGTTGTTTTATTTCTCTATTTATTTATCCATTCTGTTTTCTTAATTCTTCTTTCATTTCTTTATTTTGTTGTTTCATAAATTCCATTAACATATGGAAGTTCATTTTGCGAGGTTCTGACTCATGTCCCTACGCCCTATTCTGAGTATTATCTCCGCTGACGTTGACACTTCCGTCACTCTCCACAGTATTATCTTCCACTTCTTCGATACCCAACTGATTAGTCACTTCAAACTCCTGGCATTCCGAATTTTCACTTGTAGCCATTTTAGCACGTCTCCGTGTAATCATTCAAACATACTTAGAGATTATTGCTATTCTACATCTACCTACTTACTTCTAACAAATTAATATGCACGCTGTCTGTACTCTGCCTGCTTAACAACAATAAATACTGCTTTTACGTTAGCTAGATATTACCTTCTTATACGCCGCGATTGGAGCATCAAATCTAACGTTTCAATTACTCGTTACCATTAACTTTTAAATTTAACTATAATTTACGTTAACTAGATATATTGTGTTAATTAATAGATTATATTCCTTCCATCTAGCAATGGTAATTAAAGTTACAATGAAGTCTACTGATGTTACTTGTAATTGTATTAAGTTTACTTATCCGTGATGAGTACAAATAATCTTTTATGTTCAAGCATACTAATTGTTGTATCATCCCTCAGGTAGTTATTAAATAACGAAACGCATACACAATTATCAGTATAATTGTTGCATTTATTATTATTACGTTACTTGTCATTCATATTAATTCCATATGATTTTAACATTTTATGATCATTCGTTAATTTAAAATATGATCTATCTCAATAGACATTCATTCTAATACTCGGCAGAATAAGTGTGTTCATGATCTTTTTTATGTTCTCGAAGAAAAATAAATAATGTTATATTTTACTTGATTTGCGCATTGTTATTTATATTTGCCAACTGTTCTCTGCCTAAGTACACTAAACGAATCCCTGGACCAAACATTACATATAATCATATTCATTTTAATAAACAATTACTGAGTAACACTTCAACACACACACACACACACACACACACACACACACACACACACACACACACACACACACACACACACACACACACATACACACACACACACACACACACACACACACACACACACACACATTGCAACAATACATATATTTGCATATGTATCCAGGGCAGTGTTTTGTAAACGATTAGTGTAAAAAGAGTAAGATAAATAGTTCTAAAAATTTTGTGTGTGAAAATACAGGCGTGTACATAAGGAGGTGGACACAATCGTGTATATTTTGTTTGTGTTTGTGTAGGAGTTTATTGATTATTGTTCTATTGTGTTCGTTGGTTTCTGCTAGATATTTGATTGTGTTTAATTAATCTTGGTATTTTTTTTTCACCTAGTGGGATGTTGTTTAGTCTATGTATCATGGTTCTAAAGGCAGATGGTTTGTGTTATATTGGGTGATTGGAGGAATTGTGTATTACTGTGTCAGTTGTAGTGGTTTTCTGTATATACTGAATTTGTGTGTGTGTGTGTGTGTGTGTTCTAGTTTTGTCATAGTGAGGTCTAGGAAGTTTATGCATAAACAACAATAGCATACTTCCTAGACCTCACCGTCACAAAACTAGAACACAAACACAAAATCAGTATATACAGAAAACCTACTACAACTGGCATACTAATACACAACTCCTCCAATCACCCAGTACAACACAAATGATCTGTCTTCAGAACCATGATACTCAGACTAAACTGCTGAATACAAAAACAGCAATAGAGTAAACTCATTGAGGCAAACCACACATACACAAACATAAACAACAACATGGAAATTCTACACACACACACAAAAGACACTCTTTAACAACTATATATATACAAAAACACATAGAGACAACAGGCATGTACACAAGGAGGTGGCCGTAGCCTGCCCAAAGCGTACACCTCCTTACGGAATTGTTCACAATGTTTTAAGTCATTGTATATGATTCTGTGTGTGAGTGTGTATGTGCCAGTGCTGACATGCATTGTACTACGTATGAACTGTTGGTTTGTATTATTAAATCAGGTATTGACATGATTCAAATTAATTAATAAATAAGTTTTTTAGCTGTTACAAATGATATATCACAATTCTAAAAACACCATTAGAATAAGGAGACTTAAACGCATATGGTGATGCAAAATTATTGCAGAAAAGTGCAATAATAAAGACGTCATATAAATTAACATTGATTACTACCACATTAACTAGTAATTAACGAGTGTGTTATATGTAAATGACGAGTGAAAAATTACGAAGACAATGCACCACTCGCCTAAATATCAAGTTTTTGGGTATCACAAAAACAGACTAAAAAGTGATGAGTTAAAAAAGATGTTACACACGAATTCACAAAGTTGAACATGTCAAAAATAACATCTGACATGTCAGTTTGGCATCTACTATAAATACCTCCGGCAATTTTGGACAGTGACCAGACTCAAGGAATCTTCACAGGAGGACACTATGTCCTTTTGCTAATCGACAGACTCAAGCAAATTAAACACGAGGTCACTATGTTCGTCTGCTAATCGACTTGACATTATCATCACCATCATCTGTAACGTACCACGATTGATGGAGAAGCGCAGGACCATCATCAACAACAGGGTACAGAATACCGAGGAAGTGTCATCATCATCATCATCATCATCATCATTCAGGAGAGCGCACATGCACACACACACACACACACACACATGCACAACGGAAACTTCGACAATATGCAGGTAAACAAATGAACAATTATATTTTTGTGTTAAAGAACTCATTAAGAACAGAATATGAAATAATAAAGTAATATAGAGACTTAAATGTAAATAGGGTAAATATTCAGAGTAAAAGACATAATTGTAAGTTGGTGTTAAAAATAATAATTTTATTGTTTAATTTTAAAAATTTTGTGTATCATTATAAATCCTAAATATTCTTAAAATAAATATTACTTTTATTTAAATATTAATAGCAACCATTCAATTTTTATTTGGTAAAGTTAATATTATTTTTCCAGATGAGTGCTATGAGTCAAAATTTTTAATAATGATTCAAAGTCAGACACCCATACAATATAAAAGAATTTTATAGTTTGTTCCATCATATAAGTTTAGATATTTAAGACTACATGTTATTAACGTGTGCTGAATAGCAAAGATATGTTTTCAGATTGTAACCTTATAAAAGAAAATATCTTGAATTTTCTAGTTTCAAATTTTAATAACCAATTAATTTTGTTTGCAATATTTAATAAACCGTTGATTGATTCTTTTACTATGTTTTAATTAATTACTTCATGTCATCAACTTCTCACTCCACTTTTAAAAACATACTTTTATTGTGCAACCACATATACTTAATGCAACGAACACACAAAAATCCTACGACTTAGCCAGTGTTTAACACTGTATAGTTGTGTTGGGTACATGGACAGAAGTGTGTTCATTTTATAATACTTGTAAGCATTTCAAGTATATATATTCAAACACTTTTTGCTACAGTCCATTTCTTGATGCATATATATAATACCTTCACCTCAAGATGTTTTTCACTTACTTGGAGCATGTTTCAGGAAACTTATTGTTCCCATCCTCGGACTTCTTAATTTTGAGTCTTGTGTGTTGTTGGTTGGTTGTTGTTATGGTTTCCTGTTGGTTTTTGGTACTTTAAACTTCTATTATTGTGTGTAATTGTGGTGTATATATTAGTATTTTGCGTATTTTCGATGTTGAGTACTTTGAAAATTGTGTCTTGTTTTGTATTGATTTGTATTTGTTCAAGTAGTAGTTGTTTTGTGTTTGTATATTTGTAATTTTTCCCAAATGTTCATTATGATGCTTTGTGTGGTATGTGTTTTATTAGTGTCATGTTGGTTATGTCTGAGAATTCATGTCCTGTGTTTATTGCATGTGTGGCCAAATTAGATTTATATATTTCTGGTTTTTAGTATGCGTTTCGATGTTCAAAATAACGTTTTTTTCAGTTTTTTTTTCTTTGTCCTATGTAACATTTATTACAATCTTCGCATTCAATTTTGTATATACCATTGGTTGTTGTATTATCTTTGTTGTGTGGGTTATTTAGTTTTTGTAAATTATTTTTATTAGTTTGTATGCTATTTTAACGTCTGTGTTTTTAAATAGTTTTGTTAGGTTTATCATTTTATTATTTATGTATGTGAATGTGGCCCATTTTTTATGTTGTTATTATTTATGTGTTGTTCATTTTGATTATTTCTTAATTGTTCAGTTTTTGTTTTATATTTTATTTTATTTTGTATTTTGATTATAATCAAATACTATAATCAAAATAGAAAATAAAATCAAGAAGAAGAGAATTTAAGAAAACACACATTTGGAATTTATTAATTACGAAAATGCTTTTGACAGGGTAAATAGAGGAAAAAGCTGGGATAATATGTATTGACAAGCCTACCAAATTCATTTAATTGAAGTATGGAAGAGTTCATATAAGGAAATAACCATTAGTATTCATACTGGCCATGATAAATACAGTAACGATGTAAAAATGATTTGAGCAGTTAAACAAGGTTGTCTAATATCACCTACACTCTTTCAAATATATTCACACACACACACACACACACACACACACACACACACACACACACACACACACACACACACACACACACACACACACACACACACACACACACACACACATCATTCTCTAAACATGGGATAAAAAAGGGGGCAATCTGACTGCTTCTAAATTTATAATTAACACGATGGTATTTGCAGATGACACAAAATATGAATTACAAAAAGCAATTACTGTACTGTAATACAGCAGGTAAACTGGAAGTAAGACTTATAAAATTTCTCTACATAAACAAAAGTAATAGCTTTTCTAGGTAACTATAGTGTTCAAGTGAAAATTGTTCTGGATGATACTGATATAGAACAAGGTAAAAGTTTCAGATGTGTAAACTGTGAAGTTACTTATGTGAGGAACTAAATTTCTAGTATTACAGTACATTTGTGATACAGAAAATAGAACATTGAAAAACAGATAATAAAGATACATAAATAAAATTCGATAAACTGACAGCAGCACCTGTTCTGTTATATACCGTATTGTTCCGAATACAAGCCGCACCCAAATGTAAGCCACACCCCAAAAATTACCATAGGTTAACAGTTAAAAATTTGCAAAAAAAGTGTAAAGTCACCGTTTGAATAAAAATTACTAAATTTTATTAAGATGAAGAAAGAAATAGTACATTATTGTTACATGATTATTATTATTTACTAACCGTTTATAAAAATTATACTTTTTTGTTAAGTTATTTTATAGTAGTGTACGGTAATTTATATTTTGTGCACTTTAAAATACTCTCATACTTAATCACTGTCGCTGTCACTTGCCCCGAGACGGTCACTTCGTCCTCTTCATAAATGACTTCGTCTTTCATTCCATCCATGCAGTTCGATATGCAGCACTTTTTGAAACCACGAATTATGAATTCTGGTGGGATGCTTTCCCACGCACTCTTGATCCAGTTGTCAAGTTCTGTTACGAATGGTTTTTTATTTTTCCTGTAGGAGTCAAAGCATGATTTCTTGCCACCAACAAATTATTATATAAACGCCGCAGGTTATTTTAAAAAGGTTTATTTACTACAACATCCACATCTGCAACTGACTTGTCATTCCTCCAGGAATAACGGAGATATCAGTGTTCATTTCTTCGTAAAGAAGCTTTTTTATTTCATCCGTAGTGTGACCAGTGGTGTACGCACAAATCAATCTTGAGGGGGGCTGAACCTTAGGAGTCCATATATTTATATAGCACTCTTCTACAACTTATAGTATAAGACAGAGTACATACGCCAGTTAATGGTTACACTTTCTTAGTAGGCGTATTATTTTCAGTAGGTTTCACATTTTCATTATTAAAAATGTATTATTTGTGATTCAAAAATTAAAAAAAAATTAAAAAATTTCTTATAAATGTAAAGTGTTTTTAAAGTTTTATAACTGAAGTAATAATTGTTATTATACACTACTTATTTTGGTAGTATTTATATCCCCGTCCAAATCGGCCGAAATATGCAATTTTGTAATTTTAAACTAGAGACTAAGTAAATTAAGGAAGTGCATATTACATTTTTATGGTTGAGGGGGCTTGAGCCCCCTGAGCCCCCCCCCTGCGTATGCCACTGAGTGTGACCATGAAATGAATATAGCACTAACAAACTGCGTCGTTTTAATAATGCTCCTGGCCGTTTATTCCATACACATTTTAACCATCTACCATAAGATCGTTTATCATCCAACTTTTCCGTGACAGCGAAAATTTACACCCGATGATAACTTCTCTTTTGGATGGTTTTCTGTTTTAATATTACCTAATGTGTAAGTTTTCGTCCATCGGCTTATGCAGCAAGTTGTAACGTGTCAATTTTGGGTCATTTTATTTTTTACAATTTGGGGTATTTACATTTTTTGTTTTTTCGTTGTTGTGCGGGATTTTATAGAATTATTGTGCAACGTAGTTCATTACTACAGAACATATGGTAGACGAAACAGCGTTGGAACAAAGCATAGACGCAGTTACTGTATTGTGTAACTCGGCAAAGGAATTTGCATCTCCCCGAAATTCTAAGAACTCTGTATATGTGTGGCAATGCACGCACGCCACTACTCAAGTACGCGCTCTGCCAGGACGCCTAGTTGGTTTAAAGCAAGATGGCTTGAGCAAAGTTAATTCAGCAATGTGCGTTTGAGCGGCAGGAAGTCATGGCTGAGCCCTGCCCTTTTGTGACGCTAGCCAGTGCCTAGCTGAGATCGTTCGCTACCTTATTTTACAAGACTACATGCTTAGCATAGGACTAAGCTACGGCGACGAAGATCAAGGCAGTGATTTCCGTACCCAGTATGAGATCACCTCAGCAATACCTGTTACATTATCGTTCCCAGTCTACATTAAGCGCAAAGACGCCATACAGTGCACGAGAAACAAAGTACAGCTACAGACGCTTATATTTTGGTTCGGGCCCGGTTGGTCGAATTTTCACAGATGTAGTTAATTCGATAAGACCGACCGGGACCCAAGAAAGTCATTAACTCATCACAGTTAGAAATTTGTGGCAGTGGAAAAGTGAAAACAAATTACGTACATGTGAATCAGGGACAAAACACGTGTTCGGCCGGCAACGCGGTAGTGGACGGTTATATCGTAACAATAAAGGAATGTGTAAATTTTAATAAAAATGAGGGGTAAAGTATAAAATGGCATGTGTGTGTGAGTGATGCAGAATGGGCTACCTTAATTAGTACTTAAATATGAACGATAAACATATATTTTATAAACTCGCTTTCTAGTGTCTGTGTTTAACTCATTAAAAATTATTTAGTTTACTTTAAATGTGTTAGTCTAAGTTATTTCGCCATTACCACGTTCTCATTTCTGTGTTGAAAAATTCGTCTAACGAAATCGGGGGTTTTCTGAAATTTTATTATAGTCAGATGGCGGGATTTTTTATAAGGGCAAGAGTGTAGAAGGTTTCGATATTTAACCTTTAGAAAAAATATCGTGGCGACCTGGGCAGTTTCAAAAGGCAAGTTTTACGGGGACCATGATGGTAAGTGAAATTCTGGCAGCGGTAAGTAGTATTTTATGATGAGTGTAATTTAGTAAATATAAGAGAAAAAGGTGAGTAACATCACAGCGACGACCCTGCCAGGATGTTCGTATATAAATTTTATAGGAACTAGACCTGTTTTAATGCACAGAAAATAGGATGTGGTAATGACGAATGTATAAAAATTGTATTGCACATATTTACGTAGGTTATGTTCGTGTTGTGATTCACAGTGTGTTAGGTGTTTGAGTATAGAAAAAGAGTAATTTTATATATAAAAGTGTTATACAAACGAACTTTAAAAATGTCTATAATACAGAGTAATGATAGTGATTTTGCGTGGGATGAGTGGGAGAATGAATTTCGAGGTGTTGTGGGTGAGATGACAGACGAGGAATGGGGTAATTTAGACAATAGATTAACACGAATGGAAGAACAGGAGGAAGGAATATTCGCAGAAATTAATAAACATAGTGAGATGCCCAGTGATAAAGGTAAGATAGTTGAAATAACAGTGGTAGAGAATAAGACAGAAAATAGGCCTAATGATAATGATAACGACAGTGTGGGGGTAGAAAAAAAGGAGCGTACATTGGAGGATGTGATGAATCTTTTGAGAACAGTGTATGATGAAATAAATGATAATCTGAACAAACGGTTTGATGAGAGTAAGGAAATGATGAATAAACATTTTGATAATATTAATAAACGGTTGACGAAAATAACAAAATATTGAAGGAATGGGCGCAAGAACTAAAGACAGACCGATTAAGGGAGGAAGATAGATGTCAATTAAAAGTTGAGTTAATAATGTCTTTGATAATAGCGAAGAAATAATTAACAAGGTAAGTTACAGTTGTAAAAATGAATTAATAAATAACAGTGATAAAATAATTGAAAACGAGCTATTTAAGAATGATGTAGTGAAAACAAATAGTGATGATGAAGTTTGTGGTGAAGTAGAATTTAATAACGAAATGTTAACGAGTGTTGATGAAAATGAGAGAGAGTGTGATGAAAGGTTAGGGTGGCAAAGGGCAAATTTTCCCCGTGATGTAAGTGGAGTAAGGACTCCGCTAGTAGTGAATTTTGAGGACAGAGTTTCCTCCGTTAATTATGTGGAAGACGAGGTGTCTTCAAGCAGTCCCCTAATTTTTTGTAAACCTGGAAAAGCCAGGAAGTGGTATAGTAAGTTTGTTGTGCCCTTTGCATGGAGTGAAGTAGGTCAGTGGTGTTGTGACAGGTATTGTGATGAAAGTGATTATGAGAGAGAGAAAGAGTTAGAGTGGTTCAAGATAAATAGAGGTTACGTAGAGCTGATAGAGAAGATGGATATTATGAGAATTATGATAAATAATGTAGACATACCTTGTGTAGTAGTAGATAATGATTATATTGATGATAAATATGTACCTGTAGGAAGAATTAGTGTACTTGTAGTGGAGGAATATGCTGAGAAAATAACTTACCTGGGTGTAACAACAAATATTCACGGAGGCTGGATAAAAACAAATAATGGTGACAAGTCTTATGAAATAATAAAAGGGAAGATGAATGACATAGAGGTAATGGTTTATAATAAGAATAATAATAATAAATTGGATGTAAATAAAAATGGTTTATGCTATAAATATGTGAGGTATCTTTTTGACGATGGAGGATAAACTATTAAAACAATAAAAGACAGTGTAAACATTATGTTTTATGGGTTTTTGACATGGCAAATTTGGACAATGAAGTGTGGGAAAACTGAACAGTAAATAACAAAAGTCTGTAAATAAAAATATAGTAAATTTATTTGTGTGCATTGTGGAATGTTAAGTGAATAATGTGTGTACGTAAGATGATTGTTGTAATAATAATATTGAAATATTTGCAAGTTCAATAAATATTAGAATTAATTGTGAAAACAGTAATTGACTAATGGTAATTGTTTCGATAACTATATAATTTATATTTTTGGTAATTAATGTAATTAAAACAATTTGATACATGTTAAATATTTTGATTGCTTATTTACATATTAATTAATTAAATTTTTTATGAATTTAATTTATTTTACGAGATTTGGAAATTTGGTAATGAATGATAAATTATTTGATGTAAACTAATATTTTTGTGTTAAATGTTACAGAGGTGAGGTGAAAAGTATTGTAATATGGTGATTATGTTTTGTATATATCATGTTAAATGGATTGTAAGTATGAAAATTTTATAGTCATGTCTAACAAAAATGTTTACAGGTAACTAAGATTTTAATTCAGTAATAAGATGATTATTTGAAATAATTGTGTTCAATAAAAATGATTAAAAAATTTTTTTTAAATAACTGAAAGATAATGGAATTTATAATAAATCTTGATAATAAATTTTGAAAATTTTTAGGAAGATAATTGTTGAAAATTATGAATGATGTAAATGAGTTAAATGATTATTGCTGAAAATATTGTAATGTATATAAAATTTGTAATTAATTAGTAAGTTGCTATTGCGGGGGTGGCCTGTGCTCCCGTAGATAGCGAAATGGGTTGGGGGTAACAGAGAGTGTTACCTCCATCGGAGGCCGAAATGGCGAAAATGTGCGACACACTTTTTTCGTGTAAATTAAAATTTACACACTGATAGACGACCGTGTCGCACATAGTAGTAATGATTGTAACAGGCAGTCAAATTGAAGTTAGATTTCCCCGACTTTTCGGGCGATTACTGCCTTACCAGCACTAATCGTGGATTTGGCTAGCGGCCAGCTATGGTCATATCAAGTCCCTTGACCATAGCTGACTTGAAATTGGTATATATTGGAAATTCAATGGGGGGAGACAATTAGGGGAAATCTCTCGGAACTATGAAACAGCGGCTGCCACTCTGCCCGCGTGGGGGCAGCAAAGACAGGTGGTAGACCCGCATTAAGGGTATGTAATTATAGACCAGAACATGTTGATGTTCATATCTTTTAAAATGTAATAGCGGAAGCAAAGACACGGAGAGGTAAAACTGCTCCAAAATATACAGTCTTTGTCGAAGCGAAAGGGCGATACAGTCCTCCATAATTTGAAATAGTGTGTGTGGCTGGGAGGTGACTCAGATGAGCCACGAATATAAATTTTATAACATAAAAAATTTTTTTATTCAAATTTGATCAAATAAAAATGCTTGCGCTCTGTTCAAATGACTAGATGCTCATATTTTCAATACAAGTTGTTCATGCTATAATTTTAAGTGTATTATTTTATTGTGGTACGTTAGATATAGGTATTGATAAAATATGTGTTTTCATTATATGTGTATATTTTAAACTAAGCCAATAATTAAACCGACTGGCAGGCAATTAACGTAATGGAAGTGAGGAGAGATAAATATATAATTCATGTAATCTGTTCAAGTATGAGATGGGTTTTCATTGTGTTAGTAGATCAGCTGATCAGCAATAACATGTCACTGGTAAGATGGTTTATAAATGTTACACGTAATTAATGTTGAACGTAATGTTTTAATGTAGTACAGATGTTTTAAAGTAATGATAAAACAACTTGATAAATTGAGAAGTAAAGAAATAATTTGTGAAAGTTAATAAAAGGATAGTTTTTGGGGTGATGAGTATTTTATGGGGCATATAGATCTGTCCAAATTGAAGTCAGAGTTAAAGTTGAAATAGTAGAGGTGAGAATAATGTAATGTTGTAGAATTTTTGAGAAGTAGTGATGTTGACACAGTAGTAGTGAGTATATGTAGCGATGCGTAATGTGAATGGGAGATAAACAATATTTGTTGATGATATTTTGTAGTAAGGGTGAGGTGGTAAGGTGTGAGCAGCGTGTGGCGTTGCGGCGGGAATAGAGTAGTTTAAGTGAGTGTTTGCCGATATTTTGGAGGGGCATTGGTTCGTATGTGTATAGCCAGGTAGGGAACACACATCCTAGTACAAAGATGAGCGGTGCCAGAGGTAAGTTGAGTTTAGAGTGTTTTGATAGAGATGGGTGTCATGTAGTAAAAGTTAATAGTAGAGTCAGAGGGAGGAAGATTATATAGGTATCCAGATCAAGTAATAAATTAAATGAGATAAATGGTTGAATCACCCAAAGTAATGTAGAATCAGATCGTTAATAAAGAAAGAGATTTATGATAAAGAATATAAAATCTTCATTTTTTTTAAAAACCAGTGACAAAATTTTGACAGAATGTGGAGATAAAGTAAAATTAAGAATTGTTTATTTTGAGTAATATAAATGTCAATTTGCTTACTATTTATAATAATATTTTGTTAATTTTAAATATTTTATTTTATCATGTTTTGTATTTCAAGTTAGATTGTTACAGATGTTGAATGTATTTTCAGAAAGTATACATAACATAGGTAGGTCAAGGGTCTTGAACTTGACCTAGTTTCGATCAGCTGATGAGGCCATACACATACTAAGCTTGTATAGTTGGAAGTCAATTTAATTTGTTTGTTTAATCAATTTAAAACAATTTTCAAATAATGTCTAAATATGAAGGAAACATTTTCATAAATTTAAATTTTCTTAAAAATTTCTTGGAAAATATTTTTTTGGAAATATTATTTTTGAAGAAAAAAAACGATTTTTCGCCTGCCAGCGAATGAATATTTTTGAGCAATGATTATTTTATTATGTGTGTATTAACCATGTTTAATTTTATTGATTTATTTGGGATTGCATTGTATTGTTAGACTTTAAGTATTCACATGTTAGGGTAAGGATATGTTTAACTATAAGAGATGTTTAAATTCACTTATTTCAAGTAAATAAAACAGAAAAACAAGGAAGAGAATTTCTTTTAATAAAGTAGATTATTTTGAATTTTGTTAATTTTTTATAAATTTTAAAGAATTTGTCAAGGTGTAATATGTAATGTGAGTGTGTGTGAGCCCAGTATCTGCTAAAGGCAGCCCAGCTTGCATAAAAGGGGAAACATATCGGTGGAGGATCTGGCATAATTTAAGCCAGGGATTGAGGATATTTGGGGATAGCATGCTAAAAGGCGTGTGCTGTGGTACTTTTCTGTTCGATTTCTCGGTGTTGGGATCTCTTACGGAGAAGTCCAGTGATCTCGTTCAGATGGGTCCATGGTCGCCAAGCCAGGGGGGTAGTGTACCCATGTAGATTAAGAACAAGGGGGTTGTTGGCAGCAGTTCCTCACCGGTCCTCTTCGGGGTTTATCAATGAGATTTCTTCTGTTTTGGACAGCAGAATTCTCATCGAGGGGGTATTGTAACGTGTCAATTTTGGGTCATTTTATTTTTTACAATTTGGGGTATTTACATTTTTTGTTATTTCGTTGTTGTGCGGGATTTTATAGAATTATTGTGCAACGTAGTTCATTACTACAGAACATATGGTAGACGAAACAGCGTTGGAACAAAGCATAGACGCAGTTACTGTATTGTGTAACTCGGCAAAGGAATTTGCATCTCCCCGAAATTCTAAGAACTCTGTATATGTGTGGCAATGCACGCACGCCACTACTCAAGTACGCGCTCTGCCAGGACGCCTAGTTGGTTTAAAGCAAGATGGCTTGAGCAAAGTTAATTCAGCAATGTGCGTTTGAGCGGCAGGAAGTCATGGCTAAGCCCTGCCCTTTTGTGACGCTAGCCAGTGCCTAGCTGAGATCGTTCGCTACCTTATTTTACAACACTACATGCTTAGCATAGGACTAAGCTACGGCGACGAAGATCAAGGCAGTGATTTCCGTACCCAGTATGAGATCACCTCAGCAATATCTGTTACATTATCGTTCCCAGTCTACATTAAGCGCAAAGACGAGAAACAAAGTACAGCTACAGACGCTTATATTTTGGTTCGGGCCCGGTTGGTCGAATTTTCACAGATGTAGTTAATTCGATAAGACCGACCGGGACCCAAGAAAGTCATTAACTCATCACAGTTAGAAATTTGTGGCAGTGGAAAAGTGAAAACAAATTACGTACATGTGAATCGGGGACAAAACACGTGTTCGGCCGGCAACGCGGTAGTGGACGGTTATATCGTAACAATAAAGGAATGTGTAAAATTTAATAAAAATGAGGGGTAAAGTATAAAATGGCATGTGTGTGTGAGTGATGCAGAATGGGCTACCTTAATTAGTACTTAAATATGAACGATAAACATATATTTTATAAACTCGCTTTCTAGTGTCTGTGTTTAACTCATTAAAAATTATTTAGTTTACTTTAAATGTGTTAGTCTAAGTTATTTCGCCATTACCACGTTCTCATTTCTGTGTTGAAAAATTCGTCTAACGAAATCGGGGGTTTTCTGAAATTTTATTATAGTCAGATGGCGGGATTTTTTATAAGGGCAAGAGTGTAGAAGGTTTCGATATTTAACCTTTAGAAAAAATATCGTGGCGACCTGGGCAGTTTCAAAAGGCAAGTTTTACGGGGACCATGATGGTAAGTGAAATTCTGGCAGCGGTAAGTAGTATTTTATGATGAGTGTAATTTAGTAAATATAAGAGAAAAAGGTGAGTAACATCACAGCGACGACCCTGCCAGGATATTCGTATATAAATTTTATAGGAACTAGACCTGTTTTAATGCACAGAAAATAGGATGTGGTAATGACGAATGTATAAAAATTGTATTGCACATATTTACGTAGGTTATGTTCATGTTGTGATTCACAGTGTGTTAGGTGTTTGAGTATAGAAAAAGAGTAATTTTATATATAAAAGTGTTATACAAACGAACTTTAAAAATGTCTATAATACAGAGTAATGATAGTGATTTTGCGTGGGATGAGTGGGAGAATGAATTTCGAGGTGTTGTGGGTGAGATGACAGACGAGGAATGGGGTAATTTAGACAATAGATTAACACGAATGGAAGAACAGGAGGAAGGAATATTCGCAGAAATTAATAAACATAGTGAGATGCCCAGTGATAAAGGTAAGATAGTTGAAATAACAGTGGTAGAGAATAAGACAGAAAATAGGCCTAATGATAATGATAACGACAGTGTGGGGGTAGAAAAAAAGGAGCGTACATTGGAGGATGTGATGAATCTTTTGAGAACAGTGTATGATGAAATAAATGATAATCTGAACAAACGGTTTGATGAGAGTAAGGAAATGATGAATAAACATTTTGATAATATTAATAAACGGTTTGACGAAAATAACAAAATATTGAAGGAATGGGCGCAGGAACTAAAGACAGACCGATTAAGGGAGGAAGATAGATGTCAATTAAAAGTTGAGTTAACACAGGTAAGTGGTAATAATGTCTTTGATAATAGCGAAGAAATAATTAACAAGGTAAGTTACAGTTGTAAAAATGAATTAATAAATAATAGTGATAAAATAATTGAAAACGAGCTATTTAAGAATGATGTAGTGAAAACAAATAGTGATGATGAAGTTTGTGGTGAAGTAGAATTTAATAACGAAATGTTAACGAGTGTTGATGAAAATGAGAGAGAGTGTGATGAAAGGTTAGGGTGGCAAAGGGCAAATTTTCCCCGTGATGTAAGTGGAGTAAGGACTCCGCTAGTAGTGAATTTTGAGGACAGAGTTTCCTCCGTTAATTATGTGGAAGACAAGGTGTCTTCAAGCAGTCCCCTAATTTTTTGTAAACCTGGAAAAGCCAGGAAGTGGTATAGTAAGTTTGTTGTGCCCTTTGCATGGAGTGAAGTAGGTCAGTGGTGTTGTGACAGGTATTGTGATGAAAGTGATTATGAGAGAGAGAAAGAGTTAGAGTGGTTCAAGATAAATAGAGGTTACGTAGAGCTGATAGAGAAGATGGATATTATGAGAATTA
The DNA here is from genome assembly GCA_034769895.1 of Magicicada septendecula. NCBI lineage: Eukaryota > Metazoa > Arthropoda > Insecta > Hemiptera > Cicadidae > Magicicada > Magicicada septendecula. The sequence continues at coordinate 84,313,578 of CM068369.1, forward strand.
TGATAAATAATGTAGACATACCTTGTGTAGTAGTAGATAATGATTATATTGATGATAAATATGTACCTGTAGGAAGAATTAGTGTACTTGTAGTGGAGGAATATGATGAGAAAATAACTTACCTGGGTGTAACAACAAATATTCACGGAGGCTGGATAAAAACAAATAATGGTGACAAGTCTTATGAAATAATAAAAGGGAAGATGAATGACATAGAGGTAATGGTTTATAATAAGAAGAATAATAATAAATTGGATGTAAATAAAAATGGTTTATGCTATAAATATGTGAGGTATCTTTTTGACGATGGAGGATAAACTATTAAAACAATAAAAGACAGTGTAAACATTATGTTTTATGGGTTTTTGACATGGCAAATTTGGACAATGAAGTGTGGGAAAACTGAACAGTAAATAACAAAAGTCTGTAAATAAAAATATAGTAAATTTATTTGTGTGCATTGTGGAATGTTAAGTGAATAATGTGTGTACGTAAGATGATTGTTGTAATAATAATATTGAAATATTTGCAAGTTCAATAAATATTAGAATTAATTGTGAAAACAGTAATTGACTAATGGTAATTGTTTCGATAACTATATAATTTATATTTTTGGTAATTAATGTAATTAAAACAATTTGATACATGTTAAATATTTTGATTGCTTATTTACATATTAATTAATTAAATTTTTTATGAATTTAATTTATTTTACGAGATTTGGAAATTTGGTAATGAATGATAAATTATTTGATGTAAACTAATATTTTTGTGTTAAATGTTACAGAGGTGAGGTGAAAAGTATTGTAATATGGTGATTATGTTTTGTATATATCATGTTAAATGGATTGTAAGTATGAAAATTTTATAGTCATGTCTAACAAAAATGTTTACAGGTAACTAAGATTTTAATTCAGTAATAAGATGTTTATTTGAAATAATTGTGTTCAATAAAAATGATGATTAAAAAATTTTTTTTAAATAACTGAAAGATAATGGAATTTATAATAAATCTTGATAATAAATTTTGAAAATTTTTAGGAAGATAATTGTTGAAAATTATGAATGATGTAAATGAGTTAAATGATTATTGCTGAAAATATTGTAATGTATATAAAATTTGTAATTAATTAGTAAGTTGCTATTGCGGGGGTGGCCTGTGCTCCCGTAGATAGCGAAATGGGTTGGGGGTAACAGAGAGTGTTACCTCCATCGGAGGCCGAAATGGCGAAAATGTGCGACACACTTTTTTCGTGTAAATTAAAATTTACACACTGATAGACGACCGTGTCGCACATAGTAGTAATGATTGTAACAGGCAGTCAAATTGAAGTTAGATTTCCCCGACTTTTCGGGCGATTACTGCCTTACAAGCACTAATCGTGGATTTGGCTAGCGGCCAGCTATGGTCATATCAAGTCCCTTGACCATAGCTGACTTGAAATTGGTATATATTGGAAATTCAATGGGGGGAGACAATTAGGGGAAATCTCTCGGAACTATGAAACAGCGGCTGCCACTCTGCCCGCGTGGGGGCAGCAAAGACAGGTGGTAGACCCGCATTAAGGGTATGTAATTATAGACCAGAACATGTTGATGTTCATATCTTTTAAAATGTAATAGCGGAAGCAAAGACACGGAGAGGTAAAACTGCTCCAAAATATACAGTCTTTGTCGAAGCGAAAGGGCGATACAGTCCTCCATAATTTGAAATAGTGTGTGTGGCTGGGAGGTGACTCAGATGAGCCACGAATATAAATTTTATAACATAAAAAATTTTTTTATTCAAATTTGATCAAATAAAAATGCTTGCGCTCTGTTCAAATGACTAGATGCTCATATTTTCAATACAAGTTGTTCATGCTATAATTTTAAGTGTATTATTTTATTGTGGTACGTTAGATATAGGTATTGATAAAATATGTGTTTTCATTATATGTGTATATTTTAAACTAAGCCAATAATTAAACCGACTGGCAGGCAATTAACGTAATGGAAGTGAGGAGAGATAAATATATAATTCATGTAATCTGTTCAAGTATGAGATGGGTTTTCATTGTGTTAGTAGATCAGCTGATCAGCAATAACATGTCACTGGTAAGATGGTTTATAAATGTTACACGTAATTAATGTTGAACGTAATGTTTTAATGTAGTACAGATGTTTTAAAGTAATGATAAAACAACTTGATAAATTGAGAAGTAAAGAAATAATTTGTGAAAGTTAATAAAAGGATAGTTTTTGGGGTGATGAGTATTTTATGGGGCATATAGATCTGTCCAAATTGAAGTCAGAGTTAAAGTTGAAATAGTAGAGGTGAGAATAATGTAATGTTGTAGAATTTTTGAGAAGTAGTGATGTTGACACAGTAGTAGTGAGTATATGTAGCGATGCGTAATGTGAATGGGAGATAAACAATATTTGTTGATGATATTTTGTAGTAAGGGTGAGGTGGTAAGGTGTGAGCAGCGTGTGGCGTTGCGGCGGGAATAGAGTAGTTTAAGTGAGTGTTTGCCGATATTTTGGAGGGGCATTGGTTCGTATGTGTATAGCCAGGTAGGGAACACACATCCTAGTACAAAGATGAGCGGTGCCAGAGGTAAGTTGAGTTTAGAGTGTTTTGATAGAGATGGGTGTCATGTAGTAAAAGTTAATAGTAGAGTCAGAGGGAGGAAGATTATATAGGTATCCAGATCAAGTAATAAATTAAATGAGATAAATGGTTGAATCACCCAAAGTAATGTAGAATCAGATCGTTAATAAAGAAAGAGATTTATGATAAAGAATATAAAATCTTCATTTTTTTTAAAAACCAGTGACAAAATTTTGACAGAATGTGGAGATAAAGTAAAATTAAGAATTGTTTATTTTGAGTAATATAAATGTCAATTTGCTTACTATTTATAATAATATTTTGTTAATTTTAAATATTTTATTTTATCATGTTTTGTATTTCAAGTTAGATTGTTACAGATGTTGAATGTATTTTCAGAAAGTATACATAACATAGGTAGGTCAAGGGTCTTGAACTTGACCTAGTTTCGATCAGCTGATGAGGCCATACACATACTAAGCTTGTATAGTTGGAAGTCAATTTAATTTGTTTGTTTAATCAATTTAAAACAATTTTCAAATAATGTCTAAATATGAAGGAAACATTTTCATAAATTTAAATTTTCTTAAAAATTTCTTGGAAAATATTTTTTTGGAAATATTATTTTTGAAGAAAAAAAACGATTTTTCGCCTGCCAGCGAATGAATATTTTTGAGCAATGATTATTTTATTATGTGTGTATTAACCATGTTTAATTTTATTGATTTATTTGGGATTGCATTGTATTGTTAGACTTTAAGTATTCACATGTTAGGGTAAGGATATGTTTAACTATAAGAGATGTTTAAATTCACTTATTTCAAGTAAATAAAACAGAAAAACAAGGAAGAGAATTTCTTTTAATAAAGTAGATTATTTTGAATTTTGTTAATTTTTTATAAATTTTAAAGAATTTGTCAAGGTGTAATATGTAATGTGAGTGTGTGTGAGCCCAGTATCTGCTAAAGGCAGCCCAGCTTGCATAAAAGGGGAAACATATCGGTGGAGGATCTGGCATAATTTAAGCCAGGGATTGAGGATATTTGGGGATAGCATGCTAAAAGGCGTGTGCTGTGGTACTTTTCTGTTCGATTTCTCGGTGTTGGGATCTCTTACGGAGAAGTCCAGTGATCTCGTTCAGATGGGTCCATGGTCGCCAAGCCAGGGGGGTAGTGTACCCATGTAGATTAAGAACAAGGGGGTTGTTGGCAGCAGTTCCTCACCGGTCCTCTTCGGGGTTTATCAATGAGATTTCTTCTGTTTTGGACAGCAGAATTCTCATCGAGGGGGTATTGTAACGTGTCAATTTTGGGTCATTTTATTTTTTACAATTTGGGGTATTTACATTTTTTGTTATTTCGTTGTTGTGCGGGATTTTATAGAATTATTGTGCAACGTAGTTCATTACTACAGAACATATGGTAGACGAAACAGCGTTGGAACAAAGCATAGACGCAGTTACTGTATTGTGTAACTCGGCAAAGGAATTTGCATCTCCCCGAAATTCTAAGAACTCTGTATATGTGTGGCAATGCACGCACGCCACTACTCAAGTACGCGCTCTGCCAGGACGCCTAGTTGGTTTAAAGCAAGATGGCTTGAGCAAAGTTAATTCAGCAATGTGCGTTTGAGCGGCAGGAAGTCATGGCTAAGCCCTGCCCTTTTGTGACGCTAGCCAGTGCCTAGCTGAGATCGTTCGCTACCTTATTTTACAACACTACATGCTTAGCATAGGACTAAGCTACGGCGACGAAGATCAAGGCAGTGATTTCCGTACCCAGTATGAGATCACCTCAGCAATATCTGTTACATTATCGTTCCCAGTCTACATTAAGCGCAAAGACGCCATACAGTGCACGAGAAACAAAGTACAGCTACAGACGCTTATATTTTGGTTCGGGCCCGGTTGGTCGAATTTTCACAGATGTAGTTAATTCGATAAGACCGACCGGGACCCAAGAAAGTCATTAACTCATCACAGTTAGAAATTTGTGGCAGTGGAAAAGTGAAAACAAATTACGTACATGTGAATCGGGGACAAAACACGTGTTCGGCCGGCAACGCGGTAGTGGACGGTTATATCGTAACAATAAAGGAATGTGTAAAATTTAATAAAAATGAGGGGTAAAGTATAAAATGGCATGTGTGTGTGAGTGATGCAGAATGGGCTACCTTAATTAGTACTTAAATATGAACGATAAACATATATTTTATAAACTCGCTTTCTAGTGTCTGTGTTTAACTCATTAAAAATTATTTAGTTTACTTTAAATGTGTTAGTCTAAGTTATTTCGCCATTACCACGTTCTCATTTCTGTGTTGAAAAATTCGTCTAACGAAATCGGGGGTTTTCTGAAATTTTATTATAGTCAGATGGCGGGATTTTTTATAAGGGCAAGAGTGTAGAAGGTTTCGATATTTAACCTTTAGAAAAAATATCGTGGCGACCTGGGCAGTTTCAAAAGGCAAGTTTTACGGGGACCATGATGGTAAGTGAAATTCTGGCAGCGGTAAGTAGTATTTTATGATGAGTGTAATTTAGTAAATATAAGAGAAAAAGGTGAGTAACATCACAGCGACGACCCTGCCAGGATATTCGTATATAAATTTTATAGGAACTAGACCTGTTTTAATGCACAGAAAATAGGATGTGGTAATGACGAATGTATAAAAATTGTATTGCACATATTTACGTAGGTTATGTTCATGTTGTGATTCACAGTGTGTTAGGTGTTTGAGTATAGAAAAAGAGTAATTTTATATATAAAAGTGTTATACAAACGAACTTTAAAAATGTCTATAATACAGAGTAATGATAGTGATTTTGCGTGGGATGAGTGGGAGAATGAATTTCGAGGTGTTGTGGGTGAGATGACAGACGAGGAATGGGGTAATTTAGACAATAGATTAACACGAATGGAAGAACAGGAGGAAGGAATATTCGCAGAAATTAATAAACATAGTGAGATGCCCAGTGATAAAGGTAAGATAGTTGAAATAACAGTGGTAGAGAATAAGACAGAAAATAGGCCTAATGATAATGATAACGACAGTGTGGGGGTAGAAAAAAAGGAGCGTACATTGGAGGATGTGATGAATCTTTTGAGAACAGTGTATGATGAAATAAATGATAATCTGAACAAACGGTTTGATGAGAGTAAGGAAATGATGAATAAACATTTTGATAATATTAATAAACGGTTTGACGAAAATAACAAAATATTGAAGGAATGGGCGCAGGAACTAAAGACAGACCGATTAAGGGAGGAAGATAGATGTCAATTAAAAGTTGAGTTAACACAGGTAAGTGGTAATAATGTCTTTGATAATAGCGAAGAAATAATTAACAAGGTAAGTTACAGTTGTAAAAATGAATTAATAAATAATAGTGATAAAATAATTGAAAACGAGCTATTTAAGAATGATGTAGTGAAAACAAATAGTGATGATGAAGTTTGTGGTGAAGTAGAATTTAATAACGAAATGTTAACGAGTGTTGATGAAAATGAGAGAGAGTGTGATGAAAGGTTAGGGTGGCAAAGGGCAAATTTTCCCCGTGATGTAAGTGGAGTAAGGACTCCGCTAGTAGTGAATTTTGAGGACAGAGTTTCCTCCGTTAATTATGTGGAAGACAAGGTGTCTTCAAGCAGTCCCCTAATTTTTTGTAAACCTGGAAAAGCCAGGAAGTGGTATAGTAAGTTTGTTGTGCCCTTTGCATGGAGTGAAGTAGGTCAGTGGTGTTGTGACAGGTATTGTGATGAAAGTGATTATGAGAGAGAGAAAGAGTTAGAGTGGTTCAAGATAAATAGAGGTTACGTAGAGCTGATAGAGAAGATGGATATTATGAGAATTATGATAAATAATGTAGACATACCTTGTGTAGTAGTAGATAATGATTATATTGATGATAAATATGTACCTGTAGGAAGAATTAGTGTACTTGTAGTGGAGGAATATGATGAGAAAATAACTTACCTGGGTGTAACAACAAATATTCACGGAGGCTGGATAAAAACAAATAATGGTGACAAGTCTTATGAAATAATAAAAGGGAAGATGAATGACATAGAGGTAATGGTTTATAATAAGAATAATAATAATAAATTGGATGTAAATAAAAATGGTTTATGCTATAAATATGTGAGGTATCTTTTTGACGATGGAGGATAAACTATTAAAACAATAAAAGACAGTGTAAACATTATGTTTTATGGGTTTTTGACATGGCAAATTTGGACAATGAAGTGTGGGAAAACTGAACAGTAAATAACAAAAGTCTGTAAATAAAAATATAGTAAATTTATTTGTGTGCATTGTGGAATGTTAAGTGAATAATGTGTGTACGTAAGATGATTGTTGTAATAATAATATTGAAATATTTGCAAGTTCAATAAATATTAGAATTAATTGTGAAAACAGTAATTGACTAATGGTAATTGTTTCGATAACTATATAATTTATATTTTTGGTAATTAATGTAATTAAAACAATTTGATACATGTTAAATATTTTGATTGCTTATTTACATATTAATTAATTAAATTTTTTATGAATTTAATTTATTTTACGAGATTTGGAAATTTGGTAATGAATGATAAATTATTTGATGTAAACTAATATTTTTGTGTTAAATGTTACAGAGGTGAGGTGAAAAGTATTGTAATATGGTGATTATGTTTTGTATATATCATGTTAAATGGATTGTAAGTATGAAAATTTTATAGTCATGTCTAACAAAAATGTTTACAGGTAACTAAGATTTTAATTCAGTAATAAGATGTTTATTTGAAATAATTGTGTTCAATAAAAATGATTAAAAAATTTTTTTTAAATAACTGAAAGATAATGGAATTTATAATAAATCTTGATAATAAATTTTGAAAATTTTTAGGAAGATAATTGTTGAAAATTATGAATGATGTAAATGAGTTAAATGATTATTGCTGAAAATATTGTAATGTATATAAAATTTGTAATTAATTAGTAAGTTGCTATTGCGGGGGTGGCCTGTGCTCCCGTAGATAGCGAAATGGGTTGGGGGTAACAGAGAGTGTTACCTCCATCGGAGGCCGAAATGGCGAAAATGTGCGACACACTTTTTTCGTGTAAATTAAAATTTACACACTGATAGACGACCGTGTCGCACATAGTAGTAATGATTGTAACAGGCAGTCAAATTGAAGTTAGATTTCCCCGACTTTTCGGGCGATTACTGCCTTACCAGCACTAATCGTGGATTTGGCTAGCGGCCAGCTATGGTCATATCAAGTCCCTTGACCATAGCTGACTTGAAATTGGTATATATTGGAAATTCAATGGGGGGAGACAATTAGGGGAAATCTCTCGGAACTATGAAACAGCGGCTGCCACTCTGCCCGCGTGGGGGCAGCAAAGACAGGTGGTAGACCCGCATTAAGGGTATGTAATTATAGACCAGAACATGTTGATGTTCATATCTTTTAAAATGTAATAGCGGAAGCAAAGACACGGAGAGGTAAAACTGCTCCAAAATATACAGTCTTTGTCGAAGCGAAAGGGCGATACAGTCCTCCATAATTTGAAATAGTGTGTGTGGCTGGGAGGTGACTCAGATGAGCCACGAATATAAATTTTATAACATAAAAAATTTTTTTATTCAAATTTGATCAAATAAAAATGCTTGCGCTCTGTTCAAATGACTAGATGCTCATATTTTCAATACAAGTTGTTCATGCTATAATTTTAAGTGTATTATTTTATTGTGGTACGTTAGATATAGGTATTGATAAAATATGTGTTTTCATTATATGTGTATATTTTAAACTAAGCCAATAATTAAACCGACTGGCAGGCAATTAACGTAATGGAAGTGAGGAGAGATAAATATATAATTCATGTAATCTGTTCAAGTATGAGATGGGTTTTCATTGTGTTAGTAGATCAGCTGATCAGCAATAACATGTCACTGGTAAGATGGTTTATAAATGTTACACGTAATTAATGTTGAACGTAATGTTTTAATGTAGTACAGATGTTTTAAAGTAATGATAAAACAACTTGATAAATTGAGAAGTAAAGAAATAATTTGTGAAAGTTAATAAAAGGATAGTTTTTGGGGTGATGAGTATTTTATGGGGCATATAGATCTGTCCAAATTGAAGTCAGAGTTAAAGTTGAAATAGTAGAGGTGAGAATAATGTAATGTTGTAGAATTTTTGAGAAGTAGTGATGTTGACACAGTAGTAGTGAGTATATGTAGCGATGCGTAATGTGAATGGGAGATAAACAATATTTGTTGATGATATTTTGTAGTAAGGGTGAGGTGGTAAGGTGTGAGCAGCGTGTGGCGTTGCGGCGGGAATAGAGTAGTTTAAGTGAGTGTTTGCCGATATTTTGGAGGGGCATTGGTTCGTATGTGTATAGCCAGGTAGGGAACACACATCCTAGTACAAAGATGAGCGGTGCCAGAGGTAAGTTGAGTTTAGAGTGTTTTGATAGAGATGGGTGTCATGTAGTAAAAGTTAATAGTAGAGTCAGAGGGAGGAAGATTATATAGGTATCCAGATCAAGTAATAAATTAAATGAGATAAATGGTTGAATCACCCAAAGTAATGTAGAATCAGATCGTTAATAAAGAAAGAGATTTATGATAAAGAATATAAAATCTTCATTTTTTTTAAAAACCAGTGACAAAATTTTGACAGAATGTGGAGATAAAGTAAAATTAAGAATTGTTTATTTTGAGTAATATAAATGTCAATTTGCTTACTATTTATAATAATATTTTGTTAATTTTAAATATTTTATTTTATCATGTTTTGTATTTCAAGTTAGATTGTTACAGATGTTGAATGTATTTTCAGAAAGTATACATAACATAGGTAGGTCAAGGGTCTTGAACTTGACCTAGTTTCGATCAGCTGATGAGGCCATACACATACTAAGCTTGTATAGTTGGAAGTCAATTTAATTTGTTTGTTTAATCAATTTAAAACAATTTTCAAATAATGTCTAAATATGAAGGAAACATTTTCATAAATTTAAATTTTCTTAAAAATTTCTTGGAAAATATTTTTTTGGAAATATTATTTTTGAAAAAAAAAAAAACGATTTTTCGCCTGCCAGCGAATGAATATTTTTGAGCAATGATTATTTTATTATGTGTGTATTAACCATGTTTAATTTTATTGATTTATTTGGGATTGCATTGTATTGTTAGACTTTAAGTATTCACATGTTAGGGTAAGGATATGTTTAACTATAAGAGATGTTTAAATTCACTTATTTCAAGTAAATAAAACAGAAAAACAAGGAAGAGAATTTCTTTTAATAAAGTAGATTATTTTGAATTTTGTTAATTTTTTATAAATTTTAAAGAATTTGTCAAGGTGTAATATGTAATGTGAGTGTGTGTGAGCCCAGTATCTGCTAAAGGCAGCCCAGCTTGCATAAAAGGGGAAACATATCGGTGGAGGATCTGGCATAATTTAAGCCAGGGATTGAGGATATTTGGGGATAGCATGCTAAAAGGCGTGTGCTGTGGTACTTTTCTGTTCGATTTCTCGGTGTTGGGATCTCTTACGGAGAAGTCCAGTGATCTCGTTCAGATGGGTCCATGGTCGCCAAGCCAGGGGGGTAGTGTACCCATGTAGATTAAGAACAAGGGGGTTGTTGGCAGCAGTTCCTCACCGGTCCTCTTCGGGGTTTATCAATGAGATTTCTTCTGTTTTGGACAGCAGAATTCTCATCGAGGGGGTATTGTAACGTGTCAATTTTGGGTCATTTTATTTTTTACAATTTGGGGTATTTACATTTTTTGTTATTTCGTTGTTGTGCGGGATTTTATAGAATTATTGTGCAACGTAGTTCATTACTACAGAACATATGGTAGACGAAACAGCGTTGGAACAAAGCATAGACGCAGTTACTGTATTGTGTAACTCGGCAAAGGAATTTGCATCTCCCCGAAATTCTAAGAACTCTGTATATGTGTGGCAATGCACGCACGCCACTACTCAAGTACGCGCTCTGCCAGGACGCCTAGTTGGTTTAAAGCAAGATGGCTTGAGCAAAGTTAATTCAGCAATGTGCGTTTGAGCGGCAGGAAGTCATGGCTAAGCCCTGCCCTTTTGTGACGCTAGCCAGTGCCTAGCTGAGATCGTTCGCTACCTTATTTTACAACACTACATGCTTAGCATAGGACTAAGCTACGGCGACGAAGATCAAGGCAGTGATTTCCGTACCCAGTATGAGATCACCTCAGCAATATCTGTTACATTATCGTTCCCAGTCTACATTAAGCGCAAAGACGCCATACAGTGCACGAGAAACAAAGTACAGCTACAGACGCTTATATTTTGGTTCGGGCCCGGTTGGTCGAATTTTCACAGATGTAGTTAATTCGATAAGACCGACCGGGACCCAAGAAAGTCATTAACTCATCACAGTTAGAAATTTGTGGCAGTGGAAAAGTGAAAACAAATTACGTACATGTGAATCGGGGACAAAACACGTGTTCGGCCGGCAACGCGGTAGTGGACGGTTATATCGTAACAATAAAGGAATGTGTAAAATTTAATAAAAATGAGGGGTAAAGTATAAAATGGCATGTGTGTGTGAGTGATGCAGAATGGGCTACCTTAATTAGTACTTAAATATGAACGATAAACATATATTTTATAAACTCGCTTTCTAGTGTCTGTGTTTAACTCATTAAAAATTATTTAGTTTACTTTAAATGTGTTAGTCTAAGTTATTTCGCCATTACCACGTTCTCATTTCTGTGTTGAAAAATTCGTCTAACGAAATCGGGGGTTTTCTGAAATTTTATTATAGTCAGATGGCGGGATTTTTTATAAGGGCAAGAGTGTAGAAGGTTTCGATATTTAACCTTTAGAAAAAATATCGTGGCGACCTGGGCAGTTTCAAAAGGCAAGTTTTACGGGGACCATGATGGTAAGTGAAATTCTGGCAGCGGTAAGTAGTATTTTATGATGAGTGTAATTTAGTAAATATAAGAGAAAAAGGTGAGTAACATCACAGCGACGACCCTGCCAGGATATTCGTATATAAATTTTATAGGAACTAGACCTGTTTTAATGCACAGAAAATAGGATGTGGTAATGACGAATGTATAAAAATTGTATTGCACATATTTACGTAGGTTATGTTCGTGTTGTGATTCACAGTGTGTTAGGTGTTTGAGTATAGAAAAAGAGTAATTTTATATATAAAAGTGTTATACAAACGAACTTTAAAAATGTCTATAATACAGAGTAATGATAGTGATTTTGCGTGGGATGAGTGGGAGAATGAATTTCGAGGTGTTGTGGGTGAGATGACAGACGAGGAATGGGGTAATTTAGACAATAGATTAACACGAATGGAAGAACAGGAGGAAGGAATATTCGCAGAAATTAATAAACATAGTGAGATGCCCAGTGATAAAGGTAAGATAGTTGAAATAACAGTGGTAGAGAATAAGACAGAAAATAGGCCTAATGATAATGATAACGACAGTGTGGGGGTAGAAAAAAAGGAGCGTACATTGGAGGATGTGATGAATCTTTTGAGAACAGTGTATGATGAAATAAATGATAATCTGAACAAACGGTTTGATGAGAGTAAGGAAATGATGAATAAACATTTTGATAATATTAATAAACGGTTTGACGAAAATAACAAAATATTGAAGGAATGGGCGCAGGAACTAAAGACAGACCGATTAAGGGAGGAAGATAGATGTCAATTAAAAGTTGAGTTAACACAGGTAAGTGGTAATAATGTCTTTGATAATAGCGAAGAAATAATTAACAAGGTAAGTTACAGTTGTAAAAATGAATTAATAAATAATAGTGATAAAATAATTGAAAACGAGCTATTTAAGAATGATGTAGTGAAAACAAATAGTGATGATGAAGTTTGTGGTGAAGTAGAATTTAATAACGAAATGTTAACGAGTGTTGATGAAAATGAGAGAGAGTGTGATGAAAGGTTAGGGTGGCAAAGGGCAAATTTTCCCCGTGATGTAAGTGGAGTAAGGACTCCGCTAGTAGTGAATTTTGAGGACAGAGTTTCCTCCGTTAATTATGTGGAAGACAAGGTGTCTTCAAGCAGTCCCCTAATTTTTTGTAAACCTGGAAAAGCCAGGAAGTGGTATAGTAAGTTTGTTGTGCCCTTTGCATGGAGTGAAGTAGGTCAGTGGTGTTGTGACAGGTATTGTGATGAAAGTGATTATGAGAGAGAGAAAGAGTTAGAGTGGTTCAAGATAAATAGAGGTTACGTAGAGCTGATAGAGAAGATGGATATTATGAGAATTATGATAAATAATGTAGACATACCTTGTGTAGTAGTAGATAATGATTATATTGATGATAAATATGTACCTGTAGGAAGAATTAGTGTACTTGTAGTGGAGGAATATGATGAGAAAATAACTTACCTGGGTGTAACAACAAATATTCACGGAGGCTGGATAAAAACAAATAATGGTGACAAGTCTTATGAAATAATAAAAGGGAAGATGAATGACATAGAGGTAATGGTTTATAATAAGAATAATAATAATAAATTGGATGTAAATAAAAATGGTTTATGCTATAAATATGTGAGGTATCTTTTTGACGATGGAGGATAAACTATTAAAACAATAAAAGACAGTGTAAACATTATGTTTTATGGGTTTTTGACATGGCAAATTTGGACAATGAAGTGTGGGAAAACTGAACAGTAAATAACAAAAGTCTGTAAATAAAAATATAGTAAATTTATTTGTGTGCATTGTGGAATGTTAAGTGAATAATGTGTGTACGTAAGATGATTGTTGTAATAATAATATTGAAATATTTGCAAGTTCAATAAATATTAGAATTAATTGTGAAAACAGTAATTGACTAATGGTAATTGTTTCGATAACTATATAATTTATATTTTTGGTAATTAATGTAATTAAAACAATTTGATACATGTTAAATATTTTGATTGCTTATTTACATATTAATTAATTAAATTTTTTATGAATTTAATTTATTTTACGAGATTTGGAAATTTGGTAATGAATGATAAATTATTTGATGTAAACTAATATTTTTGTGTTAAATGTTACAGAGGTGAGGTGAAAAGTATTGTAATATGGTGATTATGTTTTGTATATATCATGTTAAATGGATTGTAAGTATGAAAATTTTATAGTCATGTCTAACAAAAATGTTTACAGGTAACTAAGATTTTAATTCAGTAATAAGATGTTTATTTGAAATAATTGTGTTCAATAAAAATGATGATTAAAAAATTTTTTTTAAATAACTGAAAGATAATGGAATTTATAATAAATCTTGATAATAAATTTTGAAAATTTTTAGGAAGATAATTGTTGAAAATTATGAATGATGTAAATGAGTTAAATGATTATTGCTGAAAATATTGTAATGTATATAAAATTTGTAATTAATTAGTAAGTTGCTATTGCGGGGGTGGCCTGTGCTCCCGTAGATAGCGAAATGGGTTGGGGGTAACAGAGAGTGTTACCTCCATCGGAGGCCGAAATGGCGAAAATGTGCGACACACTTTTTTCGTGTAAATTAAAATTTACACACTGATAGACGACCGTGTCGCACATAGTAGTAATGATTGTAACAGGCAGTCAAATTGAAGTTAGATTTCCCCGACTTTTCGGGCGATTACTGCCTTACCAGCACTAATCGTGGATTTGGCTAGCGGCCAGCTATGGTCATATCAAGTCCCTTGACCATAGCTGACTTGAAATTGGTATATATTGGAAATTCAATGGGGGAGACAATTAGGGGAAATCTCTCGGAACTATGAAACAGCGGCTGCCACTCTGCCCGCGTGGGGGCAGCAAAGACAGGTGGTAGACCCGCATTAAGGGTATGTAATTATAGACCAGAACATGTTGATGTTCATATCTTTTAAAATGTAATAGCGGAAGCAAAGACACGGAGAGGTAAAACTGCTCCAAAATATACAGTCTTTGTCGAAGCGAAAGGGCGATACAGTCCTCCATAATTTGAAATAGTGTGTGTGGCTGGGAGGTGACTCAGATGAGCCACGAATATAAATTTTATAACATAAAAAATTTTTTTATTCAAATTTGATCAAATAAAAATGCTTGCGCTCTGTTCAAATGACTAGATGCTCATATTTTCAATACAAGTTGTTCATGCTATAATTTTAAGTGTATTATTTTATTGTGGTACGTTAGATATAGGTATTGATAAAATATGTGTTTTCATTATATGTGTATATTTTAAACTAAGCCAATAATTAAACCGACTGGCAGGCAATTAACGTAATGGAAGTGAGGAGAGATAAATATATAATTCATGTAATCTGTTCAAGTATGAGATGGGTTTTCATTGTGTTAGTAGATCAGCTGATCAGCAATAACATGTCACTGGTAAGATGGTTTATAAATGTTACACGTAATTAATGTTGAACGTAATGTTTTAATGTAGTACAGATGTTTTAAAGTAATGATAAAACAACTTGATAAATTGAGAAGTAAAGAAATAATTTGTGAAAGTTAATAAAAGGATAGTTTTTGGGGTGATGAGTATTTTATGGGGCATATAGATCTGTCCAAATTGAAGTCAGAGTTAAAGTTGAAATAGTAGAGGTGAGAATAATGTAATGTTGTAGAATTTTTGAGAAGTAGTGATGTTGACACAGTAGTAGTGAGTATATGTAGCGATGCGTAATGTGAATGGGAGATAAACAATATTTGTTGATGATATTTTGTAGTAAGGGTGAGGTGGTAAGGTGTGAGCAGCGTGTGGCGTTGCGGCGGGAATAGAGTAGTTTAAGTGAGTGTTTGCCGATATTTTGGAGGGGCATTGGTTCGTATGTGTATAGCCAGGTAGGGAACACACATCCTAGTACAAAGATGAGCGGTGCCAGAGGTAAGTTGAGTTTAGAGTGTTTTGATAGAGATGGGTGTCATGTAGTAAAAGTTAATAGTAGAGTCAGAGGGAGGAAGATTATATAGGTATCCAGATCAAGTAATAAATTAAATGAGATAAATGGTTGAATCACCCAAAGTAATGTAGAATCAGATCGTTAATAAAGAAAGAGATTTATGATAAAGAATATAAAATCTTCATTTTTTTTAAAAACCAGTGACAAAATTTTGACAGAATGTGGAGATAAAGTAAAATTAAGAATTGTTTATTTTGAGTAATATAAATGTCAATTTGCTTACTATTTATAATAATATTTTGTTAATTTTAAATATTTTATTTTATCATGTTTTGTATTTCAAGTTAGATTGTTACAGATGTTGAATGTATTTTCAGAAAGTATACATAACATAGGTAGGTCAAGGGTCTTGAACTTGACCTAGTTTCGATCAGCTGATGAGGCCATACACATACTAAGCTTGTATAGTTGGAAGTCAATTTAATTTGTTTGTTTAATCAATTTAAAACAATTTTCAAATAATGTCTAAATATGAAGGAAACATTTTCATAAATTTAAATTTTCTTAAAAATTTCTTGGAAAATATTTTTTTGGAAATATTATTTTTGAAAAAAAAAAAAACGATTTTTCGCCTGCCAGCGAATGAATATTTTTGAGCAATGATTATTTTATTATGTGTGTATTAACCATGTTTAATTTTATTGATTTATTTGGGATTGCATTGTATTGTTAGACTTTAAGTATTCACATGTTAGGGTAAGGATATGTTTAACTATAAGAGATGTTTAAATTCACTTATTTCAAGTAAATAAAACAGAAAAACAAGGAAGAGAATTTCTTTTAATAAAGTAGATTATTTTGAATTTTGTTAATTTTTTATAAATTTTAAAGAATTTGTCAAGGTGTAATATGTAATGTGAGTGTGTGTGAGCCCAGTATCTGCTAAAGGCAGCCCAGCTTGCATAAAAGGGGAAACATATCGGTGGAGGATCTGGCATAATTTAAGCCAGGGATTGAGGATATTTGGGGATAGCATGCTAAAAGGCGTGTGCTGTGGTACTTTTCTGTTCGATTTCTCGGTGTTGGGATCTCTTACGGAGAAGTCCAGTGATCTCGTTCAGATGGGTCCATGGTCGCCAAGCCAGGGGGGTAGTGTACCCATGTAGATTAAGAACAAGGGGGTTGTTGGCAGCAGTTCCTCACCGGTCCTCTTCGGGGTTTATCAATGAGATTTCTTCTGTTTTGGACAGCAGAATTCTCATCGAGGGGGTATTGTAACGTGTCAATTTTGGGTCATTTTATTTTTTACAATTTGGGGTATTTACATTTTTTGTTATTTCGTTGTTGTGCGGGATTTTATAGAATTATTGTGCAACGTAGTTCATTACTACAGAACATATGGTAGACGAAACAGCGTTGGAACAAAGCATAGACGCAGTTACTGTATTGTGTAACTCGGCAAAGGAATTTGCATCTCCCCGAAATTCTAAGAACTCTGTATATGTGTGGCAATGCACGCACGCCACTACTCAAGTACGCGCTCTGCCAGGACGCCTAGTTGGTTTAAAGCAAGATGGCTTGAGCAAAGTTAATTCAGCAATGTGCGTTTGAGCGGCAGGAAGTCATGGCTAAGCCCTGCCCTTTTGTGACGCTAGCCAGTGCCTAGCTGAGATCGTTCGCTACCTTATTTTACAACACTACATGCTTAGCATAGGACTAAGCTACGGCGACGAAGATCAAGGCAGTGATTTCCGTACCCAGTATGAGATCACCTCAGCAATATCTGTTACATTATCGTTCCCAGTCTACATTAAGCGCAAAGACGCCATACAGTGCACGAGAAACAAAGTACAGCTACAGACGCTTATATTTTGGTTCGGGCCCGGTTGGTCGAATTTTCACAGATGTAGTTAATTCGATAAGACCGACCGGGACCCAAGAAAGTCATTAACTCATCACAGTTAGAAATTTGTGGCAGTGGAAAAGTGAAAACAAATTACGTACATGTGAATCGGGGACAAAACACGTGTTCGGCCGGCAACGCGGTAGTGGACGGTTATATCGTAACAATAAAGGAATGTGTAAAATTTAATAAAAATGAGGGGTAAAGTATAAAATGGCATGTGTGTGTGAGTGATGCAGAATGGGCTACCTTAATTAGTACTTAAATATGAACGATAAACATATATTTTATAAACTCGCTTTCTAGTGTCTGTGTTTAACTCATTAAAAATTATTTAGTTTACTTTAAATGTGTTAGTCTAAGTTATTTCGCCATTACCACGTTCTCATTTCTGTGTTGAAAAATTCGTCTAACGAAATCGGGGGTTTTCTGAAATTTTATTATAGTCAGATGGCGGGATTTTTTATAAGGGCAAGAGTGTAGAAGGTTTCGATATTTAACCTTTAGAAAAAATATCGTGGCGACCTGGGCAGTTTCAAAAGGCAAGTTTTACGGGGACCATGATGGTAAGTGAAATTCTGGCAGCGGTAAGTAGTATTTTATGATGAGTGTAATTTAGTAAATATAAGAGAAAAAGGTGAGTAACATCACAGCGACGACCCTGCCAGGATATTCGTATATAAATTTTATAGGAACTAGACCTGTTTTAATGCACAGAAAATAGGATGTGGTAATGACGAATGTATAAAAATTGTATTGCACATATTTACGTAGGTTATGTTCGTGTTGTGATTCACAGTGTGTTAGGTGTTTGAGTATAGAAAAAGAGTAATTTTATATATAAAAGTGTTATACAAACGAACTTTAAAAATGTCTATAATACAGAGTAATGATAGTGATTTTGCGTGGGATGAGTGGGAGAATGAATTTCGAGGTGTTGTGGGTGAGATGACAGACGAGGAATGGGGTAATTTAGACAATAGATTAACACGAATGGAAGAACAGGAGGAAGGAATATTCGCAGAAATTAATAAACATAGTGAGATGCCCAGTGATAAAGGTAAGATAGTTGAAATAACAGTGGTAGAGAATAAGACAGAAAATAGGCCTAATGATAATGATAACGACAGTGTGGGGGTAGAAAAAAAGGAGCGTACATTGGAGGATGTGATGAATCTTTTGAGAACAGTGTATGATGAAATAAATGATAATCTGAACAAACGGTTTGATGAGAGTAAGGAAATGATGAATAAACATTTTGATAATATTAATAAACGGTTTGACGAAAATAACAAAATATTGAAGGAATGGGCGCAGGAACTAAAGACAGACCGATTAAGGGAGGAAGATAGATGTCAATTAAAAGTTGAGTTAACACAGGTAAGTGGTAATAATGTCTTTGATAATAGCGAAGAAATAATTAACAAGGTAAGTTACAGTTGTAAAAATGAATTAATAAATAATAGTGATAAAATAATTGAAAACGAGCTATTTAAGAATGATGTAGTGAAAACAAATAGTGATGATGAAGTTTGTGGTGAAGTAGAATTTAATAACGAAATGTTAACGAGTGTTGATGAAAATGAGAGAGAGTGTGATGAAAGGTTAGGGTGGCAAAGGGCAAATTTTCCCCGTGATGTAAGTGGAGTAAGGACTCCGCTAGTAGTGAATTTTGAGGACAGAGTTTCCTCCGTTAATTATGTGGAAGACAAGGTGTCTTCAAGCAGTCCCCTAATTTTTTGTAAACCTGGAAAAGCCAGGAAGTGGTATAGTAAGTTTGTTGTGCCCTTTGCATGGAGTGAAGTAGGTCAGTGGTGTTGTGACAGGTATTGTGATGAAAGTGATTATGAGAGAGAGAAAGAGTTAGAGTGGTTCAAGATAAATAGAGGTTACGTAGAGCTGATAGAGAAGATGGATATTATGAGAATTATGATAAATAATGTAGACATACCTTGTGTAGTAGTAGATAATGATTATATTGATGATAAATATGTACCTGTAGGAAGAATTAGTGTACTTGTAGTGGAGGAATATGATGAGAAAATAACTTACCTGGGTGTAACAACAAATATTCACGGAGGCTGGATAAAAACAAATAATGGTGACAAGTCTTATGAAATAATAAAAGGGAAGATGAATGACATAGAGGTAATGGTTTATAATAAGAATAATAATAATAAATTGGATGTAAATAAAAATGGTTTATGCTATAAATATGTGAGGTATCTTTTTGACGATGGAGGATAAACTATTAAAACAATAAAAGACAGTGTAAACATTATGTTTTATGGGTTTTTGACATGGCAAATTTGGACAATGAAGTGTGGGAAAACTGAACAGTAAATAACAAAAGTCTGTAAATAAAAATATAGTAAATTTATTTGTGTGCATTGTGGAATGTTAAGTGAATAATGTGTGTACGTAAGATGATTGTTGTAATAATAATATTGAAATATTTGCAAGTTCAATAAATATTAGAATTAATTGTGAAAACAGTAATTGACTAATGGTAATTGTTTCGATAACTATATAATTTATATTTTTGGTAATTAATGTAATTAAAACAATTTGATACATGTTAAATATTTTGATTGCTTATTTACATATTAATTAATTAAATTTTTTATGAATTTAATTTATTTTACGAGATTTGGAAATTTGGTAATGAATGATAAATTATTTGATGTAAACTAATATTTTTGTGTTAAATGTTACAGAGGTGAGGTGAAAAGTATTGTAATATGGTGATTATGTTTTGTATATATCATGTTAAATGGATTGTAAGTATGAAAATTTTATAGTCATGTCTAACAAAAATGTTTACAGGTAACTAAGATTTTAATTCAGTAATAAGATGTTTATTTGAAATAATTGTGTTCAATAAAAATGATGATTAAAAAATTTTTTTTAAATAACTGAAAGATAATGGAATTTATAATAAATCTTGATAATAAATTTTGAAAATTTTTAGGAAGATAATTGTTGAAAATTATGAATGATGTAAATGAGTTAAATGATTATTGCTGAAAATATTGTAATGTATATAAAATTTGTAATTAATTAGTAAGTTGCTATTGCGGGGGTGGCCTGTGCTCCCGTAGATAGCGAAATGGGTTGGGGGTAACAGAGAGTGTTACCTCCATCGGAGGCCGAAATGGCGAAAATGTGCGACACACTTTTTTCGTGTAAATTAAAATTTACACACTGATAGACGACCGTGTCGCACATAGTAGTAATGATTGTAACAGGCAGTCAAATTGAAGTTAGATTTCCCCGACTTTTCGGGCGATTACTGCCTTACCAGCACTAATCGTGGATTTGGCTAGCGGCCAGCTATGGTCATATCAAGTCCCTTGACCATAGCTGACTTGAAATTGGTATATATTGGAAATTCAATGGGGGAGACAATTAGGGGAAATCTCTCGGAACTATGAAACAGCGGCTGCCACTCTGCCCGCGTGGGGGCAGCAAAGACAGGTGGTAGACCCGCATTAAGGGTATGTAATTATAGACCAGAACATGTTGATGTTCATATCTTTTAAAATGTAATAGCGGAAGCAAAGACACGGAGAGGTAAAACTGCTCCAAAATATACAGTCTTTGTCGAAGCGAAAGGGCGATACAGTCCTCCATAATTTGAAATAGTGTGTGTGGCTGGGAGGTGACTCAGATGAGCCACGAATATAAATTTTATAACATAAAAAATTTTTTTATTCAAATTTGATCAAATAAAAATGCTTGCGCTCTGTTCAAATGACTAGATGCTCATATTTTCAATACAAGTTGTTCATGCTATAATTTTAAGTGTATTATTTTATTGTGGTACGTTAGATATAGGTATTGATAAAATATGTGTTTTCATTATATGTGTATATTTTAAACTAAGCCAATAATTAACCCGACTGGCAGGCAATTAAAGTAATGGAAGTGAGGAGAGATAAATATATAATTCATGTAATCTGTTCAAGTATGAGATGGGTTTTCATTGTGTTAGTAGATCAGCTGATCAGCAATAACATGTCACTGGTAAGATGGTTTATAAATGTTACACGTAATTAATGTTGAACGTAATGTTTTAATGTAGTACAGATGTTTTAAAGTAATGATAAAACAACTTGATAAATTGAGAAGTAAAGAAATAATTTGTGAAAGTTAATAAAAGGATAGTTTTTGGGGTGATGAGTATTTTATGGGGCATATAGATCTGTCCAAATTGAAGTCAGAGTTAAAGTTGAAATAGTAGAGGTGAGAATAATGTAATGTTGTAGAATTTTTGAGAAGTAGTGATGTTGACACAGTAGTAGTGAGTATATGTAGCGATGCGTAATGTGAATGGGAGATAAACAATATTTGTTGATGATATTTTGTAGTAAGGGTGAGGTGGTAAGGTGTGAGCAGCGTGTGGCGTTGCGGTGGGAATAGAGTAGTTTAAGTGAGTGTTTGCCGATATTTTGGAGGGGCATTGGTTCGTATGTGTATAGCCAGGTAGAGAACACACATCCTAGTACAAAGATGAGCGGTGCCAGAGGTAAGTTGAGTTTAGAGTGTTTTGATAGAGATGGGTGTCATGTAGTAAAAGTTAATAGTAGAGTCAGAGGGAGGAAGATTATATAGGTATCCAGATCAAGTAATAAATTAAATGAGATAAATGGTTGAATCACCCAAAGTAATGTAGAATCAGATCGTTAATAAAGAAAGAGATTTATGATAAAGAATATAAAATCTTCATTTTTTTTAAAAACCAGTGACAAAATTTTGACAGAATGTGGAGATAAAGTAAAATTAAGAATTGTTTATTTTGAGTAATATAAATGTCAATTTGCTTACTATTTATAATAATATTTTGTTAATTTTAAATATTTTATTTTATCATGTTTTGTATTTCAAGTTAGATTGTTACAGATGTTGAATGTATTTTCAGAAAGTATACATAACATAGGTAGGTCAAGGGTCTTGAACTTGACCTAGTTTCGATCAGCTGATGAGGCCATACACATACTAAGCTTGTATAGTTGGAAGTCAATTTAATTTGTTTGTTTAATCAATTTAAAACAATTTTCAAATAATGTCTAAATATGAAGGAAACATTTTCATAAATTTAAATTTTCTTAAAAATTTCTTGGAAAATATTTTTTTGGAAATATTATTTTTGAAAAAAAAAAAAACGATTTTTCGCCTGCCAGCGAATGAATATTTTTGAGCAATGATTATTTTATTATGTGTGTATTAACCATGTTTAATTTTATTGATTTATTTGGGATTGCATTGTATTGTTAGACTTTAAGTATTCACATGTTAGGGTAAGGATATGTTTAACTATAAGAGATGTTTAAATTCACTTATTTCAAGTAAATAAAACAGAAAAACAAGGAAGAGAATTTCTTTTAATAAAGTAGATTATTTTGAATTTTGTTAATTTTTTATAAATTTTAAAGAATTTGTCAAGGTGTAATATGTAATGTGAGTGTGTGTGAGCCCAGTATCTGCTAAAGGCAGCCCAGCTTGCATAAAAGGGGAAACATATCGGTGGAGGATCTGGCATAATTTAAGCCAGGGATTGAGGATATTTGGGGATAGCATGCTAAAAGGCGTGTGCTGTGGTACTTTTCTGTTCGATTTCTCGGTGTTGGGATCTCTTACGGAGAAGTCCAGTGATCTCGTTCAGATGGGTCCATGGTCGCCAAGCCAGGGGGGTAGTGTACCCATGTAGATTAAGAACAAGGGGGTTGTTGGCAGCAGTTCCTCACCGGTCCTCTTCGGGGTTTATCAATGAGATTTCTTCTGTTTTGGACAGCAGAATTCTCATCGAGGGGGTATTGTAACGTGTCAATTTTGGGTCATTTTATTTTTTACAATTTGGGGTATTTACATTTTTTGTTATTTCGTTGTTGTGCGGGATTTTATAGAATTATTGTGCAACGTAGTTCATTACTACAGAACATATGGTAGACGAAACAGCGTTGGAACAAAGCATAGACGCAGTTACTGTATTGTGTAACTCGGCAAAGGAATTTGCATCTCCCCGAAATTCTAAGAACTCTGTATATGTGTGGCAATGCACGCACGCCACTACTCAAGTACGCGCTCTGCCAGGACGCCTAGTTGGTTTAAAGCAAGATGGCTTGAGCAAAGTTAATTCAGCAATGTGCGTTTGAGCGGCAGGAAGTCATGGCTAAGCCCTGCCCTTTTGTGACGCTAGCCAGTGCCTAGCTGAGATCGTTCGCTACCTTATTTTACAACACTACATGCTTAGCATAGGACTAAGCTACGGCGACGAAGATCAAGGCAGTGATTTCCGTACCCAGTATGAGATCACCTCAGCAATATCTGTTACATTATCGTTCCCAGTCTACATTAAGCGCAAAGACGCCATACAGTGCACGAGAAACAAAGTACAGCTACAGACGCTTATATTTTGGTTCGGGCCCGGTTGGTCGAATTTTCACAGATGTAGTTAATTCGATAAGACCGACCGGGACCCAAGAAAGTCATTAACTCATCACAGTTAGAAATTTGTGGCAGTGGAAAAGTGAAAACAAATTACGTACATGTGAATCGGGGACAAAACACGTGTTCGGCCGGCAACGCGGTAGTGGACGGTTATATCGTAACAATAAAGGAATGTGTAAAATTTAATAAAAATGAGGGGTAAAGTATAAAATGGCATGTGTGTGTGAGTGATGCAGAATGGGCTACCTTAATTAGTACTTAAATATGAACGATAAACATATATTTTATAAACTCGCTTTCTAGTGTCTGTGTTTAACTCATTAAAAATTATTTAGTTTACTTTAAATGTGTTAGTCTAAGTTATTTCGCCATTACCACGTTCTCATTTCTGTGTTGAAAAATTCGTCTAACGAAATCGGGGGTTTTCTGAAATTTTATTATAGTCAGATGGCGGGATTTTTTATAAGGGCAAGAGTGTAGAAGGTTTCGATATTTAACCTTTAGAAAAAATATCGTGGCGACCTGGGCAGTTTCAAAAGGCAAGTTTTACGGGGACCATGATGGTAAGTGAAATTCTGGCAGCGGTAAGTAGTATTTTATGATGAGTGTAATTTAGTAAATATAAGAGAAAAAGGTGAGTAACATCACAGCGACGACCCTGCCAGGATATTCGTATATAAATTTTATAGGAACTAGACCTGTTTTAATGCACAGAAAATAGGATGTGGTAATGACGAATGTATAAAAATTGTATTGCACATATTTACGTAGGTTATGTTCGTGTTGTGATTCACAGTGTGTTAGGTGTTTGAGTATAGAAAAAGAGTAATTTTATATATAAAAGTGTTATACAAACGAACTTTAAAAATGTCTATAATACAGAGTAATGATAGTGATTTTGCGTGGGATGAGTGGGAGAATGAATTTCGAGGTGTTGTGGGTGAGATGACAGACGAGGAATGGGGTAATTTAGACAATAGATTAACACGAATGGAAGAACAGGAGGAAGGAATATTCGCAGAAATTAATAAACATAGTGAGATGCCCAGTGATAAAGGTAAGATAGTTGAAATAACAGTGGTAGAGAATAAGACAGAAAATAGGGCTAATGATAATGATAACGACAGTGTGGGGGTAGAAAAAAAGGAGCGTACATTGGAGGATGTGATGAATCTTTTGAGAACAGTGTATGATGAAATAAATGATAATCTGAACAAACGGTTTGATGAGAGTAAGGAAATGATGAATAAACATTTTGATAATATTAATAAACGGTTTGACGAAAATAACAAAATATTGAAGGAATGGGCGCAGGAACTAAAGACAGACCGATTAAGGGAGGAAGATAGATGTCAATTAAAAGTTGAGTTAACACAGGTAAGTGGTAATAATGTCTTTGATAATAGCGAAGAAATAATTAACAAGGTAAGTTACAGTTGTAAAAATGAATTAATAAATAATAGTGATAAAATAATTGAAAACGAGCTATTTAAGAATGATGTAGTGAAAACAAATAGTGATGATGAAGTTTGTGGTGAAGTAGAATTTAATAACGAAATGTTAACGAGTGTTGATGAAAATGAGAGAGAGTGTGATGAAAGGTTAGGGTGGCAAAGGGCAAATTTTCCCCGTGACGTAAGTGGAGTAAGGACTCCGCTAGTAGTGAATTTTGAGGACAGAGTTTCCTCCGTTAATTATGTGGAAGACAAGGTGTCTTCAAGCAGTCCCCTAATTTTTTGTAAACCTGGAAAAGCCAGGAAGTGGTATAGTAAGTTTGTTGTGCCCTTTGCATGGAGTGAAGTAGGTCAGTGGTGTTGTGACAGGTATTGTGATGAAAGTGATTATGAGAGAGAGAAAGAGTTAGAGTGGTTCAAGATAAATAGAGGTTACGTAGAGCTGATAGAGAAGATGGATATTATGAGAATTATGATAAATAATGTAGACATACCTTGTGTAGTAGTAGATAATGATTATATTGATGATAAATATGTACCTGTAGGAAGAATTAGTGTACTTGTAGTGGAGGAATATGATGAGAAAATAACTTACCTGGGTGTAACAACAAATATTCACGGAGGCTGGATAAAAACAAATAATGGTGACAAGTCTTATGAAATAATAAAAGGGAAGATGAATGACATAGAGGTAATGGTTTATAATAAGAATAATAATAATAAATTGGATGTAAATAAAAATGGTTTATGCTATAAATATGTGAGGTATCTTTTTGACGATGGAGGATAAACTATTAAAACAATAAAAGACAGTGTAAACATTATGTTTTATGGGTTTTTGACATGGCAAATTTGGACAATGAAGTGTGGGAAAACTGAACAGTAAATAACAAAAGTCTGTAAATAAAAATATAGTAAATTTATTTGTGTGCATTGTGGAATGTTAAGTGAATAATGTGTGTACGTAAGATGATTGTTGTAATAATAATATTGAAATATTTGCAAGTTCAATAAATATTAGAATTAATTGTGAAAACAGTAATTGACTAATGGTAATTGTTTCGATAACTATATAATTTATATTTTTGGTAATTAATGTAATTAAAACAATTTGATACATGTTAAATATTTTGATTGCTTATTTACATATTAATTAATTAAATTTTTTATGAATTTAATTTATTTTACGAGATTTGGAAATTTGGTAATGAATGATAAATTATTTGATGTAAACTAATATTTTTGTGTTAAATGTTACAGAGGTGAGGTGAAAAGTATTGTAATATGGTGATTATGTTTTGTATATATCATGTTAAATGGATTGTAAGTATGAAAATTTTATAGTCATGTCTAACAAAAATGTTTACAGGTAACTAAGATTTTAATTCAGTAATAAGATGTTTATTTGAAATAATTGTGTTCAATAAAAATGATGATTAAAAAATTTTTTTTAAATAACTGAAAGATAATGGAATTTATAATAAATCTTGATAATAAATTTTGAAAATTTTTAGGAAGATAATTGTTGAAAATTATGAATGATGTAAATGAGTTAAATGATTATTGCTGAAAATATTGTAATGTATATAAAATTTGTAATTAATTAGTAAGTTGCTATTGCGGGGGTGGCCTGTGCTCCCGTAGATAGCGAAATGGGTTGGGGGTAACAGAGAGTGTTACCTCCATCGGAGGCCGAAATGGCGAAAATGTGCGACACACTTTTTTCGTGTAAATTAAAATTTACACACTGATAGACGACCGTGTCGCACATAGTAGTAATGATTGTAACAGGCAGTCAAATTGAAGTTAGATTTCCCCGACTTTTCGGGCGATTACTGCCTTACCAGCACTAATCGTGGATTTGGCTAGCGGCCAGCTATGGTCATATCAAGTCCCTTGACCATAGCTGACTTGAAATTGGTATATATTGGAAATTCAATGGGGGGAGACAATTAGGGGAAATCTCTCGGAACTATGAAACAGCGGCTGCCACTCTGCCCGCGTGGGGGCAGCAAAGACAGGTGGTAGACCCGCATTAAGGGTATGTAATTATAGACCAGAACATGTTGATGTTCATATCTTTTAAAATGTAATAGCGGAAGCAAAGACACGGAGAGGTAAAACTGCTCCAAAATATACAGTCTTTGTCGAAGCGAAAGGGCGATACAGTCCTCCATAATTTGAAATATTGTGTGTGGCTGGGAGGTGACTCAGATGAGCCACGAATATAAATTTTATAACATAAAAAATTTTTTTATTCAAATTTGATCAAATAAAAATGCTTGCGCTCTGTTCAAATGACTAGATGCTCATATTTTCAATACAAGTTGTTCATGCTATAATTTTAAGTGTATTATTTTATTGTGGTACGTTAGATATAGGTATTGATAAAATATGTGTTTTCATTATATGTGTATATTTTAAACTAAGCCAATAATTAAACCGACTGGCAGGCAATTAACGTAATGGAAGTGAGGAGAGATAAATATATAATTCATGTAATCTGTTCAAGTATGAGATGGGTTTTCATTGTGTTAGTAGATCAGCTGATCAGCAATAACATGTCACTGGTAAGATGGTTTATAAATGTTACACGTAATTAATGTTGAACGTAATGTTTTAATGTAGTACAGATGTTTTAAAGTAATGATAAAACAACTTGATAAATTGAGAAGTAAAGAAATAATTTGTGAAAGTTAATAAAAGGATAGTTTTTGGGGTGATGAGTATTTTATGGGGCATATAGATCTGTCCAAATTGAAGTCAGAGTTAAAGTTGAAATAGTAGAGGTGAGAATAATGTAATGTTGTAGAATTTTTGAGAAGTAGTGATGTTGACACAGTAGTAGTGAGTATATGAAGCGATGCGTAATGTGAATGGGAATAAACAATATTTGTTGATGATATTTTGTAGTAAGGGTGAGGTGGTAAGGTGTGAGCAGCGTGTGGCGTTGCGGCGGGAATAGAGTAGTTTAAGTGAGTGTTTGCCGATATTTTGGAGGGGCATTGGTTCGTATGTGTATAGCCAGGTAGGGAACACACATCCTAGTACAAAGATGAGCGGTGCCAGAGGTAAGTTGAGTTTAGAGTGTTTTGATAGAGATGGGTGTCATGTAGTAAAAGTTAATAGTAGAGTCAGAGGGAGGAAGATTATATAGGTATCCAGATCAAGTAATAAATTAAATGAGATAAATGGTTGAATCACCCAAAGTAATGTAGAATCAGATCGTTAATAAAGAAAGAGATTTATGATAAAGAATATAAAATCTTCATTTTTTTTAAAAACCAGTGACAAAATTTTGACAGAATGTGGAGATAAAGTAAAATTAAGAATTGTTTATTTTGAGTAATATAAATGTCAATTTGCTTACTATTTATAATAATATTTTGTTAATTTTAAATATTTTATTTTATCATGTTTTGTATTTCAAGTTAGATTGTTACAGATGTTGAATGTATTTTCAGAAAGTATACATAACATAGGTAGGTCAAGGGTCTTGAACTTGACCTAGTTTCGATCAGCTGATGAGGCCATACACATACTAAGCTTGTATAGTTGGAAGTCAATTTAATTTGTTTGTTTAATCAATTTAAAACAATTTTCAAATAATGTCTAAATATGAAGGAAACATTTTCATAAATTTAAATTTTCTTAAAAATTTCTTGGAAAATATTTTTTTGGAAATATTATTTTTGAAAAAAAAAAAACGATTTTTCGCCTGCCAGCGAATGAATATTTTTGAGCAATGATTATTTTATTATGTGTGTATTAACCATGTTTAATTTTATTGATTTATTTGGGATTGCATTGTATTGTTAGACTTTAAGTATTCACATGTTAGGGTAAGGATATGTTTAACTATAAGAGATGTTTAAATTCACTTATTTCAAGTAAATAAAACAGAAAAACAAGGAAGAGAATTTCTTTTAATAAAGTAGATTATTTTGAATTTTGTTAATTTTTTATAAATTTTAAAGAATTTGTCAAGGTGTAATATGTAATGTGAGTGTGTGTGAGCCCAGTATCTGCTAAAGGCAGCCCAGCTTGCATAAAAGGGGAAACATATCGGTGGAGGATCTGGCATAATTTAAGCCAGGGATTGAGGATATTTGGGGATAGCATGCTAAAAGGCGTGTGCTGTGGTACTTTTCTGTTCGATTTCTCGGTGTTGGGATCTCTTACGGAGAAGTCCAGTGATCTCGTTCAGATGGGTCCATGGTCGCCAAGCCAGGGGGGTAGTGTACCCATGTAGATTAAGAACAAGGGGGTTGTTGGCAGCAGTTCCTCACCGGTCCTCTTCGGGGTTTATCAATGAGATTTCTTCTGTTTTGGACAGCAGAATTCTCATCGAGGGGGTATTGTAACGTGTCAATTTTGGGTCATTTTATTTTTTACAATTTGGGGTATTTACATTTTTTGTTATTTCGTTGTTGTGCGGGATTTTATAGAATTATTGTGCAACGTAGTTCATTACTACAGAACATATGGTAGACGAAACAGCGTTGGAACAAAGCATAGACGCAGTTACTGTATTGTGTAACTCGGCAAAGGAATTTGCATCTCCCCGAAATTCTAAGAACTCTGTATATGTGTGGCAATGCACGCACGCCACTACTCAAGTACGCGCTCTGCCAGGACGCCTAGTTGGTTTAAAGCAAGATGGCTTGAGCAAAGTTAATTCAGCAATGTGCGTTTGAGCGGCAGGAAGTCATGGCTAAGCCCTGCCCTTTTGTGACGCTAGCCAGTGCCTAGCTGAGATCGTTCGCTACCTTATTTTACAACACTACATGCTTAGCATAGGACTAAGCTACGGCGACGAAGATCAAGGCAGTGATTTCCGTACCCAGTATGAGATCACCTCAGCAATATCTGTTACATTATCGTTCCCAGTCTACATTAAGCGCAAAGACGCCATACAGTGCACGAGAAACAAAGTACAGCTACAGACGCTTATATTTTGGTTCGGGCCCGGTTGGTCGAATTTTCACAGATGTAGTTAATTCGATAAGACCGACCGGGACCCAAGAAAGTCATTAACTCATCACAGTTAGAAATTTGTGGCAGTGGAAAAGTGAAAACAAATTACGTACATGTGAATCGGGGACAAAACACGTGTTCGGCCGGCAACGCGGTAGTGGACGGTTATATCGTAACAATAAAGGAATGTGTAAAATTTAATAAAAATGAGGGGTAAAGTATAAAATGGCATGTGTGTGTGAGTGATGCAGAATGGGCTACCTTAATTAGTACTTAAATATGAACGATAAACATATATTTTATAAACTCGCTTTCTAGTGTCTGTGTTTAACTCATTAAAAATTATTTAGTTTACTTTAAATGTGTTAGTCTAAGTTATTTCGCCATTACCACGTTCTCATTTCTGTGTTGAAAAATTCGTCTAACGAAATCGGGGGTTTTCTGAAATTTTATTATAGTCAGATGGCGGGATTTTTTATAAGGGCAAGAGTGTAGAAGGTTTCGATATTTAACCTTTAGAAAAAATATCGTGGCGACCTGGGCAGTTTCAAAAGGCAAGTTTTACGGGGACCATGATGGTAAGTGAAATTCTGGCAGCGGTAAGTAGTATTTTATGATGAGTGTAATTTAGTAAATATAAGAGAAAAAGGTGAGTAACATCACAGCGACGACCCTGCCAGGATATTCGTATATAAATTTTATAGGAACTAGACCTGTTTTAATGCACAGAAAATAGGATGTGGTAATGACGAATGTATAAAAATTGTATTGCACATATTTACGTAGGTTATGTTCGTGTTGTGATTCACAGTGTGTTAGGTGTTTGAGTATAGAAAAAGAGTAATTTTATATATAAAAGTGTTATACAAACGAACTTTAAAAATGTCTATAATACAGAGTAATGATAGTGATTTTGCGTGGGATGAGTGGGAGAATGAATTTCGAGGTGTTGTGGGTGAGATGACAGACGAGGAATGGGGTAATTTAGACAATAGATTAACACGAATGGAAGAACAGGAGGAAGGAATATTCGCAGAAATTAATAAACATAGTGAGATGCCCAGTGATAAAGGTAAGATAGTTGAAATAACAGTGGTAGAGAATAAGACAGAAAATAGGGCTAATGATAATGATAACGACAGTGTGGGGGTAGAAAAAAAGGAGCGTACATTGGAGGATGTGATGAATCTTTTGAGAACAGTGTATGATGAAATAAATGATAATCTGAACAAACGGTTTGATGAGAGTAAGGAAATGATGAATAAACATTTTGATAATATTAATAAACGGTTTGACGAAAATAACAAAATATTGAAGGAATGGGCGCAGGAACTAAAGACAGACCGATTAAGGGAGGAAGATAGATGTCAATTAAAAGTTGAGTTAACACAGGTAAGTGGTAATAATGTCTTTGATAATAGCGAAGAAATAATTAACAAGGTAAGTTACAGTTGTAAAAATGAATTAATAAATAATAGTGATAAAATAATTGAAAACGAGCTATTTAAGAATGATGTAGTGAAAACAAATAGTGATGATGAAGTTTGTGGTGAAGTAGAATTTAATAACGAAATGTTAACGAGTGTTGATGAAAATGAGAGAGAGTGTGATGAAAGGTTAGGGTGGCAAAGGGCAAATTTTCCCCGTGATGTAAGTGGAGTAAGGACTCCGCTAGTAGTGAATTTTGAGGACAGAGTTTCCTCCGTTAATTATGTGGAAGACAAGGTGTCTTCAAGCAGTCCCCTAATTTTTTGTAAACCTGGAAAAGCCAGGAAGTGGTATAGTAAGTTTGTTGTGCCCTTTGCATGGAGTGAAGTAGGTCAGTGGTGTTGTGACAGGTATTGTGATGAAAGTGATTATGAGAGAGAGAAAGAGTTAGAGTGGTTCAAGATAAATAGAGGTTACGTAGAGCTGATAGAGAAGATGGATATTATGAGAATTATGATAAATAATGTAGACATACCTTGTGTAGTAGTAGATAATGATTATATTGATGATAAATATGTACCTGTAGGAAGAATTAGTGTACTTGTAGTGGAGGAATATGATGAGAAAATAACTTACCTGGGTGTAACAACAAATATTCACGGAGGCTGGATAAAAACAAATAATGGTGACAAGTCTTATGAAATAATAAAAGGGAAGATGAATGACATAGAGGTAATGGTTTATAATAAGAATAATAATAATAAATTGGATGTAAATAAAAATGGTTTATGCTATAAATATGTGAGGTATCTTTTTGACGATGGAGGATAAACTATTAAAACAATAAAAGACAGTGTAAACATTATGTTTTATGGGTTTTTGACATGGCAAATTTGGACAATGAAGTGTGGGAAAACTGAACAGTAAATAACAAAAGTCTGTAAATAAAAATATAGTAAATTTATTTGTGTGCATTGTGGAATGTTAAGTGAATAATGTGTGTACGTAAGATGATTGTTGTAATAATAATATTGAAATATTTGCAAGTTCAATAAATATTAGAATTAATTGTGAAAACAGTAATTGACTAATGGTAATTGTTTCGATAACTATATAATTTATATTTTTGGTAATTAATGTAATTAAAACAATTTGATACATGTTAAATATTTTGATTGCTTATTTACATATTAATTAATTAAATTTTTTATGAATTTAATTTATTTTACGAGATTTGGAAATTTGGTAATGAATGATAAATTATTTGATGTAAACTAATATTTTTGTGTTAAATGTTACAGAGGTGAGGTGAAAAGTATTGTAATATGGTGATTATGTTTTGTATATATCATGTTAAATGGATTGTAAGTATGAAAATTTTATAGTCATGTCTAACAAAAATGTTTACAGGTAACTAAGATTTTAATTCAGTAATAAGATGTTTATTTGAAATAATTGTGTTCAATAAAAATGATGATTAAAAAATTTTTTTTAAATAACTGAAAGATAATGGAATTTATAATAAATCTTGATAATAAATTTTGAAAATTTTTAGGAAGATAATTGTTGAAAATTATGAATGATGTAAATGAGTTAAATGATTATTGCTGAAAATATTGTAATGTATATAAAATTTGTAATTAATTAGTAAGTTGCTATTGCGGGGGTGGCCTGTGCTCCCGTAGATAGCGAAATGGGTTGGGGGTAACAGAGAGTGTTACCTCCATCGGAGGCCGAAATGGCGAAAATGTGCGACACACTTTTTTCGTGTAAATTAAAATTTACACACTGATAGACGACCGTGTCGCACATAGTAGTAATGATTGTAACAGGCAGTCAAATTGAAGTTAGATTTCCCCGACTTTTCGGGCGATTACTGCCTTACCAGCACTAATCGTGGATTTGGCTAGCGGCCAGCTATGGTCATATCAAGTCCCTTGACCATAGCTGACTTGAAATTGGTATATATTGGAAATTCAATGGGGGGAGACAATTAGGGGAAATCTCTCGGAACTATGAAACAGCGGCTGCCACTCTGCCTGCGTGGGGGCAGCAAAGACAGGTGGTAGACCCGCATTAAGGGTATGTAATTATAGACCAGAACATGTTGATGTTCATATCTTTTAAAATGTAATAGCGGAAGCAAAGACACGGAGAGGTAAAACTGCTCCAAAATATACAGTCTTTGTCGAAGCGAAAGGGCGATACAGTCCTCCATAATTTGAAATAGTGTGTGTGGCTGGGAGGTGACTCAGATGAGCCACGAATATAAATTTTATAACATACAAAATTTTTTTATTCAAATTTGATCAAATAAAAATGCTTGCGCTCTGTTCAAATGACTAGATGCTCATATTTTCAATACAAGTTGTTCATGCTATAATTTTAAGTGTATTATTTTATTGTGGTACGTTAGATATAGGTATTGATAAAATATGTGTTTTCATTATATGTGTATATTTTAAACTAAGCCAATAATTAAACCGACTGGCAGGCAATTAACGTAATGGAAGTCAGGAGAGATAAATATATAATTCATGTAATCTGTTCAAGTATGAGATGGGTTTTCATTGTGTTAGTAGATCAGCTGATCAGCAATAACATGTCACTGGTAAGATGGTTTATAAATGTTACACGTAATTAATGTTGAACGTAATGTTTTAATGTAGTACAGATGTTTTAAAGTAATGATAAAACAACTTGATAAATTGAGAAGTAAAGAAATAATTTGTGAAAGTTAATAAAAGGATAGTTTTTGGGGTGATGAGTATTTTATGGGGCATATAGATCTGTCCAAATTGAAGTCAGAGTTAAAGTTGAAATAGTAGAGGTGAGAATAATGTAATGTTGTAGAATTTTTGAGAAGTAGTGATGTTGACACAGTAGTAGTGAGTATATGTAGCGATGCGTAATGTGAATGGGAGATAAACAATATTTGTTGATGATATTTTGTAGTAAGGGTGAGGTGGTAAGGTGTGAGCAGCGTGTGGCGTTGCGGCGGGAATAGAGTAGTTTAAGTGAGTGTTTGCCGATATTTTGGAGGGGCATTGGTTCGTATGTGTATAGCCAGGTAGGGAACACACATCCTAGTACAAAGATGAGCGGTGCCAGAGGTAAGTTGAGTTTAGAGTGTTTTGATAGAGATGGGTGTCATGTAGTAAAAGTTAATAGTAGAGTCAGAGGGAGGAAGATTATATAGGTATCCAGATCAAGTAATAAATTAAATGAGATAAATGGTTGAATCACCCAAAGTAATGTAGAATCAGATCGTTAATAAAGAAAGAGATTTATGATAAAGAATATAAAATCTTCATTTTTTTTAAAAACCAGTGACAAAATTTTGACAGAATGTGGAGATAAAGTAAAATTAAGAATTGTTTATTTTGAGTAATATAAATGTCAATTTGCTTACTATTTATAATAATATTTTGTTAATTTTAAATATTTTATTTTATCATGTTTTGTATTTCAAGTTAGATTGTTACAGATGTTGAATGTATTTTCAGAAAGTATACATAACATAGGTAGGTCAAGGGTCTTGAACTTGACCTAGTTTCGATCAGCTGATGAGGCCATACACATACTAAGCTTGTATAGTTGGAAGTCAATTTAATTTGTTTGTTTAATCAATTTAAAACAATTTTCAAATAATGTCTAAATATGAAGGAAACATTTTCATAAATTTAAATTTTCTTAAAAATTTCTTGGAAAATATTTTTTTGGAAATATTATTTTTGAAAAAAAAAAACGATTTTTCGCCTGCCAGCGAATGAATATTTTTGAGCAATGATTATTTTATTATGTGTGTATTAACCATGTTTAATTTTATTGATTTATTTGGGATTGCAAAAAAAAAAAAAAAAAAAAAAAAGATTTTTCGCCTGCCAGCGAATGAATATTTTTGAGCAATGATTATTTTATTATGTGTGTATTAACCATGTTTAATTTTATTGATTTATTTGGGATTGCATTGTATTGTTAGACTTTAAGTATTCACATGTTAGGGTAAGGATATGTTTAACTATAAGAGATGTTTAAATTCACTTATTTCAAGTAAATAAAACAGAAAAACAAGGAAGAGAATTTCTTTTAATAAAGTAGATTATTTTGAATTTTGTTAATTTTTTATAAATTTTAAAGAATTTGTCAAGGTGTAATATGTAATGTGAGTGTGTGTGAGCCCAGTATCTGCTAAAGGCAGCCCAGCTTGCATAAAAGGGGAAACATATCGGTGGAGGATCTGGCATAATTTAAGCCAGGGATTGAGGATATTTGGGGATAGCATGCTAAAAGGCGTGTGCTGTGGTACTTTTCTGTTCGATTTCTCGGTGTTGGGATCTCTTACGGAGAAGTCCAGTGATCTCGTTCAGATGGGTCCATGGTCGCCAAGCCAGGGGGGTAGTGTACCCATGTAGATTAAGAACAAGGGGGTTGTTGGCAGCAGTTCCTCACCGGTCCTCTTCGGGGTTTATCAATGAGATTTCTTCTGTTTTGGACAGCAGAATTCTCATCGAGGGGGTATTGTAACGTGTCAATTTTGGGTCATTTTATTTTTTACAATTTGGGGTATTTACATTTTTTGTTATTTCGTTGTTGTGCGGGATTTTATAGAATTATTGTGCAACGTAGTTCATTACTACAGAACATATGGTAGACGAAACAGCGTTGGAACAAAGCATAGACGCAGTTACTGTATTGTGTAACTCGGCAAAGGAATTTGCATCTCCCCGAAATTCTAAGAACTCTGTATATGTGTGGCAATGCACGCACGCCACTACTCAAGTACGCGCTCTGCCAGGACGCCTAGTTGGTTTAAAGCAAGATGGCTTGAGCAAAGTTAATTCAGCAATGTGCGTTTGAGCGGCAGGAAGTCATGGCTAAGCCCTGCCCTTTTGTGACGCTAGCCAGTGCCTAGCTGAGATCGTTCGCTACCTTATTTTACAACACTACATGCTTAGCATAGGACTAAGCTACGGCGACGAAGATCAAGGCAGTGATTTCCGTACCCAGTATGAGATCACCTCAGCAATATCTGTTACATTATCGTTCCCAGTCTACATTAAGCGCAAAGACGCCATACAGTGCACGAGAAACAAAGTACAGCTACAGACGCTTATATTTTGGTTCGGGCCCGGTTGGTCGAATTTTCACAGATGTAGTTAATTCGATAAGACCGACCGGGACCCAAGAAAGTCATTAACTCATCACAGTTAGAAATTTGTGGCAGTGGAAAAGTGAAAACAAATTACGTACATGTGAATCGGGGACAAAACACGTGTTCGGCCGGCAACGCGGTAGTGGACGGTTATATCGTAACAATAAAGGAATGTGTAAAATTTAATAAAAATGAGGGGTAAAGTATAAAATGGCATGTGTGTGTGAGTGATGCAGAATGGGCTACCTTAATTAGTACTTAAATATGAACGATAAACATATATTTTATAAACTCGCTTTCTAGTGTCTGTGTTTAACTCATTAAAAATTATTTAGTTTACTTTAAATGTGTTAGTCTAAGTTATTTCGCCATTACCACGTTCTCATTTCTGTGTTGAAAAATTCGTCTAACGAAATCGGGGGTTTTCTGAAATTTTATTATAGTCAGATGGCGGGATTTTTTATAAGGGCAAGAGTGTAGAAGGTTTCGATATTTAACCTTTAGAAAAAATATCGTGGCGACCTGGGCAGTTTCAAAAGGCAAGTTTTACGGGGACCATGATGGTAAGTGAAATTCTGGCAGCGGTAAGTAGTATTTTATGATGAGTGTAATTTAGTAAATATAAGAGAAAAAGGTGAGTAACATCACAGCGACGACCCTGCCAGGATATTCGTATATAAATTTTATAGGAACTAGACCTGTTTTAATGCACAGAAAATAGGATGTGGTAATGACGAATGTATAAAAATTGTATTGCACATATTTACGTAGGTTATGTTCGTGTTGTGATTCACAGTGTGTTAGGTGTTTGAGTATAGAAAAAGAGTAATTTTATATATAAAAGTGTTATACAAACGAACTTTAAAAATGTCTATAATACAGAGTAATGATAGTGATTTTGCGTGGGATGAGTGGGAGAATGAATTTCGAGGTGTTGTGGGTGAGATGACAGACGAGGAATGGGGTAATTTAGACAATAGATTAACACGAATGGAAGAACAGGAGGAAGGAATATTCGCAGAAATTAATAAACATAGTGAGATGCCCAGTGATAAAGGTAAGATAGTTGAAATAACAGTGGTAGAGAATAAGACAGAAAATAGGCCTAATGATAATGATAACGACAGTGTGGGGGTAGAAAAAAAGGAGCGTACATTGGAGGATGTGATGAATCTTTTGAGAACAGTGTATGATGAAATAAATGATAATCTGAACAAACGGTTTGATGAGAGTAAGGAAATGATGAATAAACATTTTGATAATATTAATAAACGGTTTGACGAAAATAACAAAATATTGAAGGAATGGGCGCAGGAACTAAAGACAGACCGATTAAGGGAGGAAGATAGATGTCAATTAAAAGTTGAGTTAACACAGGTAAGTGGTAATAATGTCTTTGATAATAGCGAAGAAATAATTAACAAGGTAAGTTACAGTTGTAAAAATGAATTAATAAATAATAGTGATAAAATAATTGAAAACGAGCTATTTAAGAATGATGTAGTGAAAACAAATAGTGATGATGAAGTTTGTGGTGAAGTAGAATTTAATAACGAAATGTTAACGAGTGTTGATGAAAATGAGAGAGAGTGTGATGAAAGGTTAGGGTGGCAAAGGGCAAATTTTCCCCGTGATGTAAGTGGAGTAAGGACTCCGCTAGTAGTGAATTTTGAGGACAGAGTTTCCTCCGTTAATTATGTGGAAGACAAGGTGTCTTCAAGCAGTCCCCTAATTTTTTGTAAACCTGGAAAAGCCAGGAAGTGGTATAGTAAGTTTGTTGTGCCCTTTGCATGGAGTGAAGTAGGTCAGTGGTGTTGTGACAGGTATTGTGATGAAAGTGATTATGAGAGAGAGAAAGAGTTAGAGTGGTTCAAGATAAATAGAGGTTACGTAGAGCTGATAGAGAAGATGGATATTATGAGAATTATGATAAATAATGTAGACATACCTTGTGTAGTAGTAGATAATGATTATATTGATGATAAATATGTACCTGTAGGAAGAATTAGTGTACTTGTAGTGGAGGAATATGATGAGAAAATAACTTACCTGGGTGTAACAACAAATATTCACGGAGGCTGGATAAAAACAAATAATGGTGACAAGTCTTATGAAATAATAAAAGGGAAGATGAATGACATAGAGGTAATGGTTTATAATAAGAATAATAATAATAAATTGGATGTAAATAAAAATGGTTTATGCTATAAATATGTGAGGTATCTTTTTGACGATGGAGGATAAACTATTAAAACAATAAAAGACAGTGTAAACATTATGTTTTATGGGTTTTTGACATGGCAAATTTGGACAATGAAGTGTGGGAAAACTGAACAGTAAATAACAAAAGTCTGTAAATAAAAATATAGTAAATTTATTTGTGTGCATTGTGGAATGTTAAGTGAATAATGTGTGTACGTAAGATGATTGTTGTAATAATAATATTGAAATATTTGCAAGTTCAATAAATATTAGAATTAATTGTGAAAACAGTAATTGACTAATGGTAATTGTTTCGATAACTATATAATTTATATTTTTGGTAATTAATGTAATTAAAACAATTTGATACATGTTAAATATTTTGATTGCTTATTTACATATTAATTAATTAAATTTTTTATGAATTTAATTTATTTTACGAGATTTGGAAATTTGGTAATGAATGATAAATTATTTGATGTAAACTAATATTTTTGTGTTAAATGTTACAGAGGTGAGGTGAAAAGTATTGTAATATGGTGATTATGTTTTGTATATATCATGTTAAATGGATTGTAAGTATGAAAATTTTATAGTCATGTCTAACAAAAATGTTTACAGGTAACTAAGATTTTAATTCAGTAATAAGATGTTTATTTGAAATAATTGTGTTCAATAAAAATGATTATTAAAAAATTTTTTTTAAATAACTGAAAGATAATGGAATTTATAATAAATCTTGATAATAAATTTTGAAAATTTTTAGGAAGATAATTGTTGAAAATTATGAATGATGTAAATGAGTTAAATGATTATTGCTGAAAATATTGTAATGTATATAAAATTTGTAATTAATTAGTAAGTTGCTATTGCGGGGGTGGCCTGTGCTCCCGTAGATAGCGAAATGGGTTGGGGGTAACAGAGAGTGTTACCTCCATCGGAGGCCGAAATGGCGAAAATGTGCGACACACTTTTTTCGTGTAAATTAAAATTTACACACTGATAGACGACCGTGTCGCACATAGTAGTAATGATTGTAACAGGCAGTCAAATTGAAGTTAGATTTCCCCGACTTTTCGGGCGATTACTGCCTTACCAGCACTAATCGTGGATTTGGCTAGCGGCCAGCTATGGTCATATCAAGTCCCTTGACCATAGCTGACTTGAAATTGGTATATATTGGAAATTCAATGGGGGGAGACAATTAGGGGAAATCTCTCGGAACTATGAAACAGCGGCTGCCACTCTGCCCGCGTGGGGGCAGCAAAGACAGGTGGTAGACCCGCATTAAGGGTATGTAATTATAGACCAGAACATGTTGATGTTCATATCTTTTAAAATGTAATAGCGGAAGCAAAGACACGGAGAGGTAAAACTGCTCCAAAATATACAGTCTTTGTCGAAGCGAAAGGGCGATACAGTCCTCCATAATTTGAAATAGTGTGTGTGGCTGGGAGGTGACTCAGATGAGCCACGAATATAAATTTTATAACATAAAAAATTTTTTTATTCAAATTTGATCAAATAAAAATGC
Source organism: Magicicada septendecula (assembly GCA_034769895.1). Classification (NCBI taxonomy): domain Eukaryota; kingdom Metazoa; phylum Arthropoda; class Insecta; order Hemiptera; family Cicadidae; genus Magicicada; species Magicicada septendecula. The sequence continues at coordinate 84,354,186 of CM068369.1, forward strand.
TTGCGCTCTGTTCAAATGACTAGATGCTCATATTTTCAATACAAGTTGTTCATGCTATAATTTTAAGTGTATTATTTTATTGTGGTACGTTAGATATAGGTATTGATAAAATATGTGTTTTCATTATATGTGTATATTTTAAACTAAGCCAATAATTAAACCGACTGGCAGGCAATTAACGTAATGGAAGTGAGGAGAGATAAATATATAATTCATGTAATCTGTTCAAGTATGAGATGGGTTTTCATTGTGTTAGTAGATCAGCTGATCAGCAATAACATGTCACTGGTAAGATGGTTTATAAATGTTACACGTAATTAATGTTGAACGTAATGTTTTAATGTAGTACAGATGTTTTAAAGTAATGATAAAACAACTTGATAAATTGAGAAGTAAAGAAATAATTTGTGAAAGTTAATAAAAGGATAGTTTTTGGGGTGATGAGTATTTTATGGGGCATATAGATCTGTCCAAATTGAAGTCAGAGTTAAAGTTGAAATAGTAGAGGTGAGAATAATGTAATGTTGTAGAATTTTTGAGAAGTAGTGATGTTGACACAGTAGTAGTGAGTATATGTAGCGATGCGTAATGTGAATGGGAGATAAACAATATTTGTTGATGATATTTTGTAGTAAGGGTGAGGTGGTAAGGTGTGAGCAGCGTGTGGCGTTGCGGCGGGAATAGAGTAGTTTAAGTGAGTGTTTGCCGATATTTTGGAGGGGCATTGGTTCGTATGTGTATAGCCAGGTAGGGAACACACATCCTAGTACAAAGATGAGCGGTGCCAGACGTAAGTTGAGTTTAGAGTGTTTTGATAGAGATGGGTGTCATGTAGTAAAAGTTAATAGTAGAGTCAGAGGGAGGAAGATTATATAGGTATCCAGATCAAGTAATAAATTAAATGAGATAAATGGTTGAATCACCCAAAGTAATGTAGAATCAGATCGTTAATAAAGAAAGAGATTTATGATAAAGAATATAAAATCTTCATTTTTTTTAAAAACCAGTGACAAAATTTTGACAGAATGTGGAGATAAAGTAAAATTAAGAATTGTTTATTTTGAGTAATATAAATGTCAATTTGCTTACTATTTATAATAATATTTTGTTAATTTTAAATATTTTATTTTATCATGTTTTGTATTTCAAGTTAGATTGTTACAGATGTTGAATGTATTTTCAGAAAGTATACATAACATAGGTAGGTCAAGGGTCTTGAACTTGACCTAGTTTCGATCAGCTGATGAGGCCATACACATACTAAGCTTGTATAGTTGGAAGTCAATTTAATTTGTTTGTTTAATCAATTTAAAACAATTTTCAAATAATGTCTAAATATGAAGGAAACATTTTCATAAATTTAAATTTTCTTAAAAATTTCTTGGAAAATATTTTTTTGGAAATATTATTTTTGAAAAAAAAAAAACGATTTTTCGCCTGCCAGCGAATGAATATTTTTGAGCAATGATTATTTTATTATGTGTGTATTAACCATGTTTAATTTTATTGATTTATTTGGGATTGCATTGTATTGTTAGACTTTAAGTATTCACATGTTAGGGTAAGGATATGTTTAACTATAAGAGATGTTTAAATTCACTTATTTCAAGTAAATAAAACAGAAAAACAAGGAAGAGAATTTCTTTTAATAAAGTAGATTATTTTGAATTTTGTTAATTTTTTATAAATTTTAAAGAATTTGTCAAGGTGTAATATGTAATGTGAGTGTGTGTGAGCCCAGTATCTGCTAAAGGCAGCCCAGCTTGCATAAAAGGGGAAACATATCGGTGGAGGATCTGGCATAATTTAAGCCAGGGATTGAGGATATTTGGGGATAGCATGCTAAAAGGCGTGTGCTGTGGTACTTTTCTGTTCGATTTCTCGGTGTTGGGATCTCTTACGGAGAAGTCCAGTGATCTCGTTCAGATGGGTCCATGGTCGCCAAGCCAGGGGGGTAGTGTACCCATGTAGATTAAGAACAAGGGGGTTGTTGGCAGCAGTTCCTCACCGGTCCTCTTCGGGGTTTATCAATGAGATTTCTTCTGTTTTGGACAGCAGAATTCTCATCGAGGGGGTATTGTAACGTGTCAATTTTGGGTCATTTTATTTTTTACAATTTGGGGTATTTACATTTTTTGTTATTTCGTTGTTGTGCGGGATTTTATAGAATTATTGTGCAACGTAGTTCATTACTACAGAACATATGGTAGACGAAACAGCGTTGGAACAAAGCATAGACGCAGTTACTGTATTGTGTAACTCGGCAAAGGAATTTGCATCTCCCCGAAATTCTAAGAACTCTGTATATGTGTGGCAATGCACGCACGCCACTACTCAAGTACGCGCTCTGCCAGGACGCCTAGTTGGTTTAAAGCAAGATGGCTTGAGCAAAGTTAATTCAGCAATGTGCGTTTGAGCGGCAGGAAGTCATGGCTAAGCCCTGCCCTTTTGTGACGCTAGCCAGTGCCTAGCTGAGATCGTTCGCTACCTTATTTTACAACACTACATGCTTAGCATAGGACTAAGCTACGGCGACGAAGATCAAGGCAGTGATTTCCGTACCCAGTATGAGATCACCTCAGCAATATCTGTTACATTATCGTTCCCAGTCTACATTAAGCGCAAAGACGCCATACAGTGCACGAGAAACAAAGTACAGCTACAGACGCTTATATTTTGGTTCGGGCCCGGTTGGTCGAATTTTCACAGATGTAGTTAATTCGATAAGACCGACCGGGACCCAAGAAAGTCATTAACTCATCACAGTTAGAAATTTGTGGCAGTGGAAAAGTGAAAACAAATTACGTACATGTGAATCGGGGACAAAACACGTGTTCGGCCGGCAACGCGGTAGTGGACGGTTATATCGTAACAATAAAGGAATGTGTAAAATTTAATAAAAATGAGGGGTAAAGTATAAAATGGCATGTGTGTGTGAGTGATGCAGAATGGGCTACCTTAATTAGTACTTAAATATGAACGATAAACATATATTTTATAAACTCGCTTTCTAGTGTCTGTGTTTAACTCATTAAAAATTATTTAGTTTACTTTAAATGTGTTAGTCTAAGTTATTTCGCCATTACCACGTTCTCATTTCTGTGTTGAAAAATTCGTCTAACGAAATCGGGGGTTTTCTGAAATTTTATTATAGTCAGATGGCGGGATTTTTTATAAGGGCAAGAGTGTAGAAGGTTTCGATATTTAACCTTTAGAAAAAATATCGTGGCGACCTGGGCAGTTTCAAAAGGCAAGTTTTACGGGGACCATGATGGTAAGTGAAATTCTGGCAGCGGTAAGTAGTATTTTATGATGAGTGTAATTTAGTAAATATAAGAGAAAAAGGTGAGTAACATCACAGCGACGACCCTGCCAGGATATTCGTATATAAATTTTATAGGAACTAGACCTGTTTTAATGCACAGAAAATAGGATGTGGTAATGACGAATGTATAAAAATTGTATTGCACATATTTACGTAGGTTATGTTCGTGTTGTGATTCACAGTGTGTTAGGTGTTTGAGTATAGAAAAAGAGTAATTTTATATATAAAAGTGTTATACAAACGAACTTTAAAAATGTCTATAATACAGAGTAATGATAGTGATTTTGCGTGGGATGAGTGGGAGAATGAATTTCGAGGTGTTGTGGGTGAGATGACAGACGAGGAATGGGGTAATTTAGACAATAGATTAACACGAATGGAAGAACAGGAGGAAGGAATATTCGCAGAAATTAATAAACATAGTGAGATGCCCAGTGATAAAGGTAAGATAGTTGAAATAACAGTGGTAGAGAATAAGACAGAAAATAGGGCTAATGATAATGATAACGACAGTGTGGGGGTAGAAAAAAAGGAGCGTACATTGGAGGATGTGATGAATCTTTTGAGAACAGTGTATGATGAAATAAATGATAATCTGAACAAACGGTTTGATGAGAGTAAGGAAATGATGAATAAACATTTTGATAATATTAATAAACGGTTTGACGAAAATAACAAAATATTGAAGGAATGGGCGCAGGAACTAAAGACAGACCGATTAAGGGAGGAAGATAGATGTCAATTAAAAGTTGAGTTAACACAGGTAAGTGGTAATAATGTCTTTGATAATAGCGAAGAAATAATTAACAAGGTAAGTTACAGTTGTAAAAATGAATTAATAAATAATAGTGATAAAATAATTGAAAACGAGCTATTTAAGAATGATGTAGTGAAAACAAATAGTGATGATGAAGTTTGTGGTGAAGTAGAATTTAATAACGAAATGTTAACGAGTGTTGATGAAAATGAGAGAGAGTGTGATGAAAGGTTAGGGTGGCAAAGGGCAAATTTTCCCCGTGATGTAAGTGGAGTAAGGACTCCGCTAGTAGTGAATTTTGAGGACAGAGTTTCCTCCGTTAATTATGTGGAAGACAAGGTGTCTTCAAGCAGTCCCCTAATTTTTTGTAAACCTGGAAAAGCCAGGAAGTGGTATAGTAAGTTTGTTGTGCCCTTTGCATGGAGTGAAGTAGGTCAGTGGTGTTGTGACAGGTATTGTGATGAAAGTGATTATGAGAGAGAGAAAGAGTTAGAGTGGTTCAAGATAAATAGAGGTTACGTAGAGCTGATAGAGAAGATGGATATTATGAGAATTATGATAAATAATGTAGACATACCTTGTGTAGTAGTAGATAATGATTATATTGATGATAAATATGTACCTGTAGGAAGAATTAGTGTACTTGTAGTGGAGGAATATGATGAGAAAATAACTTACCTGGGTGTAACAACAAATATTCACGGAGGCTGGATAAAAACAAATAATGGTGACAAGTCTTATGAAATAATAAAAGGGAAGATGAATGACATAGAGGTAATGGTTTATAATAAGAATAATAATAATAAATTGGATGTAAATAAAAATGGTTTATGCTATAAATATGTGAGGTATCTTTTTGACGATGGAGGATAAACTATTAAAACAATAAAAGACAGTGTAAACATTATGTTTTATGGGTTTTTGACATGGCAAATTTGGACAATGAAGTGTGGGAAAACTGAACAGTAAATAACAAAAGTCTGTAAATAAAAATATAGTAAATTTATTTGTGTGCATTGTGGAATGTTAAGTGAATAATGTGTGTACGTAAGATGATTGTTGTAATAATAATATTGAAATATTTGCAAGTTCAATAAATATTAGAATTAATTGTGAAAACAGTAATTGACTAATGGTAATTGTTTCGATAACTATATAATTTATATTTTTGGTAATTAATGTAATTAAAACAATTTGATACATGTTAAATATTTTGATTGCTTATTTACATATTAATTAATTAAATTTTTTATGAATTTAATTTATTTTACGAGATTTGGAAATTTGGTAATGAATGATAAATTATTTGATGTAAACTAATATTTTTGTGTTAAATGTTACAGAGGTGAGGTGAAAAGTATTGTAATATGGTGATTATGTTTTGTATATATCATGTTAAATGGATTGTAAGTATGAAAATTTTATAGTCATGTCTAACAAAAATGTTTACAGGTAACTAAGATTTTAATTCAGTAATAAGATGTTTATTTGAAATAATTGTGTTCAATAAAAATGATTATTAAAAAATTTTTTTAAATAACTGAAAGATAATGGAATTTATAATAAATCTTGATAATAAATTTTGAAAATTTTTAGGAAGATAATTGTTGAAAATTATGAATGATGTAAATGAGTTAAATGATTATTGCTGAAAATATTGTAATGTATATAAAATTTGTAATTAATTAGTAAGTTGCTATTGCGGGGGTGGCCTGTGCTCCCGTAGATAGCGAAATGGGTTGGGGGTAACAGAGAGTGTTACCTCCATCGGAGGCCGAAATGGCGAAAATGTGCGACACACTTTTTTCGTGTAAATTAAAATTTACACACTGATAGACGACCGTGTCGCACATAGTAGTAATGATTGTAACAGGCAGTCAAATTGAAGTTAGATTTCCCCGACTTTTCGGGCGATTACTGCCTTACCAGCACTAATCGTGGATTTGGCTAGCGGCCAGCTATGGTCATATCAAGTCCCTTGACCATAGCTGACTTGAAATTGGTATATATTGGAAATTCAATGGGGGGAGACAATTAGGGGAAATCTCTCGGAACTATGAAACAGCGGCTGCCACTCTGCCCGCGTGGGGGCAGCAAAGACAGGTGGTAGACCCGCATTAAGGGTATGTAATTATAGACCAGAACATGTTGATGTTCATATCTTTTAAAATGTAATAGCGGAAGCAAAGACACGGAGAGGTAAAACTGCTCCAAAATATACAGTCTTTGTCGAAGCGAAAGGGCGATACAGTCCTCCATAATTTGAAATAGTGTGTGTGGCTGGGAGGTGACTCAGATGAGCCACGAATATAAATTTTATAACATAAAAAATTTTTTTATTCAAATTTGATCAAATAAAAATGCTTGCGCTCTGTTCAAATGACTAGATGCTCATATTTTCAATACAAGTTGTTCATGCTATAATTTTAAGTGTATTATTTTATTGTGGTACGTTAGATATAGGTATTGATAAAATATGTGTTTTCATTATATGTGTATATTTTAAACTAAGCCAATAATTAAACCGACTGGCAGGCAATTAACGTAATGGAAGTGAGGAGAGATAAATATATAATTCATGTAATCTGTTCAAGTATGAGATGGGTTTTCATTGTGTTAGTAGATCAGCTGATCAGCAATAACATGTCACTGGTAAGATGGTTTATAAATGTTACACGTAATTAATGTTGAACGTAATGTTTTAATGTAGTACAGATGTTTTAAAGTAATGATAAAACAACTTGATAAATTGAGAAGTAAAGAAATAATTTGTGAAAGTTAATAAAAGGATAGTTTTTGGGGTGATGAGTATTTTATGGGGCATATAGATCTGTCCAAATTGAAGTCAGAGTTAAAGTTGAAATAGTAGAGGTGAGAATAATGTAATGTTGTAGAATTTTTGAGAAGTAGTGATGTTGACACAGTAGTAGTGAGTATATGTAGCGATGCGTAATGTGAATGGGAGATAAACAATATTTGTTGATGATATTTTGTAGTAAGGGTGAGGTGGTAAGGTGTGAGCAGCGTGTGGCGTTGCGGCGGGAATAGAGTAGTTTAAGTGAGTGTTTGCCGATATTTTGGAGGGGCATTGGTTCGTATGTGTATAGCCAGGTAGGGAACACACATCCTAGTACAAAGATGAGCGGTGCCAGAGGTAAGTTGAGTTTAGAGTGTTTTGATAGAGATGGGTGTCATGTAGTAAAAGTTAATAGTAGAGTCAGAGGGAGGAAGATTATATAGGTATCCAGATCAAGTAATAAATTAAATGAGATAAATGGTTGAATCACCCAAAGTAATGTAGAATCAGATCGTTAATAAAGAAAGAGATTTATGATAAAGAATATAAAATCTTCATTTTTTTTAAAAACCAGTGACAAAATTTTGACAGAATGTGGAGATAAAGTAAAATTAAGAATTGTTTATTTTGAGTAATATAAATGTCAATTTGCTTACTATTTATAATAATATTTTGTTAATTTTAAATATTTTATTTTATCATGTTTTGTATTTCAAGTTAGATTGTTACAGATGTTGAATGTATTTTCAGAAAGTATACATAACATAGGTAGGTCAAGGGTCTTGAACTTGACCTAGTTTCGATCAGCTGATGAGGCCATACACATACTAAGCTTGTATAGTTGGAAGTCAATTTAATTTGTTTGTTTAATCAATTTAAAACAATTTTCAAATAATGTCTAAATATGAAGGAAACATTTTCATAAATTTAAATTTTCTTAAAAATTTCTTGGAAAATATTTTTTTGGAAATATTATTTTTGAAGAAAAAAAACGATTTTTCGCCTGCCAGCGAATGAATATTTTTGAGCAATGATTATTTTATTATGTGTGTATTAACCATGTTTAATTTTATTGATTTATTTGGGATTGCATTGTATTGTTAGACTTTAAGTATTCACATGTTAGGGTAAGGATATGTTTAACTATAAGAGATGTTTAAATTCACTTATTTCAAGTAAATAAAACAGAAAAACAAGGAAGAGAATTTCTTTTAATAAAGTAGATTATTTTGAATTTTGTTAATTTTTTATAAATTTTAAAGAATTTGTCAAGGTGTAATATGTAATGTGAGTGTGTGTGAGCCCAGTATCTGCTAAAGGCAGCCCAGCTTGCATAAAAGGGGAAACATATCGGTGGAGGATCTGGCATAATTTAAGCCAGGGATTGAGGATATTTGGGGATAGCATGCTAAAAGGCGTGTGCTGTGGTACTTTTCTGTTCGATTTCTCGGTGTTGGGATCTCTTACGGAGAAGTCCAGTGATCTCGTTCAGATGGGTCCATGGTCGCCAAGCCAGGGGGGTAGTGTACCCATGTAGATTAAGAACAAGGGGGTTGTTGGCAGCAGTTCCTCACCGGTCCTCTTCGGGGTTTATCAATGAGATTTCTTCTGTTTTGGACAGCAGAATTCTCATCGAGGGGGTATTGTAACGTGTCAATTTTGGGTCATTTTATTTTTTACAATTTGGGGTATTTACATTTTTTGTTATTTCGTTGTTGTGCGGGATTTTATAGAATTATTGTGCAACGTAGTTCATTACTACAGAACATATGGTAGACGAAACAGCGTTGGAACAAAGCATAGACGCAGTTACTGTATTGTGTAACTCGGCAAAGGAATTTGCATCTCCCCGAAATTCTAAGAACTCTGTATATGTGTGGCAATGCACGCACGCCACTACTCAAGTACGCGCTCTGCCAGGACGCCTAGTTGGTTTAAAGCAAGATGGCTTGAGCAAAGTTAATTCAGCAATGTGCGTTTGAGCGGCAGGAAGTCATGGCTAAGCCCTGCCCTTTTGTGACGCTAGCCAGTGCCTAGCTGAGATCGTTCGCTACCTTATTTTACAACACTACATGCTTAGCATAGGACTAAGCTACGGCGACGAAGATCAAGGCAGTGATTTCCGTACCCAGTATGAGATCACCTCAGCAATATCTGTTACATTATCGTTCCCAGTCTACATTAAGCGCAAAGACGCCATACAGTGCATGAGAAACAAAGTACAGCTACAGACGCTTATATTTTGGTTCGGGCCCGGTTGGTCGAATTTTCACAGATGTAGTTAATTCGATAAGACCGACCGGGACCCAAGAAAGTCATTAACTCATCACAGTTAGAAATTTGTGGCAGTGGAAAAGTGAAAACAAATTACGTACATGTGAATCGGGGACAAAACACGTGTTCGGCCGGCAACGCGGTAGTGGACGGTTATATCGTAACAATAAAGGAATGTGTAAAATTTAATAAAAATGAGGGGTAAAGTATAAAATGGCATGTGTGTGTGAGTGATGCAGAATGGGCTACCTTAATTAGTACTTAAATATGAACGATAAACATATATTTTATAAACTCGCTTTCTAGTGTCTGTGTTTAACTCATTAAAAATTATTTAGTTTACTTTAAATGTGTTAGTCTAAGTTATTTCGCCATTACCACGTTCTCATTTCTGTGTTGAAAAATTCGTCTAACGAAATCGGGGGTTTTCTGAAATTTTATTATAGTCAGATGGCGGGATTTTTTATAAGGGCAAGAGTGTAGAAGGTTTCGATATTTAACCTTTAGAAAAAATATCGTGGCGACCTGGGCAGTTTCAAAAGGCAAGTTTTACGGGGACCATGATGGTAAGTGAAATTCTGGCAGCGGTAAGTAGTATTTTATGATGAGTGTAATTTAGTAAATATAAGAGAAAAAGGTGAGTAACATCACAGCGACGACCCTGCCAGGATATTCGTATATAAATTTTATAGGAACTAGACCTGTTTTAATGCACAGAAAATAGGATGTGGTAATGACGAATGTATAAAAATTGTATTGCACATATTTACGTAGGTTATGTTCGTGTTGTGATTCACAGTGTGTTAGGTGTTTGAGTATAGAAAAAGAGTAATTTTATATATAAAAGTGTTATACAAACGAACTTTAAAAATGTCTATAATACAGAGTAATGATAGTGATTTTGCGTGGGATGAGTGGGAGAATGAATTTCGAGGTGTTGTGGGTGAGATGACAGACGAGGAATGGGGTAATTTAGACAATAGATTAACACGAATGGAAGAACAGGAGGAAGGAATATTCGCAGAAATTAATAAACATAGTGAGATGCCCAGTGATAAAGGTAAGATAGTTGAAATAACAGTGGTAGAGAATAAGACAGAAAATAGGGCTAATGATAATGATAACGACAGTGTGGGGGTAGAAAAAAAGGAGCGTACATTGGAGGATGTGATGAATCTTTTGAGAACAGTGTATGATGAAATAAATGATAATCTGAACAAACGGTTTGATGAGAGTAAGGAAATGATGAATAAACATTTTGATAATATTAATAAACGGTTTGACGAAAATAACAAAATATTGAAGGAATGGGCGCAGGAACTAAAGACAGACCGATTAAGGGAGGAAGATAGATGTCAATTAAAAGTTGAGTTAACACAGGTAAGTGGTAATAATGTCTTTGATAATAGCGAAGAAATAATTAACAAGGTAAGTTACAGTTGTAAAAATGAATTAATAAATAATAGTGATAAAATAATTGAAAACGAGCTATTTAAGAATGATGTAGTGAAAACAAATAGTGATGATGAAGTTTGTGGTGAAGTAGAATTTAATAACGAAATGTTAACGAGTGTTGATGAAAATGAGAGAGAGTGTGATGAAAGGTTAGGGTGGCAAAGGGCAAATTTTCCCCGTGATGTAAGTGGAGTAAGGACTCCGCTAGTAGTGAATTTTGAGGACAGAGTTTCCTCCGTTAATTATGTGGAAGACAAGGTGTCTTCAAGCAGTCCCCTAATTTTTTGTAAACCTGGAAAAGCCAGGAAGTGGTATAGTAAGTTTGTTGTGCCCTTTGCATGGAGTGAAGTAGGTCAGTGGTGTTGTGACAGGTATTGTGATGAAAGTGATTATGAGAGAGAGAAAGAGTTAGAGTGGTTCAAGATAAATAGAGGTTACGTAGAGCTGATAGAGAAGATGGATATTATGAGAATTATGATAAATAATGTAGACATACCTTGTGTAGTAGTAGATAATGATTATATTGATGATAAATATGTACCTGTAGGAAGAATTAGTGTACTTGTAGTGGAGGAATATGATGAGAAAATAACTTACCTGGGTGTAACAACAAATATTCACGGAGGCTGGATAAAAACAAATAATGGTGACAAGTCTTATGAAATAATAAAAGGGAAGATGAATGACATAGAGGTAATGGTTTATAATAAGAATAATAATAATAAATTGGATGTAAATAAAAATGGTTTATGCTATAAATATGTGAGGTATCTTTTTGACGATGGAGGATAAACTATTAAAACAATAAAAGACAGTGTAAACATTATGTTTTATGGGTTTTTGACATGGCAAATTTGGACAATGAAGTGTGGGAAAACTGAACAGTAAATAACAAAAGTCTGTAAATAAAAATATAGTAAATTTATTTGTGTGCATTGTGGAATGTTAAGTGAATAATGTGTGTACGTAAGATGATTGTTGTAATAATAATATTGAAATATTTGCAAGTTCAATAAATATTAGAATTAATTGTGAAAACAGTAATTGACTAATGGTAATTGTTTCGATAACTATATAATTTATATTTTTGGTAATTAATGTAATTAAAACAATTTGATACATGTTAAATATTTTGATTGCTTATTTACATATTAATTAATTAAATTTTTTATGAATTTAATTTATTTTACGAGATTTGGAAATTTGGTAATGAATGATAAATTATTTGATGTAAACTAATATTTTTGTGTTAAATGTTACAGAGGTGAGGTGAAAAGTATTGTAATATGGTGATTATGTTTTGTATATATCATGTTAAATGGATTGTAAGTATGAAAATTTTATAGTCATGTCTAACAAAAATGTTTACAGGTAACTAAGATTTTAATTCAGTAATAAGATGTTTATTTGAAATAATTGTGTTCAATAAAAATGATTATTAAAAAATTTTTTTTAAATAACTGAAAGATAATGGAATTTATAATAAATCTTGATAATAAATTTTGAAAATTTTTAGGAAGATAATTGTTGAAAATTATGAATGATGTAAATGAGTTAAATGATTATTGCTGAAAATATTGTAATGTATATAAAATTTGTAATTAATTAGTAAGTTGCTATTGCGGGGGTGGCCTGTGCTCCCGTAGATAGCGAAATGGGTTGGGGGTAACAGAGAGTGTTACCTCCATCGGAGGCCGAAATGGCGAAAATGTGCGACACACTTTTTTCGTGTAAATTAAAATTTACACACTGATAGACGACCGTGTCGCACATAGTAGTAATGATTGTAACAGGCAGTCAAATTGAAGTTAGATTTCCCCGACTTTTCGGGCGATTACTGCCTTACCAGCACTAATCGTGGATTTGGCTAGCGGCCAGCTATGGTCATATCAAGTCCCTTGACCATAGCTGACTTGAAATTGGTATATATTGGAAATTCAATGGGGGGAGACAATTAGGGGAAATCTCTCGGAACTATGAAACAGCGGCTGCCACTCTGCCCGCGTGGGGGCAGCAAAGACAGGTGGTAGACCCGCATTAAGGGTATGTAATTATAGACCAGAACATGTTGATGTTCATATCTTTTAAAATGTAATAGCGGAAGCAAAGACACGGAGAGGTAAAACTGCTCCAAAATATACAGTCTTTGTCGAAGCGAAAGGGCGATACAGTCCTCCATAATTTGAAATAGTGTGTGTGGCTGGGAGGTGACTCAGATGAGCCACGAATATAAATTTTATAACATAAAAAATTTTTTTATTCAAATTTGATCAAATAAAAATGCTTGCGCTCTGTTCAAATGACTAGATGCTCATATTTTCAATACAAGTTGTTCATGCTATAATTTTAAGTGTATTATTTTATTGTGGTACGTTAGATATAGGTATTGATAAAATATGTGTTTTCATTATATGTGTATATTTTAAACTAAGCCAATAATTAAACCGACTGGCAGGCAATTAACGTAATGGAAGTGAGGAGAGATAAATATATAATTCATGTAATCTGTTCAAGTATGAGATGGGTTTTCATTGTGTTAGTAGATCAGCTGATCAGCAATAACATGTCACTGGTAAGATGGTTTATAAATGTTACACGTAATTAATGTTGAACGTAATGTTTTAATGTAGTACAGATGTTTTAAAGTAATGATAAAACAACTTGATAAATTGAGAAGTAAAGAAATAATTTGTGAAAGTTAATAAAAGGATAGTTTTTGGGGTGATGAGTATTTTATGGGGCATATAGATCTGTCCAAATTGAAGTCAGAGTTAAAGTTGAAATAGTAGAGGTGAGAATAATGTAATGTTGTAGAATTTTTGAGAAGTAGTGATGTTGACACAGTAGTAGTGAGTATATGTAGCGATGCGTAATGTGAATGGGAGATAAACAATATTTGTTGATGATATTTTGTAGTAAGGGTGAGGTGGTAAGGTGTGAGCAGCGTGTGGCGTTGCGGCGGGAATAGAGTAGTTTAAGTGAGTGTTTGCCGATATTTTGGAGGGGCATTGGTTCGTATGTGTATAGCCAGGTAGGGAACACACATCCTAGTACAAAGATGAGCGGTGCCAGAGGTAAGTTGAGTTTAGAGTGTTTTGATAGAGATGGGTGTCATGTAGTAAAAGTTAATAGTAGAGTCAGAGGGAGGAAGATTATATAGGTATCCAGATCAAGTAATAAATTAAATGAGATAAATGGTTGAATCACCCAAAGTAATGTAGAATCAGATCGTTAATAAAGAAAGAGATTTATGATAAAGAATATAAAATCTTCATTTTTTTTAAAAACCAGTGACAAAATTTTGACAGAATGTGGAGATAAAGTAAAATTAAGAATTGTTTATTTTGAGTAATATAAATGTCAATTTGCTTACTATTTATAATAATATTTTGTTAATTTTAAATATTTTATTTTATCATGTTTTGTATTTCAAGTTAGATTGTTACAGATGTTGAATGTATTTTCAGAAAGTATACATAACATAGGTAGGTCAAGGGTCTTGAACTTGACCTAGTTTCGATCAGCTGATGAGGCCATACACATACTAAGCTTGTATAGTTGGAAGTCAATTTAATTTGTTTGTTTAATCAATTTAAAACAATTTTCAAATAATGTCTAAATATGAAGGAAACATTTTCATAAATTTAAATTTTCTTAAAAATTTCTTGGAAAATATTTTTTTGGAAATATTATTTTTGAAAAAAAAAAAACGATTTTTCGCCTGCCAGCGAATGAATATTTTTGAGCAATGATTATTTTATTATGTGTGTATTAACCATGTTTAATTTTATTGATTTATTTGGGATTGCATTGTATTGTTAGACTTTAAGTATTCACTTGTTAGGGTAAGGATATGTTTAACTATAAGAGATGTTTAAATTCACTTATTTCAAGTAAATAAAACAGAAAAACAAGGAAGAGAATTTCTTTTAATAAAGTAGATTATTTTGAATTTTGTTAATTTTTTATAAATTTTAAAGAATTTGTCAAGGTGTAATATGTAATGTGAGTGTGTGTGAGCCCAGTATCTGCTAAAGGCAGCCCAGCTTGCATAAAAGGGGAAACATATCGGTGGAGGATCTGGCATAATTTAAGCCAGGGATTGAGGATATTTGGGGATAGCATGCTAAAAGGCGTGTGCTGTGGTACTTTTCTGTTCGATTTCTCGGTGTTGGGATCTCTTACGGAGAAGTCCAGTGATCTCGTTCAGATGGGTCCATGGTCGCCAAGCCAGGGGGGTAGTGTACCCATGTAGATTAAGAACAAGGGGGTTGTTGGCAGCAGTTCCTCACCGGTCCTCTTCGGGGTTTATCAATGAGATTTCTTCTGTTTTGGACAGCAGAATTCTCATCGAGGGGGTATTGTAACGTGTCAATTTTGGGTCATTTTATTTTTTACAATTTGGGGTATTTACATTTTTTGTTATTTCGTTGTTGTGCGGGATTTTATAGAATTATTGTGCAACGTAGTTCATTACTACAGAACATATGGTAGACGAAACAGCGTTGGAACAAAGCATAGACGCAGTTACTGTATTGTGTAACTCGGCAAAGGAATTTGCATCTCCCCGAAATTCTAAGAACTCTGTATATGTGTGGCAATGCACGCACGCCACTACTCAAGTACGCGCTCTGCCAGGACGCCTAGTTGGTTTAAAGCAAGATGGCTTGAGCAAAGTTAATTCAGCAATGTGCGTTTGAGCGGCAGGAAGTCATGGCTAAGCCCTGCCCTTTTGTGACGCTAGCCAGTGCCTAGCTGAGATCGTTCGCTACCTTATTTTACAACACTACATGCTTAGCATAGGACTAAGCTACGGCGACGAAGATCAAGGCAGTGATTTCCGTACCCAGTATGAGATCACCTCAGCAATATCTGTTACATTATCGTTCCCAGTCTACATTAAGCGCAAAGACGCCATACAGTGCACGAGAAACAAAGTACAGCTACAGACGCTTATATTTTGGTTCGGGCCCGGTTGGTCGAATTTTCACAGATGTAGTTAATTCGATAAGACCGACCGGGACCCAAGAAAGTCATTAACTCATCACAGTTAGAAATTTGTGGCAGTGGAAAAGTGAAAACAAATTACGTACATGTGAATCGGGGACAAAACACGTGTTCGGCCGGCAACGCGGTAGTGGACGGTTATATCGTAACAATAAAGGAATGTGTAAAATTTAATAAAAATGAGGGGTAAAGTATAAAATGGCATGTGTGTGTGAGTGATGCAGAATGGGCTACCTTAATTAGTACTTAAATATGAACGATAAACATATATTTTATAAACTCGCTTTCTAGTGTCTGTGTTTAACTCATTAAAAATTATTTAGTTTACTTTAAATGTGTTAGTCTAAGTTATTTCGCCATTACCACGTTCTCATTTCTGTGTTGAAAAATTCGTCTAACGAAATCGGGGGTTTTCTGAAATTTTATTATAGTCAGATGGCGGGATTTTTTATAAGGGCAAGAGTGTAGAAGGTTTCGATATTTAACCTTTAGAAAAAATATCGTGGCGACCTGGGCAGTTTCAAAAGGCAAGTTTTACGGGGACCATGATGGTAAGTGAAATTCTGGCAGCGGTAAGTAGTATTTTATGATGAGTGTAATTTAGTAAATATAAGAGAAAAAGGTGAGTAACATCACAGCGACGACCCTGCCAGGATATTCGTATATAAATTTTATAGGAACTAGACCTGTTTTAATGCACAGAAAATAGGATGTGGTAATGACGAATGTATAAAAATTGTATTGCACATATTTACGTAGGTTATGTTCGTGTTGTGATTCACAGTGTGTTAGGTGTTTGAGTATAGAAAAAGAGTAATTTTATATATAAAAGTGTTATACAAACGAACTTTAAAAATGTCTATAATACAGAGTAATGATAGTGATTTTGCGTGGGATGAGTGGGAGAATGAATTTCGAGGTGTTGTGGGTGAGATGACAGACGAGGAATGGGGTAATTTAGACAATAGATTAACACGAATGGAAGAACAGGAGGAAGGAATATTCGCAGAAATTAATAAACATAGTGAGATGCCCAGTGATAAAGGTAAGATAGTTGAAATAACAGTGGTAGAGAATAAGACAGAAAATAGGGCTAATGATAATGATAACGACAGTGTGGGGGTAGAAAAAAAGGAGCGTACATTGGAGGATGTGATGAATCTTTTGAGAACAGTGTATGATGAAATAAATGATAATCTGAACAAACGGTTTGATGAGAGTAAGGAAATGATGAATAAACATTTTGATAATATTAATAAACGGTTTGACGAAAATAACAAAATATTGAAGGAATGGGCGCAGGAACTAAAGACAGACCGATTAAGGGAGGAAGATAGATGTCAATTAAAAGTTGAGTTAACACAGGTAAGTGGTAATAATGTCTTTGATAATAGCGAAGAAATAATTAACAAGGTAAGTTACAGTTGTAAAAATGAATTAATAAATAATAGTGATAAAATAATTGAAAACGAGCTATTTAAGAATGATGTAGTGAAAACAAATAGTGATGATGAAGTTTGTGGTGAAGTAGAATTTAATAACGAAATGTTAACGAGTGTTGATGAAAATGAGAGAGAGTGTGATGAAAGGTTAGGGTGGCAAAGGGCAAATTTTCCCCGTGATGTAAGTGGAGTAAGGACTCCGCTAGTAGTGAATTTTGAGGACAGAGTTTCCTCCGTTAATTATGTGGAAGACAAGGTGTCTTCAAGCAGTCCCCTAATTTTTTGTAAACCTGGAAAAGCCAGGAAGTGGTATAGTAAGTTTGTTGTGCCCTTTGCATGGAGTGAAGTAGGTCAGTGGTGTTGTGACAGGTATTGTGATGAAAGTGATTATGAGAGAGAGAAAGAGTTAGAGTGGTTCAAGATAAATAGAGGTTACGTAGAGCTGATAGAGAAGATGGATATTATGAGAATTATGATAAATAATGTAGACATACCTTGTGTAGTAGTAGATAATGATTATATTGATGATAAATATGTACCTGTAGGAAGAATTAGTGTACTTGTAGTGGAGGAATATGATGAGAAAATAACTTACCTGGGTGTAACAACAAATATTCACGGAGGCTGGATAAAAACAAATAATGGTGACAAGTCTTATGAAATAATAAAAGGGAAGATGAATGACATAGAGGTAATGGTTTATAATAAGAATAATAATAATAAATTGGATGTAAATAAAAATGGTTTATGCTATAAATATGTGAGGTATCTTTTTGACGATGGAGGATAAACTATTAAAACAATAAAAGACAGTGTAAACATTATGTTTTATGGGTTTTTGACATGGCAAATTTGGACAATGAAGTGTGGGAAAACTGAACAGTAAATAACAAAAGTCTGTAAATAAAAATATAGTAAATTTATTTGTGTGCATTGTGGAATGTTAAGTGAATAATGTGTGTACGTAAGATGATTGTTGTAATAATAATATTGAAATATTTGCAAGTTCAATAAATATTAGAATTAATTGTGAAAACAGTAATTGACTAATGGTAATTGTTTCGATAACTATATAATTTATATTTTTGGTAATTAATGTAATTAAAACAATTTGATACATGTTAAATATTTTGATTGCTTATTTACATATTAATTAATTAAATTTTTTATGAATTTAATTTATTTTACGAGATTTGGAAATTTGGTAATGAATGATAAATTATTTGATGTAAACTAATATTTTTGTGTTAAATGTTACAGAGGTGAGGTGAAAAGTATTGTAATATGGTGATTATGTTTTGTATATATCATGTTAAATGGATTGTAAGTATGAAAATTTTATAGTCATGTCTAACAAAAATGTTTACAGGTAACTAAGATTTTAATTCAGTAATAAGATGTTTATTTGAAATAATTGTGTTCAATAAAAATGATGATTAAAAAATTTTTTTTAAATAACTGAAAGATAATGGAATTTATAATAAATCTTGATAATAAATTTTGAAAATTTTTAGGAAGATAATTGTTGAAAATTATGAATGATGTAAATGAGTTAAATGATTATTGCTGAAAATATTGTAATGTATATAAAATTTGTAATTAATTAGTAAGTTGCTATTGCGGGGGTGGCCTGTGCTCCCGTAGATAGCGAAATGGGTTGGGGGTAACAGAGAGTGTTACCTCCATCGGAGGCCGAAATGGCGAAAATGTGCGACACACTTTTTTCGTGTAAATTAAAATTTACACACTGATAGACGACCGTGTCGCACATAGTAGTAATGATTGTAACAGGCAGTCAAATTGAAGTTAGATTTCCCCGACTTTTCGGGCGATTACTGCCTTACCAGCACTAATCGTGGATTTGGCTAGCGGCCAGCTATGGTCATATCAAGTCCCTTGACCATAGCTGACTTGAAATTGGTATATATTGGAAATTCAATGGGGGGAGACAATTAGGGGAAATCTCTCGGAACTATGAAACAGCGGCTGCCACTCTGCCCGCGTGGGGGCAGCAAAGACAGGTGGTAGACCCGCATTAAGGGTATGTAATTATAGACCAGAACATGTTGATGTTCATATCTTTTAAAATGTAATAGCGGAAGCAAAGACACGGAGAGGTAAAACTGCTCCAAAATATACAGTCTTTGTCGAAGCGAAAGGGCGATACAGTCCTCCATAATTTGAAATAGTGTGTGTGGCTGGGAGGTGACTCAGATGAGCCACGAATATAAATTTTATAACATACAAAATTTTTTTATTCAAATTTGATCAAATAAAAATGCTTGCGCTCTGTTCAAATGACTAGATGCTCATATTTTCAATACAAGTTGTTCATGCTATAATTTTAAGTGTATTATTTTATTGTGGTACGTTAGATATAGGTATTGATAAAATATGTGTTTTCATTATATGTGTATATTTTAAACTAAGCCAATAATTAAACCGACTGGCAGGCAATTAACGTAATGGAAGTCAGGAGAGATAAATATATAATTCATGTAATCTGTTCAAGTATGAGATGGGTTTTCATTGTGTTAGTAGATCAGCTGATCAGCAATAACATGTCACTGGTAAGATGGTTTATAAATGTTACACGTAATTAATGTTGAACGTAATGTTTTAATGTAGTACAGATGTTTTAAAGTAATGATAAAACAACTTGATAAATTGAGAAGTAAAGAAATAATTTGTGAAAGTTAATAAAAGGATAGTTTTTGGGGTGATGAGTATTTTATGGGGCATATAGATCTGTCCAAATTGAAGTCAGAGTTAAAGTTGAAATAGTAGAGGTGAGAATAATGTAATGTTGTAGAATTTTTGAGAAGTAGTGATGTTGACACAGTAGTAGTGAGTATATGTAGCGATGCGTAATGTGAATGGGAGATAAACAATATTTGTTGATGATATTTTGTAGTAAGGGTGAGGTGGTAAGGTGTGAGCAGCGTGTGGCGTTGCGGCGGGAATAGAGTAGTTTAAGTGAGTGTTTGCCGATATTTTGGAGGGGCATTGGTTCGTATGTGTATAGCCAGGTAGGGAACACACATCCTAGTACAAAGATGAGCGGTGCCAGAGGTAAGTTGAGTTTAGAGTGTTTTGATAGAGATGGGTGTCATGTAGTAAAAGTTAATAGTAGAGTCAGAGGGAGGAAGATTATATAGGTATCCAGATCAAGTAATAAATTAAATGAGATAAATGGTTGAATCACCCAAAGTAATGTAGAATCAGATCGTTAATAAAGAAAGAGATTTATGATAAAGAATATAAAATCTTCATTTTTTTTAAAAACCAGTGACAAAATTTTGACAGAATGTGGAGATAAAGTAAAATTAAGAATTGTTTATTTTGAGTAATATAAATGTCAATTTGCTTACTATTTATAATAATATTTTGTTAATTTTAAATATTTTATTTTATCATGTTTTGTATTTCAAGTTACATTGTTACAGATGTTGAATGTATTTTCAGAAAGTATACATAACATAGGTAGGTCAAGGGTCTTGAACTTGACCTAGTTTCGATCAGCTGATGAGGCCATACACATACTAAGCTTGTATAGTTGGAAGTCAATTTAATTTGTTTGTTTAATCAATTTAAAACAATTTTCAAATAATGTCTAAATATGAAGGAAACATTTTCATAAATTTAAATTTTCTTAAAAATTTCTTGGAAAATATTTTTTTGGAAATATTATTTTTGAAAAAAAAAAAAAAAAAAAAAAAAAAAAAAAAGATTTTTCGCCTGCCAGCGAATGAATATTTTTGAGCAATGATTATTTTATTATGTGTGTATTAACCATGTTTAATTTTATTGATTTATTTGGGATTGCAAAAAAAAAAAAAAAAAAAAAAAAAAAAGATTTTTCGCCTGCCAGCGAATGAATATTTTTGAGCAATGATTATTTTATTATGTGTGTATTAACCATGTTTAATTTTATTGATTTATTTGGGATTGCATTGTATTGTTAGACTTTAAGTATTCACATGTTAGGGTAAGGATATGTTTAACTATAAGAGATGTTTAAATTCACTTATTTCAAGTAAATAAAACAGAAAAACAAGGAAGAGAATTTCTTTTAATAAAGTAGATTATTTTGAATTTTGTTAATTTTTTATAAATTTTAAAGAATTTGTCAAGGTGTAATATGTAATGTGAGTGTGTGTGAGCCCAGTATCTGCTAAAGGCAGCCCAGCTTGCATAAAAGGGGAAACATATCGGTGGAGGATCTGGCATAATTTAAGCCAGGGATTGAGGATATTTGGGGATAGCATGCTAAAAGGCGTGTGCTGTGGTACTTTTCTGTTCGATTTCTCGGTGTTGGGATCTCTTACGGAGAAGTCCAGTGATCTCGTTCAGATGGGTCCATGGTCGCCAAGCCAGGGGGGTAGTGTACCCATGTAGATTAAGAACAAGGGGGTTGTTGGCAGCAGTTCCTCACCGGTCCTCTTCGGGGTTTATCAATGAGATTTCTTCTGTTTTGGACAGCAGAATTCTCATCGAGGGGGTATTGTAACGTGTCAATTTTGGGTCATTTTATTTTTTACAATTTGGGGTATTTACATTTTTTGTTATTTCGTTGTTGTGCGGGATTTTATAGAATTATTGTGCAACGTAGTTCATTACTACAGAACATATGGTAGACGAAACAGCGTTGGAACAAAGCATAGACGCAGTTACTGTATTGTGTAACTCGGCAAAGGAATTTGCATCTCCCCGAAATTCTAAGAACTCTGTATATGTGTGGCAATGCACGCACGCCACTACTCAAGTACGCGCTCTGCCAGGACGCCTAGTTGGTTTAAAGCAAGATGGCTTGAGCAAAGTTAATTCAGCAATGTGCGTTTGAGCGGCAGGAAGTCATGGCTAAGCCCTGCCCTTTTGTGACGCTAGCCAGTGCCTAGCTGAGATCGTTCGCTACCTTATTTTACAACACTACATGCTTAGCATAGGACTAAGCTACGGCGACGAAGATCAAGGCAGTGATTTCCGTACCCAGTATGAGATCACCTCAGCAATATCTGTTACATTATCGTTCCCAGTCTACATTAAGCGCAAAGACGCCATACAGTGCACGAGAAACAAAGTACAGCTACAGACGCTTATATTTTGGTTCGGGCCCGGTTGGTCGAATTTTCACAGATGTAGTTAATTCGATAAGACCGACCGGGACCCAAGAAAGTCATTAACTCATCACAGTTAGAAATTTGTGGCAGTGGAAAAGTGAAAACAAATTACGTACATGTGAATCGGGGACAAAACACGTGTTCGGCCGGCAACGCGGTAGTGGACGGTTATATCGTAACAATAAAGGAATGTGTAAAATTTAATAAAAATGAGGGGTAAAGTATAAAATGGCATGTGTGTGTGAGTGATGCAGAATGGGCTACCTTAATTAGTACTTAAATATGAACGATAAACATATATTTTATAAACTCGCTTTCTAGTGTCTGTGTTTAACTCATTAAAAATTATTTAGTTTACTTTAAATGTGTTAGTCTAAGTTATTTCGCCATTACCACGTTCTCATTTCTGTGTTGAAAAATTCGTCTAACGAAATCGGGGGTTTTCTGAAATTTTATTATAGTCAGATGGCGGGATTTTTTATAAGGGCAAGAGTGTAGAAGGTTTCGATATTTAACCTTTAGAAAAAATATCGTGGCGACCTGGGCAGTTTCAAAAGGCAAGTTTTACGGGGACCATGATGGTAAGTGAAATTCTG
This sequence comes from Magicicada septendecula, assembly GCA_034769895.1. Lineage (NCBI taxonomy): Eukaryota > Metazoa > Arthropoda > Insecta > Hemiptera > Cicadidae > Magicicada > Magicicada septendecula. The sequence goes on from CM068369.1 coordinate 84,376,959, forward strand.
GCAGCGGTAAGTAGTATTTTATGATGAGTGTAATTTAGTAAATATAAGAGAAAAAGGTGAGTAACATCACAGCGACGACCCTGCCAGGATATTCGTATATAAATTTTATAGGAACTAGACCTGTTTTAATGCACAGAAAATAGGATGTGGTAATGACGAATGTATAAAAATTGTATTGCACATATTTACGTAGGTTATGTTCGTGTTGTGATTCACAGTGTGTTAGGTGTTTGAGTATAGAAAAAGAGTAATTTTATATATAAAAGTGTTATACAAACGAACTTTAAAAATGTCTATAATACAGAGTAATGATAGTGATTTTGCGTGGGATGAGTGGGAGAATGAATTTCGAGGTGTTGTGGGTGAGATGACAGACGAGGAATGGGGTAATTTAGACAATAGATTAACACGAATGGAAGAACAGGAGGAAGGAATATTCACAGAAATTAATAAACATAGTGAGATGCCCAGTGATAAAGGTAAGATAGTTGAAATAACAGTGGTAGAGAATAAGACAGAAAATAGGCCTAATGATAATGATAACGACAGTGTGGGGGTAGAAAAAAAGGAGCGTACATTGGAGGATGTGATGAATCTTTTGAGAACAGTGTATGATGAAATAAATGATAATCTGAACAAACGGTTTGATGAGAGTAAGGAAATGATGAATAAACATTTTGATAATATTAATAAACGGTTTGACGAAAATAACAAAATATTGAAGGAATGGGCGCAGGAACTAAAGACAGACCGATTAAGGGAGGAAGATAGATGTCAATTAAAAGTTGAGTTAACACAGGTAAGTGGTAATAATGTCTTTGATAATAGCGAAGAAATAATTAACAAGGTAAGTTACAGTTGTAAAAATGAATTAATAAATAATAGTGATAAAATAATTGAAAACGAGCTATTTAAGAATGATGTAGTGAAAACAAATAGTGATGATGAAGTTTGTGGTGAAGTAGAATTTAATAACGAAATGTTAACGAGTGTTGATGAAAATGAGAGAGAGTGTGATGAAAGGTTAGGGTGGCAAAGGGCAAATTTTCCCCGTGATGTAAGTGGAGTAAGGACTCCGCTAGTAGTGAATTTTGAGGACAGAGTTTCCTCCGTTCATTATGTGGAAGACAAGGTGTCTTCAAGCAGTCCCCTAATTTTTTGTAAACCTGGAAAAGCCAGGAAGTGGTATAGTAAGTTTGTTGTGCCCTTTGCATGGAGTGAAGTAGGTCAGTGGTGTTGTGACAGGTATTGTGATGAAAGTGATTATGAGAGAGAGAAAGAGTTAGAGTGGTTCAAGATAAATAGAGGTTACGTAGAGCTGATAGAGAAGATGGATATTATGAGAATTATGATAAATAATGTAGACATACCTTGTGTAGTAGTAGATAATGATTATATTGATGATAAATATGTACCTGTAGGAAGAATTAGTGTACTTGTAGTGTGTGACGGTACGGATTTGTGAGCTACCCCAGTTTAATTTCATAGTAATTCAAATCATCATTTTAAGCACTTTCCAAATTGCCAGACTTTCACCTGTAAGGAGCCTCCAGTACAGCAATGCAACATACACAGCCAGCCAAAACAACTGCCAGACGCATTGCACAATCACATAGCAGCAGGCTTGTGTGTGAAACACAGTCTGCTGTGTGTCATCAGAGAGAGTGGTAATAAGCAGCATACAGTGCAGATAAAAATTACATAGTGGCCTCGGGTGTAAGATAGGCCGCAGTTAAGAGTAGGCCTATCTTTGAAAATACTAAAACTAATATAAAAAACTGTATAACGCGCGGCCAGCCTAAAAAACTTCAAGTGACTTTCTAAGTGCGAAAAGTTACGTCGGCCGACTAAATAAATAATATACGTATAATTTGAACAGTGGTGACTGATGGTCATAACATTGACGTGAATTAACCAGTGTACCAGAGAAAAAAAAAAACAACTAAATGCGGAGTGAACCGTAATGTTGAACAAACAGCGATTGTACGACTCACCGAGAGACACCTGGAACGGTTAAGTACAATCAGTAACTAATTGGCCAAAACTTTTAAATTTCACAGATATAATGGGTAGAATACTAACCAAATTAACTAAATGAAATAGAAGGGTGAGAGAGAGAGAGTGAGTGAGAGCGTAAGTTTGGGGTACGTACCTACAAAGTAAAATACTGGTTCATAGATTGAGTAAATTAATTAATTGTAAAATTTTTTGCATTATCTTGCTGTTGTAAGGGGATGATGCAAAGACCATTGTAGTAACTTTTTTATATCACTTTCATGTAATAAGTAATTAAGCGATTTTTGTGTGTAAACTGTTGTTCTACAGAGAGTAAAGAGGGAAATTAATTAAAGAAAAATAAATAAGCGCCATTCATTACATAACATGTGTTAGCGTAATTATTCGTAACTCAAACAAATAATCCTGTCTGCAGCTGTTTTCGTCTGAAAGAATTTGGAATAAAACCCTAAGGTAAGAGATAAATATAATTATAGTTTTGTAATTAATTTGAAGAGTTACACTTGGCGCCCGAACAGAAACGCGAGTATAGGTTACAACCTACATTCGCCAGACCTAATTAAGCTGCAGAAAGGGTTATTTGAGAGGGAGGACGCTTTGGTAAATTAAATATAAAAAGGGTTAAGTCAATAGTGGATGAGATTAATATTCTTGTGTAACATTATATAAACTTGTATAAAATGGCAGCGAATAATGACGATGTCAATGAAACAACGAGTGTTGACAATTGTGATGAGTCAAATATGAGTAATTTTGAGAGACATTCGACTCCAAGTGCGAGTCAAGATAAAACAGAGTTAAACTTAACTGATCAGAGTAATGTAATTGAAGATTCGGGCGTGCAATTGACCCCGACTTCAACAAAATGTAACGTCCAATTCAATAGTGATGTAATGAGTATGTTACAATTACTCTTAGAACAAAATAAAGAACAGAAGAGTGATTCTGATATTAAATTCCATGAGTTAAAGGGTGACATAAATAATATTGACAAAAAATTTGATGAGCGTTTATATGATATGAAACAACAGAGTGTTAAGTTAGAAGACAATATTAATAAACGTTTAAATGAGACGAATGAATGTTTCAATACATTGAAAGAACAAATAGTAGAGTCAGTAGCAGAACAGATTAAAAGTAAGAAATTAACAAATGTTAACAATGATATTGAAAATAGTAATGTGATTGAAAGGGCGGTATCAGAAAGTGATACGTTGAAAATAGATAGTGAAACAGTAAGTGAGAGTGAGAAAATTATAAGTTGTAATGAAGTAATAATTAGTGTTGTTGAATTGGAAAAAGAATGGAAAGAAAGAGTAGATGAATGTGTAGGGCAGAGAGTAAATTTTCCCCTTATTTGTGATGAACCAGAGTGTTCAAAAGTGTTATTTTTGGGCAAGAGACCCTTATTAGTGAAAGATTTGAATTGTTTAATTTTGCTGAATAATTTTGTACCCTCTGCGTGGAATGATAAAAGTATGATATGTTGTTATGATGAGAGAATTTTAGATAGAGAATGGTGTATTGACAAAGAGACAGAATTGTATGAATTACAGAGAGATTATGGTGAGTGGAAGGAAATGTTAGAAGTATGTTTAAACAAGAGTAATTTACTGTATGATGAAAAAGTAACTGACCCGATATTGGAAATATTTACCGACGGAGACTTTACAAAGAATACTGATGTTGACCTGGTATATGATTATCATGGTAAAATGAATAAACAGAAATTTTATGGTTACTATATACAAGATAACCGTATATGGAATGTAAATAAAATTGAAAATTGTTATGTGAAACCCCGATTAATTTTTGACGATGGAGGTTGAAATTCATAAGTGAACAATTTTAAATATGTCAATATATGATAATGACCTAGCTGATTTTGATATTGAAGTGTGTTATAACTGAATAATTACTGCTGAAGAGTTGTAAATACATGTGTAGTGAAAGTAATGGTATGTATTATAAAATGTTGAATTGTTTGTATGAAATAACATTGTTGTTAAATGTTTCAGAGGTTACACGGAGTTATTGGTGTGTGTGTGTGGTGTGTATTTTGTATTCATGTCAATAAGTGGATTGTAAGTATAAAGTTCATAATACTAATCAGATAGCATAAGATGCTTACAGGTGTGAAAAAATGTTGATTCAATAATATGGATTGAGATAATAGCATTAAATAGAAATTGTAATTAAAAGAGAAATAATAACTGAAAGGTGAATTAAAATAATATTTGGTTGAACTGTAAGAAATAGACATTGATAAATATGTTATCTAAAAAATTTATAAAGACTGAAAAGTACAGGTGTAGTATGATGTAACCAGAATGTTTATACTATGTGAGCCTTGCAGACTAGTGTTTATATAAACAGGTGTGGTATGTTGAGACTAAGGTTCACAGACATACTTGGTGACCATAACAAAAACTGTTGTAGTCTGCTGAATCAGTATCTTATTGTGATAGAAAAGAATTGAAATTAAATTTTTTTTACAGACAAAATAATAATGAGGCAATTACTGTAACTTTTGAGATTAATTTAATTAATTAAAGTAAATTAAATACAATTAAACTAATTTAGTAATAAAATTAATAGAAACGATGATTTTAACAATGAACTTAACTTTATTTTCATTTAAATTCAAACTGGAATTATAAAGTAAATACTAATTGATGTAAATAAGGATTTAACTTATTAAAATATTCATTTAAACTGAAAACTGGATGAAATGTTGGAGCTGAAACGGTGTTTGGGAATTAAGATGTGTATATTACTGTCCATATAGATTTTTCATATGCTATGAATTTTTTGTCCTATTCATATATATAGTAGTTAAGGATACCTTGTATAATCTATGTGTCATTTCGGTTGGGCAATATTGTATGGGGAATATTATTTAATTTAACGGAAATTTATGTGTATCACTGTAAACCTATATTGTTTTACTAATACTATATTTTTTTTGGGTCTATTATATAAAATGAGCCAGTACGTTGTCAATGAACCAGTACGGCTAAGAGGAAACAAACCAGTTGTGGGATATGGAGTGATGGAAGGCCGTTTGTCAATGTTTAATTACATGTTTTAAAGTCAGGCGATACTGGGGCGGGTATCTGTCCGAGCTTATGGTGGTGGGATCTCGAGTAGAGAAGTCCCGTAAGATCGGATGGGTGCTGTCGCAGTCGCCAGACTAGGGGGGTAAGAACCCATGATTTAGTAGAGAGTTCAGGGGGGTTGCGGCGCCATATCCTCACTGATCCTCTTAGGTCTAGGCAATAAGAGTTTGAACGCTTCGGCCTTCAATCTCTTATTGGGGGGTATTGTGACGGTACGGATTTGTGAGCTACCCCAGTTTAATTTCATAGTAATTCAAATCATCATTTTAAGCACTTTCCAAATTGCCAGACTTTCACCTGTAAGGAGCCTCCAGTACAGCAATGCAACATACACAGCCAGCCAAAACAACTGCCAGACGCATTGCACAATCACATAGCAGCAGGCTTGTGTGTGAAACACAGTCTGCTGTGTGTCATCAGAGAGAGTGGTAATAAGCAGCATACAGTGCAGATAAAAATTACATAGTGGCCTCAGGTGTAAGATAGGCCGCAGTTAAGAGTAGGCCTATCTTTGAAAATACTAAAACTAATATAAAAAACTGTATAACGCGCGGCCAGCCTAAAAGACTTCAAGTGACTTTCTAAGTGCGAAAAGTTACGTCGGCCGACTAAATAAATAATATACGTATAATTCGAACAGTGGTGACTGATGGTCATAACATTGACGTGAATTAACCAGTGTACCAGAGAAAAAAAAAAAACAACTAAACGCGGAGTGAACCGTAATGTTGAACAAACAGCGATTGTACGACTCACCGAGAGACACCTGGAACGGTTAAGTACCATCAGTAACTAATTGGCCAAAACTTTTAAATTTCACAGATATAATGGGTAGAATACTAACCAAATTAACTAAATGAAATAGAAGGGTGAGAGAGAGAGAGTGAGTGAGAGCGTAAGTTTGGGGTACGTACCTACAAAGTAAAATACTGGTTCATAGATTGAGTAAATTAATTAATTGTAAAATTTTTTGCATTATCTTGCTGTTGTAAGGGGATGATGCAAAGACCATTGTAGTAACTTTTTTATATCACTTTCATGTAATAAGTAATTAAGCGATTTTTGTGTGTAAACTGTTGTTCTACAGAGAGTAAAGAGGGAAATTAATTAAAGAAAAATAAATAAGCGCCATTCATTACATAACGTGTTAGCGTAATTATTCGTAACTCAAACAAATAATCCTGTCTGCAGCTGTTTTCGTCTGAAAGACTTTGGAATAAAACCCTAAGGTAAGAGAATAATAATTTTGTAAGTAATTCGTAGAGTTACATTTGGCCCCGAACCAGGGACCCGAGTCATATAATTTGTCTGTAAGTAATTCGTAGAGTTACAAGTGGAGGAATATGATGAGAAAATAACTTACCTGGGTGTAACAACAAATATTCACAGAGGCTGGATAAAAACAAATAATGGTGACAAGTCTTATGAAATAATAAAAGGGAAGATGAATGACATAGAGGTAATGGTTTATAATAAGAATAATAATAATAAATTGGATGTAAATAAAAATGGTTTATGCTATAAATATGTGAGGTATCTTTTTGACGATGGAGGATAAACTATTAAAACAATAAAAGACAGTGTAAACATTATGTTTTATGGGTTTTTGACATGGCAAATTTGGACAATGAAGTGTGGGAAAACTGAACAGTAAATAACAAAAGTCTGTAAATAAAAATATAGTAAATTTATTTGTGTGCATTGTGGAATGTTAAGTGAATAATGTGTGTACGTAAGATGATTGTTGTAATAATAATATTGAAATATTTGCAAGTTCAATAAATATTAGAATTAATTGTGAAAACAGTAATTGACTAATGGTAATTGTTTCGATAACTATATAATTTATATTTTTGGTAATTAATGTAATTAAAACAATTTGATACATGTTAAATATTTTGATTGCTTATTTACATATTAATTAATTAAATTTTTTATGAATTTAATTTATTTTACGAGATTTGGAAATTTGGTAATGAATGATAAATTATTTGATGTAAACTAATATTTTTGTGTTAAATGTTACAGAGGTGAGGTGAAAAGTATTGTAATATGGTGATTATGTTTTGTATATATCATGTTAAATGGATTGTAAGTATGAAAATTTTATAGTCATGTCTAACAAAAATGTTTACAGGTAACTAAGATTTTAATTCAGTAATAAGATGTTTATTTGAAATAATTGTGTTCAATAAAAATGATGATTAAAAAATTTTTTTTAAATAACTGAAAGATAATGGAATTTATAATAAATCTTGATAATAAATTTTGAAAATTTTTAGGAAGATAATTGTTGAAAATTATGAATGATGTAAATGAGTTAAATGATTATTGCTGAAAATATTGTAATGTATATAAAATTTGTAATTAATTAGTAAGTTGCTATTGCGGGGGTGGCCTGTGCTCCCGTAGATAGCGAAATGGGTTGGGGGTAACAGAGAGTGTTACCTCCATCGGAGGCCGAAATGGCGAAAATGTGCGACACACTTTTTTCGTGTAAATTAAAATTTACACACTGATAGACGACCGTGTCGCACATAGTAGTAATGATTGTAACAGGCAGTCAAATTGAAGTTAGATTTCCCCGACTTTTCGGGCGATTACTGCCTTACCAGCACTAATCGTGGATTTGGCTAGCGGCCAGCTATGGTCATATCAAGTCCCTTGACCATAGCTGACTTGAAATTGGTATATATTGGAAATTCAATGGGGGGAGACAATTAGGGGAAATCTCTCGGAACTATGAAACAGCGGCTGCCACTCTGCCCGCGTGGGGGCAGCAAAGACAGGTGGTAGACCCGCATTAAGGGTATGTAATTATAGACCAGAACATGTTGATGTTCATATCTTTTAAAATGTAATAGCGGAAGCAAAGACACGGAGAGGTAAAACTGCTCCAAAATATACAGTCTTTGTCGAAGCGAAAGGGCGATACAGTCCTCCATAATTTGAAATAGTGTGTGTGGCTGGGAGGTGACTCAGATGAGCCACGAATATAAATTTTATAACATACAAAATTTTTTTATTCAAATTTGATCAAATAAAAATGCTTGCGCTCTGTTCAAATGACTAGATGCTCATATTTTCAATACAAGTTGTTCATGCTATAATTTTAAGTGTATTATTTTATTGTGGTACGTTAGATATAGGTATTGATAAAATATGTGTTTTCATTATATGTGTATATTTTAAACTAAGCCAATAATTAAACCGACTGGCAGGCAATTAACGTAATGGAAGTCAGGAGAGATAAATATATAATTCATGTAATCTGTTCAAGTATGAGATGGGTTTTCATTGTGTTAGTAGATCAGCTGATCAGCAATAACATGTCACTGGTAAGATGGTTTATAAATGTTACACGTAATTAATGTTGAACGTAATGTTTTAATGTAGTACAGATGTTTTAAAGTAATGATAAAACAACTTGATAAATTGAGAAGTAAAGAAATAATTTGTGAAAGTTAATAAAAGGATAGTTTTTGGGGTGATGAGTATTTTATGGGGCATATAGATCTGTCCAAATTGAAGTCAGAGTTAAAGTTGAAATAGTAGAGGTGAGAATAATGTAATGTTGTAGAATTTTTGAGAAGTAGTGATGTTGACACAGTAGTAGTGAGTATATGTAGCGATGCGTAATGTGAATGGGAGATAAACAATATTTGTTGATGATATTTTGTAGTAAGGGTGAGGTGGTAAGGTGTGAGCAGCGTGTGGCGTTGCGGCGGGAATAGAGTAGTTTAAGTGAGTGTTTGCCGATATTTTGGAGGGGCATTGGTTCGTATGTGTATAGCCAGGTAGGGAACACACATCCTAGTACAAAGATGAGCGGTGCCAGAGGTAAGTTGAGTTTAGAGTGTTTTGATAGAGATGGGTGTCATGTAGTAAAAGTTAATAGTAGAGTCAGAGGGAGGAAGATTATATAGGTATCCAGATCAAGTAATAAATTAAATGAGATAAATGGTTGAATCACCCAAAGTAATGTAGAATCAGATCGTTAATAAAGAAAGAGATTTATGATAAAGAATATAAAATCTTCATTTTTTTTAAAAACCAGTGACAAAATTTTGACAGAATGTGGAGATAAAGTAAAATTAAGAATTGTTTATTTTGAGTAATATAAATGTCAATTTGCTTACTATTTATAATAATATTTTGTTAATTTTAAATATTTTATTTTATCATGTTTTGTATTTCAAGTTACATTGTTACAGATGTTGAATGTATTTTCAGAAAGTATACATAACATAGGTAGGTCAAGGGTCTTGAACTTGACCTAGTTTCGATCAGCTGATGAGGCCATACACATACTAAGCTTGTATAGTTGGAAGTCAATTTAATTTGTTTGTTTAATCAATTTAAAACAATTTTCAAATAATGTCTAAATATGAAGGAAACATTTTCATAAATTTAAATTTTCTTAAAAATTTCTTGGAAAATATTTTTTTGGAAATATTATTTTTGAAAAAAAAAAAAAAAAAAAAAAAAAAAAAAAAAAAGATTTTTCGCCTGCCAGCGAATGAATATTTTTGAGCAATGATTATTTTATTATGTGTGTATTAACCATGTTTAATTTTATTGATTTATTTGGGATTGCAAAAAAAAAAAAAAAAAAAAAAAAAAAAAGATTTTTCGCCTGCCAGCGAATGAATATTTTTGAGCAATGATTATTTTATTATGTGTGTATTAACCATGTTTAATTTTATTGATTTATTTGGGATTGCATTGTATTGTTAGACTTTAAGTATTCACATGTTAGGGTAAGGATATGTTTAACTATAAGAGATGTTTAAATTCACTTATTTCAAGTAAATAAAACAGAAAAACAAGGAAGAGAATTTCTTTTAATAAAGTAGATTATTTTGAATTTTGTTAATTTTTTATAAATTTTAAAGAATTTGTCAAGGTGTAATATGTAATGTGAGTGTGTGTGAGCCCAGTATCTGCTAAAGGCAGCCCAGCTTGCATAAAAGGGGAAACATATCGGTGGAGGATCTGGCATAATTTAAGCCAGGGATTGAGGATATTTGGGGATAGCATGCTAAAAGGCGTGTGCTGTGGTACTTTTCTGTTCGATTTCTCGGTGTTGGGATCTCTTACGGAGAAGTCCAGTGATCTCGTTCAGATGGGTCCATGGTCGCCAAGCCAGGGGGGTAGTGTACCCATGTAGATTAAGAACAAGGGGGTTGTTGGCAGCAGTTCCTCACCGGTCCTCTTCGGGGTTTATCAATGAGATTTCTTCTGTTTTGGACAGCAGAATTCTCATCGAGGGGGTATTGTAACGTGTCAATTTTGGGTCATTTTATTTTTTACAATTTGGGGTATTTACATTTTTTGTTATTTCGTTGTTGTGCGGGATTTTATAGAATTATTGTGCAACGTAGTTCATTACTACAGAACATATGGTAGACGAAACAGCGTTGGAACAAAGCATAGACGCAGTTACTGTATTGTGTAACTCGGCAAAGGAATTTGCATCTCCCCGAAATTCTAAGAACTCTGTATATGTGTGGCAATGCACGCACGCCACTACTCAAGTACGCGCTCTGCCAGGACGCCTAGTTGGTTTAAAGCAAGATGGCTTGAGCAAAGTTAATTCAGCAATGTGCGTTTGAGCGGCAGGAAGTCATGGCTAAGCCCTGCCCTTTTGTGACGCTAGCCAGTGCCTAGCTGAGATCGTTCGCTACCTTATTTTACAACACTACATGCTTAGCATAGGACTAAGCTACGGCGACGAAGATCAAGGCAGTGATTTCCGTACCCAGTATGAGATCACCTCAGCAATATCTGTTACATTATCGTTCCCAGTCTACATTAAGCGCAAAGACGCCATACAGTGCACGAGAAACAAAGTACAGCTACAGACGCTTATATTTTTGTTCGGGCCCGGTTGGTCGAATTTTCACAGATGTAGTTAATTCGATAAGACCGACCGGGACCCAAGAAAGTCATTAACTCATCACAGTTAGAAATTTGTGGCAGTGGAAAAGTGAAAACAAATTACGTACATGTGAATCGGGGACAAAACACGTGTTCGGCCGGCAACGCGGTAGTGGACGGTTATATCGTAACAATAAAGGAATGTGTAAAATTTAATAAAAATGAGGGGTAAAGTATAAAATGGCATGTGTGTGTGAGTGATGCAGAATGGGCTACCTTAATTAGTACTTAAATATGAACGATAAACATATATTTTATAAACTCGCTTTCTAGTGTCTGTGTTTAACTCATTAAAAATTATTTAGTTTACTTTAAATGTGTTAGTCTAAGTTATTTCGCCATTACCACGTTCTCATTTCTGTGTTGAAAAATTCGTCTAACGAAATCGGGGGTTTTCTGAAATTTTATTATAGTCAGATGGCGGGATTTTTTATAAGGGCAAGAGTGTAGAAGGTTTCGATATTTAACCTTTAGAAAAAATATCGTGGCGACCTGGGCAGTTTCAAAAGGCAAGTTTTACGGGGACCATGATGGTAAGTGAAATTCTGGCAGCGGTAAGTAGTATTTTATGATGAGTGTAATTTAGTAAATATAAGAGAAAAAGGTGAGTAACATCACAGCGACGACCCTGCCAGGATATTCGTATATAAATTTTATAGGAACTAGACCTGTTTTAATGCACAGAAAATAGGATGTGGTAATGACGAATGTATAAAAATTGTATTGCACATATTTACGTAGGTTATGTTCGTGTTGTGATTCACAGTGTGTTAGGTGTTTGAGTATAGAAAAAGAGTAATTTTATATATAAAAGTGTTATACAAACGAACTTTAAAAATGTCTATAATACAGAGTAATGATAGTGATTTTGCGTGGGATGAGTGGGAGAATGAATTTCGAGGTGTTGTGGGTGAGATGACAGACGAGGAATGGGGTAATTTAGACAATAGATTAACACGAATGGAAGAACAGGAGGAAGGAATATTCACAGAAATTAATAAACATAGTGAGATGCCCAGTGATAAAGGTAAGATAGTTGAAATAACAGTGGTAGAGAATAAGACAGAAAATAGGCCTAATGATAATGATAACGACAGTGTGGGGGTAGAAAAAAAGGAGCGTACATTGGAGGATGTGATGAATCTTTTGAGAACAGTGTATGATGAAATAAATGATAATCTGAACAAACGGTTTGATGAGAGTAAGGAAATGATGAATAAACATTTTGATAATATTAATAAACGGTTTGACGAAAATAACAAAATATTGAAGGAATGGGCGCAGGAACTAAAGACAGACCGATTAAGGGAGGAAGATAGATGTCAATTAAAAGTTGAGTTAACACAGGTAAGTGGTAATAATGTCTTTGATAATAGCGAAGAAATAATTAACAAGGTAAGTTACAGTTGTAAAAATGAATTAATAAATAATAGTGATAAAATAATTGAAAACGAGCTATTTAAGAATGATGTAGTGAAAACAAATAGTGATGATGAAGTTTGTGGTGAAGTAGAATTTAATAACGAAATGTTAACGAGTGTTGATGAAAATGAGAGAGAGTGTGATGAAAGGTTAGGGTGGCAAAGGGCAAATTTTCCCCGTGATGTAAGTGGAGTAAGGACTCCGCTAGTAGTGAATTTTGAGGACAGAGTTTCCTCCGTTCATTATGTGGAAGACAAGGTGTCTTCAAGCAGTCCCCTAATTTTTTGTAAACCTGGAAAAGCCAGGAAGTGGTATAGTAAGTTTGTTGTGCCCTTTGCATGGAGTGAAGTAGGTCAGTGGTGTTGTGACAGGTATTGTGATGAAAGTGATTATGAGAGAGAGAAAGAGTTAGAGTGGTTCAAGATAAATAGAGGTTACGTAGAGCTGATAGAGAAGATGGATATTATGAGAATTATGATAAATAATGTAGACATACCTTGTGTAGTAGTAGATAATGATTATATTGATGATAAATATGTACCTGTAGGAAGAATTAGTGTACTTGTAGTGTGTGACGGTACGGATTTGTGAGCTACCCCAGTTTAATTTCATAGTAATTCAAATCATCATTTTAAGCACTTTCCAAATTGCCAGACTTTCACCTGTAAGGAGCCTCCAGTACAGCAATGCAACATACACAGCCAGCCAAAACAACTGCCAGACGCATTGCACAATCACATAGCAGCAGGCTTGTGTGTGAAACACAGTCTGCTGTGTGTCATCAGAGAGAGTGGTAATAAGCAGCATACAGTGCAGATAAAAATTACATAGTGGCCTCGGGTGTAAGATAGGCCGCAGTTAAGAGTAGGCCTATCTTTGAAAATACTAAAACTAATATAAAAAACTGTATAACGCGCGGCCAGCCTAAAAAACTTCAAGTGACTTTCTAAGTGCGAAAAGTTACGTCGGCCGACTAAATAAATAATATACGTATAATTTGAACAGTGGTGACTGATGGTCATAACATTGACGTGAATTAACCAGTGTACCAGAGAAAAAAAAAAACAACTAAATGCGGAGTGAACCGTAATGTTGAACAAACAGCGATTGTACGACTCACCGAGAGACACCTGGAACGGTTAAGTACAATCAGTAACTAATTGGCCAAAACTTTTAAATTTCACAGATATAATGGGTAGAATACTAACCAAATTAACTAAATGAAATAGAAGGGTGAGAGAGAGAGAGTGAGTGAGAGCGTAAGTTTGGGGTACGTACCTACAAAGTAAAATACTGGTTCATAGATTGAGTAAATTAATTAATTGTAAAATTTTTTGCATTATCTTGCTGTTGTAAGGGGATGATGCAAAGACCATTGTAGTAACTTTTTTATATCACTTTCATGTAATAAGTAATTAAGCGATTTTTGTGTGTAAACTGTTGTTCTACAGAGAGTAAAGAGGGAAATTAATTAAAGAAAAATAAATAAGCGCCATTCATTACATAACATGTGTTAGCGTAATTATTCGTAACTCAAACAAATAATCCTGTCTGCAGCTGTTTTCGTCTGAAAGACTTTGGAATAAAACCCTAAGGTAAGAGATAAATATAATTATAGTTTTGTAATTAATTTGAAGAGTTACACTTGGCGCCCGAACAGAAACGCGAGTATAGGTTACAACCTACATTCGCCAGACCTAATTAAGCTGCAGAAAGGGTTATTTGAGAGGGAGGACGCTTTGGTAAATTAAATATAAAAAGGGTTAAGTCAATAGTGGATGAGATTAATATTCTTGTGTAACATTATATAAACTTGTATAAAATGGCAGCGAATAATGACGATGTCAATGAAACAACGAGTGTTGACAATTGTGATGAGTCAAATATGAGTAATTTTGAGAGACATTCGACTCCAAGTGCGAGTCAAGATAAAACAGAGTTAAACTTAACTGATCAGAGTAATGTAATTGAAGATTCGGGCGTGCAATTGACCCCGACTTCAACAAAATGTAACGTCCAATTCAATAGTGATGTAATGAGTATGTTACAATTACTCTTAGAACAAAATAAAGAACAGAAGAGTGATTCTGATATTAAATTCCATGAGTTAAAGGGTGACATAAATAATATTGACAAAAAATTTGATGAGCGTTTATATGATATGAAACAACAGAGTGTTAAGTTAGAAGACAATATTAATAAACGTTTAAATGAGACGAATGAATGTTTCAATACATTGAAAGAACAAATAGTAGAGTCAGTAGCAGAACAGATTAAAAGTAAGAAATTAACAAATGTTAACAATGATATTGAAAATAGTAATGTGATTGAAAGGGCGGTATCAGAAAGTGATACGTTGAAAATAGATAGTGAAACAGTAAGTGAGAGTGAGAAAATTATAAGTTGTAATGAAGTAATAATTAGTGTTGTTGAATTGGAAAAAGAATGGAAAGAAAGAGTAGATGAATGTGTAGGGCAGAGAGTAAATTTTCCCCTTATTTGTGATGAACCAGAGTGTTCAAAAGTGTTATTTTTGGGCAAGAGACCCTTATTAGTGAAAGATTTGAATTGTTTAATTTTGCTGAATAATTTTGTACCCTCTGCGTGGAATGATAAAAGTATGATATGTTGTTATGATGAGAGAATTTTAGATAGAGAATGGTGTATTGACAAAGAGACAGAATTGTATGAATTACAGAGAGATTATGGTGAGTGGAAGGAAATGTTAGAAGTATGTTTAAACAAGAGTAATTTACTGTATGATGAAAAAGTAACTGACCCGATATTGGAAATATTTACCGACGGAGACTTTACAAAGAATACTGATGTTGACCTGGTATATGATTATCATGGTAAAATGAATAAACAGAAATTTTATGGTTACTATATACAAGATAACCGTATATGGAATGTAAATAAAATTGAAAATTGTTATGTGAAACCCCGATTAATTTTTGACGATGGAGGTTGAAATTCATAAGTGAACAATTTTAAATATGTCAATATATGATAATGACCTAGCTGATTTTGATATTGAAGTGTGTTATAACTGAATAATTACTGCTGAAGAGTTGTAAATACATGTGTAGTGAAAGTAATGGTATGTATTATAAAATGTTGAATTGTTTGTATGAAATAACATTGTTGTTAAATGTTTCAGAGGTTACACGGAGTTATTGGTGTGTGTGTGTGGTGTGTATTTTGTATTCATGTCAATAAGTGGATTGTAAGTATAAAGTTCATAATACTAATCAGATAGCATAAGATGCTTACAGGTGTGAAAAAATGTTGATTCAATAATATGGATTGAGATAATAGCATTAAATAGAAATTGTAATTAAAAGAGAAATAATAACTGAAAGGTGAATTAAAATAATATTTGGTTGAACTGTAAGAAATAGACATTGATAAATATGTTATCTAAAAAATTTATAAAGACTGAAAAGTACAGGTGTAGTATGATGTAACCAGAATGTTTATACTATGTGAGCCTTGCAGACTAGTGTTTATATAAACAGGTGTGGTATGTTGAGACTAAGGTTCACAGACATACTTGGTGACCATAACAAAAACTGTTGTAGTCTGCTGAATCAGTATCTTATTGTGATAGAAAAGAATTGAAATTAAATTTTTTTTACAGACAAAATAATAATGAGGCAATTACTGTAACTTTTGAGATTAATTTAATTAATTAAAGTAAATTAAATACAATTAAACTAATTTAGTAATAAAATTAATAGAAACGATGATTTTAACAATGAACTTAACTTTATTTTCATTTAAATTCAAACTGGAATTATAAAGTAAATACTAATTGATGTAAATAAGGATTTAACTTATTAAAATATTCATTTAAACTGAAAACTGGATGAAATGTTGGAGCTGAAACGGTGTTTGGGAATTAAGATGTGTATATTACTGTCCATATAGATTTTTCATATGCTATGAATTTTTTGTCCTATTCATATATATAGTAGTTAAGGATACCTTGTATAATCTATGTGTCATTTCGGTTGGGCAATATTGTATGGGGAATATTATTTAATTTAACGGAAATTTATGTGTATCACTGTAAACCTATATTGTTTTACTAATACTATATTTTTTTTGGGTCTATTATATAAAATGAGCCAGTACGTTGTCAATGAACCAGTACGGCTAAGAGGAAACAAACCAGTTGTGGGATATGGAGTGATGGAAGGCCGTTTGTCAATGTTTAATTACATGTTTTAAAGTCAGGCGATACTGGGGCGGGTATCTGTCCGAGCTTATGGTGGTGGGATCTCGAGTAGAGAAGTCCCGTAAGATCGGATGGGTGCTGTCGCAGTCGCCAGACTAGGGGGGTAAGAACCCATGATTTAGTAGAGAGTTCAGGGGGGTTGCGGCGCCATATCCTCACTGATCCTCTTAGGTCTAGGCAATAAGAGTTTGAACGCTTCGGCCTTCAATCTCTTATTGGGGGGTATTGTGACGGTACGGATTTGTGAGCTACCCCAGTTTAATTTCATAGTAATTCAAATCATCATTTTAAGCACTTTCCAAATTGCCAGACTTTCACCTGTAAGGAGCCTCCAGTACAGCAATGCAACATACACAGCCAGCCAAAACAACTGCCAGACGCATTGCACAATCACATAGCAGCAGGCTTGTGTGTGAAACACAGTCTGCTGTGTGTCATCAGAGAGAGTGGTAATAAGCAGCATACAGTGCAGATAAAAATTACATAGTGGCCTCAGGTGTAAGATAGGCCGCAGTTAAGAGTAGGCCTATCTTTGAAAATACTAAAACTAATATAAAAAACTGTATAACGCGCGGCCAGCCTAAAAGACTTCAAGTGACTTTCTAAGTGCGAAAAGTTACGTCGGCCGACTAAATAAATAATATACGTATAATTCGAACAGTGGTGACTGATGGTCATAACATTGACGTGAATTAACCAGTGTACCAGAGAAAAAAAAAAAACAACTAAACGCGGAGTGAACCGTAATGTTGAACAAACAGCGATTGTACGACTCACCGAGAGACACCTGGAACGGTTAAGTACCATCAGTAACTAATTGGCCAAAACTTTTAAATTTCACAGATATAATGGGTAGAATACTAACCAAATTAACTAAATGAAATAGAAGGGTGAGAGAGAGAGAGTGAGTGAGAGCGTAAGTTTGGGGTACGTACCTACAAAGTAAAATACTGGTTCATAGATTGAGTAAATTAATTAATTGTAAAATTTTTTGCATTATCTTGCTGTTGTAAGGGGATGATGCAAAGACCATTGTAGTAACTTTTTTATATCACTTTCATGTAATAAGTAATTAAGCGATTTTTGTGTGTAAACTGTTGTTCTACAGAGAGTAAAGAGGGAAATTAATTAAAGAAAAATAAATAAGCGCCATTCATTACATAACGTGTTAGCGTAATTATTCGTAACTCAAACAAATAATCCTGTCTGCAGCTGTTTTCGTCTGAAAGACTTTGGAATAAAACCCTAAGGTAAGAGAATAATAATTTTGTAAGTAATTCGTAGAGTTACATTTGGCCCCGAACCAGGGACCCGAGTCATATAATTTGTCTGTAAGTAATTCGTAGAGTTACAAGTGGAGGAATATGATGAGAAAATAACTTACCTGGGTGTAACAACAAATATTCACAGAGGCTGGATAAAAACAAATAATGGTGACAAGTCTTATGAAATAATAAAAGGGAAGATGAATGACATAGAGGTAATGGTTTATAATAAGAATAATAATAATAAATTGGATGTAAATAAAAATGGTTTATGCTATAAATATGTGAGGTATCTTTTTGACGATGGAGGATAAACTATTAAAACAATAAAAGACAGTGTAAACATTATGTTTTATGGGTTTTTGACATGGCAAATTTGGACAATGAAGTGTGGGAAAACTGAACAGTAAATAACAAAAGTCTGTAAATAAAAATATAGTAAATTTATTTGTGTGCATTGTGGAATGTTAAGTGAATAATGTGTGTACGTAAGATGATTGTTGTAATAATAATATTGAAATATTTGCAAGTTCAATAAATATTAGAATTAATTGTGAAAACAGTAATTGACTAATGGTAATTGTTTCGATAACTATATAATTTATATTTTTGGTAATTAATGTAATTAAAACAATTTGATACATGTTAAATATTTTGATTGCTTATTTACATATTAATTAATTAAATTTTTTATGAATTTAATTTATTTTACGAGATTTGGAAATTTGGTAATGAATGATAAATTATTTGATGTAAACTAATATTTTTGTGTTAAATGTTACAGAGGTGAGGTGAAAAGTATTGTAATATGGTGATTATGTTTTGTATATATCATGTTAAATGGATTGTAAGTATGAAAATTTTATAGTCATGTCTAACAAAAATGTTTACAGGTAACTAAGATTTTAATTCAGTAATAAGATGTTTATTTGAAATAATTGTGATCAATAAAAATGATGATTAAAAAATTTTTTTTAAATAACTGAAAGATAATGGAATTTATAATAAATCTTGATAATAAATTTTGAAAATTTTTAGGAAGATAATTGTTGAAAATTATGAATGATGTAAATGAGTTAAATGATTATTGCTGAAAATATTGTAATGTATATAAAATTTGTAATTAATTAGTAAGTTGCTATTGCGGGGGTGGCCTGTGCTCCCGTAGATAGCGAAATGGGTTGGGGGTAACAGAGAGTGTTACCTCCATCGGAGGCCGAAATGGCGAAAATGTGCGACACACTTTTTTCGTGTAAATTAAAATTTACACACTGATAGACGACCGTGTCGCACATAGTAGTAATGATTGTAACAGGCAGTCAAATTGAAGTTAGATTTCCCCGACTTTTCGGGCGATTACTGCCTTACCAGCACTAATCGTGGATTTGGCTAGCGGCCAGCTATGGTCATATCAAGTCCCTTGACCATAGCTGACTTGAAATTGGTATATATTGGAAATTCAATGGGGGGAGACAATTAGGGGAAATCTCTCGGAACTATGAAACAGCGGCTGCCACTCTGCCCGCGTGGGGGCAGCAAAGACAGGTGGTAGACCCGCATTAAGGGTATGTAATTATAGACCAGAACATGTTGATGTTCATATCTTTTAAAATGTAATAGCGGAAGCAAAGACACGGAGAGGTAAAACTGCTCCAAAATATACAGTCTTTGTCGAAGCGAAAGGGCGATACAGTCCTCCATAATTTGAAATAGTGTGTGTGGCTGGGAGGTGACTCAGATGAGCCACGAATATAAATTTTATAACATAAAAAATTTTTTTATTCAAATTTGATCAAATAAAAATGCTTGCGCTCTGTTCAAATGACTAGATGCTCATATTTTCAATACAAGTTGTTCATGCTATAATTTTAAGTGTATTATTTTATTGTGGTACGTTATATATAGGTATTGATAAAATATGTGTTTTCATTATATGTGTATATTTTAAACTAAGCCAATAATTAAACCGACTGGCAGGCATTTAACGTAATGGAAGTGAGGAGAGATAAATATATAATTCATGTAATCTGTTCAAGTATGAGATGGGTTTTCATTGTGTTAGTAGATCAGCTGATCAGCAATAACATGTCACTGGTAAGATGGTTTATAAATGTTACACGTAATTAATGTTGAACGTAATGTTTTAATGTAGTACAGATGTTTTAAAGTAATGATAAAACAACTTGATAAATTGAGAAGTAAAGAAATAATTTGTGAAAGTTAATAAAAGGATAGTTTTTGGGGTGATGAGTATTTTATGGGGCATATAGATCTGTCCAAATTGAAGTCAGAGTTAAAGTTGAAATAGTAGAGGTGAGAATAATGTAATGTTGTAGAATTTTTGAGAAGTAGTGATGTTGACACAGTAGTAGTGAGTATATGTAGCGATGCGTAATGTGAATGGGAGATAAACAATATTTGTTGATGATATTTTGTAGTAAGGGTGAGGTGGTAAGGTGTGAGCAGCGTGTGGCGTTGCGGCGGGAATAGAGTAGTTTAAGTGAGTGTTTGCCGATATTTTGGAGGGGCATTGGTTCGTATGTGTATAGCCAGGTAGGGAACACACATCCTAGTACAAAGATGAGCGGTGCCAGAGGTAAGTTGAGTTTAGAGTGTTTTGATAGAGATGGGTGTCATGTAGTAAAAGTTAATAGTAGAGTCAGAGGGAGGAAGATTATATAGGTATCCAGATCAAGTAATAAATTAAATGAGATAAATGGTTGAATCACCCAAAGTAATGTAGAATCAGATCGTTAATAAAGAAAGAGATTTATGATAAAGAATATAAAATCTTCATTTTTTTTAAAAACCAGTGACAAAATTTTGACAGAATGTGGAGATAAAGTAAAATTAAGAATTGTTTATTTTGAGTAATATAAATGTCAATTTGCTTACTATTTATAATAATATTTTGTTAATTTTAAATATTTTATTTTATCATGTTTTGTATTTCAAGTTAGATTGTTACAGATGTTGAATGTATTTTCAGAAAGTATACATAACATAGGTAGGTCAAGGGTCTTGAACTTGACCTAGTTTCGATCAGCTGATGAGGCCATACACATACTAAGCTTGTATAGTTGGAAGTCAATTTAATTTGTTTGTTTAATCAATTTAAAACAATTTTCAAATAATGTCTAAATATGAAGGAAACATTTTCATAAATTTAAATTTTCTTAAAAATTTCTTGGAAAATATTTTTTTGGAAATATTATTTTTGAAGAAAAAAAACGATTTTTCGCCTGCCAGCGAATGAATATTTTTGAGCAATGATTATTTTATTATGTGTGTATTAACCATGTTTAATTTTATTGATTTATTTGGGATTGCATTGTATTGTTAGACTTTAAGTATTCACATGTTAGGGTAAGGATATGTTTAACTATAAGAGATGTTTAAATTCACTTATTTCAAGTAAATAAAACAGAAAAACAAGGAAGAGAATTTCTTTTAATAAAGTAGATTATTTTGAATTTTGTTAATTTTTTATAAATTTTAAAGAATTTGTCAAGGTGTAATATGTAATGTGAGTGTGTGTGAGCCCAGTATCTGCTAAAGGCAGCCCAGCTTGCATAAAAGGGGAAACATATCGGTGGAGGATCTGGCATAATTTAAGCCAGGGATTGAGGATATTTGGGGATAGCATGCTAAAAGGCGTGTGCTGTGGTACTTTTCTGTTCGATTTCTCGGTGTTGGGATCTCTTACGGAGAAGTCCAGTGATCTCGTTCAGATGGGTCCATGGTCGCCAAGCCAGGGGGGTAGTGTACCCATGTAGATTAAGAACAAGGGGGTTGTTGGCAGCAGTTCCTCACCGGTCCTCTTCGGGGTTTATCAATGAGATTTCTTCTGTTTTGGACAGCAGAATTCTCATCGAGGGGGTATTGTAACGTGTCAATTTTGGGTCATTTTATTTTTTACAATTTGGGGTATTTACATTTTTTGTTATTTCGTTGTTGTGCGGGATTTTATAGAATTATTGTGCAACGTAGTTCATTACTACAGAACATATGGTAGACGAAACAGCGTTGGAACAAAGCATAGACGCAGTTACTGTATTGTGTAACTCGGCAAAGGAATTTGCATCTCCCCGAAATTCTAAGAACTCTGTATATGTGTGGCAATGCACGCACGCCACTACTCAAGTACGCGCTCTGCCAGGACGCCTAGTTGGTTTAAAGCAAGATGGCTTGAGCAAAGTTAATTCAGCAATGTGCGTTTGAGCGGCAGGAAGTCATGGCTAAGCCCTGCCCTTTTGTGACGCTAGCCAGTGCCTAGCTGAGATCGTTCGCTACCTTATTTTACAACACTACATGCTTAGCATAGGACTAAGCTACGGCGACGAAGATCAAGGCAGTGATTTCCGTACCCAGTATGAGATCACCTCAGCAATATCTGTTACATTATCGTTCCCAGTCTACATTAAGCGCAAAGACGCCATACAGTGCACGAGAAACAAAGTACAGCTACAGACGCTTATATTTTTGTTCGGGCCCGGTTGGTCGAATTTTCACAGATGTAGTTAATTCGATAAGACCGACCGGGACCCAAGAAAGTCATTAACTCATCACAGTTAGAAATTTGTGGCAGTGGAAAAGTGAAAACAAATTACGTACATGTGAATCGGGGACAAAACACGTGTTCGGCCGGCAACGCGGTAGTGGACGGTTATATCGTAACAATAAAGGAATGTGTAAAATTTAATAAAAATGAGGGGTAAAGTATAAAATGGCATGTGTGTGTGAGTGATGCAGAATGGGCTACCTTAATTAGTACTTAAATATGAACGATAAACATATATTTTATAAACTCGCTTTCTAGTGTCTGTGTTTAACTCATTAAAAATTATTTAGTTTACTTTAAATGTGTTAGTCTAAGTTATTTCGCCATTACCACGTTCTCATTTCTGTGTTGAAAAATTCGTCTAACGAAATCGGGGGTTTTCTGAAATTTTATTATAGTCAGATGGCGGGATTTTTTATAAGGGCAAGAGTGTAGAAGGTTTCGATATTTAACCTTTAGAAAAAATATCGTGGCGACCTGGGCAGTTTCAAAAGGCAAGTTTTACGGGGACCATGATGGTAAGTGAAATTCTGGCAGCGGTAAGTAGTATTTTATGATGAGTGTAATTTAGTAAATATAAGAGAAAAAGGTGAGTAACATCACAGCGACGACCCTGCCAGGATATTCGTATATAAATTTTATAGGAACTAGACCTGTTTTAATGCACAGAAAATAGGATGTGGTAATGACGAATGTATAAAAATTGTATTGCACATATTTACGTAGGTTATGTTCGTGTTGTGATTCACAGTGTGTTAGGTGTTTGAGTATAGAAAAAGAGTAATTTTATATATAAAAGTGTTATACAAACGAACTTTAAAAATGTCTATAATACAGAGTAATGATAGTGATTTTGCGTGGGATGAGTGGGAGAATGAATTTCGAGGTGTTGTGGGTGAGATGACAGACGAGGAATGGGGTAATTTAGACAATAGATTAACACGAATGGAAGAACAGGAGGAAGGAATATTCGCAGAAATTAATAAACATAGTGAGATGCCCAGTGATAAAGGTAAGATAGTTGAAATAACAGTGGTAGAGAATAAGACAGAAAATAGGCCTAATGATAATGATAACGACAGTGTGGGGGTAGAAAAAAAGGAGCGTACATTGGAGGATGTGATGAATCTTTTGAGAACAGTGTATGATGAAATAAATGATAATCTGAACAAACGGTTTGATGAGAGTAAGGAAATGATGAATAAACATTTTGATAATATTAATAAACGGTTTGACGAAAATAACAAAATATTGAAGGAATGGGCGCAGGAACTAAAGACAGACCGATTAAGGGAGGAAGATAGATGTCAATTAAAAGTTGAGTTAACACAGGTAAGTGGTAATAATGTCTTTGATAATAGCGAAGAAATAATTAACAAGGTAAGTTACAGTTGTAAAAATGAATTAATAAATAATAGTGATAAAATAATTGAAAACGAGCTATTTAAGAATGATGTAGTGAAAACAAATAGTGATGATGAAGTTTGTGGTGAAGTAGAATTTAATAACGAAATGTTAACGAGTGTTGATGAAAATGAGAGAGTGTGATGAAAGGTTAGGGTGGCAAAGGGCAAATTTTCCCCGTGATGTAAGTGGAGTAAGGACTCCGCTAGTAGTGAATTTTGAGGACAGAGTTTCCTCCGTTAATTATGTGGAAGACAAGGTGTCTTCAAGCAGTCCCCTAATTTTTTGTAAACCTGGAAAAGCCAGGAAGTGGTATAGTAAGTTTGTTGTCCCCTTTGCATGGAGTGAAGTAGGTCAGTGGTGTTGTGACAGGTATTGTGATGAAAGTGATTATGAGAGAGAGAAAGAGTTAGAGTGGTTCAAGATAAATAGAGGTTACGTAGAGCTGATAGAGAAGATGGATATTATGAGAATTATGATAAATAATGTAGACATACCTTGTGTAGTAGTAGATAATGATTATATTGATGATAAATATGTACCTGTAGGAAGAATTAGTGTACTTGTAGTGGAGGAATATGATGAGAAAATAACTTACCTGGGTGTAACAACAAATATTCACGGAGGCTGGATAAAAACAAATAATGGTGACAAGTCTTATGAAATAATAAAAGGGAAGATGAATGACATAGAGGTAATGGTTTATAATAAGAATAATAATAATAAATTGGATGTAAATAAAAATGGTTTATGCTATAAATATGTGAGGTATCTTTTTGACGATGGAGGATAAACTATTAAAACAATAAAAGACAGTGTAAACATTATGTTTTATGGGTTTTTGACATGGCAAATTTGGACAATGAAGTGTGGGAAAACTGAACAGTAAATAACAAAAGTCTGTAAATAAAAATATAGTAAATTTATTTGTGTGCATTGTGGAATGTTAAGTGAATAATGTGTGTACGTAAGATGATTGTTGTAATAATAATATTGAAATATTTGCAAGTTCAATAAATATTAGAATTAATTGTGAAAACAGTAATTGACTAATGGTAATTGTTTCGATAACTATATAATTTATATTTTTGGTAATTAATGTAATTAAAACAATTTGATACATGTTAAATATTTTGATTGCTTATTTACATATTAATTAATTAAATTTTTTATGAATTTAATTTATTTTACGAGATTTGGAAATTTGGTAATGAATGATAAATTATTTTATGTAAACTAATATTTTTGTGTTAAATGTTACAGAGGTGAGGTGAAAAGTATTGTAATATGGTGATTATGTTTTGTATATATCATGTTAAATGGATTGTAAGTATGAAAATTTTATAGTCATGTCTAACAAAAATGTTTACAGGTAACTAAGATTTTAATTCAGTAATAAGATGTTTATTTGAAATAATTGTGTTCAATAAAAATGATGATTAAAAAATTTTTTTTAAATAACTGAAAGATAATGGAATTTATAATAAATCTTGATAATAAATTTTGAAAATTTTTAGGAAGATAATTGTTGAAAATTATGAATGATGTAAATGAGTTAAATGATTATTGCTGAAAATATTGTAATGTATATAAAATTTGTAATTAATTAGTAAGTTGCTATTGCGGGGGTGGCCTGTGCTCCCGTAGATAGCGAAATGGGTTGGGGGTAACAGAGAGTGTTACCTCCATCGGAGGCCGAAATGGCGAAAATGTGCGACACACTTTTTTCGTGTAAATTAAAATTTACACACTGATAGACGACCGTGTCGCACATAGTAGTAATGATTGTAACAGGCAGTCAAATTGAAGTTAGATTTCCCCGACTTTTCGGGCGATTACTGCCTTACCAGCACTAATCGTGGATTTGGCTAGCGGCCAGCTATGGTCATATCAAGTCCCTTGACCATAGCTGACTTGAAATTGGTATATATTGGAAATTCAATGGGGGGAGACAATTAGGGGAAATCTCTCGGAACTATGAAACAGCGGCTGCCACTCTGCCCGCGTGGGGGCAGCAAAGACAGGTGGTAGACCCGCATTAAGGGTATGTAATTATAGACCAGAACATGTTGATGTTCATATCTTTTAAAATGTAATAGCGGAAGCAAAGACACGGAGAGGTAAAACTGCTCCAAAATATACAGTCTTTGTCGAAGCAAAAGGGCGATACAGTCCTCCATAATTTGAAATAGTGTGTGTGGCTGGGAGGTGACTCAGATGAGCCACGAATATAAATTTTATAACATAAAAAATTTTTTTATTCAAATTTGATCAAATAAAAATGCTTGCGCTCTGTTCAAATGACTAGATGCTCATATTTTCAATACAAGTTGTTCATGCTATAATTTTAAGTGTATTATTTTATTGTGGTACGTTAGATATAGGTATTGATAAAATATGTGTTTTCATTATATGTGTATATTTTAAACTAAGCCAATAATTAAACCGACTGGCAGGCAATTAACGTAATGGAAGTGAGGAGAGATAAATATATAATTCATGTAATCTGTTCAAGTATGAGATGGGTTTTCATTGTGTTAGTAGATCAGCTGATCAGCAATAACATGTCACTGGTAAGATGGTTTATAAATGTTACACGTAATTAATGTTGAACGTAATGTTTTAATGTAGTACAGATGTTTTAAAGTAATGATAAAACAACTTGATAAATTGAGAAGTAAAGAAATAATTTGTGAAAGTTAATAAAAGGATAGTTTTTGGGGTGATGAGTATTTTATGGGGCATATAGATCTGTCCAAATTGAAGTCAGAGTTAAAGTTGAAATAGTAGAGGTGAGAATAATGTAATGTTGTAGAATTTTTGAGAAGTAGTGATGTTGACACAGTAGTAGTGAGTATATGTAGCGATGCGTAATGTGAATGGGAGATAAACAATATTTGTTGATGATATTTTGTAGTAAGGGTGAGGTGGTAAGGTGTGAGCAGCGTGTGGCATTGCGGCGGGAATAGAGTAGTTTAAGTGAGTGTTTGCCGATATTTTGGAGGGGCATTGGTTCGTATGTGTATAGCCAGGTAGGGAACACACATCCTAGTACAAAGATGAGCGGTGCCAGAGGTAAGTTGAGTTTAGAGTGTTTTGATAGAGATGGGTGTCATGTAGTAAAAGTTAATAGTAGAGTCAGAGGGAGGAAGATTATATAGGTATCCAGATCAAGTAATAAATTAAATGAGATAAATGGTTGAATCACCCAAAGTAATGTAGAATCAGATCGTTAATAAAGAAAGAGATTTATGATAAAGAATATAAAATCTTCATTTTTTTTAAAAACCAGTGACAAAATTTTGACAGAATGTGGAGATAAAGTAAAATTAAGAATTGTTTATTTTGAGTAATATAAATGTCAATTTGCTTACTATTTATAATAATATTTTGTTAATTTTAAATATTTTATTTTATCATGTTTTGTATTTCAAGTTAGATTGTTACAGATGTTGAATGTATTTTCAGAAAGTATACATAACATAGGTAGGTCAAGGGTCTTGAACTTGACCTAGTTTCGATCAGCTGATGAGGCCATACACATACTAAGCTTGTATAGTTGGAAGTCAATTTAATTTGTTTGTTTAATCAATTTAAAACAATTTTCAAATAATGTCTAAATATGAAGGAAACATTTTCATAAATTTAAATTTTCTTAAAAATTTCTTGGAAAATATTTTTTTGGAAATATTATTTTTGAAGAAAAAAAACGATTTTTCGCCTGCCAGCGAATGAATATTTTTGAGCAATGATTATTTTATTATGTGTGTATTAACCATGTTTAATTTTATTGATTTATTTGGGATTGCATTGTATTGTTAGACTTTAAGTATTCACATGTTAGGGTAAGGATATGTTTAACTATAAGAGATGTTTAAATTCACTTATTTCAAGTAAATAAAACAGAAAAACAAGGAAGAGAATTTCTTTTAATAAAGTAGATTATTTTGAATTTTGTTAATTTTTTATAAATTTTAAAGAATTTGTCAAGGTGTAATATGTAATGTGAGTGTGTGTGAGCCCAGTATCTGCTAAAGGCAGCCCAGCTTGCATAAAAGGGGAAACATATCGGTGGAGGATCTGGCATAATTTAAGCCAGGGATTGAGGATATTTGGGGATAGCATGCTAAAAGGCGTGTGCTGTGGTACTTTTCTGTTCGATTTCTCGGTGTTGGGATCTCTTACGGAGAAGTCCAGTGATCTCGTTCAGATGGGTCCATGGTCGCCAAGCCAGGGGGGTAGTGTACCCATGTAGATTAAGAACAAGGGGGTTGTTGGCAGCAGTTCCTCACCGGTCCTCTTCGGGGTTTATCAATGAGATTTCTTCTGTTTTGGACAGCAGAATTCTCATCGAGGGGGTATTGTAACGTGTCAATTTTGGGTCATTTTATTTTTTACAATTTGGGGTATTTACATTTTTTGTTATTTCGTTGTTGTGCGGGATTTTATAGAATTATTGTGCAACGTAGTTCATTACTACAGAACATATGGTAGACGAAACAGCGTTGGAACAAAGCATAGACGCAGTTACTGTATTGTGTAACTCGGCAAAGGAATTTGCATCTCCCCGAAATTCTAAGAACTCTGTATATGTGTGGCAATGCACGCACGCCACTACTCAAGTACGCGCTCTGCCAGGACGCCTAGTTGGTTTAAAGCAAGATGGCTTGAGCAAAGTTAATTCAGCAATGTGCGTTTGAGCGGCAGGAAGTCATGGCTAAGCCCTGCCCTTTTGTGACGCTAGCCAGTGCCTAGCTGAGATCGTTCGCTACCTTATTTTACAACACTACATGCTTAGCATAGGACTAAGCTACGGCGACGAAGATCAAGGCAGTGATTTCCGTACCCAGTATGAGATCACCTCAGCAATATCTGTTACATTATCGTTCCCAGTCTACATTAAGCGCAAAGACGCCATACAGTGCACGAGAAACAAAGTACAGCTACAGACGCTTATATTTTTGTTCGGGCCCGGTTGGTCGAATTTTCACAGATGTAGTTAATTCGATAAGACCGACCGGGACCCAAGAAAGTCATTAACTCATCACAGTTAGAAATTTGTGGCAGTGGAAAAGTGAAAACAAATTACGTACATGTGAATCGGGGACAAAACACGTGTTCGGCCGGCAACGCGGTAGTGGACGGTTATATCGTAACAATAAAGGAATGTGTAAAATTTAATAAAAATGAGGGGTAAAGTATAAAATGGCATGTGTGTGTGAGTGATGCAGAATGGGCTACCTTAATTAGTACTTAAATATGAACGATAAACATATATTTTATAAACTCGCTTTCTAGTGTCTGTGTTTAACTCATTAAAAATTATTTAGTTTACTTTAAATGTGTTAGTCTAAGTTATTTCGCCATTACCACGTTCTCATTTCTGTGTTGAAAAATTCGTCTAACGAAATCGGGGGTTTTCTGAAATTTTATTATAGTCAGATGGCGGGATTTTTTATAAGGGCAAGAGTGTAGAAGGTTTCGATATTTAACCTTTAGAAAAAATATCGTGGCGACCTGGGCAGTTTCAAAAGGCAAGTTTTACGGGGACCATGATGGTAAGTGAAATTCTGGCAGCGGTAAGTAGTATTTTATGATGAGTGTAATTTAGTAAATATAAGAGAAAAAGGTGAGTAACATCACAGCGACGACCCTGCCAGGATATTCGTATATAAATTTTATAGGAACTAGACCTGTTTTAATGCACAGAAAATAGGATGTGGTAATGACGAATGTATAAAAATTGTATTGCACATATTTACGTAGGTTATGTTCGTGTTGTGATTCACAGTGTGTTAGGTGTTTGAGTATAGAAAAAGAGTAATTTTATATATAAAAGTGTTATACAAACGAACTTTAAAAATGTCTATAATACAGAGTAATGATAGTGATTTTGCGTGGGATGAGTGGGAGAATGAATTTCGAGGTGTTGTGGGTGAGATGACAGACGAGGAATGGGGTAATTTAGACAATAGATTAACACGAATGGAAGAACAGGAGGAAGGAATATTCGCAGAAATTAATAAACATAGTGAGATGCCCAGTGATAAAGGTAAGATAGTTGAAATAACAGTGGTAGAGAATAAGACAGAAAATAGGCCTAATGATAATGATAACGACAGTGTGGGGGTAGAAAAAAAGGAGCGTACATTGGAGGATGTGATGAATCTTTTGAGAACAGTGTATGATGAAATAAATGATAATCTGAACAAACGGTTTGATGAGAGTAAGGAAATGATGAATAAACATTTTGATAATATTAATAAACGGTTTGACGAAAATAACAAAATATTGAAGGAATGGGCGCAGGAACTAAAGACAGACCGATTAAGGGAGGAAGATAGATGTCAATTAAAAGTTGAGTTAACACAGGTAAGTGGTAATAATGTCTTTGATAATAGCGAAGAAATAATTAACAAGGTAAGTTACAGTTGTAAAAATGAATTAATAAATAATAGTGATAAAATAATTGAAAACGAGCTATTTAAGAATGATGTAGTGAAAACAAATAGTGATGATGAAGTTTGTGGTGAAGTAGAATTTAATAACGAAATGTTAACGAGTGTTGATGAAAATGAGAGAGTGTGATGAAAGGTTAGGGTGGCAAAGGGCAAATTTTCCCCGTGATGTAAGTGGAGTAAGGACTCCGCTAGTAGTGAATTTTGAGGACAGAGTTTCCTCCGTTAATTATGTGGAAGACAAGGTGTCTTCAAGCAGTCCCCTAATTTTTTGTAAACCTGGAAAAGCCAGGAAGTGGTATAGTAAGTTTGTTGTCCCCTTTGCATGGAGTGAAGTAGGTCAGTGGTGTTGTGACAGGTATTGTGATGAAAGTGATTATGAGAGAGAGAAAGAGTTAGAGTGGTTCAAGATAAATAGAGGTTACGTAGAGCTGATAGAGAAGATGGATATTATGAGAATTATGATAAATAATGTAGACATACCTTGTGTAGTAGTAGATAATGATTATATTGATGATAAATATGTACCTGTAGGAAGAATTAGTGTACTTGTAGTGGAGGAATATGATGAGAAAATAACTTACCTGGGTGTAACAACAAATATTCACGGAGGCTGGATAAAAACAAATAATGGTGACAAGTCTTATGAAATAATAAAAGGGAAGATGAATGACATAGAGGTAATGGTTTATAATAAGAATAATAATAATAAATTGGATGTAAATAAAAATGGTTTATGCTATAAATATGTGAGGTATCTTTTTGACGATGGAGGATAAACTATTAAAACAATAAAAGACAGTGTAAACATTATGTTTTATGGGTTTTTGACATGGCAAATTTGGACAATGAAGTGTGGGAAAACTGAACAGTAAATAACAAAAGTCTGTAAATAAAAATATAGTAAATTTATTTGTGTGCATTGTGGAATGTTAAGTGAATAATGTGTGTACGTAAGATGATTGTTGTAATAATAATATTGAAATATTTGCAAGTTCAATAAATATTAGAATTAATTGTGAAAACAGTAATTGACTAATGGTAATTGTTTCGATAACTATATAATTTATATTTTTGGTAATTAATGTAATTAAAACAATTTGATACATGTTAAATATTTTGATTGCTTATTTACATATTAATTAATTAAATTTTTTATGAATTTAATTTATTTTACGAGATTTGGAAATTTGGTAATGAATGATAAATTATTTTATGTAAACTAATATTTTTGTGTTAAATGTTACAGAGGTGAGGTGAAAAGTATTGTAATATGGTGATTATGTTTTGTATATATCATGTTAAATGGATTGTAAGTATGAAAATTTTATAGTCATGTCTAACAAAAATGTTTACAGGTAACTAAGATTTTAATTCAGTAATAAGATGTTTATTTGAAATAATTGTGTTCAATAAAAATGATGATTAAAAAATTTTTTTTAAATAACTGAAAGATAATGGAATTTATAATAAATCTTGATAATAAATTTTGAAAATTTTTAGGAAGATAATTGTTGAAAATTATGAATGATGTAAATGAGTTAAATGATTATTGCTGAAAATATTGTAATGTATATAAAATTTGTAATTAATTAGTAAGTTGCTATTGCGGGGGTGGCCTGTGCTCCCGTAGATAGCGAAATGGGTTGGGGGTAACAGAGAGTGTTACCTCCATCGGAGGCCGAAATGGCGAAAATGTGCGACACACTTTTTTCGTGTAAATTAAAATTTACACACTGATAGACGACCGTGTCGCACATAGTAGTAATGATTGTAACAGGCAGTCAAATTGAAGTTAGATTTCCCCGACTTTTCGGGCGATTACTGCCTTACCAGCACTAATCGTGGATTTGGCTAGCGGCCAGCTATGGTCATATCAAGTCCCTTGACCATAGCTGACTTGAAATTGGTATATATTGGAAATTCAATGGGGGGAGACAATTAGGGGAAATCTCTCGGAACTATGAAACAGCGGCTGCCACTCTGCCCGCGTGGGGGCAGCAAAGACAGGTGGTAGACCCGCATTAAGGGTATGTAATTATAGACCAGAACATGTTGATGTTCATATCTTTTAAAATGTAATAGCGGAAGCAAAGACACGGAGAGGTAAAACTGCTCCAAAATATACAGTCTTTGTCGAAGCAAAAGGGCGATACAGTCCTCCATAATTTGAAATAGTGTGTGTGGCTGGGAGGTGACTCAGATGAGCCACGAATATAAATTTTATAACATAAAAAATTTTTTTATTCAAATTTGATCAAATAAAAATGCTTGCGCTCTGTTCAAATGACTAGATGCTCATATTTTCAATACAAGTTGTTCATGCTATAATTTTAAGTGTATTATTTTATTGTGGTACGTTAGATATAGGTATTGATAAAATATGTGTTTTCATTATATGTGTATATTTTAAACTAAGCCAATAATTAAACCGACTGGCAGGCAATTAACGTAATGGAAGTGAGGAGAGATAAATATATAATTCATGTAATCTGTTCAAGTATGAGATGGGTTTTCATTGTGTTAGTAGATCAGCTGATCAGCAATAACATGTCACTGGTAAGATGGTTTATAAATGTTACACGTAATTAATGTTGAACGTAATGTTTTAATGTAGTACAGATGTTTTAAAGTAATGATAAAACAACTTGATAAATTGAGAAGTAAAGAAATAATTTGTGAAAGTTAATAAAAGGATAGTTTTTGGGGTGATGAGTATTTTATGGGGCATATAGATCTGTCCAAATTGAAGTCAGAGTTAAAGTTGAAATAGTAGAGGTGAGAATAATGTAATGTTGTAGAATTTTTGAGAAGTAGTGATGTTGACACAGTAGTAGTGAGTATATGTAGCGATGCGTAATGTGAATGGGAGATAAACAATATTTGTTGATGATATTTTGTAGTAAGGGTGAGGTGGTAAGGTGTGAGCAGCGTGTGGCATTGCGGCGGGAATAGAGTAGTTTAAGTGAGTGTTTGCCGATATTTTGGAGGGGCATTGGTTCGTATGTGTATAGCCAGGTAGGGAACACACATCCTAGTACAAAGATGAGCGGTGCCAGAGGTAAGTTGAGTTTAGAGTGTTTTGATAGAGATGGGTGTCATGTAGTAAAAGTTAATAGTAGAGTCAGAGGGAGGAAGATTATATAGGTATCCAGATCAAGTAATAAATTAAATGAGATAAATGGTTGAATCACCCAAAGTAATGTAGAATCAGATCGTTAATAAAGAAAGAGATTTATGATAAAGAATATAAAATCTTCATTTTTTTTAAAAACCAGTGACAAAATTTTGACAGAATGTGGAGATAAAGTAAAATTAAGAATTGTTTATTTTGAGTAATATAAATGTCAATTTGCTTACTATTTATAATAATATTTTGTTAATTTTAAATATTTTATTTTATCATGTTTTGTATTTCAAGTTACATTGTTACAGATGTTGAATGTATTTTCAGAAAGTATACATAACATAGGTAGGTCAAGGGTCTTGAACTTGACCTAGTTTCGATCAGCTGATGAGGCCATACACATACTAAGCTTGTATAGTTGGAAGTCAATTTAATTTGTTTGTTTAATCAATTTAAAACAATTTTCAAATAATGTCTAAATATGAAGGAAACATTTTCATAAATTTAAATTTTCTTAAAAATTTCTTGGAAAATATTTTTTTGGAAATATTATTTTTGAAAAAAAAAAAAAAAAAAAAAAGATTTTTCGCCTGCCAGCGAATGAATATTTTTGAGCAATGATTATTTTATTATGTGTGTATTAACCATGTTTAATTTTATTGATTTATTTGGGATTGCATTGTATTGTTAGACTTTAAGTATTCACATGTTAGGGTAAGGATATGTTTAACTATAAGAGATGTTTAAATTCACTTATTTCAAGTAA
This sequence comes from Magicicada septendecula, assembly GCA_034769895.1. Lineage (NCBI taxonomy): Eukaryota > Metazoa > Arthropoda > Insecta > Hemiptera > Cicadidae > Magicicada > Magicicada septendecula. The sequence goes on from CM068369.1 coordinate 84,411,277, forward strand.
ATAAAACAGAAAAACAAGGAAGAGAATTTCTTTTAATAAAGTAGATTATTTTGAATTTTGTTAATTTTTTATAAATTTTAAAGAATTTGTCAAGGTGTAATATGTAATGTGAGTGTGTGTGAGCCCAGTATCTGCTAAAGGCAGCCCAGCTTGCATAAAAGGGGAAACATATCGGTGGAGGATCTGGCATAATTTAAGCCAGGGATTGAGGATATTTGGGGATAGCATGCTAAAAGGCGTGTGCTGTGGTACTTTTCTGTTCGATTTCTCGGTGTTGGGATCTCTTACGGAGAAGTCCAGTGATCTCGTTCAGATGGGTCCATGGTCGCCAAGCCAGGGGGGTAGTGTACCCATGTAGATTAAGAACAAGGGGGTTGTTGGCAGCAGTTCCTCACCGGTCCTCTTCGGGGTTTATCAATGAGATTTCTTCTGTTTTGGACAGCAGAATTCTCATCGAGGGGGTATTGTAACGTGTCAATTTTGGGTCATTTTATTTTTTACAATTTGGGGTATTTACATTTTTTGTTATTTCGTTGTTGTGCGGGATTTTATAGAATTATTGTGCAACGTAGTTCATTACTACAGAACATATGGTAGACGAAACAGCGTTGGAACAAAGCATAGACGCAGTTACTGTATTGTGTAACTCGGCAAAGGAATTTGCATCTCCCCGAAATTCTAAGAACTCTGTATATGTGTGGCAATGCACGCACGCCACTACTCAAGTACGCGCTCTGCCAGGACGCCTAGTTGGTTTAAAGCAAGATGGCTTGAGCAAAGTTAATTCAGCAATGTGCGTTTGAGCGGCAGGAAGTCATGGCTAAGCCCTGCCCTTTTGTGACGCTAGCCAGTGCCTAGCTGAGATCGTTCGCTACCTTATTTTACAACACTACATGCTTAGCATAGGACTAAGCTACGGCGACGAAGATCAAGGCAGTGATTTCCGTACCCAGTATGAGATCACCTCAGCAATATCTGTTACATTATCGTTCCCAGTCTACATTAAGCGCAAAGACGCCATACAGTGCACGAGAAACAAAGTACAGCTACAGACGCTTATATTTTGGTTCGGGCCCGGTTGGTCGAATTTTCACAGATGTAGTTAATTCGATAAGACCGACCGGGACCCAAGAAAGTCATTAACTCATCACAGTTAGAAATTTGTGGCAGTGGAAAAGTGAAAACAAATTACGTACATGTGAATCGGGGACAAAACACGTGTTCGGCCGGCAACGCGGTAGTGGACGGTTATATCGTAACAATAAAGGAATGTGTAAAATTTAATAAAAATGAGGGGTAAAGTATAAAATGGCATGTGTGTGTGAGTGATGCAGAATGGGCTACCTTAATTAGTACTTAAATATGAACGATAAACATATATTTTATAAACTCGCTTTCTAGTGTCTGTGTTTAACTCATTAAAAATTATTTAGTTTACTTTAAATGTGTTAGTCTAAGTTATTTCGCCATTACCACGTTCTCATTTCTGTGTTGAAAAATTCGTCTAACGAAATCGGGGGTTTTCTGAAATTTTATTATAGTCAGATGGCGGGATTTTTTATAAGGGCAAGAGTGTAGAAGGTTTCGATATTTAACCTTTAGAAAAAATATCGTGGCGACCTGGGCAGTTTCAAAAGGCAAGTTTTACGGGGACCATGATGGTAAGTGAAATTCTGGCAGCGGTAAGTAGTATTTTATGATGAGTGTAATTTAGTAAATATAAGAGAAAAAGGTGAGTAACATCACAGCGACGACCCTGCCAGGATTTTCGTATATAAATTTTATAGGAACTAGACCTGTTTTAATGCACAGAAAATAGGATGTGGTAATGACGAATGTATAAAAATTGTATTGCACATATTTACGTAGGTTATGTTCGTGTTGTGATTCACAGTGTGTTAGGTGTTTGAGTATAGAAAAAGAGTAATTTTATATATAAAAGTGTTATACAAACGAACTTTAAAAATGTCTATAATACAGAGTAATGATAGTGATTTTGCGTGGGATGAGTGGGAGAATGAATTTCGAGGTGTTGTGGGTGAGATGACAGACGAGGAATGGGGTAATTTAGACAATAGATTAACACGAATGGAAGAACAGGAGGAAGGAATATTCGCAGAAATTAATAAACATAGTGAGATGCCCAGTGATAAAGGTAAGATAGTTGAAATAACAGTGGTAGAGAATAAGACAGAAAATAGGCCTAATGATAATGATAACGACAGTGTGGGGGTAGAAAAAAAGGAGCGTACATTGGAGGATGTGATGAATCTTTTGAGAACAGTGTATGATGAAATAAATGATAATCTGAACAAACGGTTTGATGAGAGTAAGGAAATGATGAATAAACATTTTGATAATATTAATAAACGGTTTGACGAAAATAACAAAATATTGAAGGAATGGGTGCAGGAACTAAAGACAGACCGATTAAGGGAGGAAGATAGATGTCAATTAAAAGTTGAGTTAACACAGGTAAGTGGTAATAATGTCTTTGATAATAGCGAAGAAATAATTAACAAGGTAAGTTACAGTTGTAAAAATGAATTAATAAATAATAGTGATAAAATAATTGAAAACGAGCTATTTAAGAATGATGTAGTGAAAACAAATAGTGATGATGAAGTTTGTGGTGAAGTAGAATTTAATAACGAAATGTTAACGAGTGTTGATGAAAATGAGAGAGAGTGTGATGAAAGGTTAGGGTGGCAAAGGGCAAATTTTCCCCGTGATGTAAGTGGAGTAAGGACTCCGCTAGTAGTGAATTTTGAGGACAGAGTTTCCTCCGTTAATTATGTGGAAGACAAGGTGTCTTCAAGCAGTCCCCTAATTTTTTGTAAACCTGGAAAAGCCAGGAAGTGGTATAGTAAGTTTGTTGTGCCCTTTGCATGGAGTGAAGTAGGTCAGTGGTGTTGTGACAGGTATTGTGATGAAAGTGATTATGAGAGAGAGAAAGAGTTAGAGTGGTTCAAGATAAATAGAGGTTACGTAGAGCTGATAGAGAAGATGGATATTATGAGAATTATGATAAATAATGTAGACATACCTTGTGTAGTAGTAGATAATGATTATATTGATGATAAATATGTACCTGTAGGAAGAATTAGTGTACTTGTAGTGGAGGAATATGATGAGAAAATAACTTACCTGGGTGTAACAACAAATATTCACGGAGGCTGGATAAAAACAAATAATGGTGACAAGTCTTATGAAATAATAAAAGGGAAGATGAATGACATAGAGGTAATGGTTTATAATAAGAAGAATAATAATAAATTGGATGTAAATAAAAATGGTTTATGCTATAAATATGTGAGGTATCTTTTTGACGATGGAGGATAAACTATTAAAACAATAAAAGACAGTGTAAACATTATGTTTTATGGGTTTTTGACATGGCAAATTTGGACAATGAAGTGTGGGAAAACTGAACAGTAAATAACAAAAGTCTGTAAATAAAAATATAGTAAATTTATTTGTGTGCATTGTGGAATGTTAAGTGAATAATGTGTGTACGTAAGATGATTGTTGTAATAATAATATTGAAATATTTGCAAGTTCAATAAATATTAGAATTAATTGTGAAAACAGTAATTGACTAATGGTAATTGTTTCGATAACTATATAATTTATATTTTTGGTAATTAATGTAATTAAAACAATTTGATACATGTTAAATATTTTGATTGCTTATTTACATATTAATTAATTAAATTTTTTATGAATTTAATTTATTTTACGAGATTTGGAAATTTGGTAATGAATGATAAATTATTTGATGTAAACTAATATTTTTGTGTTAAATGTTACAGAGGTGAGGTGAAAAGTATTGTAATATGGTGATTATGTTTTGTATATATCATGTTAAATGGATTGTAAGTATGAAAATTTTATAGTCATGTCTAACAAAAATGTTTACAGGTAACTAAGATTTTAATTCAGTAATAAGATGTTTATTTGAAATAATTGTGTTCAATAAAAATGATGATTAAAAAATTTTTTTTAAATAACTGAAAGATAATGGAATTTATAATAAATCTTGATAATAAATTTTGAAAATTTTTAGGAAGATAATTGTTGAAAATTATGAATGATGTAAATGAGTTAAATGATTATTGCTGAAAATATTGTAATGTATATAAAATTTGTAATTAATTAGTAAGTTGCTATTGCGGTGGTGGCCTGTGCTCCCGTAGATAGCGAAATGGGTTGGGGGTAACAGAGAGTGTTACCTCCATCGGAGGCCGAAATGGCGAAAATGTGCGACACACTTTTTTCGTGTAAATTAAAATTTACACACTGATAGACGACCATGTCGCACATAGTAGTAATGATTGTAACAGGCAGTCAAATTGAAGTTAGATTTCCCCGACTTTTCGGGCGATTACTGCCTTACCAGCACTAATCGTGGATTTGGCTAGCGGCCAGCTATGGTCATATCAAGTCCCTTGACCATAGCTGACTTGAAATTGGTATATATTGGAAATTCAATGGGGGGAGACAATTAGGGGAAATCTCTCGGAACTATGAAACAGCGGCTGCCACTCTGCCCGCGTGGGGGCAGCAAAGACAGGTGGTAGACCCGCATTAAGGGTATGTAATTATAGACCAGAACATGTTGATGTTCATATCTTTTAAAATGTAATAGCGGAAGCAAAGACACGGAGAGGTAAAACTGCTCCAAAATATACAGTCTTTGTCGAAGCGAAAGGGCGATACAGTCCTCCATAATTTGAAATAGTGTGTGTGGCTGGGAGGTGACTCAGATGAGCCACGAATATAAATTTTATAACATAAAAAATTTTTTTATTCAAATTTGATCAAATAAAAATGCTTGCGCTCTGTTCAAATGACTAGATGCTCATATTTTCAATACAAGTTGTTCATGCTATAATTTTAAGTGTATTATTTTATTGTGGTACGTTAGATATAGGTATTGATAAAATATGTGTTTTCATTATATGTGTATATTTTAAACTAAGCCAATAATTAAACCGACTGGCAGGCAATTAACGTAATGGAAGTGAGGAGAGATAAATATATAATTCATGTAATCTGTTCAAGTATGAGATGGGTTTTCATTGTGTTAGTAGATCAGCTGATCAGCAATAACATGTCACTGGTAAGATGGTTTATAAATGTTACACGTAATTAATGTTGAACGTAATGTTTTAATGTAGTACAGATGTTTTAAAGTAATGATAAAACAACTTGATAAATTGAGAAGTAAAGAAATAATTTGTGAAAGTTAATAAAAGGATAGTTTTTGGGGTGATGAGTATTTTATGGGGCATATAGATCTGTCCAAATTGAAGTCAGAGTTAAAGTTGAAATAGTAGAGGTGAGAATAATGTAATGATGTAGAATTTTTGAGAAGTAGTGATGTTGACACAGTAGTAGTGAGTATATGTAGCGATGCGTAATGTGAATGGGAGATAAACAATATTTGTTGATGATATTTTGTAGTAAGGGTGAGGTGGTAAGGTGTGAGCAGCGTGTGGCGTTGCGGCGGGAATAGAGTAGTTTAAGTGAGTGTTTGCCGATATTTTGGAGGGACATTGGTTCGTATGTGTATAGCCAGGTAGGGAACACACATCCTAGTACAAAGATGAGCGGTGCCAGAGGTAAGTTGAGTTTAGAGTGTTTTGATAGAGATGGGTGTCATGTAGTAAAAGTTAATAGTAGAGTCAGAGGGAGGAAGATTATATAGGTATCCAGATCAAGTAATAAATTAAATGAGATAAATGGTTGAATCACCCAAAGTAATGTAGAATCAGATCGTTAATAAAGAAAGAGATTTATGATAAAGAATATAAAATCTTCATTTTTTTTAAAAACCAGTGACAAAATTTTGACAGAATGTGGAGATAAAGTAAAATTAAGAATTGTTTATTTTGAGTAATATAAATGTCAATTTGCTTACTATTTATAATAATATTTTGTTAATTTTAAATATTTTATTTTATCATGTTTTGTATTTCAAGTTAGATTGTTACAGATGTTGAATGTATTTTCAGAAAGTATACATAACATAGGTAGGTCAAGGGTCTTGAACTTGACCTAGTTTCGATCAGCTGATGAGGCCATACACATACTAAGCTTGTATAGTTGGAAGTCAATTTAATTTGTTTGTTTAATCAATTTAAAACAATTTTCAAATAATGTCTAAATATGAAGGAAACATTTTCATAAATTTAAATTTTCTTAAAAATTTCTTGGAAAATAGTTTTTTAGAAATATTATTTTTGAAAAAAAAAAAAAAAAAAAAAAGATTTTTCGCCTGCCAGCGAATGAATATTTTTGAGCAATGATTATTTTATTATGGGTGTATTAACCATGTTTAATTTTATTGATTTATTTGGGATTGCATTGTATTGTTAGACTTTAAGTATTCACATGTTAGGGTAAGGATATGTTTAACTATAAGAGATGTTTAAATTCACTTATTTCAAGTAAATAAAACAGAAAAACAAGGAAGAGAATTTCTTTTAATAAAGTAGATTATTTTGAATTTTGTTAATTTTTTATAAATTTTAAAGAATTTGTCAAGGTGTAATATGTAATGTGAGTGTGTGTGAGCCCAGTATCTGCTAAAGGCAGCCCAGCTTGCATAAAAGGGGAAACATATCGGTGGAGGATCTGGCATAATTTAAGCCAGGGATTGAGGATATTTGGGGATAGCATGCTAAAAGGCGTGTGCTGTGGTACTTTTCTGTTCGATTTCTCGGTGTTGGGATCTCTTACGGAGAAGTCCAGTGATCTCGTTCAGATGGGTCCATGGTCGCCAAGCCAGGGGGGTAGTGTACCCATGTAGATTAAGAACAAGGGGGTTGTTGGCAGCAGTTCCTCACCGGTCCTCTTCGGGGTTTATCAATGAGATTTCTTCTGTTTTGGACAGCAGAATTCTCATCGAGGGGGTATTGTAACGTGTCAATTTTGGGTCATTTTATTTTTTACAATTTGGGGTATTTACATTTTTTGTTATTTCGTTGTTGTGCGGGATTTTATAGAATTATTGTGCAACGTAGTTCATTACTACAGAACATATGGTAGACGAAACAGCGTTGGAACAAAGCATAGACGCAGTTACTGTATTGTGTAACTCGGCAAAGGAATTTGCATCTCCCCGAAATTCTAAGAACTCTGTATATGTGTGGCAATGCACGCACGCCACTACTCAAGTACGCGCTCTGCCAGGACGCCTAGTTGGTTTAAAGCAAGATGGCTTGAGCAAAGTTAATTCAGCAATGTGCGTTTGAGCAGCAGGAAGTCATGGCTAAGCCCTGCCCTTTTGTGACGCTAGCCAGTGCCTAGCTGAGATCGTTCGCTACCTTATTTTACAACACTACATGCTTAGCATAGGACTAAGCTACGGCGACGAAGATCAAGGCAGTGATTTCCGTACCCAGTATGAGATCACCTCAGCAATATCTGTTACATTATCGTTCCCAGTCTACATTAAGCGCAAAGACGCCATACAGTGCACGAGAAACAAAGTACAGCTACAGACGCTTATATTTTGGTTCGGGCCCGGTTGGTCGAATTTTCACAGATGTAGTTAATTCGATAAGACCGACCGGGACCCAAGAAAGTCATTAACTCATCACAGTTAGAAATTTGTGGCAGTGGAAAAGTGAAAACAAATTACGTACATGTGAATCGGGGACAAAACACGTGTTCGGCCGGCAACGCGGTAGTGGACGGTTATATCGTAACAATAAAGGAATGTGTAAAATTTAATAAAAATGAGGGGTAAAGTATAAAATGGCATGTGTGTGTGAGTGATGCAGAATGGGCTACCTTAATTAGTACTTAAATATGAACGATAAACATATATTTTATAAACTCGCTTTCTAGTGTCTGTGTTTAACTCATTAAAAATTATTTAGTTTACTTTAAATGTGTTAGTCTAAGTTATTTCGCCATTACCACATTCTCATTTCTGTGTTGAAAAATTCGTCTAACGAAATCGGGGGTTTTCTGAAATTTTATTATAGTCAGATGGCGGGATTTTTTATAAGGGCAAGAGTGTAGAAGGTTTCGATATTTAACCTTTAGAAAAAATATCGTGGCGACCTGGGCAGTTTCAAAAGGCAAGTTTTACGGGGACCATGATGGTAAGTGAAATTCTGGCAGCGGTAAGTAGTATTTTATGATGAGTGTAATTTAGTAAATATAAGAGAAAAAGGTGAGTAACATCACAGCGACGACCCTGCCAGGATGTTCGTATATAAATTTTATAGGAACTAGACCTGTTTTAATGCACAGAAAATAGGATGTGGTAATGACGAATGTATAAAAATTGTATTGCACATATTTACGTAGGTTATGTTCGTGTTGTGATTCACAGTGTGTTAGGTGTTTGAGTATAGAAAAAGAGTAATTTTATATATAAAAGTGTTATACAAACGAACTTTAAAAATGTCTATAATACAGAGTAATGATAGTGATTTTGCGTGGGATGAGTGGGAGAATGAATTTCGAGGTGTTGTGGGTGAGATGACAGACGAGGAATGGGGTAATTTAGACAATAGATTAACACGAATGGAAGAACAGGAGGAAGGAATATTCGCAGAAATTAATAAACATAGTGAGATGCCCAGTGATAAAGGCAAGATAGTTGAAATAACAGTGGTAGAGAATAAGACAGAAAATAGGCCTAATGATAATGATAACGACAGTGTGGGGGTAGAAAAAAAGGAGCGTACATTGGAGGATGTGATGAATCTTTTGAGAACAGTGTATGATGAAATAAATGATAATCTGAACAAACGGTTTGATGAGAGTAAGGAAATGATGAATAAACATTTTGATAATATTAATAAACGGTTTGACGAAAATAACAAAATATTGAAGGAATGGGCGCAGGAACTAAAGACAGACCGATTAAGGGAGGAAGATAGATGTCAATTAAAAGTTGAGTTAACACAGGTAAGTGGTAATAATGTCTTTGATAATAGCGAAGAAATAATTAACAAGGTAAGTTACAGTTGTAAAAATGAATTAATAAATAATAGTGATAAAATAATTGAAAACGAGCTATTTAAGAATGATGTAGTGAAAACAAATAGTGATGATGAAGTTTGTGGTGAAGTAGAATTTAATAACGAAATGTTAACGAGTGTTGATGAAAATGAGAGAGAGTGTGATGAAAGGTTAGGGTGGCAAAGGGCAAATTTTCCCCGTGATGTAAGTGGAGTAAGGACTCCGCTAGTAGTGAATTTTGAGGACAGAGTTTCCTCCGTTAATTATGTGGAAGACAAGGTGTCTTCAAGCAGTCCCCTAATTTTTTGTAAACCTGGAAAAGCCAGGAAGTGGTATAGTAAGTTTGTTGTGCCCTTTGCATGGAGTGAAGTAGGTCAGTGGTGTTGTGACAGGTATTGTGATGAAAGTGATTATGAGAGAGAGAAAGAGTTAGAGTGGTTCAAGATAAATAGAGGTTACGTAGAGCTGATAGAGAAGATGGATATTATGAGAATTATGATAAATAATGTAGACATACCTTGTGTAGTAGTAGATAATGATTATATTGATGATAAATATGTACCTGTAGGAAGAATTAGTGTACTTGTAGTGGAGGAATATGATGAGAAAATAACTTACCTGGGTGTAACAACAAATATTCACGGAGGCTGGATAAAAACAAATAATGGTGACAAGTCTTATGAAATAATAAAAGGGAAGATGAATGACATAGAGGTAATGGTTTATAATAAGAAGAATAATAATAAATTGGATGTAAATAAAAATGGTTTATGCTATAAATATGTGAGGTATCTTTTTGACGATGGAGGATAAACTATTAAAACAATAAAAGACAGTGTAAACATTATGTTTTATGGGTTTTTGACATGGCAAATTTGGACAATGAAGTGTGGGAAAACTGAACAGTAAATAACAAAAGTCTGTAAATAAAAATATAGTAAATTTATTTGTGTGCATTGTGGAATGTTAAGTGAATAATGTGTGTACGTAAGATGATTGTTGTAATAATAATATTGAAATATTTGCAAGTTCAATAAATATTAGAATTAATTGTGAAAACAGTAATTGACTAATGGTAATTGTTTCGATAACTATATAATTTATATTTTTGGTAATTAATGTAATTAAAACAATTTGATACATGTTAAATATTTTGATTGCTTATTTACATATTAATTAATTAAATTTTTTATGAATTTAATTTATTTTACGAGATTTGGAAATTTGGTAATGAATGATAAATTATTTGATGTAAACTAATATTTTTGTGTTAAATGTTACAGAGGTGAGGTGAAAAGTATTGTAATATGGTGATTATGTTTTGTATATATCATGTTAAATGGATTGTAAGTATGAAAATTTTATAGTCATGTCTAACAAAAATGTTTACAGGTAACTAAGATTTTAATTCAGTAATAAGATGTTTATTTGAAATAATTGTGTTCAATAAAAATGATGATTAAAAAATGTTTTTTAAATAACTGAAAGATAATGGAATTTATAATAAATCTTGATAATAAATTTTGAAAATTTTTAGGAAGATAATTGTTGAAAATTATGAATGATGTAAATGAGTTAAATGATTATTGCTGAAAATATTGTAATGTATATAAAATTTGTAATTAATTAGTAAGTTGCTATTGCGGGGGTGGCCTGTGCTCCCGTAGATAGCGAAATGGGTTGGGGGTAACAGAGAGTGTTACCTCCATCGGAGGCCGAAATGGCGAAAATGTGCGACACACTTTTTTCGTGTAAATTAAAATTTACACACTGATAGACGACCGTGTCGCACATAGTAGTAATGATTGTAACAGGCAGTCAAATTGAAGTTAGATTTCCCCGACTATTCGGGCGATTACTGCCTTACCAGCACTAATCGTGGATTTGGCTAGCGGCCAGCTATGGTCATATCAAGTCCCTTGACCATAGCTGACTTGAAATTGGTATATATTGGAAATTCAATGGGGGGAGACAATTAGGGGAAATCTCTCGGAACTATGAAACAGCGGCTGCCACTCTGCCCGCGTGGGGGCAGCAAAGACAGGTGGTAGACCCGCATTAAGGGTATGTAATTATAGACCAGAACATGTTGATGTTCATATCTTTTAAAATGTAATAGCGGAAGCAAAGACACGGAGAGGTAAAACTGCTCCAAAATATACAGTCTTTGTCGAAGCGAAAGGGCGATACAGTCCTCCATAATTTGAAATAGTGTGTGTGGCTGGGAGGTGACTCAGATGAGCCACGAATATAAATTTTATAACATAAAAAATTTTTTTATTCAAATTTGATCAAATAAAAATGCTTGCGCTCTGTTCAAATGACTAGATGCTCATATTTTCAATACAAGTTGTTCATGCTATAATTTTAAGTGTATTATTTTATTGTGGTACGTTAGATATAGGTATTGATAAAATATGTGTTTTCATTATATGTGTATATTTTAAACTAAGCCAATAATTAAACCGACTGGCAGGCAATTAACGTAATGGAAGTGAGGAGAGATAAATATATAATTCATGTAATCTGTTCAAGTATGAGATGGGTTTTCATTGTGTTAGTAGATCAGCTGATCAGCAATAACATGTCACTGGTAAGATGGTTTATAAATGTTACACGTAATTAATGTTGAACGTAATGTTTTAATGTAGTACAGATGTTTTAAAGTAATGATAAAACAACTTGATAAATTGAGAAGTAAAGAAATAATTTGTGAAAGTTAATAAAAGGATAGTTTTTGGGGTGATGAGTATTTTATGGGGCATATAGATCTGTCCAAATTGAAGTCAGAGTTAAAGTTGAAATAGTAGAGGTGAGAATAATGTAATGATGTAGAATTTTTGAGAAGTAGTGATGTTGACACAGTAGTAGTGAGTATATGTAGCGATGCGTAATGTGAATGGGAGATAAACAATATTTGTTGATGATATTTTGTAGTAAGGGTGAGGTGGTAAGGTGTGAGCAGCGTGTGGCGTTGCGGCGGGAATAGAGTAGTTTAAGTGAGTGTTTGCCGATATTTTGGAGGGACATTGGTTCGTATGTGTATAGCCAGGTAGGGAACACACATCCTAGTACAAAGATGAGCGGTGCCAGAGGTAAGTTGAGTTTAGAGTGTTTTGATAGAGATGGGTGTCATGTAGTAAAAGTTAATAGTAGAGTCAGAGGGAGGAAGATTATATAGGTATCCAGATCAAGTAATAAATTAAATGAGATAAATGGTTGAATCACCCAAAGTAATGTAGAATCAGATCGTTAATAAAGAAAGAGATTTATGATAAAGAATATAAAATCTTCATTTTTTTTAAAAACCAGTGACAAAATTTTGACAGAATGTGGAGATAAAGTAAAATTAAGAATTGTTTATTTTGAGTAATATAAATGTCAATTTGCTTACTATTTATAATAATATTTTGTTAATTTTAAATATTTTATTTTATCATGTTTTGTATTTCAAGTTAGATTGTTACAGATGTTGAATGTATTTTCAGAAAGTATACATAACATAGGTAGGTCAAGGGTCTTGAACTTGACCTAGTTTCGATCAGCTGATGAGGCCATACACATACTAAGCTTGTATAGTTGGAAGTCAATTTAATTTGTTTGTTTAATCAATTTAAAACAATTTTCAAATAATGTCTAAATATGAAGGAAACATTTTCATAAATTTAAATTTTCTTAAAAATTTCTTGGAAAATAGTTTTTTAGAAATATTATTTTTGAAAAAAAAAAAAAAAAAAAAAAGATTTTTCGCCTGCCAGCGAATGAATATTTTTGAGCAATGATTATTTTATTATGGGTGTATTAACCATGTTTAATTTTATTGATTTATTTGGGATTGCATTGTATTGTTAGACTTTAAGTATTCACATGTTAGGGTAAGGATATGTTTAACTATAAGAGATGTTTAAATTCACTTATTTCAAGTAAATAAAACAGAAAAACAAGGAAGAGAATTTCTTTTAATAAAGTAGATTATTTTGAATTTTGTTAATTTTTTATAAATTTTAAAGAATTTGTCAAGGTGTAATATGTAATGTGAGTGTGTGTGAGCCCAGTATCTGCTAAAGGCAGCCCAGCTTGCATAAAAGGGGAAACATATCGGTGGAGGATCTGGCATAATTTAAGCCAGGGATTGAGGATATTTGGGGATAGCATGCTAAAAGGCGTGTGCTGTGGTACTTTTCTGTTCGATTTCTCGGTGTTGGGATCTCTTACGGAGAAGTCCAGTGATCTCGTTCAGATGGGTCCATGGTCGCCAAGCCAGGGGGGTAGTGTACCCATGTAGATTAAGAACAAGGGGGTTGTTGGCAGCAGTTCCTCACCGGTCCTCTTCGGGGTTTATCAATGAGATTTCTTCTGTTTTGGACAGCAGAATTCTCATCGAGGGGGTATTGTAACGTGTCAATTTTGGGTCATTTTATTTTTTACAATTTGGGGTATTTACATTTTTTGTTATTTCGTTGTTGTGCGGGATTTTATAGAATTATTGTGCAACGTAGTTCATTACTACAGAACATATGGTAGACGAAACAGCGTTGGAACAAAGCATAGACGCAGTTACTGTATTGTGTAACTCGGCAAAGGAATTTGCATCTCCCCGAAATTCTAAGAACTCTGTATATGTGTGGCAATGCACGCACGCCACTACTCAAGTACGCGCTCTGCCAGGACGCCTAGTTGGTTTAAAGCAAGATGGCTTGAGCAAAGTTAATTCAGCAATGTGCGTTTGAGCAGCAGGAAGTCATGGCTAAGCCCTGCCCTTTTGTGACGCTAGCCAGTGCCTAGCTGAGATCGTTCGCTACCTTATTTTACAACACTACATGCTTAGCATAGGACTAAGCTACGGCGACGAAGATCAAGGCAGTGATTTCCGTACCCAGTATGAGATCACCTCAGCAATATCTGTTACATTATCGTTCCCAGTCTACATTAAGCGCAAAGACGCCATACAGTGCACGAGAAACAAAGTACAGCTACAGACGCTTATATTTTGGTTCGGGCCCGGTTGGTCGAATTTTCACAGATGTAGTTAATTCGATAAGACCGACCGGGACCCAAGAAAGTCATTAACTCATCACAGTTAGAAATTTGTGGCAGTGGAAAAGTGAAAACAAATTACGTACATGTGAATCGGGGACAAAACACGTGTTCGGCCGGCAACGCGGTAGTGGACGGTTATATCGTAACAATAAAGGAATGTGTAAAATTTAATAAAAATGAGGGGTAAAGTATAAAATGGCATGTGTGTGTGAGTGATGCAGAATGGGCTACCTTAATTAGTACTTAAATATGAACGATAAACATATATTTTATAAACTCGCTTTCTAGTGTCTGTGTTTAACTCATTAAAAATTATTTAGTTTACTTTAAATGTGTTAGTCTAAGTTATTTCGCCATTACCACATTCTCATTTCTGTGTTGAAAAATTCGTCTAACGAAATCGGGGGTTTTCTGAAATTTTATTATAGTCAGATGGCGGGATTTTTTATAAGGGCAAGAGTGTAGAAGGTTTCGATATTTAACCTTTAGAAAAAATATCGTGGCGACCTGGGCAGTTTCAAAAGGCAAGTTTTACGGGGACCATGATGGTAAGTGAAATTCTGGCAGCGGTAAGTAGTATTTTATGATGAGTGTAATTTAGTAAATATAAGAGAAAAAGGTGAGTAACATCACAGCGACGACCCTGCCAGGATGTTCGTATATAAATTTTATAGGAACTAGACCTGTTTTAATGCACAGAAAATAGGATGTGGTAATGACGAATGTATAAAAATTGTATTGCACATATTTACGTAGGTTATGTTCGTGTTGTGATTCACAGTGTGTTAGGTGTTTGAGTATAGAAAAAGAGTAATTTTATATATAAAAGTGTTATACAAACGAACTTTAAAAATGTCTATAATACAGAGTAATGATAGTGATTTTGCGTGGGATGAGTGGGAGAATGAATTTCGAGGTGTTGTGGGTGAGATGACAGACGAGGAATGGGGTAATTTAGACAATAGATTAACACGAATGGAAGAACAGGAGGAAGGAATATTCGCAGAAATTAATAAACATAGTGAGATGCCCAGTGATAAAGGCAAGATAGTTGAAATAACAGTGGTAGAGAATAAGACAGAAAATAGGCCTAATGATAATGATAACGACAGTGTGGGGGTAGAAAAAAAGGAGCGTACATTGGAGGATGTGATGAATCTTTTGAGAACAGTGTATGATGAAATAAATGATAATCTGAACAAACGGTTTGATGAGAGTAAGGAAATGATGAATAAACATTTTGATAATATTAATAAACGGTTTGACGAAAATAACAAAATATTGAAGGAATGGGCGCAGGAACTAAAGACAGACCGATTAAGGGAGGAAGATAGATGTCAATTAAAAGTTGAGTTAACACAGGTAAGTGGTAATAATGTCTTTGATAATAGCGAAGAAATAATTAACAAGGTAAGTTACAGTTGTAAAAATGAATTAATAAATAATAGTGATAAAATAATTGAAAACGAGCTATTTAAGAATGATGTAGTGAAAACAAATAGTGATGATGAAGTTTGTGGTGAAGTAGAATTTAATAACGAAATGTTAACGAGTGTTGATGAAAATGAGAGAGAGTGTGATGAAAGGTTAGGGTGGCAAAGGGCAAATTTTCCCCGTGATGTAAGTGGAGTAAGGACTCCGCTAGTAGTGAATTTTGAGGACAGAGTTTCCTCCGTTAATTATGTGGAAGACAAGGTGTCTTCAAGCAGTCCCCTAATTTTTTGTAAACCTGGAAAAGCCAGGAAGTGGTATAGTAAGTTTGTTGTGCCCTTTGCATGGAGTGAAGTAGGTCAGTGGTGTTGTGACAGGTATTGTGATGAAAGTGATTATGAGAGAGAGAAAGAGTTAGAGTGGTTCAAGATAAATAGAGGTTACGTAGAGCTGATAGAGAAGATGGATATTATGAGAATTATGATAAATAATGTAGACATACCTTGTGTAGTAGTAGATAATGATTATATTGATGATAAATATGTACCTGTAGGAAGAATTAGTGTACTTGTAGTGGAGGAATATGATGAGAAAATAACTTACCTGGGTGTAACAACAAATATTCACGGAGGCTGGATAAAAACAAATAATGGTGACAAGTCTTATGAAATAATAAAAGGGAAGATGAATGACATAGAGGTAATGGTTTATAATAAGAAGAATAATAATAAATTGGATGTAAATAAAAATGGTTTATGCTATAAATATGTGAGGTATCTTTTTGACGATGGAGGATAAACTATTAAAACAATAAAAGACAGTGTAAACATTATGTTTTATGGGTTTTTGACATGGCAAATTTGGACAATGAAGTGTGGGAAAACTGAACAGTAAATAACAAAAGTCTGTAAATAAAAATATAGTAAATTTATTTGTGTGCATTGTGGAATGTTAAGTGAATAATGTGTGTACGTAAGATGATTGTTGTAATAATAATATTGAAATATTTGCAAGTTCAATAAATATTAGAATTAATTGTGAAAACAGTAATTGACTAATGGTAATTGTTTCGATAACTATATAATTTATATTTTTGGTAATTAATGTAATTAAAACAATTTGATACATGTTAAATATTTTGATTGCTTATTTACATATTAATTAATTAAATTTTTTATGAATTTAATTTATTTTACGAGATTTGGAAATTTGGTAATGAATGATAAATTATTTGATGTAAACTAATATTTTTGTGTTAAATGTTACAGAGGTGAGGTGAAAAGTATTGTAATATGGTGATTATGTTTTGTATATATCATGTTAAATGGATTGTAAGTATGAAAATTTTATAGTCATGTCTAACAAAAATGTTTACAGGTAACTAAGATTTTAATTCAGTAATAAGATGTTTATTTGAAATAATTGTGTTCAATAAAAATGATGATTAAAAAATGTTTTTTAAATAACTGAAAGATAATGGAATTTATAATAAATCTTGATAATAAATTTTGAAAATTTTTAGGAAGATAATTGTTGAAAATTATGAATGATGTAAATGAGTTAAATGATTATTGCTGAAAATATTGTAATGTATATAAAATTTGTAATTAATTAGTAAGTTGCTATTGCGGGGGTGGCCTGTGCTCCCGTAGATAGCGAAATGGGTTGGGGGTAACAGAGAGTGTTACCTCCATCGGAGGCCGAAATGGCGAAAATGTGCGACACACTTTTTTCGTGTAAATTAAAATTTACACACTGATAGACGACCGTGTCGCACATAGTAGTAATGATTGTAACAGGCAGTCAAATTGAAGTTAGATTTCCCCGACTATTCGGGCGATTACTGCCTTACCAGCACTAATCGTGGATTTGGCTAGCGGCCAGCTATGGTCATATCAAGTCCCTTGACCATAGCTGACTTGAAATTGGTATATATTGGAAATTCAATGGGGGGAGACAATTAGGGGAAATCTCTCGGAACTATGAAACAGCGGCTGCCACTCTGCCCGCGTGGGGGCAGCAAAGACAGGTGGTAGACCCGCATTAAGGGTATGTAATTATAGACCAGAACATGTTGATGTTCATATCTTTTAAAATGTAATAGCGGAAGCAAAGACACGGAGAGGTAAAACTGCTCCAAAATATACAGTCTTTGTCGAAGCGAAAGGGCGATACAGTCCTCCATAATTTGAAATAGTGTGTGTGGCTGGGAGGTGACTCAGATGAGCCACGAATATAAATTTTATAACATAAAAAATTTTTTTATTCAAATTTGATCAAATAAAAATGCTTGCGCTCTGTTCAAATGACTAGATGCTCATATTTTCAATACAAGTTGTTCATGCTATAATTTTAAGTGTATTATTTTATTGTGGTACGTTAGATATAGGTATTGATAAAATATGTGTTTTCATTATATGTGTATATTTTAAACTAAGCCAATAATTAAACCGACTGGCAGGCAATTAACGTAATGGAAGTGAGGAGAGATAAATATATAATTCATGTAATCTGTTCAAGTATGAGATGGGTTTTCATTGTGTTAGTAGATCAGCTGATCAGCAATAACATGTCACTGGTAAGATGGTTTATAAATGTTACACGTAATTAATGTTGAACGTAATGTTTTAATGTAGTACAGATGTTTTAAAGTAATGATAAAACAACTTGATAAATTGAGAAGTAAAGAAATAATTTGTGAAAGTTAATAAAAGGATAGTTTTTGGGGTGATGAGTATTTTATGGGGCATATAGATCTGTCCAAATTGAAGTCAGAGTTAAAGTTGAAATAGTAGAGGTGAGAATAATGTAATGATGTAGAATTTTTGAGAAGTAGTGATGTTGACACAGTAGTAGTGAGTATATGTAGCGATGCGTAATGTGAATGGGAGATAAACAATATTTGTTGATGATATTTTGTAGTAAGGGTGAGGTGGTAAGGTGTGAGCAGCGTGTGGCGTTGCGGCGGGAATAGAGTAGTTTAAGTGAGTGTTTGCCGATATTTTGGAGGGACATTGGTTCGTATGTGTATAGCCAGGTAGGGAACACACATCCTAGTACAAAGATGAGCGGTGCCAGAGGTAAGTTGAGTTTAGAGTGTTTTGATAGAGATGGGTGTCATGTAGTAAAAGTTAATAGTAGAGTCAGAGGGAGGAAGATTATATAGGTATCCAGATCAAGTAATAAATTAAATGAGATAAATGGTTGAATCACCCAAAGTAATGTAGAATCAGATCGTTAATAAAGAAAGAGATTTATGATAAAGAATATAAAATCTTCATTTTTTTTAAAAACCAGTGACAAAATTTTGACAGAATGTGGAGATAAAGTAAAATTAAGAATTGTTTATTTTGAGTAATATAAATGTCAATTTGCTTACTATTTATAATAATATTTTGTTAATTTTAAATATTTTATTTTATCATGTTTTGTATTTCAAGTTAGATTGTTACAGATGTTGAATGTATTTTCAGAAAGTATACATAACATAGGTAGGTCAAGGGTCTTGAACTTGACCTAGTTTCGATCAGCTGATGAGGCCATACACATACTAAGCTTGTATAGTTGGAAGTCAATTTAATTTGTTTGTTTAATCAATTTAAAACAATTTTCAAATAATGTCTAAATATGAAGGAAACATTTTCATAAATTTAAATTTTCTTAAAAATTTCTTGGAAAATAGTTTTTTAGAAATATTATTTTTGAAAAAAAAAAAAAAAAAAAAAAAAGATTTTTCGCCTGCCAGCGAATGAATATTTTTGAGCAATGATTATTTTATTATGGGTGTATTAACCATGTTTAATTTTATTGATTTATTTGGGATTGCATTGTATTGTTAGACTTTAAGTATTCACATGTTAGGGTAAGGATATGTTTAACTATAAGAGATGTTTAAATTCACTTATTTCAAGTAAATAAAACAGAAAAACAAGGAAGAGAATTTCTTTTAATAAAGTAGATTATTTTGAATTTTGTTAATTTTTTATAAATTTTAAAGAATTTGTCAAGGTGTAATATGTAATGTGAGTGTGTGTGAGCCCAGTATCTGCTAAAGGCAGCCCAGCTTGCATAAAAGGGGAAACATATCGGTGGAGGATCTGGCATAATTTAAGCCAGGGATTGAGGATATTTGGGGATAGCATGCTAAAAGGCGTGTGCTGTGGTACTTTTCTGTTCGATTTCTCGGTGTTGGGATCTCTTACGGAGAAGTCCAGTGATCTCGTTCAGATGGGTCCATGGTCGCCAAGCCAGGGGGGTAGTGTACCCATGTAGATTAAGAACAAGGGGGTTGTTGGCAGCAGTTCCTCACCGGTCCTCTTCGGGGTTTATCAATGAGATTTCTTCTGTTTTGGACAGCAGAATTCTCATCGAGGGGGTATTGTAACGTGTCAATTTTGGGTCATTTTATTTTTTACAATTTGGGGTATTTACATTTTTTGTTATTTCGTTGTTGTGCGGGATTTTATAGAATTATTGTGCAACGTAGTTCATTACTACAGAACATATGGTAGACGAAACAGCGTTGGAACAAAGCATAGACGCAGTTACTGTATTGTGTAACTCGGCAAAGGAATTTGCATCTCCCCGAAATTCTAAGAACTCTGTATATGTGTGGCAATGCACGCACGCCACTACTCAAGTACGCGCTCTGCCAGGACGCCTAGTTGGTTTAAAGCAAGATGGCTTGAGCAAAGTTAATTCAGCAATGTGCGTTTGAGCAGCAGGAAGTCATGGCTAAGCCCTGCCCTTTTGTGACGCTAGCCAGTGCCTAGCTGAGATCGTTCGCTACCTTATTTTACAACACTACATGCTTAGCATAGGACTAAGCTACGGCGACGAAGATCAAGGCAGTGATTTCCGTACCCAGTATGAGATCACCTCAGCAATATCTGTTACATTATCGTTCCCAGTCTACATTAAGCGCAAAGACGCCATACAGTGCACGAGAAACAAAGTACAGCTACAGACGCTTATATTTTGGTTCGGGCCCGGTTGGTCGAATTTTCACAGATGTAGTTAATTCGATAAGACCGACCGGGACCCAAGAAAGTCATCAACTCATCACAGTTAGAAATTTGTGGCAGTGGAAAAGTGAAAACAAATTACGTACATGTGAATCGGGGACAAAACACGTGTTCGGCCGGCAACGCGGTAGTGGACGGTTATATCGTAACAATAAAGGAATGTGTAAAATTTAATAAAAATGAGGGGTAAAGTATAAAATGGCATGTGTGTGTGAGTGATGCAGAATGGGCTACCTTAATTAGTACTTAAATATGAACGATAAACATATATTTTATAAACTCGCTTTCTAGTGTCTGTGTTTAACTCATTAAAAATTATTTAGTTTACTTTAAATGTGTTAGTCTAAGTTATTTCGCCATTACCACGTTCTCATTTCTGTGTTGAAAAATTCGTCTAACGAAATCGGGGTTTTCTGAAATTTTATTATAGTCAGATGGCGGGATTTTTTATAAGGGCAAGAGTGTAGAAGGTTTCGATATTTAACCTTTAGAAAAAATATCGTGGCGACCTGGGCAGTTTCAAAAGGCAAGTTTTACGGGGACCATGATGGTAAGTGAAATTCTGGCAGCGGTAAGTAGTATTTTATGATGAGTGTAATTTAGTAAATATAAGAGAAAAAGGTGAGTAACATCACAGCGACGACCCTGCCAGGATGTTCGTATATAAATTTTATAGGAACTAGACCTGTTTTAATGCACAGAAAATAGGATGTGGTAATGACGAATGTATAAAAATTGTATTGCACATATTTACGTAGGTTATGTTCGTGTTGTGATTCACAGTGTGTTAGGTGTTTGAGTATAGAAAAAGAGTAATTTTATATATAAAAGTGTTATACAAACGAACTTTAAAAATGTCTATAATACAGAGTAATGATAGTGATTTTGCGTGGGATGAGTGGGAGAATGAATTTCGAGGTGTTGTGGGTGAGATGACAGACGAGGAATGGGGTAATTTAGACAATAGATTAACACGAATGGAAGAACAGGAGAAGGAATATTCGCAGAAATTAATAAACATAGTGAGATGCCCAGTGATAAAGGCAAGATAGTTGAAATAACAGTGGTAGAGAATAAGACAGAAAATAGGCCTAATGATAATGATAACGACAGTGTGGGGGTAGAAAAAAAGGAGCGTACATTGGAGGATGTGATGAATCTTTTGAGAACAGTGTATGATGAAATAAATGATAATCTGAACAAACGGTTTGATGAGAGTAAGGAAATGATGAATAAACATTTTGATAATATTAATAAACGGTTTGACGAAAATAACAAAATATTGAAGGAATGGGCGCAGGAACTAAAGACAGACCGATTAAGGGAGGAAGATAGATGTCAATTAAAAGTTGAGTTAACACAGGTAAGTGGTAATAATGTCTTTGATAATAGCGAAGAAATAATTAACAAGGTAAGTTACAGTTGTAAAAATGAATTAATAAATAATAGTGATAAAATAATTGAAAACGAGCTATTTAAGAATGATGTAGTGAAAACAAATAGTGATGATGAAGTTTGTGGTGAAGTAGAATTTAATAACGAAATGTTAACGAGTGTTGATGAAAATGAGAGAGAGTGTGATGAAAGGTTAGGGTGGCAAAGGGCAAATTTTCCCCGTGATGTAAGTGGAGTAAGGACTCCGCTAGTAGTGAATTTTGAGGACAGAGTTTCCTCCGTTAATTATGTGGAAGACACAAGGTGTCTTCAAGCAGTCCCCTAATTTTTTGTAAACCTGGAAAAGCCAGGAAGTGGTATAGTAAGTTTGTTGTGCCCTTTGCATGGAGTGAAGTAGGTCAGTGGTGTTGTGACAGGTATTGTGATGAAAGTGATTATGAGAGAGAGAAAGAGTTAGAGTGGTTCAAGATAAATAGAGGTTACGTAGAGCTGATAGAGAAGATGGATATTATGAGAATTATGATAAATAATGTAGACATACCTTGTGTAGTAGTAGATAATGATTATATTGATGATAAATATGTACCTGTAGGAAGAATTAGTGTACTTGTAGTGGAGGAATATGATGAGAAAATAACTTACCTGGGTGTAACAACAAATATTCACGGAGGCTGGATAAAAACAAATAATGGTGACAAGTCTTATGAAATAATAAAAGGGAAGATGAATGACATAGAGGTAATGGTTTATAATAAGAAGAATAATAATAAATTGGATGTAAATAAAAATGGTTTATGCTATAAATATGTGAGGTATCTTTTTGACGATGGAGGATAAACTATTAAAACAATAAAAGACAGTGTAAACATTATGTTTTATGGGTTTTTGACATGGCAAATTTGGACAATGAAGTGTGGGAAAACTGAACAGTAAATAACAAAAGTCTGTAAATAAAAATATAGTAAATTTATTTGTGTGCATTGTGGAATGTTAAGTGAATAATGTGTGTACGTAAGATGATTGTTGTAATAATAATATTGAAATATTTGCAAGTTCAATAAATATTAGAATTAATTGTGAAAACAGTAATTGACTAATGGTAATTGTTTCGATAACTATATAATTTATATTTTTGGTAATTAATGTAATTAAAACAATTTGATACATGTTAAATATTTTGATTGCTTATTTACATATTAATTAATTAAATTTTTTATGAATTTAATTTATTTTACGAGATTTGGAAATTTGGTAATGAATGATAAATTATTTGATGTAAACTAATATTTTTGTGTTAAATGTTACAGAGGTGAGGTGAAAAGTATTGTAATATGGTGATTATGTTTTGTATATATCATGTTAAATGGATTGTAAGTATGAAAATTTTATAGTCATGTCTAACAAAAATGTTTACAGGTAACTAAGATTTTAATTCAGTAATAAGATGTTTATTTGAAATAATTGTGTTCAATAAAAATGATGATTAAAAAATGTTTTTTAAATAACTGAAAGATAATGGAATTTATAATAAATCTTGATAATAAATTTTGAAAATTTTTAGGAAGATAATTGTTGAAAATTATGAATGATGTAAATGAGTTAAATGATTATTGCTGAAAATATTGTAATGTATATAAAATTTGTAATTAATTAGTAAGTTGCTATTGCGGGGGTGGCCTGTGCTCCCGTAGATAGCGAAATGGGTTGGGGGTAACAGAGAGTGTTACCTCCATCGGAGGCCGAAATGGCGAAAATGTGCGACACACTTTTTTCGTGTAAATTAAAATTTACACACTGATAGACGACCGTGTCGCACATAGTAGTAATGATTGTAACAGGCAGTCAAATTGAAGTTAGATTTCCCCGACTATTCGGGCGATTACTGCCTTACCAGCACTAATCGTGGATTTGGCTAGCGGCCAGCTATGGTCATATCAAGTCCCTTGACCATAGCTGACTTGAAATTGGTATATATTGGAAATTCAATGGGGGGAGACAATTAGGGGAAATCTCTCGGAACTATGAAACAGCGGCTGCCACTCTGCCCGCGTGGGGGCAGCAAAGACAGGTGGTAGACCCGCATTAAGGGTATGTAATTATAGACCAGAACATGTTGATGTTCATATCTTTTAAAATGTAATAGCGGAAGCAAAGACACGGAGAGGTAAAACTGCTCCAAAATATACAGTCTTTGTCGAAGCGAAAGGGCGATACAGTCCTCCATAATTTGAAATAGTGTGTGTGGCTGGGAGGTGACTCAGATGAGCCACGAATATAAATTTTATAACATAAAAAATTTTTTTATTCAAATTTGATCAAATAAAAATGCTTGCGCTCTGTTCAAATGACTAGATGCTCATATTTTCAATACAAGTTGTTCATGCTATAATTTTAAGTGTATTATTTTATTGTGGTACGTTAGATATAGGTATTGATAAAATATGTGTTTTCATTATATGTGTATATTTTAAACTAAGCCAATAATTAAACCGACTGGCAGGCAATTAACGTAATGGAAGTGAGGAGAGATAAATATATAATTCATGTAATCTGTTCAAGTATGAGATGGGTTTTCATTGTGTTAGTAGATCAGCTGATCAGCAATAACATGTCACTGGTAAGATGGTTTATAAATGTTACACGTAATTAATGTTGAACGTAATGTTTTAATGTAGTACAGATGTTTTAAAGTAATGATAAAACAACTTGATAAATTGAGAAGTAAAGAAATAATTTGTGAAAGTTAATAAAAGGATAGTTTTTGGGGTGATGAGTATTTTATGGGGCATATAGATCTGTCCAAATTGAAGTCAGAGTTAAAGTTGAAATAGTAGAGGTGAGAATAATGTAATGATGTAGAATTTTTGAGAAGTAGTGATGTTGACACAGTAGTAGTGAGTATATGTAGCGATGCGTAATGTGAATGGGAGATAAACAATATTTGTTGATGATATTTTGTAGTAAGGGTGAGGTGGTAAGGTGTGAGCAGCGTGTGGCGTTGCGGCGGGAATAGAGTAGTTTAAGTGAGTGTTTGCCGATATTTTGGAGGGACATTGGTTCGTATGTGTATAGCCAGGTAGGGAACACACATCCTAGTACAAAGATGAGCGGTGCCAGAGGTAAGTTGAGTTTAGAGTGTTTTGATAGAGATGGGTGTCATGTAGTAAAAGTTAATAGTAGAGTCAGAGGGAGGAAGATTATATAGGTATCCAGATCAAGTAATAAATTAAATGAGATAAATGGTTGAATCACCCAAAGTAATGTAGAATCAGATCGTTAATAAAGAAAGAGATTTATGATAAAGAATATAAAATCTTCATTTTTTTTAAAAACCAGTGACAAAATTTTGACAGAATGTGGAGATAAAGTAAAATTAAGAATTGTTTATTTTGAGTAATATAAATGTCAATTTGCTTACTATTTATAATAATATTTTGTTAATTTTAAATATTTTATTTTATCATGTTTTGTATTTCAAGTTAGATTGTTACAGATGTTGAATGTATTTTCAGAAAGTATACATAACATAGGTAGGTCAAGGGTCTTGAACTTGACCTAGTTTCGATCAGCTGATGAGGCCATACACATACTAAGCTTGTATAGTTGGAAGTCAATTTAATTTGTTTGTTTAATCAATTTAAAACAATTTTCAAATAATGTCTAAATATGAAGGAAACATTTTCATAAATTTAAATTTTCTTAAAAATTTCTTGGAAAATAGTTTTTTAGAAATATTATTTTTGAAAAAAAAAAAAAAAAAAAAAAAGATTTTTCGCCTGCCAGCGAATGAATATTTTTGAGCAATGATTATTTTATTATGGGTGTATTAACCATGTTTAATTTTATTGATTTATTTGGGATTGCATTGTATTGTTAGACTTTAAGTATTCACATGTTAGGGTAAGGATATGTTTAACTATAAGAGATGTTTAAATTCACTTATTTCAAGTAAATAAAACAGAAAAACAAGGAAGAGAATTTCTTTTAATAAAGTAGATTATTTTGAATTTTGTTAATTTTTTATAAATTTTAAAGAATTTGTCAAGGTGTAATATGTAATGTGAGTGTGTGTGAGCCCAGTATCTGCTAAAGGCAGCCCAGCTTGCATAAAAGGGGAAACATATCGGTGGAGGATCTGGCATAATTTAAGCCAGGGATTGAGGATATTTGGGGATAGCATGCTAAAAGGCGTGTGCTGTGGTACTTTTCTGTTCGATTTCTCGGTGTTGGGATCTCTTACGGAGAAGTCCAGTGATCTCGTTCAGATGGGTCCATGGTCGCCAAGCCAGGGGGGTAGTGTACCCATGTAGATTAAGAACAAGGGGGTTGTTGGCAGCAGTTCCTCACCGGTCCTCTTCGGGGTTTATCAATGAGATTTCTTCTGTTTTGGACAGCAGAATTCTCATCGAGGGGGTATTGTAACGTGTCAATTTTGGGTCATTTTATTTTTACAATTTGGGGTATTTACATTTTTTGTTATTTCGTTGTTGTGCGGGATTTTATAGAATTATTGTGCAACGTAGTTCATTACTACAGAACATATGGTAGACGAAACAGCGTTGGAACAAAGCATAGACGCAGTTACTGTATTGTGTAACTCGGCAAAGGAATTTGCATCTCCCCGAAATTCTAAGAACTCTGTATATGTGTGGCAATGCACGCACGCCACTACTCAAGTACGCGCTCTGCCAGGACGCCTAGTTGGTTTAAAGCAAGATGGCTTGAGCAAAGTTAATTCAGCAATGTGCGTTTGAGCAGCAGGAAGTCATGGCTAAGCCCTGCCCTTTTGTGACGCTAGCCAGTGCCTAGCTGAGATCGTTCGCTACCTTATTTTACAACACTACATGCTTAGCATAGGACTAAGCTACGGCGACGAAGATCAAGGCAGTGATTTCCGTACCCAGTATGAGATCACCTCAGCAATATCTGTTACATTATCGTTCCCAGTCTACATTAAGCGCAAATACGCCATACAGTGCACGAGAAACAAAGTACAGCTACAGACGCTTATATTTTGGTTCGGGCCCGGTTGGTCGAATTTTCACAGATGTAGTTAATTCGATAAGACCGACCGGGACCCAAGAAAGTCATCAACTCATCACAGTTAGAAATTTGTGGCAGTGGAAAAGTGAAAACAAATTACGTACATGTGAATCGGGGACAAAACACGTGTTCGGCCGGCAACGCGGTAGTGGACGGTTATATCGTAACAATAAAGGAATGTGTAAAATTTAATAAAAATGAGGGGTAAAGTATAAAATGGCATGTGTGTGTGAGTGATGCAGAATGGGCTACCTTAATTAGTACTTAAATATGAACGATAAACATATATTTTATAAACTCGCTTTCTAGTGTCTGTGTTTAACTCATTAAAAATTATTTAGTTTACTTTAAATGTGTTAGTCTAAGTTATTTCGCCATTACCACGTTCTCATTTCTGTGTTGAAAAATTCGTCTAACGAAATCGGGGGTTTTCTGAAATTTTATTATAGTCAGATGGCGGGATTTTTTATAAGGGCAAGAGTGTAGAAGGTTTCGATATTTAACCTTTAGAAAAAATATCGTGGCGACCTGGGCAGTTTCAAAAGGCAAGTTTTACGGGGACCATGATGGTAAGTGAAATTCTGGCAGCGGTAAGTAGTATTTTATGATGAGTGTAATTTAGTAAATATAAGAGAAAAAGGTGAGTAACATCACAGCGACGACCCTGCCAGGATGTTCGTATATAAATTTTATAGGAACTAGACCTGTTTTAATGCACAGAAAATAGGATGTGGTAATGACGAATGTATAAAAATTGTATTGCACATATTTACGTAGGTTATGTTCGTGTTGTGATTCACAGTGTGTTAGGTGTTTGAGTATAGAAAAAGAGTAATTTTATATATAAAAGTGTTATACAAACGAACTTTAAAAATGTCTATAATACAGAGTAATGATAGTGATTTTGCGTGGGATGAGTGGGAGAATGAATTTCGAGGTGTTGTGGGTGAGATGACAGACGAGGAATGGGGTAATTTAGACAATAGATTAACACGAATGGAAGAACAGGAGGAAGGAATATTCGCAGAAATTAATAAACATAGTGAGATGCCCAGTGATAAAGGCAAGATAGTTGAAATAACAGTGGTAGAGAATAAGACAGAAAATAGGCCTAATGATAATGATAACGACGTGGGGGTAGAAAAAAAGGAGCGTACATTGGAGGATGTGATGAATCTTTTGAGAACAGTGTATGATGAAATAAATGATAATCTGAACAAACGGTTTGATGAGAGTAAGGAAATGATGAATAAACATTTTGATAATATTAATAAACGGTTTGACGAAAATAACAAAATATTGAAGGAATGGGCGCAGGAACTAAAGACAGACCGATTAAGGGAGGAAGATAGATGTCAATTAAAAGTTGAGTTAACACAGGTAAGTGGTAATAATGTCTTTGATAATAGCGAAGAAATAATTAACAAGGTAAGTTACAGTTGTAAAAATGAATTAATAAATAATAGTGATAAAATAATTGAAAACGAGCTATTTAAGAATGATGTAGTGAAAACAAATAGTGATGATGAAGTTTGTGGTGAAGTAGAATTTAATAACGAAATGTTAACGAGTGTTGATGAAAATGAGAGAGAGTGTGATGAAAGGTTAGGGTGGCAAAGGGCAAATTTTCCCCGTGATGTAAGTGGAGTAAGGACTCCGCTAGTAGTGAATTTTGAGGACAGAGTTTCCTCCGTTAATTATGTGGAAGACAAGGTGTCTTCAAGCAGTCCCCTAATTTTTTGTAAACCTGGAAAAGCCAGGAAGTGGTATAGTAAGTTTGTTGTGCCCTTTGCATGGAGTGAAGTAGGTCAGTGGTGTTGTGACAGGTATTGTGATGAAAGTGATTATGAGAGAGAGAAAGAGTTAGAGTGGTTCAAGATAAAATAGAGGTTACGTAGAGCTGATAGAGAAGATGGATATTATGAGAATTATGATAAATAATGTAGACATACCTTGTGTAGTAGTAGATAATGATTATATTGATGATAAATATGTACCTGTAGGAAGAATTAGTGTACTTGTAGTGGAGGAATATGATGAGAAAATAACTTACCTGGGTGTAACAACAAATATTCACGGAGGCTGGATAAAAACAAATAATGGTGACAAGTCTTATGAAATAATAAAAGGGAAGATGAATGACATAGAGGTAATGGTTTATAATAAGAAGAATAATAATAAATTGGATGTAAATAAAAATGGTTTATGCTATAAATATGTGAGGTATCTTTTTGACGATGGAGGATAAACTATTAAAACAATAAAAGACAGTGTAAACATTATGTTTTATGGGTTTTTGACATGGCAAATTTGGACAATGAAGTGTGGGAAAACTGAACAGTAAATAACAAAAGTCTGTAAATAAAAATATAGTAAATTTATTTGTGTGCATTGTGGAATGTTAAGTGAATAATGTGTGTACGTAAGATGATTGTTGTAATAATAATATTGAAATATTTGCAAGTTCAATAAATATTAGAATTAATTGTGAAAACAGTAATTGACTAATGGTAATTGTTTCGATAACTATATAATTTATATTTTTGGTAATTAATGTAATTAAAACAATTTGATACATGTTAAATATTTTGATTGCTTATTTACATATTAATTAATTAAATTTTTTATGAATTTAATTTATTTTACGAGATTTGGAAATTTGGTAATGAATGATAAATTATTTGATGTAAACTAATATTTTTGTGTTAAATGTTACAGAGGTGAGGTGAAAAGTATTGTAATATGGTGATTATGTTTTGTATATATCATGTTAAATGGATTGTAAGTATGAAAATTTTATAGTCATGTCTAACAAAAATGTTTACAGGTAACTAAGATTTTAATTCAGTAATAAGATGTTTATTTGAAATAATTGTGTTCAATAAAAATGATGATTAAAAAATGTTTTTTAAATAACTGAAAGATAATGGAATTTATAATAAATCTTGATAATAAATTTTGAAAATTTTTAGGAAGATAATTGTTGAAAATTATGAATGATGTAAATGAGTTAAATGATTATTGCTGAAAATATTGTAATGTATATAAAATTTGTAATTAATTAGTAAGTTGCTATTGCGGGGGTGGCCTGTGCTCCCGTAGATAGCGAAATGGGTTGGGGGTAACAGAGAGTGTTACCTCCATCGGAGGCCGAAATGGCGAAAATGTGCGACACACTTTTTTCGTGTAAATTAAAATTTACACACTGATAGACGACCGTGTCGCACATAGTAGTAATGATTGTAACAGGCAGTCAAATTGAAGTTAGATTTCCCCGACTATTCGGGCGATTACTGCCTTACCAGCACTAATCGTGGATTTGGCTAGCGGCCAGCTATGGTCATATCAAGTCCCTTGACCATAGCTGACTTGAAATTGGTATATATTGGAAATTCAATGGGGGGAGACAATTAGGGGAAATCTCTCGGAACTATGAAACAGCGGCTGCCACTCTGCCCGCGTGGGGGCAGCAAAGACAGGTGGTAGACCCGCATTAAGGGTATGTAATTATAGACCAGAACATGTTGATGTTCATATCTTTTAAAATGTAATAGCGGAAGCAAAGACACGGAGAGGTAAAACTGCTCCAAAATATACAGTCTTTGTCGAAGCGAAAGGGCGATACAGTCCTCCATAATTTGAAATAGTGTGTGTGGCTGGGAGGTGACTCAGATGAGCCACGAATATAAATTTTATAACATAAAAAATTTTTTTATTCAAATTTGATCAAATAAAAATGCTTGCGCTCTGTTCAAATGACTAGATGCTCATATTTTCAATACAAGTTGTTCATGCTATAATTTTAAGTGTATTATTTTATTGTGGTACGTTAGATATAGGTATTGATAAAATATGTGTTTTCATTATATGTGTATATTTTAAACTAAGCCAATAATTAAACCGACTGGCAGGCAATTAACGTAATGGAAGTGAGGAGAGATAAATATATAATTCATGTAATCTGTTCAAGTATGAGATGGGTTTTCATTGTGTTAGTAGATCAGCTGATCAGCAATAACATGTCACTGGTAAGATGGTTTATAAATGTTACACGTAATTAATGTTGAACGTAATGTTTTAATGTAGTACAGATGTTTTAAAGTAATGATAAAACAACTTGATAAATTGAGAAGTAAAGAAATAATTTGTAAAAGTTAATAAAAGGATAGTTTTTGGGGTGATGAGTATTTTATGGGGCATATAGATCTGTCCAAATTGAAGTCAGAGTTAAAGTTGAAATAGTAGAGGTGAGAATAATGTAATATTGTAGAATTTTTGAGAAGTAGTGATGTTGACACAGTAGTAGTGAGTATATGTAGCGATGCGTAATGTGAATGGGAGATAAACAATATTTGTTGATGATATTTTGTAGTAAGGGTGAGGTGGTAAGGTGTGAGCAGCGTGTGGCGTTGCGGCGGGAATAGAGTAGTTTAAGTGAGTGTTTGCCGATATTTTGGAGGGGCATTGGTTCGTATGTGTATAGCCAGGTAGGGAACACACATCCTAGTACAAAGATGAGCGGTGCCAGAGGTAAGTTGAGTTTAGAGTGTTTTGATAGAGATGGGTGTCATGTAGTAAAAGTTAATAGTAGAGTCAGAGGGAGGAAGATTATATAGGTATCCAGATCAAGTAATAAATTAAATGAGATAAATGGTTGAATCACCCAAAGTAATGTAGAATCAGATCGTTAATAAAGAAAGAGATTTATGATAAAAAATATAAAATCTTCATTTTTTTTAAAAACCAGTGACAAAATTTTGACAGAATGTGGAGATAAAGTAAAATTAAGAATTGTTTATTTTGAGTAATATAAATGTCAATTTGCTTACTATTTATAATAATATTTTGTTAGTTTTAAATATTTTATTTTATCATGTTTTGTATTTCAAGTTAGATTGTTACAGATGTTGAATGTATTTTCAGAAAGTATACATAACATAGGTAGGTCAAGGGTCTTGAACTTGACCTAGTTTCGATCAGCTGATGAGGCCATACACATACTAAGCTTGTATAGTTGGAAGTCAATTTAATTTGTTTGTTTAATCAATTTAAAACAATTTTCAAATAATGTCTAAATATGAAGGAAACATTTTCATAAATTTAAATTTTCTTAAAAATTTCTTGGAAAATATTTTTTTGGAAATATTATTTTTGAAAAAAAAAAAAAAAAAAAAAGATTTTTCGCCTGCCAGCGAATGAATATTTTTGAGCAATGATTATTTTATTATGTGTGTATTAACCATGTTTAATTTTATTGATTTATTTGGGATTGCATTGTATTGTTAGACTTTAAGTATTCACATGTTAGGGTAAGGATATGTTTAACTATAAGAGATGTTTAAATTCACTTATTTCAAGTAAATAAAACAGAAAAACAAGGAAGAGAATTTCTTTTAATAAAGTAGATTATTTTGAATTTTGTTAATTTTTTATAAATTTTAAAGAATTTGTCAAGGTGTAATATGTAATGTGAGTGTGTGTGAGCCCAGTATCTGCTAAAGGCAGCCCAGCTTGCATAAAAGGGGAAACATATCGGTGGAGGATCTGGCATAATTTAAGCCAGGGATTGAGGATATTTGGGGATAGCATGCTAAAAGGCGTGTGCTGTGGTACTTTTCTGTTTGATTTCTCGGTGTTGGGATCTCTTACGGAGAAGTCCAGTGATCTCGTTCAGATGGGTCCATGGTCGCCAAGCCAGGGGGGTAGTGTACCCATGTAGATTAAGAACAAGGGGGTTGTTGGCAGCAGTTCCTCACCGGTCCTCTTCGGGGTTTATCAATGAGATTTCTTCTGTTTTGGACAGCAGAATTCTCATCGAGGGGGTATTGTAACGTGTCAATTTTGGGTCATTTTATTTTTTACAATTTGGGGTATTTACATTTTTTGTTATTTCGTTGTTGTGCGGGATTTTATAGAATTATTGTGCAACGTAGTTCATTACTACAGAACATATGGTAGACGAAACAGCGTTGGAACAAAGCATAGACGCAGTTACTGTATTGTGTAACTCGGCAAAGGAATTTGCATCTCCCCGAAATTCTAAGAACTCTGTATATGTGTGGCAATGCACGCACGCCACTACTCAAGTACGCGCTCTGCCAGGACGCCTAGTTGGTTTAAAGCAAGATGGCTTGAGCAAAGTTAATTCAGCAATGTGCGTTTGAGCGGCAGGAAGTCATGGCTAAGCCCTGCCCTTTTGTGACGCTAGCCAGTGCCTAGCTGAGATCGTTCGCTACCTTATTTTACAACACTACATGCTTAGCATAGGACTAAGCTACGGCGACGAAGATCAAGGCAGTGATTTCCGTACCCAGTATGAGATCACCTCAGCAATACCTGTTACATTATCGTTCCCAGTCTACATTAAGCGCAAAGACGCCATACAGTGCACGAGAAACAAAGTACAGCTACAGACGCTTATATTTTGGTTCGGGCCCGGTTGGTAGAATTTTCACAGATGTAGTTAATTCGATAAGACCGACCGGGACCCAAGAAAGTCATTAACTCATCACAGTTAGAAATTTGTGGCAGTGGAAAAGTGAAAACAAATTACGTACATGTGAATCGGGGACAAAACACGTGTTCGGCCGGCAACGCGGTAGTGGACGGTTATATCGTAACAATAAAGGAATGTGTAAAATTTAATAAAAATGAGGGGTAAAGTATAAAATGGCATGTGTGTGTGAGTGATGCAGAATGGGCTACCTTAATTAGTACTTAAATATGAACGATAAACATATATTTTATAAACTCGCTTTCTAGTGTCTGTGTTTAACTCATTAAAAATTATTTAGTTTACTTTAAATGTGTTAGTCTAAGTTATTTCGCCATTACCACGTTCTCATTTCTGTGTTGAAAAATTCGTCTAACGAAATCGGGGGTTTTCTGAAATTTTATTATAGTCAGATGGCGGGATTTTTTATAAGGGCAAGAGTGTAGAAGGTTTCGATATTTAACCTTTAAAAAAAATATCGTGGCGACCTGGGCAGTTTCAAAAGGCAAGTTTTACGGGGACCATGATGGTAAGTGAAATTCTGGCAGCGGTAAGTAGTATTTTATGATGAGTGTAATTTAGTAAATATCAGAGAAAAAGGTGAGTAACATCACAAAGTATTACAGTGACACGTAATTTTTCATTTCCCGTAGTGTTACGGATTTGGTTCCCTTTTGGTTCGCCGTAAAGTTACAGGTCATGTCAAAAAATACAGGCCTTTCATCAGCATTTCCCATGTGTTCAAGTGAATAATTATGCTTCTTGCGTAAATTAATGACAAACCGCTGATACAGAAGGAGTTTTTCTTCGTAGTCACTTGATAGTTTTTGTGCGAGTAATGTACGTTGTCTAAGCGCAAATGCATGTCGCCGCATCATTCGTCTCATCCACCCAAAGCTGGCTTTGGAACCTGAGACTTTTAATTCTTCTGCGATTTATAAAGCTTTTAATTTTAAAACAGGTCTAGTGACAGGGAGTCCTTGCCTTCTTAAAAGCCGTACATATTCACAGACGCTGGACTCTACTGCTACTAAACACCCAACTTGAGGGCCCATGAGTGCTCGTCACGCAGTATTTACATTTAAAAGCAGTTACTTCAGTTTTCTCCATCGTCGAATACAGGATTCATCAATATCGAATTTTCTTGCGGCTTCGCGATTGCATGTTTTTTCTGCATGTTGTATCACAATTAATTTATAATTCGCATCATACGTATTACGTTTATTTTTTGGAATTTGATTTGACTGCGTGCCTTTAGTCTCCACAATATCACTCAAACCGCAAACGCAATATAAAAACGCCGAATGAAAACAGAGTATAAATAAGCAAAGTTGTCGCTGTTACAACAGAAAACCACACTGGCAGTTTACCCGGTATTTAGAAACATGTTACTCACACTCCCTCTACTCATCCTTCGTCTTGCCGCCTACAGAAGGGTGCGAGCATACGTGCGTGCGCATGCACGGTTGCAGTCAAAAATCATAATGCCAGAGTTAACAACAGCCAAGCAAACTGCTGTTGCTTAGGCAGTAAACAACTCATTGATACCAGAACCATTCGTCCCGCCAGAAGTCAGGTATAACTTCGAATTTCGTTAGCGTGTGAATGCAAGCCGCAGGCCAAATTAGCGACCATGTTTTTAGGAGAAAAAGTGCAGCTTGTATTCGGAACAATACGGTAGTTCCCATACTTGGTATCTGACACATGATATTAGGAACTGGAAGCTACTGAAATTAAGCAAAAGGTGTATATGATTTGACAGAATTAATAACAATGGTATACATAATGAATTGGCTGTTCTATAATTGCAAGAATCAATTAGTCTAATTCCGATGATGGCTTCAAACAAAACAAGGATAGAATGGAAAGCAACCCCCCCCTCTGAAAAAAATGCTGGTCTACAGACCTAAAGGTCAAAGTGATTTAAGAGGGCCAAGAAAATACTACTCAGATCACTTTTAAAACCAAAAGCCATAACTAGCTGGAAGCCTAAGCCATATGCTGGAGGAGGAGGAGACATTTATGTGATGTGTGGACTACACATTGTAACGGGGCAGATTAGGCAACCCGTTTTAACCACTCAATGTACAACTTTTAGGGAACGACCTGTAGCGGTACTAGGTACACGCTGGTACCAGCACATAAATTCGCAGAACAAATACACCTTAGAAATTCGTAGTATCGACCGCGTGGTGAAAGAGACGAATTTCCATCTCCAGTCTACCGAAACATACGATAAAAAATAACCAATCAGCGAACGAGTTAACACCACGCAGCCAACACCTAACGCCAGGCATGTGGGCAACAAAGCGCACGAGGTTCGCCCAGTTCGTCACCATTAGCCAAACAGTGCAGTTGATACTCCAGGCACCATCCCAGTAAAAAAGCGTCGTAAAGCCGGCGCATGTAAGTACGCGCGGCTTGCCCCAAAATTTGTTAAAAGAAGATTAAATAGTTGAAACAGTATAAGTGACCAGAGTAAGTGAAAGTGAGGAGTTAGAACAGTGTCAGTAGCTACGAAAGTGTGAGTCACGAAGTATGGCGGAACTCTGTGGATGCCCCTACGGGTACCATAAAAAAAAAATAACTATCGTGATCCAAATGGCCAAATAAATAATAAAGAGCTCTATAAATAAACGGGGGGGGGGTTTCCACATTGTGACGAGTAAGGGAGTGTGTATATAGAGAAAGAAAGCAACCTTAAAGTACTGGTTTGTAAAGATAAATTAGTATAGAGAAATCTTATATCACATAGAAATAATGAATTAACATATATAAAGAAAAGAGAATGCAATAAAGTAATTTTGGATTAAAATAAATCATATTTGTTCAGTAACATAAAAATGTGTTAACCTAATTATTACGTTACACCCATAACCTGAGTTCTGCATCGACGATTCGTCTAACGAAACCTGTGAATTTTCTGAGTTAAGGGCATTAAATGATCTAAATTAATTAAGAGTAAGTATGATGGTTTCGATGTATAACCCAAAACATCGTAGCGACCATTTGAGCGAGTTTGGAATCTTCTGGGGGGTTTATCCAAAAGGTAAGTTTAACGGAATCAGGGTAAGGAAAATTATGGTGTGTAAAAAGATAGATAAAAGGTTTGTTTCTTTACAATCGGCGACCCCTGCCAGATTCTGGTATAAATTTTATACGAGGTAGACCTATCTGAGATGCAGAACGTAAGTTTTGGCTAATGGCGTATTTGTGAAAGTATTGTATATGTTAAACTTATAACGTGGTGTTAAACTTATGTCGTAGTGTAACGTGGTTGTGAAATTATTGTGTTTATATATTGATTACGATTTTATGTGTTGAGTATTTTGAATTAATGTGTATAATTATCGTGTATTATGAGGGTTGTAATTGTTTTATATACAGGGTATTATAATAAAAAAATTTTGTAAGCATGGCCGAGGTACAGGAAAACGGGGTAGGTCCATCATGGGCCGATATAATGAATTATATGAAAAGTTAATTTGATGAACTAAGGGGTGTTATTAATAAATGTTTTGACGAAAGTGGGATAAGTTAATAGGTTCAGAAAAACAAATGAACAATGACTATAGTACTGGTAGTGTAGTGGGGGTAGAAAATGGTGAAGAGGTAGATCAATTATACGAGAATAAAGACGATCAGGTAACATATAATAAGGTAAGTGAGAATGAAAATAATGATAGTGAAACAATGGCGAATAATAATAATTACGAAGTAGTTGAGGGTGGGGTTAATATAAATAACTATCACAGCGAAATAACAAGTAATAATGGTAACATAGCTGAAAATGGGGTATCTAAGAATGATACAGTAAATAATGGTAGTGATAACGAAAATACATTGAGAGTTGAGGTTAGAGAAGTATTAGTGAGGGAGTACGAAGAGAGTTTAAGTGAATATCATGGGCAGGGGGCAGATTTTCCCGGGTTAAATGTGGAGCAAAGGTTTCACATGTGTTTAGAGGGAATAAGATTTTCTCAATAGAGGATATTTGGGTGACAATGGGTCGGCAAATAGTCCAATAAGTTGTTTTTGTGTATCTGGTAAGGCCAGATGGTATTTTAATGTTGTTATATTGCCCTCTGCATGGAACGAAAATGTGAAATTGGGTTGGAGAGAGAGAGAGAGAGAGAGAGAGAGAGAGAGAGAGAGAGAGAGGGAGAGGGAGAGGGAGAGGGAGAGGGAGAGGGAGAGAGAGGGAGAGAGAGAGAGAGAGAGAGAGAGAGAGAGAGAGAGAGAGAGAGAGAGAGAGAGGGGGGGGGGATATTTAAGGTGAATAGAGATCATGAAGACTTAAGACATAGTATAAATAGAGAGAGAGAGTTAATAAAATAAGACTTACCTTATAAAGTAAACAGCACAGTAGCAAATGATGAGTATTTTGAGAATAAGCACTTACCTGGGTATAAAATGGGTATTATATTAAAAAAGATAATATAATAAATGTAAACAAAAATGAAAAGTGTTGGAATAATATCAGACTATATTTTGATGATGATGGTTAGACATTTATTATTGATGAACATTTAATTATGTGAAAGTAGTGGGTTTAAATATTGGCTGAATAAAGGAATGATTTTTTGGTAAACAATGACTATTAATGTAAAACAGATTGTATATAAATGTGTATTGGTATTAAATGTATTTGTGTAATAGGTTATGTTGTACACAGTATTTTATGTAACAAAGGTTTGTAGTAGGGATTGATTTTATAATAATAATAATATTTCATTTGACTAAATAATTAATAGGATGTAATTGTGAATTTTATAAGGAAATTAGATGAATTGAAATTGTTTTGAATAATGTAATTAAAGTAACTTACAATGTTTTGAAAAATGATGGAATTAAATTAATTTAAAAGATGTGAAACTTTGGTAATAAATTTGAGAAATTTATTTTGAATTGAATTGTATAATAAATGATAAATAATTAAACGTACAAGGTGTTTATGTATTGAGATTACAGGCAGTATGGATTGTATAATAGATTATATTATGTGTATGTACACTGTATTTTGGGTTCTTAACATTGATAATTCTTATTGAGTACATGATAATAATGATAATTGATGAAATGATTAACAGTATGTAATTATTAAAATTTAATAATGTAATGGTAAAAATATTACAATCAAAATAATTACAGTGCTGTGTGCATACATGGCAGTTTGTGTAAGCAATGTTTAGTTTTGAGTGAGTTGATAACAACAATAATATTTTATTTTGATAAAGTAATTAACATTATTGAAATTTTATAATGTAATTGAAGTAATTTAAATTATTGCAAATAACGTAATTAAATTAATTTGAGGTAATTAATTTAAATTAATTGAAAAGATGGATTTAAATGAATTTAAAGTGTGGTAAAAGTTGGATTTTGGGTAACGATTTTGTAATAAAACAGTAATTGATTTCAGTAAATGGGTGTTAACAATGAAATTAAACCGGTCAGAGTTAGTTTTGCACATATTAGACACCATAAGAATTTCTGGAAGTAAAGTGAGATAAACACGGGCCAGTAGAGGGGACACAGAAGTGAGAGTGAATATAAGAGGGGGGACCCAAAAGTAACGAGAATTTTTCTCTGGCAGTTGGTAGAACGCTAGTTCCGACTTCTCCCACTAGGTGCCTTCACTAGACACCATTTTGTATCAGTTGCCCTAGTGGCATTGTTGTGGAAACATGTGCGCGGTCAGTGTGACTATTTTTTGTAAGCGCTGTTTCACGTTTTCGGCGATTTGTCAATGGCAGACATTAAATACCAACGTGCTAACATCAGGTTCTGTTTCCTGTTAGGGAAATCAGCAGCAGAAACTGTCGCAATGCTTCGGACGGCTTATGGGGAGGAAGCTTTGAGCCAGGCAAGGATTTATGAGTGGTTTTATCATTTTAAAAGTGGTCAAATGTCAATTGAAGACGAACCATGACCGGGACATCCCTCGACTTCCAAAACGGACGAAAACATTGAAAAAATTGATCGTCGTAGAACAATCGATGAATTGGAGGAAATGACTGGAATATCCTGGAGTTCATGCCAAAGAATTTTGACTGAAGATCTGAAGATGAAACGTGTTGCAGCAAAATTCGTTCTGCGTGTGCTTTCTTGTCGGCTCAAAATCCTTGCCTGGCTCAAAGCTTCCTCCCCATAAGCCGCCCGAAGCATTGCAACAGTTTCTGCTGCTGATTTCCCTAACAGGAAACAGAACCTGATGTTAGCACGTTGGTATTTAATGTCTGCCATTGACAAATCGCCGAAAACGTGAACCAGCACTTACAAAAAATAGTCACACTGACCGCGCTAATGTTTCCACAACAATGCCAATAGGGCAACTGATACAAAATGGTGTCTAGTGAAGGCACCTAGCGGGAGAAGTCGGAACTAGCGTTCTACCAACTGCCAGAGAAAAATTCTCGTTACTTTTGGGTCCCTCCTCGTATGTAGAGGGAAAGGGAGTAATGAAAGTAAATAACAAAAATGGGAGAACAGGGATCATAAGTTTTGTAGTGAGGGTAGAGCTGTAGGGAGTCCCCAACGTAAGGCGTTGCGGCGGGTCGTGAAAAGTTTTAAAGGGGGTTGGCGGAGTTACCTGTACCAGTCCAGGAACTAATAAAGGCGTGAGTATAAGGTAAGGGAACACACATCCTATGTACAAAAGAGGTTATAAGGTACCCTATTCTGAAAGAAGAGGTTCAAGTACAGTTAAAGAAAAGGTTGGAGGGAGATATTATTGAGAGGTCGGTGTCAACCTATTCAAATCCGTTAGTTGTTGATATAAAGAAGAAGGTGAGAGTGGGGTTAGGTTTAAATACCTGTAGAATAAAACAGATTATTATTGCTGAAAGGGAGTCACCCATTTATTGATAAATGAGAATATGAAAAAAAAAAATCTGAGTAGAAATTATAATGTAACAATTGGAAGATTCAATAGAAAGTCGAAATTAAAGTTGTATTATGTTTTCATGTTCTCTGTATAAGGTTATGCTGTTATGATAAGATATCAGCTGATACATGGTGTTATGTGTATATTATATTAATATAAGCGACTTGGAGACAACTAACCTAAAATGTATTATATTTTGTGTAACCAATTTATAGTTGCAACTGATTTTATGATAGTAATAAATTTTATGTAATATTATGTAATGTGGCATAGTAATAAATAATGAAATGTTATGAATGTTTATAATGAAAATTAAATTCATGGAAATTAAATTAATTTAAAAGTTTTAGATCCATGTTTTTCGGTATCCAAGCCACTTATAGTATATAATTAGTAAAATATTTTACCTTTTTCTTGTCCGTCTGGTGGCCTTTTCTCTATATTTCAATCGACGCGTTTCAGGGCATATGCCCCATCATCAGGATATCCCTTGTTAAAGGTCGTCAATGGTTAAAATATTAAAAACACTGCACACACAATTCTACACACAACAATAAATATAATACAAACATAAAAACACATAAAATGCCCAGATTTTATACACACACGATATCGATGGTGCGCACCACGACATGCTATAGTCGACTTGTGTGTAGAATTGTGTGTGCAGTGTTTTTAATATTTTAACCATTGACGACCTTTAACAAGGGATATCCTGATGATGGGGCATATGCCCTGAAACGCGTCGATTGAAATATAGAGAAAAGGCCACCAGACGGACAAGAAAAAGGTAAAATATTTTACTAATTATATAATTTAAAAGATAGAAATCTTGGTAATCAATTTGAAAGTTTTTGAATTGAGGGTTATAATAAATGGTAAATGAATGTTATTATGAAATTAAATCAATGTAAGAAGATTAAATTAATTGGAAAGGTTTTAAATAATGCAATTACAGTAGTTAATAAAAAGAGATGGTGTAATTAATTTAAAAGATGGAAAAATGTGTAATAAATTTGAATAATTTATTTTTTGATTTGAAGTGGATAATAAATGGTAGACAAGTAAAAGTAAATGATTGAAATGTTTAATAGAAATTCAGAGTTGAGTCATAGTGTAACCATTGAAATACTAAGGTGGTAATGTTTTGTTTGTAATTTTTATGCAAATTCAAAGGTGAAAGACTTATTTCAATGTAATGATGGTAATGTTTATTTGGAATGTTTATTATGTTGTATCATGTTTATTGGTGAAACACAGTGTTGAATTGAGTATTAGGTAACTGTGTATAAATGGAGAACAAATGCATTTGTATATTAAAAAGTTAAATAAGAAATTAGTACTTTGCAAAAGACAAACCAGTATGGGCTAAGAGGAAACCAAATCAGTTGGGGATATGGTATTGTGAAAGGCCAGTTAATGATGTTTTTATGAATTGTTTCAGAGTCTGGTGATACAGTGGCCACAATCACCAGACTAGGGAGGTAAGTAACCCATGATTTTAGTAAGAAATTAAGGGGGGTCGTGGCACCATATCCTTTCTGGTCCTCTTAGGTTTTAATAATGAGAGTTTTTATGCTTTGGCATAAAACCTCTTATTGGGGGAGGGGGTATTGTAACGGGGCAGATTAGGCAACCCGTTTTAACCACTCAATGTACAACTTTTGGGGAACGACCTGTAGCGGTACTAGGTACACGCTGGTACCAGCATGTAAATTCGCAGAACAAATACACCTTAGAAATTCGTAGAATCGACCACGTGGCGAAAGAGACGAATTTCCATCTCCAGTCTACCGAAACATACGATGAAAAATAACCAATCAGCGAACGAGTTAACACCACGTGGCCAACACCTAACGCCAGGCTTGTGGGCAACAAATTGCACGAGGTTCGCCCAGTTTGTCACCATTAGTCAAACAGTGCAGTTGATACTCCAGGCACCGTCCCAGTAAAAAAGCGTCGTGAGGCCGGCGTATGTAAGTACACGCGGCCTGCCCCAAAATTTGTTAAAAGAAGATTAAATAGTTGAAACAGTATAAGTGACCAGAGTAAGTGAAAGTGAGGAGTTAGAACAGTGTCAGTAGCTACGAAAGTGTGAGTCACGAAGTATGGCGGAACTCTGTGGATGCCCCTACGGGTACCATAAAAAAAAATAACTATCATAATCCAAATGGCCAAATAAATAATAGAGCTCTATAAATAAATGGGGGGGTTTTCCGCATTGTGACGAGTGAGGGAGTGTGTATATAGAGAAAGAAAGCAATCTTAAAGTACTGGTTTGTAAAGATAAATTAGTATAGAGAAATCTTATATCACATAGAAATAATGAATTAACATATATAAAGAAAAGAGAAAGTAAGAAAGTAATTTTCGATTAAAATAAATCATATTTGTTCAGTAATATAAAAATGTGTTAACCTAATTATTACGTTACACCCATAACCTGAGTTCTGCATCGACGATTCGTCTAATGAAACCTGTGAATTTTCTGAGTTAAGGGCATTACATTATCTAAATTAATTAAGGGTAAGTATGATGGTTTCGATGTATAACCCAAAACATCACGGCAACCCTTTGAGCAAGTTTGGAATCTTCTGGGGGTTTTCATCCAAAAGGTAAGTTTAACGGAATCAGGGTAAGTAAAATTATGGCGTGTAAAAAGAACAAAAGTGTGTTTCTTTACAACATCACACCACCAGAACAGTAAAGATGCTACTAACTGTACAGAGAACAAGGCATAAAAGAAACTGAGAAGTTACTACAATGATTGAAAAAAAAAGGTGGTAGCCCAAAACAATATGTAACAGAAAATCTTCCAGAGCTTCTGTATATGCCAATCTAATAGCAGACACACAGATCACACAGAAGAAAACTGAACAAGTCGATCAATTTCAGTGCCTATATAAACTCATACAACCAAATAAACACATGAAAGAATTAACAGTCTATGTAATCACTCAAAGCCATCAAAAAAATATTAAAGTTGGATAAATGCATTACATAAGAACTAATATACGGACACATTGTGACAGCAAAATTATAAACAGGAGAGAAGAAAGAACAAAACAAACAAAACAAAGAAAGAATATGTATTACTGGATGGGGATCAGTACTTGGATTGTTAAGTCTTCGATGTGGTCAAGAGGGATAGAGAATAAAAAAAGCAAGCACGTAAAATGAGATATTAACAAAGAAAAGGGATGATTATGAGGGGCTGGAAAAGAAACACCAACATAAAAGAGAATGTTAAGGCTACACCTGCTTTTTGGGGCAAGAAGAAATCAACTAAGTGGGTGGGTACACTTAAAAGGAATGAGTGACAACATACCACTGAAGAAGATATGGGGAGCTACAGCATAAAAGAAGAGAGATGGGGGAACTAAGGAACACAGACATAGGGCAGTTGCAAAAATAATATTAACAAAGGAAAAGTGTTAGACAAATGACTTTGCTTTTTCTACGGTGAGACCATTTATCATCAGTTAATAATGATTAACTGAGAATCAGTAAGTAATGATTATTTACTTAGACTAAAAGAGGTATACACTTATAATGATAATACACACAATTGAGTTCAAATATACTATAACAGAACAAACCTGACAAAACACAAACAAAAATGTGACTTTTAAAAAGCAAAATTTCTTAATTAAAATTTAAAGAAAATATTATACATGCTAA
Source organism: Magicicada septendecula (assembly GCA_034769895.1). NCBI lineage: Eukaryota > Metazoa > Arthropoda > Insecta > Hemiptera > Cicadidae > Magicicada > Magicicada septendecula. Next base: position 84,455,255 of record CM068369.1, read on the forward strand.
AAAATAATGGCTTATTCAAGTATCATTCATTTTAACAAAGGAGAATCTGAAAGTGACTGTTTGGTTTAATATACTTGTGTTAAAGATACAATTCTGGAGAAAGACAAGAAACTGCACTGTTATATATGTGAATATAACTAGATTCATTATCACTAAACAAATTCTTTATCCCTATTTAGCTATACAGTTACAAAATCAACTTACTTGTCTAGCCAAATTGCTGCTTTTGAAACATCTGGGAACTTATGAAGTGTGTTTGGTTTAACAGGGTCTTGAATTATAATTTTTGATTCACTGTATTCTATTATTGGAAGATAACCAATTCCAGGTAGTAAACAAAGAAGAACCATTTTTGGAAGCAATTCATTAGAACTCCTTACATTGGAAATCAACTGTCTTGGCAGATTTTCAGATTCTCTGCTTTCAACACCCTCCTGAAAATGAAATATGCTTTGTAAATAAACAGAAAGTCAGCAAAATATTTGTTCTGTGTGTGTGTGTGTGTGTGTGTGTGTGTGTGTGTGTGCACGCACGCGCACCTGTATGTGTGTGTGTATATATATAAATCTTCTCACAATTATTCCTGTTATTATAATGTTAATAATAAACAATATTTTATATTTTTAACAAGAATATATTTCTTCTATTTTTGAACTGTTCTGTCAGTTTTCATTACCGCTATCTTGGAAAATATAATTATAAATATTATCTCTGTGTGATGATAACTCTTTGCACTTGTGGAAAATCAATTGGTAAGATATGTTCCTTACCATGTAAAAGTAAACATCAGTGCTGCTAAAATAAGAACAAATAAAATGTAAAAAGTGAACAACCAACACCAGGAGAAAAGTTACTACAACAACTGTATGAACTTCAAGTAGCAGAATCCAACCGTCATGACCTAGACTACAATTCGGAAACAACCAACTAAATGGAGGATCCAGATGAACAACGAACTACACCCAAGAAGACCTACTGAAGAGGATCATCTCGAACACTCACCACAGACTCACGTTATATTCAGGTGACATTAAACCATAACTACTGTGCATACCTTGTTTTTTAAAAACCGCAACAAAAAGAACAGTAAAGTTTCTTGTAAAGACTTTTAGATCACTTAAAGACTAGCATATAAATGTTTGTAATTTCTGTAATGCTATAGTAATAACCTGATGATGTTTAAAGGTAAAGTAATTTGAAAAGAACATCAGACTATTCTTCAAATAGTTTGGATGATGTTGAGATATGTTAGAATATTGCAAAGTTAAAGCCCGGATCCGTGGTACTTGAATTAATACACAGCTGTATGATTTTGAGATACTAAGAGTAAAAATTTAAAGAATATTTAATGCAGAATTTGTAAGAATTTTCTTTTAAAAGTAAAGTAAAGTAAGTAAAAAACAAAAAGATGACCATTAAAGCTATTACTTTTATACACTTAGTTAAAATACAAGAATAAAGAGATGTTTTCGCTAATATCCAGAGAGTGAATAAATTTATGTAACCTTGGACAAAATCCTGATATATACATTGTCATAATTTGTTGGTAAGTAAATTTTACTAACTACGGCAGCTATTTTAATTAACAGCGAACAATTAAACTGGTTCCCGATGTTATAATGTCTTGACAGGAGAGACGTTATACAACCTGGCTGGAAATTCCTTTTCCTATCTCCAAACTGGTGAAAAGGAAAGTTCTTTTGGTTCATCAGTAGGTTTCGTAGCTATATCACTAATTGAACCAGATGGATTAATGCTGTTGGTGCTACTGCTAGGAATAGAAAATAAATCAGTATCTTTATTTTCACCGAGTTCTTCTTCATTTTCTGATTGTTTTCCTTCTTTCCCTACTTCCATATCATCATCAGCGAACAAAATTTTTTCAGGTTCAGTTTCAGGATCCTGAAAACTAACCTCAGCAGTTACAGGTATAAACGTTGTAATGTCCTCTTCATTTAGTTTAAAAATTTTTTGTTGCAGAATGAAGAAGTCCGAAATGCTAGGACATTTTGCCATTTGTATTGTCACTTCCCACATTCACTTTCAACAAGACGCACAATATTCTACACAAACGGTCAAACACGAAACACAGATTACTGTCATGAGACATTTTAATTTGTATATTGTAACATGACAGATATAAGCATAATATTGAATGGCATTGATCATTAGAATAATGAAGTTATAATGTTTAAATTTGGAAGAAAGCATTAAGTTTAATATAAATAGATTAATTCATAGCAACTGTGGAAAGAAATCATTATTATAAAGAAAATCCAAGTTCAAGTAAAAGGAGTTACTAGTGATGAGTCATCCAAGACCAGTCTCATAACCAAAGGTTTTCAAGGTATAACCCAGGAAGGTAAAAAAGTAAATAACAAAGCAGTACTGAATATGACCAAACCCACAACGAGGGAGAATAAATAGAATAGAAACCCTAAAATAAGCCAAGATCAACCAATACAGGTTGTGTATTTCTGAAATAAAGAAGAAGATGGAGAAGATCCCAAGAAACCTGATGGCAACAAGAAGAAGATGGAGAAGATACCAGTCCCAGAAGGCAGGAGAAAAGAAGACTGAAGAAAGAAGAAGAGGGCAGCATCCTGAAGAAGACGTCATGCTCTTATAAAAGACACCCAAATCCCTATATCCCCAAAATAAATATCTAAAAACAAAAGTATAACGAAATAAAAACCACATGTATATAAATTTAAGAGAGAGAAGTGAACAAAGTAAAAGTTTCCTGTGAACTAAGATGAAACAATAATATAGTACCCATGGAACAAATCTCCATTGAAAAACGCTAACCAATTTATTATGTTGATAAGACTATACGACCATTTAGCATTAACATAATATATAAGTGAAAGTGAACCAGTGATAGTTTTGGGTATTATAAAAAATGAACCTTGTGTTTCATTCTTGGCAATCACAAACATTGGATGCAATGAAATATGCATTTTTCAATGACTTGAAATGTGTACTGTGACAATATGTTGTTCATAAGACATGAATCTGTTTAAAATAACATTTTGTTTTACATGAAAAAAGAAAAACAGATTTCATTATACTTTTTGAACAATTCATACTATTTATTTGTTAATGACAGGGTACAATTCCCCAAAGACAATGTATAAAAGACGGTATAAAAACTGTAGAATCCTACTTATAATAATAGTTAGAAATAAGAATATAAATATAAGGTTTTAATGTATATAGTATAAGAATGTTTAAAAATGTTTTAGATATAAGGCCATTTGTTTGGGTCTGAAACAACTAACATCAGAACTATAAAAATAGTTACCACTTGTAAATAGTAGAGAGTAATTAAGATGTTAGTTAGTAAAAAACCTTTTTTTTTGTAAACCATGTTTCCATGTTGGAAATGGGAATTTTGTTGCAAAATGTCTGACTTGAAGACAACCATTTATTTAAAAAAAAAAAATATTCTTTATTTTGTTTAACTATTATTTGTATTGTAACCAATACTAATTGTTTTTGTGTAATTTGAAAACATGTTTAATTTATAATACTATTTGTAAAAGTCAGAGAGGGTATCACACATCATATATTGTTTGTAAAATATTTTGTAAGAAAAATTGTTAAAAAATCATAGGCCAAAAGAATGGAAACCAAACTTCATCAAAACAGAGAAATTAATCATTTAAATGCGAATAAACAAAAGGGGTTTAGACAAAATAAACTTGAGATCATGCCATATAATTGCACATACCATTCAGAAAGATTTTAATAAATTATATTCAGAATTATAAATAAAAATAAAAATGACTAAACTCAGAAATTTAGACATGGGAGTCATATATTCCAGAATAATGTTTCAGAATACAACTAATTCAATTAACTACCAGAAAATAAGGGAATATGAACCTTTTAATACAATATAGGATTATTAATATTAAATATAACTGATAAAATGGCTGAATTTACATTATAACAGGAAGTAAATTTTGGAAATGTTTTGACTTATCAGAGTATACCAAACTGAAAGTAAAATTACTATTTTTTGGACAGAAAACACTATAAAATGGCATTATTTAATCTGAAAATAAGCTGAATGAAATGAAAGATTAATTTAAATCACATCTAGTGAATAAAATTGACAAATAACCAAAGTTTAGGCATTCATATAGTGAAATAGTAAAGTATACACAGGATGTGAAAATATTTTTGAACAATGTTAAGGATAATATTATATGGGCTAAGAGTTTAATTGAAACTGAAGGAAACAGTTAGTTGATTATTGGTATTTGAACGGATAACATAAACGAGAGTTTTGTGACGATCTAACCTATCTTACAAAGGTGAAGTTTAGTGGCGAACAGTACGTTACTGTAAAGTCGGGAGTGAATTATAAAATCTGTCCAGAACCTATACATTGTGACAAAAACGATCAAGAAACACTAATTAACACTAAACAATACATTTCTACTCTGAAAAACACCACAAAACACCAGAAAACTGTATAACACATTAACCAAATTAGTGTCGGAATTGGGAAAAGTGTTTTGACTTATAATTACACAGACATACTAAATACAACCCAGAATCACTACACCAGTCACTACACAACATTTAACAAGAGATTTGCAGAGACAAGAACAGGAATTTTGCCAGAAAATACATTATTTGGAACGAGCAACATTTTGATCAACTTGACGGCGGCCATTTGCTTTGACGATTCCAGTGCCTCCTCTTAGTTCAACAGCTGTTGGGTGAAAACAATTATTATATTTACAAATTATTATTCAATGTCTGTGTTTATTAATAACTATTAATTTGATTGTAACGTTATACTTTTTAAATATTAGCCCGATTTCTCTGACTTTGGTAATAACTGGCTGTTTAAAGAACCCTATATAATTTTTATATCATATACTTGTAACTTTTTTCGATATCCTGAGAATCGATACTAATCGATAAGAGTCAATATTGCTATTACTTAATAAAACATTAATACTTTTCAATACTTAATAGTTCTTTATTTCTTCAATAATACTAATTACCAATAAAATAATTCTAATTGATAATCTACAAGGACTTCACCACCCGTAAGTGAAGATAACCTAAAAAATAAAAAGGTAAACAAGTATCGATTGGTTTGAAGACAGTCTTATGAGTGGTGATAGCTTATTTAAAATATACTAAAACTTTAATAAAAATTTTCAGAAGAGCATTACACTGTTTAAAACTTCACAGCCCTATATTAATTAATTGATCCTAATTAATTAATTAATAAAATTAAAAAAAAAATTTTTTATTTATTTTTTTTATAAACATAATTTTTTTTTTTTTAAAATTTCCTTCAAAACAATAAATTTTGTTTTGAAACTTTCGGCGAAGCTGAACAGATATATTCCTTCATCAACTTTACGCTACTCGACCGGTCTTGCTACCATTGGGACTCGACCAGCTGGGAAACGTAAGGAAGTGTTTCAGGCCAGTAAGACGTCGAGAGTCACACCAAATACACACCAATTAAACATATTACATTGGACTTGTTTACATCGGAGTCACATTAATCCACAATAGTTTATATCATCAACACACAATAAATAAATAATTATTTATTATTTATTACAAATTGGCGCACAACTTTAGGGGCTTTAATTAGTCGATTGTAAGGCCAATACATTCTGCCTAATCACTAGTTGGAGCTAGGCAACAGCTACAAAGCCAGAGAAATTCAAGGGAAAATGCAACGACGTGCAACATCTAAGAAACGGGCGGCGGAGGCCGAGAAAGAAATAGAAGTTGACATGGACAACAAGGAGGCGACGCCAGTAGAGGTGGAAGAGTCGTTACCGCCGGTGTTGTCCAAACGACCGGTACAACCAGAGGAACAACCCGAAATACCTACTCAGACAAGGGAAATCAATGTCCGGAAGGAATCATTGGAAAAGCCGACACGAACGGAGGATGGGGGTATACAAGAGATGATCAGAGCAATGATGGAACAAATGGAAGAGAACAGGAAAAAAGACAACGAATCGTTAAGTAAAAAGATGGAAGGAATAGACAAGAAAATGGACGAGAATAGTAAGAAAATGGGAAGTGATAGCCAGTCCTTAAAAGAAGATCTGGGAAATAAAATCGAAACGACAAACAAGAAGCTGGAAGAATTAAAGAAGGATAACCAATCCACAAAAGAAGAGTTGACTGGGATGAACAAGAACATGGAAGAATTGAAGGAAGACAACAAGAAGATGGAAGAAAATAGCAAGAAGATGGAAGAAAACAGCAAGAAGATGGAAGAAGAGATGGGGAAGAAGTTAGAAGAATTGAAGGAAGACAACCAATCGTTCAAGGAAGAATTCAAATCGACTAAAGAAGAATTGATTAATAAAATTGAAAACACCAATCAGAAAATAGATGAAACCAGGAAGAAGAATTTTTTAATTTAATTATTTTTAAAAATTTTAAAATAATGTAAGTACATCTTACAACCGAATATTTTGAGAAGAACATTTTGGAGAATTAAAAGAAGAAGAATTTTTTAATTTAATTTTAAAAATTTTAAAATAATGTAAGTACATCTTACAACCTAATATTTTGAAAAGAACATTTTGGAGAATTATAAGAAGAAGGAATTTAGAATTTATATTATAAAAATTCGAAAATAATGTAAGTACATCTTACAACCTAATATTTTGAGAAGAACATTCTGGAGAATTATAAGAAAAAGGAATTTAGAATTTAAATTTATAAAAAATTTAAAATTGAGTAAGTACTTCTTACTACAACCTGATAATTTAGAACAAAACTTTATGGAAGAAAGAGAAAGAGAGAGAATTTTGAACTTAATTTTAAAAAAATTTAAAATTAAGCAAGCACAGCTTACTACCACTGAATTTTGAGAAAAACTTTATGGAAGAATTAAGAAGAATGGAATTTTGAAGTTAATGTACAAAAAATTTAAAAATAAAGTAAGACCAACTTACTATAACTAAGTTTGTGAGAAAACTTTATGGTAAATAATTAAGAAGAATTTGAATTTGGAGAAATACCAAAACATTCAGAAATAATAGTAAAATCACATTACTATAAACATTTCTGAATGAAACAATTCTGGGAATAAATGAATTAAACAGAATTTGAATGTTGATAGAACGTCAGAACTTTGAAACAAGATAAGATCAACATATTACAAGGATTTATGAGAAATATTTTTCAATTAAATAAAAAGAATAGTTTGAATTTTACATTAAAACTAACCAAGTTCCAAAAAATAATTATGTGTCAATTATAATTGAATTGAGAAGAAAATAAAGTGATTAATTCAGAAAAGAGAATTAACGTTAATCCAGAATAAATGCTAGACATTCACAATAGCATTTGAAGGAGTAGAGAAGACTAACAAAAAAGAGTGTAATATGCCAGAGAAAGAAAAAATTTGGAAGCAAAGAGACTAATTACCTATGAAACGATAATGAAAACAGTTAATTTAGAGCAAAGAAGAACAACTCATACCAAACATATGGAGAAGATGATTTTGAACAAATGATAATAATAAGACCTATATGAAATGCAAAGAGAAGAAATACCACATGAAATATAATATAAATGAATTAATGTTAATGAATGCGAAGGCAGATTAATAACTTTCTAAGAGAAAGGAAAGAACCAAAATGTTTAAATAAAATGATCAATATAACAACCTGTATATCTAATGTAAAGATACAATGTCAAAAAAATTAAATATAATATATTAAGACCATTCAAATAATGAATACGAAAGACTATTTATAAAGACCATGCTAATACTATGAATAACCAGAAGAAAGTATAAAGAGAATTCAGATGGAGAAGAAAGAGAGTTACACTGTAAACAGTAACCAGAATTATTAAAAGAAAGGTTTTCAACCATAATTAAATTAAATATATCAGACAAGTTAAGAGTTTTGAAAAAATATATATATAATGAGTATAATAATGATTATGAAGATTTATTAAGATAGAAAATGTGAGATAATCTGAGAGACTACGAAGTGGAGAATCCAAAGATATTTTTATTAGTCGAAAATGAGACTACCTTTTATTTATTTATTCGATGACTGACTGAAGATAATTCCAGCAGCATTATGTTTTTTTGAGCAGGGATGGATATGCCCCTGTACTCAATTTATAGAAGTGGTGTATGGCCAGCAGAGAAGTAGCGTACAGTGCCCCTCTGATCTGCCCCAGCCCACGTGATAGGGAATGTTAGGGAATTAATATCCCAAGGATACAACACGAAGTTGATATAGAAAGAAAATGTATTACAATTATAATATATCTCAGAAGACACTAACTATCCGAAAAGGATCAGTAGTAAAACAAATAATTATATATATAAAATTAATTAAACTCTAATTATAAAAAAGTCGATATAAAGATGGAGAAGAAAATGAATTATAAGAAATGATGAAATTATCATAAGAAATTATTTCATCCATAAACATGTCTGAAATAATTACTTCTGGAGGGGAGCAATCTGTAACATGACAGATATAAGCATAATATTGAATGGCAATTGATCATTAGAATAATGAAGTTATAATGTTTAAATTTGGAAGAAAGCATTAAGTTTAATATAAATAGATTAATTCATAGCAACTGTGGAAAGAAATCATTATTATAAAGAAAATCCAAGTTCAAGTAAAAGGAGTTACTAGTGATGAGTCATCCAAGACCAGTCTCATAACCAAAGGTTTTCAAGGTATAACCCAGGAAGGTAAAAAAGTAAATAACAAAGCAGTACTGAATATGACCAAACCCACAACGAGGGAGAATAAATAGAATAGAAACCCTAAAATAAGCCAAGATCAACCAATACAGGTTGTGTATTTCTGAAATAAAGAAGAAGATGGAGAAGATCCCAAGAAACCTGATGGCAACAAGAAGAAGATGGAGAAGATACCAGTCCCAGAAGGCAGGAGAAAAGAAGACTGAAGAAAGAAGAAGAGGGCAGCATCCTGAAGAAGACGTCATGCTCTTATAAAAGACACCCAAATCCCTATATCCCCAAAATAAATATCTAAAAACAAAAGTATAACGAAATAAAAACCACATGTATATAAATTTAAGAGAGAGAAGTGAACAAAGTAAAAGTTTCCTGTGAACTAAGATGAAACAATAATATAGTACCCATGGAACAAATCTCCATTGAAAAACGCTAACCAATTTATTATGTTGATAAGACTATACGACCATTTAGCATTAACATAATATATAAGTGAAAGTGAACCAGTGATAGTTTTGGGTATTATAAAAAATGAACCTTGTGTTTCATTCTTGGCAATCACAAACATTGGATGCAATGAAATATGCATTTTTCAATGACTTGAAATGTGTACTGTGACAATATGTTGTTCATAAGACATGAATCTGTTTAAAATAACATTTTGTTTTACATGAAAAAAGAAAAACAGATTTCATTATACTTTTTGAACAATTCATACTATTTATTTGTTAATGACAGGGTACAATTCCCCAAAGACAATGTATAAAAGACGGTATAAAAACTGTAGAATCCTACTTATAATAATAGTTAGAAATAAGAATATAAATATAAGGTTTTAATGTATATAGTATAAGAATGTTTAAAAATGTTTTAGACATAAGGCCATTTGTTTGGGTCTGAAACAACTAACATCAGAACTATAAAAATAGTTACCACTTGTAAATAGTAGAGAGTAATTAAGATGTTAGTTAGTAAAAAACCTTTTTTTTGTAAACCATGTTTCCATGTTGGAAATGGGAATTTTGTTGCAAAATGTCTGACTTGAAGACAACCATTTATTTAAAAAAAAAAAATATTCTTTATTTTGTTTAACTATTATTTGTATTGTAACCAATACTAATTGTTTTTGTGTAATTTGAAAACATGTTTAATTTATAATACTATTTGTAAAAGTCAGAGAGGGTATCACACATCATATATTGTTTGTAAAATATTTTGTAAGAAAAATTGTTAAAAAATCATAGGCCAAAAGAATGGAAACCAAACTTCATCAAAACAGAGAAATTAATCATTTAAATGTGAATAAACAAAAGGGGTTTAGACAAAATAAACTTGAGATCATGCCATATAATTGCACATACCATTCAGAAAGATTTTAATAAATTATATTCAGAATTATAAATAAAAATAAAAATGACTAAACTCAGAAATTTAGACATGGGAGTCATATATTCCAGAATAATGTTTCAGAATACAACTAATTCAATTAACTACCAGAAAATAAGGGAATATGAACCTTTTAATACAATATAGGATTATTAATATTAAATATAACTGATAAAATGGCTGAATTTACATTATAACAGGAAGTAAATTTTGGAAATGTTTTGACTTATCAGAGTATACCAAACTGAAAGTAAAATTACTATTTTTTGGACAGAAAACACTATAAAATGGCATTATTTAATCTGAAAATAAGCTGAATGAAATGAAAGATTAATTTAAATCACATCTAGTGAATAAAATTGACAAATAACCAAAGTTTAGGCATTCATATAGTGAAATAGTAAAGTATACACAGGATGTGAAAATATTTTTGAACAATGTTAAGGATAATATTATATGGGCTAAGAGTTTAATTGAAACTGAAGGAAACAGTTAGTTGATTATTGGTATTTGAACGGATAACATAAACGAGAGTTTTGTGACGATCTAACCTATCTTACAAAGGTGAAGTTTAGTGGCGAACAGTACGTTACTGTAAAGTCGGGAGTGAATTATAAAATCTGTCCAGAACCTATACATTGTGACAAAAACGATCAAGAAACACTAATTAACACTAAACAATACATTTCTACTCTGAAAAACACCACAAAACACCAGAAAACTGTATAACACATTAACCAAATTAGTGTCGGAATTGGGAAAAGTGTTTTGACTTATAATTACACAGACATACTAAATACAACCCAGAATCACTACACCAGTCACTACACAACATTTAACAAGAGATTTGCAGAGACAAGAACAGGAATTTTGCCAGAAAATACATTATTTGGAACACTGCAGGAACGAGCAACATTTTGATCAACTTGACGGCGGCCATTTGCTTTGACGATTCCAGTGCCTCCTCTTAGTTCAACAGCTGTTGGGTGAAAACAATTATTATATTTACAAATTATTATTCAATGTCTGTGTTTATTAATAACTATTAATTTGATTGTAACGTTATACTTTTTAAATATTAGCCCGATTTCTCTGACTTTGGTAATAACTGGCTGTTTAAAGAACCCTATATAATTTTTATATCATATACTTGTAACTTTTTTCGATATCCTGAGAATCGATACTAATCGATAAGAGTCAATATTGCTATTACTTAATAAAACATTAATACTTTTCAATACTTAATAGTTCTTTATTTCTTCAATAATACTAATTACCAATAAAATAATTCTAATTGATAATCTACAAGGACTTCACCACCCGTAAGTGAAGATAACCTAAAAAATAAAAAGGTAAACAAGTATCGATTGGTTTGAAGACAGTCTTATGAGTGGTGATAGCTTATTTAAAATATACTAAAACTTTAATAAAAATTTTCAGAAGAGCATTACACTGTTTAAAACTTCACAGCCCTATATTAATTAATTGATCCTAATTAATTAATTAATAAAATTAAAAAATTTTTTTTTATTTATTTTTTTTTATAAACATAATTTTTTTTTTTTTTAAATTTCCTTCAAAACAATAAATTTTGTTTTGAAACTTTCGGCGAAGCTGAACAGATATATTCCTTCATCAACTTTACGCTACTCGACCGGTCTTGCTACCATTGGGACTCGACCAGCTGGGAAACGTAAGGAAGTGTTTCAGGCCAGTAAGACGTCGAGAGTCACACCAAATACACACCAATTAAACATATTACATTGGACTTGTTTACATCGGAGTCACATTAATCCACAATAGTTTATATCATCAACACACAATAAATAAATAATTTTATTATTTATTACAATATGCAAATTAACCTCAAACGTACATAGCACATAAAAACCGAAAGAATGAATCGAACATGAGACAAACTGCTGTCCATATTTAAATAAAATTTGCAGTTAAACACGTTAACTCTGCTTATGCAAACCAAAAAACCACATACACAAAAATAAAATCGTTGACTTAACGAAAACGAAATTATGACCGCAGACCGAGAAACCAAGACTGACCGAACAAAGGTTTGTGTACACTCTGATGGTTGTTTGTTTCATGTTTCTGTTCTAAAGATCTTTTAGTTTCGTTCTAAACACGTGGAAAACATATTTCTTGTTGAATTTTATAAAAGATAGTTTGACTTTGACCTCTGAAATTTCTCCGTCTTATCTGGGTGGGCCCGGGCCCACCCTGTCCCACCCGTAGCGCCGCTACTGCTTCAGTCGTCCCTATGGGTGATTGTAATCGACAAAATTATATTACAACTAAATTGTATTATAAAATTAAATAGGTAACATACCTCTTTTTAAGTATGCCCTAACCCATTGGCTGGATTACAGTAATAATAGTACCATAATAATATTCACACCAAGAATACAACATATATACAGTTCTTCATTTCTCTAACAAATAACATGTTCTCTAACACTTAAACAGCTTTACAAGGCAAACTGTTTTATTTTGAAAGTGTTTCAATTTATATTACAAACTCAGAAAAACCGCTGCTTTTATTTCACCATATGCATCCATCCATCCAGATTTCTCATTGACACAAAAGTGGTAATGAGTGACAATATACATATATTTTTTAATGTTCAAGGTTATACAGATTTACTTACTACAAGTTTAAGCTAATGCCTTCCATACGTATTAGAATATACTAAAACTATCAAAGCCTGCTTTTCTTATGACCTGGTACAGCAGTACAGCAGTTTCTTCATACGGAGCTATACTTTGATCTTTAGAAATGAAACCAATGTTTCTTTTTTTAAACATAATTAATGTGGTCCAAGTCACTGTATGATAATGATATAATTTACCTTATCATTTCCGTCAAGGGACTTCTAACGTAATTTGAGCTGGGTTACGCGTTTCAGGCCATATGACCCATCTTCAGACCTTCACTCCAAAGGAGCTCGTTATATATTAAAATCCAGGATAAAACAAACACATAATAAATAAGCACATAACATAAACGAGTGAACACACTATCAGCGTACTAGTAACCGACACGGTGCACCGCGTGTAGCACGTCAAGACTGTGTCAATGGGCACTATTATTTAGTTTTATCTTTAAGCGATCGCAGCGTGGTATCATACAGTGGGTTGGACCTGAAGTTGAGTTTATCATTGAGTATGTCGCCACACACTGTATAATTACGTATATTTATAAACAATAAATTCCCTGTTCTGGGCGGCATTTGTATAATTACGGACTTATACATTTTTTATTTATTAATAATAATGCTTCATTATGTACTTACCACTATTAATTTCTCACTAGGGTCCCAGAGTTCGTTCTTAAGCGAGGTCAGAAACAGTGTGGGGTACGAAATAAAGACTCTAACGACATATATGGTGAAAAGAAAACTTTTGTTTTAATTTTTCTAAAATTATCATTATTCACAGTTACACCACCACAATGGAATCTTATACCTACAACAAGACAGCGGCTGTACACTTCCGCTTAAATAATTATTTATTAACTTTCATTTTTAAATTTTGTAAGTGGCTCGACACAAAGTCATTTTAAATATTCTGCAGTTATATTCAAGTTGATTTACTACGTTTCTCAAAAAGACCATAAACCAACGCCTCAATCTCTGTTAGAATGCCGGCATCTCTCTCTCTCTCTCTCACACTATATGCCCCATACATGGACCTTGGTACAATTGACTGATAACATTTGAGCTCATTTGATTACTTAATAAAATTATAATTTTGAATTTGGTTGTTTCTACTTAGCCATTGGTATTCCTCCCCGTCGCCACGTGCTACACTGAAATTATGTCCGAACGTTCATTAGATTTTCACATTGTTATTTTGGTTTTATTCACTCCACTTACTACACTCTCGAAATACCGCTTCACTTTTAGGTTGGTTTTCACTTTCTATGGTTAAAAGAAAAATTTTGATGCGCACGAGTTCTTTTGTGCTCCCGGCCGGATAAGCGTAGTTATTCGAACTGCGGCGGATAGTACCAACCAAACTCCCACTATGTCTGGTTGCTGAACAGGAACCACACTGCCTCCCAGTTATGAAATTTTTATCACCGTTCACAGTGCATGGCTTTGTGAACGTGCCACGTGGTTACTATTGTGGCAAGTCGACGCTATGGAAGGCTTTTGTAGGTGGAGCGTTCATTATGTTTCCGTCATCTCGGACGCACATGACAATGAGATCTTGCGTCTTGGCCATATTTACGGCGTCAGTTTTACGGCTTGAGGCGTAGTTGCTGGGCCCCGCCGCATGTGTGCGCGTAGCTGTACGTGACAAACACTTGATTTCATGACAGAGTGGTGCATTCCAAACTACACTCTACTCCAAAAGTTTACATAGCTGTTCTTTGTTCAACTGCAGTCGTATTTTACATGGGACTGGTAATCACACGTTTAAATAAATTTAATAAAATAAAAACCCCATTTTGACATATGAAGCACAATAAAATGAATTGTCTGTACCAATATTTTCCTATATTGATTTATGTAGTGTCAACAAAAACCCCTCAATGAGAGGTTTTATGTCGAAACATAAAAACTCTCATTGACTCATTCACACTTCCTAAAGGGATCAGCCCAGATATGTTGCCACAACCCCCTGTAGTGTTTATATAAAAAAGAAATACAATCACTTACCCTTGTTCCAATGATGGTGACCGTACCTGCCTGACCTTACTGGACTTCTCAGGAGAGATCCCAACACTGCAAGGCCAACAGGCACGTAACGCTCCTGCTCTGACGCACCGGCCAGCTCAGGACCGCCGTCACAGCATCACTAAACTCTGAAACAACGAATACAAAATTTTAAATAGTGGCCTGGTATAATCCCATATCCACAACTGATATGTCTCCCCTTAGCTGCATTGGTTTATGTTTAGAAGGCATTGGTTTTCTTAGCTCTTAAATTTTAAATAACAAAAACAAACAAGATTTAGGATAGAAAAACCACTCCCCTTTTTAACATTCCTATATTTATCAAAGCCTTCTGACTCCAGTCAATATTACTTTACTCTCTTCATCACAAGAAAATATATTCTTATACTAACCATCAACACGTAATCTAATTCCTTAATTTTTTCAAAAGCAACAATAATAATCTATCTTCCGATCATCTAAAATTCAAAACACAACTTATTTAAGGCACACTCTAACTATTTAAACTTTATTTATCCTTTTCTGATTAACATTTCTTTACCACAGAATCATAATTATTATTTTTTTTTTATATTCAACACCAATATCAACATTATTTCTTTACTACTTAATATTTGTTACCGTTGCTACCCCTGTACCAACCCCCTAACCACACACACTATAAACCCCCTCTGGGCTGTGGCGCCATTTCCTTCTACAAGGACTGAATTGGTGGAGGAATTTTGTCATCTCCTTGTCCTTGCTTCTGCGTTACATATTTAAAATTATCAGATATCATAATATCTGGATGTTACATATTCATACCCTTAAAACGGGTCTATCACCTGTTTTCCTGTTCCTACTCGAACAAGGTGATAGCCGCTGTTCCATAGTTCCGGGGATTTCCCCTAAGTGGCCCCCCGTTAATTTCAAAGTCCACCAATTTCAAGGACAACCAACCATGGTCAGTTTTACAATTGCTGCCCACAGCTGGTTGTCGTCCAAAACCACGATTAGTGCTGGTAAGACAATAATCGCCCAAAAAGGTGGGGAAATCATCTTCATTACCATGTTTTACTCTAACATCAATTATACACTGCACGGTTAAGAATCACATATAATATAAAATTATATCAAAGTTGTACAGTGTATGTACGCCGATTTCGGCCTCCGATGATGGTAACGTACTGTGAGTTACTCATCAACCCATCACGCTATCTACACTGGTACATGCCACCACTGCAATAGCCTACCTAAATCTAAACTTAATGTCCTTCTACTTTGCAGTCTCTACATTCCGTCATTGATTTACACTTTTAACAACACCCAACAACCCCCAAAATCACCCTTTAACCTTGTATAATAACAAGTTCTTTTATTTATTTAAAAAATTTTCATATAGACACTTTTGCAAGTCCAAGCTTTCACTTTTCACTAACATTTTCTTTATGACAAAATAACAAGTACAACACTGGGTCATCTTTATAAGTTTACATTATAACAAAATACATTTGTGTTGTTTTCAGAAGGAAAACAATTCCTTGAAAATTTAAGTATTTATATTACATAATTTTGGTTGTTTCATTTCACAATTTCTAAAATAAAACTAAAATAGTTCGTGGAAAAATACTATCATCAAACTTTTTTTTTTTTTTTTTTTTTTTTTTTTTTTTTTTTTTTTTTTTTTTTACTATGGGTCTTCCTCCCCCCGTTCTTACAAGCAGAGAATTTCTACTGACACCTTTTTGTGGAGTAAGACCATCGTTGGTTTCACCCCGTTGCTGAGGCTACCGCCAACCATGGTCCGCCTCCAGATTGCCGAAATCCACGATCAGAGGTGGTGAATCTGTGATCGCCCGAAAATGGGGATGTCCCTTCTAGAAAAATTAATATCAAATTAAAATCCATACATACATTAATATAAAATAAACCTTATTTACTCTCCTATGATGACCAGTACAACTTTAAATTTGTAGCATTGTGTGTTCCTACTATCTCCCTTGTCTCCCTATTCTGCAATACATATGAATTCTTCATTTTAACATCTACTACCTCATAAGGACCTTCATAGAGTAAAAAGAATTTCTTAATCTCCTTATCCTGAGCGCTCGACAAGTCATGTCTCCTCACCAATACCAACTGTCCTACTTCGTACTTCATCCACTTACCTTTTGCGTCGTGTCTACGTTTTCTTTGCTCTCCCTTGCTCAATAAGTTCTCATTTGCCAACCCGATCTTAATACTCACATCCGTTTTCTCGCTCTCCGGTGGCTAATCAAACAGCTGTTCCAAAATCCTCGGGGTGTATAGCCAGTGGACTCGTGGGTGGTACTGTTCAGCCAAATCTCTACTCTTCTGACGTACAACGGCCATTCGCTGTGTTTAGCGTGACAATAGGCTCTAAAGATCCTGCCTATCTCTCTCATTACACGCTCAGCCTGGTTGGACTGGGGATGGTACACAGCCGTATGCTTCGTGATGATTCCTTCCCATCCTAGGGTCTGACGCCATTTCCCACTGATGAACTGTGGCCCATGATATGATAAGATTACTTTTGGCTTACCCACGTGAATCATGTAGTCCTTTGTCACCTTTTCACTCAATACCTGGCTGGTAGCTCTCTTTAGCTATACAATCTCACATACTTCGAAAAAGTGTCAAGCATTACAAAAATATACACAACTCCGCCTCTACCCTTCGGCAATGGTCCAAACAAATCTACTGCAACTACATCAAACGGTCTCTCCACTTTTACAAAATTCATCTCCCCTTCAACCCTATAGTTAACTACCTTCGACTTCTGACACAAATCACAACCCCTTAACAATTTTCTCACCCTTCTTTCTACATTTTTAAAAACATATGACTCTTTCAATACATTGACACACTTCTTCGCCCCACAATGACCATATCTTAAATGACAATCCCTAATGATCTTCTCTTCTAACCACTCTGGCACAACTAATTTCCAATCACGCTCACCCCCTACTACTTTCTTAAATAATAACCCCTTGTAAATCTGAAAATGTTGACTATACTCTGATTCTGCTAATTCCGTTTCTAAACTATCTATACTCTTACCTGACTTACCATCTGCTCGTTGCATGGTTCTGATGTTCTTTAACTCTTCTCCAAAGATTCTGTCCTCCCTGCTTATCTGGAAAATTTCAATCTCCTTCAGATCTCTACCCGTTTTGTTGTCCAACATGTCTACCCTTGAAAGAGTATCAGGTATCTTGTTGTCTGTCCCTTTGATGTACTCCCAATCAAAATTATATTCCTGTAAAACAAGCACCCACCTGTCAAACGGCTGTGAGCAAGTTTACATGTATTTAAGAAGGATAATGCCTTATGGTCAGTGCGTATCACTGTTTTATTTCCCAAGATGTAGGTTCTGAACTTCCCAACAGCGAACACAATGCTTAACAGTTCCTTTTCGGTGGTCGTATAGTTCTTTTCTGCCGACAGCAATGATCTACTGGCAAATGCGATGGTCAAGTATTCCTTCTCGTCTTTTTCTTGGTAGAGTTCCGCACCTACTGCCACACTACTAGCATCCGTCTGTAAGAAAAATACCTTATTAAAATCGGGATGATTCATCATTATCATTTTACTAAATTTTCTTTTGATTTCGTTGAACGCCTCACGTTCCACTTCTCTCCATCTCCATTGCTTATTTTTCTGGAGCACTGCACTCAATCTTGCTGTCACATGTGCATAGTTTTTCTGAAACTTGCGATAAAAATTACACAATCCTAGAAAACTTTGTAGTTGCTTAATGTTCTTCGGTTCAGGGAAGCGCATAATAGAGTCTACCTTGTCTGGATTCGCTGAGATTCCCTCTGGTGTGATGATAAATCCTAAGAAATTTATTTTTGTTTGAAGAAACTTTGACTTGTCCCAATTTATGGTCAGTCCTCCTTCCGTTAATTTTGCTAAAACATCCCAAGTGATCTAGGTGTTCCTCAAAAGTTCTCGACACAATCAATATATCGTCGACGTACACTGTCAGAAAATCTAAGTCTTTAGGTTTCAAAATTTGGTCCAAACACTTTACGAAGCTGGCTACACTGGTATTCAATCCAAATGGTAAACGTCGAAACTGATAGTTTTTACCATTGAACAAAAATGCTGTGTATTTCCTGCTTACCTCCGCTAGTGGTACTTGCCAATATCCTGCTGTGAGATCCAGTGATGTCATGTACTTCACTCCACTAAATTTCTGAAATATCTCGTTGATTGACTGGTGATTCCCGGTCTGGTATTATAATCTGGTTGATCCTCCTTGCATCTAAACATAACCTCACTCTACCATCCTTTTTTATTACTACTACCAATGGGTTTGAGTAGTGTGATACTGACCTTTCTATTATTCCTCCTTCCATCATCCTGTCCAACTCCTCTTGCACCGCTCGTCTCTTGGAATAAGGCACGGGATAACTTCGCTGCATGAAAGGTGTGTGTTCCCGTATCTGCAATATACATTCGTAACCTTTTGCCCTTCCTGGAACATCGGCAAACACTCCCTTAAACTGCTCAATCACTTGCCACGACGCACGTTGATCATCCCTTACCACCTCACCTCCACTATAAAATTCATCCGCCCTTATCTCCCATACTGCTTCATTAATATTATCCATTTCATTTTCAAAACTCTCCATATACTCTCCCTCTCTACATATATTTACTCTACTGTCGGATTTTTTATTATGGATACTCGAGTTTAAGCGTTAATTACAAGTGAACCTGTAGATCTACTTATAAACTAGTTACATCAAATTTTTGCGCATTTAATTTTGCGTTGATCTGTGTAAGAAACATATTTTTTGAAGGTTGATTTAAATTTTTTTTTGCGGTTAGAGTAAAAAAAGTTCATGTTTTTTTGTTTTTCAAGAAACCGCTCTCTTTGAAATTATATAAATTAAAAACCCTTTTATACAGTATGGGTACAAGTGTTTTCAATACATTACTTAAGTTACAAAATTGTTTTGTGATCCAAAAAAAAGTTGTTGTCAGTTTTGTGGAACAACGTTTTCTCGGTACAGGATAGTCGTACAAAGGCAGACTTGGTCTTGTTTTGAAGCTCTTGATCGTGGTTATCAAAATCCACAACTGCTGCAAACATACATTGAGATGCCGATTTTATACAGAGTGATATTCATGCAAGGGTGTGTGTGCGCTGGACCGTGTGTAAGCGGGCCTTCCGGCGTCGAAAGCGGGTGCCGTGTTGCCACGTTCAATCACCCCGGCCGCTTCACTGCAGTTGAACAGTTGCTGTTTGGATAATTTTAACACCTTATTAATGTTATAACATTATGTTTTCTATTATCCATTTCTCATGAGGGCTTTGGACCTCCAATGGCAGGTTTAAAAATGGTTTGCCTCCTAAATTTGAAAGGAGTTGTCAATTTTTTACTATACAGTATTTACAAGGGTTATTTACATTATTTGACAAATTTACAAAGTTCTATATACAATGTCTACTTCTGATTTATTCTTCTTTCTTCTCTTATGTGATGTTAATCTTCTTCGTCAGAATAATCGCTGAAATCTGATGAATCAGAACTGTCATTCATAGTGATTATAACTGGCTCAACATTAGGAATGTTTTCAGTCAGTTGATCTCTATCCCAATAATGATCTTCTATCTTCTTTACATGTTTAATACATTTTTTCCAGAGTTCGGGAGTCACAGAACGTAGGGCTTCTTGACACAAGGCATTCATCACTTCCATACTTCTGCCATTCTCTGATGTGTTCGCCATATTTATTTTGGCTACCTTCCCTTTGACATAAGCCCAAATAAGCTCGATTGGGTTTAGTTCACAGTGGGCAACTGGTAACCAAACAAGTTTTACATCAGGTCGAAGTCGTTCGATGAGTTGTTCGAGTTTCTTCACTGGTGTTTTAAAATGTGGCTTAGAATGGACAATAAGCTCTGCTTTAGTTAACTTGTCATACCTGTCAACGCCTGGTGGTGGTAAAATATTTCTTGATGTAATCCAAGATATTATTTCTGCTTTCAGCCATGACATATTTGGGTTTTTAGTTGCAGGATCAACCATTGTATGATACGGTGCTTGGTCAATAACGACAGCCGACTTTTCAGGTAAAAGACTGAGGATTTTCTTAAACCATTCTTCATAGTGATCTGAATTCATTTCATTGTGGTAATCGCCTGTGCCTTTCTTCCCAATAAAGCACAAATCTGCTCCTTCAAGAAATCCGTCTTCACTTCCGATGTGTAATATAATAATACGTTTTCCAGCTCCAGACGGTGTCTTGAATCCTCCTCGCCATCCATAAATCTGCTGAATGTGTCCTCTGTATTGATCATAATTGTCAAAATTATTTTCTAATGCATCCAGCACGTTTTCTTGCCACCTGTACCTCATCGTGTGGTTCTGTCCGCACCAGGTCTTGTCTGTAAAGAATATCTTGTACCCCTGGGAACGTAGCTCTCTCATTTTTCTCAGGAAGGTATGCCGGGATGCAGCAACTGTCACAGATTCCATCAGGACTGGCTTCTTATTAAGCTTCTTATATCTAAATCCCAAGCTTTTAACAATCTTCAAGAGAGTAGATCTTGACATCTCAGGAAAATCTGCCATATTTTCAACAAGTTTCGTGTGGAGGTTTTTGATTGTGGGAAAAATCTTGTTTATGTAAAAATCATGTATGCTCCTCCGTATTGTGCCCAAAGTGAAGTCATCAAGTTGGATTTTCGGACGTCCTCGCCTGACACACTGCTTCTTTCTTGATCCAGGTGACGTATTTTCTTCGTTCTCGTTGGTAGAGGCACTCATTCTCTTCACAGATGCTAAGGATACTCCAAGACACTGTGATACTTTCTGGTATACAGGAAACCTCTTGTCGCCAACCTTTTCTCCTTCACTCTTAAAAAAACATATAGCACTTAAAATCATCGCAACTTCACCCTCTGTGAGCGGAGGTCTCAGAGGCATCTTGACGTGACATAAACACAACGACCAACACAGCCAGAATGACAAGTGGCATGCGGACGAAGCAGATTTAAAGAACTGATGACTCATACTGACCAATGTTCAAATGAATCATTTTTAACGAGCAAATCATACGTGTCTGGGGGTAGGCCACAAAAGCCAGGGCAAAGTCCGGGTCTGGGGTGAATCATCGCGGAAACACCGCACCCGCCTTCACTGCCGTATGACCCGCTTACCACACAGCCCTAATGAGAAAAGGTGATGGGAAATGGATAATAGAAAACAATGTTATAACATTAATAAGGTGTTAAAATTATCCAAACAGCAACTGTTCAACTGCAGTGAAGCGGCCGGGGTGATTGAACGTGGCAACACGGCACCCGCTTTCGACGCCGGAAGGCCCGCTTACACACGGTCCAGCGCACACACACCCTCGCATGAATATCACTCTGTATAAAATCGGCATCTCAATGTATGTTTGCAGCAGTTGTGGATTTTGATAACCACGATCAAGAGCTTCAAAACAAGACCAAGTCTGCCTTTGTACGACTATCCTGTACCGAGAAAAAGTTGTTTCACAAAACTGATAACAACTTTTTTTTGGATCACAAAACAATTTTGTAACTTAAGTAATGTATTGAAAACACTTGTGCCCATACTGTACAAAAATTTAGTTATGATTGGACCAAGGGTTTTTAATTTACATAATTTCAAAGAGAGCGGTTTCTTGAAAAACACAAAAAACATGGACTTTTTTTACTCTAACAGCGAAAAAAAATTTAAATCAACCTTCAAAAAATATGTTTCTTACACAGATCAACGCAAAATTAAATGCGCAAAAATTTGATGTAACTAGTTTATAAGTAGACCTACAGGTTCACTTGTAATTAACGCTTAAACTCGAGTATCCATAATAAAAAATCCGACAGTAGTATCTATATTACTCTCGCCTACTCTCTTTTGTAGTATCTTTACACCTGTTATGTTAACTCTACCTAATATTTGTTAAAATTTAACCCTTACAGATCGATCACCCCCATCTAACTCTATCACTTTCTCCTTAAAATTTATAACAGCTGTGTTTCTTTGTAAAAAATCATTACCCAATATAATGTCTAGACTTAACCCTTTAACTACTAAAAATGTGTTCTCAAATTCTGTGTCATTTATCATAAAACTCAAGTGTATTTGTTTTGTCACCCTTTTACTGCGTACGCCTGTAACACCTATCACTGTAACCCCTGCTACTGGTAAAATTGGAATATTCTTCTTAAACTCTCTTAACTCTCCTAAAATGTTTTCTGCAATAACGGAAATCTTGCTACCTGTGTCTACAAGTGTTCTATAATTCTTATTGGCTACATTTACCTGTATTTCCGTGAGTCCAGCTCTCACCTCAATCGTAGTGTTGTTCTCTTCCTCTAGCAGATCTGCCACTATGTCTGTTTTTATCACGTTACTCTGGACATCCTCCAACGGTTGGACCTCATGTGCTTCCCTGTACAGTGGTCTGGTCCGTGCTACCACTGTCTGTTCTAGTTTTCCGGTTGTTGTCTGTGATTGGTTGTGGTTGGTCCCTGGTGATCCCTCGGCGATCCCTGGTTATGACTGTTTGTTCCCCTATTTTGCTGTCCAAACTGCTTGGTTTCGTTTCTCCTCCTCTGGTCTTCTCTTGGTAAACTACACTTAAAACACTGTTGTCTGTTGGCGAAGTTCTCGCATCTGCACCTGGAACATCTCCACTCACCTGGTCCACTCAGCTCTACGCGTATTATCATTATTATGCCCGCTATAATTATTTCTCTGGTGATTAGATTCAAAGTTGTTATTATTATTGTTGTTATGTTGTACGGGTCGCCTACCCCCTTCTCGGTCTCTAATGCTCTGTAATATGTCTAGTATTCTCTCTAGCTCGTTCATATCTTCAATTGCTTTTGTCATTAGGGTTATCTGTACTTCGCGCGGTAAGTGCTTACTCACATATCTCACAAAAGTGTAACGGTACGAGATTGTAGGGCCAAGATAACATTTTTTTAAAATTACATTCTCTATACAGTCATTGTTCACCCTTGTAGAACCCCGAGTTAGTCAACCAGATAGGCTGTGTTTATTGCAGAAAAAACGTCTATGTTTTGTCTCCGCACTCATGCAACGCAGACCGATGGTGAAATAACATCAACCTGCACCTCAGCCGTGAATTACGAAAGAGAGTATGTAACTGCACATTGCGCCAGGCGGCAAAAACATTGCTCACCTTCCCGCCTCTGCTAAGGCGCCCTTTCAATAGCACCAATGGGAGCACATATGCACGATCACGTGACCAAAAAAACACTGGATGCAATTTAGCGAACTAACGGCAGTGCCAGTTGTGACACAAGGCCGCGCGGCCAGCCTAAGCGAGCTAAGTGTTCGAAAATTTATGTCGGCCGACAAAACAACACGGAATGCTATTTTAAAGTGGATTAAAGTAATAGTGGTGCATCAAACTAATATGAAATAGTCAATAACAGTACCGCGGGTAAACAGTGTCAAAACTAAATTATGGTGTGTTAAACAGTGCATTCACAGCAGAGGTGCAAAACAGCGGAGTTCTTCAGACGTTAAGTATTAACTGAGTTTTAAACAAGATTATTTTCCTTTTTTTTTCCCAGAGTATAATTCAACACAAATATAAATCTAAAATGTACATCAGAGATCTCAAAGTGGGGTTTAAATAGAACGATAAAATCAAAGAACGAATGTGTGTGAGTGTGTAGCCAAAGCACGTATTGGTTCATTGCAGATAGTAAATAGTTGGGGTATACCATAGTTGTAATAAGCTAGTTAATTAAGAAATATTTTATTACTAAATTTGATTTCACAAATTGTTGCTCATTCTCCAAGTATTTGCTCTAAATGTTATGAAAGAAAGACGAAGTAGTTGTTTTGAATAATAAATCAGAGGCAATGTGTTAGCACAAACGGTGTATTTGATCTTTGCCTATATCAAATCCAAATAATCCTTTTTGCAGCTGTTTTCGTCTGAAAGACTTTGGAATAAAAACCCGAAGGTAAGAGATAAATATAATTATACTTTTGTAATTAATTCGTAGAGTTACATTTGGCGCCCGAACAGGGACGCGAGTATAGGTTACAACCTATATTCGCCAGACCTAATTAAGCTGCAGAACGGGTTATTTGGAAGTGAGGGCGTGGTTAAATAAATTAATTTCATAATGGAGAAAATAAATGAAATTGATGTAGTTGTCGGCAGTGAGGCCGAAAATAAATCGATGTATGAAAACACGTCAACTGAGTCGGCCAATAAAGGCGATTCAGGTATTCAAACAGAGTCACTGTTAACGAGTGAAAGTAATGTAGATGAATCGAAAATCATGAATGAAGTTGCAATTCATTCAACACCTATTGTAGTAAATCAAAATAAGAAGTCCGATGAGGACAATATGTTAACACGATTGTATAATATGATGTATAGTAATTTCAGTGAACTAAGAGGGGATATTAATATTAAATTCGATGAACAGAATAGTAAATTTGATATTATAAATAGTCGTTTTGATGTAAGTGATGTTAAGTTCCATGAGTTAAAGGGCGATATAAATAATATTGACCAAAAATTTGATAAGCGTTTATATGATATGAAACAACAGAGTGTCAAGTTAGAAGACAATATTAATAAACGTTTAAATGAGACGAATGAATGTTTCAATACATTTAAAGAACAAGTGATAGGCTCAGTAAATGAACAGTTAAATAAGCATGTCATTAATGTAAATAAACAAGTGTCAGAGACGGTCAAAATACAAGTGCATGAGCAAATTCAAGAGTTGAAAGATAATTTTGAAAGTAGGATAAATAAGTATAATGTTGATAATGAGTGTAAATTTAATTGTGTAGTAGAGAAAATAGAAGAAGTTAGAGATACCATTGAGACATATGAAACTAATGTTAATTTCAAAATAAATGAAATAGAAAGCAATTGCGATAGCAAAATAAGTGAATGCCAATTGAGTTTTGCGAATAAAATCTTAGAAATCAATTACAATGTTGATAGCAAGATCAGTGAAACAGAAAGTAGTTGTAAGTCAGAAATACAGCTATTAAAAGGTGCTGTAGAAATGGTAAATAATGCCAGTATTCAGTCTGAATGTGTAACTAATAACAAGTTTAATTTAATGGAACAAAAATTAATCAATGTTAAAGATGACTTGAAAACGGTAATAAACAAAACACTAGACAGTGTCCATGAGCAAGTAGTAATCACCCGTAATGTAGATAGCGAAATAGAGTTAGAGGCATTTACTGGGGATAGGAGGGGGGTACACCCTATGCAATTCCTAAATAGAGTAAGAGACTTTAATAGATTTTGTAACAATAATTGGGAGATGAAATTATTGAAAGTTATGAAATGTTTTAAGGGAAGCCCCTCAATTTGGGCGGAGGTACATAAGGGAGATTGGTTAGATTTCCAGAGTTTTGAAGGGGATTTTAGAAGTAAATACTGGTCTGAAGAGGACCAAGAAGTACTTAGAAGCAAGATAATGGGGTCGGGTAATTTTGGGACTAATGGTAATAATGTCACCATTTATGTAATGAAAATGTACAATGAGGCAAAATACCTTGAACCACCATTACCGTTTAGATCATTTGTACGTCACATAAGTAAACATTTACCCAGGGAGGTGCAAATTAACCTGATGACGCGGGAAGTGGAAGGTGTAAATGATCTTGAACAAATATTAGACATTTTCCAAAATATCAGGGACCGGGAAATTGGTAGGCGCCCAAACCCGTCAGGGGTACATAACAACGAGAATCATAATCATAATCAACCTAGTGGGACACCAAACACATATAGAGGGACAAGGGGAGGCTACAATAATAACTATAGACGTGAGGACTGGCGATGTGGAGAGTGTCATTGTGAGAACTATGGTAGTAGAACAACTTGTTACAGGTGTCATAAAGAGAGGAGTTGCCAACGCAATACGGAGCCTAACCAAACTAGTCAACCACCGAGAGGAGGGAGCAGCAACCGAGGAGCACCGGGAAGCAGTGGAACTCCTAATAGAGGTCGTGTGGACACACTCCAGGCCGTGCAAACACTCAGACGGAAAACTAACAAGGACAGTGAGTGAAGGGACCCCACCATTGTCGACAAATGACTGCGGGGCCCAAGATAACAACGAATATACAAATAACGTCATCTGTATGGATATGTCCAAGGAACTAATGGAGGAAGAGGACTTGGAGACAGCCAGACCAGAAACCGGACTGACAGAGGTAAGAATTCAAATTGAAGGTAAGGAAGTAAAAACTTTAGTCGATACAGGTAGTGAAATTTCTGTCATTTCTGAACACGTATTAGAGAGTTTGCAAGAAATAAATAAAAATATCCCAACTTTGCCAGTAGCGGGGGTGACCATTGTAGGTATTACCGGGGTTAGGAGTAAACGTGTAACTAAACAAGTACATTTGAACATGGTAATTAATGGAGTAGAATATGACAACACATTTTTAGTAGTAAGGGGACTAAATTTGGAGGTTATTCTGGGGAATGATTTTTTGATAAAACACAAGGCGGTAATTGATTTCCAGAAGCGGTTGTTAGTATTAAATAACGAAGGTAGACCAGTTGAGATTAACTTTGAGCGGGTAGTAGATAAAGTCAGAATTTCGGGAGTTAAGATGATACTGAATCGGGCCAGTAAAATAGAAACGGAAGTTAATACGTATGTATGTAGAGAGAGAGACTTAGGGGGTAATATAAACAAACAAATTTGGGAGGATAGAGCGGTAAAATTTTGTAGTGAGGGGCGTGATGAAGGGAGTTCTCAACGCAAAGCGTTGTGGCAGGTAATAGAGTGTTTTCGAGAAGTGTTTGCCGATGTACCAGGGAGGGCAAGGGATTATGAGTGTGAATTAATAGTAAGGGAACACGCACCCTATGTACAAAGAAGCTATCCGGTACCTTATTCAAAGAGGAGGGCGGTTCAGGCGGAATTAGATAAAATGTTGGAAGGGGACATCATAGAAAGATCAGTATCACCGTACTCTAACCCGTTAGTAGTAGTCATTAAGAAAGATGGCCGCGTTAGATTATGTTTAGACGCCCGCAAGATTAATCAGATAATTATCCCGGACCGGGAGTCACCCGAACAATAAATGAAATCTTCCAAAAATTCAGTGGAGTTAAATACATGACCTCATTAGATTTAACCGCGGGGTACTGGCAAGTCCCGTTAGCATGTGAAAGTAGGAAATACACAGCATTCCTGTTCAATGGAAAGAATTACCAATTTAAACGATTACCTTTTGGGCTGAATACCAGTGTAGCCAGCTTTATAAAGTGTTTAGATGAAATACTCCAGCCACAGAATTTAGATTTTTTAACTATTTATGTAGACGATATATTGATAGCATCACGAACATTTTCCGAACATGTGGAACATTTAGAATATGTATTAGAGACTGCGTACAGGGGGGTTGACTGTCAATTGGGAGAAGTCTAAATTCCTACAGAACGAAATACATTTTCTAGGGTTCATAATTACACCAGAGGGGATAAAAGCTAACCCCGAGAAAGTAGAATCAATTTTAAAATTCCCAGAACCCCGAAATATTAAGCAGTTACAAAGTTTTTTAGGGCTATGTAATTTTTATAGAAAATTCCAGAAAAACTATGCCCATATAACTTCTAAGTTGAGCGCAGTGTTACAAAAGAACAAACAATGGAAATGGGGGGAAAGAGAACGAGAGGTGTTTATTGAAATAAAGGACCACTTTAGTAACATGATCATGATGAATCACCCTAATTTTGAACGCACATTTTATTTACAGACCGATGCTAGTAACATCGCATTGGGTGCAGAACTGTACCAGGAGGACGACGAAAAGGAGCATCACACCATCGCTTTCGCCAGTCGTACCCTATTAGCTGCTGAAAGAAACTACACAACAACGGAGAAGGAACTATTAAGCATTGTTTTTGCGGTGAAGAAGTTTCGAACATACCTACTGGGAAATTCCACTATCATCCGGACGGACCACAAGGCATTATCCTTTTTAAACACCTGTAAGTTGACACACAGCAGGATAACCAGGTGGGTGCTAGCTTTACAAGAGTATAATTTTAGTTGGGAATATATAAAAGGGGTAGAAAACAAAATACCTGACACTTTATCTAGGGTAGATACACAGGGAATGAGAACAGGGAGGGACTTAAAAGAAATAGAAATTTTCAGACTTAGCAGGGAAGATAGATTATTTGGGAAAGAATTGAGAGACATTAATAGTATGCAAAGAATAGATCTTAAATTGAACAAAATAATAACTAGCTTAGAGTCCGACTTAGATGAGTCAGGGTATAGCCGTTATTTCCAGATTTATCAAGGGAGTTTGTTTAAGAAAGTAGAGGGGGAAGAGCGTGATTGGAGGCTAGTTATACCGGAAGGGTTGGTAGATAAGATAATATGGGACTGTCATTTTCGGTATGGGCATTTCGGTGCTAGGAAATGTGTAAATGTATTAAAAGAATCATGTTTATTTAAGAATATGGAACGGAGGGTTAGAACTTTACTCTGAGGGTGCGATTTATGCCAAAAGTCAAAAGTAGTTAATTACCGTTTAGAGGGAGAGATGAGGTGTGTTAAAGTAGAAAAGCCTTTTGATCTAGTTGCGGTAGAGTTGTTTGGCCCTCTACCAAAGGGAAGGGGAGGCGTCATGTACATTTTTGTAGTATTAGATACATTTACGAAATTTGTAAGATTATACAGTGTAAAGCGGGCCACTAGTAAAGTACTAAGTGAGAAAATAACGAAGGATTATATGATTAAAACCGGAAAACCTAAAATAATATTATCCGACCATGGGCCCCAATTTATTAGTGGAATATGGCGACAAACTTTGGGCTGGGAAGGTATTATACCTAAACACACGGCGGTATATCATCCTCAGTCGAACCAAGCCGAAAGAGTCATGCGAGAATTGGGGAGAATTTTCCGAGCATATTGCCATGCTAAACATAGTGAATGGCCAGCCTATGTGGGAAGAATTGAAGAATGGTTAAACTGTACAACTCATGAATCAACGGGGTTCACACCATACGAGCTAGTCAAGGGAAAACGTCCACCTAGGATCCTGGAACAGCTGTTCAATTTTCCACCGGAAAGCAACCCACGAGATCTGGAAGTAAAACTCAACTCGCAAATGAAAACTTATTGACGAAGGGAGAAAGAAGAAAACGGCTTCATGATGCCAAAGGTAAGTGGATCAAGTACGAAATAGGTCAGTTGGTATTAGTAAGAAGACACGATTTATCAAGTGCACAAGATAAAGAGATTAAAAAATTCTTTTTGTTGTATGAAGGACCATTTGAAGTAGTTGAAATCAAAATGGATAACGCCTACGTTCTACGAAACCAAATGACTGGGGAAATAGTGGGTACCCATAACGCCACCAATTTAAAAGGTATTGGTTAAAATGAAATAATAATAAATAAAAATAAAAAAATAATAATACATCAAATCCTGTAATTGAACATAAACTAAATAATTACAAAAATTATATAACTAAATAATTATAAATAACTATAAATAATATAAAACAGTAAGTGGTAGCGGATAGGTGTTCCCCACTTGTCCCAGTGGGGTTCGTCTATTTCAGGGACGCGCCCCTGCCCACGCGAGCCTTGGTTTTCTCCATGTACCTTTATTTTCGGAGGGAGCTTTGTCCCTACCTTTAGTCCTAGTTCTTGACCTTTTAATAATCCTTATCCCTTTTATCTTCCCGATTTCCTTAACCCTCCCCTTAGAGTAAACACATAAACAATAGTTACACAAATTGGCACACTTTTTGTAACCATTTGATTGCCTTAATTCTAAATACTACATTAGGGTAATCCTCAAAATCAAATAAACTGGTGTTATTTATGAATTGTAAACTCATCCCTTAATTAGGTAGGTAGTGGAGAAGTTTTGTGGCTGAGTAGACAAACTAAATAATAAATTTTTGTATAATTTAATAGAAACAATGATTCTGTACAAGTAAAGTACAACCTATTTACAGGTAATTAAGAAAAAATAATAAGTATAAATATTATAATAAGTATAATATGAAGTAAGTAAATAATTTTGGAAAATGTTCTAAAGTAAAAGTTGTAACCAAAGGGTTTAATTACTATTTTGTGGTACCTGCTATGTTAGGTTATGAGTAGGGGATAATGGTAGTTAGAATGTGATTGTGGAGGAATTTAAAGAGAGATTAGAACCAATGATGTAATGTTTGTAAAATTTATTGAACTATTAAGAAAAACTGAAACATTTAATCACGTAGAATCATTTTGGAAATTGTAATTACAGTAATGGAAATTGTTTTGAACAAACGAAGAGATTAAATAGAATTGTAGTGGCCCTTGGAGTAACGTAATATTGTAAATGTTAGTGCTGTGTTCAAATTCATTTTGATTCAAATTGAAATTGTAATTTTATATATTTTATACATTAACTGCATATAATGGTAATCAAAGCTAAACTGTCTGAGTGGAGATTATTAAAGTCAATTTTATTAATGAAGCCCATTTTATGTTGTGTATTTATATTCAAAGTGTTTTAAATAATGTAATTATAGTTAAAATGTTTTTAGTAAAATGTTATTAAAGTAATTGAAAGGTGAATTAAAATTATATTTGGTTCGAATTGCAACAAATAGATTTTGATAGATATGTTAATAAAAAGATTTATAGAAAGGAAAATTTTTGCAGGAAGTATATTATATGCCAGTACATGATGTAACCAGAATGTTTATACTATGTGAGTCTTGCAGACTAGTGTTTATATAAACAGGTGTGGTATGTTGAGACTAATGTCTGTAGTCATGCTTGGTGACAATAACAAAGAATGTTGTAGCCTGCTGAATCAGTATCTTATGTGATAGAAAAGAATTGAAATTAAATTTTTACAGACAAAATAACAATGAGGCAATTACTGTAACTTTTGAGATTAATTGAATTAATTAAAGTAAATTAAATACAATTAAATTAATTTAGTAATAAATTTAACAGAAACGATGATTTTTAAACAATAAACTTAACTTTATTTTCATTTAAATTCAAATTGGAATTATAAATTAAATGCTAATTGATGCCAATAATGATTAAAACATTTATTTAACACTGACAACTGATGGAAAATGTTCAGGATGAGATAGTGTCTGGAAAATAAGATGTGTATATTACTGTCCAAGTAACTTGTATCAATGCTAATCTAGATTTTATATTTTAACTGTAGATTCCCCACCTAAGTGCGGTCATGACCTCACCGGATCATGACCGTGAAAGTAGTTAATTGTGACAAATCATAAATTTTACTTGATATAACCGGCTTGTGGTTTGTTTATTTTGTCAATCCGGTGGTT
This sequence comes from Magicicada septendecula, assembly GCA_034769895.1. Taxonomy (NCBI): domain Eukaryota; kingdom Metazoa; phylum Arthropoda; class Insecta; order Hemiptera; family Cicadidae; genus Magicicada; species Magicicada septendecula. The sequence goes on from CM068369.1 coordinate 84,487,432, forward strand.
TGTTATATTTAGTAGGGGGGTTATTTTTTGGGGAATCTACCAAATTTTGGAACAGGTCTATTTTCACCCAGATAGGGGTGGTAGTCCATTAGGGGTGTATAATATAAAAAGAATAGTAGGTTATATGTATACCGAATTTTATTGTAACGCCGAAGCAAGGATGGGGGTGGAATAAAAGAAAAAAAATGTCCACCCCTTCCGCATCAGTCCTTGTGAAAGCAACTAGACGCCACAGTCTAGGGGGGGTAATAGTGAGTGTGGATGGGCGGTGACCCAGTTACAGGTCACGAGGGAGATGTGGGTTATGGCGAGGATGAGGCTGAAAAAGGCCAAGAAGCCTCGCGCAGACCACATTAAAATGTAACGGGTATCAGGGGTTAAGGGATAAAAGGGGGGCAGTAAAAGAAAAAAAAAAATGTTTTGTTTATTCTATATAAATATGAGTAGGCAAGTAAGGATATAATTTGTATTTACGGTGAGTTAATGTTATGTTGTATAATTAATGTGTCATTTTGGTTGGATAATATTGTATGGGGAATATTATTCAAGTTAACTGGAATTTATGTGTACCATTGTAAACCAATATTGTTTTACTAATACTATTGTTTAGGGTCTATAATATAAAATGAGCCAGTACGCTGTCAATGAACCAGTACGGTTAAGAGGAAACAAATCAGATGTGGGATATGGAGTGATGGAAGGCCGTTTGTTGATTTTTTTTTTGAATGTTTTAAAAGTCATGCGATACTGGGACGGGTATCTGTTCGGTTTTTCGGTGTTGGGATCTCGAATAGAGAAGTCCAGTAAGATCGGATGGGTGCTGTCGCAGTCGCCAGACTAGGGGGGTAAGAACCCATGATTTAGTAGTGTTCAGGGGGGTTGCGGTGCCATGTCCTCACTGATCCTCTTAGGTTTAGGCAATAAGAGTTTGAACGCTCCGGCCTTCAATCTCTTATTGGGGGGGGGGGTATTGTAACGGTACGAGATTGTAGGGCCAAGATAACATTTTTTTAAAATTACATTCTCTATACAGTCATTGTTCACCCTTGTAGAACCCCGAGTTAGTCAACCAGATAGGCTGTGTTTATTGCAGAAAAAACGTCTATGTTTTGTCTCCGCACTCATGCAACACAGACCGATGGTGAAATAACATCAACCTGCGCCTCAGCCGTGAATTACGAAAGAGAGTATGTAACTGCACATTGCGCCAGGCGGCAAAAACATTGCTCACCTTCCCGCCTCTGCTAAGGCGCCCTTTCAATAGCACCAATGGGAGCACATATGCACGATCACGTGACCAAAAAAACACTGGATGCAATTTAGCGAACTAACGGCAGTGCCAGTTGTGACACAGGGCCGCGCGGCCAGCCTAAGCGAGCTAAGTGTTCGAAAATTTATGTCGGCCGACAAAACAACACGGAATGCTATTTTAAAGTGGATTAAAGTAATAGTGGTGCATCAAACTAATATGAAATAGTCAATAACAGTACCGCGGATAAACAGTGTCAAAACTAAATTATGGTGTGTTAAACAGTGCATTCACAGCAGAGGTGCAAAACAGCGGAGTTCTTCAGACGTTAAGTATTAACTGAGTTTTAAACAAGATTATTTTCCTTTTTTTTTCCCAGAGTATAATTCAACACAAATATAAATCTAAAATGTACATCAGAGATCTCAAAGTGGGGTTTAAATAGAACGATAAAATCAAAGAACGAATGTGTGTGAGTGTGTAGCCAAAGCACGTATTGGTTCATTGCAGATAGTAAATAGTTGGGGTATACCATAGTTGTAATAAGCTAGTTAATTAAGAAATATTTTATTACTAAATTTGATTTCACAAATTGTTGCTCATTCTCCAAGTATTTGCTCTAAATGTTATGAAAGAAAGACGAAGTAGTTGTTTTGAATAATAAATCAGAGGCAATGTGTTAGCACAAACGGTGTATTTGATCTTTGCCTATATCAAATCCAAATAATCCTTTTTGCAGCTGTTTTCGTCTGAAAGACTTTGGAATAAAAACCCGAAGGTAAGAGATAAATATAATTATACTTTTGTAATTAATTCGTAGAGTTACAAAAGATTTAAATGGTATCTGCGGCTCTAGGTATTTGGCCTCGTTGTACAATTTTGTCACGTATATTGTTATATTGTTATTATTATTATGTCCTATTAAATTACCCGCTCCCATGATACGGCTTCTTAAGATTTCTTGTTCTTCTTCCGTCCAATATTTCCGCTTAAATGCTTTTTCGAACGTCTCATAACAGTCCCATTCTAACCTATGTGCTTCTGCCCATACTATAGAACTACCCTTAAAACATTTGATTATTTTAGTTAGTTGTACCTCCCAGCTACTATTACTGAAACGGTTGTACTCTCAGGTTTGGTTCACGAATCTCATTGGGTGTATTGCCCTATTCTCATAGCTGAAAGTCTCTAACTCTATCTCGTTGTATAGATCTCTAGTTATTATCACTCTTTCAGTGGTCCCGGTAAGCTTGTTATTAATTTCCCCCCATAATTCATTTTTCACACTCATTAAATTATTCTCAATTAAAGTACATTTGTCATATATTTCACTATTAGTTTTCATATTTAAATCATCTATTTTCTGATCTTACTCTGTATTACATTTATTCTACTGTTGTTATTACTTTCATATTCTGATATTGTATTATCAATTGTTTCAATATTTTTGGTTACGTTTACTACATTCAATTCAAATTTCTCTAATTTATCTTGTAAAATATTCGTCTTAATTTCTATCTGTTTATTTATTTCACATTTAGTTTTACTCTCTATCTGCTCATTTACTGTAGTTAAACATTTATTCTCTATTTCTCTACTTTATGTCTCTAATTGGTTTTGCACTTCGTTAATTACTGTTTCATTAATTTTATTGATTCTGTCGTCTAAATCATTTATTTTAGTATCGTATTTCTCATTAACTATTTCTACTACTTGTTACTGAATATTTGTACAACGTACATCTATTTCATTGATTCGTCTATCAAAATTAACATTTTGTCTTTTTATTTCATTTTTCACTTCATCAAATTGGCATTTAAATTATCATATTTAACATTGGAATCACTTTGTTGTTCATTGAACTTATTATTCATGCTACACATCATGCTATATAAACGTGTTAACATCTCATCTGTATCAGATTTTTTACTTTGGACTGGCGTTGAATGAATTCCTTCATCCATAATTTTTGACTCAGTCCCCCTTAATTCAATTTTCATTTGGCTTTCGTTTTCAATGTCAGTAGTTAATCTGACATTCTCGTTATCTGCCTTTTTTTTCCAAAATATTACCCTGTAATATTACACAACCTTATTATATATAAAAAAAATATTCTATTTAAACTATTTACCCTACCACATGTAGTCACAACATAACCTTATCTTTACGTCTTATATTATATTATATACCCTTTCGACACCCACTCTGTTTCTGATTTCTGGATTATTTTATATACAAATTTTATATAAAGTCACACTTCGGGCTGCCATTTGTATAATTACATATTTATAAACAATAAATTCCCTGTTCTGGGCAGCATTTGTATAATTACGGACTTATACATTTTTTATTTATTAATAATAATGGTTCATAGTTATGTACTTACCACTATTAATTTCTCACTAGGGTCCCAGAGTTCGTTCTTAAGCGAGGTCAGAAACAGTGTGGGGTACGAAATAAAGACTCTAAACGACATATATGGTGAAAAGAAAACTTTTGGTTTAATTTTTCTAAAATTATCATTATTCACAGTTACACCACAATGGAATCTTATACCTACAACAAGACAGCAGCTGTACACTTCCGCTTAAATAATTATTTATTAACTTTCATTTTTAAATTTTGTAAGTGGCTCGACACAAAGTCATTTTAAATATTCTGCAGTTATATTCAAGTTGATTTACTACGTTTCTCAAAAAGAACATAAACCAACGCCTCAAACTCTGTTAGAATGCCGGCATCTCTCTCTCTCTCTCTCTCTCTCACACTATATGCCCCATACATGGACCTGGGTACAATTGACTGATAACATTTGAGCTCATTTGATTACTTAATAAAATTATAATTTTGAATTTGGTTGTTTCTACTTAGCCATCGGTATTCCTCCCCGTCGCCACGTGCTACACTGAAATTATGTCCGAACGTTCATTAGATTTTCACATTGTTATTTTGGTTTTATTCACTCCACTTACTACACTCTCGAAATACCGCTTCACTTTTAGGTTGGTTTTCACTTTCTATGGTTAAAAGAAAAATTTTGATGCGCACGTGTTCTTTTGTGCTCCCGGCCGGGTAAGCGTAGTTATTCGAACTGCGGTGGATAGTACCAACCAAACTCCCACTACGTCTGGTTGCTGAACAGGAACCACACTGCCTCCCAGTTATGAAATTTTTATCACCGTTCACAGTGCATGGCTTTGTGGACGTGCCACGTGGTTACTATTGTGGCAAGTCGACGATATGGAAGGCTTTTGTAGGTGGAGCGTTCATTGTGTTTCCGTCATCTCGGACGCACATGACAATGAGATCTTGCGTCTTGGCCATATTTACGGCATCGGTTTTACGGCTTGAGGCGTAGTTGCTGGGCCCTGCCGCATGTGTGCACGTAGCTGTACGTGACAAACACTTGATTTCATGACAGAGTGGTGCATTCCAAACTACACTCTACTCCAAAAGTTTACGTAGCTGTTCTTTGTTCAACTGCAGTCGTATTTTACATGGGACTGGTAATCACACGTTTAAATAAATTTAATAAAATAAAAACCCCATTTTGACATATGAAGCACAATAAAATGAATTGTCTGTACCAATATTTTCCTATATTGATTTATGTACTGTCACAACACATCGGGGTTATTATGACCTCTATATATCTCGAATTCTTCGAGTGCATCCATGTAACGGCACTTACTACAATAACGTAGAGGTATAAGGTTAGCGTTGAAATTGGTATATGAATGATTGCTTGAAATTAGATGACGTGTAAAATTAGATTTAATGTTTTCTAGGGAAAAATCACCCCTGTTAAAGTGGCTGTGTGGTGTGTGTTCACGGAATCGTTTGATGAAAAATCTACCCGTTTGGCTGATATAAAAACGATCACAATCGTCACATATAAGCTTATAAACACCGGTTTTGGATACAATGTTGGTCTGAATGACTGGACGAACCAAGTTCCGTAGATGGTTATTTGTTTTAAAGGTAACGATGTAACCTATTTTATTTAAGGTGGATGATAGGATCTTAGGCATCAACTCGGTGTATGTTGTTGAGATGAATTTGTTATTAGGTGTATTATCTTGTGTCTGTCTGGAACGACGGGCTTTGTGTTTTTTAAAGATGTTTTGACATTTTTAAAGATGTTTTTTTTAAATTCTATGGTCGATATGTTGATGACATTTTCCTGATTTTTAATGGTACTCTACGCCAAATCAGTAGTCTGAAAAACCATATGAATACTGTTACTCACAATATTCAGTTTACTATGGAAACCGAGACCAACAATGAACTCAACTTTCTCGATCTTACCGTTACTAGGCGACTTAACAACTTAAATTTTAAAATTTACAGAAGCCTACCACCATAGACGTCACCATACATGCAGACTCACACCACCCTTTCTCTAAAAAATTAGCGGCCTACAACAGTTTCATTCACAAGCTTTTGATGATCACCCTAAATAATGATGATTTCGAGAATGAACTCAACATAATTAAACACATAGCTAAAGCCAATGGTTATGGGTGCCAAATGATTGACAACATCTTTAAAAAACACAAAGCCCGTCATTCCAGACAGACACAAGATAATACACCTAATAACAAATTCATCTCAACAACATACACCGAGTTGATGCCTAAGATCCTATCATCCACCTTAAATAAAATAGGTTACACCGTTACCTTTAAAACAAATAACGGTCTAGGGAACTTGGTTCGTCCAGTCATTCAGACCAACACTGAATCCAAAACCGGTGTTTATAAGCTTATATGTGACGATTGTGACCGTTTTTATATCAGCCAAACGGGTAGATTTTTCATCAAACGATTCCGTGAACACACCACACAGCCACTTTAACAGGGGTGATTTTTCACTAGAAAACATTAAATCTAATTTTACACGTCATCTAATTTCAAGCAATCATTCATATACCAATTTCAACGCTAACCTTATACCTCTACATTATTGTAGTAAGGGCCGTTACATGGATGCACTCGAAGAATTTGAGATATATAGAGGTCATAATAACCCCGATGTGTGTGACGACATACTCAATGATAAACTCAACTTCAGGTCCAACCCACTGTATGATACCGCGCTGCGATCGCTTAACCTTCCGTCGGGTGCAATATGTTGACCCTTGAGTTCGGGCGCAATGTGCCTGGCCAGCACACGTTAAAAAAAGCGTAATTAACACCTTATTATGTTAATTTGAACAATGAACATCATTGTTAGGAATTTCCAAAGAATAAAACATTCAAAAGTTGCTGCAAGAAAACCGTGTATTTGACTTAATACTGGTTAAACAAATTTTAAGGAAATTTATGACTCGTCTCCAAATAACATGAAAAAAAAAATAAAAACAAGTTAGGTATAGTTGAAAAAACATTAAAAAAGTTCACATTATCAATATTTAGTCTTCTTCAAATGTGAATCGCTTGGAGAGGTCTGTTCCTTTGTCAGTAAAGCACCGATTGCACACCATATTGGCATTGGATAAGCAGATAGGTGTTTCGCATTTCTTGCATTCATGATTTGTCAGCCTTCTCAACCCCGTTTTGCTGGTGCAGGTTGAGCATCGACATCTTTTAGGGGTGGTGGGGGGGGTATTTACTTCTTCCTCAGAGGGAGGACGAAATCTTTTGAGCCTGTTTTGGAGGTCGTTCGGCATTCCTATAGTTTTCAAACTTCTTCGGCTTTGCTCTCCAATCACCAGTTCGTGGGCCAATCGTTTTAGGAACAGTCTTCTGCGCAGTGGTTGTAAATCATTAACAAGATAAATTACTTGAGTGTTAATACCATGCAGATTCAACAGTGTGAAAAATATTACCATTGGCCAACACTTGATGTTTTGGGACATGTTGAATGTAGCGCACATTTTGTCTGTTGTATCAACGCCTCCTTTCATTAAATTATAGAACGTGATAATGCTTGGTTCCTTTTGTCCTTCAGAGTCAGGATCAATGGTGTTGTCACTATGAAGTGTTGATATGAGAATCACGTTCTTTTTTAGGTATGGAACATATGACACCAAAGTTTTTCCATTATTGAAGCCAAACAAGCTGCTGAATTGTTCTCTTTCTTTAGTAGCAATGAATTCTGGCACCAGTTGCCTTTTATTTTTTTCTGACAGTCCCAACATAGGATAGTTTCTTCTTTTTCAGTTCATCGATGAGATCCACATCAGTGAACCAATTATCAGCAGTTATGTTGCGACTAGATCCAAATAAGGGCTCAGCCATCCTCTTCACTACTTCACCTGGCTTGTTGCTGACAAAAAAATGTCCTTGTGGTTGCTTCCCAGCATACATTTCCATATTATATGTATAACACATTTTTGCATCAGTGAGGGCAAAACATTTAATATCATATTTGGTAGGCTTTGACGGTATGAATTGCCGAAATGGGCAGTTTCCTCAAAAACCTGGAAGCATTTCGTCAATGATCACATTCTCCAGGAATGTAACTCTTCTGGCAGTTTTGCATGAATTTTTGGAAAATGTCACGAACTGGAGCAAGGTTATCTTCTTCTTTTCTTTCTTCCACTTGGGGGATTTTTATTCCACTTGGAAGTCTTATCTTTTCCCGAAAAAAAAAAAAAAAAACTGGTACCTGCATCATCCTCGTCTTCATTGGTTTCACCATCCTGCTCCGTTTCAGTATCTTCTACCTCATCTTCGGAAGCGACATCACTTTCCTCACCAAAATCCTCATTCAAGATCCGGTCACTGTCATCATCCTCTTCTAGCAAGTACATTATTTCTTCTACATGAATCCGGTTATTTAAATCATAAGTTTTGCGAGACATTTTTGCAGAAAAACTGGAACAAAATGAAAGAAAAAACAAAATATTTACATGTAAGGGCGCATTGTGCCGGATAGGCCAGGCTGATAACCAAGATATTTTCAGAAATTATTGATGAATCTCACATTATTTAGTCTTGAGTAAGTGAAATAAATTGTTTTTATGCAAATATTTTGATAATACGCACCTTCAAGAATGTGGCGACTTCGGGCGCAATGAGCTTCTCTGAACAAAACTTTTACAACTTACCGTGGTGAAGGTCAAAAGCAAACTGAGTGGGGAGGTTGTATACAGCACGTAAACAGAGACAGCTACTGGGAGTCCCAGTGGCCAACGCTGCCTGGTGGCAGAGTAAGGAGACAAAATGGATGCGTTGTGCCTCTCAGATCAGATGCGCCCGACGGAAGGTTAAAGATAAAACTAAATAATAGTGCCCATCGACACAGTCTTGACGTGCTACACGCGGTGCACCGTGTCGGTTACTAGTACGCTGATAGCGTGTTCACTCATTTTATGTTACGTGTTTATTTATTATGTGTTTGTTTTATCCTGAATTTTAATATATAACGAGCTCCTTTGGAGTGAAGGTCTGAAGATGGGTCATATGGCCTGAAACGCGTAACCCAGCTCAAATTACGTTAGAAGTCACTTGACGGAAATCATAAGGTAAATTATATCAATGTTTCTTGTCTTTTCCTCGCGCTTATAGAACTGGTCAAAGAAAGTTTTGCACTTTGTACAATGTTTGAAACTTTTCATAGAAATTACCATAGTCAGAGATCTGCTAACAACTTTCCACTACATTGTTGAACGCTATAGCTTTTCTGCCATCTCTCCAACAAATCAACACTTACTATAATATTTTTGTCTTCACCTTTCAACTACTTTCTAAAAAAAATGGTGTCTTTTCTGGAACCATTAATTCTGTAATAGGACTTCCTTTTCATAACTGTTCTCTAAACCAAGGAAATAATATTTATTTTTTCCCGAATTTGGCATTCCCATTCACTTTTTTGTAAGTTTAATGCAACTACAGTACTTCATCTGAACATGTATCGCTACCAAACTTTCCAGCTGATTGTGATGTGTGTGTACTGTTGCCGTGGCAACTGTCACCACAAATAATGTTCATGTATGTGCGGAATATGTGGCTGCCACAGAGCTAGGGGAAACTTGCATCACAGTTTGAACATAAGAACATAACAGCAGTGACAATGATCTACTTGTGCAAAAGGTACCACCAATCAAAAACAAAGAAACTCTGAACCAAGTGGACAGAGTTAGTCATTAGTGAGTGGTCATGTAGCTGTTAGTAGTTAGTCATCAGCAAAGCAGTGAACAGAGAAATTAGTTAAGTTTGTTATCAGTAAGACACTGCTTGGAGCAGATGGTACTTTATTTACCAGAAGACAAACCACTGTAGATATTTTTGATGCCTTCAGTGCTCTGCTATGGAGTGTCAAGACACAAAGTTAGACAAGTAGAAAGAACCATATAAAAATGAAAAAGAATAGTGGAAAAAATGTGCATTATTTAAAAATCAGAATGCATAACCACAATTAATCACCATATTAAAAAATGGAAGAACGTAGGGTAGTGATATGTATACATATTGTCACAGCGGTCTAATGATCGTTGTATGGTACAGCGGAAAACAAAATACAAGACACCAATTAAGTCACTAATCACCAGCTTTAATTATCACAATTAAACAGTTTGTAATCAACAAGATAGTCTCTTACAACAAATCAAATAAAAATTGTTCACACACAATAAAAATGTCAACTAATATAAAACACAATTGTATTACAATTGTCCCGCACCATTATAAAAAACATAAAACATCACGACAATATTTCGAACCGCAGTGTATAAATTGCTCGACAATAACTGAACTAAGCAGCAGACTATTTATAGTCTGCAAAGGTTCCATAATATGCGTCCTTAACAAGCCATCAAAAATTCTAGAGGACACTTCAGCGTGACCTTCACAGAAACACGCACTGTTGGGCTAATTGAGAAGCTTCTACAATGACACCATCGAACACACGAAACGTTTTGCATTATGTAATACTGCCTCACATGTCAAGCATCACGTACGCATTACAGCTGCAGAAATAGCTGAGAAAAGAGTAGAACAACGTTCTCCAATGTACCAGAACGTTCTGTAATGGCATAACACTTTTTCCGGATTATGTAACAATATTGTTACATTACAGAACAATCTACGAGTTTCTCAGATATTCCAGTGGAATCCGGCTGTAATGTTGTGTGCGTACGTGATCTCAACATGTGTTTGCAAAACTTTTCTGGACATCGCCGGCCGCACGCACTATGTCAAGGCCGCAATCAATTATGTTCTAGTGTAGCGCTAATGAGTAGTATGGAAATGTTCTGGTGTTTTCTAGTACTGTTCTTGACGCATAGTATGGATTGTTCTAGATAACTCAGTGGGGTATAAATACAAGACTACAGCAGCGCTTAGTCAGTTTGAGTTGCGATTTATTTCAGTCCGGTTCGAAGTATTGTGGCGAAGTGTTATGTCGGGGGATTTAGACAGTGCATAGCAAGTGGTGTATTAGTGAAAAGTGATTATACCGCGGAATTCTTTATATTTGACATTATTATTGCGTGTTGACAAATCTAACTAAAATTACTGTACAAGTTGATTATAAAATGTTATTTGTGATAATTAAAGCTAGTTTTTAGTGACTTCATTGGTGTTTTGTATTTTTTTTTTTCCACTGTACCATACGACGATCAGTAGACCGTCATAACAGTGGTGTCAGAAGTGGGATAGAACCGTTAACAGTGGAAACAGTAGACACTTGTACAAGACTAGTGTAATTTGTAATTAATCGTAAACAATGGATGCCAATCAGATGGTGGAAGCTTTCCAAGCGCTTCTACTACAAACAGAAAAACGATAAGACAAGAAAGCAGAAGTGAGACAGAAAACCCTCCTGCTGGAAGCAGAGGAACGACGACGACAGGATGCAGAAGAAGCAGAAAGATGACAGGATGAGAAACAGAGTCAGGAAAGAGAAGAGGCTGAAGAACAGGAGAAAGTACTGATGCTCGAGTCGGAAGGACGACAGGCAGAGGAACGGAAGCGCGAAGCAGAAGACATCAAAGAGTTAATACAGGAGCAAAAGCAGACACAAGAACAAACCGCTGCAGAGTTGGGTCACCTACGAGGTGAGCTTAATAAACAAGTTACTAAAATATCGGATGTAGAAGAATCAATGACATTAAAAATAGCTGAAGTAGAAAAATCTGTCTCGAGTATTGAAGAATCGATGTCTACAAAAACATCTGTTATAAAAGAATCTGTGTCAAATAAAATATCTGCAGTAGAAAACTCAATGAGAGACATAAGTGAACAAATTAAAAGTGAAGTTGAGCAGTTCATGAAGATTCAACCAAAACAAATTTCTGAACAGACTGTACTAACAATAAAGACAGAAAAAGACACAGAAAATAAGACAACAGAGAAAGTCACTTACGGCAGGCAAAGTGTCCTGCGGATCGGAATGTTCATGTCAAGGCTCCGACCTTTGACAGAAGTGGTCACTGGGCAATGTACCTTCGCCAATTTGAAGCTGCTGCATGCACAAATAATTGGATAGATAAAGAGAAGGCCGTTTCACTCATTCTCACTTTAAAAGGGCCTGCCGCAGAGCTACTACAGAAAGTGCCACCTGACAGCCAGAATATCTATGATGAATTGATTAAAGCTCTAGAATTACGGTACAGTGATACACATTTGTGAGATGTGTACTACACTCAGTTAAGAACAAGACGACAACGTTCTGGGAAGAGTCTGCAAGAGTTTGAGGCAAGTATTGACAGACTGATTAGACTGGCCTATTCTGAAGTACCAAAATATTTTCGAATGAGGTTTGCGGTGCAGACATTTATTGATGACATTGGAGCAAGAGAGGAACCCTCCCTATTACAAGTGGAAATGGAGGAAGAAATAGCAGAGGAAGTACAAATAAGTGTAACGACAAAAGAAGTGATTGGAAAGCCAACTATGGGTGTCGAGACAAGACTTTTGCTTGTTCCTGAGTCAATGGAAAAAAACCGGGGAAAACTTTGCTGAAGATGAAGTCACACAAGAGGTTGTTGACGAGAACCAATCAGACTTGGATCAGCTAATGGTGTATAGGTCATCCGTACATGACACAACGGAAGTGATTCCCGCAAAACTAGTGGTTGAGTGGAAGACTCATATTTCTGGGAACTTGATGTTCGGGTCACACGAGACTGAATTCGAAGAACCGGAAAATTATCTTTCGCAAGTAGACCAGCTATGTAGATCGCCTGGCCAAGTATTACTTCAGAGATGGTTTGCCAGTTCAGGTCAAACAGGCTTAAGGAGGGGGCAGTGTTACAATATTACAGAACAATCTACGATTTTCTCGGATGTTCCAGTGGAATCCGGCTGTAATGTTGTGTGCGTATGTGATCTCAATATGTTTACAAAACTTTTCTAGACGTCGCCGGCCGCGCGCACTGTGTCAAGGCCGGAATCAATCCGGCACTAATGTTCTAGTGTAGTGCTGATGCGTACTATGGAATGTTCTGGTGTTTTCTAGTAGCGTTCTTGATGCATAGTATGGAGTGTTCTAGATATCTCAGTGGGGTATAAATACAAGACTTCAGAGGCACTTAGTCAGTTTGAGTTGTGATTTATTTCAGTGTGGTTCGAAGTATTGTAACGAAGTGTTATGTTGGGCAATTTCCACAGCGCATCGCAAGTGGTATATTAGTGAATAGTGATTATAGTGCAGAATTCTTTATATTTGATATTATTATTGCGTGTGAACAAATCTAATTGGAATTATTGTACGTGTTGATTATAAATTGTTATTTGTGATAATTAAAGCTGGTTTTTAGTGACTTCATTGGTGTCTTGTATTTTGTTTTCCACTGCACCATACGACAATTAGTAGACCGTCATAACAATATAAACAGTGGTGTGGAGTGGGTACATAACACCTGTTGCCGGTTGTGGAATTTTTTCTTGTACCAAGTGTTCTTTCTAGGGCATTTTCTATCATTCACTGGGAGAAGAAGAGAGTCCCGGTTCCACAGGATCAGACTCTCATTATACTTACACAGCGTAAATCAGAATGCATATAATCGAATTAAAAATAATAAAGACAAACAGAGAAACACATGATTAAACTTTTTAAATGAACAAAACACAAATAGGTATATAGCACCTGCTGCACATCAGTTCCGAAAATGAACATAGCCGCTGAGGGATTTGCCGGTTTATATAGTGGCAACACATTGGTTGGACAAATGTCCCCCCCCCCTCCATAGTTGTACAGTGACAAGTACTATGAGGTCAATGACCGTTTTAACGATACAACTGAGGTCGTCCGTCTTCGTTTAAGCCTCACGTTGTATGCGTCAATCTGTAACGATATGGCTGGTGCGTACCTGTAAAATGTACACCAATTTTGTATGTGTATTGATTGTTAGTGCGTTCGTCTCGCACCGGGGTCGTTACATCAATGTTCGCGGCTAACGATGTCCGTAGCGTTGCGGTAATCACCAGTATAACACGGCAGTAACCTTACCTGTTTACTTATAGGGGTGTGTTAATCCCGGGTGGCGCCAAGTCGTTTATTAAAACAACTAAAACTATTGTATGAAGAGTTTTCAGCGGTGACGGTCGGGCGTTCAAATAATTCCCGCTCGTACGGCCGTCTGAATTGTCGATGCTGCTGTGCAAATGACGACTGGTTCGTTGCTCATCAAATCTATTCTTCATAAATAAACACAAGTAATGTATACACTCCCTATAAAATAATGACAATGGTTACTCCCTGTACTAGTTATTTTTTAATGGGTGATAATTAAAATATTCAATTTGACAATTATTTTATAATAAATCTGCACCGACTTTGTACATAAGACTCTTCCTCCCAAGGTTGACGAATCGATTAGGAAACGATCAGCATCAGTATGGCTGTGTAACGTTTAAGTTATTACAATTATTTTCATTCCCAAAATCGTGGGATTCTTGTGATTATGAGCTAAAGAATTCCTATGGTTACAATAAAAATATTTTACCTTATTCTAAGTGTACATAAATAATAATGTGTGATGTTACAATCTGTTCTGTAGTGTTGTTAAATGTGTTTTGAAAGTTCGTGTTTTAATAATAGGTTATGTTTTATCTTAACAAATTTTCAGTGAGTTTTATTTTACTTAAATAATCTGTGAAAGAGAAATATTCTGTTTATAGTGAGATAAATTTACCTTTAGTAAAATTTAGAGTGATTAGGTTTTTGGAAATAGGTAATTTAATTGTACTTAACACCTCAGCATGACTTGGTGTCTTCGTTCATTTGATCGGGTAGGATTTGGCTGCAATAAGTTCTTTTTTCATTAATTTTTGGGCTTCAATAGGTTGGGCGTCCTTATCATGGAGTATCTGGTCATACTTTTCGGTTAATTTTCAGTTTAATTATCCTGGATCTCGAGTGGACTGCTATAAATGGGTCGTCTGCTTCTTATACCGTCATGGTTATGAACCTTGATTACTGTTTTACATTATTTTATTAGAAAATCGTTCTTCCCAACATTGGCTTCTGTATTGTTTGACTGATGCTTCACTTCTGTAATGGTATTCAACCGTAATTCTGTCTTCAACTGTCGTTTCTATGGCAACTGAATGATTTTGATTGGCTGATTTTGAGATGAGGTATTGTTATCAAAATTCGAATTCTTCGTATATCTTCTGACTGCTGTTATTCCTCTATCTTCCTTCCTGGTTATTAAATATTGTCACTATAGTATTTATTATTTCCTTTCATAGATTATTTTGATACCCCACAAGTTTGGGTAATTTTAGATTTTATGTTTTTACAATTATGTTAATACTTGTTAATTACATTTCCTTTTGTATATAAATGCTTATTATAATATTTTGTTTTACAAATGATTTACAATTTATTCTTGGTGAATCCTTCACCTCAGATTTGCTAATTTCTTTGTTAATTTGTTATAATTTGTAGTTGTTTATTTCTGACAGTTAGGCACTTTCATAGGCGTAAGTAGCCATTATGGTATTTGACTTATTTCATTTAAATTACCTTTCATTTCAGCCTAATGGGCTTTATTTTGTTATTATAATTGGTTGTGTTGTGTTTTGAGTCTGTTTATGTGTTATTATTATGTCACTATTATTTTATACACAGTTATTTACTCTTTGGTTTCCATGTTTTCTAGTCATACATTTCTTAACATTTTTATTTATTTCCTTTGCCAATAATAACAAGTTGGCTATTATTTACTACTTTTTGATCTTATTTAAATATAACATGTAGGCCTATGGTCTGTATAATTCTTACAGCCATATCCAATTCATAAACTTGATTGAATAATTATTTAACTAACTTATTATTTGCTGATCTTTGTTCACAATACATCTTATTTTATATTATTTTTTAGTGTGACAAACAACATTACTTTTATGAAATTATAATGGTCCCTTATAACATGGGTGTTTTATGATTTGTATCTAACTCCTTACCTTTCTAAACAATCTTTACTTTCCCTCCATGTTAACCCTTTCAATTTACTCTTTCCTGGGATTCTCCCTTTCAACTATGATTACTTGCTTTTAAAACTCCTTAATTATATTTTTTGTTTTGTTTATTATGGTGATTATCACTTTCCAGTGTTCAATACCTCTTTATAGTTTATACTTAATACTATTTTTCACAACATACTTATTCACTATTATTTTTTACTGTTAACCCTTTAGTGTTCTTTAGGATTTATTAATTGTTAATGATTTTATCACTCACTATTTTTCACTATATTTCCATTCTATACTTTACACTATTTTCATTCAATCATCACCTTCACTTTTAAATTATTTATAGTTAATTATAATTTAATTAGTGTACCTTCTTTATTACTACACTTTGGGGTTTTTACACTTTCATTTTGCACTTCACAAATGTTTTTGTTTTTTAAGTGTTTCTGAATGGGTAATCCCTCTAATTATTATCTCACTATTCATTTTTTCTCTTTCATTACAATATTTCCTTAATACTATTAACAATTTTATGTCCTTACAATACTATTCTTACATCTAATTCTAAATTGGGGTTTAGTTTGCTTTTTTATCATTTTTATCTTTAACATTGTTTAATAGGGTTTCTTCCCTAAATTACGATTGTCCATTAATGGATAATGACATTTACTTTTTCCTTTCTCATAGGTTAATTATTGGTCTTGGTTCCAATATTACTTTTGAGTGCATCATTTCTCCTTCTCATATTCTTTATTACTTGTTTGTGTATCATTACTGGTTTTCATTTTTATCTATTTCCCTCCTTCTTCATTTTCATTGTATTTGGTTAATACCTTGGTTTTTCCACCTTCTCCTTTGGGTTCATTTTAACGTGTTACATTGAGTCATTTAATTCCATGAACTTGTTTCATTTTTGTTTGGGTTTTGGTTTTTTCCCTTCTTCCTTTGGTTTCATCAATCACCTTCTTCTCTTCTTTGGTTTTATTCTCGTTTGTTTTTTGTGGTTCCCTTCTTCTTTTGTTTCCTTTTGTTGGGTCAATCACTTGGGTTAGGTCATGTCGTCGTTTGTCGAATCATAGTTTTTATATTTTATTTAAATTAATCATTTTTATTTAACATGAAGTATTATTTTAGATTCAATATTATCTTGTTCATCCCTGGTATTGGGTTGGCTTATTTGTGTTGTAACATAATGCCTCTCCTTCAAAATTGATCATTTTGATAAACCACTAGCATAGATTTTTATGAAATTATCAGTTATATATATAATCTTTTTCCTTTTCTTTCTTGTTTATTTCTCCATTCTTATTTCTCTTCTTACTTGATTCATTCCATTTTATTTGGATGTTTTTATTTATTTCCATTGGTGTGTTCTCCCTTATACACTTTTTCCCTAACTTTTTAGTAGCTGGTTTCTTCCATTACTACTCATTTTTTTTCTGAGGCCAGAGGAACATAATCTCTGCTCAGTTTATTTTGATTGCTGGACTTTTTCAACAGTCAATCTTAAATACCTTTTTTGTCAATTTGTGACTTAAATTAATAATAATAATATATTTTGGGATTGTCCACTTTGTGGTTTGTTTTTAGATCACTTTGGCCTTTTACTCATTCTTCCTTCCGCTGTACCTTTACTATATACTGTCATTTACTCATACAGTCGATTGTTTTTTATTTATTCATATGTTAATTTCATCATATCTCACTTTTCATTAGTTTGTTTTCTATTCTTCTTGTGACCATTTTAATTATCTTAGACATTTTTATTCTTTTCTTAGTTATTTAGCAATATTCTGCTTTAGCCATAGTTTGTATATTTGATTTATACGTAACTTCTCTTTTTCCTTGTACCAGTTCGGATTTTTTTTTTTTTTTTTTTTTTCTTTGAATACCTTAAATTCATTATACCTTTAGGTATTTATCTTAGCAGTTGTAGCTTGATTTTATTTTTGTTTAGTTTATTTTGTATTAAATATCATTTTTGATAATTTTTTTTGTAAGTTAGTTTTCTTACTTTATAGGAATTTTTGTAGCTTATTCCTTTTTTAGGTATTTTTTGTTTAATTATTATTGTAAGTTTGTGATTCTTACTTTTTTATAGGAATTTGTGTAACTTATTCCTTTGTTTTTTATATTTTTATTCATTTATTTTATTTTTTCTATTCCGCATATATCATCTAAATAGGGTAGTAAGTTGCTCTTACAAACTTTTTGAATTTTGAAATTTGTTTATTTTATTTATAGTAATTTAATTTTCTTCATAGAACTTTTTTATTGAAGCTTGGTTGTAAACTCCTTTTATTTTCTTGGTGGTTATATTACTTATCTCATAAGTATTGTTTCCATTATCCTTTGTGATGGCATATGGTCCTATATAAATCAATAGAAGTTTTTTGGCTATTCCTTCAAGTGTACTGGGTAGTTCCCTGTTTTTGATTAGTACTCTCTCTCCCTTGTTGTATTTTATTATTTTAGCTTGGTTTTGTGAATACCTTGCTCTTTGTTTTTCTATTTTCTCCATAATACGGTTATAACATTGGTTTTCATCATATGGGTCTTCTGGGTTGACTGGGAAGTTTATTAGTTCTTGTATCTCTCTATGGGGCTTTCTCCCAAACATCATTAAGTATGGGGTGTTTTCAGTAAATTGGTGGTAACTAATATTTAGAAATACTTCGGTTGAAGCTAAATATTTTTGCCATTCTTTTTGGTTATCATGACAATAAGTTCTTAGTATACGTCCCACTTCTCTTAGCACTCTTTCTGCGGGGTTACTACTAGGGTGGTATTTGGATGTTTTATAGGTTTTTATATTCTCTTTTAGTAATTCGTTTCGCCACTTCTTTCCTTTGAACTGCGTCCCATGGTCAGTTATTATCATGCATGGTTTTCCAACTTCAGTGATGTATTTAGTTTTTATTATTTCTAATATTTTCTTAGTAGTAGCTCAGTTTATTGCATATAATTTCGTGTACTT